>CM034152.1:166619382-169019382 GCA_019776745.2 Taxus chinensis
TCAGGAATAACAGGGTTTGGTTGTGGTTGATCCCTCAACCTCTAACTGTAACAATAAAAAATAAGTACTCAATTCAAATTTTAATCTATAATTATCATATTTCAATGCAATTTTGAGAAAAGAAATGTGCTTACCTCTTCTCCATGGCACCATCGTCGATTCAGATCTTCCCAACAATCTAGAAACGATCCTTAGAGCTTGAGATCCAACTGAATGGAAAAACGTGAGGGCATGAACAAGCTCTGAAACTCGCGTTTGAGGGAGGAAAAATGATAGAGGCTCGGGCCTCTTTTTTTTGTTTATAGTCAACATAATGCATATGTGTTATGCTTTGGTGATTCCTAAGTTAAACAAACTAAAATGCGAGTGCGTTCTAACAAAATGCGTACGCATTTTTCTTTTTTCACATTCTTGTCCACTTTTTGGCTCCCTAATTTCGTGCACTTACCCTCTAAATTATGGAAACCCTAAGGAAAATTGTGAAAAATATATTTAGGGGATACGATAGATGAAATCAAGGTTGGATTTGAATATACAATGGAACCCTGTGGAAACTAGGATTTGAAATAAGGTGCAAGATTCAATAACTCATTTGGTTCACAAAATGTTTACACCCTTGTTATATTTTCAAATGTCATAATAAAACTCAAACAAGGATTTAAGAGTTTTGCAACAAGTAGACTATTCTTATCTAATTAACTTTCAACATTAATCATACATAATAAAAATAATGCATTCAAGCTTTAAATGATTGAACTTAGTTGTTCATAACAAAACAAAGAGAATATGGATGTGCAGGGTAGTGAAATATGATAATGTAAAAAATTTAATACTTCATTAAAAGTTCTAGAACTACAAATCTAACATGGGTGAGACCCTATAACTTATATACAATATTGACCTAATTTATATGATCCTAACCTAAAATTGTACACATTTGAATGTGTTTCACTTATATGGAAATGATCTTTGTTGTTTATCACTATTTCTCGAAAGGTTTGAGATGACTTGTAAGTACATACAACAAAGTAGAAACCCTATCAACCTGTAAAACCCTTCTTTAAACCAAAAATGATTAAACACGTGTGGTGAGATTGCACCATCGGAACAACGTAACACGTACCCCAATGATGATACAGGTCTCCTCGCAAGGTGTTCAGGATCCGGAAAAGCTCTCCAAGTATGCGTTATCATCCCGCATGCCCCACTTAGCCCCCGCGTGCTTTGATTTTCTCTTTTCCCCTCTTTTCTTTTCCTTTTTCTCTTCAGTTATGAAACCGCCGCCCTGCCTGGGTGGCGGGTCTCATGACCGCCACCCTAATCAGGGCGGCGGTCCTGTAACCGCCACCCTACTCAAGGCAGCGGTCCTTTACGTGTTTTCCAGAATGCTCTTTTAACACGACTCACGTAAATTTCAACGTTTACCAGCTTTTTTTCACCGCCTTGGGCTTGCATTAATGATTATGGTTCCCTGGAATAGTGTTTTTGCCATTGTTTATAGTTTAAGAGTTCAATTTGGTTTTTACCTTGGGTAAATGCAAATGCTATAAATAGTTGGCTTGTGCTCAAGCAAATGGCCCCTCAAATTTGCCTCTGAATTTCTCATTGCAATAGATTAGTCTTTCATTTTGCTTAGAATTCTTAGTTTCTTTCATTGCATGCTTAGTTAGTGTTGTTTTGTTGTTAGGAAGCCACATATCCATCTTGTGCAAGTGTTGTTGATATTTCATCCAATCCATTGGAGTAGAGTAGTTTGTTTTCAATAGGAAGCCATTAAAGTTGCAGGTTTTGTTCTTCAAGCAGGATAGTTTCAGGTTCTAGACATTTTATGTTGCATGAATCGTAATAAATCCCACTAGGAATTGCATAAGCCAAGCTCTGTACTCTTGCGCTATCTCTCTCCTACTCGCATTGTATTCAGTCTGTATCCTAAGCTGCCTTTGTCCCAATATCTACTTCTGTTGATGCTAGCATTACACGCTTTTCTGGATCCACGTGAACACGAAGGAGCGAGGAGGTCACACTGAGGGGACAAGATCACACACATCATCGGATTCGCCACTGTTCTGCAGAATCCAGGTTTTAGCTTTCAAAGTTCTAAATTAAAAGCATATCAAATAGAGTAGCCAATCACTTTATTTCAATCAATTTTACTTTCGATATTGCCAGGGAAGCTGTGAGGATTGATAGTTTCTGAGAGACTATGATTCTTTCCTCACTTCTGAGGTAGGATTGAGAGTCTTTCAAATAGATTAGATCAGTTATTTCATTGTTTAGAATAGATTTACAACTGCACAGGCAAGTAGCTATACTCGGTTACTTTGTTTGTTTTAAAATTCATCACTAGATTAATTGTCAATTTCTAGATATATTAAAATAGCTGCTCCTTCAAATTCATTTATAAAATTCATCAGAAAATAACAAAAATATAGAAGTTATATATGTTATAGATATACTTCGCATAGTTAATTTTATTTTGCTGCATTTAGTTTACATTATTGCTTTTGTATGACAATCACGGGACCTAGAGAGCCCAGGGAATACGTATTCGAGCCAATCGTGCCCCAACCCAATCTCTTCACAGCCATAACTGATATAGATTAGAATCTTAGGATCCAAGTCTTCCGAACAATGGTAAACTTACAACAAATCAGTTTCCAACTGCACGGGTTAAACATAGAAGACGACCAAGCACACACGTTTTGGTCAAATCAACCAAACTATAGATTACTCTAGATACATATCCACATGACTATGGAAGGGTTTGAAAGAGAGAAGACATTTGGTTGTGATCCTTTGGTCCCACAGCCAGACGCAGGAGACACTCTCACAGATATAGATACCAGCTTAAGAATTCAGGTCGCACGGACGCCTGTGAGATACTCTGAAAAGATCGCACAATTAATAATTCTAAATATAGAGGCTGAAAAAGCATATGACTATTAGATACTAGGGATTAGGGATTGATTCCACACATGACCATAGCAGGTCCACAACAACCACGAATCTACGGTTGTGACCCACAAATCCCACAGCCCAACGAGTCCATAGGTGAATCAGACATAGATGTTGGCCTACGTACATTAGTATTCAGATCTACTCCACTTCCACCTATCATCATCGAACAGTTATCCTTGCTAGACACAGCAGCTAACAAAGCTAAGGAGTTCTGGACTAGGCCAGAGAATCACCCATAGAGTCAATTATATTTACCATCCGCCCTATGACCTTATCTGGAGATATACACGAAACTATCCCAGGTCATTTTCCACGTATTCCACAACCCATAGACCGAATCACGCCAGAGCTCGATATTGATTGGAGCCTTCGAGCAGTCATCCTTGCTGATCGATCTATCACACCAGTTCAGGTTAGGAGGGCCTTCTTTGCCTTAGATTCGTAATTTCCACTAGTGCGCGTCGAAGACATCAGATTGCCTAATTAGCTTGTCTGCATCCCACACATATTCAATCCCCACCGGCTGTCTCGGCATGACCTCGGGAGGTCGGGTGTGAGGAAAAGTTACTTGTAGATTCCCATGCTCACTTGTCACTTTTCCATCATACAAAATTGGTGAACCCGACGTGAACCTTTCTACTTTCTGATTTGGAGTCAGATTTCTACTAGTTCTTTTAAATTAAATGACCTTTTTCATCTTTACTACCTCATCAGCTTTCACCATCACCTTCGCTCCTTCCCATTATTCTGCAGGTATTCATATACCCCCCCGAATATGTCAGGATTCGATGCATATGGTAGGCCTCTCTTAGGTCTTGAGGCATACTACGCTCAACTGAATAGACAATCATCACCCTCGCTCTCAGTATGGGGTGACAACTACGCAACTAACCAGTTGTCAACACAAACTCCAAGGGTCAGATATAGCCCATCTTTCCAAACAGAGGAGTTGGATCAATTCGCTCAAACACAACAAACAGAGCCTTCAGGCTCGAACAATATGACGCTCACAGGAGAGTCTAGTTCATCTCCTCAGGTACTACTTAGACCACAAATTAGTAGACAAGTTGACCCATACCTGGTTTTAGATAATGAACATTCGACACGTTATGCCAGGAATGAACAATGTTCCCAAGGTATGTACCCACCTATAGGGAATCTACAAATACAACCCGAGGTCTCTTTTCAAGGAAATACCTCCATGCCATTACATATAGGAAATGCCCTCGGGGAAACTTGGTAGGGCAGCGATCAGTTCATAGCAGGATATCACATGCCTATACAACACCATGATATACAACAAATTCCGCTAAGGCAAAACACCGTGACTTCACCAAATGAAGTCATTTCAACGTTAGTAGAAAAAGTGAGGGGGTTAGAACTTGCTCAGGCAAATCACCATTCTCAACTCATGCAGGCAGGAAATTCTAAACCTAGCCAAATAGACCTCCTCACAGGAATAGGTACGTTAGGCGTGACCCCTCAGTATTCACAACAAATGCCGACTAGAACCGTCATTTCTAACACCGATCTGACACCTCCCGGTCTAGTACAAAATAATCCATTCTTGGACAATACCCCTTCATACTTAAACATGTACTCCAAATCACCACAAGGGGATATGTTCTCCTCTCCCAGCATGATTCCTCAAACACAGGGGTTTCCTTACGCCCCCACTAACATGTATGCTACGCCATATCAACAACCCATTCCACCTCCACTCCCTCAACAGGCACCATCAATGGTCGAAACCTATGCGATAGGGACATATTCAGAATACTTGAAAGAGCCCTTAGATTTCACCATACGAAGCGTCATGCTTCCAAGACCTCTTCCTGATTTTCCCAAGTACAAAGGTGAGGGAGATCCGAACACACATATCAAAGCTTACGCCACAGCCATCTGAGAACTACTCCCATGGGATGGGGTTGTTGCTAAAATATTTCCCAAAACCTTGGAAGGTATCGCTCTCGATTGGTATTATAGAATACCTGAGGCTTCCATCCATTCATTCAAGCAACTCGTTTCAGAGTTCATCAAGGCATTTGACATGAACAAACTATTAAGAACAGGAATCAGGGAATTCTTACACATCAAGCAAGAACACAATGAATATGTCACCCATTTCATCCAGAGGTGGCGTACAGTTCTTTATTCTTCGGCAAGTGCTCCAAATATGGACCAAATGGAACTATGTGATTTATTCCTTCATTCTCTCAGCAGAGAAGTGAAGGAAGAAGTCCAGAAGTTCCCACTAAGAACTTACGATGAAGTACTTGAGAGTGCTCTCCGAATAGATCAAGCGGCAATTGATAGTGGTCGTAAAACATATGGAGCAAATGGGAGGTTAATCACTTCCAACCAGAACACTACAACTTATCCTACTACCACGAATGTCAATCAAGGACCTAAAATCCTTAATAAAAATCGCGGAGTAACAACAGATGGAGTAACTGATCAGGATAGAAAGGTAAATGTTGTGAATACTCCACCACAAATAAACAACCAACGAAACAACAACTTTACTCCAACAATCAATACAGTGGATTTTAATCATCCACAACAACAACAACAACAACAACGGCAAAGCCCTACACAGGATCCAAATCAAAATTCAACTAGGTATCAAAACCAGAATTCAAACCAAAAACAACAAACGTAAAACTTTAATAGGCAACGGTTTGATCAAAGTTTTAGGCCACAATATACACCAAGCCAACAAACTAGGAATTACAATCCTAACTCGTATTGTGGTTTTCACAAAATCCGAGGCCATGACACTAGAACGTGTCGTGACTACAATAAATTTATGCAACATTTGCTAGAGGAACAAAGACAACTTTTTATAGATATGTTCTTGGCAGATCCTACGTCACCAGCACCAAATACTTTTACAGGGGCAGTTTCCCCTCAAAATGCACCCCTCCAGATCTTCAATGATCCGCTTCCAAATCACAACAATAACAAGATAAATCCAAATGGGACAAACAAGGGTGTAATTACAGGAAACAATGATCATGAAGCCTCAACTTCACTGAATCTGTTAGTTGCGCCACAATTAGGAAGTCAGCCATGACCTAAGATAGTCGGTTTAGTGGAGTTAGATGCTGAACTACCCATAGAAGCTGTAACAAGGACACGAGAGTATTCCTCTCAGCTAATTCCAAGCTACCCGCTAGAAATAGACAATATCCAACAAGTATTAATAAAACCCGTGGGTGCTTATGACTTAATTAATGATCTAACGAAAACCTTCTCGCACATCTCCTTTTTGGATTTATTGAAGAACTCCCCTGCTCACAGGGCTGCTCTTTTAGAAGCATTGGGTTTAGGTCATCTAATTAGCATCACTCCACCTCCCGAAACACAGGTAAACCATATAGACTTTGATATCCACCCTCCAGGGCAGCCGGATAGGGACACCGAATTCATATTCGAAATAAACAAAATGCCAACAGATGCTGAGATTGCATGCCGAGGTGATCCGGCCTTACACTTGCAAGTGTGGGTTTATAACAATTATGTGAAACGCGCGATGGTTGACGATGGGGCAGCAGTTAACATAGTCCCTTTTTCTTTCCTTCAAAAGCTAGGGTATGGAGAAACGAATTGTTCCACAACTCAAAATACACTAAGAGGCTATGACAGCCTTAAAGCCACTTCAATTGGAACTATAATACTACCGGTCACCTTAGGACCCAAAACAATCCTGACTGAGTTTTATATTATAGATCAGGAAACTAACTATAATATGATCCTCAGCCGACCATGGATACACCGTATGAAGGCAATCCCTTCTATGCTATTTCAAGAAGTAAGATTCTTGCATTTAGGAAAGGTGTTCATAGCCAAAGGTGATCCAAAACCATTCGATGTACACCTGGCTGACCTAAAGAAAAGACCAGGCATGCACTCAGAGTTTGAACTCCCAACGAACCAACTTAATAAACCTACCGACGCGAAACCAGAAGAAAAGTTGGTACCTACGACAGATCTTGAAACTATGAGCCTAGCCAAGACAACCCCAGCCCCCAAAGATGAGGCTAACATTGTAGAAATAGTATCATTAGGAACTACTGCAAAAATTGTTGAATTACTAGAACAGGATCTACCAATGTTCCTACCATTTGATTCTGTAGGCATGGGGTACACCCTAGGTGTCGGTTCTCTCCCAGCAGTAGATCTCTGCATGGTAGAGGTAGAAGATGTTAACACAACAAATATCCCAGCACCCATATTCCCAGCTAAGTATTGGACTCTCCATTTTGATGGAGCTAAATTTCGTTACGGAGCTGGGGCAGGAGTAATCCTTACTTCTCCCGAAGGAAAAGTCCTACCATTTGCCTTTAAACTAAATTTTGAATGCACAAACAACGGCGCTGAGTACGAAGCCCTCCTCCTTGGCCTCATTGTAGCTAAGAGAATCGGTGTTGATAACATCAGAGTGTTAGGAGATCACAATTGGTAGCAAATCAAGTTGCTGAGATGTATGAAACCAAAGCCGAGCACTTACAACTCTACAAAACAGCTGTACTGAATTTAAGCAAGGAGTTTGACTTCATATCAATCGAAGCAATCCCGCGAGAACAAAATATTCTCGCCGATTCAATAGCAACCTCAGCATCACGCTTTACTCCAAATAGTAAGTTAGAGGACACCCATTTCATGGTATCCCTTCGTACTGAACCACTGATAAAAACAATGTCAAATCCTCTTTTAAATGGAAATGAAAACAAATCTACTATCCTAGACCACATCGATAGTGATACAACCACTCTTGATTTCTTGAATGCCTATGCGGCGTTACATCTCACCCATCACGTGGTAGATTTATCCCTAATCCCGCATTCATCCTCCTACTTCGGAAATCCCATGACAGAGCTTCCCCCACAAAAGGAACTCAGCATATACACAGTCGAGAACGGAGATGATCTGGAACTACCTCCAGCCCCACCTAAGTTTGAAGAAGGTAACGCTTCTTTAATCGAAGAAACAATTGATATTAACATCGGAATGGAAGACGAACCAAGGATATTGAAGTTAGGATCCTCGTTAACTCCATTAGAAGTAGAAATACACACTTGGATCCTCAAGGAACATCAGAAGGCTTTTGCATTTAATTATAAAGAAATGACAGGGGTTGCACCACACATTGCGGTGCACAACCTCGTCACTAAATCTGATGCAAAACCGATTAAACAAAAATCAAGACCAATGAAACCCAAGGTAGCTCTCATGGTGAAAGAGGAGGTAATGAAACTCCTCCAAGTAGGATTCATCAAACCAGTCAATTACTCTCAGTGGGTATCTAATATCGTTCCCGTTCTCAAAAAGAATGGGAAGATACGCATCTGTGTAGACTTCCGAGACATTAACAAGGCATGTCCTAAAGATGACTTCCCATTACCATCTATAGATGTCATCGTTGACGCAACAGCTGGATTTGAGATTTTATCTCTCATGGATGGATTCTCGGGATACAATCAAATCAGAATATCCGAACAAGATCAAGCTAAAACCACGTTTATAACTCCTTGGGGAACCTATTGCTATGTTGTTATGCCATTCGGTCTCAAGAACGCTGGTGCTACGTACTAGCGGGCTATGACGTATATATTTCATGATCTTATTCATAAAATTGTGGAATCCTACGTAGATGACTTGCTGGCCAAAGCCAAGAAACGTTGTGACCATCCGGAAGTACTTCGCGTCATTCTTTCACGTCTGATAGAATACGAAGTCACGCTAAACCCTGAAAAATGTGTCTTTGGTGTGACAGGAGGGAAGCTCCTAGGTTACATTATATCATCACGCGGGATCGATGTTGACCCAACCAAAATTAAAGCTTGTTCTTGAAATGGTCCCACCTTCAGATGAATCTAGAATCAGGTCATTTCTCAGAAAACTTGGCGCAATCCAGAGATTCATCCCGGACTTAAGTTTCACCATTCATCCAATCAACAATCTACTCAAGAAAGATTATAGCATCGATTGGACCGAAGACTGCAATGAAGCTTTCAACGTAGTTAAGCATTTCTTGTTATCACCACCCACGCTAATGCCACCTAAGCCAGATTCCTGTTAATTTTATATTCGCGAGCCACCAATGTCTCACTAGCCTATATGCTGGCTCAAGAAGATGATGACAAGAGAGAACGTGTGATCTATTTCATTAGCCAGACATTGCTCGACTATGAAACATGCTATACGCAAGTAGAATGAGAATGCCTCGCCATAGTCTTTGCAACCAAACGCTTAAGACATTACATGTTAAATCAAGAAACAAAGGTCATTGTAAAGACAAAACATTTACGAACTTTCCTCACGCAAGGGTCCTTGTCTAAAAAGGCTGGACGCTTTATAACCTTAATGGGTGAATTTGAATTAAAATTCGTAAATCAGAAGTCGGTTAAAGGACAAATCATCACGGATTGGTTAGCTGATAATCCATTAGACAGAGGTGATCTAGTAGATCTGGACTTTCCCGATGAGTGCATATACTACATCGAAACCCAACCTTGTATCTCTGAGTGGGTACACTGATATTATTAATTATATCATGGACCATGCATATCCAGAAGGTGCTACACCACAATGGAAAAGGAGTTTACACATTATCGTAGCTAAATACGTCATCATAGAGCAAGTGCTCTATCGAAAAGCGTTCGATGGAATGTTGTTAAGGTGTGTCGACACAGAAGAATCCAAGAGGATTCTCCACGAATCTCACAGTGGAATGTGTGGAGGCCACTTCAGTGGCCATGCCACCGCTCAAAAAATACATCGAATGGGCTATTTCTGGCCTACTCTAGAACACGACACAGTAGAGTTTGTACGAAGGTGTCATAAGTGCCAAGAATTCTCTCATGAGATTCACATGCCGGCACAAGCTCTACAACCAATCGCTACTCCATGGCCCTTTTCTACGTGGGGCCTAGATTTAATAGGGAAATTCTCTCCCTCGTCTACAGATGGCCATAATTTCATAATCACGGCCACCGAATATTTTACCAAGTGGGTAGAGGTTATGCCTCTTACTACTGTGTCGGGTTCTGTAATCGCCAAGTTCATTTTGAACCAAATCATTTGCAGGTATGGTATCCCGCAAGTCATTATCTCAGATAATGGGACTTCTTTTAAGAATGAAGAAGTTCACGAATTATGCAATAAATTTAAAATAAGCCATCATACGGCCTCCTTGTATTACCCTCAAGCCAATGGACAGGCTGAGGCGACAAACAAAACATTAAAAGCCATTCTCCTTAAAACGGTGAAAGAAAACAAGTGAGATTGGCATTTGAAGTTATATCCGGCCTTATGGGCCCACCGAACCTCAATAAGAACACCAACAGGAGCCACTCCTTTCTCGCTAGTATTCGGGGCAGAAGCAGTTCTCCCGCTTGAGGTTGAAATACCCAGTCTTTGTATCTCATTACAAGGGATTCTAGATGAAGACGCTTACAGAGAAGCACGTCTCTCCCAACTAGAAAGCCTAGATGAAGCTAGGATAGATTCTGAACAGCGGCACAGAGTCTATGCTGACCGAATGTGCCGGCAGTATAACAAGAAAGTCTATGAATGCGACATATATGAAGGTGATCTAGTTCTAAGGCTAGACAGCCAGATCAACAAAAAAACCGGCGAAGGAAGGAAGTTCCGGCCCAAATGGTTGGGCCCATACCGAGTCATGAAGGACTATGGAAATGGTGCATATCTCCTATGTACACTAGAAGGTGAGGAATTTGGTGAAATAGTCAATTCCCTACACCTCAAACGATTCTACGCATAAGCAATTAGTACTACTTGTATAATTATATCTACATTGCATCTTCATATAGTTAGGATCATTTTGTCCGCTTGTTTCGTACAAATTTGTGATCAAGGAATTTATTCTCAAAGCAATTCATTACAAACTCATGATGTTGTTGGCATAAACACTCTAATCATACTTCTCTATTTCCATGATATCATCAAACTATTTCGGAATCACTTCATCAAATAAAGCTAGATATGACAAGGTCTCAACGGTAACCATACCAAGATCTGCGGGTTTATCCTCACTTTTGGTTTCTTCTTAGGATAGGTATCTTGCCTATGGTCTGTTCTAGAAGCTTCATGGTGTCACATCTATCCCATACGTATATCTCTTTGGAAATAAGAACACACTGACATTTTGCTCAAATAAACAAGTCAAATATAGATCAAACAGAAAATTTTAAATTTACACATTTCCTTGCCCCACCAACCTTCGGTGATGAGCTTGCATCTCTTACTAGTGACATAGGGTTGGGAAAGGATGGAAATTCCCTTACTCACCTATGCCTTGCCTATGGTGATAAACCCATGCTTCTTACTAGTAGCATGGGGCAAGGTGTGGGGGGTCCTCTTGACAAGCAAATGCAAAAGGTCATAAATAAACAATTCAAATCTTGAAGTCTTGAGTCAAAAGAAAATGAATCGGATGTCCAAAATCCCAAGAGAATTAATAATCCTAAAACCTAGATTTTTTCTACCATGTGGCCATCTATGGATCTAAGTCTAGATAAACCGCAAAGCAAGTTGCATCCCAAAACTATGAAGTCACTCGAGTGGAGTAGGCTTGTAGCATCCTAATTTGATTCCACCAAAGCTTTGTCTATCTTTCATCAATATCATTTCAACACATTTCATAACTTGTGCCCTTTTCAGCTCTCGATGATGAGCCCTCGCATCTTACTAGTTGCGTGGGGTTAGGAGAGGGGCAGGTTTATCTGCTTATCATACCAGCTTATCTTCACCACTTTGCCAAAGCAAATATGAAGTATCCAAAATTGCTTACAGAAACTAAGATTCAAAATCACATTGTATCTACATTATCATATATCAGCATCATGAAATACAAAAGGAAAGTAAACATTTGTATCATTTGTTCTCCATTGCATATATTCTAAAAAGCATATAAGCCAAATATCATAGTTCACATGAGGAAACAGAAATGCAAGTAAGCCATAAATGCCAAAAGTATGATCCAAAAGGAATATATATATATATCAAAATTCCTGTACAATGCCATCATGTGCTAAGCATGGTCAAAACGCTCAAAGAGCCCGAGATATACAAAAATATCATACAAAAATCTAGGGGAGCCAAGTGGCTTCTCAACCCCTATGAGACCCCTCTGAAGGTGCACGCCCATGCCTAGGACTCCGGCTACGCCGGTGCTCTGAGTGCACGGAGGGCTCAGGATCCCGAGGGGCAGCCACAGTCTCACCACGAGAATGACTCCTCATCAGGCGCTCGGTTGTCCTATACCCCGCTAACTCTGTATGGAGAGTCGATACCATCCTGGCCACATGCCAGATAGGGGAAAAGATGTCAGTATGTCTGCCAGCTGCTGAGGGCTCCCCGACATCCACAGATAGCTCCGTACGGGTCCTCTCCATGGGAATCATTAGGGTATCGGTGCATACCCTGCGAATCAGGTCCCGCCACTCATCAGCGGTCTCTGCAAACAAAGGAGAAAACAAATTAGAAATGAAACAAGAGATAAAACACAAGTGTAAACAAAAGGAGAGATAGCAACTAAGGAAATCCTAACTAAAAACAAACATTAAAAGGAAGGGTGGTAACTTACTCGGATCACCAGGCCTCTAGGATGGATCTCTAGGGTCAGCACCTACCACAGATGCCACCGCTGACTGAGGTGCTCCCCCCATGGCTAGAGTGATGTAGCATCCTACAATGGACTCATCCTCCCCACCATGGCCCTGGGAGAGTGGCTCCTCTAAAACCAGAGTCACTCTCTCTGCACTCTGCTCTACCCTCTCTGCCTGCATGATATCCTGAGTGTCATGCCACTCAGGATCACTATCCTCCTCTGTCTCTCCCCCTGTAAACTCCTCAGACTCGGAGTCTATGTCGATGGGGTCATCGCTGCTATGGGCAGGACCCATGGAAATCTGAAGTAGGGGTTCCTGAGGAGCACCAGCTCTCCCTCGAGCACATACTACCCTCCTGGCTGCAATAGGAATGCCAAGTGTAACAACTATCCAACCCTGGCCTCTAGGACCCCCTTTGGCCTCTCGAACTGACCTGTATACTAGCACTACCGGGGGAAGCATGCCCATGTAAGGTAGGCCAAACTACTGAGGAACTTGGCCAAATGGGTGTATCTCCACTTGCCCCACTCTTTCAATAAGCTACTCTATGGTGGAGCAGGAGATCAAAGTAAGAGCCTCCTCGCCCCATATGCCTGCCATGGTATGATATGGTGTAGCCTCCATGTCATCGGTGGTTAGAGAAACAACTGGCTAATGAGGTGCTCTGAGCACCAACATATTTGTCCATCTATCTGCCCTCACAGCTCTAGGATCTATCACCTCTACGCCTCTGCCATAGGGGATGAAGTGCTCATAAACCTAACTCATGACCAGGGTCAGGTGACTCAAAGACTGCCCTTGTAAATGAACTACCCTGTATAAGTTGTGGTAGGTAGTCCCAAGTATATTTTCTCCCCAGGCATAAATCCGGCCATGACCCTCGTTCTGTGCAATAATGGGGGACCTGCAATATAGCAGTGTGTCTCCTCCCTTGTCCCCGATCAATCTCGAGGCAAGGATTCCCATAATAGCCTAACAAAGCAAGGGGATGGGAAAACTAGGAATAGACCGAACTCTAACCCCCTTCTTCGAACCTGTGGAGATGACTGCATCTCCCATGTAGGAAGCCCACTGTGCTATCTGGGCCTGTGAACCTGCTGTCTCGAGGGTGAGTCACCTCCCGATGATCGGGACCCCCAGGATATAGTAAACATCCTCTAGTGTGATGGTCCACTCACCTCAGACCCTTGGTAATCGAAAGGTGTTCTGATCAACATCCCAGTAGGAAAATAAGTCACAGAGTATGTGACTGGATGGTGCAACATGTGGTACACGCGATATACGTAGTATACCCACCCTTTGAAGAGTATCCTGCTCATCCTGTGAAATGACATCTAGCACTGTTAGGATCCAGTCACACTCCCTCTCTTAGCTCCATTGAATGTACTCCTCTCTCGCTTGCATACACCAAAAAACACATAAAAAAATTAAGTTAGCATCTGAATGACATTAGGAAAATCATGAAAATACATAGAAATGCTAAAATTGCAAAAACAACCTCAAACAAGTGTTCTTTTGACATTCTGTAAAGAACTGCCTCCCTGAGCAGGGCGGCGGTTTCGCAACCACCGCCTTAAAGGTGGCTGTCTTGAAACCGTTGCTCTGAACAAGGTGGCGTTCATGTAACCGCTGCCCTGAGCAGGGCGATGGTCGTGTCCCGAAAACCCACGCAGGTTTTAAAACTTAAAAAGGCCAAAAAACGTGAAAAGAGACCATTTTAACTAAAAACAAAGCCTACCTAGTAGGTGCCCCCCCTAGATGGACCTTTTAAACCTAACATTTTCAAAAATAACCCCCCCACGACAAAGGTTTTAGCATTTTAAAATTTTGGGGGTAAAAACAATAAATTGAGGAGAACTAGCATGTGATCTCGCAGGTCGATGATCTACACGCAGAGGAATGATCACTATCTCACCACAAACATTTTGAATCTAATCTCATAATAAACCAACACCGTGGGTCCCAGAGCTCAGAATCAGTCAAATCAACACACGCAAATGAATAGGAAAATGGGCCCACTTTCATATATATAGAAGCTTGACTTATTTTGAATGTTTTGTTTTGCAGGTTTGGAGCGCCGACGGAGGTAGTTTCTTACCCCCGCACAAATGGTACATCCTCATTTCCCATTACGTTAGCTTTTATTTTCTGATCTATCTTGTCTATCTGCACTTGATTTCTCTTTCCGTTTTGTAGGGAGAAGGAATTTTAGATGGTTTCATTTCGACACACAGACGTATCAGGTATGAATTCCAACTTCCCATTTCGAGACCACCATACTCGGACACACCGTTTTACACCTCTTCATGGCTAAAACGCTTCTCCGAGGGGGCAATATGTACATACCCAAAATTGTAGGGTATTGCACCGTCAGAACAATGTAACACGTACCCCAATGATGATATAGGTCTCCTCACAAGGTGTTCGAGATCCAGAAAGGCTCTCCAAGTATGCATTATCATCCCGCATGCCCCGCTTAGCCCCTACGTGCTTTGCTTTTCTCTTTTCCCCTCTTTTCTTTTCTTTTTGCTCTTCAGTTAGGAAACTACCACCCTGCCTGGGTGGCCGGTCTCGTGACCACCACCCTAATCAGGGCGGCGGTCCTGTAACTGCCACCCTGCTAAGGGCGGAGGTCCTTTACGAGTTCTCTAGAATTCTCTTTTAACATGAATCACGTAAATTTCAATGATTACTAGCTTTTTTTCACCACCTTGGGCTTGCATTAATGACTCTAGTTCCCTGGAATAGTTTTTTTCCATTGTTTATAATTTAAGAGTTCAATTTGGTTTTTACCTTGGGTAAATGCAAATGCTATAAATAGTTGGCTTGTGCTCAAGTAAATGGCCCCTCAAATTTTCCTCTAAATTTCTCATTGCAATAGATTAGTCTTTCATTTTGCTTAGAATTCTTATTTTCTTTCATTGCATACTTAGTTAGTGTTGTTTTCCTATTAGGAAGCCACATATACATCTTGTGCAAGTGTTGTTGATATTTCATCCAATCCATTGGAGTAGAGTAGTTTGTTTTCAATAGGAAGCCATTAAAGTTGCAGGTTTTGTTCTTCAAACAGGATAGTTTCAGGTTCTGGACGTTTTATGTTGCATGACTCGCAATAAATTCCGCTAGGAATTGCATAAGCCAAGCTCTATACTCTTGCGCTATCCCTCTCCTACTCGCATTGTATTCAGTCTGTATCCTAAGCTACCTTTGTCCCAATATCTACTTTTTTTGATGCTAGCATTACACGCTTTTCTGGATCCACGTGAACATGAAGGAGCGAGGAGGTCACACTGAGGGAACAAGATCACACACATCATCGGATTCGCCACTGTTCCGCAGAATCCAAGTTTTAGCTTTCAAAATTCTAAATTAAAAGCATATCAAATAGAGTAGCCAATCACTTTATTTCAGTCAATTTTACTTTCGATATTTCCAGGGAAGCTATGAGGATTGATAGTTTCTGAGAGACTATGATTCTTTCCTCACTTCTGAGGTAGGATCGAGAGTCTTTCAAATAGATTAGATCAGTTATTTCATTGTTTAGAATAGATCTGTAACTGCACAGGCAAGTAGCTATACTCGGTTACTTTGTTTGTTTTAAAATTCGTCACTAGATTAATTGTCAATTTCTAGATATATTAAAATAGCTACTCCTTCAAATTCATTTGTAAAATTCATCAGAAAATAACAAAAATATAGAAGTTATATGTGTTATAGATATACTTCGCATAGTTAATTTTATTTTGCTGCATTTGGTTTACATTATTGCTTTTGTATGACAATCATGGGACCTAGAGAGCCCAGGGAATACGTATTCGAGCCAATCGTGCCACAACCCAATCTCATCACAGCCATAACTAATATAGATCAGAATCTTAGGATCCAAGTCTTTCGAACAATGGTAAACTTACAACAAATCAGTTTCTAACTGCACGGGTTAAACATAGAAGACAACCAAGCACACACGTTTTGGTCAAATCAACCAAACTATATATTACTCTAGATACATATCCGCATGACTGTGGAATGGTTTGAAAGAGAGAAGACATTCGGTTGTGATCCTTTGGTCCCACAGCCAGACGCAGAAGACACTCTCACAGATATAGATACCAGCTTAACAA
This sequence comes from Taxus chinensis, assembly GCA_019776745.2. Taxonomy (NCBI): domain Eukaryota; kingdom Viridiplantae; phylum Streptophyta; class Pinopsida; order Cupressales; family Taxaceae; genus Taxus; species Taxus chinensis. Next base: position 166,636,100 of record CM034152.1, read on the forward strand.
TTCAGGTCGTACGAACACCTGTGAGATACTCTGAAAAGATCGCACAATTAATAATTCTAAATATAGAGCCTGAAAAATCATATGACTATTGGATACTAGGGATTAGGGATTGATTCCACACATGACCATAGCAGGTCCATAGCAACCACGAATCTACAGTTGTGACCCACAAATCCCACAGCCCAATGAGTCCATAGGTGAATCAGACATAGATGCTGGCCTACGTACATTAGTATTCAGATCTACTCCACTTCCACCTATCATCATCAGGTAGTTATCCTTGCTAGACACAGCAGCTAACAAAGCTAAGGAGTTCTGGACTAGCCAGAGAATCGTCCATAGAGTCAATTATATTTACCATCCGCCCTATGACCTTATCTAGAGACATACACAAAACTATCCCAGGTCATTTTCCACATATTTCACAACCCATAGACCTAATCACGCCAGAGCTTGATATTGATTGGAGCCTTCGAGAAGTCATCCTTGCTGATCGATCTATCACACCAGTTCAGTTTAGGAGGGCCTTCTTTTCCTTAGATTCACAATTTCCACTAGTGCGCGTCGAAGACATCAGATTACCTAATTAGCTTGTCTGCATTCCACATATATTCAATCCCCACCGGCTATCTTGGCATGACCTCGAGAGGTCAGGTGCGAGGAAAAGTTACTTGTAGATTCCCATGCTCGCTTGTCACTTTTCCATTGTACAGTGCCCTCGTGTCTCTTGACTCCAAGATAGTGAGCTAACTATGTAGTATAGAATGTGCCTAGCACGGTAATAATGAGACGTGGTGTGCCTCAACTATGTGACCTAACTCTTTTGTTGATTGAAACTCTTGTGTAATTTTGGGTTTGAATTTTCTCTTGCTAAGATATGACTCTATGACCTTTGCATACTTAGAAATGGATGAATTTAGAATCTTTGACTTGAGTTAGTGCTCATTGTTCTAGATGATGTGGATCTGATTTGGAAAAATTTAAGAACCCATTTAAGTTCTTTAGGAATGATCTTTGCAATAGTAGTTTGTAAGAGTGCCAAGTGATTTATAAAGTGATAATGACTTACTTAAATATCCTTCCATAGGTGTGATATACTAATAAGGCCAGCCCTAGGAAGATTAATTGACCCAAAGAATGATTTAAAATTGAAATCAAAGTTAGTTAATGTGAAGGTTTGGGACCACATAGGTCAGCCAAAACCAAACCCGAAATCTCGACGCTTCCATACATTTTCGAATCGAAGAGATGAATACCATAACCTAGAATTTTTTCATGAATATCAAATATTTTATATTGTTTTGATTAAATAATATTCTCAAAATTAATGACAGAGAAATGTGTAAAAAATAATCAAGTTGTAGAAGAGCTACATAGATGAGGAGATCGGGTTATGAATATGAACATTTGTCTTAGCAAAGGAATGTGGTCAACTTTGGGATTGCATAAGGACAAGTTACAAAATTTTAGTGTCTATTACTATCACTACTATAAGTATTCTCTTCTACTAAACTAACACGATGTGTGTGTGCTTTTGTGTGTGTGTGTGTGTGTGTGTGTGTGTGTGTGTGTGTGTGTGTGTGTGTGTGTGTGTGTGTGTGTGTGTGTGTGTGTGTGTGTGTGTTTGTGTGTGTGTGTGTGTGTGTGTGTTTGTGTGTGTGTGTGTGTGGATAGTGGATTGGAGTCTAGGAGGTTAATTAAAGATACCCTCTTGGACCTCTTTTTTACTCCTATGCCAGCCAAGGACTAGCTTCTTGTACATTTAGGCCTGCTAGCCACTGTTGAGCATAACTTAAACATATCCACCCCCACATCTTATGTGGCATAGGTGCTAGCTAGGTTTGGTACCTGGATCACAAAGTTGGAGACTTATGTTAAAACCCTGAATGACATTTTTGCACATAAGAATTCACGTATTTTCTTCAAGCGAGAGGACTAATACCCATCAAAGATCATAGGAAAGGGTCATTGAATCTAGGCACCAGAGTAAGTTGAGGTGTCTTCACCACTCCATGTTGAGAGGCGCACGGAGGCAGTGGAGTAGGACCCCATGCCAGCATAGTGCAAGCGGCTCCCATACTTATTATATTTTTTACTTAACAGGAAAAAGAATTATTTATTATATGGAAAATTGAAAACATGCATCATATACTTCTTACCACACTAGAAAAATGTTCAATTTCGTATTTGAAACTAGAAAAATGCACAATTTCTTATATGAAAATTGTTGGAACATGTTTGTAGTATGTAATATAGAGTATTGTTTGGAAAAGTTTTTTACATGCTGTGAAATATATAGTGAGAATTTGTACTCCGAAAAGTATTATATATTTTTGTTTTGTAGAACCTAAGATAGATATTAGATGTCTCTCTTCACTACTACATTTAGTCATTTGTATCAGACTTCATATCTAATAGACATCGATACGCAATTTTTTTCTTTAATGTAATTAGTTTACAAAACTTAAATCAAAGTTGTGGTTAATTCAACATGAATTGGACCCAAATGGACTTGCAAAATTGGTGCAAACAATGTCAACTTTTTCTCCTTTATAATTTAAAATCTTTAGTTTCTCAAAACAAATTCAAAATCATGTCGATTTCCTATTGCTTTTTACTTTCAAATTTTTTAGTAACTTAAACCAATTGCATGCATTTATTAAGTCTAATTTAATTTGTTTATTAATGGTTTGTATGTGTGTTGTTGCAATGACCTATGTTGTTAAAAAAACCGTCAAGTAGCTTCATGTCATCAATAATGGAGATAAAAAAGAAAAATATTTAGAGGTTCTAAAGAAAAGGAGCCAAAGAGGATATTTATTATATTTTTTTATCATCGATAGTATGCCAATACTAAACCCATATTTATGGATAATTATCAATTATGTTTTCATACTTTTACAAGAATTGTGCTTGCAACAAATTCTATTTTGAGAAAGGGCTTTTGGTATATAATGTAGGCAACAACATTGTGATAATAGGCACCAAAATGATATAATTGATCAGTGTGTTATCAATGTCACTACCACCTTCTTTTGTTTTACTATGTGCCCCCTTCGAAACATCCCCTTTGAAAGATCTCTTCCTAATGTAAGAATTATCTATTGTGCATCTTCATATGGTCATGGAAATTTGTCGTGGTCAACTTCCCATCATTTGTTCAATATTGGTTTGTACACATGTTCTTACAATGGCCTACTATGTTGCATCTTCTATGAAATGAAAAATGATACACTAATCCCATAATACTAATAAAGCATTTAATAAATACATTGACTATGACAATCAACTAATCACATATCAATAATAAAAAACAAAGACAATAATACCATAACAATTAAGTAATCTCATACCAATATTAAAGATATTTAATAAACACACAAATACACTAATATCATAACAATTAACTAATCTCATACCAATAATAAAAACACAAATATCATAACATAAACCTAGTCTCATACATCAATTGCATTTGTTTCTACATGGTATGCCATATCATGGCCTTGTTTTTGGTACACATGACTATATCATTAAGCCATTTTGATATGTATTACAAACCATTTTTTTCCAAAGGACACTAGTTTCTATGTAATTCTTTAACTATCATAAGGAATTTATCATTACAAATTTATAAATTCAATTATTTACAATGCAAAAAATTCCCTAAACCAAATCTTAATAAGCATATATCATATAAACATATTGACTTGATTAATCTACATAATATTTATCAGTTTTATCGCTTTTGGGAGGAACAAGTGGAACATTTCCATTTGTTCCCTTGTTTCCCGTCAGGCACAATGAGCCAAATTTATAAGTTAAATTGTGTTTTAGGAAGTGTTTTTAGTCTTTATTGGCTATGTCTCCTCCATAAGAAATGAATGGAATTGTTCCCATGTTCCCCAATCGAGTGATATGAGAAGTAAGTGTTGGGCATTAAATCGGATATGCCACCTATGTGGAGAACTCACCAAACCATTCCATGGTTCCCTTGGTGTCCCAATTTTTCCTTATGTGCAATGTCTAAATGCTTAAAATATAATGTATCAACCTTGTCACCTCTACACAAAACTCCAAGAACTGTTCCATAGTTTTTGTGGCAGGGTCAACAAGTTGAAAATAACAATAAAAACAAAGACTTTCAAAAGTTCCACATGTTATTTGATTTGTCGATAAAGGATTGGGGGCAATATAAATACAAGTCATAATCCATTTTCAAATTCATTTATATACTGCCCAAATGTAAAACGAGCTCTTCCCATTGTCAATTCTACTCTACCCTAGTCATTTGTTTACCCCCAAAAACACTTTTTGACTAGCAGAGTTCAAATTCAAACACATTTTCAAAAATGCCTCTTCAAGAGCTTCATTTCTATAGTCTTGGTAAGCATTTCCATCATTGTTTTTACTTTTTTTATCATTTTCTTCCATTCTTTCCCATTCCTCTTCTAAATTGATAAATTAGGCCACAAAATCACTAAAATTAAATTCCAATATGTTGGCTATAAACACATTTCTTCATTGGAGACCAATATCTTGAAAATGAAGATGGTAATGTAAAACACATGGATTTACATGAAGTTTGGACAAGAATAGAACAAAGCAAAAGGATTGCATTGAGAAGACACATTTTCAACAATGGCTTGGTTCATGCATCTTGTTTTCCCAATCATTAGAGTGTGCACATACAATGCTAGCATATGTTCAGTGTTTGATATAGACACCAAAGAGTTGAAATATTCATAAGGTCAAGTGATTGCTCAATTGAATGCTCTCCCTATCATTTTGGCACTTAGGATAGTACCTGCAACGGATGCTAAATCCATACCTATACAAATGTCTCAAAAGGAATAATATCTCACACCCAAAAAATATCAATAAATAATTACAAAATCATGGTTGAACATGGAAATTAAAGCTCCATCCAAATTGGATAAAATTTTGTATGATAATTGTTGGGGTTAGCACAAGGTTGTACAGATAATATATTAGATAATTGTTGGGGTTAGCACAAGGTTGTACAGATAATATATTAGATATAAGCATACATGTAATAAAAGTGAATATTCTACCAGAAGAAATATACAAAACAAGAGATATAAATCAACACCATATTTAACGTAGTTCACCCATTGTGGGCTACATCCACCAAGAAACAAGTCAATCTATTATCCAAAGCTTTGTGAAGATATACAATGAAGATTTACAATCTTCCACACCTCTCAAATGTACAGTACTCACTTTCTCTCAAGCTTTTCCTTCTTCTCCAAGAATTCTCTCTCTCACAATTATTCTCACAATAATCAACTTATTTTAATTCTTAGTTCTAAACCCTAGCTTTCATGTTTATATAGGAATATACAAACATAAGGCATTTAGCCATGAAATCACAATCAATAGATTTTCTTTAATACTAAACTTAGATCTAACTCTCATGAATTAATTAAAACACCCACGCACAGGTAGCCGATGTCGGTTCCTTCTTTCCTAACCGATGTTGGTCATAAGTGATTGATGTCGGTCCCTCCATAACCGATGTTGGTTACTTTTTTTTCCTGTAAGTTTAGTATTTCATGTTAATATGAAGTAATTGAGCTCCACAACTCAACAATCTCCCACTTGGAGCTAAATTATTGCACTATACTTGTACACCGTCATTCTTAGATCCTTTCCTTATCTTTTTTTTTTCCTCTTCAATTCTAAAACTCGAAGACCAACAAAAGTGGAGTGTAGCTCCAACTTCTCATTTGCTAATGGCTTTATTAGCATACCCGTAGGGTTTTTACTCGTATGAATATTCTCAAGTTTCAGATACCTATCCTCTAATACCTTCCGTATGAAGTGATATATTAACAGAATCTGTTTCATTCTTGAATGAAACGTTGAGTTCTTTGCCAAATGAATTGCACTCTAACTGTCACTAAATAATTTGCAATCACTTTTATTCTTTCCCAACTCTTCCATGAACATGCTCATCCATATCATTTCCTTGCTAGCCTCTGTAGTTGTAATATACTCTGCCTCTATAGTAGACAAAGCCACAACCTTATGCAATCTTGAAACTCTAGCTAACTGCCATTCCACCTACCGTGAAAATATATCCAGTAGTGCTCCTTCTACCATTTAGATCTCCAGCCATATTTGAATCAACATAGCCACATAATGAAATATTCGAACCTCCATAACATAACTGCATGCTAGATGTCCCTTTCAAATACCTAAATATCCATTGGACTGCTTTCAATGCTCTTTACTTGGATTGGCCATATATCTACTCATAAATCCTACTACCTGTGCAATGTCTGGTCTGGTACAAACCATAGCATACATGAGACTCCCAACTTGTGAAGCATATGGTACTCATGTCACGTATTTGACCTCCTTATGTGATGAAGGGACACTAATCTTTGATCAATTTGAAGTGTCCAACCATAGGTGTACTAACAAGTTTTACATTTTACATGTTGAACCTTTCTAACACCATGTAGATATAATCCTCCTGAGACAAATACAATTTCTTATTTTTCCTGTCTGTGTGTATTTACATGCCAAGGATTATTTTTTCAGCTCCTAAATCCTTCATAGAAAATGTGTGAGCTAGCTTTCCCTTAAGCTCACCAATGTCCTGCATACTAGATCCTGCAATAAGCATATCATCCACATACAGTAACAAAATAATATAGCTCCCATTTCTAAGCTTCTTAAAATAAATAACAATGATCAAATTCACATCTCAAATAACCATTCTCTTGCATAAAACTATCAAACCTCATGTACCATTGCCTTGGAGCTTGCTTGAGCCCATATAGGCTCTTTTTCAATCTGCACACTAATTTATCCTTACCCTTGACTTCATACCCAAATGGATGTTCCATTTAAATCTCTTCATCCAAATCACCCCGAAGGAAATCCATCTTCACATCTGGTTTCTCTAAATGTAAATCTTCTACTACAACTAAACTCAATACAGTATGAATAGAAGTCATCTTTACAATAGGAGAAAATATTTCACCAAATTCAATACCTACTTTCTGTGTAAATCCCTTTACTATAATCCTTTCCTTGTATTTTTTCTGTCCACCCTCTTCTTCCTTGATCCTATAAAACCATTTGTTCTACAATATTCTCTTACCTACTGGTAACTTAACCAAATCCCAAGCCTGGTTATGTTCTAAGGAGTCCATCTCCTCATCCATGTCATGCTCCCATTGGATGTGGGTATTATCCTGCATTGCTTCTTCAAAAATTTCTGGTTCACCATAATCAGTCAATAATAAATAAAATAAAGGTGTAAATCTTTTTAGAGGTTTACTTACCCTTTGTGACCTTCTCACAGGAGTTTGGGGTATCGAAGGCTCAATATGGACCTCCTGGACATTTGTATCCAAATCTGATAGTGATCGACGCTGATTACCTGTAACCGATGTCAGTTCGACTAACTGATGTTGGTTTAGATCTTCTGTAACCAATACCGGCTTTGCTAACCGATGTTGGTTAGGAGTAAACTGACACCAGTTAATGTGTAACCCTGTCAGTATTACTTTTGAATATGAGAGTTCATTTTCATGCAAAAACTTCTCAACCGGTTTGTCCGTGGGTACCAAAATTTGATCCCTGTACATTCTCTTTTGATTCCATTCAACATCACGAATCTTAATAATTTTAGAATTCTCTAAATCCCAAAACTGGAAACCGAAATCACCAGATCCATAACCAATGAAAGTGCATCTCTTGGATTTTGCATCCAACTTTTTTCTATTTTCCTTATAAACATGCACAAAAGCTTCTGAACTAAAAACTTTAAGAAAAGAAAGATCTACCTCTTTTCGGGTCCAAGCTTCCTCTGGTGTTCCTCCATCTAGTGAACTTGAAGGCCCACAGTTAATCAAATTAACCGTTGTATCAATTGCTTCTGCCCCAAACTACAAGGGAAATCTAGAATGTATCCTCATATTTCTAGCACGTTCCATGATTGTCCTATTCATTCTTTCTACAACACCATTATCTTGTGGTGTTCTTGGAACCGTTCTTTCTCTACGTATCCCATTCACTGAACAATAATCATTGAAAGCCTTGCTACAATATTCACCACCATTTTCAAATCTAAGGCACTTTAACTTAGAATTTGATTCATTCTCAACAAGGGATTTTCATCTTTTAAAAGTGTCAAAAACATCAGATTTACGTTTAATACAATAAACCCATACCTTTCTTATAACATCATCAATGAAAGTAACATAATACTGGGATCCTCCATGAGAAGCTACCTGAGCTGATCCCCACACATCTGAGTGTACAAGCTCTTATTTTTTCTCCTTCTTAGTTGCCCCAACTTTGAGAAATATCACTCTCTTTTGCTTTCCAAAGACATAATGCTCACATAAATCAAGATCTAAATCTCTCAAATCTGATAACTTACCCTTAGCCTTTAAGATATGCATTCCTTTTTGACTCATATGGCCCAACCAATTATGCCACATGCATGCATCTGAATCTGAAGTAGATAATGTAGAAAAAGAATTAGTAACATAGGTAGATAAATATAACATTCCTACCTTCTTACCTCTTACCACAACAAAAGCACCCTTGGTGACTTTTCAAGAGTCTCCTGTAAAAGTAACCCTGCAACAAGATTCACCTATTTTCCCTACAGAAATAAGATTCCTCCTAAGGCTTGACACATGCCTCACATCTTTCAATACCCATGTATTTCCATTCTGTAATTTTAGATGAACTTCCCCTTTACCAGTAATACTGCAAGGTTCATCATCACAGCTGATTAAAAAATTATATAAATATTTAAAATAAAAAGATATAGTGACTAACCCAAATAAACTTGCCAAAAATTACCCTATAAATAATTTCTGAAATAACCCTTGTTACGGGTTGCATGGAAAGAAGTTCCTGAATCTAAAACCCATGATTCAATTCTATTATCTAACAAAAGAATAAGAGCATCTTGCATTACCTCTGATGTAGTAATATTTGCTTCTTTACCTTTGTCTAGTTGTTGGTTCTCTTTGTCCTTTGACCAACAATATTTCTTTGCATGTCCTTTCTTTCCACCTTTCCAACAAGTAATTCCTTTACCTCTGGATTTATATTTGCTATCCCTTGAATTTGATTTCCCATTTCTCTTACTCTTGGATCTCTCATTCTGCCTGCCCCTGCTTTCTACTTTCAAAGCATTCCCAGATGATGATTCCTCTATATTCTTCCTATAAATTTATTCATTCAAGATTATACTAAACACATCATCAAACTTCAAAATATTATTAGTAGATGTTGTATTACTAACATCCATTACCAATTTATCCCAACTATTAGGCAAAGAACATAAGAATAATAGTGCTTTTACTTCATCATCAAATGGTATATCAACTAATTTTAACTGATTTACAATAGATATGAAATCATTCAAATGAATAGATGCAAATCCACCTTCATGCATATTAGAACTAAATAGTTTCTTCATCAAATAAACTTTATTCGAAGCACTAGGTTTTTCATATAAATTAGCCAGAGATTTCATTAACTCTACTGTAGAAGTCACTTTTGTAATATTGGAAGCCACAGATGTTGTTAGGCTCAATATTATAGATCGTAAAGCATTTATGTCAAGAATCTTCCATTCTTCATCAGTCATCTTTGTAGGGCTAGACTTTTCATCCAATAGTAAATACAAATCTCTTTGATACAAATAATCCTCAATTTGCATCTTCCATAATTGATAATTTCGGCTGTCAAAATTTTCTACCTTGTATTTGTTTCCTTTTTCCATTGTTGTAGCTCCTACTCAATTAGAAAACCCTTTGTGAGTAAATTTTTCAACACACAAAACCATCAAACAAAGCTCTGATACCAGTTGTTGGGGTTAGCACACCGATTGTACAGACAATATATCAGATCTAAGAATACATGTAAATAAAAGTGGATATTCTACTAGAAGAAATATACAAAACAAGAGATATAAATAAACATCAGATTTAACGTGGTTCACCTAGTGTGGGCTATGTCCACCAAGAAACAAGCCAATCTATTATTCAAAGATTTCACAAGATATACTATTGAAGATTTACAATCTTCCACACCTTTCAGATGTATAGTACTTTCTTTCACTCAAGCTTTTGCTTCTCCTCCAAGAATTCTCTACTTCATAATTATTCTTAAGTCTTGTTAATTCTCTCCTTCTAAACCCTATCTTTTATGCTTATATAGGCATTTATAAAATTAGGGCACTTAGCCATGCAATTACAATCAATAGATCTTCTTTAATGCTAAAAATAGATATAATTCCCAAGAGTTAATTAAAACACTCACGCACAGGTAACCGATGTTGGTTCACCTTAACCAATGTTGTTTCCTCCTTTCCTGACTGATGTTGGTCCTAGATGATCGATGCTAGTCCCTCCTAACTGATGACGGTTACTGTGTTTCCAGCAAGTTTTACATAGCATGCTAATCTGAAGTAATTGAGCTCCACAACTCAACATGATAAGAGTATTGTTATATGTGAGTGAGAAGTAGAATGGCGTATTTTGACCCATTACAAGCCTTGAGATGGGAGTTTAAGATCAAAATATGCATGTAAGTCATGTATAAGTGATATAAGTGAAATTTGTCAACATTACCGAATGTCAAATGACGAAATATGGGTGTATAATATATATACTAATGTAATATATCAACAATGAATAGTTGTTGTGGGAAACAATCATGACCATTGCAGCTTAATAATCAATTATATATAAAATTCTAGAAAGAATAAATGTCATTAAAAAGTGTAAACACATATTTGGAACAACAAACTCCAAATATCATGTAGGCATATCTAGTAATGTGTGTGTATCTATGAGGGAGAGAATCATCGAGGCATTTTACCTCTAAATACAGATAGATAAGGTCTTCCTCCACTTCCCTAAATAGATGGTGGCCCTACCCTTCACTAAAGGAGGAAGATAGAGGAATACACTTCCTTATATACCAAATTTGAGAACCATCTACACTTTGTGTATACCCCTCGTTACATATAAGTAATCCATTTTATAACTAAGCTCACTCTCCATCTACTGACTACCTTAACATGCACAATATCCTAGAATATATGTTTTCAAAATCATTTGAAACCACACAATGGGGTTCAATTTCAGGTTGCACACATTTTATAACTAGGCTTCCAAGTCTATAATCACAACCATATCTATACACCCCCACCTATCACCCCACCACACACAACAAGGCTAAGGGTAAGAGGGTTGTTTCATTTGAAGGTTTAGAATCCCTTCACGAACACATCCTCATGTTTGAAGTTTTAAATAAAAATAACAATCAAATCAATTAGGTACATAAGTGGCAAGTATGAAAGTGTCCCATGTACATGTGCATAATTGCACTCTTTTGTATTAGGTTATAAAATAGAAACCCCTAAAGTAAAGATAAAATGTATAAATCATCTACAGCCCCCTATAATAAGGACCAAGAGGGGGTATTAAAAAAAATCATCTAAATTGAAATCTAAATAATATAAGTTTTCAATTTGAATTTTTTTAAATATCTATTTTTCCAGCAAGGTCCTATCAAGTATCAAGTTCTTGTATTTTTTAGGCATCTACCAAATCATTCTTATACCAAACAAGTTTCGAATTGAATAACAATAAGTATAGATTCATAGAGGTGGGATTTTGAAAAATAACATAAATATTATCATCAAATATGGTAAGCTACTTTAAACTAATTATGTCATAGCAAACAACATTATTATTTTCAGTAATTAGAACCTGATACAAGTTACAACCTTGATTTAATAACTTACATATTGATGTGGTAGGGTAGTTAATGATTGTAACAATGTTACATTTCTCACTTGTCAAGAGTATTGACTTACTCTTACAAGTTCTTTATATATTCGAAGGACATAAAAACTTCATAATCTTATCAAGATTTCTCATAATAAGATGGCATAGTTTAATTCAAATGAACATGATCTCCTGTGGTAGGTTTACATATTTCTCAATGGAACCTTGATTGCTTACAAACTCAAGAAAATATAGTGACAAACTTCTAAACCCACCACTAATGTGAGTAGGGAGTGAACCTTGATTGCTTACTCAAGAAAATATAGGACAAACTTCTAAATATTTTGAGAGTTCTATTTCATAACAAGGGTTTGGATACATGTGATGATATTCAAAATAAATAACCATGCTGTAGTAAGAGAAAATCACACATGAAAAGTTTGAGTTGTGAGTAATAAGACTCAATTATGTTAATGTCTAAGTTTTAATTTGATATTTTTTTGTTTCCTCAACTGTCAAGTTTGTGTTTTCACCCTTTTTTATTTTAATTAGGGGTTTTACAGCTATAATCAAACAACAAATGAAATAAATGTTACAATGGGGTTATTTTGACTAATTAACTTCCACATTAACAATTCAATATCATAATAATGTATCAATGCTTGTAAAAATTGTACCACGATGCAATAAATCAACGTCATAAATACATAGGATTAAGTGCACTTATCTAATTATATGTGAGTGAAAGGTGAAGATGTCTAGAGATGCTAAAATAGGGGTTTCTGGATGGTCTAACAGTTGCTTCAGAGCTTGAGACTGGTGAGGCATGAATATCTCCTGGATCTAGAGCTAAAATAGGGGTTTCTGGACAGTGCTTGAAATGAGACAATGAATATCTCCTAGGGTAGGGTACAATAGGGGTAGAAATGTCTATAAGGTCTTGACATATTTGTATGGTTTTTACACCTGCTTATAAATGTGATCCATTATTTTATGGGTTTGTCAATTGTTTGATTTAGTTTTTCATTATTTTTTAGTCACTCTTGTTCATATTATGAGGGTCTCTGAATACTATGCTCAATCCTTCAAAATCCTAACCATGGATGAAGTCCTACAAATAAACATTAGTTGGGTTGAGTGGGCACCCCTGTGTACCACCGATGTCAACACTACTCCAAATAAGCCTCGAAGCACACACCCAATATCTATTTAGCATGTGATAGCTACTTAGAGTGCAATCGAATTTGACATCCTTTCTTTGAAAATACTTGACTTAAGTTTCTCTCTTGTGCAATATACTTGAATGGGTGAATTTGAGTGCTTACAAATGTGGGAAGAAGTCCCCTAGAGCCTAGTAGGAAGCTTCAGATAAATCGTAGATAGTGCTTCCCTAGATGAGAACTAGGAAGCTTCACATATGTAGATAGTTTCCCTAATGAATGTGCAGAGGTATTTTCAGAGTGTAGGGAGATTTGAGTGATTTTTATACCATCTTTTACAATAGGATTCCATAAGAGTGCTAGGTACTATTGTCACTAAAAATTGCACCCTGATATGATCATGGAAGATCAAAATTTTGGGCCAACATGGGACTTTCTCAAGTGTGGGACTTGCAAATCGAGACAAACCTCCAGGGAAGGTTGGTTCCTCTACCTATCATAATGCTGAAAAACTATTCCTAAAGCTGAAAGCAAAAACTATCTAAGCCTAAATCTAAGCAATCACAGGGACTAGGGGAGAGAGAGATGCATGTAAATAAAATCCTAAGCTATGAAAGAAGTGATAGCACTAAGAAAACGGGGATAAATTTCCGCATGAGGGAGAAAATGAGAAGAAAATGAAGGTAGGAAGAGGGAAGACAAGTGTGCCACATACCCAAAACAATCAAATCTACTCATTCCATATATTGCAAACATAAGGAAAATAAAACATGTAAGTATAGCTCATACACAACATAAAATGAGAGAGCAAAGCTTTAAGAGATAACCAAATGCAAGTAAAGGGTAGAGAAGAGCCAAAATATCTAGATTTAATTGTTGTAGAGTATACATGATATGTTACATCCATTTGGGACGCATTAAGAGCATTGGGAGTTCCAAAACATAGGTCTGCAACTCATATTTTATTTGGGACACCATTTTCGCATGATGCCTTTACAAAATTAGATAAGATTACATTATAATATAAAATGAGTTACATATATAGAAGAAGATTAGGGGAGAGAGGAAATTTCAAAATTAAGGAGTCCAGCCACTTCACGTCCACCCAGGACTAATCCGCATTCAAGTTTACAGACCTAGCATGGGCGCCATCAATTTTTTGTAGATCCCATACCCAAAAAACAACCACGTGATAGTTGTTTACAAATATGGCCCAGTAAAGTACATTTTCATGAGCCAAAACATCTTACATCATGTAGTACTCCTCAACGCCTTTCTAATGATATAAAGTTATCGGCTGCATGCAAACTCATTATGTTACTTGCTTCAAACTTCTATCTTGATATCATCTCCTGCAAAATGAAAAACTCAAGATGTCAGTTCAATGTCAAACAAATTCAATCTAAATATTTTAGAAGAAAATGCTCAAGAATAATCCTTCTCAAAATCCTTTGCTCAAGTTGAGAGCTCACTAATGAAGGTTGAGAGTCACTTGACTTTTACACCATTGCAAGGTTATTCTACTTTGAATAAGAAGTCTAGAAGCTACATGATTGTTATTCTTCATGCGTCGAGCTTATGAAAAAGGAATTTGAATGGTTTCTTGCATTCGAGAAAGTTTTAAATGATGCCATAGAAAGTGAAGAGGTAGGGTTCTTGAACTTGGAAGATGAATTGACAATGGTGTGGAATCAAAAAAGTAAAATAAAGAAAAAGAAGTGAATATGTAATAAGAACTAGTGGAAGATAAAGGAAGTTGAATAGCCTGGAACAAGGTCTGTTATTCGAATGTGTAGATGATTAAGAGACATCTTTGAGAAAATGTTAAGTGTGTGAGTTGAAATCATATATAGCAGTTGAAATAAAGGTGCAAAACATATCAAAAAGGAAGTAGTGATGACTATAGAAGTACAATGAACTCCATTAAAATAGAGATAATCTAATGAGAATATTATATACAATGAATGAAGTCAAAACATGATTGATACATAAGAGATGATAGTGAAAATAGGTTGAGAGTGAATAGTAAGAGAACAATCAAGGTGTGAAAGAGTTGTGAATGAGTTGTGAAAATTCATTGAAGTAAGATGATAGTATAAATGTTGAAATTGTGCAGTGATATTCATGAGTGAAAGACAGAGAATACTGATGAATTGAACAGTAAGTCATCACCTTAAATAGAAGTTTTCTTTAAAATCTTGAAGACAATTGAAATTCGGGAACACATAAGGAAAACAATGACATGAACAGGGTCATAGGAATTTGACAGTGAGAAGAACAATTTGAAACTCAAATTGACTAAGAAATTGAAGTCATGGATCAGAAAATAAGGTGCATGCATGAATGAAATATGAAACATATAAAACAATGAGGGAAATATAGTGTGTTGAATAACAGTAAATGGTGAAGAAGTTGTTGTGGTCAATAAGTGAAGGACTGCATGAGGAGCAAGTGAGTGTGAAATGAAGAGAACGTAAGGTGCAAAAAGAATGTAATAGGAAGGGGAGTATGATCATGAACAAGTTGACCATGAGAAACAAATGTAGGATCAGAAGTTGATTAAATTGATAGAGTAAAAGGTGCAAAACTAGGGAAACATAGATGAATAAAGTGTTAGTAAGGGATCATGATCAGTTATATGAAGCAACAAGAAACTAAATGATCAACTTGTAAATTGTTATTGTATTTTTCCCAAGTGGAAGTTTGGGTTACATGTGTAGGAGCTCCTTGTAAGTTGTAGCTTGCTAAACCAAGCTAGTGGGTCTTTGGCTACCTTCTAGTGGGTGCTAGAAGAATTGGGAAGCGATTGCTTCTCAGGTTAAGTGGGTGCACAAAAAAATTGGAAATCATTGTATGTTAAGAATGGGTGTTCTTAATAAAAGGCCTTGATTTCAAGTGGGTTTTCTCCCTCTAAGGGTTTCCCACTATAAATTTGGTGTTTTGTCTTCTTCATTGTACTTTAGTGTGCTTATGGTTTGAGTTCTATCTAGTTAAGAAGTTTTAAAGGTGGTAAAATTGATCTGCACTGATTCACCCCCCTCTTAGTTCTTGTGATATCCAACAAGTGGTGAATGACCTCAAATTTATTAATAAAAGCCACACTGCCTATGGGTAGCTAGTTGAAGCATAAAAAGTAACTGAAAAGTTGAAAATTTTACGAAAGAAGCCAACTTGTGGGCAAGTTTAACACAAGACTTAAGGATTATGGTTTTTACTAATGAGAAAATCTCTCTTTGAAAAGATATTTGATGTTTATAATAATAATCTCTCAAAATTGGTCCCGCAGTGTTGAATGATGAATAAAAGTGCTAAAAGAAAGTGCAACGAACCTTCAATCTCACATACAAAAAGGTGAAGCTTAAAACTTGAAATGTCTACATATATGAAGGCTATCCATTGTGATCTTTTCATAGAAAATTATTCAAAACTCAACATCACAGTAATTATCGACAAACAATTCAATAAGTTAATCAAAGAAGAATTATTTTGTGCCGATGGATTCAGCCAAGACAAAATGGATGAGATTTCTAAGATTCACAATGTAATCATGGAAGCCTCTAAAGGTTTAACTCAATATGAAGTTGGCTATTATAAATGGCAATTATAATATGAAGTTGGCAATTGTGTTGTACATTTTTGTATTTCTTTTTCTCCAAATTATAAATTTTGAGTAAAGGATTGGTAATTTTCTAGAAAACAAGATATTGAAACAAATGTCTCTCCTATCTATTTCATTCTCTGTTCAAAATTGTACATACATGTGTGTGTGTGTGTGTGTGTGTGTGTGTGTGTGTGTGTGTGTGTGTGTGTGTACACACAAATACATACATACATACATACATACATACATACATACATACATACATACATACATACATATATATATATATATATATATATATGTATATATATATATATATATATATATATATATACATATACATATACATATACATATATATATATATATGTATGTATGTATGTATGTATGTATGTATGTATGTATGTACACACACACATATACATATATATACACACATACATATGTAGATATGTATGTATACATATATACATATGCTAGATATGTATATATGTATACATGCATATCTACGTATGTATGTGTGTGTGCGCATATATATACATGCATGCACACACACACACACACACACACACACACACACACACACACACACACACACACACACACACACACACACACACACGTATGTACGTACATATGTATACATACATATGTAAATATGTGTGTGTGTGTGTGTGTGAATGAAAATGTGAGTTCATTTTGCCCTCGGAGACGTATTAAACTTTGTGCTTGTATTAATCTAATTCATACTAATTTTTTGTAAAATTGTATGATTTATGGGTGCTTTCTTTCTTGTTATGAGATGATAGGATTTTCCATTTACATTTAACATGCATGCGTAGTTTAAGATTTGTTTTTTGCTTTTATTATAGTTCACTCTCCTTCCCCTCTCTCATGAATTCCCTTTCTTCATTTTTGTTCTCTATTACCTTTCCTCCTTTTTCTAGAAATTCCAACCAATGGATTTAAAACCCCACACCAAGATACGACTGTGTAAATACAGTAAAAACATTTGTAGCTTTCCTTTTTGAATTTCAATAAGGGAACTTCCCTATATAATAGAGGATGGATATTTCATCCCTTGAACTAATGTGAAACCCATACTTGGTCAAGTACAAAAATTCCACCAGCAACATGTATCTTCCTATTTTCATATTATTTAAGTAGTTTTAGGCATGGTTTTTTCATTATTAATAGCCATAGATGATCAAAATAGCTTTGTATTGTGCAGAATCTAGGAAGAATCAGTATGTACACCTTTGGATGACTAAAGAACCAAAAAGAGATGCTCATATAAGATTGGGATTGCTTTAGGTTTGACTGGTTGGCTATAGAGGGTGAAGTTGTTTGTTGACACAAAATCATGCACTTTGGGTATATTTCTAGTCCTGATCACATATCACTATTCATATGATTCCAAAGAGAGAAAAGTACTAATTGATCATTGTCTTTGGCCATCTTTGCTTGCTTTTTATTTTCTCTCTTGGTCTTACACTCCTTCCCAGTCTTATCTTTTCATACTTTGACATTTCTCATTTGGACACCAGCACCCAGCTAGGATGCTCAGCGTCAGTGCACCCCGTCCCCTCTGGGTGCCCCCAACCTCTTTGTACTTTGTCTCACATCTTTTGGGTCCTTTCTAGCCATTTGGGCATCTTATTTTTTTACTAGTCGACCTTTTAGTGGTTAATTACAAAATTCAAACAAGGGAATCATATAAATACAAAGTTATGTGACCATAATAAAGGACCAAGCACTAAGCATTAGCTATCACCACCTAAGGTTGCATCCAAGAGCATTCTAAGAGCATTCAAGCATCCATCTAGCTCCACACAAGGGACAAGAGACTTGCCATTTCTACATACACTTCATAGGAGGGGAAGTTCATTCTTTCATGCACACATCTATTTACATATTTTACATCTAGCTATTTCTTTCTATCAAGTGTGACATGCACAAGAGCCACCTAGGGCACGATTTCGACACACACACATAGAACTACATTGGGTCTAAGATGTAGTGTAGCGCTCGGTCATAAGTTCACTTTGTTGACAACTGAGGATAGTCTGACCCCTCATTTTACATCTTTATTTTTTAGGATTTGATGTGGTTTGAGGGTTTTGTAGGTGCTTCTTTCTAATTACACGTTTCAAGTGAATAATAATGAAGTCTAGCGAACATACAGGTGATCAAAGGTGACAACAGTTAACATCTTGTGACCCTCCGAAATTGAGTTTTGCAGCTTCTTGAGCAGTCACAGGTGCCAAAATAGGTCTCTTGCACCCCAGGTGCCCCTGACCCTCCATAGGCACCCTAGTCCTGGCACTTCTGACACTATTACAATTTTCTGGGTCTGATTGTAATACTCTGAGTTCCTGTTCTACAATTTTTCCAGTCTTGCATACCTTTGGACATCATTGCAAATCAACTAAGTCCTTTATTTTTCATTTTGCAACTATGGTTTCAAATTTAAATTACTTATTTTCTTGGATCAAATTTGTACCTAATTGTTATATTTTTATGATGTTACATATTTAGATTTAACATTTATTTATTTCAATATTTTCTTAATCATTTGGTGAACCCATCTCGTTCAAACATTCTTAGGGTCCTCATACTTCTACTCTTCTCATTTTTCTAGGATCCTCTCATCATGGCTATCTCTATCCATGATTTCTTGCTATCCAATCCTGAGTGTTGTGCTAAAATCATCAATCTTTTGGCTACTACTCATATTCCTTCCATTACTCATCCAATGTTGTTTATCAAACATTCATCAATGCATTTTCTCAACAGATTACTTTTCCATCAACTATATCTGAAAATATTGTTGTATATGACAATGATCCTCCTCTATATATACAATTTTGTATCAAAAACTTAGGTGTCAAGTGTGTTTTAGTCGATACTGGATCTAAGCTCAATTTTTGTCCTTAATCATTCATTCAAGATATAGGAATTTCTGTAGGTCTAATCTTACCCCAACATCTATTTCTATCCGAGCATATGATTCTATGTGTGTCCATGCTTAGGCATTATCACCTTGCCACTCACAATAGTTGGGCCAAAGACTATTCTATTCCATTTTTTGTCATTGATCTCCCACTTCCATATAATTTCTTACTTGGTTGGCTATGGCTTCATCATATGCAAGAAATGTCTTCTATAGTTCACCGATGTGTTAGATTCTTACATGAGGGTATTTGAATATGAGATTCTCGTTGATAGTACACCATTCCAATATTGCAACATAGATCCTAACATTGCATTACCTATTCCTACTTCTACTACTGTGCATCTTGTTGTTGTTCCATGACCTGAACATTATCCAGACAACTTACCTCCACTTGAAGGAACTATTTGCACATTAGATGTTGTTCCATCTACTTCAGAATCCCCCCTCCTACTACTACTATGGTACTTTATCAGGGGTCTGTCCATTCATCAGATGTCATACCACCTTCACTGTCTCATCCTAGGTAGACCTACATCTATGATAGCTCCTTTCACATGCACTCTTTTCATAAAAAATGCTTTTTGGTCACACATTCCATTAAATCCAACTTGCTCTAACAATATTTGCACCCTCGATGGTTTGAATAGGCTTGATTTGACACTTGATGATATCTTACCTCCACCACATTCACCATATCTATATCATGGACATGCTTGCATTACTATTGCTTATGGCCTCCGAGTATTTCATCTTTCAGTCTTTATTGCATGCACTTCGCGTATTTCACCATTACTCTTGGCCAATCTTGGCTTGATTATATTAGTGGTACTCTAGATCCTAACCATATTGACATCTCATTCCCATGCCTTTGGTCATGTTTTCATTTGTAATGACTCATTTCTTGGATATTCACAAAACCTTACTCATTGGTATGCACATGGATGTCCATTACCACCTTTCACTGACAAGGAATATGCAATGGGCATGTATAATTTATGTCGTAATGGCTCTTTACGGGATCAACCACATACTATAGCTTACCAAGTCTCAGATGCATCACCTTTCAGTTTTGACCATGACAATGATGATCTTCTAGATGATGTTACTTGATCATACTTATCATCATACACTTGGGGGGCATCATGCTTATTCTTCCCCCTAGCATTATCACCTGTCGCACATTTATGTTTGCTTACTCTACACTTCGTATCTAATCTCTCACACAAATCATGCACATCTTGATACACTCATGTATCGTCATTACCTGATGACACACTCTCATGCTATGGTTCACACTTGACTATTGAGGGCATACTATACACATGAACCTCACACACTACACACTTCACACATCACGCATCCATGACATCTCTTTCTCGTAGCATCTATTACACATCATACACACTCTACACATTCATGACATATCTTTCTTGTATCTATTCTATGTGTTGCACTCATTACCCTATGAGCACTCTAGTTCCATGGTTCATACTTGAATTGTTGAGGGTATAATCTAAAATGAACCTCACCATCACTCACTCACACTCTACGCTCTATGCTTTCATCGATCATATCTTTATAGCACACAATTCAAACCATTTCCTAATGACACACTCTTGTTCTATGGTTCATTCTTTACTGCTGAGGGGTATTATATAAATGAACCTCATCTTATACATACACATCCACTCGAGGGGCACACTATTCCTATCACACTCATATTGCATTCCATTCCATCTCATCCACAACATATTGCATATCTTGGTCACATGTACTCTTGATTTCTTATGATTACATGTACATTTTATTACACATGCTAGACAGATATTCATTGTATGTCATTATCTTTTATATATACACATGTTCACTTTTCTTCTAGTTATGGATGCAACTTTCATATAGATCGATACACACAACACAGATGCTTGGACAGAGTACCTATTACCAGTCCCACAACAGCTCCTAGGGGCATCCACTTTCATACATTACAGGTGTTATTGTTTCATTTTTCATAGCACATTACTATATCAGATTATACACGCTTTGACATACTTTTATCTTTCTAACATGCTAACGGGTGCTTCATGTGCAACATTTGTTTTGTAGGTCTATTTGCTTCCATGGTTGTTTGATACTATTTTTTCACTATTTCTTGTCATTGTATGCCATTGTTTGCAGTCTTTTCCCTTTGTCTTGTGTGCACATTGATAGCTTGTATGCTTTTCGCCACTTGGTCTTGATTTGTCTTGTAACATCATGAGTGATGTCCCATGTTTGCAACCCACTTTTCACAGTCTACTTTTCTTGCACTTATTATTGTCTTGTCTTCTTACGTGCTTAGCTTACACTTGTCTTCTACATGTGTGTTTATCTTGTTTGCACTAACACTTGTTTTCTAGCCATTTTGTTTGTGTGTGCCTTAGTTTCTACCAATAACATTCCCTCCCCCCTAGTAGGGCATCAGTTCTCAGTTCAGCGGTCGGTCCTCCTTTGGCCGCATACTCCTCGATGATCGTTACATGCACCCCAAACAATGAGGGCATCATTTGGGTGAATCAATCATCCCATACAACAATGCTATATGATCATAGTTTGGAAAATTTCAATACACATTTAGCACAGTCTTCAATCTCAACAAAGACCTAGGTCTTAACTTGGGTCCTCAGCACAACAAGAAACACCAGCACCACAGACCCAGATAGTAGCGCCTAGGCACCCCTGACCCTTCCTAGATATCCACACCTGTGATACAAGGGTACCTAGTTACACAATTTTTAACATCAGTTCAACATAGTTTTTGGTAATTTACACAGCGGATTTTACAGGACAACACAGTCCTTCAGCACTTGGTACCCTTCCATAACATTTTTCATACACTACACTTTATTTTCTACTTTCACATTGGATCGAACCGGATCGAACTGGAATTTTTACACACCATGTGTAGTGTTGTTTACACTTAGGGAAGATATCAAAGGTTGGAGAATAACACTAGACCTTTCTCCCTACACTTCTTCCACACTTTGCGTGAGATCTCCCAAAAAACTCGCACTCAATGCAACTGGCATGAGATCACCCAAAAAACTTGTTCTTCTACATCATCTTTAGGATCCTTTCTATCTCTTTCACTCATCATGGATCAGGTGCACATGTTCCTTTTTCATTTTTTACATACTTTTACACACTTTTTACATGTTTTGATCATATATACACATATTTGACTACTTATTTGTTCTTCTCTTTTATAGGTCCATCCTTATGGGAAGAGGTAGTCACATCAATCACATCATCACAGCATCAAGAGAAAATAACATCAAAAATTAGGTACAACATGACATTTACACATATTCTTTCACCTGTAGGGTTCATCATCATCACTTTTTCACTTCCTCTTCTCTATCATCCACGCTTCACATTTTTATCACTCCATATTTTTCCTTGTCTCTCAGCACAGGATTTTCACCATCGATCTACATGGTTATCAGGTATGCATATCTTATCTACTTTATGTTATCGATCATTATCTCAACAACATAAAGTGGGGGAAAATGTAGACACTAAATCATGCACTTTGGGTATATTTCTAGTCATGATCACATACTACTATTCATATGATTCTTAAGTGAGAAAAGTACTAATTGATCACTGTCTTTGGTAATCTTTGCTTGCTTTTTGTTTTCTCTCTTGGTCTTACACTACTTCTTGCCTAGTCTATCTTTTTATACTTCAACATTTATCATTCTAGACACCAACGCCCAGTTAAGACACCAGCGTAAGGTGTCCTCATCCCCTCTAGGTGTCCCCTGACGTCTTTTTACTTTGTTCACATCTTTTGGGTCCTTTCTAGCCATTTGGGCATCTTATTTTTTGGTGGTCATACCTTTTAGCTATTAATTATAAAATTCAAGAAATGGAATCATATAAATATAAAGTTATGTGACCATAATAAACTGGACCAAGAACTAAACATTAGCTATCACCACCTAAGGTTGCATCCAAGAGTATTCTAAGAGCATACATGCATCCATCTAGCTTCATACAAGGGACAAGGGACTACAATTTCTACATACACTTCATAGGAGGGGAAGTTCATTCTTTCATACACACATCTATATAAATATCTTCACATCTAGTTATTACTTCTCTATCAAGTGCAAACACGCACAAGAGCCACCTAGGGCACAATTTTGTCACACACACATAGAACTACATTGGGTTTGAGATGTAGTACAATGTTCAGTCATAATTTCACTTTGTTGATAGTTGAGGAAATTTTGACCCCTCATTTTACATTTTTATTTTTTAATATTTGATGTGGTTTGAAGGTTTTGCAGTTTTTTTTTTTTCTGATTGTAGGTTTTTAGGTGAATAATAGTGAAGTACATTGAGATATAGGTGATCAAAGGTGAAAAAGAAGTGAACATCTTGCAACCCTATGAAACTGAGTTTTACAAAATTCTGAGTAGTCACATGGGTGCCTATAAACATTTCTCTAGTGCCCAAGGCATCCCTGACCCTCCATAGGTGACTTGGTCCTGACACTTCCAACACTCTTACACTTTTCTAAGTCTAATTGTGACACCCTTCTTTCTTGTTCCAGCAACTTTCCAGCTTGTCATACCTTTAGCGTTACTGAAAATTAGCTAAGTCCTTTATCTTTTCATTTTGCAACTAGGGTTTTAAATTTAAATTGTTTAGTTACTTGGGTGATCAATTTATTTGTACCATAATTCTTATATTCATTTACTGCTACTATATCATTGAGATTAGGCATATATTTACACATTTAGCTTAATTAGGTCATAAACTATAGAGTTAGGTTGGATTGTACATATGGTCCTAATGCTAATTGTATGGTCATAGACCCCTTGTTTCTCTCTATTTTTTATCTTTTGAGTCAGTTCATTACTCTTTCTATGATACCTTTCTTGTGTTATGGGTTAGCTTTTCCTTCCACTAAGGTTACAAAATCAAGTTAAAAAATCCTATATATACAAGTCCAATGTAAGTATTTATTACCTAGCAAAAACATATCTACCTATCATCTACTAAGGTAAAGAAGAAAAAGACACACTTGCATACTACATGTACAAAATATGAGGGCATCAATGATCTATTTCAAATACAACTAAGCAGCTAATAATACATCGTATTGAAAATTGATGTACGGTAGAAATTACAACTCAAAATAACTAAGTATCTCATAAAATGAAACCGATGGCAAGTAGCAACATCTTTGCTATTGAGCATTTTGATCATAAGCTACAAATCATCTATGATAAAATTGTAAACACCTCTACAATCTTATAAAGCGAGTAAGATTAGCAAGGGCAGCTCGTAGACTTTGAATACCAGCTCCCGACTTTGAGCTTACCATCATCTGCAACCAATCCATCACAAGCCTTTACAATGTTTGAAAAGAGGGAATGCTTCTATTTTTTTTTAATAAGTAAAAAATAAGAGCATACAAAATATTTCAAATAAAAATGAATTGATGCATACCATAGGTTGGGCCATTAATTTGTTCATTTTCAGATCCTGTCAAGAGCATTTCACAAACTTCAAACTCTTAAAAATAGGAACTTGTGAAATTAATTAATGACCCAAAAACTTTAAAAGTACAATAAAATTACGTTTCAAATAGCTTACTTCTTGTATTTGCATAGCACGGCGGGCCACGTCTATAGGGAATACTAAATCAGTTTTTGTCAAGACAATTTGGTATTTTGTTTTAGATCTGAAAATTGGTACAAAGAAAAGTTAGAAGGTTAGATTTGAAGTATGAAGCATTCGATCCCAATCAGTTTGGCAGTGAGCTACATGTATGAAATAAAATTGAAAAGAACATAGAAAAAGCAATAAGTCGTGCATTCACAAGGGATTCTGAGAAGCTATTTGTTTGAGCCTGTAAAACTAAGAGAGATGACAATACTACTCTGCAAAACTAAGTACCAAGAACTGCTCTATGAAATATATGATTGAAAAACCAAACTGACTCACACAAACTAAACTGTGAAGCTGGTAAGTGAACCCACAAAAAGACACTTTGAAAACAAAGAATCCATTGTCTGTAACTTGAATGAAGTAAACGACAAAACACATTTCCTTTTAGACTTCTCACTATCTAATACATATTAGGCACAAGTACACAAATATCTGCAGTCAATCTAGTACACGAAATCTTATTTTAGACAATCTCAACAAAACTTGGAGAGTTTATTTTAAAAGTTGACACCTATACATACAATCTTCTAAACAAGTGAATACATTTGACAGGTCCTACAAATGAATCTGGCCTAGAGAACGTCATATTTTATCGCATCTAACTCTTCTAAAACAGAATTCAAATAGCATGGGAGTAAAAAGAAACAACAAAATTTGCTTCAAATTTAGCCACGGAATGGACTTAATTACACTCAGTTCAAACCAGATATTAGCTTGCAAAAAAGAGGTCAGAATCATATTAAACCTCAAACATTCAGGGATAGCTTTCTGGCCGAATAAATACTAAAATTGACACCTAGAAACTTATAACCCTCTCATTGACTAATGATATAGTAAAAGCATTGACCTCTTAAGTCCTAATGATTTGTAGAACAGTTGTCTAGTGGCAATCAGGATAGTAGCTTCAAGATTTTTGATATTCATTATCCAGATGTGATGACTTAGAAAACATGGGTACTGATAACTTGAGTGAAGAATTAGAGATAGATTATCAATGTCTTGTGAACCAATCAAATGGAAGCCAATTCAGGAAAAAAACACTAGGCCAATTGTAAATCAAGTGGGAAGACTCCAATTTCTCAACTGTCCCTAATAATTGTGATGTGTTCTTTTTTTTCTTTTTTTGGCAAAAGGTAAACATTATATTAAAATAGTAAAAATAATTACAAACATGTGGTACTTGGAACAGCAAAATTCAGGCAAGGTGAAAAAATAAGAGTGTGAAGGAAGGAAAAGTTTTGAGGATCCTATCTAATCCTTTCTTCACCAAGGTAATTACATCTTCTTCTATACCTTGAGAACCATACTTATACTCCTTGCCAGTACCATAAATGAAGTACAGGACAAAACTCATTTCCTTTTAAACTTCCCACCATATAATAACCTTATTAGAAAAATCACTCACAAGTGTGGAAATTTATCCAATTTTTATTTGATTATGTACCTTCATGATGGGCACTTGAGGAAGAACTCAGGTTTTTCACTGTAAAAAAGAATTTTCCTTCAAGGAGTTCATGACTCCAATTTAGTCCATTATGACCTACAGAAAGTTATAGTTTAGTCTAATAAGACTCTTCTACCAATATAGATATTATTAATAGCCTGGCATAGATAAGAATACCACCCAAAAACAACGTATACTTACTTCACATCCATCCAATGGTTTATTGGTACTTAATGACATTCAGTTAAATCTCAAATACTCTAACTTGTGTAAATAGGGTTTCCTAGAATCATGTTATACCTCAAGAGGATTCAGGGATAGCTTTCTCGCCCAATAATTACTTAAGTTCACACCTAAAATTATTTTTAACTCTCTCGTCGACTCATAATTTTTATAACCGTGAGGAATCATATTTTACTTATGAAATATGTTTTCAACATCACCAACTACTATCAATGGTTTTACCTTATAAACCCCAAATTAGAACTTTTACTTGATCTGTTAGAAGACTAACGAATAGGGGTTTTGAGAAGTAAATTTTGATTCATAGTAAATTTAATCATTAGCACCTCTAAGTCCTCATGCTTTGTAGGACAGTTGTCTGCTGGCAATCAGGATAGTAACTTCCACGATTCTTTGATGATTAGTCATCCATGATGTAAATGACTTAGAGAAACTCAAGGTACAGATACTGCAAGAAAACAACCTTTTAGGCAAACCTATACAAGTGAAATCTGTGAATATAAGACAATCTAAAAAAACAACATGAATTAGGGGGGTATTGAAAACCTCCATTATATCAATTATTAATCATAGTGGAAGATTTACGTACAAAGTTTTTCAACTGTCACCTAACTAATGTGAGAAAATGTTCATTTTTCTAGACCATTTAGGTAAAAAATAACAGTATGGACCAAGTCTTTTGAAATAATTTCAAACATTTTATGTACCTTTTCTACTAAGAGGCCTTAGTTTTTTAGTTCAATTTCTCAGGAACCTTTCTAATCCTTTCTTCACCAAGGTAATTACATTTTCTTCTGTACCTTGAGAACCATACTTATACATTTACATTAAAAAGATGATAACAGCCAGTACTATTTACAGAAAGATAGCAACTCACTGCATTTGTAAATATGAGATGCCCATTGGGAGGTCTTAGATGCTGATACAAAAATTTGAAGGTCATAATCAACACTAAGCAGGATTGTAAGAATTAACATGATTGAAATGATGATGAGTATTATTCTCATTTCCATTGTGGTTTGTCATGGAGGTTAGCTGTCATTGGTACTGTTGGTGCAGAAATTTCCTCTCCAATCGTGCCCTCTCACTGTAGTAGTGATATAAATTTCGCCTAAGGCCATCTATTTCTTGAGTGGAGGACCATGAGCAGATTGTTCCTGCAATAATTCACTAATTATTCTCTTTGACTTCTCAGAAAGCAGCAGCTGATTGATTGCTTGAAGGCTGTGCTTGTGTTGAACAATGATGATACTTGTGCTCAATGCAATTCTTCAATGTGCCATTCCTCTCATGTTTATATGCCACATGGAGGAGCCTGCTAAGGCAGCCCACAAAATAAGGGTTAAGCACATCCATGTCTTCAATGGATTTGCTAAAATTCTTGAGGATTGTGGTAATTTTAGTCATGGCACCTAAGGGATGGCGGTCCCGAGAATGAGAATTACTCAGATTACTAGCTTGGCTTGGGCTAGAAAACCCCACAAGATAGGTCAAGGCCTTTTCGTGGCAAGGCTGGGCATGCCATGGGAAAAAATGAGATGCTTGTGGAGTGCTATTGGGAGAAAGACCCAGAATGGGGGATGCCTTGTAGCCCAGATTGAGAGGGTTCTGTTGGACATGAGAAAGATCGAACCTATTGAGTGGGTGACATGGCAATCCTAGCTCTTCCATTGATTTGAATCATTTTTGAGACCTAGAAAGCTCAGTAGATGGAATCAAACCTGGAGTTTGAGATGACGGAAATTACTGCTGCTCAGTGTTGGCTCACCTGGCAATCCTAGCTCTTCCATTGATTTGAACCATTTTTGAGACCTAGAAAGCTCAGTAGATGGAATCAAACCTGGAGTTTGAGATGACGGAAATTACTGCTGCTCAGTGTTGGCTCCAGATGTTTGATCATTTCTTCCACATCAACATTGATAGTGGCTTCATGCAAAACCTACTTCGTGACTTAATTGTTCTCTTTAAAGCAGAATGTTTCCTCCGTTTTCTTTCTCTATCGTAGACTTGCGTGTCATTGTGAGTGCTTATGCCTTCAGTAACTTTATTTATAGGCATTTCCTTGAGGCAGTTGTTTCTTCTCATAGTCATGTTGTGCATGAATTCAATGTTGAGTTGTGTAAGAGATTATAGATACTGAATGAAGAGACAAGTAACTGGGAATTCCTGGTAGTCGCTGGAATTGATTTCAAAAGTGGGAGTATTGCATGTCAGAGAGCGGATGGAAATTGGTTGGATTTTGAGCACCTTCTTTTGCACATTCACCCACTTATCACCGATTCACCAGTCATCAACCATTACCTTAAGTATATAAAGATGATCAAACTATTTAAACAACCTTACCCACTTGTAGTAAAGACATTTGCTTTTCCTGACGGTATCCTGTGGCTTCCCCAATAATCCCTTGTGCTTTAATACCCTGTAAAAGGAATGACAAATATTTGTGCAGAATATAAACTTCATTGAAACTATGCAATTAATTTCTAATAAAAGAGAGAATGGTCTGTGTGTCAGACAGAAATGCACAATGCCCAGGAGTTCCTAAATGCTGTGGTACACTTGAAGCTCACAATTTATAGGAGAAAGCAAATCCACAAAAGAATTGTATTCTCGACACCTATTTTCAGATTGTACCTCTTCAAACTCTGATAAAACACAAGTTACAATTTGGTGAATGGATTTTGTCATTCACCAAGTTGAATTGCCATTTTTGTTGACCATGTTGCCAATTGGTTTTAACTTTTAATGGTATTGATAATTATTTTAGAATCTCCTTCCATATCCAATCAAGCAATGTCAAATGCCTTTGCCAGAATTATACCATGGTAACATGCCATCAATTCTGCCATATTTTGGGTTTTGAAGACCAATATAATAATTATAAGGTATCAATTTGACTTTGTCATCTTGGATTATACCTCCCATGCCTGCACAGCCTCAATTATTTTTAGATGCCCCGTCAAAGTTCATTGTTAACCAATTTCTGGGTGGTCAATCCCAATGGGCTTTTGCTCGTATGCTGAAACACTTAATTTCGTAGTGGAAGATGATAGGCCAGCTCTCAGCAATGTGATGGTCCATCATATTGGACAAGTGAAAAGTGGAAGTATGTTGGGAGCAGTGGACCAAAGTTGTAGTTCTAGTATTACTTCTGCTGATACAGACAGACCAATGTCACAAGTTTCGTTAGTGAAGATCCATCATAATTACGCGGGGATGCGTCCCCCCAAAATCCTGAAGTCCTGGACGTCCCGAACGTTTTGGGATGCTGGGACGGGGGGGAAATGTTTCCCCCACGTTTCTCACAGGCCAAGGAGAAGAGGAAAGTGAAACGTCCCCAGGACGTTTAGAGAGGAGGAAAAACGTCCCAAGGACGTATGGGACGTTTGGGGGATGGCGTGGATGGCTGGACGTCCACGAAACATTTCGGGGACTATTAGTTTTTTTTTAAATAATTTTTTTTTAAAATTAATTTGTTTATCGTTTTCTCTTTATAAATGTTTACCCGTTAACCATAACCCGACTGTATTGTATTACAAAGACATATTAAGAAACAAGAGTAATATATGAATACAGAAATTTTCGAGCACAAATGCGCATGGACTGTAAGAACATGCTATGAAAACCAGCAGCATACATATTAATACTAAAAGTTATATGCACATACAACATTAACATGGCTATATGTGTGCTACGAGTTTTTAATATGGACATCTGAATGTGGACTGTATGCACATGGTGGACATATATAAATATGAATTGCTATTCATAAAAATTTTAAAATTTATATGTATATTTTTGCTATTTATAATTTTATATATTATTTTAATAGATGTCCCCCTGCCGTCCCCCCGCCATCCCAAAATTTTGGAAATTTTGCTGTCCCAAAAACTGTCCCCACGTCCCGCCATCCCGTAGTCTTAGGTAACTATGAGATGCATGCATTTCTTTTCTTCCAAATTTTCTATATGATAAAACCAAGAACCAACCTAGCCATGCTTTTGAGCATTGGCATTTTCATTGTGAGCTTAGCCCAATTTTGAAGAGATTTTTCAGCTGTGCTGAATTGCTTCATAATGCCTTCAAACAGCCCTGCCACCATTTTCCATATTGCTAAAAAGGCCAAAGGAGACTAGAATACCAGAGTTTCAGAATTATTTGGCAAGTTGGGCACCAGCTGGGATACCGGACACATCCTAATGGGTCACGTATCCCGTATCCCATGTGACATTTTAAGACACGTGTCGGGCATGTGTTTGACATGTGTCCTAAAACAGGACACATGTCCGACACGTACCCTAAACATGTCACAATGTGTTGGACACTTGCATGCAAAAAATAGATTGTAGTGGGGGCTAAAAGCTGTTTTTCTCTTCATTTTTGTCACTTTTCAGCGACAGAAAAAAGCTCTTATTGTCTACCATTGTGCAGGTAAAGGATAAAAATCAGATTTGGAAGGGATTTGGAGAGATTTGAAGCAAACCAGACTTGTCATTTCTCCAACAGCAACATTTTTTTTCATTCATACCACAGAAATCATGGCTCAATCATCAAATGCAGCTGGTAATGGTCAAAGGAAAGGCAAGAATATCAGAGTTGTTGGCTGGTGATGCTCCCCCTCTAAGTTTCTCCATCTCCGTTCGCAGTCCATCTGCTGCAAGTTGAGCTGCAAGTACAGCAGACAGTGTTGCAAATGACCCTGCTGTAGCAAGACAGCAAACTCAAGATAAAATGCAATGTTCCTTTTTGAAGGCTGATCTTTCTTGAAGACCTTAACCAATTATTCTCCCCATGGATCTAAGGAAGGAAGCAAGGGGAAGACTGATGATATTTTGTTGTTGTTTAGGAGGTAGTTTTTATTTTTAACATAAACTGTTATTGGGAAGCCTAGTGCTCCAATAAATAATTTAATTCATTAGAAAGGAAAGTATTTGAACATGTAGGCTCTAAATACAAATTAGATTGCTAAAAATTACTTTTTAAAGTAGATCGTCATTTGAATTGTAGCACTCCTTATTGTTATAAAAGGAGGTTGCTTGGCCAATTGAGAATCATGCTTTGGTGAATTTTTATATCTTGGTAAAGGTTTTCTTTTGAAGCACCTTTCCTATCTCTCGCAAGGACAAAAGTCCTTGATTGAGGACTCTCTCAAGGACGAAACCCCTTGATTGAGGACTTGTGGAGGACAAAAAATGCTCTCACAAGGATTCATGTATGCAAGTTGGTTTGGAGAGTAATAAATTATTATTCTCTTGCATGATTTATCTTTTTTGGGTCAATAATCTATCCATTTGAAGTGGAGCAACCCAGCTGGGAGAACTATTTGGTATGTGTTGATGATAATTTGATGAATTTGAATTTATTATCTTATTCTCCATAATTTTAAGAGCCAAATTCTGAAGTTTTGAAAAATTTGGAAGTGATTTTCTATTTTTCCGAGCTCATTGAAGTCCATTGTTAAGGGTTTCCAAAATTAATTATTTCCTAGCTCAATTCTGATTTCTAATAGCTGATTGTGGTTGTTGGGGGTTTTTTATTATTTTTTGGCATAAGAATTGAAGCGTTTCGGCAAGGTTTGACCCACCTTTGAGGGGTTTGACTTTCCCAGCTAAGTCGCTGCCCTATTGGGAAATAAATTGCAGATTTCTGAGGGTTTCAACAGTCACTTCCAGCCACCCTCTAATCTGATTACAAGTTTGATTTCTCAGTTCCTTGGTCATTTCCTGAGTCCCCCTAAAAAGGGACATTATAGTGGTATCAGAGCATCCTCCTCCCATCAAGCATTGAAGATAAATTAGAAAGGTTTGAGAAGATGCAAGAGGAATTAGTAAGGTCAATGGAAACCCTCGCCCTAGCCGTGGAGAAACTTGTTAGAGCTAGGGAATCAAAGAAGAAGCCACTCCAAAGTCTTCCAAGATTCCAGATTTGATGTTTCGCTGTAGAGCTCTCCCTAAGAAGGTCTGGGATGCCCTCCCTTTTGCAGTGTTCATAGAGTTGGAAACAGAGACAGTTGGAATTGGCACAAGATCAAAAACCCGTGCAATAAGAAAGAGGTCAGCACTCCATAGGGCTCCATAGTGAATTCCACTCAGCCCAAGATTTTCTCCCTTGAGCTTCCTTGTGACCATAAGGACACCACACTCAAGGGTTTGGACACTACATATGAAGAAGGGTTTGAAGGTAGAGGTTTCTTAAGTTCCCACGAAAAAATTTTGAGCCCTAATGGTCACGCACATGATGGAGAAAAATCAGGTCAGCATTTAGAAGGAGAGAAAAAATGTAAATTTCAGTTTGATAAGAGGACTTGGGTGAATAACACCAAATTAGAAACTGAAATTGAGCACTTTCAACCTGCTGAGATGTCCTTAGCAACACTCAAAGAAGGAGATGGAGTCATTGAGGAAGAAGATTCAATGGTCCAAAGATCTAAGGCCATGGCACTAACACACATTGTTGTTCCGGAAATTTAACATTATGAGGTAATTAATGATCCTTGTTTGGTTAAAATTGATGAGTTTAGGGTTGAACGGATGCATGATGAGCAAGAGGGTGAAGAGAAAGGGATGGTTGGAACCCTTTTCCCAAATAAACATGATGACAATAAGTTTGTTGGATTGTTCTGAACAACAATCGCTATGGAGAAAATTGATGGTGATATCAATAAAGAACAATCCCAATTTTGTCATCATCCTAAGAATGATTTACAAAGGACCTATGAGGAGAATGATTTACAAAGGACCTATGAGGATGACATTATGGAAGATTGTATCCATGAAAGAAGGGTACCATTGGAATATATTTTGAGTGTTGTTCCTAACTCATAAATTTTGAGTCATAAGAATGTCATGGGCATCCCATGGTATGAGGATATCTCAATTTTTGCCAATATGTCATTTCAGATTTGCTGTCACCATGGACAGCTGGTTAGAAATAGTAATCATATTTCATGTGTGTTGTCCTCCTATGTCACCGCTGATTGGAAATCATCATGCACATCATGCTTCCTGGGATGATGAGGTAAGAAGTACTTATTGTAGTACATAGCATATGGATACTTGGGCTCAATTCAAGGTTGTTTCCGCATGTGGAATATAGGTGCTATGTTGAGCTCTACAAAAAGAGGAATATCTAATTTCAAACTCAATATGGAGGGAAATTCTATCTTGATGTATTTGGAGCATCAAAGGCATGATGGTGGTTCTGATTTTCCATTTCATATGAGGTTAACCCATGGTTCCATGAATATGGAAGAGCTATAAAGAATATGGTGGAAGGGCAGCGTTCTTACTATAATGTGTGGCACACATACTTATCACCCATCCCAGGTGAAGGGTATTCTTCATGACCAAAGGGTCACCATGCTTTTAGAGAGTGGCGATACACATCAATTTATTGAAGAAGAATTGGTACGAAGAATGAGGCCAAGTAAGGTTGGTTTCAAAGGCTACACAACCACCATAGCCTATGGAACATCTCTCCCTTGCACAAGAAAGATACCCCAGCTCACTATTTCCATGGAAAGATAAGAACTTTGTGTAATGTCCCCTTTCCCTCGCCCAAGGCCTGAGGACCAGTGTGAGTCCTAACCCTAGTCATGCCCAAGGGGTTACGGACACTATGAGCTATTGGGTATGAATATCTAGTCCAGTTATTATTTTCCATTGACAGGGTTATAAAGTGCTTTTGAAGGGACTAGATCTTATGTTTTATCGTTGGGAGGGGCCACTTGACTCCTCATGTTCTAATTTTGCGTTGGGGTCACCTTTTTGGGCCAAGGCGCCTAGAAGGGGATAAAGTAACTTTAAGTTACTTTATTAATTGGGCCCTCTCTAGGAGAAAGTGCGACTTGGGGGTTTTAAGGTTTCCTTGACATGGAAAAGGTTATAAAAGGAGAAGAGGGGTGAAAGGATATTCACTCGTGCATACACTTATATTTCTTTTCATGTGCAACTGTTGTTTGCAACTATTTAGCTTGTGGAGTAAGATCCCATGGGAACCCTAGCTTCGGTGGTGAGAGATCCATCCCTAGCTAGCAGGGCATTCTTTGGTAGTGAGAGATCTATCCTAGCTTGTCATTTGGAGCTGATTTCAAGGTTGTTTTACAGAGATATTTTTAGGGTTTTCAGAGATAAGGTTTTGAGGGTTTTGGTGAGTTTTGGTGGAGATATTCAGCTGGTTTTCGGATCAAACCTACAGCAACAATAAAGGAAGGGTTTGGCATCATCTACAGAGAGTTTCACAAGGGTTTTTGCCATCTACCAAAGGGGGCGACTTGTTTGAAAGATTGCAGCCCTAATTTTTAGGGTTTCTAGTTGGCCGTTTTTCAGATCCGAAGGTTGGAAAGTCCTCATCTATATTTGTATATGTTATTTCCCAAGTTTCATAATTTTTGCACTTGTATTCGGGAAGATATGAATTTTAGAAGTTTTCCAACTGTTTTAGGCACGCTGTAATTTTCTGGCAGCGTTATATTGACTGAAAAATTCCAAAAATATTTCCCTTGTGTTCTTTATATTATTATCTAGTTCTCTTTAAAATTTCAAGTGATTTGAACGGATATTTTGGGAGTTATTCATATTTTACTGTTCGCTGCCCTAGCTGTAATTTTCTGCAAAAACCAGATTTTTGTTCGGCTGTGTTTTGTCTATATTTTGCATATTTTACAGTGATATCCTATAAGGGATAATACACTTTGTACTGACTTCTTTGTTTTAAGTTCAGCTGAGGCGCATGTTGTTCTTGGGGTTCAATGGATCCAAACTTTAGGGGAATATCCACCTTCAAAATTCACAAGAGGGGGTTGAAATTCCACCTACAGAATGAAGAGGTCAGAATTCAAGGAATCAGAAATGGAAGAGGTGGGCATGTTGAGAAAGGAAAGACTGATTTTATTTCCTTACCAACAATTCGGAAAGAACTGATCATAGTTAAGTGTGCAAGGAAGAATTTGGAAAACAACATCATGAGGAGGTATAAAATGGAAATTAAAATATGCAGGGCTGTTATGGGAGTTTTCTCAGTTAATATATGTTTATTCACAATCAATAGAAGGTTGTCACTCAAGAAGAACTTCCAAAAAGGTAGCAGCTACAACTTTTATGTGTCTATTGCATACTACCCTTTCAGCCTTCCACTCATGTTTGCAACAGTTGAAGGTAAAATTCCAATGGTTATGATGGTAGACACTCAACCCAACTTTCCTAAAGAGGTCTGCCCAACTCTCCTTAAATTAATTGCAGTCACTAATACTGCCCAATTACTGTGAGGTCCAAGCACATAAATTAAATAAATAAACCAATATATGAATTAATTAAATACACAACATTTAAACAAGAAGAGATGGAGACTGTCAGCTGCTTTTTGCCACTCCAAGTAATGGCACCTGTACCAAACTTGAACACATATCCAGTTGTATATTTTCTATTTATCACAGCACCAACATGGTCAGAATCAAAATATCCATATAAACATGCATTATTAAAAGTATAATGCAAACCAAAACTAATTGTTCCTTTAATATATCTCAATATTCTTTTGGCTAACTTCCAATGATCCTGATATGATTCCTACATGAATCAGGATGCAATACCTACTGCATATGCAATGTCAGGTTTAGTAATAGTTTGATAAATCAAACTACCTACAAGTTGTCTTTAAAGAGTAGGATTAGTTTTCTCACATGCAGGTTTAGGATCAAGTTTACAACCAACTTCAATATGAATAGGAATTGGTTTACAATTCACCATATTAAATCTTTTAAGCAAGTTAGTAGCATATTGTGACTGAGATATAACAATAGAATGTTTATCTTGAAAAAAATTCATGCCTAAAAAATGATGCAGTAATCTTAAATCAGTCATTTCAAAGTATTGTTTCAATTTAATTTAATTTTGAAAATTAAACTATAAGTGTTGTCACCCTCGCAGAAACTGTGTTTCCATCTCAATTTTTGAATTTTTTTGGGTAAGATGTCAATCAGAATGTCCTTGTGAAAGTCCATGAAAGAAAATTTGTTTTCAAACAAT
Organism: Taxus chinensis; assembly: GCA_019776745.2. Classification (NCBI taxonomy): domain Eukaryota; kingdom Viridiplantae; phylum Streptophyta; class Pinopsida; order Cupressales; family Taxaceae; genus Taxus; species Taxus chinensis. The sequence goes on from CM034152.1 coordinate 166,673,051, forward strand.
TAGTCTTTTTCTAAACTTTGAAGTTTTTATGGCTTTCCTTCGTTGTGCGGGCATTTCGGGTTTTGATGTTCCTCGCGTCCCAAGTTCCATCGGGCTCCCAGTTCACAGATTCCCCGTCTTCTCCGCATTGTATCACTTTCCCTTTGTCTCGCAAGTACTTCGGCCTTGCGGAGAACTCACGTCACAATGTCCCATGGGCCGACTATGCAAGTTTCTTCCGACTTACTCAATTCAAATGTGTTGCGGACATTTCGGCTTCTCACGTCCCGCATGTCCCTAGTGCTTCCCGGCCTCTGTTTCCCCGCAAGCCCGTTTCTACCACATCCCATTCACTGCGGGTTTTTCAACTTCTCGCGTCCCAAGTGACCCTGCGTCCCTTGAGTCGTTCGTGCACAATTTTTCCACCATATTCGCATTCCACTATCTTGAGCCGACACAGAGCATTAATTGCACATTCATTTCCCCTTGCCAACCTATTCAAAACAGAATATGCATAAATAGCCTAGGTAATCGATTGTTTTTGCCAAACTCTTTGCATTTGTTGTTATTCCCCGATCCATTTTCTCTCTCCACTGTTTGTAGCCATGACCAGGTCCTTGCTCTAGTCTTTTTTTAAAAATTATAGGTGCAACAGAAGCTACAGATTGTTGAGAACAGAGTTCAGAGAGTCAAGAAGTCTATTATACAATCTTTCTGCTCTTACTATACAATGAAGATTCATTACAAAGGGCATGAGCATCTAGCTTCACTGGAGACAGCCATACCAGAGATAGGAGATAGCGATGCTCAACACCTCGACTTGGATGATTTTTGGGCATGGCTCGATTGCCAAAACCCTACTCCCATTGCTCAATTAATTAAGGAGAACGGAATTGCCCACGTAAGAGGTTTTCTAGTTTCCGTCCAATGTGTTGATATTGTGTTAGCTTGTGGCTCATGCTTCAACTCATAAACAAAAGAGATCATTGATCCTCACCGGCAGGTAGTTGCTCGACTAGATGCCAATTGTATTAGTACTGACCTCTAAATTCCAGTAATTGAAAATTCTAACACTCTCACCAAGGTTCGGGCCCAACTTCTATTTGATCAGGATAGCGAACAATATAAGAGCAAGGTGGCTAAGTCATGGTTTAAGAATCCAAAGAAGGGAGCTTCACGATTGCCAAAGACTGTATAGGATTGACTTCAAGGAAGAGTGGTCGGATGTCATCACCCTCCTTGCCAGGATAATGGGGATGCCCTCAACCAACGAGTTCCACTATTGGATGTGTCCTTACATCAACATTAAATGTGAAGGCAAACAAAGCCTAAACTGGGGAGAAATAATATGTGATAGCCTGACTGAACAACTTGCCAACGTCCAAAGGACTAAGACTTTTTATATGACCTCCTAGTTGATGTATACTATTGTTGCTGACAAGGAATGGTTGGGTTTCTCTCCTATTAAAGACAAGAAAGGTGCCCCTATTTATGAGTACTGTCCACAATTGAATTTGAAGATCAATAATCATCACTTCATAAGGGTGAATGATGCCTTCACCGTGTATATTGTCAAACTGTTAGAGGACAACACTGCTCGGAGATTCTCAGAGGAAGCTAAACAATTGATCGGTGTCTATGGTAGTTATTATACTCAGTTCAAGAAATTCTCTTACCTATAGTTGGCTGGATTTGAGGCTCCCTGTGTATTGTAGTGATAAAATGGCCCTAGTTGAAATCTTCAGACAATTAGATAAGCTGCACAGAACTTGCAGGGATAAGAAGATTGCAGGCATCCAGTTCCCAAGAACATTGGGAAACTATATTCCAGGACTGCTTTAGATGCTCAAATTATTGACAAAACAATTGCTCCTCTTACTCTTCATTATTTCAAACCAAGGACTTGCTTTGATATCAAGGGCTTTATTGCCAATAATTTCATAATGGGTTTCCATCATCTAGCTGATAGCGAGGACTACTGGGCTGATTGTTCTAATGATTATGAAGCCCGAAGAAGGTACTATGGCAGATTGTCTCTGCAGCAAATTAAAGATTTTGATGTGTACAAAGTACCAAAAGGACTTCAAGATGATGATGAAGAATTACAATCCCTTGAATATGAAAGGTCTATCAGACACACTCCTATTAAAACCATTGATTGGTTTGTTAAGGAAAGGGATGATTTAAAAGAACTCATAAACCCTGTCTTGGTGAGGACCAAACTTTGGTTTGACAGGAAAATGAAGATGTTTAGAGCAGCCAAATCCAGGTCTTCCTCCCAAGAAACATCCACACCTCAAAAGGAAATGCCTGTGGTAACTCCTAAAGCACATGAACAATTTGTTCCCTCTCCACTTGAACCTTCAACTCTAGTATACATGAAGAAAGGAAAAGCCAAGAAGGACGAAAAGATGGAGGAAGTCATTCAGGAGAGTGAAAAATTATCTTCCCCAAAGCAATTGGAAGCAATCCCTGAAGTTGAAACAGTTATAGATCTCTGTGATGGTGACAGTGAGGAGAAAGAACAAGAAAAACAAGAGAAAAGTAATCCTGAAGAAAGTAGTAGAGAGAAAGAAGAAGGAAAAGAAGATCAATTGAAGATCAGGTTTCAGAATCAGTGAATGTCTTGGAATCATTTGCCAAGGAAGTTCCTGTCAAGGAAGTACCCACCTCCCAAACTGAGACATCTGTGTTAGAAGTAGTTGTACAAACTTTGAGTGCAATGAGCACACCTGCACTTGGGCCCATTGTTCCCTCCACTTCTAGTTCTTCTTTTGCTTGGGTACAACTGTTGGTGGAAAGCAAGAAAAGGAAATCCATATCTCATATTGTTGATCCTAAGTTCGATGTTGTGGCAGCTCTGCTAGGAAGGCTAAAGTCACATCCAGGATAGTATCTGATTCTCAAGGCCAACAATTCATGGAGATTGTTAAGCCCAAGCTTGACAATGATGAAAAGGACCTTTTGGTAAGTGATTTAGAATTAACGAGAATTCCCCTTGGAGAATCGACACCTGAGAGTGAAGTGTGCAATCTGAACAAGACAATGTCTAGAGTAATTGAAAGAGTTGAAAGAGGCAAGCAAACATAGGAGCAGTTGGAGGAGCAAAATCAAATCCTTTCAAATTTCATCAGGTCCTTACTGGCAAAGGACAAGGTACTTGACCCAACTCCCTTAGCCTCCAGTCCACCACCTGTTATTCTAAATAATGATGATGTTCAAGTTATCAAAGATATCCATAAACATGCCACTTATGGGAAGGCAATGGAGGCCTTAGTTGATGATATGATAATCACAGGGTTAAATTTCATTGAGGAAGCATATAAATCATATGATAGAGTTGCTAAAATACAGCTGAAGTTTACCACAACACTCAGTGGTTTGGATAAAGAGCTGAAACTATGGAGTGAATGTATCCAAGATCTTCGGTTGATGAGTGATACAGATGTGCAAGTCCTCTTGGCAAGTAAAGTATTTGACAATGCAAAATTGAATTTGTCTAAGCAATGGGTTTTCAGCATTGACTGAAAAATAAAAGTTCTTGAAGAAGCCATTGGAGAACTCAGGAATATGTTACAAAAAGGAGAAGCTTTTAAAGCTTGTGTCACATCTACCTTTCATGATATCCACTACCAGATTTTTAAGGAGAATTCAGGGGATGAATTCACAGTTCAGGAAATCAAGTCTCAGTTCAAGGTGTTAGTTAAAGATCTGTTCAAGAAAGACACTGTCCAAAGATAAGATGAGAGAAATTTGCACACTTCAAACAGGAATCACAGAGGCTAATAAGGAGTTCTTGGAAAATGCGGAATTTGGAAAAGAAATGGAGAAATGTCTGGGCAGTTGGATTCATGCTACTGCGAATACAACCATTCCCCGAGGCATGGACATAGCAGAGGCTTTGAAGAGATTTAGAAATCAAGTACTTAAGGCAAAAAGTGCTTCAAGCATTCCTTCTAATGTCCCAACTCCTAGCTCCTAGCCCCTTCTTTTAAGTTAATGTGTCTAGTTAAGATGGTTGTTACTTTTCTAAGTCATGTAATGAGGGTACAAAAGACAATTTGATATTATAATACTTAATTAGATATTAATCCTTTTATTAAAAGAAGGGAAACTGAAAAGACACTTTTGTAACTGTCTTGAAAGGTTATTTAAGGAACTCTCCTTGCCATTCGAAGGGGCTGGATTCTGATGTTTGAAAGGTGGAAAGACTAAATTAATAATCAATACAAAAGTTATTTCTTTTCTTGAGTTCTATCTGTTTATACTCTCTTTATCTAAATCTCGTGGATCGTTATATGTTTGAATAGGAAACTTTGTGTTCTCACAGTCGATGTTATCTTTAGAACTTTGTGTTTAATGATTTAATGTCTTGTATTCAAATGTATATGATTCAATCTTCATTTTTCCATACATGTAGAAGTAAGATATTATTCTGATATCTATGTCTGAAAGTGTTGCTTTCCTTCCCTCTTCATATCATTAATTCATCTAAATCTTTTTCTTCTGTATTGAGATATCTTGTGAAATGAAGACATTTAAAGCATCAGAATCCTCATTTTAAGTTGATAATTTGTACATTTGTAAATAAGTTGTGTTTGCCTATTTTTGTGTATTCAATAAGGGAACCTCTCCCACAAAGAGGAGGGATTGTTGTCCCCTAACTATTGCTTGTCCTCAAGTTTAAATTTTAGAACCAACAATTGGAATTGCTAGTAATAAGCAAATCATCAACATACAATACAATAAGAATAGTTTGATCATTTTCAATTTTAACAAAAAGATCATTATCAGAAGAATAGTTAGTGAAACCAATATCTTAGAAAAAACTATTTATTTTTACATACCAAGCTTTAGGAGCTTGTTTTAAGCCATATAGAGATTTTTTCAATTTACACATATACAGTTTTTATCCAGGTTCCTCAAAACCTTTAGGTTGAGTCATATAAATTTCTTCTTTTAAATCACCACTCAGGAATGCATTCTTAACATCCATCTGGTGAATTTCCCAACCATATTGAGCAGCAGAGGCAATAAGAATCTTAATTGTCATGAGATGCCTCTTAAAAAAAGTAGGGTTCCAACTCATACATAGTTATTAAGGCATGATAGATATGATGGCTTCTATTCATTTTACTAAGGTTATCAGGATTAGAGTTTTGAAGAAAAAACTGAGCCCATTTAGGTTTTTTTGTTATAGAGGAAACAAGAAGAGACTCTTTTTCAACTATAGAATCATTATTAACATCTATTTGATCATCACACTCATCATTATCAAGATTTTTATTCTATAATTCATTAGGTTCATCATAAACAGAAGAAACAGAAGCAGGACAAGAACAAAGGGAGTATCTATAAGGTGGAAGACGATCCATCTGAATCCCGAGAGAGCCGAGAAGACGTGAGGCTCCAGCATACCAACAACGGGAGCGAACGCTATGGTCAGAAAGAGCAATAGCCTCAAAGGAACGGTAAGTGAGGTAGAGATACCTATACTTACCTGCGAAAGAGTCTAAAAGCCCCTGAATGCGATGCAAAAGCGAAACTAGGCCAAATATAGTCTCCAATCTAAAGGGATGAGCTCCGAACTTGGCCAAGATGATATTATGGGGAACTATCTCTCTGCACCTGATGATGATTCTGAGCATGAGGATCTGGACCCGCTCAACTGTAGCCCAATCAGAGTCAAGCAAGGATGGTCCCCAAACCTCGGAACCATAAAGAACCGTGGATCGCACAAGAGAATCCGAGAGAGACATCTTCGACAAGATGTCTTGGAAGTGGTGGCGGAAGTACTCTCTCCAAGATTGTGAAAAAGTCCTAACCCTTGTTGACGCGGGGCTGAATAGCAAGCCGAAGACTGAAGCGGAGCCTAGTAAATAAAACTCCCGAATAAGTATAGGAGTCGGTGATCTCAATCTCCTCCCCTTTGTAGAAGAAATGGAAGTCCGAAGTCTTCAACCCATTGAAGATCATGACCTTAGTTTTACCAAGGTTAATTTTTAGCTATCTATGGTTGCTATAGAGGGCTAAGGCGTCTAGTTGTCTCTGCAGACCCTCCGCAGAAGAGGCGAGGACTACATCATCCACAAAAATGAGGATGCGGATCAATACCTGGTGAAGAAGACAGCCATCCCCTTCTCGGATATGGTCCCTAAGAAAGTCCTCCAACTCAGTAATGTAGATACCAAACAAAGTAGGTGAGGGGGGCAGCCCTACTTAACCCCAATGGTACTCCTGATGAAATCAGAAAAATCGGCAGCAGTGTGAAGTCGGCCCACGACATCCTCGTACAGGCGCATAATGGCAGCAAGAAGGGTTTCAGAAATACCTGTCTCTGAGTCTACGAAAAAGACCTTCCCGTGGTATAGAATCTATAAGGCTTTCCAAGACGATCCATCTGAATCCCGAGAGCAGCCGAGAAGACCTTAGAGGCTCCAGTGATGAGCCAACAACGGGAGCGAATGCTATGGCTCAGAAGAGTGAGCAATAGTGGTCGATAGGAACTGGTAAGTGAAGTACGAGATACCCCGCCTACCCCTTGGCTCTACGAATGGAGCTGCTCCAGGAAGCCTCAGAAAGCCGCATGCATAAAGCGAACCTTGGCCAAATAGAGTCTCCAGATCTAATGTGATGAGCTCCGAACCATGATCGTCCTATAGATGATGTTATGGGTCAGACTATCTCTCTGGACCTGATGATGATTCTGACCATGAGGATCTGGACAACCTATACAAACTATAGCCCGATTGAAGAGATCCAGCAAGGATAGTCCCCAAATTTCGGAGTCCATAAAGAACCGTGGATCGCACAAGAGATTCCGCCTGGAGAGCCCTCCTCGATTAGCTGCCCTACTGGACTATTTATGGCTAAAATGGCTTTCTTCAACATTCGCGTAAGTAAAGATATGGCTTGTTGCACGGGGGAGGGGAAACCAGCCGAAGATTTTGGGGCTGAGCCAGGAATGTCATAAAGAGTCCCGAAGTATGAGTGAACATGGAGTTGGTGGGGTCAATCTCCTCCCAGGGGCAGAAGAGGAATGGCAGGGAAGAATGGTACACCAGAAACGTTTAGGGGAAGAATGGTAAGACCTTTAGTTTTACCAAGGTTAATTCCTCCATAGCCTATCTAAAGATGCACAAATAGGAGGTTTGATCCAACATCTTCCTTTTTGTCTTTAGCAGACCCTCCGAAGATAGAGGCGAGGACTACGTCATCCACAAAAATGAAGATGCGGATCAATACCAGGTGAAGATACACCAGCCATCCCCTTCTCAGATATGGTCCCTAAGACCATTTTTCTAAGGGAGTAGAATGTAGATACCAGGGCTTTAGTAGGTGACTTTGTTCAGCCCTACTGAACCCCAGTGGTATTCATCGCTTCAGCCCATAGAAACTTAGGAATTTGCAGTGTGAAGTCGGCCCACGACATGGTTCGTACAGGCGCATAATGGCAAGCAATGGTGTGGTTTTTCCTTTCCACAATACCATGTCTACTGAGAAGAGTAGGGAGTAGTTAGCTTCTCTTTGTATAGAATCAAAGGCTTTCCAAAAATCAACGAAGCAGCCGAAAACCTTAAATGTTTTACTAGTGATGATTCTAATCCATTATCTGCTCTTAGAGTGAGGATGTGGTTGATAGTCTGGTAAGCAAGACTAGAACCCCGCCTACCCCTTGGCTCAACTAATGGAGCTGCTCCAGGAACTCTTTGAATTTTGCATTAAAAAAAATCTTGGCATTTATTTTTTATAGAAGAAAGACCAAATCATGATCGTCCTATAGTTCATCGGGTCAAAAGTGACAGCGTACCATGATGGAACCATGACTTAGGGATGAAACTATTTAATGCTCCTCGATTGAAGACATCCACTATGGTCGAGCTATCTAGAGGTTCGGACCGTTAGCTTCATGAATTCCGACTATGAAAAGCCCTCCTTGTTGAGCTGCCATACCACGTAAGCATGGCTTCACATGGCTTTCATGAGCATTCGAGTAAGTAAAGATATGGCAAACCAGTAGGGGTAGGTTAAGCCGACACATGTCATACATGGGGCTGGCCATAAAATGTCATACATGAGTATAATCTTTCATGCCACAACTGAACATGCAGTTGGGGGGTATTTTGAGTAGACAAATATGAATGGCGGGGAAGAATGGTACACCAGAAACGTTTAGGGGAAGAATGGTAAGACCTTTTGTTTTTTTTCCTCCATAGCCTACAAAGATGCACAGATAGGAGGTTTGATCCAACTTCTTCCTTTTTGTTTCAGGAATGAAGATAGAGGCAGGGCTACCGAAGATTCTCAAGTGAGATACACCAGATTTCTTATTGAACCATTTTTCTAAGGGAGTAGAATGAAACAGGGCTTTAGCAGGTACTTTGTTCAGAATATGAACAGTGGTATTCATCGTTTCAGCCCATAGAAACTTAGGAATTTGAGTTGAGTGCAACATGGTTCTAGCCATTTCAAGAATGGTGTGGTTTTTCCTTTCCACAATACCATTCTACTGAGAAGAGTAGGGAGTAGTTAGTTCTCTTTGTATACCTCGTTCAATACAAAACGAATTGAATGTTTTACTAATATATTCTAATCCATTATCTGCTCTTAAGTCTTTTGATTTTGCGACTAGAACTATTCTCAACTAAAGCTTTAAACTCTTTGAATTTTGATAAAAAAAAATCTGATTTATTTTTTATAAAGAAAGACCAAATCATTCGAGAATAATCATCAATAAAAGTGACAGCGTACAAAGAACCATTTAGGGATGAAACTTTTAATGCTCCTCTAACATCACTATGGTCAAGTTCTAGAGGTTCGGAGGAGTTAGCTTCATAATGACTATGAAAAGGGTTTGTTGATTGCATACCACGTAAGCACCCTTCACATGTTTCATGAGCATGAGAGAAAGGTGGCAAACCAGTAAGTAGGTTAAGCCGACACATGTTATACATGCTCATAAAATTAACATGATATAATCTTTCATGCCACAACTAAACAGCATTCCTATTTTGAGTAGACAAATATGAAGCAGAAGCAAAACCTTTAAAAACATATAAGACATTCTTTTGTATGCCTTCAGCTATAGTAACATCTAGCTCATTCTTTATAAACCATTTATCTTCTAGTAAAATTACACTATAATTGTTTTGAGTTAGCTACAAACAAGAAAGAAAATTATTTTTTAATTTAGGAACACACAAAACATTTTTTTAAACCCATTGAAAATAATTTCTTTTCCTTGACCCTTAACATCGAGAATGGAATGATCACCAAGATAGATTCGATCATTACATTCTCTGATATCAGTTAGAATATCATACCTATATGTCATGTGCCTATATGCACCACTGTCTAATATCCATTCATTTTCTTTGGCAGTGACTAATGCAACATACAAAGCAACTACATTAGGTTTTTGATTGTTTTTCTGATTCTTGTTTTGATTCTGATTTGGTTTATTCCCTTTTTATTTTTGAAATTTGGTTTGTTTTTGTTTACTATGATGACCCTTTCAAGGGTTTTAACCACACACAAAATGCAAATCTAAATTTTATATTGCAGCAAACTGTTACTGCAAAATCAGCGACTATATCTACCATGAAATATGCCAAAAAAACCATGAAACACCTTGAATCCACTTACCACAATTTTATATATATTTTATGGAATATTAAGAGCCAAAAACACAAATAGATACTGAAAAACTCATTGCTGGAAATTAATTATAAACTGAATATTGCAGCCACAAGGAAATTATAGATCTAGGTCATAGAAACCCCCAAAAACTACCAAACTTCAGATTTTGGCCTTAGAAAATATTACAAATCAGATTATCAATCCAAATTTCTCAAATACTTCATCGAATATTCAAAACCCTACCCAAGGTAGGTCGCTCCACCCCTAATAAATTAATCACAAGCTGGAAATGACAAGTCCCTCTCCAAATCAGCCTTAAACATTAGTCCCAAACCAAGGAGAAGGGTTTTCGTACTTCCCTTAACCTCTAGAAGGGTTTTTGTCCTTCTAGGCAAGTCGCATAAGCAGGTTTTTGTCCCCAAATGCTAGAACAACCAGCTCTAAGCTCACTTTTCTCCAAGAAGATAAATTGCGCCAAGTCTAGATCTCAAATGGTGCATTAGATCTCTTTTTATATCCTTCAATTGGTGCAAAGTACAAAAAGAAAGGCCGACCTATATAAGAAAGGAAAACACTAAAGAAAAATATAACATATTAGTAAAAACATATCATAAAGGTGCTCCAGGTTCTCCTTCATTTTTGCTTATTTGCCACGGAGAAGGAATGGCAAGAAGACCAGATATCAACTCTTAGGTGGGAAAAAGGGACATTACAGTCCTCCCTCCCCAAAATTGTTTGTCCTTAAGCAATTGCAATTGCGGATGCTCCAAGATCGCTGCACTTTTCCATGTAGCATCTTCAAGGGGAAGATCCTTCCAATGAACCAAATATTCCTTGATACTTCTATTCCTCAATTTCCTTTTGCGAACTTCAAGGATTTCTTCTAGAATTAGGATTAATTTACCTCAAGAAGAGTACATCAAAAGGGTCTTGGAAAGATTTAGTATGCAGGATGCTAAACCAGTTGAAACCCCTTTGGCAGGCCACTTCAAATTATCAAAGGAGCAGTGTCCCAAGACTGAGGACAGATATCATATGTCCAAGGTACCTTAGTCATCACCGGTTGGCAGTTTGATATATGCCATGGTATGCACAAGGCCGGATATTGCCTATGCAATGGGAGTGGTGAGCAAGTTTATGAGTGATACAGGTAGAGAGCACTAGCAGGCAGTAAAGTGGATTCTTCGTTATTTGAGAGGGACTATGGAGTTATCTTTGTGCTATGGTGGATCAAATGCCACTTTGCGTGGCTATGTAGATTCAAACATGGGAGAAGATGTAGGCAACAAGAGGAGCGTGAAAGGCTATATTTTCACTATAGATGGGACAACATAGAGTTGGATTTCACGACTACAAAAGGTTGTGGCTTTGTCAACCACAGAGGCTGAGTATGTTGTTGCTACAGAGGCTAGCATGGAGATGATTTGGTTACAGGAGTTGCTTGATGAGTTGGGGAACAAGCAGGAGTTGGGGAATTTGCATAGTGACAGTTGGAGTGTTATACACCTAGCGAAAAACTACGCATTCCACTCTAGGACAAAGCATATATAGATACGGTACCATTTCATCAAGACATCTTTGGAGGAAGAGAAATTGAAGCTGGAGAAGATTCATACCAGTCAAAATCTTGCAGATATGATGACCAAGGTGGTCACAAGGGAGAAACTGAAGCTATTTACAGCTTCAATTGGTCTTCAAGGATGATTTTGAAGATGAGAAACATGCCAAGTCCAAAGTGGAATCCCATCCAGCGGATGTAGTAGCGGTGGAGTTGCTTTGATCAGTCTCCAAGTGGGAGACTGTTGGCTGTAGAACCTGATTTTATTGGTTAACACTCATAGCCTGGGAGGTTGCAAGAGAGGGTACCCCCCTTGCAGGGTCCCCCCCGAAAGCCACATTTTATATGTATTTATTCATTATAAAATTTGGGTCATTCATTATTAGGTCACAGATCTAACGGTATAAGTTAGGGTGGTTTTTCTTTGTTGCCCTAAAAGGGTTGTGAGGTGTGGCTCATTCGTATTGTTATTTTCATTGTAATTGTGAGGAGGAGACTGTGATAGAGAGAAGAGGAAGTTACAGTGGATTTTCTCTAGGGTGTATCCCTTGTATTTTGCTGGACGGAATAAAAGGATTGGTTGTTTTGGTGGACGTGGCCCGGATCTGGGTGAACCACATTAAATATTGTCTCTGTGTTGTGTTCTTTTATTTTATGCACCTTTAATTTCAGATCTATAATATATTCTGCATTTTAGTTTCTACTATTGCGATTCTGTGGGATTTTATTTCCTAACAATGCCCGGATACGTCTACTAACATATCCAACCTATTTTTTTTGTACCCTGACCATATACGTAAGCATATTGGAGTGATGAGTACGATATCTGCATCAAGGACCTCGGGCAAGACATATTAGTGTCTAAGGTCTTCTTCATGCAGTTAGACATTTAACCAAAGGCTGCAACAATATCCAATCTTGTAAGCTCAATACTAGCTTCCTCTAATAATCTTGTAACACAAATATTATATGCCTCATTCTTTTACAATAGAAGAATAAGCTTTACTGTGAATTAAATAACTTAATGGCATGTAATAGCTATTCAAATGGTAGAAAAACACCTCTCCATCAAATTGATCAACTCATGGTCTCCAGGCTTCATACCCCATTTTGCATCAACAAGAAGGCAAACTCTGTTCAGGCCTACTCTTGTTCTAACATACTCCTTTACCTACACAAAAAATCAGCGTTGGTTATGCATGATTCATGACATCTTTAGGAAAAAACAATGAACCTAACCAAAAAATGTAATATTCAAGAAATCAAAACAGACTCATATGTACACACCCACTCTCATAAGCATGTGCCTACACATATACATATGCACAGGCAGAGACAACCAACTGTAGAGTATCTAAATATTGTTGATAGCCATTTGAAAAAAACAATTAACTACTAAAATGCAAGGTATCTGGTAATGTCTGTGAAACAAATCATTCTGATAGAGAAGAGAATAACCTGTACATGTTTTACTAGAAAGTCATCTTAGTTTACTGAAGAATTTTTCAGCCACGAACATGTCCTGAAGCTTGCTGAATTTCCAAAAAATATTATAATTAAGTATTTAATTAAAACAGAAAATAGAAAAAACTTATTATCCTTAAACAAAGAAGATGGCGACATTTCTGGGGTATTTCAATTCAAATTTACTGAATAAAAAAAAGCAGGTTGTTGAATTCTAGAATAAACTAGCAAATGCATCCCTTATTGTTTGCCTAAGCCACCTTTTGCATATAAATTTACATTTTTTTATAATTAACCATAAAAAAATACTGTTGCCTAGAGGAGTTAGAAGTGTGTAACTTCATTCCCCCCAGATTCTGCCTATATTAAGCTTTCAAAGTCATCATCATTGAAATCATAGGCACGAATTATTCGGTCCGTAAATTTCTATTATAATTGAGAGGGTCAAAAAGCATTTGGGAGGGGATTGTCCCCATGAGGGTAATCTCTTTCCCTTTTTCGTTTTGGCTCTTTCCAGTGATCTCTTCATGAAAGAAAATATACGGGAAAACGATCTTCAATGAGAACTGAAGCCCTGTCCTTTCAAACTCTTCTGGTTTGTCTGTCATCTTTTTGAACCTTGAAGAGTGAAACGGATTGATCCTCTTGTTTGCTGGTTATGATTCATACCTTGGGGTTCAGTGGTTTGGAGTTAAAGGGGGTTATTTTCCTTTGATTAGTTTGAACACTATTCAGAGGCAAATTCGTTTTTAGTGTGATGATTTTACATGTGTGAACCAGCCCCCTATTTTATATGTTATTTAATGCTTGCAAAGACAAAAAATGTGCTATATTTTGAATGAAAAATGGGGACTTGTCATTTTTAGGAGGAGATAAGGTATGTTAATCAATACACCCACCAAGGCCTGGGAGAATACCCATCACAAATTTGTGTACAGTAAGTCCTAAATACATCGCCATACCCAGGGCCATATCTGACATATGATGGGAAAATATGGTGCATCCAGGACCTCCCTACAGAAAAACATATAAAAGCAGGCATAATGCCTTAAAAGTTATGAGTGTTATGCTTTGAAATTTATGAAAGGCATGTTTCTATTTTACTAATACTTTTTGCATATATGTGTCGTTGTAAACATGCACTTCTGCATTTGCATGTGTGTGTGCGTGTACAATTGCGGGTGTGCGTGCATGTGTCTCTCCTAGCCATTATTAGTATCGAAGAATTCTTTGACTTTCTCCTGTGATGATGAAATAGAACATGGAGCTGATGAGGTTAGTCAATCTTTGGGCTGCAGAGTTCTGGACATGCATGTTTCAAAAGGTGATATTGTAATTGATGGTAGAATTTACATAGGAATGGTAGGATTTCATAATCTGTGGGTCGCTCCCACACAGTGCCAGGTAGGGCTAAGTTGCTAACACAATCCTATCAGAAAATGCTGGGTCTGTATTGAATTATTAACACAGAATTGTGCATCATTCAGGATATTTGCTGAATAGTATTCTCAGAAGAAGTTATAAATTCAATATCAACATTATCAATTCATCGAAGAGAAGGCTGGCCCCGAGAATTGCCTGGTATTGAGTAGAGATTAACCTAAACTGGTATAGTGGTTGGAAAATCCTCCGTTGGATTGAATGTTGAAGCCCAGTGTTTTATAAAGAAACCAGATTGGTTCATAAACAATAGGTACAGTTTACAATTTGCTTTTTAAAAGACTTCCGATGATAAAATTACTGTTAATTATTCTCTTGGTATCATCATTATCTCTATAGGAGCTGAATGTCTCCAGTTTAATTCGACCCATTCCATCAAGCTTTTCAGATAAGGGTAAAACCCCATAAAATGGCATATCAAAGCTGTCTCCTTAAGCCACCAAAGTGGATATTCTACCTCTGCCAAGGGAAATTCAACATTTAAACATAATCAGATTTCGGCTAACAGCCATTAGATATTGCGGCAGGGGAAAATGGTTGCAACACCAACAACAAGCATGCTATCTGCTATGTTGCAGTGAAATGCCTCCAACCTTCGGTTTCTCTACAGAAACCCAGCTGGTATGATTCTCAGGTACGATATGCGCCGGAAACTTGCAGTTCCCATAAAGGTATTTTGTCTATAGAAAAAAACTGCATATCACAACATTTTGTTTATTTCATGTATAACAAGAAAGAATTTTGGTTATATTCTTTTTGCTTTAATATAAACAAGAATATTCTTTGGCCATTTTGTTTGTGCTTTTATATAAATTTTGCATGTCACATGATTTATGAACAGGTGAAATTTTAAGCATGTTGAATGTTTTGATCTTTCGTGAATACTTTATTTTTTACGAGTTTTATGGACTAAAAATAAGTATTGTGTATTTTTTTATCTACATTTTAGTATTTATATTTTTTACAATATATTGTGCAAATATTTCCATGCCATTTCGTATCCAAGGGCTTCTTGAAAACCTGCATTTCAGACCCATTTCCATTTCCATTTCCTGGCAACTTAGCATATCCATATCAATTCTTCTCTTGAACATGGAAGATATCAGCTGATACTGTTACTTTATATAACTGAGAAACCCCAGAATATGAGGACTTTGGCCTTCTCTTAACTAAATAGGTGAGAGCAAAAAGGAAAAAATGCATCCCTTCGGTATAAAAGTGAAATTAGAACAAAGAAAATCAGGCCTACGACAGAATGAGGAGAACAACCATAAGGAGACCCAGCTTCCTTTCACTGGAGATCATTCAAATTTCAGTTCATATATTTATTTCCTTTAAGACCGTCATTTGGGTGCTCCTGTAAATTTGGCATTTCTTTATGGCCGCCATTTTGTTCACAAATGTTTGGCCAGCTCCCAAAATGCTGCCCACACCAGTTGATTTCAATATATGGCAATTTGGACAAGTACTCACCACCTATTAGTGGATCACTTCATGTAACATTACAGCTTACCTCTATTTTTCTTTTTTCAGTTATTTCTTTCATCCTTTATACGAGAGATAAATTGGATAGATGGGCCAACATTTCCCTAATTGTAAATTGTATATTGCTACTCCAGTTCTTTGCCGGATCATAAGAATCAGGAAAATGAACCGCATAGCTTCAGATATATTACCTAAATAATAAATATCTTTAAAATTATCATATTATACCATCCTAATTTGCAGCAGCTGTATCATTTCAAGAGACAATATATAGAAGTTTCAATTTTGATCACATTTTCTGTAAACAAGATGCAGTAATTTTCAAAATAAACTTAAGTGATGCACACCACTAACCAACTAAAACTTTATACAAATGACGGAAAGTGGTTGTCCTCTTCAAAAAAGAAGTAATCTGATATGAGTACTTACAAGCTCCTCCCAAGACTCTTTGACTTCCTCTTTTGCATATGCAAAGCCATATCCAGGTAGGTCAACCAAGCACAGCTTGGATCCAAGCTTAAAAAAATTAACAGTCTGCAATAACCAGTAACTCAAGTGAACAGATGATGCCAATTCAATATGAAATTGTAGGATTTGCTAGTGTATCAACCATAATAGAAACTTCCATGTACCTGAGTTAGACCAGGTTTATCTGACGTTCTCACAACACCCCATTGCCTGGTGAGAGCATTCAGCAAAGAGGATTTGCCCACATTTGACCTTCCTAAAC
This sequence comes from Taxus chinensis, assembly GCA_019776745.2. Lineage (NCBI taxonomy): Eukaryota > Viridiplantae > Streptophyta > Pinopsida > Cupressales > Taxaceae > Taxus > Taxus chinensis. The sequence continues at coordinate 166,689,346 of CM034152.1, forward strand.
AAACCAACATGCCAAACTTATTCTTTTTGTGATTCTATCATGATTTAACTTGTAAAATTTCTCAGCATGGTGTTTTAAAGCCACTGAAAATAAAATTGTACAAACAAATGAATATTTAAAAATAAAATTAAAAATTAAAAATATTCATAATAAGGCATTCTCTCAAAAGTCAAGTACAATATATATTTGTTACGTAAAAGGAACAGAATCTGGAATCCTTAGTACCTGCTTTATTGCCAAGCTCTATAATAACTGAAGCTGGAGTAAAAGAAACGAAAATACCACTGCTTATTTCAATACTTATGACTTAAGTCACAAGCTTTGAGTTCAAGTTCATGTCGACAAGGATAAAGGCTGGTTCAAGTTCGCCAATGGATAAAGTTTGGTAGAAAAAAGTCTTTTAAGTTCAAACAAAAAAAATTTAATCATTTTTTTTTTACTTTGAAATGCATAAATCTGTCAAAACAAAGTTGAGAGAACTTTCCATCATCTACTTTCAGTCGGTATATGTTCTTATTTCTTATTTTCCACCACACGATCATCAACCTTGGGTGTTAGGAGAGGTTCTTGGGAAGTACCTTGCTAACTACTGAGATTATCCAAAGTGGCTACATAAACCTTGGAACTTTTGTGATGGGCATTCTCACATCTAGTGATGGTCGTTCACTATGGTTTAAGATGATTTGATTGGTACTTCTCGCTATAGATTTGCTACAAACATGTGACATCACTAGTTTCCAATCATGGTCCCTCTCTCTATTCTTCATCAGTTTCATGCTTCATTGAGACCATGTGTTTTACCCCATATCTAGAACAAGCATTCGCTCAATAAGATTCAATCAACATAATATTTACTAGCAGAATGGTTAAATTTATAGTGGAAATATCTCCTAAAATCAAGGATACGCTCCTTATCTCCAAATCTCCCTAAATCTCTCAACCTATACCCTAAATCTCTCCTACACCTATTCACTCTCCTGAATCTCTTCATGAGCTGTTTTTAAAACTCGCACTATTCCACACACACACTAACATAATAATCTCAAAAATATTATATTACTAACTAAACTACACCCGTGTGAGCACTAGTTCCTAACAATCCCCCTTGTGCGAATATGGTACAAAACGTCACTTTGGAGTTGCAATGTGATGGCTGGCCTGGTTTTTTTGTTTCCTCTATCCTCTGGGTTGCTGCTTACTAAGCTAATTTGACATTGAAGTTCAAAAATTATAGTTCCCCTCCACAATGTTAAGCTATACAAGACGTTAGTTTTCACCGAAAATACCCCCAATTTACAATTTTCAAAAAATCCCCTCCTTTTCGTGCAAATTTATCAGAAATATTTTTCCATTAGAGAAAAAACATTTTCCCTTAAAAATAACCACTTTAGATATTTACCCCCCTTATTTTATATTTTTTCTCAAAAAAATAAATTTAAGGTAAAATCATCCTTAGGGTGGTTGTGGAGTGGGTCGAACCTCCGTTACCAGGAAATGCCTAGGACCCTCCCGTTTCAGGTCTGAAACGTTTACGAAACAGAAACATGGTACAAAACGCTTGGGAAACACCATTCAAATTTTCATTGTGCCCTTCGAATCTTTCTGAGAGCGGTCAAGGTTTGTGGAAGTGAATTTGCAGAGCTCCCGTGCCCTCATTTCTGGTAGAGACGTGAAATTTTGCGAGGCACATTTGGTGAGTCGAGTGTCAAGGCATATAGGTTTAGTTCTATTTGTTTATAAAACTTTCCATTTATTTATTTCTATTTTGTATTAGTATTAAAATTTATAAACTTTTTATTTGTTTATATTATTTAAATATCATGTAATTTAAGTCTTAGTTTAGGAGTTCTATGTATATTAAAAAAAGCTATAATGTTATTTAAAAAGTAAATATTTTGAGTGCTTTATCAATTATAATTTATTTCTTATGGTCTACAATTATAAATTGAGCAATATACATATATATAGAGTATGGACGTTTCCCATAACATTTCGTATCCAAGGTTTTTTGAAAATTGTCGCTTCCGCGTTTCGTACTCATTTTTGTTTCTGTTTCCTAGCAACATAGGGTCGAACCATCCTCCTCAATTGAATGCCTTATCAAAAGGGTTATAGCCGGCATTGGTCTATGTATGGTTGGATCCATAGTTTACATACTCGTATTCGGCAAATATTCGGAAAACCCAAAAAAATTGACTCGGCAAGACTCCGCAAATATTCAGGAATATTCGGCAACTTAAAAAATATGCAAATTTCTTAAAAAAACATAAATTTTATGCAAAATATAGCTATAAAATGTATCAAATGAGTCTGTAAAATGTTGGGGAAGTGTATTCTATTAGATTTGATTACAAATACAGTACAAACTCACATCATCATACGAATACATCAGCCAATTGATGAGTGTTATGAATTTATGATGATTGTCATTGAAAATTATCATCATAAATTGCATATCTATGCAAGTTACAATTTACAATAATTTACATTTTCCTCTTCCCCATTCTAGAGAAATCTTGGGGAGAGGTGTTGGAAATATTGTCATTGATGTCAAAAGAGGTGCTGAACTGGTAAACGGAAATCTGTCAGAAAGTAACGGAATTATTGACGGAAATGGTAGAAAGTAACGGAAATAACCAGCAGTATAGAAGGGTAGAAAACGAAAGTTTAAATACATGAAAAGAAGCGTTTTTGCATGAGGATTATCATGGTATAAGCGAGATATACACAGCTATACATAAGAGAGAAATATCCGCATTTTAAGGTGTTCATAAGCAATGTTTTATGGTGAAAAAGAAGATTTAATGACGGCTGGTAGCAATTTAATGATAACAGTGATTTGTCTAAGGGGCAACGCTCCTATCAAGTGGTTAATTGCATTGATTAATGTGCATTTAATAATTATGGGCTGCATTAATTATTTTTTGGTTTTAGCCGACTAATGCACTTAATTAAGTTGTGTTAATGGAAAGGTTGTGTCGGTTGGAATGATGTGTCTTTTTGAAAAGATACGAAAGGCTATATAAGAACATTCATATGAGACTTATTAAGCATGGATTCAAGTTGAATATCTTAAGGAAAAAGAAGAAGAAGAGGAAGCGTAAGGGCAGAATTTTAGAACAGCAAATTTGAAAGTAAGAAGAAGAATTTTCCATTATTCGTTGAGGAAGCAACAAGTTCAAAAGTGGAAAGCAAATTTTGTAAGGAAGGTTGGTGCCTTCATATTCGAAGAGATCGGTGTCTCTTGCTGAGTTGGTGCTTAGCAAAAGGGGTGGGTGCTCCTGTAGGTTGGTGCCTACAAAACTGTAATTTGGGGATTGGTGTCTCCAGTAGGTTGGTGCCTACAAATTTTTGAGAAATATATATAAAGAAAGAAGTTTCTCCGTGGCTTTCTCCCGAAAGGGTTTCCACGTATATCTGTGTCTACTTGCATCAAGTTTTGTGTTCTTTGATTGATTTGATATATTCACATTGCTCGTGATTATAGATCTAAGTTCAAGTATTAAAGTTTGAAATAATTTCATAATACTGATTCACCCCCCCTCTCAGTATTATCTTGTGCTCAACAAGAGGGTATATTGACTCTACTAGTCCATGCACTTAGATGCGTCTCCTTGCTTCTCCTAGAAGACTATGACTACAGCTCTAACTTGGCAGTAGATGGCAATGGCTCCTCTGCTACATGTTCGACATCACCTCCAAAGATGTCATCCAATCTAATATGTCTTGTTTGTGCTTCTCCCTCCATAGCTTCCCCCTCGAAAGCAACAATCTCGTCCTCTGTGAATGCAAGGATTTCCTCTTCTTGCCCAATCCAGTCATCATATGGATCCATCTCATCCAAATCAATAAGCTCCTACGATGTGGCCTCCACCTTTCTTGTGCGAAGCCAAAGATTGTATTGCACAAAAACCAAGTCATTGAGGCATTTTTGAGTCAATTTGTTGCGTTGCTTCAGCGCTACAAGTTTGAGATTAAATTATAAGAGCTAGCTTTTGAAGATCTGGGGTATTTCCTCTCCAATCCTTCCACCAAGAACCTACAAACAAGATAATCAAAAGTTTATAAGTAATTAATAAAATAAAATTTATAACTTGAAATATATAAGGATGCTCAATGGCTATGTGATTAGAAATGAGGGAGTGTGTTGCCTTAAAAAATAGGCTTCAATGTTTTTCCCGCATTTTAGACATATTTCGTGTTTTTCAACATCTAGTGAGTATATGGCTCGGATTCGCTGAGTATTAGCAAATATTCACCAATACTCGACAAGCCCAAGTGACGAGTTACATAGGCAAATATTCACCAGTGCAAAGTTTGTGAGTACTCTCCGAGTTTGCTTATGATGGTTGGATCCACTTCATTGAGAGGAATAGGCTTACCTCCAAGAAAGTGGAGAAGCTTGTAGCTATACAAAGTGCTTTACGTCTTATAGATCACAAGACAATTGAGTACAAGCAGACTCCAACATTACGGTGGGATGTAATTCCCAAGGAACCAAGGCAGGTGGAAAAGGACAATAGCAACGGGGATTGATTGGGCTCTCCTTTGAGGACAAAGACGATAGTTCCACCGAGGAGTTCGTGGGTGTTGTTTAAGATGCCAATTCTGATTTTTGGGCTGAAACTTGTCTCTTCTTTTTATAATATTGACAATTATTGGTGTATTTGAATTTGAGATTAATGATATGAATATCATATATTGTCAATTGATCGATCACAATGATTTTATAATTTATTTCAGCTTATTTAATTTTTAAGTCTCAAATTGAAATAGTTTTATTCTAGACTACACGGAAATGCCTTGGGGGTCCCCGTATAGCCTGGAAACGTACCAGGTACTGGTACGGGGTACGGTATGCTGTGGGTACGGCTGGAAACGTACCCACATTGACAAGGTACGGTCCGGGTACAGCAAACCGTACCCGGACCGTACCTTGTCCCTGTGGGTACGTTTCTAGGCGTACCCGTCCAAAAAAAAAACTTGCCAAAGACAGCGTTTCTTTCCTTTTTTGGATTACTGTACCCGGATCGTACCTTGTCCATGTGGGTACGTTTCTAGGCGTACCCGTCCAAAAAAAAACTTGCCAAAGACAGCGTTTCTTTCCTTTTTTGGATTTTTGGTGAAAAAATCACAAGGATAGAAAAAAAAATTGCCATTTTTGGAAAGGGTCCGGGAAGATGTAGCAGCAAAAACTTGCATGTGCCATAACTTTCATTCTGTGACTCCGTTTCAAGTGCCATTTTCTCTAAAAGTGTATATTTTCTCGAGCTCTACGCATTGATGGCAATATTTTTCTTATTTTCATAAAAAATCATTTTTGCACCTTTTTGGACCAAGCAACTTCTTGCAATCTTCTGAAAGAATCATGAGCTTTGATCGCCTGTAGACAAATTAGTAATTAAAAATACTAGATAGCTTTCCAAAACTCGGTGAGTATTCTCCCGTGCTCGGACTAATCGTCCCACCTTCCAGCTTGGATCCATATTTTTCCTGCTTAGTTATGATGTTTCGGGAAATATGTCAAACAATACTATCGTGCTGAGTGGATCAAGGAAGGTCACCATGAACAATCAAAACTCCTTGAATCTTATCACAGTCACTAAGATAAATAATTGTGATAGAGAAATAATAAATTTCAATAAGTATGCAATGTATGAGAATTAAATTTCAATAAGTATGTAAATGCTTCTTTAAATTTATAATTTATATACATATTTATATATTTATATGCATGTATATATATATATATATAAAACGTACCCAAAAATGTACCGTACCCAAGATTTTTAAAAATTTGCCGTATCGGCGAACTGTACCCATATCCATGCAGTCTAGGTTTTATTAAATTATGTATAATGATTAATTAATAATTTAAACATATTTGATATTTATGATTTCATCTTATTTAAATCTCAAATGGTTTTATTTCCGCTTATTTATATAGTTTAGTCACTTTATTTTTATTTTTTAAATATTGATATATATTTTTAAGTAGCCATCCCCAAATTTTAGAAAAAAATTGCCTTCCCAGAAATCCCCTCTCGCACTAAGAAACTTGGAAGCAGCTTGAGGTTGCAGGTTGGACGCTGCTAGAGGTCGAAGCTTAAATGTCGCTTGATGTGCCAAGAAGCTATGAAGGCTGAGACATCTCAGTTGTTCTCCTCGAGCTCACAGGTTCAAGACCAGAAGCTTCACAGGGACAGATTTGGGTAGGGGATCAAAAAACTTTGAAGATGGCCAAATTCAAATTATGTGGAGGTTGAAGGAGGTGCTTGAGGCCTGAACAACAAACTAGCGGTCAGTCCAAATTAATTAAAAAACATGCACATTTGCACTGTGTCAATTATAATCATACAATGTCAATATGTTCCGCAGAGAGATATGTAAGCAGAAAGAACATGCAAAGTACCATCCCGCAGAGAGTGTAAAAGTTTGGCGCAAATATCTAACAAGTATGAAAACCAGCAATCAGGGAAAGCTGCGTGAAGACTGGTTGGGCGAACTTGAGGAGACACTGAATGGGGCTATGAGAGCTACTGGAAAACTAGTAGGAGAGGTGCATGCAGATTTCTAATGCTTTCAATTATGATTATCAACTGCCAACATTCAAAGGTCTCAGCTTATGCATTAGACATGATTTGTGATTGTAGTTAAATAACTATGCACATTTCTACCACTCCATTATTACTACATAATGCCAGCGGCAAGCCAGTGTCAATAACAATACCATGAAAGCATTGGAATGATGAATGGTGACAGCTGATTGTGTTGAGGAGGCAGCACTGCCAACAACACTGCAATAAAACACTTCAACATTGATGTGCAGGTGAATTGCTGACTTCTAAAGTTACAATTAAGATATTCATCCATTGGCTGAAAATAAATATAATATGACCCCCAACATTTGTAGCAGCATTTACCAAGATCGAGAAAATAGCACTATTGCAGCATCGTATGGCCTCGAATGACAGAGAATAAAAAAATAATTGGCTGAGGTGGGCAATAGCTTCATTGGTAATTAGCAGCCAGAAAGTCTCAAAGCTCTGATAACATGAAAGAGTGGAGCAGAGACAGAATGATCCACGGGATCTACCCAGAGAACAAAACCACATTGAATAATATGCTTATGCCAATACATGCACAGCTCTCAAAGAGATTAAACACGTAGCAAATAATACTCTTAAATTATGCAATGTGATTACTCAGCTACAAAGAGAGTCTCTAATTTATAGGTTGGAAAATTTGGTTTTACAACTAATGATCTGTTGTAGAAAACAAATATTAGTTAGGAATGACTAATTAGGCACTTAAAAAATTGTTTGTGTACTCACTCACACTAACCAATCTCCCTAAATAGAGCTTAGTCCTATTTAGTGTTAACAAGCACAAATATGGGCTAGTTGAATAAAAACTACACCTAAGCCTAATGTGAAATAAACTTACTAAAAAACCTTAAGCAAGCTAGTTCCACTTGCTTAAATTGAACCGTTTAATTTAGTGAAAGTAAGTAGATCAAGAGAAAGGAAAAGAGAAAACCCAAGGAGACTCCACAGATCAATCTAACATTTTAAGATGGGCCTACTTTTGATGTATAGATCTGTATATGATTTGCATGCACAATCTATAACATTTGCTACAATAAATTTGCTTTTAGTGCCTGTTATTATTAAGCCTATAATGCAAGTACTAAAACCAAACACAATCCAAATGACATGTAATAACTTCTTTCTAATCAATCTAGCCATAAATCTGTGCCATTTTTAGCAATGGTTCCAAATTGAGAAACTCGTCATCTCAGCTAACAAAGCACAAATCGTCATTTTACTTTCAATAAAGATAGAGATGTTTCCATGGTGTGACGTATTTGTAATAAAATATAAATATAACCCAATGGTCAAAAAAAGCTCGTTATTTTACACCCAAATTGCTTAAAGAATCTAAATGAAATAGTTTTCCATAAGAGATTCACCTGCAAAGGCTATTTCTGGTAAATCAACTTGTGGGAAAGAAGAGGCAACCTTTGCAGCAGCAAAAAATTCTAGTTTATTTCTAAATACCTGCAAGTAAAACAGAAAAATACTATCTTGAAATAAAAACAAAAAAATATAGAAGTGCTTTCAAGAAAGAAAGAAATTATGTTAATGTACATGGATGACAGAATTAGATCAATGGGACTCAAAAGTAAAACCAGTTTCAATAACAAGTGGGAGTCAAAAATGTACACCACTAAAAGAAACAAGAGGCTGCAAGCTAAAAGCACAACAACAAAGACAACCTAAAACAGTAAATCCTAAACATGCCAGACAAGACAACTTCATGTATTACCAAATATTACAAACGACCATGTGAAAGGAAGACCCAAATCCAAAGAGGATAAAGCTGATGCAGGCCATGGCTGGAGGAAAAAGCTGTCCCTAATCTGTACCATCAGAATGTATGCAGAGAAGGAGACTGTGGTGCTCACCTATGTGGGACCCAAACACAAGACCAAATATAGCAGGATACAATTGTGCGACACCATAAAGACTCACAAGAGATTGCACGACACCACATGTAACATTTACACCAACATGAAAAACACGCAAAATATCAATATAACACAATAGACAACCAACGTCACAATTAGAGAAATGAACAAGTATGAAACCATGACACAATCACGACATGAACATCACGAATTGGAACCTTCCACAATATCATATTTTCTTGGTTAATTTTTTGTCGTATTCATATTCCAATTTTAGCCTTAAAGGTTTGCAGAGTATATATCATGGAAACATACATTTTCTTTTTTTCCTAGGCTGCATTGCTTTTATTTCGTTTAACACTTAAGATAGTTCCGCCTTAATCCCATTCAAAACTCTCTTATATAACCTTATAGGTCTCAAAATCATTTATCACATAAGCATATATTCTTATTCACAGCATTACAACTTGTTCATTTCATTTTGGATTTAACTTGCAACAAGTACACTTAATTAGGTTCTTTTCTCTATTACTACCATTTCCATAACTCAATAATAAATTGAAACTTTTTAATGCACCTATGAGAGTTTCCTAGCTCTCGATGACAACTATAGTTTTTGTCTCGCCTAAAAACACATTTACTTGACATTCTAGTTACTATGATTCAATAATTAGTTAGACTCACTTTAACCTTTGCACGTCATGAGCTTCATCTTCTAGGCAAGAGATTATGTTTCTTGCATGATCGAACTCACGTAGAGCAGTTTATAGGAACTTTCAACAACAAAAGAAGGCCTATCTGAGTATAAGGTAATTCCAAGATTCGCTTGTGTGTCCGTTTTATATCGCTCGCATTTAAAAGAGTTAGCAATTTATTAGAGGTATTAAGTGAGGTACCACCTCACTTTATGGTCTGGTAAAAGTATATATTTGATCACATTTCAAAGAATAAACATTACCTTCCTTATTGCTCTTATGATCCAATACACATACAATTATTAACCCTTCCCGGGAGACTTAGCATAAAAGACAACCATCTAAAAATGTTGATACATAACACATCAATCGTGACACAAAGGGGTTTTGCAACCTTGACTAAATTAATATGCATACTTCTACGAACATAAGAAAACCTATACGGCGAATGACACCCGAGTAAGCACAATGCTAAAGAGATCTACAACTTTATACAAAAAACATTAGAGCCATTTAACCTCCCATAGATCAATTATGATGCGAGAGGGTTTAAAGGAGTCAAAAATAAGGATTTGATGTAAAGGTAAACAAGTATTGACTTCATTCACAACGCTTAGATCTCGCAATGAGATCATTCAAGGGGAAAAGGTAAGAAACGACATGAGATAAGTTTAAGCCTTTTCTACAATAATTGGGGGTATTGTATAGCTGTACAAGACTCGTTAAGAGAGGGATACATAGCAAGGGTTAAGAGAAAGGGTCCTTTTGATAGTTTAGGAATAGAAAATTTCTACCATCAACATAAGTATTTAGGGAGAAAACAATAATTGACATTAAAGAAGCTTGTTTCAAAACATCTAAACCATAGAACAACATACAAACTCATAATCAAGTTCATACCCAAATAGAATGTTTGTTTTTCCCAATACCCCAACATAACACAATTTCTTACTCATCACAAAATAACTAATAAATAACATTCATGTTCATAGAAATAGTGCCGATACATCTACTTAATATTACAAGTATATTTCAACGATATTCCATATTACAAAAACACCAGCAACGCTACCATTTCCTTTTTGTCCCAAGTACCTGCAACAACCGCATGGTCAGCACAACTATTGGCATGACATCAAACTACAGCCACGCACGCTATACGATTTCAAAATTTTCTAACAATAATGAAACTATATTTAACACGCTTCAAAGGAGAGTAAGAAAGAAATGCCATTTCATTTCATTTCCAAAGCCAATGAGAGAGAGAGGAGAGAGAACACCATTTTTCCACAATCAATTTCTTTACAAGCAAGCATCAAAAGAAAGTTTCCTATAGTCATGCATTCGTGTTTACAAGGTTTCTCTATCGTTATTTTGCTCAGATAAGGTCATATGACAGTTTTCTCCATTTAGTCACAAATTCCCAAAAACGTCAAATTTAGATGAGTTGCTCAAAAATTAGAGTTCAAAAACAATCTTCGAGACTCAAACACACAATGGAACAACTTATAAAAAAACATAATGTCTTTTATAAAGTTACTTTTTCAACACTTATGTTATATTATTAATTTTACTTTATTTGAAAAGGGAACATGTCATCCACCCATGTTTTTCTCTCTCATAAAATTGCAAATCTGAAACATATTTCTTTTGTTAGAAAAAAATTTAAATAGGTTTGCATGTTTGTATTTTTCAGATTTGTTTACATTTACGATTCCCCTCGAGTCAAAGACCTTACATGGAACCATGTTGATGTTGTTGATAATCAAGTGTTTTCCAAATATTGTAAGAAACACACAAATGGGGGGCATTCATAGGTTGAAACAACATTTGGCTCACCAAAGAGGCCAAGTTGGAACATGACATCCGCCCCTGTTTTTCTCTCTCATACAATTGCAAATCTGAAATATATTTCTTTTGTTATAAAAAAATTAAGATAGGTTTGCATGTTTGTATTTTTCAGATTTGTTTGCATTTACGATGCCCCTCAACTCAAAGACCTCACATGGAACCATGTTGATGTTGTTGATAATCAAGTGTTTTGCAAATATTGTAAGAAACACACAAAAGGGGGGCATCCATAGGTTGAAACAACACTTGGCTGGTCAAAGAGGCCAAGCTGGAACATGACATCCACCCCTGTTTTTCTCTCTCATAAAATTGCAAATCTGAAATATATTCCTTTTGTTACAAAAAAATTAAGATAGGTTTGCATGATTGTATTTTTCAGGTTTGTTTGCATTTACGATGCCCCTCGAGTCAAAGACCTTACATGGAACCATGTTGATGTGGTTGATAATCAAGTGTTTTGCAAATATTGTAAGAAACGCACAAAAGGGAGACATTCATAGGTTGAAATAACACTTAGCTGGTCAAAGCGGCCAAGTTACCCCATGTGATGCACCAAATATTGAGCCCATTAGAATAGAAATGCAACACTTGATTGAGGAATATAACGAAGAAAAGGCTAGGCAAAAAGAGATAAGAGGCTCAAATAGGGAGAAAGAGGCAACTTGCCATGTCCCAAACAGACACAAGCGTTGAAGGATCACGCTCTAACCCTTTTGTCAATGTTAGAGACCCCTTCATGAAAACTGGTCACGAAAGGAATTCGATAAACATTCAAACTTTTTTCCCATCCTCCACCCCTATTAGTGCCTTTAGGCTGAGTGAGAAACAACCTATTTTAGATAGGCATTGGAAGAAGTAATACAAAGGCTCTGCTTTTGAATTCATAACTACATAGTGGTATGATACAGATATCCCCTATCATGCTTCCTGCTCACTGTATGACTAACCTGTGTGGAATTCCATTGTTGTTGTTAGTAAATGCTTCAAAGGCCCTAGTATGCATGACTTAAGGGGGTTTCTTTTACAAAAAGAAGTTGGGTCCATAGACGAACACTTGAAGGGTTGTAAACAAACATGGGCCGAAATAGGATGTATAATTATGTCAGATGGATGGAATGATGGTAAGAATCGTACCATAATAAATTTTATTGCCTCTTGCCCACAAGGAACCATGTTTTTGAAATCATTTGATGCATCTCATAGGGTGAATGGTGCAAACTTGTTATTTCAGCTTTGGGATGAGGTTATTGTAGAGGTGGGGGTGGAAAATGTTTTGCAAATCATCACAAATAATGCCTCTAACTATGTTCTTATTGGTAAGATGTTAGAGAGTAAGTACAAAAACATACTTTGAACTCCATGTGTTGCACATTGCATAGACCTCATGCTTAAGGATATAGGCAAACAGGATTGGATCAAAAACACTATAGATCATACCAAAAGCATTACAAAATACATCTATAACCACTCATGGCTATTGAACCTAATAAGGAAAAACACTAAGGGAAAGGAACTTGTTAGACCTGCCATCACGAGATTTGCAATGAACTTCCTCGTGTTGCAATCTCTTCGTTCCTAGGGACAGAACTTGAAAAATATGTTTTCAAGTGATGAATTGAATGCATCTCAGTGGAGCCGTGCAAACAAGATGGTAAAGACACCAAAAAGAAAGTTTTTGACAACTCAGTTTGGAAAAAAGTAGGACAAGTTGTGAAATTGTTGAACCCCTTATTAAGGTGTTGTAGTTAGTGGATGGAGAAAAATTGGCCTTGGGTTAATTTATGAGGCTTTGGATCAGGGAACGGAATAAACAAGGGAAGCATACAAGGATAGAGTAGCTAAGTATGGGCCTATATGGCACATCATTGATAATAGATGGAACAATCAACTCCATCGCCTTGTACATGCTAATGGGTATTTCTTGAACCCAAGGTAACTTTATGAGTGCCTAGAGCACATGGTCCCCGATGAAAGTCAACAACTAGGAATATAGCGACAGATAAATGCTTTCAGTAGAGCCACGGGTTCCTTCAGCAAAATCCTAGCAAAGATTGCAAAAGATGTAGACCAACCAAGCAAGCAATTTAAAAAAAAATTAAGTTCAATTGTTTAAAACTTTAAACTTTAAAAAACTTGAATTTTTAGCATAAATCACAATCTAATATATTAAATTAACTAACTTCCATAGTTACCTAAGACTCTGGGACATTGGGACGTAGGGACAGCTAATAAAAATATATATAATTTATTAATTTTACAAATATAACATGAATACTTCAATAAACTAAGACTTAAAATTGAAAGCTTGAAGATCGAATGCATTAATAATTAATCCTTATTCATCACATAAGCCAAGGCCCAAAATGCTACAGCTATATATATTATATTCAATGTTCAAAACTTCAACATGACAATGAAAGACTAAATAGTAAATAGTAAAGCTGAAAATTAAAATCAAGTCTTAGTCTTACTCTTCAATAATCAACATGAGAAGAGTACAAACTACACCCACATTACATATGCTATGAAATATTATGTAATGAACCGTTTGCACCAAAACCTCGAGGCATTAGTGAAATCCGCACATGAGGATCATAACATCCCACCACGCTTCCGTAGCCCAAACCCCGGGCTAGATTTGCGCCCATATAGCGGGACCACACCCTGCCCTATACGAGCCCCGGGCGAACACTGCAATGCCGACGTAGCTACCCGTGTCGGGACTCGAACCTAGGTGGTCGCTCTGATACCAAATGTAACGAACCGTTACACCAAAACCTCGAGGCATTAGTGAAATCCGCACATGAGGATCATAACACCACCACGCTTCCGTAGCCCAGACCCCCGAGCTAGATTTGCGCCCATATAGCGGGACCACACCCTGCCCTATACGAGCCCCGGGCGAACACTGCAATGCCGACGTAGCTACCCGTGCCGGGACTCGAACCTAGGTGGTCGCTCTAATACCAAATGTAATGAACCGTTACACCAAAACCTCGAGGCATTAGTGAAATCCGCACATGAGGATCATAACATATTATGTCATGTCTCATAACCAAAGTGACATTACATAACCAAAATGACAAGTGACAAGTACAACTCAAAAATCACTATCAAAGCCCTCCGAAGAAACAGTTGTGAACCGCTCCTCCTCACTAGAAGTATTTGTATCAACGTTATTTGCATCTGCAAAGGAGATATCAACCAATTCTCGCTGCTCCTTATCTTCATCAATATGCCTTGCATCCTCAGGATCCACATCCCACTGCAATTTTGGGCTCTCCTTGTACATAGGTGTCTTGCGATCCATGAGACGCAAGGCACTATGTACAGCAACAAGTTTCTCTACTCTCTTAGAGGTAAGTTTGTTCCTCTTAAAAGAGTGGATCCACCCATATGTTGACCAATTCCTCTCAGAAGCAAAGGAGCTAGAAACCTGAGAAAGAAGACAAATAGCAAGTGTACGTAGCAATCCTGCATGTCCATACAATCGCCATCAACTAACTGGACTCTCTTATGCCAATGTGATCTTGTCTATCTTTGATGATTTTTTGTAGCCATCCAGATAAGCGAACTTGAGCCAATCAGTTCGTACTCGTGAAGCATCCTCTGCATTATACATTTTTTTGAGGGCTTTCAAGAAACCCTTCCTCACCTCCTCATCATCTACTAGGAGAACTCTGCCAGGCCTCTCAACATACCACTTCAGATTTAGTGCATATGCAACCATGTGTAAAGGAGCGTTCAACTTCTCCCATCTCCGTTCAATGATAGGCTGAATATGGTGATGGTAGAACTCCAAGGTGGGGTCCCTTGCCCAAACAGCAGCCTTCATCTAGCCAAGCATACTATCAATACATTTGTATATCTCACCAAGGCTATGGCTCTCAGAATCCCCATATTTTATCACACTGAAAATTGGAGATATTATGGATGTGATATATCTCACATCTATCCAAAATGTTTCATTCACCACAATTGCTTTCACCTTCTTCCCTTGTTTTGTCTTCGACCCACCCCACCTAGACCACTCTGGTGTCATGAACATACACTGTAATGATTCTTGCAACTCAACCATCCTATCCAGCAAAATAAAATATGATGCAAAACGTGTGTCCACTGGCTTGAGGAATTCCTTCCTCAAAAAGCTACGAAAGAGTGTCAATGACGTATGGTGGTTGCAGATGAACATCTACACATCTCTAGCATCAGCCACTACATTTTTGACCCAATCAATTTTTCCAATATCTTTTAGTCATTGTTCATGGCATACACACAACATGGGGTCCAAAATATATGTCGGTAATGAGACTCGACAAGCTTACTTGCTACCTTGCACACATAAGTTGCATCTGTAATAACCTGCACAATGTTGGCAAGGCCAACCTCCTCAATAACATCTCACGAAATGGTGAATTGGAACTCTGCATCATTCTTCTTTCCTGAACAATCAACTGCCCTCAAAAAGTTAAGTACCCTCTTTGCATGAAACAATGATATTTATGAGTGGGTGGTGTCTGATATCTGTCCACCCATCCATAATGATGCTGCAACCATGAGAGACCCATGTGCACCTCATTTCCTCCATCAGTAAATTAACCTTGGAATAGTTCCGATCCAAGATTGTGGTTCTCAACTTCGTGTCTCCTAGGGGCACATAACTCACACCTGCTTTGGCTACCTTAGCCATAGCCTCCTTGAAATAAGGAGGGCGTGCAGCATGAAATGGAATGCCAGCAGCAAAAAAAAAATTCCAATGGCATCATTAGCCTCATCTCTAGCCTTTGTATCATATATTTCAACAACTGGATTGGAGGCCACAACCTTTCTCTTCCCCCTACTACTACCAAAAGCATCCAATTCAGACACCTCATAAGATGCACTTGTAACACTACCAGTATTAATTCTCACAGAACTAGAAGGGGTGCCAGTGCCACTAACATGACGGCCACGAACTTCTAGAACCTTTTCCACCATATCTCCATTATACAGCCTCACCATTTTTGACCTCTCTTCAAGTGATAGCTGTCCACACATGCCTGCACCTTTCCCCGCAATGTGCAATAAATGTGCATTCAACCTAGTAATGTTGCCTGACGAAGATAATGAGCATATGATGCATTTCCATATTTTAGTGCCCCTTGAAATGCTTAATCTAAGACCCTGCATAATTTGACCAAATTGTTTCAAAGGTTTTTTTCTTATCAAAAGGCCCCCTAGCATACTTTTCCAACATTTCGGAGGGGCAATTGAACTTGTCCACACTCCCTTGTGAACTAGTAGCAGTATTAGGTGTTTCTGATTGTGTTCCTTCTCCTTGCACACCACTTTCAACCACATATTCAGCTTGATAATCACTATCAGAACTCATTTTGAAGCTGCAATAATTAAAATACAAAACAATATAACTATACAATACAATAAAACAATGAATACAATTAAAAAAAATGCAATGAATACATTTAAAAATTTAAAAAAACAAGCAATAAAAATGCCCTCCCTTTATGCTTTATCTCATTCCATCACTTGCTAATCCAAACAGGAAAAAAAATACAAGCAAATGCAATGCCTTCACTTTCAACTTTGCATTTGGAAATTTAAAAAAAAAAACAAAGAATGGTAGTAAATTAGTAATGTATGTACATACCTCTTGCTCTTGCTCTTTGCACCTTGCTCCTTGCTCTTGCCTTCTCTTTTTTTACTCTTGCTCTTTCCTTCTCTTTTTTTGCTCTTGTTTGGTGTGATTAGAATGAGTGTGAAATGTTTTTTTAAGTTTTTTTGTTGCTTTTAGGGTTAGGTCATGTTGTTTTTAATTAGAAAGCATTAAAAGTTTTTAAAAATATTAAAAAAAACATAAAAATGATAAAATATGAGTTGTTTTACCTTTTGCTTGGCGTGAAAGACATTGGGGACGTCATGACATCCCCAATGAAGACCCTAAACCTTGTTTGCACCCGGGACGTCCCTTATTTTTTGGAAAATGGGGACAGCAGGGAAACATCCCATCCTCGTTCCCAAGTCCCTGAGACATCCCGGACGTCCAAGACATGATGAAAACCTCTGAGACGCGTTCCCACATAACACTAACTTTGTCTTTTATTGTCATGGTTCAATCATTTACTATAGCACATTGGTGCAAGCCATCTAGTAGCGAATGTCCTCAGCTGCAAAAGTTTGCAATTCAAATCCTAAGTCAAACTTGCAACGCTTTCAGGTGTGACCGCAATTGGTTTTTCTTGGAGCAAATTCACATGAAGAAGAGAAACCATTTGGAACAACAATTAAATGATCTCGTCTTCGTGCAGTACAACTTCATGTTAAGGCACAACCAGTTACTAAGCATAAGACCTAATACAAATCTCATTGTCTTGGATGATATTGATCCAACCTCGAACGGGTAGAGGAGAGTCACCCGGAAAATTTTGATCCTGATGACTTCGGGTGGATAGCTTTGGATGATGACCAATTGGTAGCACCAGGCACGGAAGGCACTAGTTGTGCTCCTACAACTACTGCAAATGTCCCTGAGGAATCCGATGAGTCCAAGCCAAAGGATCATGATGACATTGATGAGGATGAGGATCACATTCTCAACAGGGGTGTTGAGTTTGATTGATGATTTGATCATTGATATCAGAAGTGGTAGCTTGTAGCATATTGTTTTTTCGACTTTAGAGGCCATTTAGAGCCTCATTGTTAATGTATTTTATTTTAGATATGTATTGCACTTGGTGCCATTTTGCTATATTTACCCTTACGTCGTATATACATTAGCAAACTTTGCATATTTTGTCTCTAATTGTTTGGAATCTTAACAATATATTGTTTTTCGTTAAAATTGTAATAATTTATGTAGTTTTAATAAACTAGTTCATAAATTTTAAACCAGTCCAAGTTCGGTAGGACCCTTGATCGGTTCCAAGTTCAATTCCGGCTATTAAAACATTGGTTCAAACCTACCTAGCCGTGTTTATCTTGAAAAATTATTTAAAGTCCTAGAAAATTGTTTTTAAACTCGTACAAAATTGTGTTGAGCTCAGAAAATTATATTTTAGGAGAAAAATAAATAAAAGTGGTGCCAAACTTGTAAAAGGGGAGGGAAAATTTGTTGAAGGGGTTTTTTTTCGCGAACAATGCTTTTGTGGCCATTTCATCTCCATTTTGCATTTGGCATCAGGGAACTGCCCCTCAACCACGCCTCTATCGCAACAAGGGCACCGCCCCTCGACCATGCCCAGTATCGCAATAAGGGTACTACCCCTCGACCCCGCTGGGGGCTCCCACCCCCAAACTCCTGCTCCCCAGCCCCATGTTCAATACCTCTGGGGATCTAAGATTTATAGGGTACTTGGAGACCCTTGTTCTTTTGAGTAAAACTTGTGAAGGATGCTTACGTGGTAAGAAACACAGTCTACCCTATGACAAACATCATAAAGCAAATTCATCTCATCATTTGGAACATATTCATAGTGATGTAAGGGAACACTTGAGATTGCTTCACTCAATGGCTTCTCTAGTAAAACCTTTCTTTCCTCCCAAATAAAAAAATGAAACACAGTGTAAAGAATTTGAAGAATTTAGTATAGAATTTTATGTCTACAAGTTGAAAAAATCTTTTTATGGCCTAAAACAAGCTCCTAGAACTTGGTACTCAAAGAACAACAATTATTTAAAAAATCTAGGATTTACTAATTGTTTCTTTGATAATGATTTGTTTGTAAAAGTAGGCAATAATTATATTATTTTAAAATTATTTTATGTTGATGATCTTCTCATAGCCAATAGTTAGACTAACTTAATTAATAAATATAAATCTAATTTAAAACTATACTTTGAAATAATCTATCCAAACATGCTTCATCACTTTGTTGCCATGGTTATATTTCAAGATCAAAACTCAATAGTAGTGTCTCATTCACAATATGCACATAACTTACTCATCAAATTTAACACAATTGATTGTAAACCTGACTTTATACCAATTGAAGTTGGCATCAAACTTGATCCCAAACTTGCATGTGAAAAAACAAATCCTACATAACGCACGCAACTAGTTGGAAGCTTAATTTATCTAACTATTACTAGGCCAAATATCTCTTATGTTATAGGTGTTGCTTCAATATTCATGCAAGATCCGTATCTAAGTCATTAGAAATTAGCAAAAAATATTCAAACACATCAAAGGTACATTTAATAATGATCTTTCTTATTTTTGTACAAATGATGTCAAATTATTTGGATATTGTGATGTTGACCATGTTGGTGATATTACAACTACAAAATCTACTTCTAGATATATTTTTATGTTTGGTACAAGCATATCACATGAAGCAACAAAAAAAAACCTACAATTTTTATCTCATCTATAGAAGTTGAGTATAGAAATGTTATGGAAGCTGCGAAAGAAGCAATGTGCTATGAAGATTGTTGGAAGAACCCATGCGAGTGTCAAAAGAAGTACACTTCTCTATGATAGCTAGAGTTGCATAGTTCATACAAACAATCCAGTTCAACATTAAAGAACAAAGCATATAGAATTCATTTGCATTTTATCAGAGAAAAATTCCTCAATGGTGAAATAGATCTTCAATTTTGTCCAACAGATGATCAAGTGGCAGATATCTTCAAAAAACATCTATGTATTGCAAAATTTTACAAGTCCTGAACAATGTTAGGCATTTCAAAGTTGTCATTGAGGGGTGGTGTGCATAACAATGTCACCTCCTAACAGCCTTGTTGTACCTTTCTTCTCTATACTTCTTTAATTGTAAAAAGTATTGTAAAAATCGCCTTATGTGATGTATTATAAGCACCACTCTATTTATGGAGAACCCAGAGAAGAGTTGTAATGGAGATTCCTTGTGTTAGAAAAGGCTCCAAACAATTCATATAAGATTTCATGTATGCATCTATACATGACAAACTTAAGGATGTTACATTTAATCCCATAAACATGTTATCCTCAAATCAACTTGTATGATTTGTGGATTGTAATTCCTTTTATAAAAAGGTAATAACTATAAAATCCTTCACGATAAGGTGTTTTTGTAATTCCTTCTCTAATAAAAAGATGGTGATGGTATGTATGCTCACTAAACATTAAGGGGGAGTATTGGAGCATATAATGTTTGTGGGGTACACACCTATTGTCGCCCCATTTATTAAACAAACATGACTCCACCTAATCTTATATAACATAAATTTGGATAAATGAGTAGCAACTAATTAAATGTGTTGTAAAGTGAAACAGTATAATTATTCACTATTATAACCGATCACCACCTATATATCATAATTTCCAATGTGTAAAAAATATGAGTGAGAAATCATAATTTACATTCATGTCCATTTGAAGAGCTATGAAGACTGAAATTTATTGGAGAAAAGAAAGGTGTATCTAGGTACTGAGTCTGGCTCCCTATGAACCAGACTGTTGCATGTTCCTCAAATTATTGTCAATAATAATAGTGGATGATGCTTCTGATTGTAGGGTTTTTTACCTATACAACTTTCCCCGTGTAAATACTGTGTTGTGTAAATCTTATACTCTACATATTTCATACATTCTAATTCATAAGGTTTCTTATGTGCAGTTTAAGTTCCTTGTCAAGATTAATGGATAACAGCTATACAATTTATCCAGAAAGCTTTGAAAATGATGATGACCCCAAGGCATTGAGGGAAGCTCTTGGATCAAAAAAAGGCAAGTCATATAATAAAGCCATGAATGAGAAAATCAAGTTTGGATGAAAAATAAACATGGGATTTAGTGAAGTTATCTCCTTATAGAAAACTTGTGGGTTGCAAGATGGTCTTCAAGAAAAAGTACAATGCAAAAGGAAATATGGAAAAGTACAAGGCTCGCCTAATAGCAAAAGATTCTCTTGGATAGAGGGAATTGAATTTAGTGAGGTCTTTTCCCTAGTTGCGAAGTTGACTTCAATTAGAATCTTTTAGCCATTTTCGTTGTCCTTGATCTGGAAATAGAACAAATGGATGTTATGACAACGTTCTTCCATGGAGAGCTTGAGAAAGAAATCTATATAATGCAACCCAAAAGTTTCAAGGTCAAAGGGAAAGAGTACTTGATCTACGAACTAAAGAAGTCCTTGTATGGCTTGAAACAATCACCAAGGGTGTGGAATCAGAAGTTTGACAGCTACGAGTTGAAACTTGGGATTGCACGCAAACAATTAATCCTTGTGTGTGCTTCAAGAAAGAAGAGGAAAACTTTGTCATCATAGTCCTCTATGTGGATGACAGGTTACTAATTGGAAATTGCACGGCAATGATCAAGCAAATTAAGTTTTAATTGTCTACAAGTTCAACATTAAGAATCCTGATGTTGCAAAAATTATTGTTGGAACGGAAATCAATCAAGATCTTGCAAATAGGAAACTCTAGTAAACCAAAAGAAATATTTTGAGGCAAGTTTAGAAAGGTTCAAGATGCATGACAGCAAGCGTATGCACACTCTTTCAAACTCGTCAGAAACTATCCATTGCGCAGTGTCCAAAGACATAAGAGGAGTTGGAGGACATGACTAAGTTCAATATGCAAGTGCAGTGGGAAGATTAATGTATACAATGGTCTGCATAAGACCTGTCATTGCACATGAAATGGGAGTAGTGAAAAGATTCATGTCCAATCCAGGCAAAGTGCATTGCACTTTGGTGAAAAGGATTTTCATATATATGTGCAGAGTTTTTTACTATGCAATTCACTATCAAGGCAACCCTAGAGAAAACCAAGCTTTGAGTATACATGGTTTTGTGGACTCTAGCTAGAGCAGATATCTCAACTACCGGAGGTCTACCAGTGAGGATGTGTTCAACTTGTTTGGTGGAGTTGTGAGTTGGATGAGGAAACGTAAAGCAAGTATTGTGATATCCATTTGCGTACATGACAGCTACTCATGGAAACAAAGAAGCAGTTTGGCTTTCAAAGGTTGTGTTCCACTATTGGATTCGTCTAAAAGGTTATAAGGATAGGTTGTAACCATTAAAGAGCACATTCTCAGACAAAGCACATTGATGTGTTATACCATTTTGTAAGAGAAATGGTGGAGGAGAAGCTACAGCTAAGAAGGTGAACACTGATAAGAAAGTTGTGGATTCGTTAACAATCAGTAAACCCCGAGAATTTCTCTTGGAGCCGAAAAGATATGGGCATGGTTTCCCATAGCTGCTAAAGTACGGATTCTTGCTTCTTTCATGCAAAGTGTTCAATAGGTGTGAAAATGTTGGCAATTTTTCAGCTTTGCATAGTTATGCATAGGGCGGTCATGCATAGATGTGGGGCACAAACTAGTGCACAATAGCATTGTTTGAGGTTTATGAAATGTGGGTTTACATTTGAGCATGACGAAGACTATCTGCAGGATTGCATACTAGAAGGCTTGTGCACAAAAAAAGTTGCAAAATGTTGTGGAATGAGATCTGGGCAACACAGTATTGCAACATGTGTTTGTTTTAAAGTGTTATCATAATCTTTCCAGCCTAGATCTGTCGACTAGAGGTGTGTAAGCAACGTTCTAATAATGTCCTAATATGGTTGGTCAAGGAGCATTATGTAATGATCACTTTTTCCATACGGTTGGTGAGACGTTGCAGATTCTCTTGTTGCACAACAATTATAAAGTGGGTGCCAGTAGAAAGGTACTGCTCTCATCTTTAAGGAAATGAAGACAAACGAGTTGGTTAGGCGGTTAAGTAAAAATGTTTGTGTTCAGTTGAGTATGGTCTTATTTATACAACTATGTGGTATAGTATATGGATTGTATGTGATCTACATAACCTTAGAAATGTATTTGTATTGTAAATGGTTTTAATTTAAACATTAGAACTAAGCTTGTGTTGGGTATTTTTTCCCGAAAGAGTTTTCTCGAGTGAAGTATTGTGTCTAATTTGTTTGTCATTTTCTTATGCATTGTTCTGATTCTTGTTTAGCATAGCTCTTCTTTGTTTTAGCTTATTGTGCCAAGGCCGAATACCAACACAAATACCACAGGTGCTTCACCTTCTGCCACACACCATTTGATGGTTAGGTCAAGGAAGGGAATTACATGGCACTTCATCACCTAACATCCATGTCCAATGCCCTGTAGAGAAGAAACCATCTATGACATGGGACCAATGGATGTTTGTAATGATCTACTTAGACATACTTTTATGTGGGAGAGGCATATGTCCATGAAGCAATTTCCAAAAGTGTCATCATCACAATTCGAAATCAATGCTACAGAGCTCCAAAGGTAATTCTTGTCACTCAAGTTTCCTTGATTAGCACCAAAAGTTTCCTAAGTTGATCAATCATCAAAAGAAATTCATTCTCGTCTTTGGGAACAAATAAGGTTGTTATAATAACTCCGACTTTTTTGGCTGTCCAAACAACACAGCAGAAACAATTGGACCAAATGTTTGCAAAGTAAAGTGACATTTCCAAGTGAGCAACATGAGTTCTACTTCACTATCAAGTGATCAAAATTAGGCATCAGTTTTTGTATTTGGCTACTTTTTAGAACCTAGGGTTATTTTCATCCCAGCACTTCCATGTAATTGGATATGCTCAAGTCCCATTGACCAACCTCCATCACTTGTGGACATTAATACAATTTATTTCATTCTTGTAGAATTTCATAGTCTCCTTTACCCAATGCTCATCTCCAATAGCACTCTTCTGACAAATGACAAAATCAAGCACCAAATCCAAGAGTCGAGGCAAAAAGGACACATTTGACCTTCCTCTTCACCCTATGGCAGCCCAATTATGCTGGCACCAAAAGGAAGGCACATGGCGAATTTATATTAACCACAAAACTCTAATCACATTCCTATGAAGAACTGGTGTCTTATTCCTCACACAGGAGGTGCCATGTATTAACCAAGATATGTCTAAAATCAGGATCCCATCAAGTACCATTGACCATTTTGATGTTTACAAAAGTGTTTTGAAGTCAAAATAAGGTGTAGTCAAATGATTAGTCGTGCCCTTTGGTTTGACAAATGCACCTCCAGTTTTAAAGAGAACGATGAATAATATCTCATGTCTCTTCACATCTTTTGTTGAGGTCGTCTCTCTTCACATCTTTATTTAAGATTTAACCAGATAAGATTGAGTTTAAATAAGAAATGCAAAGAATACTTGAACCGTTGATCCGAGAAGATCTAAGACCTCAAATAATTTGCAGCACGTCGGCATTGCTTTGCGTCATGATCTGACATCACAAATGGCTTCAACATCATACGTGCATACGTATGCATACTGCGAGGTCCTAACTCCTCTACGATATTGTGCAATTCCACACAACTCTGCAATGTCAGCATTGTACCACGTAGCACTATAATGCCACCAGCAGAAGATAATGGATTGATGATTAGTTATGAAGCAGTTGTAATTTAGTCAATGCTCCATCTTGCTCATTTGTATATTAAGACAATTCTTGAATTCTTCTATTCTTGGATGGTTAGTGGATAGGTAACTACACAATAAGGAGTACATAGACATCCTACACCAAACCTCTTGGATCTTGGACAGTACTCTGGATAGCATATAGTTTTGCATTGCAATTCCACATCTAGTGTCAATTGTCTTCTTTTCTTTCTGCATTGTTACACAAACAATTATGATATATTCTTCAGCCTCTATCATTCACAATATATTTTCCACATATAAACACATCTAGATTCACATTTAGAGTGTTGTCCAAAGGGTCTCCTTCTAGTCCCCGGATCAAAGGTATCAAAGCACATACTCATTTCATCATATCCTAGTGGAATTAAAGTTTCATCTGAACTCTCTCTCTTTGTTTGTATGTCCACTCACACGACATATGAATATAGGAACTTAGGACTCACAATTTGTGATCCTTCCTACTACCTTCCTTCATGTCCTCACATGGCAGTCGGAAGCAAATTCAAAGGCTCCGACTTCATATATGTTCAAGAAAACAATAGAGAATGCTTTGGAAAAGCAATCGAGAAGAATTGGAGGAATGTCATACACTGAGAAAGAGTGGGTATCGTTGATCAGTTCTCTAAACTTCTCAAGCTTGTACACACTACTCCCAATCTTACTCCCATACAACGAGCGTTTGGTGGTCACACCTTATATAAGGTACAAGTCAATCTAGACATTCCTATGTTTGAAGTCAAAATAGATGCAGCTGCCCCAAATAATTGGCTTAACCTTGTTTGTTCATATTATTTGGTAAAGCAAACTCGCTAATAGAGAAAAGATTATATTTTCTCTTCTGAAAGTTTCTTTATTCTATAAGGAAATGGTGGTATAACCACTAAGCATCAAGATGATGATAACTTAAGATCCCCTCTTTCCAAATGAGTCTGGACGAAGACCTTTGGCCCTTTTTGTCTACCCGCCGGCCAAAGGAGGTTTCTAGGGTGACTAAGTTTTT
The DNA here is from genome assembly GCA_019776745.2 of Taxus chinensis. Classification (NCBI taxonomy): domain Eukaryota; kingdom Viridiplantae; phylum Streptophyta; class Pinopsida; order Cupressales; family Taxaceae; genus Taxus; species Taxus chinensis. The sequence goes on from CM034152.1 coordinate 166,714,775, forward strand.
ATTATTTTATTATATTGTGCTCATGTTGTTTAAAATAACATTATAAGTTGCACATATGCTGCAAATAATAAAGCTTATTAATAAATTAAAAATGTCAATCTTCAAATATACATCAGGCTTAAAATTAATTGTATTAGAGGAGGAAAAGTGCGACTTGCCTATGGGAAGTCATAAGATTAGCTTGGAAATGTGTCATTAAGCCCATAGCTAAACTCTAAGATAGCGAACCAAGTCATAGGGAAAATCAAAGAATGTCCAAGATTGGAAGAAAGCAAAATCCTAGACCAAGGTGGTATGGCTCTTCGTTTTTCCTTACAATATGGGCAAGTCAACTTGCTTAAGGACATCCAGATTTTTATTATCAGATTTTGCAAGTTGTGTACAGAGCTCATAATGCTTTGCACTCCACAGAAATTCCAAGGACGAAAACTCTACCTCTGAGCTTGAAGCACCGGTACTTGTGGACGAAAACTCCAATTGGTAAAGGTAATTGAGTCAGGGGATTTCAGCTCAGATGCATTTCCATGGTTGGTTCTTATTGCAGATTTCCAGGTCAAATTTCAGCAGTGTTTGTGAAGGTGTTGTTTCAGTGGGTTATGACAGCAGTGTGGGTCGACTTATTGTGGATGGTTTTGGCAACATTTCAAGAGGTATTTCTCTTCAAAAATATTTGTCAAGATGAACTTCTCCACTATTACCTCACCCAAACCAGACTCGCTGTGGATTTTACATTTATCTGAAAGTGTTATTTTGTAGGGTTCAGTCAGATTACATAATCAGCCTTTTCAAGATGATCTTTGCGAATTTGCACCATTAGGCATGTTGTTACTTGGCTGCAATAAATATCTGGTTTTTGCATGGAATTATGATGTCTAAAAATACCAGTAATCATTTGGGATTGACGTTAGTTGATATGAGGTACTACTGCATTTTTTAGTGTCCCTAAGCTCTTGCATTGAGATCCTGCAATCAAGACCCTAGTGGCATTTTTTGAATTAAATTCAGATCTGCATTAGGGTAATTGCCATAACATCAAATACACATCCTGTAGTTGCTGTTCATTTTATTTGGTTTAAAATTCATTGGAGTGTTAGGGAGACCCATTGGGGATACTTTCACTCTGCACATGAAGGATGATGACGACATATAATCTTTTGTAGACACATGGAATGGTTTCGATTTGAAGCACTAAAAAATACCTATTATCTAGTTGGGAACTATGATGACCAGTACATCATGTTTGCACGATTGTGCCAAAGCCATGATCAATTTGTCCAAGAATACACGAACACTTTTCACACCCTTGCCAAAAAATTGAATATTCAAGAATCTCATCTTGAAATAAAGGTTGGGCTTGAGACCATAAATCCAAAGAAAAATGTCGTGCCTCTCCTATTGCGTAGTGCCTCCCTTGCCGATCCCAACTTTTTTCATCACTTTCAAAGTGTTGTTGCAACTCGTTGTCGCTTTTGTCTTGTTGTGGGATGCCTAGTCGATCTTCGTCGAGTATTTTCTTGTGTCCCAATCTACTTGGTAAATCACTCATCTTTGCATCATTGTGGGCACAAGGTGGAGTTAAGGGTCGTTTGTTTCCATGATGGATTTTTGAGTCAACAATTGTGAGGCTAGATTGACGTTGCTTGTCTCTAGTATACAAGGAGATTGCCATATTTGAACACTTGTGCCATATTCGACAAGTGCTTCACACTTTGTGGCAGCAAAAGTTATATGCTAATATAGAGAAATGTTCATTTTCCATAAGGGAGATACTGTATTTGGAACACACAGTAGATGCACAAGGAGTTTGTGTGGACCCAACCAAGATCTGTGTCATCCAAGAAAGGCCTATACCAAAGAATCTCATAGAGCTGTACATCTTCTTGGGATTAGCAAATTTCTACAGTAAGTTTGTACTTGGCTTTTCTCACATCACTTGGCCTTTGAATCAGGGTACCAAAGGTGGTGCCAAAACAACCTTTTTTTGGTCAACCATGCAACAAAAAACATTCAAGAACTAAAATTCAGACTTTGTTATGTGCAAATCCTCACATTATCTAATCTTCAACAACCTTTTGCGATAGACACCGACACATCTGATCATGCACTCGGAGCCATCCTAACTCAACATGGTCACCTAGTTACTTACCACACCGAAACCTTCACTGTATCGGTAAGAAACTACCCAACATATAATCACGAGCGTTATGTTATTGTTCAGGCATGTAAGCATTTGAAGAATTATATCTTGGGCAAGGAGACTATGATCCACACGGATCGCAAGTAGCTCCGGTTCTTGCAGACTTAGAACAAGTTGCAGCAAGAGCGACATAAAAAATGGTCTTCTTGTCTTCAGCAGTTTCACCTTAGCATCAAGCATAAGAAGGAAAATGCCAATCCGGGAGCTAATTGTTTGAGCCAACCTCTGGTTCAAGCGCTCCTCACAGTGCTCGACTCTCGTGGACACGAAGTAAACACCTGGTCATAGTTGTATCCTTCTGATCAAACTTCATAGATATCTATCACAACTTGCTCAATGGTATGTCAATTCCAAATTTCTTCTTGCAAGATGGATTCCTATATCACCTTGGTCATATTTGTGTACTACAAGAGGGAAAGAGGCAAAAACTAATATGGGAAGCTCATTTTAGTATGGTTGTAGGACAATTTGAACTTGAAAAGATCCTTGCAGTGCTATAAAAATATTTCTTTTGGCTACATCTTAGGATAAATGTCACTAAATGCATTCGGTCTTGTACCATATGCACAGTTTCCCAATCGGACGACAAGAAGCAAGGTACGTAAAGACCTCGGTTGGCTCCAATGAGACCTTGGGAATTTGTTTCCATGGATTACTTCTTGAGCTACCCCTCTACCAAGCATGACAATGATTTTGTTTATGTAGTAGTTGATAGATTCTTGAAGACAACAATTCTCATACCTTGGAGGAAATCTATTTTGGATTATCGAAAACTATCATCTCTAATTGGGACATGGGTTTTGGGGAATTGTCGGCAAGCAATTTGGTCTATGATGGACACGAAGTTGAATAAGTTTGTTTCATTCCATCCGCAGACTGATGGAAAGGTGAAATTGGTGAACAAGACGATCTTGCACCTTCTCAAAATGTACAGTTCGAAGAAGCAATGCACATGGGATGAATAGCCTTCCTTTCATTCAACATAGCTACTTCACAGCTCTTCACGGCTCTACCATACATACCCCTTTTCAGGTTAGTTTGGGTTTCCAACCATTAGCGCCCATCAATGAAGCTTATCCTGTACTGCCATCAAAAGTAGAAACTCCTTCATCTCAAAAGGAAGTTGACAAAGCTGTTAAGTTTATTTAGCACTTTTAGCAACAAGTGCAAACCATTTTCCAGTAGGCAACTCCTAAATACAAGTAGTGCCATGACAAACACCACACACCATGCACCTTCCAAGTTGGTGATCGGGTATGGATTCACTTGCAGAAGGAATGACTGACAAGACCTTATTACAAGCTTCGCCCTCTTTGTTATGAATGCTACACCATGGCTAAGCAAGTAGGAGATCATGCTTTCAAGCTTAATCTTCCCTCTTACCTTATATTACATCAATTTTTCAACTCAAAACCCTTGTGCCATTACTTTCCACCTTTGTTGGACACTTCAGATGTTGCAGAGAGTCTTCAACAATCAGAAATCAATCCTACCTACTAGTACAAATATCTTAAATAAATTTATTTGCAAAATGCCGATAGATATCAATCTCAAGGATCTTATCTTAGATTTTACACATATCACATTGATTAATAGTTTTATTTCCCATTTACTGGTGATAAGAGAATATCTCCATAAATAGAAAGGCCACAAACCATATAGTCAAGATATTACTAATTTTTTATTGACTTCTCAAAGTTAAAAAAGTCCTCCTATATGACAGTCAAACGAACACCAAATAAAATACAAAGAATAAAATCTTACATGGTCACACGATTAGGTGCCACCCCTTGCTTCCATTGTAAATCCCTATCAACATAATAATGCGCTAGTAGAAATAGAACAAGTCATTGATGTTAGAGTCAAACAGACAAGACAAGAGATCCCTCTCTTCCAGATGGTCAAAGTGTACCAAACACCTTCTCAAAGAAAATAGTTCACATAAGCTCAAGTTGCCAGCAACTCTCCGCATCTTCTTCCAAAACTACACACAATCGGGGCCATTGCTCAAGGAACGGCATCTAATCCAGAAGGATATGAGACCTCAAATAATTTATGGCACCAAGGCATTCCCCTACATTGTAATCTAACGTCACAAAGGGCTTCAACATCATACCATGCACATGTGTGCGTACCACAAGCTTCTAACTCCTCTGTGATACAACACAATTCCGTGCAGCTCTGCCATGTCAGCACTATAAAATGCAGCTCTACAGTACCACTAGCCTAAGTTGGCACATTCAAATTTGTGGAGGATAAATTCGTAGAAGAATTGTTACTACAAAAAATCAGCCATAAAATTCGTGATTAGATTCAACTACAAGAAGTATTATGCTTGTATTTTAGATTAACTATTCAAAAAAGAAAGAATGAAACTCATTGAATTTTAATGAATTTTAATGAATTTCAATAAAATTTTAACAAATTTCAGTGAATTTAAATGAATTTCAATGATTTCAAACAAATTTCAACGAATGTTTTTAGTCATATTTTGTGTTTAGTGATTTTCGAATTTTTTATATCAAATTCGCCGAATGCGATTACTTAGTCGCCAGCTAAAGACAATGGACTGATGATTAGTTATGAAGCGATTGTAACGGTTTAACCAATGCTTCATCTTCCTCCTTTGAAAATTAAGGCATCGTTTTATTCTTTGCAAAATAGAGTTTTTCTAGTAACAACTATATAGGCATCCCACATTTGACCTCTCGGATATTGTACAGGACTTTGCATGATATAACTTTGCATTGCAACTCTAAATCTGGTCTCTTGTTTCTTTGATTTCTTCTTTGTTGCATTTCACATATAAAACATATAGATTCAATTTCACATTTAGAGTGTTGTCCATCGGGTCTCCTCTTGGGCCCTAGGTCAACCATATTGATGAAAATAGTGTTCATGTTGATCTAGAGAAGATTTAGGTGATTTACAAATGGCCAATGCCTAGGACATTCATGAAACTCCACAACATCCTATGTGTAGCATACTTCACACATCTACCACAAGTTTTGTTGTGTTTCTCTCACATTGCATGGCCTTTGAACCAAGCAACTAAAAGTGGCACTATGGCAAGCCTCACCTGGTTCGACACACAATAGAAGACATATGAAGAATTAAGCATTGACTCTATTCAATGCTAGTACTTGTTTATCAAACCAACAACAATACTTTGAGATTGAATTCAATGCTTGTGAGCATGCATCTTGTGTCATCATCACTCAGCATGGTCATCTTGTCACTGAAACCATGAGACATTCACTAATCCAACTAGAAAATGTTCAACATATAACAAAAAGTTAAGTGTCATAGTCCAGACTCCAACCATGCAAGCAATGGAAGCACTTCACTCTAGGAAAGGAAACAGTCGTCCACATTGATCATAAACATCTACATTTCACACAAACACAGAACAAATTGCAGAATAAGCACCATCAAAAATGGACACATAATTGCAGGAGTTCCATCTGAGCATCAAGCACAAATGAGAAAGTGCCGATCCAGTTGCCGAATTCTGATTTTTCCTTCAATCACAACCCCACTCATTGTTCTTGATTATTGTGGACATGAAACTACAACTTGATCAAAGTTGTCTGAAGCAGATCCAGGGTTTGTTGGAACAAATCAGGTTCTCAAAGTATGCCAGTTCTTGCTTTCTACTTGCAAAACGATCTACTCTACCACCTCAGACACCTTTGTGTACCACGAGGTGAAGAGCACCACAAGTTGATTTTCGGAACCATATTTCAGTAAAGTATATGGACACTTTGGATTAGAGAAGACATTTGGCAGTTCTGAAGAAGTATTCCTATTGGCCATATCTCAAAATAAATGTTGTGATACATCGAGTCTTGTACAACTTGCGCCTTAGCTAAAATGTCAAACAAAAACCCTCCTTTTCCAGTGCCAAACAAGCCTTGGCAGTTGGTCTCCATGGCCTTTCTTTAAGGTCTGCACACTGTGAAGCATGGTCATAAGTGAATTTTTGAGGTAGTGGATATATATTCCAAGATTCCTATCTTAGTGCCTTGTTAGAAGATAGTCAATACATAGAGTGAAAAAAATCTTTCAGCATTTATAGGTTCATTTTAGATTCCCAACAAACCTTATTCCCAACAGATACACCAAAATTGTGATAAAGTTTTTGTAAACCCCTTGGCCCATGATGAAAAGAAAAAATGTTGACCATGCCAAAAACTTTCCATCTTAAGACTGATGGCTAACCGAAGATGTGAATAGAACAATAGCACAGCTGTTCAGGATGTACAACTCTAAACACAAACACACATAGGATGAAAGTCTGCCCTTCATCCAGTACAGCAACAACAAAGCTCTGCACAACTCTAGAGATGCAACCATTTTGAAGTTTGCTTGGGGTTCCAAGATTTAGCGCATGTCATAGCTTACCTTGTGCCTCCAACACCAAAATATCCACTTTCTCAGAAAGTAGCTAATAAAGCAACCAAGTTCATTGAACAGATTTAGCAGCAAGTCCATGACAATCTGCAGAAGACCAATGCCCAATGCAAGCTGCGCCATGAGTGGCATCGAGTGCCACACCAATACTCGGTGATTGTGTACACGTACAGAAATTACCCAAGTCCTCAAAGGAATATCAGATATTTTCGTGATGAACCATAAACCATCAATTAAGTAGGTTGCAGACAATGCTTTGGAGCTCAGTGTTCCATCATACATTCTTTTGCAAATGTTTTCAATGTGGAACTTCTAAATCCACATTCTCCACCTTTGTTAGATGCACCAGCTGCAACAGAACAACTTCATCCAGAGTAACTGAACCCTATATGCAGTGTACCTACAGAAGTGGATCTAATCAAGAACACATATATCAAGCATAATAGAAAGTAGGCCATACCTATCTATAAAGTTGTCAAAGAGCAATAATTTACCAAAGCTCAGATTTAGAAGCAATTTTCTTGTCTGATTTCTACGTTACGTGCAATTGAGGCCATTACTTCTCAACGAGAAATCAGTGATACAGGTGCAAGCTCGAGTTTCAGGGTCAACATCAAAAATTGTCTAATTGACAACAATCCAGACAACGATGTGTTTGCACGAACTCCAACACCTACGCCAGAGCTGGAACACTCCAGCACCAATGCTTAAAGTCAGCAATGCCCAATGATGGCATATACAATCTGAAACACTGGAAGAAAAATCATTTTGTCATCTGCAATGGTTCCCGTTCATTTTTCTTGTCATAACTTGTATATTTGTGATATATGATCCTCAGGGGTTTAATCTTCTATTCTATAAGTAGTAACATATCTCTATTTATGTTTTCACATATTTCTATACAAAACTCTTCAGTAATGCAAATTTGATTAGCCATTCAATACTTCATGTTCATGTGGATGCATAGTGGCATTCCATGTTTCTTCAGTTTTTTTAAGGTTGTCCTCTTTGCCTCTATTTTTATCCATAAGCAATAGCACAAACCGTTTCTGCTTATAATGCATTTAATTCCTGCAGTTGGTGTGTTGTCACCTGGATTGCTCCTCGGATCCAAATCAACAACCAGTCAACAGCTACATCAACCTCACACGGTCAAAACACACCTTATGGCCATCACAAGCACCAGCTGGCATCAACAACTTGTCGTTACCTGAAAATCAATATTTCATAGCAAGAAACCAACAAATTTCAGATAAAACAAAACAATTTCAATGGTCTGACTAAAAACATGCAGAAATTGGGGAGGAGCGTGACATCATGGAGCCGTCACGAACTACTTGGTAGTTCTCTGAAGCAAATAGTGGCATTACTAAAAAACTTGAAGATGAAATTGTGTGAGACACCCATTTAAGAGTATATGCAAATGAAAATTGAGGCCTATCTGAGGTAGCAAAAAAGGACAATGGTTGGTGTCTCTACTTTGATAGGATTATGATTTTATCACCAATCATTCATATTACACACATTCAAACTGCCCACCCACAAGCAAGCCAGCTAAAGTCCAATTCAAACTTGCAGTTTCCAAGACACCTTGTTCCAGTGCTCCAAAGTCATTTGACATCAGTTTTCTAATTCTAGTTGTATCATACATCCAAACCCCACTTTTTGACAATTGTTAGTCAGATGTGGAATTTTTTAAAGGGGGGGAAATATAGTAGTTTGAGTTAACAAAGTGTGTGTTTAATAAAGTATTGGTGATACAAATGTGCAATGTACTTGTTACAAAGCAAGGTTTAATGATGAGTTCCTAGAGTTATGTATGTATGGAATGAAGGGATTAAACAATATACCAACCATCCCCTCTCCTATATGTGGTTGTTGAGCAGATACATTCATAGTTCTCAATATAAGTGTCTATCCAACATCATGTACATGGCAATCATGATTAATGAAGACATTTCTATTTCAATATTGTGGCATGTTTATTTTGTACATTGTGATTGTGTATATCTCTGGTGGAAAGTTTTTGTGAACATATTATATAGTATGATGTTTTCCTTCTCAAGCTTTTCATTTAAGAACAAGTAGATGCGCATCACATGGTTAAGAAAACTAATCCATAGCGTCCACCATCTATAGATTAAGTTATATGAAGAGGTATTAAATATCGATCTCTTGTTAAAGAGTGGCATTCTCCCATTTAGGTGGCCTATTAGAATAAGGGTATAACTTTTAACATGAAATACCAACCCTTGAAGTCTTAAGATGCCATGCAATCACTTGACATTAAGCATAGATACAGGGACTTATATTAAGTACTACCTAAATAACTACATGGGCCAACAAGACATGAAGTACCCAAAAGGGCTAAATAAAAAAAGGTCAAAAAACTAGAAATTGATCTAAAGTTACATTACTTAAGTGAGGTCGTGTAATTAACTTGGCAAGAACAATAGTTTTGTGAGCACATGTGCATGTCTTTGTAGTTTTATACTAGAATCTATGTTGAAGTAAATTGTAAAGCGAAAAAATGATCAATTATGTTTCTTGGAGAGTAGCAAACAATAATACGATAAGAGATTCAATCTTGCATAATACCATATTATGAAGTTGAAAGTTCAAAGAGGGTAGATTAAGAGAATAAATTAAAATTTTGATTGTACCTTTCTTAAGATTCTTCACTAGTTTCCCAAGTGATATTTCTTGTTTTCATGAAACTCAAAATTAAGTGATTGATGTGCTAGATAGGATAAGGCAAGAACCCAGTGCTTGGCTACCTTTGGTAACTAGCATACAAATTTCAAAAGGCCCATAGTCAATCTCAACTCTCCTTGTATGGGTTGAAAACATCCAACAAATCTAAGCAAACAGAATGGTTAGATGCCAACCGTGGAGTTGAGTTCCCTAGTACACCGGAAATATGAGTAGGATCGCTAGTGGTGCTCTACATTAACCCAACATCATGGATTACAGTTGTCGAAATCCCTTTCCCTTTAGGACTCACTCGTGCATGCCCAATATCATGGATTAATAGTCAAAATACCTTTTCCTCTAGGCCTCGTTCATGCACATCAATATGTGCTATGCCCTTAACCTATTGCTTGTATTAGGATATGAGTAGCCGACTTGTGGCTTACCATATCATTTATACTTTCTCATGCTTAGTAGGTCGGCCTTGGTGTTGGCCATAACATATGAATAGTATATATAGGGGATTTTAGGTAGTAGTTCATCATCATTTGGAGCATTTGAGTCTTATTGTATGGTTTGGAGGTTGCCCCCTCGAAGTGGCGAAGCTATTCTAATTGCATATTGAGATCATTATTCTGGAATATTGTGTTATTTGGTGTTATATTTCTGCTCATGATCTGAATTATACAAGTAATTTCATTACAAGTGGTATCAGAGCTGCGATCTGGGCCAAAATTAGGGCAAAAACCCTAATTTTTTGTTTCCGCCATATATTGCGAACCAAAGCGAATTGGTGGGAGATATTTTTACCAGAGTTGCAAAACATTTCAAGTAAGGTTCCCTGAAAATTTCAGACTTTTTTGATTTATTTTGCAAAAGTTATTACAAATTTAGGGTTTTTTCATAAAATCGCTCCCTAGGGTGCAAATTGTGGAATTTTTTCAAATTCGTTACATTTTCGGAAAGCACAAAAAAAATTATTTGGGGTTTGTTCTTTAAGTTTTTTTATATTTGGCCGAATTCGTATTGAAATACGAAACCCTAAAATTTGACTGTGATCCCTACATCCTACTATTTTGGGGCATCATGGCGGGGCCTTCCACAAGAGGAAAAAAGAATCCCATCACTCCGGGTAAAACACCAGAAAAGGATGAGATAGTAGTTGAGGAGTTGGAGACAGAAGATATAACTACAGATTCCTCAGGGTTAGGGTTTACTTCGACAGACCACAAAGTAAGCCAACTTGAGTTTAACCTGAGAGACCTCGAATCTCGGGTGGCCAGCAAAGAAGATGTGGATAGGATTGGAAAAAGATTGGAGGATTTCATGCAAAACTTCAGTACGTATATGATGGGTAATCATACTTATGTCAATCAAGGTGGATCCTCAGGTCAACATAATAGACACATGAGCCAGAGTGGATCTTCGAGTGTGCACAATCCAAATACGAGCACTCTGCAGGCCTGTACTATGTTTCCAAAAGTGGAGATGCGTAAGTTTGATGGAAAGGATCCACTCAATTGGATCAACCAAATGGAGAATTTTTTTGAACTACATCAGATTCCACCAGGACAAAAGGTGACCATGGCAGCTTTGTATCTCGAACCTGACCAATTTGTCTGGTATCGATGGTTATGTGCTCAAAGGCAGAAGAGTGGTCTCAATGTTACATGGACAGTGTTCACTGAAGAGTTGCAATTACACTATAGTTCTAGTGTGTCAGATAATTACTTCAGCCAATTAGCAAAATTGAGACAGATAGGATCTGTTAAGGATTACATTCATCACTTCCAAAACCTTTCTCTACGGGTGGAAAATATTACTGAAGAGAATCTGAATGACCTATTTCTCGGGGGTCTTAAGGATCACATTGAGCATGAGGTGCGTATGTTTAATCCTCATAAGGTTTTTGATTCGATGATTATGGCAAGAAGGGCAGAGGAGAAATTTGTTTCAAGTAGGAGACAACATTTCACTTATACCAGAGATCGCAACACCTTGGCCCCAGCACTCCCTCGACCAGTTAGATTGACACCTCAACAAATTGAAGAAAAAAGAGAAAAAGGTTTATGTTTTAACTGTGACAGTAAATTTGGACCAGGACATAAATGTGTTGAAAAGAAGTTGTTCTACATTGATGGGCCTAGTGAAGATGAAGAGAAGGATGAAGATTCAGAGTCAGAGGTCTTGGTTGAGCCAGAGGAGGAGTCAGGAGATCCTCAGCCAACAATCTCATGCCATGCAATTTCAGGTATTAGCACCCCCCAAACCCTAAAGGTGGTTGGATTCCTAAAAAAACAGAGGGTCACAGTGTTGATTGATTCAGGAAGTACTCACAACTTTATCAATCATAAGTTAGCAGTGCGCCTAAACTGCTTCATTTATCCAGCTCCTGAATGTCAAGTAATGATTGCTGATGGAGGTACTGTTACTTGTTCTGGAAAATGCCATAGCATTAAGCTTGCCATGGGAGATTACATACTAAATAGTCCCATGTATGCCATTTCTATGGGAGGAGCAGACATTGTGTTAGGGGTTCAATGGCTTACCACTTTGGGAACCATTGAGATGAACTTCCAAGACTTGTTCATGCGATTTCACTCTGAAGGAAGGACTTTTGAGCTAAGAGGCTTAAGAGAAAAGTCTCCACAAATAGTAAGTTCTCATCAGATGCACAAAATGCTAAAAAAGGGTGCAGAGGGATTTGTGGCACAACTATTTTCATTGGAGGCTCATCATTCTAAGGACATTATACCATCAGATATGCAAGCAGTGTTGGATGCACACTCTGTTGTATTTGAAAATATACCAAAGGGCTTACCTCCAAAGAGAGATCATGATCATGCTATTCAGTTATTACCAGGAAGTCAACCGCCTAACATCAGACCTTATAGGTACCCATATGTGCAAAAGAGTGAAATTGAAAAGATTGTACAAGAGATGTTGGAAGCAGGAATTATCCGTCATAGTCAGAGTGCTTATTCTTCTCCAGTAGTGATGGTACGGAAGAAAGATGACATGTGGCGCATGTGTCCTGATTATAGGGAACTTAATAAGTACACAATCAAAGATAAGTTTCCTATTCCTGTAATTGATGATTTGCTTGATGAGTTGCATGGTGTTGTTTATTTTACAAAGCTTGATCTTCGTTCGGGATACCACCAAATCATAATCAAGGATGAGGATGTTCATAAAACTGCCTTTCGGACACATGAAGGCCATTATGAATTCCTGGTAATGCCTTTTGGACTCACAAATGCACCTTCTACATTTCAAAGTTTGATGAATTCTATTTTTAAGTCATTCTTGCGGAAGTTTGTCTTAGTGTTTTTTGATGATATATTAATTTATAGCAAAACATGGGAGGAACATTTGCATCATGTAAATAAGGTTTTGGAAACCCTTGAGCAACATCAACTTTATGCAAAGCCCTCTAAGTGTTCTTTTGGACTCAAGGAGGTTGAATATTTGGGTCACATTGTCTCTCATGAAGGGGTTAAAGTGGATCCTAATAAGATCAAAGCCATGATGGAGTGGAAGGTTCCAAAAACCCTAAAGAATCTACGAGGATTTTTGGGGCTTACAGGTTATTACCGAAGATTCGTAAGGCATTATGGAAGCATATCTGCACCTCTCACAGCTTTATTAAAGAAGGACTCCTTCCATTGGAGTGAGGATGCAACCAAAGCATTTGAGCAACTAAAGGAGGCCATGTGCACCACTCCAGTCTTGGCTACTCCAGATTTTTCCAAAACATTCATTGTTGAATGTGATGCATCAGGGGTGGGTATGGGGGCAGTTCTCATGCAAGAAGGCCATCCTATTGCCTTTTTGAGCCGTCAATTCAAAGGTAAGAATCTTTCCAAGCCGACTTATGAGAAGGAAATGCTAGCCATACTTCATGCAGTAAAGCAATGGAGACCATATCTCATAGGAAGACACTTTAAAGTGAAGACAAATCATGATAGTCTGAAATACTTCTTGGAGCAGCATTTATCATCTGAAGAACAACAAAAATGGGTCTCCAAGATGTTGGGATATGATTTTGAGATTATCTATAAGAAAGGGAAGGAGAATGTAGTTGCGGATGCTCTGTCGCGGAAAGATGAATCAACTGCAGCCTTGTTATGTGCCATATCCATATTACAGGAAGATTGGATAGATGAGGCAAGGTCCGAATGGAGAAATGACCCAACCACACAAAACCTCATTCATCATCTCCAGAATGATCCAAGCATGTCTGAAAAATTTGTATTGAAAGGGGATGCTTTATGGTATAAAGATAGATTATACCTATGTAAGAACTCCACTCTTAAAAATAGGATTCTATCTGAGCTTCACTCTTCTCCAGTAGGGGGGCACTCTGGATTCTTGAAGACTTATCATCGAGTCAAACAAGATTTCTTTTGGGAAGGTCTCAAAGGGGATGTCCAAAAATTTGTGGCAGAATGCATGGTTTGTCAGCAAAATAAGGGTGAAACAGTTCGATCCCTAGGTCTTCTACAACCTCTATCTATTCCTAGCCAGCGGTGGGAAGAGGTTTCCATGGACTTTATCACAGGATTGCCTAAATCTGAAGGAAAAAATGTCATCATGGTTGTGGTGGATAGACTCACCAAATATGCTCATTTTTGTGCCTTGGCACACCCATTTGCTGCAAGCACGGTAGCAACAGCCTTCATGGACACAGTTCAGAAGCTTCATGGGACACCGAAGATTATAGTAAGTGATCGAGACCCTATATTTACTAGTAATTTTTGGACTGATTTATTCTCATGTTTGGGTACTCAGTTAGCTCGTAGCTCTTCTTATCATCCCCAGTCTGATGGGCAAACAAAAGTTGTAAATAAGTGTTTGGAGGGATATCTCCATTGCTTTACGTCAGATAAACAAGCAAGATGGGTCCAATGGTTGCCACTTGCAGAATGGTGGTATAACACTTCCTTCCATACTTCATCTAAAATGTCTCCTTTTTTGGCACTCTATGGGTACCATCCACCATCCATCACATCATCATTGAGAGGACAACCGTGGGTTAGAGCAGTAGAAGAACACATTCAGTATCAACAAGAGGTCCTCTCTAGTCTCAAGGAGAACTTGGTCATGGCACAAAACCGCATGAAGCAACAGGCTGATCAACATCGCACAGAAAGGCATTTTGAAGTTGGTGATTGGGTTTTTGTGCGGTTACAACCATATAAGCAAATGTCTTTGAAACAACAACAAAAGGATAACAAACTTTCACCGAAGTATTATGGCCCCTATCAAGTATTGCAGAAGATTGGTACTGTAGCATACAAATTAGAACTTCCACAATCAACCAAAATACATCCAGTCTTTCATGTTTCTTGCCTGAAGAAAGTAATTGGACAGAGAGTATCAGCCCAAACAGTGTTACCTGAGCTCGATGAGGAGGGGAGAGTCATCTTGGAACCTGAATGCATCCTTCAAACACACACTAAAAGATTGAGGACACGGGTTATTACTGAGTACCTGATCAAGTGGAAGAATATGGACAATGAAGATGCAACATGGGAAGATATGACATTCCTGCAGCAGCACCCAGAGCTTCTCAACATTGGGGACAATGTTGCTTTGAAGGGGAAGGGCATGCTACGCCCTTAACCTATTGCTTGTATTAGGATATGAGTAGCCGACTTGTGGCTTACCATATCATTTTATTATATCATTTATACTTTCTCATGCTTAGTAGGTCGGCCTTGGTGTTGGCCATAACATATGAATAGTATATATAGGGGATTTTAGGTAGTAGTTCATCATCATTTGGAGCATTTGAGTCTTATTGTATGGTTTGGAGGTTGCCCCCTCGAAGTGGCAAAGCTATTCTAATTGCATATTGAGATCATTATTCTGGAATATTGTGTTATTTGGTGTTATATTTCTGCTCATGATCTGAATTATACAAGTAATTTCATTACATATCCTGACATATTTGGCATTGCCTAAACAGATTTCTTAGATGTATAGTCTTAAAAATGACTCGAAAGAAAACGCATTACATAAAGTTTGAAAACATAATTAAAACCCCATAAAAAGCAAAAGGTATACATTATTTTCATATTAATCTATGGTACTGTATATTTTTTACGTGTACACAGATTGTGAGATAAAGACGGTAGTGCCTAATAGTTCCTCATATGATTGTATTTATTTATGTATCTATCTATATGGCTATTCATTTACTCCTTTATTTAAGTTGTTTTGAAATTATATTTGTTAAACTATGTAAATTATAGATTTCATATTTATGTAGCTACATATCTAATATATATACATGTGTGAGTTATGGCCCATGGTATCATGCAAGGGTTTTGGAAATTTGTCATATCCATACCCAATACCGTGCATGCATCACTAAATCAATATCCGCAAAACTTAGGTTAAGACAGTTGTTGGATGGTGTTTTCATTTGTCAAAACATGAAAAGATTGGTAGTTTAAATGGATGGTGCATACCAAGGAGACCTCTGTCCTTCAGCCATTAATTTTTGAGCTGTTCACCATGTAGCTAGTATATGTTGTACATAAATAAAAGGACATGTAAATGAGGGCTTCTCTCATACATAGGAAATGACCATTTCGCAATTTGTATTTCCTAAGTTGATTGATTATATTAGATACACAATGAACAAGGGCAGAGATTGTGTCCCTCAGGAACATGTATTTGATGTAACTCAGCCAGCCAGTTCTTTTGTTGGCATATAACTGTTCTGATCAATTAAAGCATATTTTTTCTTAAACAATGTCTGGCAATCATATCAACTGAACAATATCCAACAAGCTCAGAAACATTGCATGTTGTTTCCTTGTCATGTTCTACACAGGTTAGGAAATGGCAAAACATGCAGACGAAGGTTTTCAAACATCACCTTACACTATTTCTCCCAATATTGAATGCTCATCAGTTTGCATTATTCCTCTCATTCCATCCCTATATGTGCAAGTGTGAGCGTGTGCAAGCATGTGAACTCCAACAATTTCAAATGCAGATGGAAGGAATTTGAGGAGGGAAACATACATTCTCCTCAATTCGCTCCCGTTCTCTACTTGTTGAATGGGGAATATTATCGAGCGGAGCAGAAATGTCAATATTGTAACCAGCATCTCTCAATTCTTTTAGACGCCTACGACCAACAAGCTAAGAAAGATAACCATTAGGCAAAATACAATGACATACAATTATATTGCACATTAAACTCAAATACAAACAAGAACAGCCATAAGGAACAACTCTGATGATGTGGCAGAACATACATTGTTGCTGATGTATGAAATGATAGCAGGACTAGGATTTATTGCACGAAATTGAGCATTCTTTGAAACTTGAGTCTCTTGGTTTTCTTTCTTCTCAGATACTGCGAGATAAACATAAAGATTGTCAGTTAATTCCTCAAGAAATGGTCATGAGACATTGCATGAAACAATTGCATCCAAAACAGCAACAAATTCTAAATTGAACCCTTAATTCTACTAAAGAAAATCCATCACGGAAAGCTATGCGTATGCATAATATTGCTTCTACTTTTCCAAAGAATAAAAGCATGTGGAAGAATATCACATTATTTGTTACTTTACTATCCTTTTAAAGTTATATTTTATAGACCTTGTCTTTAAATTTCTTCAGAAGGTATGGGAAAATCACGAAAATTTAAAATTGTTCCAGCTTACTCTTCTAATGTTAGACACCGTTATTCTTTCAAATTTCCTAGTGGTGTTTATATTTAGCTTCAAAACTGTCATTTGATCCTGAAGAGAATTGGGTACTTGGCTGGCATAGAAAGAGCTACAGATGTTGTGGCATATGATTCATTTGAAAACAAATTTGTGGGCCTACTGGTTGGAATTTGAAAAACAAATTTGAGATTTGTAAGGTGTTACTTCTTTCTTTCACCAGTATGCTTAGCATGGTTTAAGTGAAAGGTGAGTTGGAAATGGTCCAATGCAATTATTGTTTTTTTTAAATTGACACTTTTCTTAAATCTATTTCTAAACTTTTATCCACCCACCTGTTTTTGAGGTCTCTCCTAATATGATTTAGTTTAAAGACGAGACTGAATATTTCTGATCCAACAATTTTTTAAATGGATTGATCCTCTTTCGTTGAGACTAAAAAGGCTTGTTTGAACTAGACCTTGCCATGGAATAAATCATCAATAGGATCAGTCTTCAGAAAATATCTGGTTTAAACATTGACCCACATAGACTCTGCAGAGCTATCTGGTCTGAATTCAATTGCTTTCCCTAAAGTAGAGCCATTTAATGAGGCTGTATGCAAAGGGCTTCCCCCTCTTGGTTGCAAATAACTACAGCACTATTATGATTGGACATATATTTTCCAAACATTATACCACAGTGCTGAACATGAAGCTTTCTGAGTATTCGGAGAGAGGTAAACATAAAACACGGGATCAGAGAGGCTTCAAGAGAGACTTTCATATTATTTATCATATTTTTACACTTTGAGCTATTATGGACGAGGCTCACCAGCAGTCTTCCAAGGTCTTTTCCTGCTTTACAGACTTTAGGAAGGCCTTTGACTTTGCTCTGAGGCATCAATTTTTCAATGAGTGTGATATTCGTGTTTTTTGTTCTTCCATTACTGCCATCATGAGTCTCGACGAGGTGGTAGTTGGCCAGTTCCAAAACTTTCCATGGTCTCTTCAACTGTTTTAAGGGTATCATTAGAGTCGAGCAGAGCATCCACTCTCATCAACTATTATTGGGATTTACATAGATGAGCTTCACAAATTTCTCCAACATCATAATCAGGTTGATTGTGGTATATGACATTATTCTCTAATTGCTATATTGTTTTTGTTGATGGTGTCCTCCTCACACAATTGACATTTATGAAGACAGCTTGATGCCCTTCCTCGTTTTTGCAATCTATGATAATTTTTGGTGAACCTTAGTAGAACTAAGGTTGTGCTCTTTAACACCTCAAGGATGCATTTTTTCAAGGTTTCAGATTTTTTGCGAAGGAGAATCTATGAAGATCCCAACATATACTCGCTTGGAGTTTGGTTTTCCAGACCATCATTTAGTCAAAAAACCTTGCCTCTCACTTGTATCTTTGCAAGAATGCCTCATTTTTTGTCCTCAAGTGATAGTGTTTTCAAATATATTCCCAGGATATCCTTGAAGATGCACCTTTTCAATCCACACATTAGACCTACAGTTTGTTATGGGTCTGAGATTTGAGGTCCCAGTTTGGGATCTACTGGCTAGGCTTCTATTGAGATGACATCCATCCCCAAAATAATATCATAAGACTCCAGCAGGACCAAATGCAAATTGATCCATACTCTCGTGCTTGAGTGTATAGCTCATTGCAAATGGAAAATTCCTCATGCATTGTCCAAGCCAAGTTTATCACCCAACTCCTTCACCTTGAGAGCATACACAGGCTTACTTTCTATATTCATGGACATTAATCCCTAAATGATTAGCCTCAACTCAAGCCATGAAGTACCCATATTTGGCCCTTTTCTTTTCATGGAGGATTTCTCTTTGGGTCCCCCATTGGACACTGGACTTGTCGACCAATTTGCTTCTTCAATCTATTGATCAGCGCCCTCCATTCAGTTACTCCTCTTCTTGCCTGTTTTCCTCCAAGGAGATCAACGGAGTTGTTAGAGAGGATATATATCTAATTATCAATTGTACGTTCATGTTACTAGGGCATCACCTCTGCAGTCACCTCTAAATCGCTTTCTATGGTAGACATTTTTTACAGATTGAAGCTAGCCTCATCATTCAAACCATCTCCAATGTAATCAGTAATATGGGTTGAGGGTTCCCCTTGGACAATTTAGGGTGAGCTCCAACTATTACGAGTTGAGACTGACCACCATATTCCGTGGGGCAAAGGATTTGTCATGTCTTCCCCTCCAAGAAGTAGAGGTTGGGGACTTTATTTTTAAGTGCCGTATCTACTGCGAGAACCTGCAGACATGCAATTGTTTGCATTAGACTAGAATATCAACTTTCATTTGGTACCCTGATCAGAGTTACTTGGCCCCATTCCCTCAAGAGGTTGGCATTGTAGAAGGTAGATTCTTATAGGGGGGCCCCTAGAGCTGTCAAAGCTAATAAATTCCTTTTTTCACCTCACTGCAAGAAATTGTTGGATACATCTGATTCACATACACATGGAGAAAGATCAATTAGACGGCATTCCACTATGTATTACCACCAAACCATCCTATCCCCCTCAGTCTCAATCTAGGCTACATGGATCTACCCTATCTCGAGGCCAAACCTTCCCCTTGTCCAAAAAGATCAATTAGATGGCATTCCTGTGTATTGCAGCCAAACCATCCCATCCCCCCTCAGTCTCAATCTAGGCTACATGGATCTACCCTGTCTTGACTGTTGAGGCCAAACCTTCCCCTGTCCACAACCAAAGCCACATAGACAAACAAAAGTTACTAGTTTTATCTCTGCCACCAAAACTTTGTCTGCCTTAGATGTTAGGAAGGGTTCTAAAGGAGGTAAGGGACTTCCTCCTAGAATTGTACAGCCTAGCCCCTTCAGCAACTTCCATTTCCTCATGAGCATTCTCGCATCCTATATTGGCCCTTCAACTTTCAAGATGATAGATGACAAAGTCGTCGGTTCTTTTCATTGAAGCCTTGGCTATAGAAATGTGACAAAGGTAATCTTCTATCAAAGTCTCCGGCTTTGATCTTCATCAGATCTTCAGCTCCATATTTCATTGACAGGTCCTTGCCGCACAAGGCTATTTGTACTTGTATTTACATCTTTCAGACTTTCGGTTCATGGTTTAAAGTTTTAAACACATTATGTTTGCCCCCTTTGGTTATGTTTGCTTTTCTTTAGCACTTTGTCTTTAGTTACTTTTTCATTTTACCCTATTACTTCTCTAATGATTATGGTCAGTTTTGAACATTTCTATAACTATTTCTTTCTTTTTATTGCAGTGATTGATTGAATCAACTAAAAATATGTGTGAAATTTAGAATGATACATTTGAGAATAATGTGACGACACAAAGAAGGTCCCTATCATTTACTAATTATTGGTGTCCTATTAGCTATTGTCTTCATCTAGCCCTTCATATTTTATGCAATCAACTCTTCCTTTGAACAAAACAGCTACTTTTTGTTTTACAAAAAGAGAAACTCAGAAATCAATATGATGAACCAAATTCAATAACTAGTAAATTCTGCTCTTAATGAATACTGAATCCAGCTTATTCTTGTGTCTCAATTTGTTTTGCACAATTAACAAAACTTGTCTTGATACTTTATTTTCTTGGCCTTGGCCAAGGATCCCTGTAACAGTATCTGTTTTCAAGGATTTGTGTCTCTAATCTAGCAGCTGTATGCCTCTGTTTCAATGGTATAACAATCCAATTGGTATAAGAATTAGGCCGCCTAAAGTTGAAACAAAATTATTGTACCTTAGCCATACATAGTTCGTCGGTTTCTGAATGTTTAGTACAATCATAGTTCAAAAAATCGTTATCGGCGATTAATCGGCAGGCCAAATTTTGACTCGGAAATCGGGAATCGGCAATTTATCGGCATTAATCGGCAACTTTATCACTACTTTTAAAAACATTTAAATTCATAAAATATACTTAAATTAAATGTAAAAACAATGTTAAATGATGCGAGAAGTGACTCTGTATAGTATACAGTATACAATATACAGTATACAATATACTATTATACTGTATACTAGTATACTATTATAATGTTAAATGATGTTAAATGTTAAATCGTTATGATGTTAAATGATGTTAAATATTAAATCGTTATACAATATCCTATTCTAATTTTATAGTGTATATTGTACAATTAAATATAAATTTATAATAATGTACAGTATATACAAAACAAATAAAATTAAATTTATAGTGTATGCTATAGATTGTATAAAATTAAATAATGTATTTCATATAAATGTATACAATGTATAGTATACTGTATAAGTTATATATACCATAGTTGGAATACTCGCATAGTTGTATTTTTAATTACTAATCTGTCTACAGGCAATCAAAGCTCATGATTCTTTCAGAAGATTGAAAGAAGTTGCTTGGTCCAAAAAGGTGCAAAAATGGATTTTATGAAAATAAGAAAAATATTGCCATCAATGCGTAGAGCTCGAGAAAATATACACTTTTAGAGAAAACAGAGCCACAGAATGAAAGTTATGGCACATGCAAGTTTATGCTACTACATCTTCTCAGACCCTTTCCAAAAATGGCAAAACATTTTCTCTCCTTGTGTTTTCTTCACCAAAAATCCAAAAAAGGAAAGAAATGCCAAAAAAGGAAAAAAAACGATTTGAGCAGAAGAAAACACGATTCGAGCAGAAGAAAACAGGAGAAAAAATCACACAAGCTAAAAACGATTCGAGTAGAAGGAAATGGAGCGATTTTCCACGATTTTTCAAGTTATTTTAGCACCAGAAATCGCCAATTTATCGGCAATAAATAAATCGCAGTTTATGGAAAGATAAATCGTTTTGCAGGTGAAAAACAATTTATCGCGATTAACGTCCGAGTAATCGCGATTTTTAGAACTATGAGTACAATAGTTCGTTGGTTTCGGAATGCTCAGTACAATAATTTGTTGGTTTTTGAATGCCTAGTTTCCAAGGGGTGTTAGACCCCACTATTAAAATCTACTTTTGCATACAATCCATTGACAAATGACATACAAATAAAGATTGATTGATCAAAGGCATGGATTAATCTCAATTTATCATTATATTCAACGGCCAATAGAAGAAATTGTCAAAATTGAAAAATCAAAAACATATTAATAAAGAGAATTAAGAACAAGTCATGAGTATGATACTCCAGTTGATTCTTCTCTTTGATGCTATTTTTTTTTTCACAAGCTTCATGCAATTAGCAGCTTAGAATTGCTTATTTTCAACCATCAAACTATAATTGATTTATTTTTAGGGCTTTCCAACATAGGTGTAATTCTAACGTGCAGTATAGCCCATTTCTATATTAGACTCTTGTCTGAAAACCTGTACTCATTGTAGGCAAACTCTAAGATCTTTAGACCTCCGAATTTTTGCATGCCATAAAAGATGAAGCTTACCAGAATCATAGAAACATTTGGTGTTTTTAGGGAAGTAATACAACTACAAATTCTTCATATAAATTGAAATATCCCTAGAGGGATATCACTTAAAAATCCACAAAATATATATATGCAGCAAATGAGAAATCTGATTTTTCTGGAATTAACTCAACTAGGGCAGCAAACTGAAATTTAATGATATATTGCAAACTACTTATCCAAATCTCACGAAAATTTATAGTGTTTGCTACAATGATAACAAAGACTAGAAAATTGTTTTTGGATTTTTCTGAATAGTTTATGGCTGCCAATAATTTTTATAATGCCCTAAACTGTTCGAAATCTTCAAAAATTCATAACCTTGCAAATACAATAGATATAAATCTGGTTTTCTGGAAGTAATATCTACAAATGATATAGAAGAGAACCCAACCTCCAAATCTGGAAAGGGACACTTGGAAACCACCTAAAAATCTGCTGCAAAACCCTAAGGCTGACGTCACCCTCTAGAAGTGGCTGAAAAATCACCAAAATGCGCCTAACAGCTGCACCAAACTCTGTTGTAAATGCTAAGGGTAATCTGATTTGCAACCCTTGAAATTTCCTCCACTAATACTGAAGAAAAGCCTTTGAAACCCTCTACAAACCCTTCCTGAAATCTCTGAAAACTCTGCCTGAGTATCTGTTTTGAATCAGCTCCAAAATAGCAAACTAGGGTGGATCTTTCAACACCGAAGAGTGCCCTACTAGCTAGGAGTGGATCTCTCACCACCGAAGCTAGGGTTCCTATGGAATTTTACTCCACAAGCAATAAGAATGCAAACAGCAGTTGCTCAATGCCAAAACATGTGTGAGTGTAAGAATGCGCTCTATCACTCCCCAAACCTCCTTATATAATTTCTCCATGCAACAAGACGCCCAAAAAGACCCCAATCAACTGTTTCTAGGGAGAACCACAAAAATATAAAGTAACTTAAGTTACTTTTCCCCCCTAGTTGCTAAAGGGACCTAAGTGACCCCCAACGGAAGAATATAACATTAAAGTACCATGAGTCCCCCCCTTAACGACAAAACATAATAGTTACTCACACCAAATTGCTTAATACTCATGCCAACGGAAAAATATAACAAATAAGCAAGGTGGTAACAAACATCCATACCCAATAGCCTCCAATGTCGTTAGCCCATTGGGTATAACCAGGGATAAGACTTAAAAAGGCCCTCGGTGAAGGAAAGGGGACATTCATTAAATTTAAATAACCATGTCATTACAAGAAAAAATAAGTGAGAAAAATAGGCATGATGCCATGATACCGTCCCGTCACCATATCTGATGCAGAAGCATCATCAAGGAGCCATTCAAATACAAATGCTTCTAGCTATGACGTCAATGGAGTGTTCTAGGATATGTGGAGTCATGAGAGAGAGTTCAGAGTGAGAGATTTTGAAATTTCAAATTGGAGTTTTTCCCTCCAAAAGTGCAATTCAGTTATAAAGGCATAACAAAGAGTCCTAGAGGTTGATTAAGGTTGGTAAGTGTCTTGTTAGGTTGTAGGGTGTGTAATGAGTATTCATGTGAGGGTGAGAGTCATGAAATATGTGAAACAATGTAAAATTGCCAAAAAAAGGTAATAGAAGCACATAATGAGTCATTATGGTTCTTAGAGGGCAGTAACATTTCAAAAGGGAATTACATGCAAAGTGAAATTCAAATATATGGATGATGGTAAGTGAGTGAGGATTCATTCCTCATGGTGTAGGAGGAAGGACTGAAAGGAGGTAGCAAGTTAGAGGTCTGAGTTTTCGTAAGAAGCATATATTATGAATAATAAAGTACTTTGTTTGATAGTAGATTGTTTAAGGAATGGTGTTGCTCAGAGTTTGCAATGACTTTATGAAGGATTTACTTCCTGGTTATTCTCATTTGTGATTGTAGATAGATCTCAGTCAGGGTAATAAGTTTGATGAACCCATAAACTAAGGTAAACTTTGTGCCTTCATATGGAAATCTGTGATCTTGCAAAGTAGACCCTTGAATATTAACTGTGATCCTTTTAAGATGAAGACTTGAATGATTAGCTCGTGATTGATGGAGTGTGAAGTGATAAAGGTATGGTTTTGGAAGCTATAGTGTGACTTGAAGCTGACTGTTATGTGACATTCATTGCATGTGTGTGGAAATCATAGGAAATAGATATAAAGGGGTTGCAGGTTTTATACCCTGTTCTAAACGTGTAGGAAAGAGAGATTCAGTCAGTTGGGGATATAGAACGTGTTGATACGAAATACTGGTAAGGTTATAGTGCGGAGTACGAGGTAACAGTCCTTCATGACGAGTTGGAATTCTTGACTCAAGGTTTTGTGAAAAATATAACTAAAAGAAGCCTCTCGGGCCTGTACCATTCTCAGTTAGGGTTTGACAAGAAGAATGCATGCTAAAAATCCCTAGACATGAAACTAAGCACTGAAATTTTGTAGAAATAATGATGACATACCCCAAAGAATATTCAACGAGAAATTTGAGATTCCACAGGTGCAAAGTGCAGATCTTCTTACCAGTCCTCTAGATGACTGTATGCACAGTCTTGAAGCCTAATAGGAAAGGCTAGTTTACAAAGCAAGTAGGTGATAAGCAAAGAGTTTGAGCTTGAAACTTTCCCTGCACCAAGAACTCCCTAATGGGTGTCTAAAATGATCAAGTTTGTGTTTTGAAGCTTCATACAGAGGAAGTAGGAGTGAAATAGGACGGTCCCTGACCTAGTAGTATCTTAACAAGCTTGAAGTAAAAAGGTGAGATAAGAGGAGTTGTAAAAGGAGTTGAGTTCTAATCTTTTGCATGCACCATGGGGATGGTAAAAGGAGTCTAATGAAGTGTTTAACTCTTTCTGGGTAGCTACACAAGTCCTCAACCTTGAATGTTGCAAAATTGCTTGTCTTAAGGGTATCTAGTAGGCAACATATGGGGCGTTTGATGATTTGGGTCATTTTGAATGATATTGATGAGACCTAAGAAGGGTTGAAGGCGCAAAAAGCCAAAAATTGTACTCTTGAGCACGTAGCTAGTAAAGCAAAAAGTTGAGTAAGAAATTGCAAGGTAAGTGTGGAATGAGATTTGAGGGAATGGAATTAGTGTAAATGTTGTTTGACATTGTATGCAGGGTTTATAGACAGAGTATGGTGGTGAAAGCCATTTTAGTGATATTGTGTCAGTTTGTGCAAGATTTGATCAAAATTAGCAGTTGTTGAGCCACTTTGGACTTTGATTGATCCTCTATTGCAGAGATAAGGTGTAGTTGTTGATCGAAACCTTATTGAATGAGTAAATATATGGTTGAATATTTAATCTCTTTGCATCAATATCCATCTATATATAGGGTGTCGACTAGACTCTAGATGCCCCCCTCTATATTCTATAGGGTAGGGCTCCTCTCCCCAGAAGTCGAGCGAACCATATAGAGTCTATATAGGGCGGTCCTCATCACCCCGAGAAAAGCATATAGCCTAAAGAGTACTATATAGATCTGGGGAGCTCGCCACCATATCTATATATAGGGTGCTCTACGCCCAAATAGACTAGATCTATAGGTGATCATGATCAGTGCCATATATAGAGAGGGGATTGCCCCTTCCCTCATCTATGCACATTGGTCGACTATGGCTTTAATGGGTGGTTTCGCCAAGATAGACAATAATGAAATAACATTATTGGTGAATAATGTAAAAAGAGGTATTGACATTGATCCTCTAGAGGCTCAAGAAATTTTTAGATTAGCTAAAGTTGATCTTGGATGAGCTGAAGGAAAGAAACAAGCAATCGAGGCTGATGTTGCTCTCAAAAGAGCTAGAACATGACTAGAGGTTGTTGATGTTATCTTGCCAAAATAAATATTCATATATGGAATATAAAGTAGGTACATAATGATCATAAAGAAGTCTTCGAGTTGTCAATAAGAAGGCATATTTCTCCGTATTGTCCATACCCTCTGGGAAATACTAAAAGTGAACAATATTCCATTTTTTTTATATGTACATTTATTATTTTTTTCATCAGTAACACTAATGATTCACTTCTTCAAGTGACATTAATGTGTTCTAGTTACACAACCACCTGTATAACCGAAAACCAGTACAATGATTACTGCTTAGATGAAAACCATTTTCCCATAATTCATATGTTCAATTGTTACAATACAATTTTGAGCTAGGGTATCATACCAACTTCAAAAGGATTTCATTCACTGCATTTATCCTCGACTATAGTGCACCCTGCAAGTATCTCATGAAATGTTACAACTAGTAACATCATCAACCTCACTGCAAACCATACTCTTCACTACAAAATTGTTCCCTCTCTAAATCCTTGAACAACATTACCGACAGGAGTATCACTTAATATACCCCAATAAATTACTAATAATATGCTCTAAATGGACGAAATGCAATGCTAAATATGATCTTCAGCACTTGGAATTTGAAAAAGAATGGCCAGTTCCTAAATGTTGTCAAACTATGGAAATAAGTTATTTACTTATGATTTGAAACTTAATGTATGTTATCAAGCATTGGCTTCGTCATTCTTCTCTTCTCTAAGGATGGATCTAGTAGAAGGATACAAAATGTGACAAAAATATTTTCACACAGTTGAATCCAAAAGAACCTTATACATTTTTATATTGCAAACAGACTAATATCATAAGCAAATTTATTTACCATTGCACATGATGGAAATGACCATAACATTTAAACCTCTACTCAATAGTTTTCTTCAAGTTATAAAGAAATCATAATAGATTTTGTAGACATGCCTTACTAAATTGTTTATGAATTTCTAGTACTACCAACAAGCAGAGTGCATATTAGACATATCATGTTCTTAGATTTTGTATTATCATCTCAAATCGCTCATTTGCAATGTGATTTGGGTACTTTCATTTGCCTTATTTTGATCTAGCATTGATTTTCCGATACCAAAATCTTGTCACTTTCCTGAATCTTGAATTTCACATTTTATTTTTTTGTAGGGGCTCACCTTACAAGTAGGGGAGGGACAACAATTGTCGAGCAAGGCCCAATGATTGTGGTGTCCCCAGATTTCACCCTGAAATCTGTGACTACCTTATGTAGAAAAAATTCGTACTTTTAAAATAATGGGTCGTTTTGTGTTTTTATTGCTGAGAAAGTTTCTGTATTATGTCACGATATTCCCAAGGAGCCATATAAGCCATTTTCGACAAATATCCAGATGCCCAAAATTTGTTTTATTCTGTCGCTTGGGTTTGCCTGCGAGAAATCCGTATTTAATTATTTTGAGCCCTGTTTGAGGCAATTTGTGCTCCGGTTTAACCTTGTTGTGATCATACATGTCAATATTCCCATATACCAGTAGGGTTTTAACCAGGAATGGACCCTGGGCTTTATTTGTGACTTCTGGGAACGTTTTGTGTTTTTGTGTTTTCCCGTTTCATTTTCTGTGAAATTTCTCTTGATCAATTCCTTTGTCGGTTTGGCCTGGAGTATATGGAGATCGCATATGCACGTTGTGCCAGAAAGAATTCGCCATCGGAGGTCTGGTTCTCTTAGAAAAAACAAAGTCGTGCACCAAAAAGCTTCTTCTGGGCTGACCGCATTTTTGGAAAAAAGGAGGTTTGAAGTGGATCAATGGGATTTTTGTCAGCAACAGGGAGATGGGATTTTTGTACCTGCCTAGCAGGGTTCTTTTTCCCATGGAAGCAACGCCACTTAAGTCACAATGGGAAAATTAGAGGCAGTAGGCAAGGCGGAATTTTTTACCTGCCTTGCAGGGTGAAAATTCTCATTGTGGAATAAAAGAAAAAGCACTTAAGTGAATCATGGGATTTTATTGTCTGCCTTGCAGAGTAAATAATCCCATTATGAAAGTCAAACGACTTAAGTGAATCATGGAATTTTCAGGGCTGCCTTGCAGGGTAAATAATCCCATTGTCATCTGACTTTTTAAAAATAGAATTCACCCGTGCCAAAAAGTACGGCCCACCTTGGGTGAATAATAATGCATTAAATAAATATTTATTCACCCAATTTTGGTGCCCAAGCATGAAGAAAAGTCAACAAAGGGAAGTGAACAAAAGGAAGTTGGAAATAGACAGTTCTAAAATTAAATAGATATTATTTATTTAATGCAGCCCCTTCATGTCAAAAAGTGCGCCCCATTTGGGAGAGAAATAATACTTTTTTAAGTATTAAATGAATTAATTAATTCCTATTTTCAGTGGCTAAGGTCAAAGCATATTGTGTGGCTTGAGTTAACTGGACGCAGAAGTCTAAAATTGAATAAATTTAATTTATTTAATGGCAGCCATGAGCATGCACAAAATAGGCGCCCCATTTGAAGAGTAAAGCTTATTAAATAATTAATTAATTGTCAGGAATAGGAAAGGCATTAATTAATTATAAAATTGTGAAGATTATATAAGCAGGGGCTGTCACAAGGATGAATTAATTAATTCAAAGGCAAAGAAGTGCAGCCCAGAGGAAAAGTGTGCCCCATTTAGAGAGGATTTTTGCTCAGAAGAAGGTGAAATTAATGCTGAAGGCTTCCAATTTTGGCGCACAGGTTGAAGGAGCTTGAATTGTGTCTGAATAATTGTTTGCATAAGTGATACAAGTGCTCAGGTGGAGTTGGTAAAGTTCATGTTTGCTTTGCATGCAAACAAAACATCAAAATTTGTGGCACCAGGCTTGAATTATGCAGATTTTTATGATTAAAATCCACTGTTCATGTTCCGGTTGCCATCTTTGTCTGAATTAATTGCAGGAATTCATCATAGGTGCTTTTATAAGAGAAAGGGAGCTTAAATCGATGTCCAATACATTGAACATATCCTCCAAATTTGAAGAATTATCCAAATCTACACCGGTTGTGAAGAATTCCGGCCGAATAAAGAGAAAAAGAATTGCTCAGACAAAGACAGATTTAGTCATGGCAAAGCGGGATGAAAAAGAAAGCTCAGCAGCATCATGCATTACTTCCAGATTTGCTGACATCGGAGACACAGATCTTGATCCAGATCTCATAATTGCAAAAGCTTCCGGCACAAAGTCTTCATCCTCTTGTTTCGAATGCAATCCGTGAAGAAGTCAGTGCGTGGAAAATTCCTTCCAGTATCTTGTGCATGTGCTTCCAATCTTCCAGTTGAAGCCTTCATTGAAGTTGCATTCACCTGAAGTGCTTTCCAGAATTTTTAATTGCTCATGCAATTAAAAATAAAAATCATGAGTTGTCTACGGCCAACATTGCACTGATGCATGTACTGGAGAAAAACTGCAAAAGCTTCAAGGATGAAAGGGAAGACAGGGCAAAGGCAACACCCGTAAGCAAGTTTCCAGATCCAGCTTGCTTCCAAATCCAGCTTGTTTTCAGATCCAGCCGCTCCCAGATCCAGCTTGGTGAGAATCAAGGGCAAAAGAATCAACTACATGCAGAATGTGAAAAAAGAACAAGACTGCAGCTTTCCTCTTCCTTCTTTCCTCCGACAAAGTAATTGAGCGATCAATTAAATTATAAAACTTAAGTGATTGGTTTAAAAGTCATTACTTGAAGAAATCAACTACTTGGAGATAGGTGGCAGACGTGAAAAATAGAAGGTTCTATTTTCAGTTGCAAATCATGCATGTCATGCAAAGAGGAATTCCAGGAGGGAGATTGTCAGTTGTTTCCTTTCCGACTTCCACATGTGTCAATTCACTAAAAGCTTCCGACTTGTAATTGCCCCTCTACATTCTATAAGTAGAGGAAGAACCTTCGGGTTAAAGATCAGAATTTGTAAGCAGCATTCTGGTGTTCCAGACTTTGTGCTGAAACCCCTGATAGCCACTTGAAGCAAAGGAATATAAAGGAGCAAGTTTCCGGAGAACTTTGTGTCACGGTGCAATTTGTTTCTAGCTTTCTATCTTAGATCTTTTAATAGACTTTGTGTTATTTTAGATCTAGATCTGAAGTGTCTTTGCTTATAATTTTGTGCGTTGATATCTATTGGTTTCTTCTATGTGCATGCAATCAACTCTGTTATCTATTGATTGGGATGCACATCTTCTCCATTTCTTCCCTGTGTTTTACTATTTTCTTCTTCTATAAATATTTCCTTTCTTAAACAGTTGCTTACTTGCTGCAAAACTATACAGCTATGGTTCATGAGCTGAATAGTTAAAGTAAAACCCCATATAGATACTAGCATATTTTAATTGACAAATCTGACACGGGAGCTTCACCGGTAAATGAGGGAGATTTAACTCATGACTGCCTAGGTTTTCAGCTATGCAGAAAATCTAGCCAACAGATTGCGATGGGACAAGAACACAAAAGGATGATTGGACAAAAATATGAACTCAAAAGGTTGTAAAAGTTCATGATACAACTTTTACCCAGCGATAGTAACAAAGGCCAATCACATAAATACACTTAGGATTTGCAACAATTAGATACCCCATCAGAAAGCTTATGACCAACCCATTTTTTAATGTACTTCAAACCTCCATCTATGATAGTTCAAAAACAAATTTTCCCTCCAATTGAACACATTAAACAAAAAAGACGACATGAAGACATATTTACTTATTGAATTTTCCCTTACATAGTTTTCTGGGCATATGACATGTTTATGGAACCCTAAAAATAATGTGCTCGCCATTGGCGTCCCACTCCTAAGCAACTCATTGAATGTCTAAACTGGTAATGACATTAATATCCCTATAAATTGCATTTGACACTGAAAAGCAGTCCCCTCTGTTTAAATTTTATATACCATTGCTGACAGGAGAATCACCTACACCCAAATAAATTACTAATAATATTCATTAGACACAACTGCGATGTTAAACAAGAAGGATCAGCAGTTAAAACTTTGAAAATCCTAGTTGTTTTATGCATGTTAATAAGCCGTAACGTTAAATTGTTTACTGTTGCGCATGAAAGAATTATTATAACTTCTAAATCTCTGCTCAATAGTTATCTTGAAGTGAAAATGAAATCATGATTGTATTGTAAATACATATTACCAATTGTTTGCATATTTGTAATAGCATGAAGCAGAATTTAATCTAGACATACCCTGTTCAGGTTTCGGAGTATCGTCATCGAATCGCTTGTTTGTAATGTCACATGGATCTAGTTTCATGCACCTCCTTCTAATCCTTTTTTTACCTTCTAATGTCAAGGAGATGTCACTTTCTTGATTCTTTACTTTCATATTTTGCTTTTTTGTATAGTCTTTTACTGCTCCTATCGTACCCAGCCTCTTCGTATCTCCTTGTAGTTTTGTGACATTAACAGTTCCTCGTGTTCTCCTGGTATAATGACTTACCAATCTAGATTTCCCATTAACAACCACTCGTGGCATGGCCCTTGATGGATCCTTGCATTTTCCATTTTTCTTTTTTGTATGGTCATTTCCAGCTCCTACATTATCCAGCTTCTTCCTATCTCCTTGTAGTTGTGCAACCTTTACAGTTCCCTGTGTTCTCCCAATTTTATGACTATCCACTCTAGATTTTCCCTGAACAACCAATTTTGAATTTTTACTTTGCTTTTCATTAAAAACAGCTTTATTTTTGGCAATCCTGTTTTCATTAACCACATTCCTCCCATCTTTTTTTCGTTGTGCCAATCCCGATACTCTGGCCATTTTATTAAATGCCTTTACATAAGATCAAAGCAATAACTCCTGCTTACTACGCATTTCTCGATTCTCATTACTTGAAAAAAAAAACATGGAGTTCTGCTACAGCTAACCTGCAAAAAACAATTCTTCAATAGTAAGGATTCATAAACAGACACTTATGTAACAAACAAATTCAGTTAAAGTTTAATCAAGTGCAAGCTAAATTACAGAGTTTGTAGGTTTTTATGTAGAAAGAAACAGATGTAGAATCCATCAAAAGTTTAGTGTGTGTGTGAGAAATATGGAACCCTTCACGTGTAGCTTTGCATTTACTTTCTCATTCCCGAAAAGATATGACAGAAAGCACACCAAAACTGTTCAATGAATATTTTCTTTCATAAGAATTGACTAAAAAAATGGAAAGAAATCAGTGAGATGTACTATAACCATAGTTACCATGTTTGAGAAGGTCAGATAGTTCAAAAGGGGAAAGAAATTGTAAGTTTGGAAATTTTCAAAAGGTTTGGTTATGTTCAGTTTAGAAAATTCACAAATATTAAATATATAAACTCGACTGCTTCAGTACAGATACGGGTACGGATAGGGTACGCTGAAACGGGAAAATATTTAAAACTTTGCATTTTGTGTGTGTGCACGCACGCGTGTGTGTGTGGGCGTGTGCGTGCGTGCGCGCGCACGCATGCGTGTGTGCGCGTGCGTGCACGTGCGTGCGTGCATGCATGTGCGTGCGCATGCATGTGTGCGCGTGTGTGCACGCACGCGCGTGCACACATGTGTGTGCATGTGTGTGTCACTGTGTGGGTGTGCGTGTGTGCATGTGTGTGTGGGTGTGCATGCGTGCGTGTCTAAATTTGAAGAAGCATTCACATACTTATTGAAATTTAATACTCCTACAATCATTCATGTAACATGAAAATACTTTGAGATTTGAGACTTGAGTTTGTATTGATTCATAAAGATCATAAAATATAGTTAATAACTTAATACATTCGAGTCTTGCTGCACTTTCAGTTTTCTGAAACTGATCCTCCTTGTTGTTTGTTGACTTGTAGTTGATCCTTCTCCTTCTCTCTCTCTCTCCTTCAAACTCAGAATCAGAAAAATGCCAAAATACAATTGTGTGAGTTAACAAGAGGTGCTGGGTGTATAAATAGGTTTTTGGGGGTGTCTTTTAGGGTGAAATTAGGGTTAGGTTATGTTTTTTTAAGTTAGTGGCTTTTATTTTTTATTTTTTAATGATTTTAAGTTGAAAAGGCAGAACTTTGCAGCAGGTACACTGCTGGTACATACCTGTAGGCCCCAGGTACATCCTGCATACAGATTTCTGTACCCGGACGTACCTGGGGCCTGCACATATGTACCTGCAGCATACACAGATTGTACTTGTACCCATACCTGTACCAGGTACATATCGGACCTGGTATGGGGGAGTACCAGGCGTTTCTGGGCAGTCTAGTATACATATATGATAATATTTGAAAAGAAAAACCAATTACACATAATAATAAATAAATATACTATCTATAGAGTTTTTCCTTTTTACGTGCTTAGATATTAGTGTTTCTTGTTTCGTTTTTGTTTTGTTAAGTTCTTTTAATTCAAACACGATAATTTTTTAATTAAAATAATAATAATAATAATGTTTGACCAAACTTAATCGGTAAGTTCAGTCAGACCAAAAAGTGCGGTTTGAACCAAATTTTCACAGAGTTCGTAAGAACATGGTAACTATGACTATAACGCTATTGCCCCAGGCCTTCAGCAAAAAAGAATAAAATCAAGATATAAATATTAGTCCTGAGACTATATGAGAAAAAGCACAATGGTCAAAAAGTATGCTCCATTGGAAAAGCCATTAACTGAGAATACCTATGTAAAATGAATATGCTTACTAATAAGCAACAATTAACGTCACAGTTGCTTTGAAGCAATGAAAAATGTAAAGCAAGCTTAAAACAGAATACAAGAGCCAGGCCTGAGAAAAACACAGAAGACTGATATGAAGACAGCTTTGATTATTGAATTATGCATCCTTTTCCAAATAAAGCAACAGCACTTGCACCTTTTCCTGACATAAACATCATTTACTCTATCAAAAGTAGGTCAAAACAAGTCGGATCCATAAAAATTCTAACTTTAAACAGTCTGTCAGTGGGAAGCAAGGTGTCATCTTTGAATGATAACTCTGTTTGATCCACGTGGTACACGAAGATAAGTCTGAGCCACAAAAATAATGTTAAGATCTAAACTTTAAACAGATCATCCTTGGGAAGCAAGGCATCATCTTTGAATGATTACTTTGTTTGATCCACAACGCACACTATCCCAGTATGTTTTGTACTTATCAGCCTGCTTGTGATTTGGATCTAGAAAGGATGAGACTAGAAGCTAAGAAAAACTTCTGACAACATCACAGCAATCACTGGACTTGTAAAGAATTGACGAAATGAAGTATTGAGATTCCCAAAATTGAATCCTTATATTTGGATGGCTAGCTCCTACCATGGATTAAACCTCTTTATGTAATTGAAGGAATAGTTGTAGACCTTATGTACCCGCTAAGATAACTTATCATACATAATGCATAGCCACCAATACATGTAAGCACTTAATGTGATATACTAACGACTAACATAGAACGTTAAAATGTAACCACTTAGTTCTTTAATAAGGGTCAAATGAACAATGATATATTAAATGCTAACATGTTCTGTGTTACTTTCTTCATGCTTTGAAGGAAATTGTCCCCAATATCTGATGTAAATGCAGAAAAAGTTGCTTGAGTATAGACTGGACAATCTGCGTAGATTGTAGCTTCCATGGTATGTGGTAATCTATTTTCTCCCAGTACTTTTTGGTCCAGGTTTGTCAAGAAGTATCTCTTCCAGAATTGCAGGCTAGAACAGGAATTGTACCATGCAGATGTATGGCCTGCACCCTTTTTCCCCATTGTGGCAACTCATACAATTTGAGTTTAATAATAACAATATCATGCATATGTGGATGAGTCGGAGAGTCCAGAAAGAAAGTATAAAGTCCAATGGCTTGTTGAATGGTATAAGGACCATATACAATGGAGTTGAGATTATGATGTTGCTGCTTCTTGAACCTCTTATCTGTCTAAGAACAGAGAAAGACTTTGTCCCCAACCTGAAAATGATGTTGAACCCTGTGCCTATTACCCAGGGCTTTCTATTTTACCCAACTCTGAAAGAGCATTTAATTCACTTTGGCATGCATCTGTGTGAAGGCTTCTACAAAAGCAGGAGTTTTCTCTTACTCCTTTTGCTCTGGTGCTATGGAAGGAGCTGGTAGGCATCCAGCATATTGTAAGGTGCAAGTAACTAAAAGTAAAATAATGTCAGGTTGTAGGTGCAGGTATGGAGCACCTAGTGTGGACCCCCAAAACTTAGGTACACAGAGTGCAAGGGTGCAGCTGTGTTTTTTAATTAAACATATATGTACATGCAATAAAAGAATACAAAATCAGAATTTTCTATTTTTTCCATTTTTCCAAGGACGCTGCAGTGTGTGTTAGATGAACCCCCGGCACAGCAGGTGCGTCTAGGTGCCTCATCGACTGTAGGATGCAGCTGCACCTCCTAGTGCAGCCCCAAAAACTGTCGACATGCACCCATGCAACACTAACTAAAATCCATAGAAAACATTTAACTGTGAATGACCAGCAGACAGACAGCCACCACGGTGCCTTGCAATGTAAAAGAGCCAGGGAAAGCTCAGCAAGTTTTTGGCATATAAACTCACTTGTCTGGAGAAGTAGCCAAACAGATCTCCTGGGTACAAACATGAGGTCAATGGTCACAACTCACTAAGTGCATAGACAAAACTCTCCCACTATGAGTGTAAAAGCAAAAGTAGGAAAATTATGTTTTTTATAAGGAACTAGGGACAGTAAATTTCAGTATGTTTCTCACTGAAATTGTTCGTTGTAATAACAATGGTCTTTCTGAAAAATATAAAGTTGAGCTTCAACAGACCTTTCTTCAGTTAAAAGACAACTTTTTCACATAGTTGCCAAAGCGTATATGTACAGTCACAAGTGTTGAATCCTGTGCCTATTACCCAGAGCTTTCTATTTTACCCAACTCTGAAAAAGCATGTAATTCACTTTGGCATACATCTGTGTGAAGACCTCTACAAAGGCAGGAGTTTTCTCTTGCTCCTTTTGCTCTCATGCTATGGAAGGAGTTGGTAGGGCATTCAACACATTGTAAGGTGCAAGGAACTAAAAACAAAATAACGTCAGGGTGTAGGTGCAGGTACAGAGCACCTAGTGTGGACCCCCAAAAATTAAGTACACAAAGTGCAAGGGTGCGGCTGTCTATTATAAATAAATATACATGTACATGCAATAAAAGAACTACAAAATCAGGATTTTCTATTTTTTCCATTTTTACAAGGACACTGCAGTGTGTGTCAGATGAACCCCCAGCACAGCAGGTGCGTCCAGGTGCCTCATCAACTGTAGGATGCACCTGCACCTCCTAGTGCAGCCCGAAAACTGTCTACATGCACCCATGCAACTCTAACTAAAATCCATAGAAAACTTTTAACAGTGAATGACCAGCAGCCAGACAGGCACCATGATGCCTTGCAACATAAAAGAGCCAGCCAAAGCTCAACAAGTTTTTGGCATATAAATTCACTTGTCTGGAGAAGTAGCCAAACAGATCTCCTTGGTCCAAACACGAGGTCAATGGTCACAACTCACTAAGTGCGTAGACAAAACTCTCCCACTGAGTATAAAAGCAAAAGTAGAAAAATTATGTTCTTTTGTAAGGAACTAGGGACAGTAAGTTTCATCAAGTTTCAGTATGTTTCTCACTGAAATTGTTCGTTGTAATCACAATGGTCTTTCTGAAAAATATAAAGGTGAGCTTCAGCAGACTTTTCTTCACTTGAAAGGCAGTTTTTCACATAGTCGCCAAGGTGTATAGGTACAGGTGCAAGTGTATGTAACAGTATGCCCTTTCCAAATTTTAGCTAGGTAAAAAGACAGAAATTACAGATAATTTGTCTGGCAAAAAAGATCACTGTTTAGAAAGTAAAGTTCAACTTTATGATTGTAATTAATCTAACATCTCAGTGGTTCTAGTTCTAATTTACAACTTCAGTAACTGTTTGGCAGAAAGGGCGCTGCTTTGATAAGATAATTTATAATTGTGATCTACTTAAAATCTCAATTATTCTAGTTCTAATTTACAAATGGCAGACAAGTATATTCTGCAATTTTTATTGTTAAAGTACACCATAGGATACAGATAGTAATGCTTTCGTATCTATATTTATTGTAATATTTATAGTACTGGTGTGTTTTATAATTACAGCACAGAAAAATACACAATAGCTGTGGTACTAGAATATCCACACTACTAATGCCCAAAGTTGCAAAGTTTACATACAAGTAATATGAGAAAAAAGCGAGTTCATGAAGGCTTCACGCAAAACAATAGTGTGGTGCTTGAAAGTACAAGAAGCCCAAAAATGATGGTTGAGCACATTAATAAGAAACATTGCATCATATCCACCCCCTCCTGTTTTTCAAAAACTGAACGTTGACGGAGCATCGAAAGGTAATCCGGGCACTCGGGAGCGGGGTGCTTAATTAGAGATGAGGAGGGCAAGTTAGTGATTACGGGATCCTTACCTTTAAAAGATGGAATGAGCAACGAAGCGGAGGCTCAAGCCTTGCTTGAAGGGATCAAATTAGCGGTTAGTGTTGGCTGTGAAGCGTTGGTTATCGAAGGTGATTCCCAAGTTGTGATTAGTGATGTTCGAAGAAGTAAAGCAGTGTCTTGGAATTTAGATTTCTTTATTAGCAATATTATTCATTGGCTGAGTCGGATTCCTACATGGAGTTTAAGACATAATTATAGGGAGTCCAATTCCACAGACGATTTCTTAGCAAATCAACGTATTATGAGGAGAGATGGACCTGTCATATCCACGCATGCAAACCCGTGGGAGGAGCTTAATGCTATTATTTCTCAGGAAGGGAGAGTTGGTAGCAATTAAATGTTTGGGTGGTGCTGGCTTCTTCTCCAAATTTTGCAGGTTTGTTGGTAGCTGGTTGCGGTGTCGTGGGATCAGTTTTCAAGTATGGCTAGCCCTCCATTGCCTAGTCTTTTTCTTTAGGGTGAGAAGCGAGAGATGGCTTGATTTGGAAGGATCTCGAGGGCTCACATTCGTATCATCTTTCGGGCAGAATCAAGGTCCATTTGTGAATCCATTGAGAGGTTCTTGGGGGGAAGAGTATATGGACGTTTTTGCAAGAGCTAGGGTTAATTCAGAGGTGGTGTCCTGGTTTGTTTCTAGGTTGCTCCTGGTGAGGCAGAATGTAGAGGAGGTCAGAGTTATAGCTCTCCATTTCATCAAACCCCAGCATCATTTCAATTTGGAAGTGGCGTTGGAAGAATATGGTCGGGTTCAGCCGTTGTTGGTCACATAGAAGAAGCTCGGCGAGTGATTGTTGTTCTGTCTGCCAGGAATGTGGAGCTTATGAAATTCGCGTCTAACGTCCATGGGGCATGTTCTGCTAAGCTCTCAGAAGGTAGCAGGCTCAAGAAATTGGCCCTGCCAGAGCTGTCGGCACCAGTGGTCTTCGCGTTCGAGGGAGTGGCCACATTTCGCAGAAAGATGGGGTTTATGTATAATTTTCTGCTTCGAACTGCTCGAGCTGGTGCATTTTTTGGGGGTAGGAAGTCGGTGGGCCCTCGCCACTCAGCTTCTTTGAAATAAGTCATTCAGTTTGACGACTGAGTGTTTCTGTGTATGGGTTTGTTTTTTGGTCGTAGTAGTCGCTTTTAGGTTCCTTCGGTTTCCTGCTTAGTCTGCAGGTTTTTGTGGTTTTGGCTGGTTTGGTTAGGCAGTTAAGGGTGTTTGCAGATATGGATGTTTTTGGGTGGGATCCCTTCAATCCCCTGGTTCTAAGTTCCAGCTAAAAGCATAAACTATCTAAATAAAAAAAACATTGCATCATTCAGCAAGTCAGTGAGTATAACAGCCAAAAACCAATATTTCTCCAAGTTCCTGAGACAGGCGCATGGGGATGCATTTTCAAGATGGCAAGAAGTTTCCTGAATTCAAACAACAAAAAGATTTATGATGTTGAACATTGACCAATGAATATTCAATGTTGACAGTTACTATTAAAAAGTGGGTGTTGAACATTTCAAACCCAAATATGGAATAATAAATATGAATATCTAATTCTTATATTATCAAATTATCAGAACATAAATATTTAAAAATGCCCTAGCCCACTCCCCTCCCTCCCTTGTTTTATTTTTTTACACCTAAAATTTAGTATGTTCTTTAATACAACAGTTTATGTGCGGGGCAGCATAATTTCCTTGACACGTTCCCAACAAATTGGAGGCATCCCTTGATGTCTCAGGGTCATCCTGTACCCTCCCGAAAACAGGAAACGTTCCCAAGATACCAAAAAAGATTTGAAACATTTTCAGGACACGAAAAACAAAAGGTTCAGAAAAAGGGGATGCAGGGGGGACTTCCCCTCTATGTCCCCGCATCACCAAAACATCCAGAATCGCCCCAAAAGGCAGGGAACATGTTCCCATGGAGCACCGTCAAAAACTCAAAACTGTGTTTGGCACCCTTCTAAGTAGGCAATTTTGATCACCTGTGGCACTTTGTAAAATAGACAGTTTAACAGTATTGTTTTCAAGTAATGCTGAAGATGTCTTCAAATTCTAAGGAGTAAGTAATATATTACTTACCACATGCTGTTTAAGCGTAGTAAAGTGAACTAATAAAGAGCATTGGATGACTATACTTTGTCAGTACTAAGCTGAACATTTGTGCCTCCTTTTAAGTTGACATTTGCTTGAGAAACATTTCGTTGAAATAGGGAGAAAAAGAGGATTAAGAGTAATTTTCTCAGGTTGTAGCATTGGTGAAGCCATAAAAACTATGGGACAGTAGGGGCTATTAGGAAGTTGTCTTTGGGAAAAGTCTAAGAGGTACCTAGAGGACATAATTGCTTACGAGCAAGTAACACCCTTCCATAATTATAGAATTTAAGTGTAGAGAAGTTCAAATTATTTTTACTAACAACATAGAGATGATAGCACATCCTACTGTAGACCACAAGCTAACTATATAATGATATAGATTGCATGTGTTATGACCTGCAACAATATCATGTTCAAAAGTATTATCCAGAACAGCACTCAGTAAAAAATTACATGTCCAAAGAATATCTCAATTATAATAGACAATATGTCCAAGCATCAACCATCCACATAAGAATAATATAGCTTCAATTATGCCTCTGCCTGTTTTTTATACTTATCTCTAAAAGTGTTTAACAAACATTAAGGTGAAAATTTCTGAATCTAAGCAACCATTAAGATACATAGTCAGAGACAAGGATCATATTATTGGAATTAAAGATAGCAGTGAAACTCAATTTCCAGCACTCCTTAAATACGAAAAAGAAAAGAAATGCAACCACGTATTTGCAAGTGGTCCTCTGCTTTTACCTTAAAATCCTCTTCAAAGTTACAAAAATTTGTGTCATGCCAACTCTCCATATTAGTGGCAAATAGTATCAAATAATATCAAACTCAAACGATATGCAAAGGATTTTCCTACAATTTTTGTGCTTACCACAATAAGTCTCAACTTGTTTTTTCAAGTTACAAACTAACAACCAACTGTTAATTTATTTTTATAGTATACACATTTTGTGAAACTGAACAAAATAAGGGTTGTTTCTAACGATAAATGAGATGCGGACAATAAACATAATATTTACTATTTGTTTTCATTGTTTAAACTTGTGAGAACAAGAAGATTCACCCCTATTCTATTTCTGTATTAATTTATAAATATATCTAGCGATTCTCAAATACTTGCCACATTTTATATACTTCAGATTTTAAGTGTGCTCCTTCATGCTTTCCCTGGTGGATGCGTATAAGCAACCACCTCAATCAAGTGATGTGTAGCAGCAACCAAACAAGCAAGCTTTCCAGAAATAAAATCAAAAATTTCGGAAAAAAATTTGTGATCTATGCTGCTTTGTCTATCGTCACATGGTTTTATAAAACTTAAAAAAACACCAAAGCATTATTGTTTTTTCTTTGTCGGTCATTTACTTGTGAAGTTATAAAGCAAATACAATAGGAATATCCAGATTATCTTTAACAGTATTCAATTTGGTCTATTGTAGTAAAAGGATGGGCGATCCTTTGGGCAGGTATCATATTCCTAGATCCACAAAAACCGTCAACATTCATGCTATTGAAATCTCAGTGGTCAGAGCATACCTGTTAGAAAAAGCAATGACAGTTTAGTGAGATTGTAAGCCAACTTATGACCAGATTATCTCACTCGACATGTGGCTATTATGGTAATGTGACGTATATGAGCATAAATTGTGAGGATTTGAAGCTTTGCTAAGGTTTGGTTTCTCACAGCAAGCTCCTAAAGGAGGTTCTTGTTGTAAAAGTGCAGGTTATCCTAAATCTAGGTCTTTTCACTGATGTTGAACTCTCTTTGCTTCTCTACTGCCCTTTGGGTTAAATTATTTAAGTGGATCATTCCTCCAATATGTGACTGCTACAGGCTCAAATAATCCCAACAGGACCCAAGAAGGCCAGGAAGTTTGTCCCAAAAGTGTAAAGGCCTCGCTTCATGTGCTTGTTAGACATTAGATATAATCAGCATTCATGTGACCAAATGAATAGATGTGCTTATTTGATAACTTTGTGGTCATCGCCTTTGTAGACACCCTAAAAATACATACCTATTCCTAATCATCCCTATCACCTACACAATGTGTCAAATCAGTTCTAGAATACATCCTAGACCATTATCCTCCCACATTCCATTAGAATTCACCCACATCTCATTAGAATTAATTTAACTAATTCTATCATGTATAAACCATACACTTACACTCCTTAGCTAATATAATTAGTTATTTAAATAACATAAAAGCTAATCATCCACACACCTCCCACTCAACTCCACTTCACTAGCTCACTCCACTCGAGTTCTAGAGCCCTACAAAGGAGGAAGCAAAATTGTACGTACAGTTGAAGAATTCAAGAGCCAACTATTCAAATTCATTGCCCCTTAAATTCTTATTCAAACCAGCCAACTTCACGGACCAAATCAACTTGCTAAATCAGGAAAATGCATTCATTAACCTGCAACTAATTCAAAGCTTGATCCACAATCCATGGCTTCTCCTTTAGTTATAAATAAGAGGCTCTTTCCTTCACAAATTATCTCTTGGAAGCTTAAGGCATATGCCATATTACTCTGTCAAATTTCCATTAGAAGTTGCATGCCGTGAGGTTGCCCATTTGATCAACATATCCATCCATTGCTCATAGCACATCATTCTTCCATTTGGAATTAGTTTTGGAGTATCCAAAAACAACTCATCAAAGGAGATTCAACAAGTGTGGTACTTCATTCCACACTTCAGCCATCTCATCTGAGGTTGCAAGAGAATGTGAAGAAG
The DNA here is from genome assembly GCA_019776745.2 of Taxus chinensis. Lineage (NCBI taxonomy): Eukaryota > Viridiplantae > Streptophyta > Pinopsida > Cupressales > Taxaceae > Taxus > Taxus chinensis. The sequence continues at coordinate 166,757,341 of CM034152.1, forward strand.
GATCGGGTTTGTTTGTATTATTTGTTTCTTTCATTGTTTCAGTTTTCCTTGTACACATTCTGGCATGCCTGATGGGGCACCCACAACATCTCTTGCTTGTTTTTTGCCATTTTAACTTCGTACTAATATTGTTTGGAGCGTTTATAGCATACTAACAAATTTGCAGGTCCATTGGTGACCTCTCTTGTGAGCAATTCTCGAACAAGCAGTCATTTTTGGTTGGATTTCACCGTTTTTTGTGCAGCTACAGGTTCTCTGGGTCTCTGCGGCTCTGGATGCGTCTGTATAGCCCGTACCGTGTTGTTACCTGTGCTACAGTGTTGTTACCTGCGCTACCGTGTTATTACCTATGCTACCATGTTGTTACATGCGCTACCGTGTTGTTACATGTGTTATCGAGTTGTTACCTACACTATCGTGTTGTTACATGCGCTACTGTGTTGTTACTTGTGCTACCATTCCTTTGCTTGCGCTACTATTCTCGTGGGTGCATTAACGTTATAGAAAGTTTGTTACGACCGTCATAAAGTGTGTTAGCGTCACAATAGGTGCGCTAGCGTCCTATGGTAAATTTCACCTTATTTTCTCAAATTGTCAGCATCTTCTTTTTCATTTTCATGTCATTTTATATGCATTTATGACTCTTATTTACAAGATAACAGTGCCAACATTTGAAGTTTTCATTCATCTCCATTCATTTTTGTTCGATCAAAGCCACGTATGCTCTTCTCTCGCAATCTTGAGCGATCTTGAGAATCAAAAACGGCCACAATCATTTGTTGTTTTCTTATTATATTGCGGTTACAGGAAAATTACTAATCAGTTTTGTACAGGACCGCGTTGTTTGGAAATCTTACTAAAATCAAGCAACAAACTACTAACAAATTTGCATGCAAGTTTCCTTGGCCAAAGATAAATCAAACTTTGTTAATTAAAATCAACAACACATTGTTATTGCAAGTTCGGATAAGGTAAAACCCATTCGCTTAACTATGGGAAGTATTTGGGCATAAGCCCTAAAACTCATTATGAGTACCACAGGAACCCCATAGTAGCTGGCACATTGAGTAAACCGACCAACGAAACGAGTTGTGCCCCATCCTACTTGACTAGTATTACCCGTGAGGAAAACCAAACTTTTTCTATGGTAATGGCCCCATTCTTAATTGATTGAGGGGTAAAGTCCGTAATCAAAAAAATTCTAGTGCATGTACTCGTTCAAACAATATTGGTGAGAGAATCTCCCAAACTCCTAGGAAGCCTAACAAACTGGGGCCAACTAATTCCATCTTGTTCCACAAAACATATTAAAATCAAATCAAACCATTTTCTTAGCCTTAGTCTTTGATTTCACCAAAAATCTTAGACTTGAACAAAATCTCATCAAACCATGATTTAAGCCTTTTTTATTGGATATTCACTTTATCCATTGTTTAAGCACATCTAATTGAATCAAAACCCCTTATACGTTGAATATTCACTCTATTCACGTATTAAACCACATCAAATTGAACTCAATCAAAAGCCTTATATATTGAATATTCACTTTATTTAATTTTAGGCAATTCATAAGCAATCGAATCAAGAACCAAATATGGAACCTTATACATTGAATGTTCACTTTATTCATGTATTAATCCAATTCAATCAAAACAAATTCCAAATCTTAAACTTATGTCTTGATCCTATCAAATAAAGCTAAAAGAATCACTCTTATCCATCTTTTTAGCTCAAACTTTGTCAAAACATCTATCCAAATCTCAAAATCACTAGTCACTTCTAAAGGTATTTTACCTATAAAAAAATGGTGTTTACACGAAGCAAAAGCACTAATGCCCATGAGAAGTCTGAAAGATTCAACCCTTTTGGTCATAACACTTTTGAAGACGAGGACATTGGAGAACAACCCAAACTATCAGAAAGTGAAAAAGAAGCTATTGATAACCTAATGATGCAAAATAAAAAGCAATATTTGCTTTGCCTAAATGGGGGTAAAACTACCCTCAAATTTTGGGCATGAGTACTTAAAAGACTTAATAGACAAACATGAATCTAGTAAGCAAAATGAAAAATCAACCATTGCATCTGATTCATCAAAAGAGGACTTGATAGCCAAAATTGAAGAGCTAACACATGAACACAAATCAAAGCATGAAAATGACGTCATCATACACATTCCTCAAGCAAACTCCCCATTTGCACAAGAATGGTAAAGTATGAAAGAAACCTTAATGGGGCTTCAAAAGCGTACAAGACAACTTAATGTTGATGAACTATGTCCTTACCCATTCGATAGGGACATGTTGTGTGTACCTTTCCCTAAATCCTTTGAAACACCCAAATTTGATAAATACAAAGGCAAACATGATCCAAGAGAACATGTTAAAGAATTTTTCATGGCATGCCAAGAAGTAGCATATAATGACATCTTTCTCTTGCGCCTATTTCTTAAGAGTTTAGGCGGGAAAGCTTTGGATTGGTTCTTACATCTTCCAAAGGGATCCATCACAACGTTTGCAGACATTTCTGAGAAGTTTGTCAAATATTTTTCCTTCAATCCTAAGTCACAAGGTTCGAGTTCAAGTTCGACAAGGATAAAATTCGGTTCGAGTTCAAAAAAAAATCGCCATTAAGTTCGATAAATAGAAAAACATAAAAACATATGAAATTATGTCAAACCACAATCTTAAACATGTAATATTAAGTTTTTAGACTTCATACTAACCTTGCGATAGCCTTAGAGGCTACTTGTTACATCAAAATGTTCCATATCATCAAAGAGAGAACATACTCTATAGCCTTATAGGCTCCTTGCTACATCAGAAACTTTCATATCATAAAAAAGCGAAAATACTCTATAGCCTTATAGGCTGCTTGCTACATCAAAAATTTCCATATCATCAAGAGCACTTGGCTCATCAATATTATCATCATCACTAGATTCATCACAAAGGAAGTCAGGATCATCTGTATCCTCTAAGTCTTCTGCAACAAGTTGGGATTGTGAAGAAGAAGATTCTTTTTCCATATTTTTCATGCACATCCACAAATTGCTACGAACATAAACAAGATCTCCTAACTTTCCCAATAACATGTTTCTTTTCTTAGATTGGATGTGATCAAAACAACTCCAATTCCTTTCACGCATTGATGCACTTGCTCCTTGATTCAAAATTCGAAGAGCAAAGTGTTCTAGTTCTTTTGCACTTGATCCATAATATTTCCACCATTTGTAGCCCTCAAGAAGCAGCCTATCATTCTTGGCTCCTCGTGTTGAAAATACCCCTTCTTCTGGCCGAAATTCCCTTGTTTGGTGCCTAATTATCCTTTCAAGTTCAAGATCTGGGACAAGATTTTCAATAGCTTCATAAAGCCCACCCATGACTTCAGAATCACTCTCTTTATCTATATTAAAGAGCCTCAGTTCTAGATAACAAGCTGCTCAATGTAAGGGTGTGTGCATCATTTTCCATTTTACATCAATGACATCCCATATTTCTTTGTAATTTGCCTCCACATCATTGAATGTTTCTAAATGGAATCCTTACAGTGGTCCATAACCTCATAAACCATGCCAAGACAAGGGGTGTCACCATCAACCATGCAAAGCACTTCCACAATAGGTTCACAAACTTTTAGAAATTTGTTTGAACTTTCCCAAAAATTGTTGTTTAGAATAATTTGTTTTGCATGCTTTCCCTTAGAGCTTGTTGAAAGTGTAGATCTTTCCCACTCATTGCAACAAATCACTGACCTGATTACAACTTTCTCTTCAACTGCTCTTTTTAAAGCGATATAAAAAGAGGCAAACCTTGTTTCACAAAGCCTCAATAACTCCCTAGATGCATGTTGTCTAAAAATGCTCAATGTAAGGTAGTGGTTTCTTATGAAGTTTGCAATTGTCCTCCCCCTTTGAATTGCTTCATGAACCCATGCAAATTTGGCCAAGTCTTGAAGTGGCAAATTCAGGCAATGAGCTATACAAGGGCTCCAATAGATTAGAAGATACTTCTCCATTATCAATGTTCCAGCGCCTACACAATTAATGGCATTATCAGCAACAATTTGAACTATATTTTCCTCACCCACTTTTTGAATTGCTTCATCCACTATTTTGAAAATAAACTCTGAATTCTTCTTGTGGTTCATGGAGTCAACAACTTTCAAAAACGATATTCCTTGAAAGCAATACACCAAGACATTAATCAAGGGTCGTTGACACATATCAGACCACCCATCACTCAATATACTGCAACCTGTTACACTATAAGAGGCCTTGACGCCTACCATGTTTCCAGTCACCCTCTCTTTTGACCTTTCCAAAAGAGTAGTCCTAAGCCTCTCTGAACTAGGTGGAGTATATCCTTTGCCAAATTCAGATTTTTTTTAATTGCATTTTTTTAAAAAGGACTCCTTGCCACATTGAATGGAATGGCACTTGAATAAAACAAGTCTATTAATACATCATCTACATCTTGCTTTTGCACTGGCTTCCAAATGCCGAAAAGTGTTCCACTAGCACATGTGTTTGATTGCATACATGATGATGACATGCTTGTGGAAAAGCCCCTTGATGTGTTTTTGGAAATAGCTTCTTCAATTCTTTGTTGTTTTGTGTATTGTTATATGTTTTCCAGCAAGTGATTGATGTTCCTCTTTCTCCAATTTGGCTATGATTTATGGCGTGACAATAGGACAAGCTTTAACACCCCCACCCTGTGTGCATAAATGAATAAAAACTTTGTTGCATAAGTTACATTTCATTTCATTTCCAGTCCCAGTGTGCATGACATGCTTTCATCCCTCAACTTTCGATTTTTGAGGAGCCATGAAATCACCTGCCACATTAAATGGAATATTCATTTGTCAAAATACATGTGAATTAATTTTTTTCAATGAAAACATAGCTATATTACTTACATTATTAAAAATTATAAAGAGTATAGTTACATATAAAAAATAAATAAATGTACAAAATCAATAAATTTGAAAAAATTACAATAAACCTAAATATAAATATATTATAAGAAAATAAATTACAGATTATTTAACTTTAAAAAAATTACATTGATACAAAATTAAATTAATACACTATAAATTATTAAACTTAAATAAGTTATATTGATAAAATATAAGTTATTAAATTTTTTAAATTAAATTGATAAATTGTAAATCCTTATTTTATAAATTGATAAATTTATTAAATTTTTTAAATTAAATTGATAAATTGTAAATCCTTAAATTTTAACAATTAAATTGATAAATTAATAATTTAAAAAAATAAATTGATACTTAAACATATTACAAAAAGTTAAATTAAAACAAAAAACATATTTAGATAAACAAATGATTAAAAATAAAATTAACAGTAAAAACAAATTATAAGATTTTAAATTAACATAAAAATAAATAAAGTAATAAATAAAAAATCATAGAAAACGTTATTAAAAAATAAGAATGAATAAGTTTAAAAATAATTAAACTACAAAAAATTAAATTAAATTGAGTTAAATTATAAAAAATCTAATTAAATTAAATTTCAAAATAAATATAATGTAAAAAAATTAATTATTTAGACTTGTATAAAAAAATTATATAGAATCGTATTAATTTTTTAATGAAAAATCAAATAGATTTTGCACCCTCCCTCTCCTTCTTGCCTTTTCGGGTCGTTGTCGGCACCCCAAACGGCGGACCTGGTAGCGTCGTGGACGATTATCCAGTTAAAGGAAAATCTAGTTATCACTTCTTCGAGTCTGCCTGGTCGTCGCCATTAATATGATTAATAATTATTATCATTATTTTAGCCGTAAAAATCATAAAAATAATGTTTATAATAATATTATAATTTATATTGTCGATTTGTGTTTATTATTATTTTACTCAGTGTTACGGGCTATGGTTAATAAATTTGTGTGCAGTAAAAAAATAATAATAATAACGACATCATTATTATTATTTTGTATGTCGATTGATGATTTTGTTTTATTATTTTCTATCGTCAAATGTTATCAACATTAATATTATTTATCCTTATGTTATTTTATTTTATCGTCCCGATCGATCGATCCTCGAGTCGCGTAAAAGGAGAGCCTGTTTGTTGGTGTTCCATTGTTGCTGAAGTGGTATGCATGTTTTATTTTTTTTTAGTTAAAACAAACAAAAATAAATAAATAAATAAAATAAAAAGAATTAAAATTACAAAAGCCCGTGTTTTTGTGGGGCGGTTTAGGGCAAAAGGGCGCTAGGGCTCCTTATGGGATTTTCCTTCCTTTTGTTTTGTTTTGTTTCATCTTTTTGGTTTTGAATGTGGGGAGAAGCCGCTGCCATGGAGGGAGGGAGGAAGCTCCAGTTTGTTCTGCACACCCACCAGAGGTTGAAGAAGGCGTGAAGGAGGAGGGTTTCTGTCTGAGACTGTTTTTCCAAGGGCGTTGGCAGTTTTGTATGCTATGTGGAAGCAATCAGAAGTGGTTTAATGGAATGCAATGTTGTTGGGTTCGAACTGAAAGTTTTTAATCATGTTTGGGCGCCCAGCTCATGCCCGATGGAGTTTGATACAGCCAAGGATGCACAAAAACGTGGTTGTGCACAAAAAACGCCTCAAAGAGATGTGTTCTCTTGGTCGGATGCACAAAAACGTGGCTGTGCACAAAAAATGCCTCAAGGAGATGTGTTCTCTTAGTCAACTGCACAAAAACATGGTTGTGCACAAAAATGCCTCAAGGAGATGTGTTCTCTTGGTTAGCTACTCAAAAACATGGACAACTTTTTAAAAATGCCAAGCTGCTTTAAAAACGCCCCTTACAGATGTAGTTTCATGGACAACGATGATTAAAAATGGATTTGTTGAAAAGGCGTGGGAACTGTTTGATAAAATGCCCCAACCGAATTTTGTGTCATGGAATGTGTTGATTGTAGGATATGCTCAAAATGGGCTTGCTGAGAAAGCCTTGGAGGCTCTCAATCAAATGCAACTGGTAGGTGTAAAGCCAAACTCGGTAACCTTTGCTAGCATCCTTCCATCCTATGGCAAAATTGGTGCTTTCGAACTGGTAATGGAAATCCATAAAAAAATAATCGAAAATGGATTTTTGTTAGATGTTGTTGTTGGGACTGCTCTCATAGATATGTATACAAAATGTGGAAGTATACAGAATGCACACAAGTTGTTTAACAATATGCCTCAGAGAAATGTGGTCTCATGGAATGCCATGATTTCAGGATATGCACATAATGGGCAACTTATTCTGTTGGAAAAACTTCAAGTGATCGGGAAGTTTGTGTGCTGTTGTGGAGGTTAGATCGAGGCTCGTGAACTGGTTGACGAAGTGCCCAAGCAAGATGCTAAACCGAATTCCGCGGTTTCATCCGGCTTCATTTCCAAGCATGGTTCATCTTCCCTTACCTCTCATAATTCTCGTGTTTTTAGTTCTCTTTTGCAACTTGATAGAATTTTAAAATATTAGGATTTTAATACCGTTAAATGTTTGTTTTCAACTCGTTGCAAAAACAATGAAATGTCGTGTCAAAAACTCACTAAGTCAAAATAACCCGTTTGCATTAAAACACGAACTTCTACCCTCATTCTGAGGTGATGTAGAAAACTTCCAACCCAACTGGATCGCTACAACATTGTTTTATCGACCAGATGAATTTGACTTTCCAGTAATAACGTGACCATCTCCCGGTTTAAATAGTTATTTTTTGCATTTTTCGGAGACTGATTAAGTACCCTTCGTAACTCTGGAAACGAGATGTTAAGCTTCTTTCGTGTACCTTGGTATGCGGGGAGTCACCTTGACCTTTGGATTGACCCCGAACGAACATATGTGATCTTTTTGACGCGCTTGTAGGAGCCCTATTACACTGGTTTACAGCAGTAGAAAGCCGTTAAATCTAGAAAGTTGGCTTTCGTTTTGAACCACCATTTGAACCCTGGATAGAGAAATTACCTTCCGTTTTCGCAAACCTCTAGTGTTCTTACTAGACAAATGCATGGAACTTTCAGTTTAGGGAAAAGCACTTTTCTGAATAGTTTGGCAAAGCCATTTTGTAGGTCTCCGATCGTAGTTTGATGAGGCCAAACTGGACCAATTTCGACTTGTCGCTCCAAAAAACTTGTCGCCGTTTGAAAATGGTTTTCTAGTTCTCCGTCCCATCGACTCTGATGAATTCTCCTTATATAGGGGAACTTGTAGGAAGTGTCTCGTTGCGTGCTCATCCATCAAACGTTAGTTATGGACGTGGTTTTCTTGGCCCTCGAGCTAACTTTTGTTCATTTGCAACTGGGTCAGCTACGACCAGTAGCCCCAGAAGACTAGCCGCCAAACGAAAACCGTTCGCTATTTCCAAATTCCGTCAGTTGCTATGAATTCCTGGTATATAGGTGGACAGGTATAAATTTAATTGTGGTGTGTGTTCTCATCAGAAGTCAACCTTTGGAAGCGGTTTCTTAGCCTCTGAGCCCGTTTTGTACGTTTTTGTAGCTAGTAAGAAAATGTAAAAATATAAAGTTGTGGACCCTCGTCGGGTTGCTAAACCACCCTGGAAACTTTTAACACATGCAAATAACTGTTTAAAACTCTATAGTGTAACCTGTTGTGTGAAATAGAACTTTTGACAAATGGTGTTTTCTCTCTCTTCCCTTCTCTTTCTCTCTCTTGAGCTACAAAAAGAAGTAAAATGAAATGTAATGGATGTCTCTAAACCTTTTATTTCGATTGCAAATTGTAATTATTATCATATGTAAAATGGGAAACTGAGAAATGATAATTATGTTAGATTAGGGTGGATACCATGCCAGCGAATTATTGTTGATATCATGCTCACGTGGTTTTGCAGGATGAAAGAATGACGACAAAAAGGCGATGTGTAATTCAATTATTTATCTTTAAAATTTATATAGTTCATTGTTAAATGAATAAATGTTTAATGTAGTCTCATGTTACAGGAGGATTATATTGATAATTTGCTGATATGTTTCGAGATGCTAGTTTAGGGACATCTAGGAAATGTATATTTAATTATAGGTTCAATTTTATTCACGGCACACATGGTAACAGAGTTGATATATGTATATATAAGGTAGATGAATTTGAAGTAATATCCCTTAGTGCATACTCAGTGTTCCATAAACGATTAATGAGTCGTATTGTACATTCATACTTTGTAAATATAATAAAGAGTTTTAATCGAAAACACACTACCCTTGTTCAACATTGGGACATAACTTGTTTTTCATGTGTGATACTCCTTACTATAGAAGACATTGAAAACCGTAGGATGAACTTAATCTTTGCTCTTGGTGGAACGTCCTAATTTAGGCAAATCAGAGCTCAAGAATGGACTTATCGTCTTAGTCAGTAGGTTTAGTGACATTGTCTTAAACCCGTCTAATAGGAGTGACACAGTCAAACTTCTTTTGGAGTAAGTAGAGCTAACTCCTCCTTCGTAGCCTAGTGGATTACCTTGTTTTTCCAAAGATAGATTTAAAAGTAAATTTCTTCATCAAATGAAATCCCTGTTGGATCCCAACGACATAAATGGAGATCGGGACATAGTTGTTCTTTACCTTGCACTCTTGTTAATGAACCCCCTTGGCTCCGCATAGCTAAATGTGTTACTTTGGTTTCTCTCATCATAGCACCCTGGTCTCTTCTAGAAGGTGGTTTAGCATAAATTTGTCCTCTTGCTTAAAACTCTTATATAGTTGAGGGGTAGACCCTTAGGTGAAGTTAGAATAAATCTGAAACTCAGTTGATTTGGATGTTAACTTGGATTCGTGTGTAGCTACAATCTTGCTAATCGTTTATGTTTTCAAGAGGTTAGACAAACACTTCGTAGCTCCCTTTGCAAAACAATTCTAAGAATAAGGCCATAACGTGACGTAGAAAATGAAGCATATAAGAGTAAAAACGAGAATTGAGGTTAGGGATACTACCACTCTTGGAGACCTTATAACTCAATTAAATATTTTTATGTGTTTCAAAGAATATGTATTGCATTGTTGTGATCAAACTACGAGAAAACAAAAGATATATAAATATAAAAAGGAAGTCATTAAGTCATTGATTTAGAATAACTATGGTAGGAAAATAACTTTTCCGTGAATCGAGGAATGTTTTGTGGTAAAAAGCTACCTTGTATTTTAAATCTCTGTTAAATCCTAATAGCGCTATATGGACACTCAAGTCACATTCACTTGAGTGGTAAGAGTAAAAAGGTAGACGTTAAATGTATGTTCAAGACGAAGATTTTTAACATCAGAGTAAGATAATTAAGTATTTTATATGCATTTGAATTATGCCAAATAAGTGTGTAAGTTATGGAAAATTTTGTAAAGAATAAGAAGCCAACTTAAAATGGTCGAACTATAAATTATATGTGGATGAACTTAAAGTTTTTGTCGTTGGAAAAAGGAGGAAGCTATCCTTGCACAATAATGTTCTTGGAGTGTTAATCCTAACTAAAATAAATGAAAGAAAAGATGTGTTGTTGGTCTGCCCATCCTTGAGTCTTCTTTCTTGTAGTTGGGTCATTTCTAGTAACCATTCGTTGGGAAAAGTGAGGCATCGACATGCCTAGGTTGTTTTCATGTGTCTATGTGAGTCGATGACGTATGTGATTGTTGTATGCGAGTCGAGTTTCTGTACTTGGAGCCCTTGTTGTGTTGTGCGTAGTGAGCAATGTAAGTCAAAAAAAAATTATCCTGGTATTTTTCTGTTGTAATTGTGTGTGTAAAAAGTGGGCACGACAAATCTAATAATCACAACAATAATCAAAGTCATGATAAATCTATATTTATCAACCAAAATTGAAACATTGTAAACGATGGAATCATTAATTCTCGTTGTGTCCAAAATATACAAAATCCAACTCATCCACAATCTAGTAAGTATGAAAAATATAAACAACCTCTAACTCTTTCTCACAAAGACACTGCTACACGTGAGGTAGCAAGACGGCAATTTACTCCTCTTGGAGTGAGGCTTTCAAGTGTCCTCCATCAATGAGCGAGCGCTAAAATGGTGACATACCCATTTACATGTCCTTTTGAAGGACAACCAAAACCTGCATGGTATAAAGAAAATGAATATTGTGACTATCATCTATACATGACCATCCTACAAATCGCTGTGTAAGACTATGTCACTTTATACAAGACTTAATGATAATGGAGACATCGAAATAGAAGGACAATCTAATAATAAGACACCAAATGAAAAATTAAAGGTCTTCCAAGAATCCTTCCTTAAGCACGGTACAAACTCTAATCCAAAAGACAAGGGTCAAACATCAAACAATGTCAAGTTTGATTCTATCATTTCATTGTTAGATCATACGTCAGACATGGTAGCCACTATCAAATTTAACACTCCTACTTGCACCATAACAATAAGACAAAAATAGGTTTGGGTACCCACTACTAAACCTTCTACGTCCACAACGCCACAACAAATGTCTAATCATAAGTCCACTACAAATGCATAATCGTCAAATGCAAAGTTTTCATCTGATTCCTATGATATACTAAAACCACTAGAGAAGACTAACGTGCAAATTTCCCTCATGGAATTGCTCAAGACATCTCCAGCACTCCAATGTATCCTTACTCATGCACTCCATGAGGCACATGTTCCTAAGGATATTAACTCTCAACAATTTCAGGCTTTAATTGCTAACTTATCATCTAATAATCCAATTTTGTTATTTGGTCCCCATGACCTCTTGAACCCCAATATTACAATTAACAATTCCTTATACGTAGAAGCATTCGTTACACATCACAAGATCAAACATGTGCTTATAGATAACGGAGCTGAATTGAATATCTGCTCCATGAAATTGTTGAGATGTCTAGGTTACACCGAAGAAAGTCTAGGCACAAACATCATTACCATTCGTGGTTGTGACAATAGCGAAAGGCAATACACATGTACTATCTCTTTAGCAATAAAAGTTGGACCTAAAACTCTAGACACATTTTGCCATGTTGTGGACGTAGAAACATCCTATAACATTCTCCTTGGTCACCCATGGCTTCACACCATGCAAGCAGTTCCTTCTACATACCACCAATGCATCAAATTTCCTTATGAACGCAAAGAATTCATGTTACATGCATGTAATATCCCAACTCCGGAAACAATGGGAAATATGCAAACAACCAACTCTCCATCACTCCAATCGAATGCAAATAGCAAAACTCGATCAAAGACTACTTGCACCAGTTGAGTAGATGACTCAATAAACCCAATAATAGGGGTTTAATGGCCTCCACTAAATGGTCATGAGCAATTAATTCTAACTAGGTCCAATGAAACTCAGAAAACCAGATTTGCTTTCCAAAAATATGAGGGTCATACCCAGCTGCCAAAGATCTCTCAACCTGATCCAAATTCACCAATACAAATTGCTAAATAAATGTGTATAAATCTGATCTGAACATTTATTTATAGATCACTGTGAAGAGGGGAAACTTACACTACCAAAACTTCATACTTCATTAGATAAGCTCGCTGCATCATAAATAGTCAGAAATATACATGAAATATATATCAATCTGGACCTCCTGGCTGTTGATTGCTATGGCAGACTTTACTTCTACTTGTTTGTAGCATAAACTGAATGGTAAGGATTCTTAACATACTATCAAGTTGAGTTACCAACTCCCATAAGCAAATACAAAACATCTGAAACACCTATTGAATCAAATCGAACTTCTTCTTAAATGCTCAAAAACAGGCCATATTTAAATCTGCCCCAATTGACTTAAACAGTCCCAAATTACCAACAAATCATACATCAATCAGATCGCCAGACATTGACAATAGAAAATGCTAAAATAGTGGAGGTCGCTGCCAATAAAAACTCCACTTCACCCTTAACTTATACCCATAACCCAGTCGCCACATTCAGACATGAAGATAAGTATGGAAATCGATGCTATAAACCACTATAAAGATGTCACCAGGCATATGCAGCATATACTATTAGTTCGCAGAAGTTTTGGAGATTCAAACAGGCACCAGTCATTCAATTTTCATCCCCAAAATGAATCGCTGTTAGGAGAGGGAGTATAAATCATTTATTTTAGTCCAAGTAGTCCCTAACATATCTAATTAAATTGTTGTAGCTAGTGAACATAAATCAGACCAGTCACTGGGTTTTTAGCACATAAAATATGTATTAAAACATCCACAGTTCTAGCCAAGGGAGTCACTGCTCATGGGAGTATTCAGGTATGCATTAAAACATTCAAATGATCAACCAATATAGTCGCTGCACTATAAGAACTGAACAATATCAAATATAGCCAAGTCGTACCACTCAGAGAAGCAAATCGACTTGCCAAGGATATAATAAATTCTCCAATGGAAGCCAAAACAGACCAGCAACAAATAGATTTGCAAGCACCAGAGAAAATACTTTAATTGATCAAAACCAGCTCACTAACTTCCCACGCAAGAGAGAGAGAGAGAGAGAGCATTAATGCGCATGCATCCCAACTCCAAGCATGGAGTGTCAAAATAATTTCATCATAACATGAATGTAACAATGATCCTAGCACTCCTTTTATAAGCAAGGAGGCACAAAATTCGAAATCCCTAGGAGAGGGAAATTATTCAATAAAAGCAGTTTATTTTTCCTAGGTGTGGCGTCCCCTTTTCTAAGGGTGATTTTATCAATAAAAGCCACCTAAATATTTAATTAATTAATTCCTCATTTAATTTTATATTTTGGGAATTAAATTAAATAGTCTTCATAATTAAATAATTTTTGTTTTCTACTGTCAAATGATAAAAATCACTCTCCAAGCAATAATATTTAATTATTTAATAAAAATTTCCCCTTGCAACATCTCAAAGCCTACGGGGAAAGATAGGCTAAGCCACTGTAATGTTCCAACTCCGGAAACAATGGGAAATATGCAAACAACCAACTCTCCAACACTCCACTGAAATGCAAATAGCAAAACTCAATCAAAGACTACTTGCACCAGTTGATTAGATACCCCAATAAACCCAATAATAGGGGTTTAATGGTCTCTATCAAGCAAGCTCACACAATATTAACTCTCAACTTAACTTAATGAGACTCAGAAAATCAGTTTGCTTTCCAATAAACATGAAGATCAAACACCACTGCAAAAGATTTCCAAATCTGACCTAAATCCACCCATACGACCTTCTAAATAAATATGCATAAATCTGATCTTAACATTTACCCAAAGATCACTGTAAAAGAGGAATGTGCACTACCATAGTATCATGCCAGAGGATATTAAATCGCTGTTAATACACATGTGCTTTCGTGAAATATAAGCATTCACAAAAGTTGTCAAAACTGGAAGATAGCATGCTCAGAAACAGCTGCACATGAGGGTAGTAAATATCATGCAAACACCTTTAAACAGACCTTGATCAGTATGCAGACCTTGTTAGGGTTTTAGAGAAGTTTTATACAATGAAATGTTGGCTAGAAACAAGTTGTTATCCCAGGTGAGTAGTGCCACACAGATCGCTGAACATGTGGGGTTTGAAACATGCATTAAAACATCCAATACCCACCCCAATGAAGTCGCTGATCCTAGGAGAACACAGCAGCTTTATCCACACCCAACCCAGATCACAATCAGGTCAAATACTATCACTGTATTGCCCTGAAAGAGATCACTGCAACAGGGGTCTATTAACATGCATAGGATAGTCGAATTACTTAGAAGAATGCCACAAGTCAGACATTAAAACCATTATGCAATTGCTGACTTCCAATATACATTCCAAAGCATTCAGAATAAATCGCTGTAGCTTAGCAATTTAATACTAACCAGTTCGCTGAATATTTAGAGCCCTAAACATGCATTAAACTGTTCAATATTCATTCCCAAATGGCATTGCTGTTAGGAAGGAAGATAGATCTATTAATCAACAAATATGAATCTCTAAAAGAGATCGCTGGGCAAGGGAATAACAGCAGTCAAACTAGATGAAATTCAGATTTCTAAACACATGGATCTCATACCAAATCTGCCCCTAAACATCACAAGATAAGTCGCATCTAGGGAATAACAGCAGTCAAACTAGATGAAATTCAGATTTCTAAACACATGGATCTCATACCAAATCTGCCCCTAAACATCACAAGATAAGTCGCTAAATCTGGGAGGAACTTCATACAACAATTACACCAAAATATGCATAGATCTTAGTCGATTTACTTCAAAGAACAATCTATATCCCAGCTGGTCGATTTCATACAAAATATGGCATACAAAACAGCTCACAACATCAATGACAAGTCGCCAAAGCTAGAAAAAGAACACACCAACAAGTTGACTTGCAAAAGTATCCAACTCTTCAATTAAATATCATAACCAGCTCAATAAAACCTCCCACACAAGAGAGAGAGAATAACATCAATGGGCATGCATCCCAATACTCCAAGCATGGAGTTTCAAATTAATTTCATCCAAGCATAAATGTAACAATGATCCTAGCACTCCTTTTATAAGCAAGGAGGCACAAAATTCGAAATCCCTAGGAGAGGGAATTTATTAAATAAAAGCAATTTATCTTTCCTAGGTGTGGCGTCCCTTTTTCTAAGGGTGATTTTATCAATAAAAGCCACCTAAATATTTATTTAATTAATTCTCCATTTAATTTTATATTTTGGGAATTAAATTAAATCATCTTCATAATTAAATAATTAAATAATTATTGTTTTCTAATTTCAAATGATAAAAATCACTCTCTAGGCAATGATATTTAATTATTTAATAAAAAAATTTCCCTTGCAACATCCCAAAGCCCACAGAGAAAGATAAACTAAGGGTCCTCAAAAATGGGGACATTATAGTCCTCCCTTCCCAAGATTGTTTGCCCTCAAGCAATTGCAAGCTCATGCATCCGATACCAAAAGGGTAGCACTCCAAGAACCGAGCTCCCATGCCACTCAAGTGGAGTAGCATTTGTAATATCTTGGGTCTTCTTCCTCCTAAGAGGTAGGAGTGTAAACTGCTGCAATTTATTTCTCAAACTTGCACATGAAACAAACCAATTAGAAAAATGAGTGTTGAAGAACACTCTTCTTGCTTCTTCTTAGTATCTCCATGGCCTGGATGGTACCCAACTTTATGTCATGCATGGGTTGCCCCCAAAATCAGCTATGCAACCCCATACGATGTTGTCATCATGTCATTTCTCTTCAAAAATTAGACTTAGCCTTTTCCAATCAGCCATGCACGAGTTACAATCAAACATCAATAACCATATCATCATATACATATCAAAAATCTAAATTGTAAAAGGAATTAATGGACTGATCATGGTGATGTTAAGTACCAAAATGATGGGGCAACAGTTAAGTCTTCCATGTCATCATCCCAATATCAATTTTTGTGTGTTGGGCAGCAATTTTGGAAGCTATCAAATTGAAAATATTGGATACAACAATCCCATATTGCATGGGAGTCAACTCCAACAATACATATTAGAGTTTCTTGTTATTTTCTAGCAAGCACTCAATGTGCACCTGTTTTTTCTTGCTTGGGATAGCAAGATGGCATTCCCCTTATTTATATTCCAAGATAAACTCTATGCTCCCAATATTTCTTTCAAAAGCTAGAAGTTGCAAATTAACATGGCATAAGAAAAGTAAAAGATTCGATCCCAATGTGCAAGACATCAAAACATTCATGTAAAGGAATGGCATACCCCTCATGATGATAGAATCCATGACCATATCCTTATGTCATCTCCCAATCTCATTTGCATGTAAAATGATAGGCAACACATGATGGAGCTTTACCTTATCACTTACCACGTCATTTAGAAGGTCATTTCTCCCATGCTCGGCTGCCCCTTCTTCTTTCTTAACTGCCATGAAAATCATAGAATACGGATCATGTGAAGACCTTGTACCATGGCCCTTCATCTCCTTCAAACTCTTTGTAGAAGCCCCAAAATTTGTAGCCATGTGAGCAATGTCAACAAGATTTATCCCACACATCTCCTTCACCAAATTCTCCTTTGAAAACACAAGAATCAAATGTCCAAGTGGCAGCCCATCATGTAAAGATTTCATAATAGCAAGATAAAATGCAAGAAATGGCTCTAAATGGGCCTCAAAATGGTGAAGAAGTGACTTCATAACTTTGAGTGGTGACATCACCTAAGTAAAAACCCTTACCATGATTGAAATTTCAGGCCATGTTCAATCCACAACAAGTTGAAATTCACTAAGATATGACTGTTGCATCGAAACTAAAAGTGAATTTCTTACCATCTTACATGTAATATGTGGTCCATGTAATTCCCTTATTTCGGAAGGCTTTCATGATTACCACTTGTGCCTTGAGCTTCCCAAAGTAAAAGACTGAATTTTGCTTTGCCCATTGGTGGGAAGAGACAAGTGAACCAACAAAATTAGGCACATCTTTCTGCAAAGCACTACCAAGCATTCCCATCCATTATGCATGCACGTAACCGAGTTTTTATCCTCTTCATGTTACTAACCATACCCATCTCTCTATCATGCCCATCAATATCTATAAAAGCTCAACATGGAAGGAGAAATTAAATGCAAAATAACATACCTTAGCAACTTCTTCTCTGAATATGAGTCCTTCTAATTCATACTCATACTCATCAACAATAACTTCATCATACTCATTTCTACATTGTCTTCCTCACACCCCTTTTTCTTTCACGCGTATTGTGCTTGGTGGGTAAAGTATTAGATACAAAAAACTCATTATTATGCACCAAAGAATAATCCATTACTTCATACCTTGATGAACCCATTCTCATGGCTGCCCCTTTGAAGCATGTGTTTGACCACCCAATGGTGACTTGGCTGCACCAGTACTATACAGACCAGCGAGCTTCATTTGCATTTTTATTTGTTGTATCCCTCAATGCCTCTACATTTTCTTGATTGTCCTTCACTTTAACCTGATTTTTCTTGCATTCACATTCCAAGGCTCAACATTATGCACCAAATAATTCATACCTTGAGAATCTACTGATATCCTTTTCTGAAAACTTGGCGCCATATATGACATCAACTTGATTGAACATTGATCCATGACACCTGGCCAAGGTGTGAGCAATGCACGATGTCTCTGGTTAATTCTCCCAGTATAGTCAACAAATGTTGAGGAATATCATCATATTCATTTAACACCATGGCCATGATAGTTTGCATTGCAACCATTATATTTTCTAAATGATTATCCTATATGACCCCAAAAAATACTTGGAACATATGAAAGATAAATATCATTACAACCAAGATCTAACATCAATACACAAGATCTTACCTTTGTCATAGTTTTCAAAAATTTTACCCTCTTACTGAAATAAGGGCTTGTGATGTTCCAAAGGCCTTGGAAATTCCTAATCACGTGTTTGAAAATGTCTCTCATGATGGCATCATTGTAGGGCAGGTTAGGCATTGTGATCCTTGTGACTTCAAAGATGCAAGTGATGACCATAATTCTTACTTTCACATCTTCATGCTCTAACAACTTAGGCTCAATCAACCGAAACATCAATGAATGAACCATGTACTTATCTGATTGTTCAATCATGGCCAAACAATCCAATGTTTCCTCCAAGTCCTTAAGCAAGCCATCCTCGTAAATGATGTGGATGCTTAAGCTTCTTTCCAATTCTGATGATCCTTTCATCTAACCCACCTTGACTCATTGACTCCATGGTTCCACTGGGCCTCTTATCTCTGCATACAAATATGAAAATAGAAATCCTGCATTCACAAATGACCCACACGAATAGAGGAAGGAAGCTCTCTTTGATACCACTGTAATGCCTTGCTTAAGAACTTGGAGAAAACAACGAATTGTTTGGCCATGACCGAACAATCAGATAAGTACATGATTCATTCATTGATATTTCAGTTGATTGAACCAAGGATTTTTTGGCATGAAGATGTGAGAGTGAAAATTATGGTTGTTACTTGCATTGCTGAAGTCACAAAGATCACAGCCCCTAATCTGCCCTATAGTGATGATATCATGAGAGACATTTTCGAACACATGGTCGGAAGTTTTCAAGGCATTTGGAACATCGCAAGCCCTTATTACAGCAAGAGGATAAAAATTCTGGAAACTATGGCAAAGGTCAGATCTTGTGTATTGATGTTAGATCTTGGTTATAATGATCTTATCCTTCATATGTTCGAAGTATTCTTGGAGTCATACTGGATAATCATTCAAAAAATATAATGGTTGCAATGCAAACTATCATGTCCACAGTGTTAAAT
This sequence comes from Taxus chinensis, assembly GCA_019776745.2. Taxonomy (NCBI): domain Eukaryota; kingdom Viridiplantae; phylum Streptophyta; class Pinopsida; order Cupressales; family Taxaceae; genus Taxus; species Taxus chinensis. The sequence goes on from CM034152.1 coordinate 166,776,625, forward strand.
GAATATGATGATATTCCTCAACATTTATTGAATGTGCTTAAGGAAGAATTAAGACAGGAGGCATCATGCATTTCTCACAGCTTGGCAAAAAGTGTCATGAATAAAATCAAGGAGAAGACGTATATGGCAGCCAAGTTTTTAGAAAAGGATATGAGAATGGATCCTCAAGGTATGAGTTCTTTGGTGCATAATAATGAGTTTTTTTGTATCTAATACTTGCATAGAATGTGAAGGCACAGAAAAATCAAATGCTAAGGTAGTGGATTATTCAGGATTTGATTTGGCTAATGAGGATGATGAAGTTGTTGTTGATCAACATGGGCATAAGGAAGAAAGTGTAGTAAAGGGAACCTTGGCATCACTTTCCGGAAATGATAGAATTCACCTATTCCAAACAAGAGGTATGTTGCATGGCAATCCGGTGAGTGTTCTCATTAATAATGGTGCTTCACACGATTTCATTGATGCAAGGATGGTTGCAAGCTTAAGTTTGAATATTGGAGGATTCCAAGGCCTCAAGGTATCCTTGGCAAATGGATCCATAATACTATGTTGGCACAAGAGTTCCCAACTCATTATCACATTGAGAAACAATGAAGTATGTGATGATTTCTATGTTGTGAGTTTGAATAACATGGATGTGATGTTAGGATGTCAATGGTTTTACACATTGGGAGAATTCACTCTCACCCTAGAAAAGATGGAGTTCAAATACACCAAAGAAGGCAAGGTAATTGGAATCCAAGGTATAAGAACAAGTTTGCCTAAATGATGAGTCTTTAATTATTAACAATTTGCATAAGGAAGTTCGTTCCTTGCCATGATCTATTTTGCATCTCAAGTAGTTAAATAAACTTTATGGCCGTTATGCATAAGAAAAAACAGCCACCTCATGCTTTCCTAATAGATAATTTTGTTGGTACAAAGGCTCAGAAAATTTCAGTTTTTCTTTTCACAACAAATTGGAAGTTTTCTTATGCATGGACTGATAAAAAGAGTGCAGTTTAAGGGGGGCCGCCAACAGTAATTTTTCTAAGAGGGCTGCAAAATTGGTTAGAAACATGCAAACATGGGTTCAAAAGGTATCTATATGATACCAAAATTTAAGGTAACAAATGATGCTTGGGCCTTGAAGAAGAATGATTTATTATTAGTACAAGTTGTCATGCAACATAAGACTGTTGTATTTATCATTTTCAGTTTGTTACCTTAGTCATTTGTTGTTCCTTATGATCATGGACCACATATTAGGAAGGGTGATGAAGTTTCTGACTCAAATTCTTTTAGAAGTGATAAGTTTTTCCACATTAAATGGAGTTTCATGAGGAATTATATATGGCTTGTTTTTATAGCTAACATTTTGTGAGAAAGAGTGTGGCAAAAGTACAAGAAAATCTGGAAGCATATGACTGAAATTTTGGGACAGCAGAATGAGAAACCAAATTATACAAGGTTGTTTAATTCTACAATTCAGATTTTTGATGTACACGTGATGATATGGTTATTAATGTTTGATTGTAACTCATGCATGATTGATTGGGAAGGGCTAAGTCTAATTTTTGAAGAGAAATGGCATGACTACAGCAGCGTATGGGACTTCATAGCAGATTGTGGGGGGCAGTCCATGCATGGAAGAGAGTTGAGCATCATCCATGCCATGGGGACACCAAGAAGAAGCAAGAAAAGTGTTTTTTAACACTTATTTTTCTAACAAATTTTTTCCATGCACAGGTTTAAAGAGAAAATGGTACCTGAAAATCATTCCACAATTTCAAGAGAGAGAAGCAACACAAGTTGTTGCAAGTGCTCTATCACTTGATTGGTACGGTGAGCGAGACTTTGGGACCACCCCAACATTGTATTTGGATGCATGAGCTAGTTATTGCTTGAGGGTAACCAATCTTGGGAAGAGAGGACTGTAACGTCCCCCATTTTTTGAAGACTCTTAGCCTATCTTTCTCCATAGGCTTTGGATGTTGCAAGGGGAAAAAATTATTAAATAATTAAACATTATTACTTGGAGAGTGATTTTTATTTTAAAGCAATAATTATTTAATTATGAAGACAATTTAATTTAATTCTCAAAATATAAAATTAAATGGGAAATTAATTAAATAATTATTTAGGTGGTTTTTATTGATAAAATCACCCTTAGAAAAAGGAGACGCCATACCTAGGAAAAATAAACTGCTTTTATTAAATAAATTCCCTCTCCTAGGGATTTTGAATTTTGTATCTCCTTGCTTATAAAAGGAGTGTTAGGATCATTATTACATTTATGTTATGATAAGATTATTTTGATACTCCATGCTTGGAGTTGGGATGCATGCCCATTGATGTTCTCTTTCTCTCTCTCATGCTTGGGAGATCTTTGTCGCTAGTTATTGGGAATCAATTTCAAGAAGTTTTTTGTGCAATCTCAAGTGAGATCCATGTCTTTGGCTTTAGCAAATTTTTAGATGAAGTTGCCATTGAAATATGCATGTTTACTGCAGTGATTCACTGTAGCAGCTGGGTTGCAGGATCAAATTCACGTATTTTTGTGTGTTGCAAATCAACTTATGGTTAGTGTGTTTCATTCCAAACTTTGGCATCTTCTTTATTAATGTTTATGGATTGTTTGGATGCAATCTTTAGGGTGAAATCGTCCGCTGGTTTGATATTATTGCCTCCTAACTAAAGCGATTCCCTTGAATGTTTAAATGCATGCTTAAAATGCTCTAATATGCAGCGAACTTGGTATGGTTGAGTTGTTGGTTATAGTGAAGTGTATGGGCAGATTTATAAGCTCAAGGATCTGATTATTGTCTAAGTAAACTGTTGTTTCTTCCTTGCCCAGCGATCTCCTTTAAAGGCCCATATTTATTAAATAATATATATTTGTTCCTTCTTCCTAACAGTGACTCGGTTTGGTAGTGAAGATTGAATGTTTATTACATGTTTGGAATATATATATATATATATATATATATATATGCCCAGCGAATTGATAGCTACAGTCAAAATGACTTTATTTGGAGTATTATGGTCTGATTTTGGAGTGTGAAGGAGCCGCTGTTCTTTACTAAATTCAGCAACCCATTTAAATGCTTTTGCTTGTCTGCTGGCAGCGATTTCCCATACATTCATTACTCAGTTGAGAGTCAATGTAATTCTGTGTTTAGCGACTGGGATCTTGCACAAATTCACTTGTGATTTGGGTTCTTTAAGATCAGTGATCTAAGTGTGGCTGTTTGTGGTCTAATATTAATAATTTTGAGTTCCTTTCAAGGTGATTTGGATGACTGTTTGTTCCTGATTTGTGGCGACTTGTATAAGGCTTGGTTTAATAATATTTTTGGAGCTCTATAACAGCGAACTGTGGTAATAAAAGTAATTTGAGTTTGAAGTATGGTTTCACCTTCATTATAACAGAGGTTTGTAGCTTGATTGCATGACTGAGATATTTTAACATTGACAGCTGGTAATTGCATGTTTCTATGATGTTTTAAGGACTGATCTGAGGGTATGTTTGGAGCATTTAAGATGCTTCAGGGGCAGCGATCAGAATAGTAGCAATTCTTGATCACAGTGGATTGCATTGATTGCAAAAGAAGCCCAGATCTGATTTGTATGTTTAGCTGAGAATTAATTGCTAACTAATTAGTAGAGGCCATTAAACCCTTGTCTTCGGGTTTATTGAGTCATCTATTTGATTGGTCCAAGTAATTTTTGACTGAGTTTTGCTATTTGCATTTGTTTGGAGTTTTGAAGAGTTGGTCGAATTGCCTAATTTCCATTGAACCCAGAGTTGGGACATTATAGTGGTATCAGAGCGAGCTTCCTCTATTCATGTGGGTCATTTGTGAATGCAGGATTTGTATTTTCAGATTTGTATGCAGAGATAAAAGGCCCAATGGAATCATGGAGTTAAGGAGTGAAGGTGGGTTAAAAGAAAGGATCATCAAGGTTGGAAAGAAACTTAAGCATCCGCATCATTCCGAGGATGCCTTGCTTAAGGACTTGGAGAAAACAGTGAATTGTTTGGCCATGATCGAACAATCAGATAAATACATGATTCATTCATTGATGTTTCGGTTGATTGAGCCTAGGATTTTTTGGCATGAAGATGTGAGAATGAGAATTATGGTTGTTACTTGCATTGCTGAAGTCACAAGGATCACAACCCCTAATCTGCCCTACAATGATGATATCATGAGAGACATTTTCAAACATATGGTCGGAAGTTTTCAAGACCTTTGGAACGTCACAAGCCCTTATTACAGCAAGAGGGTAAAAAATTTAGAAGCTATGGCAAAGGTAAGATCTTGTGTATTAATGTTAGATCTTGGTTGTAATGATCTTTATCCTTCATATGTTCGAGGTATTATTTGGGGTTCAGAAAATATAATGGTTGCAATGCAAACCATCATGTCTACGGTGTTAAATGAATATGATGATATTCTTCAACATTTGTTTAATGTGCTTAAGGAAGAATTGAGACAGGAGGCATCGTGCATTTTTCACACCTTGGCAAAAGGTGTCATGAATCAATGTTCAATCGAGATAAAGACATATATGGCAGCCAAGTTTTCAAAAAATGATATGAGAATGGATTCTCAAGGTATGAGTTCTTTGGTGCATAATAATAAGTTTTTTTGTATCTAATACTTGCATAGAATGTAAAGGCACAGAAAAATAAGATGTTAAGGTAATGGATTATTCAAAATTTGATCTTTATTTCGCCGAGGATAATGAAGTTGTGAATGAACATGGGCATAGGGAAGAAAGTGTAATAAAGGGAACCTTGCCATCACTTTCTGGAAATGATAGAATTCACCTATTCCAAATAAGAGGTATGTTGCATGGCAATCTGGTGAGTGTTTTCATTAAAAATGGTGCTTCACACGATTTCATTGATGCAAGGATGGTTGCAAGCTTAAGTTTGAATATTGGAGGATTCCAAGGCCTCAAGGTATCCTTGGCAAATGGATCCATAATACTATGTTGGCACAAGAGTTCCCCACTCATTATCACATTGAGAAACAATGAAGTATGTGATGATTTCTATGTTGTGAGTTTGAATAACATGGATGTGATATTAGGATGTCAATGGTTTTACACAATGGGAGAATTCACTCTCACCCTACAAAAGATGGAGCTCAAATACACCAAAGAAGGCAAGGTAATTGGAATCCAAGGTATAAGAACAAGTTTGCCTAATGATGAGTCTTTAATTATTGACAATTTGCATAAGGAAGTTCCTTGCCATGATCTATTTTGCATCTCAAGTAGTTAAATAAACTTTATGGCTGTTATGCATAAGAAAAAACAGCCACCTCATGCTTTCCTAATAGATAATTTTGTTGGTACAAAGGCTCAGAAAATTTCAGTTTTTCTTTTCACAACAAATTGGAAGTTTCTTATGCATGGACTGATAAAAAGAGTGCAGTTTAAGGGGGCTGCCAACAGTAATTTTCTAAGAGGGCTGCAAAATCGGTTAGAAACATGCAAACATGGGTTCAAAGGTATCTATATGATACCAAAATTTAAGGTAACAAATGATGCTTGGGCTTGAAGAAGAATGATTTATTATTAGTACAAGTTGTCATGCAACATAAGACTGTTGTATTTATCATTTTTAGTTTGTTACCTTAGTCATTTGTTGTTCCTTATGATCATGGACCACATATTAGGAAGGGTGATGAAGTTTTTGACTCAAATTCTTTTATGAGTGATAAGTTCTTCTACATCAAATGGAGTTTCATGAGGAATTATGTATGGCTTGTTTTTATAGCTAACATTTTGTGGGAAAGAGTGTGGCAAAAGTACAGGAAAATCTGGAAGCATATGACTGAAATTTTGGGACAGCAGAATGAGAAACCAAATTATACAAGGTTGTTTAATTCTACAATTCAGATTTTTGATGTACACGTGATGATATGGTTATTAGTGTTTGATTGTAACTCATGCATGATTGATTGGGAAGGGCTAAGTCTAATTTTTGAAGAGAAATGACATGACTACAGCAGCGTATGGGACTTCATAGCAGATTGTGGGGGCAGCCCATGCATGGAAGAGAGTTGGGCATCATCCATGCCATGGGGACACCAAGAAGAAGCAAGAAAAGTGTTTTTTAACACTTATTTTTCTAACAAGTTTTTTCCATGCACAGGTTTAAAGAGAAAATGGCACCTGAAAACATTCCACAATTTCAAGAGAGAGAATCAACACAAGTTGTTGCAAGTGCTCTATCACTTGATTGGTACAGGAGCGAGACTTTGGGTACACCCCAACATTGTATTTGGATGCATGAGCTCACTATTGCTTGAGGGCAAGCAATCTTGGGAAGGGAGGACTGTAATGTCCCCCATTTTTTTTTAAGACCCTTAGCCTATCTTTCCCCTTAGGCTTTGGAATGTTGCAAAGAGAAAAAAAATTTAAATAATTAAATATTATTGCCCGGAGAGTGATTTTTATCATTTGACATTATAAAGCAATAATTACTTTATTATTTAATTATGAAGACTATTTAATTTAATTCCCAAAATATAAATTAAATGGGGAATTAATTAAATAAATATTTAAGTGGCTTTTATTGATAAAATCACCCTTAGAAAAGGGGACGCCACACCTAGGAAAAATAAACTGCTTTTATTTAATAATTTCCCTCTCCTAGAAATTTCGAATTTTGTGTCTCCTTGCTTATAAAAGGAGTGTTAAAATCATTGTTACATTCATGTTATGATGAGATTATTTTGACACTCCATGCTTAAAGTTGGGATGCATGCCCATTAATGTTCTCTCTCTCTCTCTCTCTCTCTCTCTCTCTCTCTCTCTCTCTCTCTCTCTCTCTCTCTTGTGCGGGAAATATTCGAGCTGGTTATGATGTGAATTGAAGAAATTTTCAGTATGCTTGCAAATCTATTTGATCTCCCGTTTCAGCGACTTATTTGTGGAGTTTTGGGATTGATTTGAATGCAAATTTAATTAGCTGATCGTGTGAATTTATAATTGGGTTTTTGTGGCATCAAATTGTGAATTTATTGCAAATCGACTTGGGTGTATTGGTTTCCAACCTCAGCGATCCCTTTCATGATTTTAGTCAGCTGTTTGTATGCATTTCTGAGTGTGGCACAGTCAGCCTTTTGCATGCTTTAACGTCCTATACTGCAGCGACTTGCTTTAATGATGAGTGTGATCAAGTTTAGTGCTTTGTTATGGTGAATCGATTGAGCTAGTGGTCTGGTTTGAAGCTCTTGATTGCAGCGACTCATCTAGGGCATACTAATGCTAATTGATTGGTGTTATATGGACTGCTGTTTTCCCCTTGGCCAGTGATTTCATTGTGAACTGTTTGGGTGTTTAAAAGCATTCTTTAATGCCTCTCATGTGCAGCGACCAGTCTAGGTATATTTTGTTCCTTGAGCATTCTTAGCAATTAGATCTATGTCATATTGCCCAGCAAAATTCCCCGTGAATATTAAATACATTGTTATGATGATACGACTTGATATATGCATGGTAGGGTAAGATTATAGCTTTTATATGGCAGCGATTTCTTCTATGTTGCATGTAGACTGATTTGGAGTAATCTTCCAAAGTGGATCGACTATTTCTATGCATAATTATATATCCCTGAATGCAGCGATCAGGATTATTGCATGATTAATAATAATTTTGAATTCCTTATAAGGATATTTAGGTGACTGTTGCTAGTTGAACAAGGCTGAGTTAATGGAGTTTAATGTGACTGTGATGTCCCCTTCTAGGACAATTTAGAACAGGAAGAAGTATTTTTCAAGATTAAGAAAAGAATGGAAAAACCCTTTTGCTTCAACCTAAAATATCTCAATGTCAGTTATTTCGAACCCAAATAGGGTTGGAACTAGCCAAGGTGGTGGGATAGATTAGAAGAAAACAATTGGAATTTAAACACATTCAAATCAGATTTTTAACAGCTGAAAAATAATTAATATTCAAACTACGACTGCTGCAATCTTCCAAAATTATTTCCCGTTTAACCATCCAAGCAAAAAATCTCAAACTTTGGATTTTGGGCCACAAAAATATGAAGAATAATATTCTAAAACCAGATTTCACATAGCAAACACAAAACCCTAATTTTACCGTAAAAATAGGTCGCCCAGCACATTTAGGGCATCAAATCCACTCCAAAAATTATGAAATCACCTTCTCCTTATCTCTCCTAATTTTTACAACCACATTCAATATTAAATTGATCCCAAACTGCAGATCTGAATTTTATAACAGCAGTTAATCAATCAAAATGCAACCCAAAATAGTTGAAACTTCAAAAATTAATATCTTACTCGAAATTCAATATTTTTCCTCCAAATAAGATGCAGATTATTCTATAATTCAAGGTCTTTCCAATGAACTATGAATCTGAATTTTTAGATCATTGAAACCCCTTCAAAACAACCCCCAAAATCTGAAAATCAGTCGTTAGGGTTAGGAAAAATTAATTAAATAATTTCCAGCTCACAAAACTCTTCCAAAATACTCAAATAATCAGCCCTTGCATCTAAAATAATTAATTAAACACAGCAGCAATTAGATCCAACATAAACAACCTCAAAACATGATAGATCAAACCCCAAACCAAGTCAATTTACCTTTAATAAATTGCAGCAATAATAATAGTCATAAAACACCACAAACCCTTCACAAAAATGTAGATTTATTCTCCAAATAAATACGCCAATACCCAAGACCAAGTCGTCAATGCAAGAATGAATATATCATGCATAAACACATTCAACAGAAGAAAGCTCAATGGAGAGAACAATGGAGTCTTCAATATTCTTCAATAATAGATCCAAATGAGAGAGCACAAAGCAAGAACTATGGCATACATCCCAATACTCCAAGCATAGAGTTTCAAATTAATTTCATCATAGCATGAATGTAACAGTGATCCTAGCACTCCTTTTATAAGCAAGAAGGCACAAAATTCGAAATCCCTAGGAGAGGGGAATTATTAAATAAAAGCAGTTTATTTTTCTTAGGTGTGGCGTCCCCTTTTCTAAGGGTGATTTTATCAATAAAAGCCACCTAAATATTTATTTAATCAATTTCCCATTTAATTTAATATTTTGAGAATTAAATTAAAGTCTTCATAATTAAATAATTATTGTTTTCTAATGTCAAATGATAAAAATCACTCTCCAGGCAATAATATTTAATTATTTAATAAAATTTTCCCCTTGTAACATCCCAAAGCCTACGGGGAAAGATAGGCTAACGGTCTTCAAAAAATGGGGGACATTACAGTGCAAATGTTAAACCTTTTGAGTATTGCAAACTATTAGAAGGAAGACATACACATGCAAACTATTGTCCTTCTACAAATAAATCCTCGACTCCCCATCTTATCCCATTCACAAATGAAACCCGCATAGACCCGAGATCTTGATGCAACTTTAACCATCCCCTTCTTCCACCATACCCACATTGGAAATCATAGACATAGGTCTTGGAGAGTATGAACTCCAAAATGCCCTTCATGTTGGCAATCTACCATTATACCCAGGTAGTTATGGTCAATCTAATGCTCCCCATATCAAAGTTGCTCCTATCTATAATCTTGGTATGTCTATATGGCAAAGGTTTGGATATCTAGATGAAGAACATATTCTGAGTTCGTCAGAATCTTGGCTATATGACAATGGATTTGCTTCTTGCTACGAATCATGCGAATATACTAAAGCACACAAAATCATGAAAAATACGGAGTTGAAAGGTAAAGAACTTGGGAAAAACAAAGGACGTCTTGATCCGGTATCTTACACAAAAAAGCTTTATTGTTAAGGTCTTAGTTTCCATACATTTGAAAATTCATCGATACTACTTGATGTCTCGACTAGTGGTGAGGACACTAACTCTGACGATGAGACAGATTCCACACATAGCCTCTTTGATAACCTTGCTGAAACAGACCTTTTTATTGAAAACCTCTCCATCAATACCATTGACTGCCAACTTGTCTATCCTACCCTTATATGTCGGGATCCACTAAATCATGTCTCTATGGATCTCTTTCAAAATGATGAGGCCATTGAAGAGTTTCTCAAAACTTGGGATCCCATCCCCCTTTCTGATCACAGGAAAGGATTTGATATTGACCTTGACACATCTACTTTGGTGAGGAACTGGAGTACCCTAGTCCGCAAAAAGATGAAAATCAAAACAAAAAAATGAAAAATAACATCTCCCATAGTGCAAACCTCGATGAGGTGCCACTTGAGAAACACAAAATCAAAAAATTAAAAATAATAAAACAAGAAAGGGACATATCTCCTAGCGAAAACCTTTCTGAGGCACAAGAGAGAGGGGACTCTCATTCATCTCAAACTAATGATTTACATCAACCAACAATATCATTTTCAGGAAGGAACGCATCTAAAATGTTGGTGGAGGAAACAATAGACATCAACATCAACACACCGGAGCAACCAAAGATTTTACAACTTGGTGCAAGTCTTTCAAATAAAGAAAAAGCCGAGTTCACAACACTCCTTGTTGAATTTCAAGATATTTTCGCATGGACTTACAAAGATATGCCAAGATTAGATCCATCACTCGTGGTACACCACCTTGTGGTACATCCAAATGCAAAACATGTCAAGCAAAAATGGAGAAAAATGCATCCCAAAGTTGCATTACTTGTGAAAGCAAAACTTCAAAAAAAACCAATAGATTATTCAACGTGGATTTCAAACATAGTAGTTGTGGCAAAGAAAACTATGGGCATCAAAATATGTATTGATTTTCATGACATCAATAAGACTTGTCCAAAAGACGACTTTCCTTTATCAAACATCAATATGATCGTGGATTCAATAGCGGGTCATGAAATGCTTTCCCTAATGGATGGCTTTTCTAGCTACAATCAAATACAGATTGTTGAAGAAGATCGACATAAAACAGCATTCACTACACCATGGGCCACATCGTATTATAAGGTCATGCCTTTTGGCCTTAAAAACGCAGGTGTCACATATCAAAGAGAGATGATAGTCATCTTTCACGATATGTTACATGATATCATGGAAAATTATGTAGACGACATCCTAGCAAAGTCTAAAACACGAGTAGATCATCCAACAATATTGAGGTGCATCTTTGAAATATTGCATGAATATAAAGTCAAACTTAACCCAAAGAAATGCCTGTTCGGTGTCACATTAGGTAAATTACTAGGATTTATTGTTTCACAGAGAGGCCTAGAAGTGGAGCCTGCAAAGGTCAAAGCAATCATGGAAATGCCTCCCCAAAATCTCAGGCAACTAAGAGATCTTCAAGGAAAGATCCAATCAATCAAAAGGTTCATTTCACAACTAGCAAATAAGTGTCATCACTTCAATCAATTACTGAAAAAGGATGTCCAGTTTTGGTGGAACCAAGAATGTCAAGATTATTTTGCAAACTTAAAAGAATATCTATCAAGTTCACCAGTTCTCAAGCCACCAATATCAGATAAACCAATGCTTCTCTACACATCTGCTATAGAATATGTAATAGGAGCATTGCTAGCACAACATAACGATCACAAATAAGAGCAAGCAGACTACTATCTTAGTAGAACACTTATTGACCACGAGCTAAAATATTTGCAAGTTGAGAAAGTGTGTCTAGCAGTAGCTTTCGCATTTCACAAACTATACCATTATGCTCAATCATACAACCAAACTCATTGCAAAAGTAGATCCCCCCAAACCCATTCTCACAGGCAGAATGTCAAGTTGGGACATTCTATTTATTGAGTTTGATATCAATTTTGTTAGTCAAAAAGCAATCAAAGGACAAGCTCTTGCAGATCAACTTGTCGCGGCACCTATACCAGGATCGGAACCTCTTCATTTCAAATTTCCAAATTAAGAACTTTGTATGTAAATATAGTACCTTCTTGTATATTTTTATGGATCTTGCAATGTTTATGGATCAGGAGCTGGAATTTTACTTATCACACCAAATGGTAATGTTATTCCAAAATCTTTGCATTTGGCCTTTCCCTGCATAAACAATATTGTAGGGTACGAAGCCCTCATGGTTAGATTGAAATTGGCTATATCATGGAATCTCAAAGAGTTGGCAATGTTTTGCGATTCACTTTCGACCATCAAACAAGTCACAAATGAATACCAAGTAAAAGATGAAAAAACTCGTTCCTTACAAACTCATTGTGGATAGCCTTAGAGGTTACTTTCAGTTGATCACATTTGAACAAGTTCCTCGCCTTCAAAATAAATCAGCAGATGCTATGGCGACTATCGGATCTTTTCTTGAGTTCAACTCCCATCAAACACACATTGAGTTTCTCGTTGAACATCTTTTGGTTCCAGCCTACAATTTGCCTGAGTCAACCATGGTCTGTGAAATAGTTAGTCCTAACAATCCTTGGTATCATGACATTTATACTTTCATCCATGACCACACTTCTCCTATACACATGAACTCCCAAAATAAACAAGCCTTAGCACAACGTGTTTCGTATTATACCCTACTTGACAATACCCTTTATAGAAGAGGCTATGATGGGACTCTATTAAGATGTCTCAACCAAGATGAAGTCCTCCAAACCCTAGAAGAGGTACATGTTGGTATTTGCGGAGCACATACAAGCGGCATGGTTTTAACAAAGAAGATCTTACTCATAGTTTACCATCGGCCTACTATGGAGTTTGATGTACGCAAATTTGTCAAGAAGTGTGTGGCTTGCCAAATACATGGGAACCTCATTCATGCACCTTCTCAAGCTTTGCAACCAATCACTACACCTTGGCCTTCTCCCAATGGGGGCTCGACCTTATAGGAAAAATCAACCCCACCTCATCTGATGGCCATAAGTTCATTATCATTGCCACAGAATATTTTACCAAATGGGTAGAGGCAATGCCTCTCACATATGTCACTGATAGTAATGTTTCCAAATTCATATTCAACCACCTCATTTGTCATTTGGAATTCCCTTATAATGGTAAGTCATTGAAAAATAAAAACGTTAAAGCATTAGCCAAATGTTTCCACATCCGCCTTCGCTAGTCTACACCTTACTATCCCCAATGTAATGACCAAGCTTAAGCGTCCAACAGAACTTCGAAATCCAACATGGAAAAATTTGATGATAAGCACGGTCACAATTGGCATACACAAGTATTTCCTACCCTCTGGGCCTATCACACATCCTTTTGTGCTCTAACAGGAGTCACTCCATTCTCACTTGTATATGGCTCTGAAGTTGTATTACCTATAGAGGTCAAGCTCCCATCACTCTGTGTATCCCTCCAACATCTGATCAAAGAAGACTATCGAAAAGCTCGTCTTGTTGAGCTTGATCTCCTAGATGAAAAGAGGCTCAACGCTTTAGATCACCTCAAAGTGTATCATAATCGACTTCGTCACAGCTACAACAAGATCAAACCAAGATGATTTGAGATCGGCAGCCTTGATTTAAAAGAAAGTCAAAAGAATACAGCCAAAGATCGGGACAAGAAAGGAAAATTTGAACCAAATTGGTTGGGTCCTTACCCTATCACTCCAAAATTTGGATCAGGTGCTTACAAGTTGTCCACTCAAGATGGCGAAGAGCTTAGAGAACCCATGAATGCGGTTCATTTGAGGAGATTTTTTTCCTGATTCATTTATACATACCTCTTGTGCTGGGGCATTTTGGCACAGTCACCTATATAGTTCTTCCATCCTATACATTTTATTGTTTCATCTCAGCCTGATTTCTGCCACTTGTTCCTTGTATTTAGAATGTACACTATCTTTCATCCTATCCGTTTACACTCACATCCATCCCTTCATCTTAATAAGCCCTTATGGTGCTTGTGTATGCTTGGGTGGGTCCCAAAACACCTAACTAAATCTCATTGGTTGTTACAATTAGGTCAAAAAATCAAAAACAAAAAAACATTCAAAACATCCCAAAATCCAAAAACATTCAAATAATCAAAAAAATCAAATAATCAAAATCCAAAAACCTTCAAACACACAAAGTCCTAAAAATTTACAAAATTCAACAATCCCCAAAAAATCAACACAACAAAACAAAATCACACTTTTAACTCTTCCAACCATCCAGCGACTATCAAAACAAATCATCTTACCCCTCGCATGTATCCTTGCTTGGGGGAAAGTCCAATCAATCTTTATCCCTTGCGTGTATCCTCGCTTGGGGCAATCTCGACTCTCATTTTCTCCCTTGCATGCATCCTTGCTTGGGGGCAATGACCCATTTTAATCTCAGATTAATCTTTAATGCGGATCTAACACAATTGTCACTTGACCCCACTCTTCAGTTTGATCCAATCCCCTTACATGTATCCTTGCTTGGGGGCATCCAAATTTGCTTACTCATCGTTATGGAACACATTGGGAGCATAGTTAATTGTCTTTATTTACAGTTGTGTTGCATTGCTCCTTTTTTTCTTGACCAAAGACAAGTATTTCGTTATCTTGGTTCATTTACAACAGGTGCATTTTATTTTTTATCTTTTGTTTCCCTTGGACCAATTATAAGTATTTTGTTATCATCTTGGTTCATTTATAGCCATGGTGTATACATTTTCTATGTGTATTGGGTTTGTTTTACGCTTTATCTTTTGTTTGTTGTGTGTGTGTTTGTTTAAGCAAGTAATGGGTTAAACATCACAATTCTCTCATAATCATGGTGCCAACTCTATTGTGCAACATCAAAATAAGGTTGCTCTAAAATACAATATCTGAATTGAAGCTCAAGCTACGAGCAAAATCACCCCATCATCTTTATAATACTCTCAAATCATACGCTTTCTCATTCTTCTTATTAAGTGGTTGTCCATTGCTTTGTCATGTCACCCATCTGCTTGAGGGGGCACTCTTTTAGCATTATCCATACTCGTTGGGGCATCCAAATGCTTCACTAGGGCATCCAAATGCTTCACCAAGGCAAGTCAAACAAGTCCACCACACTTCCATATCATTCGCTCATTGATCTACATGCGTCTATTATCTTTAAAATGTTATTACTTCGTAATAACACTTTAAAGATGGGCAAATGTAGACACCCTAAAAATGCATACCTATTCTTAATCATCCTTATCACCTGCACAATGTGCCAAATCAGTTCTAGAATACATCCTAAACCATTATCCTCCCACATTCCATTAGAATTCACCCACATCTCATTAGAATTAATTTAATTAATTCTATCATGCATAAACCATACACTTACACTCCTTAGCTAATTTAACTAGCTATTTAAATAAAATAAAAAGCTAATTATCCACTCACCTCCCACTCAACTCAACTTCATTAGCTCACTTCAATAAAGTTTTACAACCCTACAAAGGAGGAAGCAAAATTGCATGTACAATTGAAGAATTCAAGAGTCAACTATTCAAATTCATTTCCCCTTAAATTCTTATTCAAACCAACCAACTTCACAAACCAAATCAACTTGCTAAATCAGGAAAATGCATTCATTAACCTGCAACTCATTCAAAGCTTGATTCACAATTCATGGCCTCTCATTCAGCTATAAATAAGAGGCTCTTTCCTTCACAAATCATCTATTGGAAGCTTAAGGCATTTGTAGCATTACTCTATCAAATTGCCATAAAAATTTGCACGTCGTGAGGCTGCCCATTTGATCGACAAATTCATCCATTACTCATAACACAACATTCTTTCATTTGGAATTAATTTTGGAGTATCCACAAACAACTCATCAAAGGAGATTCAACAAGCGGGGTACTTCATTTCACACTTTATCCATCTCATCCGAGGTTGCAAGAGAACGTGAAGAGGGATCGGGTTTGTTTGTATTGCTTGTTTCTTTCATCGTTTCAGTTTTCCTTGTACACACCCTTGAATTTCATCAAGTTAGAATGTCCATGGTCAGCATGAAATCGACATACAATACCCCACAAATAGTTTTTGTCCTACTTTTTTAGCCATAGTTATGAAATCATGAAGTGAAGTCCACAAATGTGTAGAAATGCTTTAGACGGTTTTTCTTGTTGTTCAGAGGATTTCTCCACTAATGACGAAAATAAAATTTATGCTGTCATATGTGGGTTAAATTCCTTAGTTTCTTTGTCTTTATTTGGTCATTCCTGTAAATCCTTTCTAGACTGCTACTTTCTTTTTCACTCTCTAAGGCTTAAAGGCCTATTTAAAGTTTCTTTTCCATTTTTACCCATTTGTCTTGATTCGTCGATCTTGGTACCAGTACAAATATGGGGTTTGTGTATGCCGTTGCAGCAATTATTTTTGCCTCGGGTACTGCCATACAAAAAAATTATAAAATATCAAAAAATATAGCCAAATAGCCAAAACTAACCACGTAACATGCATAATATCTCTAAGGCTTAAAGGCATATTTAAAGTTTCTTTTCCATTTTTACCCATTTGTCTTGATTCGTCGATCCTGGTACTAATACAAATATGGGGTTTGTGTATGCCGTTGCAGCAATTATTTTTGCTTCGGGTACTGCCATACAAAAAATTATAAAATATCAAAAAATATAGCCAAATAGCCAAAAGTAACCACGTAATATGCATAATAGAGTAAACAAAATAAGTTGAATAACCACAAAACATAATGATAATTTGATGCCCAATGTCATAATATTTAGTGGTCGAACTTTAAATTATATAAGACAAATGTTATAATGTATACATAAATATTAGGATGACTCAGCATATTCATATTGATCTTCAATGTCTGCATCGAGAGCATCAACACCATCATGTGGTTTGTTAAAACCACCTATAGTAGTAGTGTCACTCCCACTAACTCTATTATACAGGTTGTGTGAAGAACCCTCTAACTCCATGTTGAGCAATAAAAGCATCCAAGTTAGGAGTCTCTAAGTCTACAGCCCAACACATTGTTGCTTGTTGTTTGTACTCATCCTTCTTATGTATTAGAAGGCATAGGTTGGCATGTACATAAACCAAAGCCTCCGCCTTTTTTACTGCTATCTTGTTGTGCTTAATTAAGTGGATAAAGAAGTATGTACCCCAATTCCACTCAGCTAAAGAGGAACTCACAACCTATTGAGGCAAGTCACAAAGTAAATGCAAAATTAAAATTTATTAAAGAAAATAATTAAAACAAAACGTCAAAAAGAAAGTTAAAAAAGTTAAAATCTTACTTCTGACAAAAAATTTATTGCGAGTGGTTGGAGGTGGGTGGATGCTTGCTCATAGAGGTACCACCACATACGAGCATCTTTCTTGTACATGTCACAAAAAGCATTAAGGGAATAACCCGTGGAAGCTAATCCCAAGCTCTCTCCTAACTATGTCTTCTCTTGTAGATCAGGAAAGATTTTAGAGAATGTTTCCTTATACCCCTCGCCAAACTTAACATTCTTATATGGTGGGACCCTCCTATGCAAAGAAAGAATCTCTATACTATGGTATTTTGGAGACAATGCGAAAGCAAGAAGATGTTATGAAATGGTAATTTTGTTCCATTTATCACTGAGATGTGACTATACTTCCTTGAAGAAGCTCTTTGTAGGATTTTGCTCTTTGGCATTTATAATGGACTTTATCTTCTCAATCATTGAGTCGACTCTATCGTAAATCTCAACCAAACATGAATGATCCATATCAAAAAAGATTGAGCATACTCACGATGGGCTTGGAAAAACTACACAAGTACTCCACACGATCCCACCACCCATCATCCAAAATCAACCCTTTCACCTTTGTGACCCTCTCTATGTTTGACTTCCTTCATACACCCCAAATCTTACTGATAGCCATGTTACCCAATGCCTCTCGCACCATCACAAGTTGTCTAAAGATGAGTGTGTGTGAGGCAAAACAAGTCTCAACAACCAAAACATAAATTAAAAAAAAAACAAACATTCAAATATCAAAATTTTGAAAAATTTTACAAATTATAAACTTAAATTTAATTACCTTCAAGTGTTGCAACTTCAAGAAGGTCTTGAAGATGTCAACGGTTGGCAATAAACATTTGGATCTCACACGCCTCCTCATAGACTTGTTTAATCCAATCAATTTTGGTGCCCAATTTTGTAGCATTAAGTCAAGGGAATGGATAGTACAAGGTGTCCAAAATATGTGCCCATAACTTACTTCAACCAACATTCTAGTAACTTCGCAATTATTTGTGTTGTCTATAATAGCTTGGACAACATTATGAGGCCTCACTGCCTAATGGACTCCATAAGGATGTCAGCAATGAATTGTGCATTCTACAACTGCCCCTCACAATCAACACCCCTAAGAAACATTGTCCCTTTAGGCCATACTGCAACCACATTAATCAATTTCCTATTTGCCACATTATTCCATCCATTGGAAACGATAGACACACCCGTTTCCACCCAGGAATCCCTAATGGGATACAAAGAATTATCAACATGATTTCTTTCTTTTTCCAATAAGGTGGTGCACAACTTTTCATACCCTAAGCCGGTGAACCCTTTAGGAGCTGCATTGATAGCTTTCATTGTATCCCGCCAATATGGTGATCTTACAACATTAAATAATAACCCACATACATAAATACAATGTCCGATGCATTGATCAGTTGGATCTTTAGATTCAATTTAGATTGCCCTTTCCAATAGCATGCACCTTTTTTCCTCTTGTGGCTAAGAGATGAATATTCTTCCTCCCTGACTACAGCGGATGTAGACAAAAATGGGCATGACACAGTAACAACAATGGTACGAGACAGAGCAACAAGTGGCTTGCTAAAATTAGATACTTTCTTTGCCAAAGAATGCTTTGATTTTAGGGCACCTACCGCAATCACTTCTTCTTGCTCTTTGATGTATCTGAGGATCTTTGAAGTTGACAACCCCTTTCCACTTGGCCCACTACAAACTTTAATTCCTTGGCCAAGAACGGCACACAAATGGGCTTTTACCTGATTGTACGAGATCTTATATTTAGCATTACAGTATGAGCAAACCCAAATATAACCCTCTCCACACAGCACCTATTCTAATATTGTGACATACTTCTAAAGGGTGAGAAAGGATTGATTTTGAAGGTTGTCCCTTGGCCCACAAAAGTCACAAGTTCAACCATTCTAGCAAAACCCTTTAGTTATTTAGTTTCAAAGAGAGCGATATTGCTATTAAAATTTAAGTCCCAAAGGGAAAAGAAACCTATTTGACATTTGTTGAAAGTAGCTAAAACATTTAGAATAAAATATAAATTAAAAAAACATAAAAACTTACCTTAAACCAACGATCCTCTTTGTTGCAAGCTCCGTAAACTCCTTGGCACCAAATGGATAGTTGTAGTGGCATAGGATTAGCATAAGAATGGAGTTTCAGCCCTAAGCAATGGAAAAAAATGAAGGTGAGAGAGCAAATATGCAATGAAAGATAAGTTTACAATGAAAGATGAATGTGTTGTTTGCTTTTAATAAAATGAATGTGAGTGTCTGTAATATCCCCTTCTCGGTCGAAAACCCTTAGCCCATTTTGTCTCCCCGACGGCTAAGGAATAAACTCAAGAGGAACTTAAGTTATAATAATTTATTATAAAGTGCAAATAAAAAAGAGAAAATATTATAAAGACATTTATAATGAAATTATTATAGACTTGATAATAAAATAAAATTAGAAAAGTTGAAGTCACCTTATAAAGTCTAATTTTCCCCTAGAAAATGCGACCTCCTTATGGGATGGATCAAAAAGGAAAAACATTAAATGAGGGTATAAAAGCTTATTGAATGTTAAGGGAGACAAGTTGGATCATTAGCTCTATATAAGCAAGTCAACTTGCTTGAGGAGGGCATCACTCGTCTATTTTATGGAATCTTATTTGTAGATCCTTTTTGTGGGCTAGTCTAGACAATGCAGATTCTCTTTTCTAGGGTTAAACTTTAATTTATAAGCTCTAGTGCCAAGTATATTGAATGAAGATCCAAGGCAAACCTAGGCACTTATTCTTTCTAATATTTGCGACCATAACAACATGGTTCATGAGAACTGAAGCAATGATACACTTCATCTATGACAATTATTATTCTTTTTTACCACATTTTACAGCAATGAAAATATGAATAAAGACTATATGTGTGAATATTTCAGAGAGAGAGAGAGAGAGCACGAAATGGTGAATATCCATATGAGAAGGAAGGGCCTGTATTGAGCTTTATGCATGCCTCAATCCATATCAAAATTGTTATAAAATGTATATGTACATCACAAGAGCCATATCAAAATTCCATTCAGCTGTTGGTTGCAACTCACATATAAATAAATAATTAACCCCTCCAGCCCTCCCGTGCCCCCTCTCCCCTCTCTCTCTTCAACTCCTTGTAAGCCTCTTCAGTACTACAAAATACCTTACAAAAATCCAGGGAATCACCATACATTGTCTCATTCCATCTCCATAACTTCTCTTATTACACAAAAAATAAATGACATAGCCACAGTTACTCTCAACCCTCTCGTTTTAGCTCCTTGTAAGCAACGTCGTACTCCTCAACGAATCCTACACAGCACCTTCCAACAACCCAGCAGAAGCACCACATTGTTGTTTCATTCTTTCGGTTATAGTACTCTTCCCAAATGGCCAAGTCCTCACACATTTGACCTATTTTAATTAAATGTGCAGACATAGCTCTTTCCCGACTTATTCCTGAATTTCCCCCCAAGTTACAAGTTTATCATTACTCTTCCACTTGTTAGAGTTGTCCTCGAGTCTGAGTTGCAAGGCTACACTTCATACACAGCAAAATAATAACTACGCATATATACCTTACATTGATGATGTGTATTCTATTCCTATGACATCCACTAGTAAATACAAGACTTTGTGCCAATTTCATTGTCTATTGAGAGGATTTATCATGGAAAATGTGTTTTTCTTATGAAACTATTTATCTTGGTTGGGCATTTACCATTTTTACCTCGAGTTTTCAGCATTTGCTCCATTACACTACATATTTACGGTTTGCTTACAAAGCCCTTGTGGATTTTTCTTTGGTTTTGAGAGCACAATACTTAGGGCTCAAATGCTATCCCATGCTTATTAGGACCTCTGTTCAAAGATCGACTGCAGAGAAATGCTCCAGAAGGAAAACACAAAGATCATCGGAGACCAGGCAATCCTACTAACCTGGAAAATACACCTTTACAAGATGAATTGCCCCAGCCATGCAAATGTTGAAACCCAGACAGTTGAGTGTTTTCCTTGCGCCGTTAGGTGTTGGTTCCAAGAATGATCATTTGAGCATCACAGAATGCGCAAATGATGCTTAAATATTCTAATTTGCAATGTTTTGAGTTTCACAAATCACCAAACAGGTTTTCAAGCAGAATGGAATATGCAAATTGTGGTTTTGTTGCCCTTCCTTTCTCTTTCTGGATTTGCATTTTCGTCATCCAAATGGATATCTCTTTCCTCAAAGTCACCTGGTACTTGCACCAGACCTCGTCAAGTTGGGCACACCACACCCAGAGTTGAATGCAATATTTTACCCAGTTTCATACTTACCTTGTCTACGGGGTATTTGAACCCGGGGATTCATTATCAAAGCCCCCATCTACGGGCATCCCCTTCAAATGCCTCCAATGATTTGTTACTTAAGGGCATCCCCTTCGACTGGATCTGGAATTAGATTACTATAACATCCTTTCAATACTTCACAGATCTCCCGGGGCTCCTTAATTAATATTAAGGTGATTTACTTCTTAAGATCGTCCAACAGTAGCCCAACTCCGTAGCTAAATGTAAGGCTTGGGCATTTTACAGTTTAGGCTGATTGAAGGCCAAATTAAGTTTTATAGAGTATAATTTACCGGGTGATATCTACTTCGAAATATTGTTATTGCCCGTGTCATTTTCAAATAGCTGGTCACGAGTTCAAACCATATCGACTAAAAGAAGAATGAAACGCGTTCACATATATAAGCAGGGATGATCAACTTACAGTGCTTGATTTTCAGCTTGTTATATCTAATATTAAATGAAATGCTGTTATATACTTTGTAAAGGAAATAGTACAGTTCGATGTATTACCTCTGTATAGAGCGTCAACTCCGTTCCTGCTTGACTGAGCTCAAAATTTGTTTCACAGAAGAATATAGGTCATATGGGTGTTTCTCGGGTTTTAAGCTTTATAATTGTAAGATCAGTTTCAGGATTTGGGTTACACAGGGTTTTGGACCAGGGTTCTGTCAAGGGATTCTTGTCGTGATACAGTTTAGTTAAGTGGTACTCTTCCATGCAATTAAGCGGTTTTTCACCTGAATAGATATTGTGCCTATTCGAACACTGGAAGACCTGTTATCTTGTGAGGTCATAGGGCTTCTCATATGAATCCAAATTGCATCGAAAGGTTTGTAATGGCACAGTCTATGAGGTAGAAAAAGCTTATGGTTCCTGGGAAACAAAAACTATGGTGCTTCAGTCTTTAACTACATCAAACCTAACTGGCCCCAAATATGAGGAGGTAAAAAAAATATCTCTTGAAGGAATGTGCTAGTCTTGAGCAAATATCCTGGGATTATGTACTTTTTTTATTGAATCTGTATTTTTGCACTTGTGAAGTACACAGAATTCTCAGGCTTAGACGCCAAGGACTGAGGGGTTTCCATTCCGCCAAATTTGCCCGAGGCACGATCCTAGCCTCATCCCTTAATATGGTATCTTCGGGCCATTGCACTCAACAAAAATTGAACCTTGGTGGGCTCTTTGTGAGCCAAGCAACTTCACCATTGGGCCAACGGCCATTATATTATGTATTTTAGTAAAATAATCTGTTGTTTTTGCAATCTTATATTTAAGGCCCTTCAGTTTTATGGGTAGGGATTTTAGAGTTGTAGAAGCAATTCCAAGGTTATAGTTCTATCTTTAGAGTAAGTGATCAATAGATTGTAAATTTCTTTCACTCTAATTTATGAAGGCTCAGTGTAGACACAATTTTTGTATAGGACTAGTTAATTGTTATGATATTAGAGTATATGTATGTTTATATATTGTTAGTCTAAATTGGACGCATATTGGTGTGTATTCTTGTGTTTTATCAATTGATTGGTCTAAATTAAACTCTTATTGGCACACGTTCTTGTATGTATTGATTTATTGATTTGATTTTGTTGTGTTGTTAACACTTTCAACCTTATTCTCATTCATTGACTTCTCATTCTTCTCCATGTGGGCCTTATTTTATCCCATTTTTATATATTTTCTTTTGTTTTCCTTCTCTTTGACTTTCTCTCTTTGTCTCCTGGTTTCAGCTGACTTTTGCCTATTTTTTGTCATTTTTGAGGGTTTAGGACCATTATCGCACCATGTGAAAATAGTCATGCATATTTTATGGGCCCATATCACTCACATATAATTTGATGAGTTTTGTACCCTTTTTTATTGGTTTACATGTCCCTTGTGTGTCTACTTGCATGACAATAGGGTCCAAATTTGAATTTTAAGTAATTTATAAATATAAAGGTGCATTAGTGCATTTTACCCATAGAGCCTATTTAAATTGCAAGGAAATAATATGATATTAGTGCAAGGGTACTATTGTCATCATTATTTTATTACTTCGTTACAATGTACCAACCAAAATTTGTGAATCTGTCATGTATGTTTTTTTTTGCTTATGATCCCTAGGGAGAAGGCCCTAGCCTACAAAAAAGCTTTCCGAACCAATCCATGATATTTTCAATCATCTATGAACTCTTAGGAAAACTTGTAGGCACATTATCTTGCTTCCACATATCAAAATATAGATTAATACATATTTTTTAACTATTATTTACATTGATTCCCCAAAATTTGAGCAAAAATTGGGAACCAAGCAGACTAAGACATCAAGAGATAGAAACCTGCCGCGACACAGCAAAAAACCACCATCATATCTCACAACTCCATGTCAGCGTTAGACTACTTCTCGGTGATAATTTCCACCTCAGATTCGCTTTGGGGCAGCAAGGAGGAGGGAGAGTGAGCAACACAACACTCAGGCATAATCACTTTGGCTTTCTCAAGAAGCCTCAAACACTGATTTTCAGCGACAACCTCCAAACCACAGGAAGGAGCCTGAATCCCGCAAGCCATAGCATGAATATGGTATTGCATACTGACCAGCCTTTCCTCCAAATCCCCAAGCTTCTTATGTAGAATAAACTGGATTGACGAATTTGATAGAATATTCGTTGCACTCAAACCCTATGCTACTTCAAAGACATTTTGACAGCCAACCGACTGGCTAGGATCCAGCATGAGCTTCCGCATCTTATTACAGATGTTAAGCTCTTTGCCCTCTGCTTCAAAACTCTATGTCATCATCCAACCGTGCATCGTAGAATTTTTTATTCTCCCGCTCATCCAATCCGTGAAGAAATCCCCCAAGGACTCCCCAGTTTGAGCCTGATGCCTCTTCCGACTAAACCCCACAGCTAGACCCTCCTCTAACACCATGCAGACAGAAAAGGAAGTGAAGTTGAACCAAAAGGGAAGAAAAACCAGCAGACAAGGAAAGAATAAGATGCGAGGGATGAACATTACCTCACCATTGGCCAACCTTTAATACACACACCTCCACCTAAATCAATAAAGACTTCGCACATGCTAGAGGCCTAAATATCTACCATAATATTTCATCTCAATCGACATCACTCCAAGAGGTAAAGAAATAATTAGAAGGCGATCTTCACAATCATAAACCCCCTTCAACTGACGCCATAAGTGCATCCCTTGCCAAAAGAGCATGAATATCATTGGGGAACCCCGACTCCCAAAATTGGGAATTTAATTGAAGATCATCCCATAATCCAACCCCTCTATTTGCCAAACCATCTGCCACCTTATTGCCTTCCCTCATTGTGTGTGAAAATTTTACTTCTGAAAATGAAGGCAAAATTGTCGTAATATTCGAACAAATAGACTTCAAACGCAAGGCCTTAGGGGAACACCCTTGAGTCATATCAATGATAGCCTTATAATCCCCCTCAATCTAGATGTGATGTCAATTCCTCTTATTTGCTTCCAGTAAGCCAAAAAGAAGAGCCATGCCTCCCGCAAAGTTATTAAAAGAAATGCCACAATCAAAAGCCAAGGCCAAAATAGGTTGGCAAACGAAGTTCCTGAAGATACATCCACAACCTGCATTACCTGGATTTCCTTTGGTGGCTCCATTGAAATTTAGCTTGATCCATCCCTCGAAAGGAGAAAATCCACCTTACCACCTTATTACCCTTACTACCCTTATCAGGAGACATCATATATGTTTTTTACCATAACGTTTGTAAGCCTTTTCTCCTTCGCATCTTTTATTTCACTACCAAAGAATTAATAATTGTCCTCTTATCCCTTAAATATCTTCTTTCAGTTATGTTTTTATGGTTTAATACTCTTTGCACATTTTTCCATAACCCTCTTTATTACATGTTACGTGCATGTCAATCATTTAACCCACAATAACTAATATGACAAGTAAAACAATTTGCACATGTAGGGAGTATGTTAGCAAAGATGAAATGATCGAGTTGGCTACATGTTCCTTGCATTTTTGTAATGTGTAATTTTCTCATATCGTGAGACACATCTACCTTACATAACTTTAGTTTTCTTTAATGACTAAATTTTGGAAAAATCACTCACAAAACATAATAATGGGAAAAGTGTGATAGATTACGCTATTTGTTCATAAGGGTGTATTTCAAGATTGAAGGATTTAGAAATAGGGGATTGCCTTATAGAGATGAAATCAAACCATAACTCAGTTTATGCGATGATTAACATACATATAAATAATCAATCAAGAGAACAAACCCACCACAATCAAAGAAAAGTGCCTCTTTGAGGTAAAATTCTTAAGACTCGCGAGAATATGGAAAAAATTTAGCCAGCACATGAAAAACACCTTCAGGAAGCAAATGATAGAGTATAAACAACAACCAGATGTCCATTGCAAAGCAATATGTTGATTCCCATCATCCACAAAGCACAGAGCACTTGCAAAAGGTCTAGGCCCAAGAAGAGAAACATAAGCAGTTTTCTAACAAATTTATGGTATGATGAAGATTTCAAGGAAACAAAAAGAACGTTAAGAGAGCTCAAAAAGATAAAGAAAAAAAGGCTTATGAAAAATTGATTCAATCCAAAAAGGAGAGTTACATGAACATTAGAAAGAAAGAGTTGATTTTCCTATGAAAGCATAATCCCAAAGGATTATGGAGAGAACTTCAATAGAAGAGAAAATAAAAAATAATAATATTACACACATCCAATGGCCATTTTATGCAAAATTGCTATACGGGCGGGAGTAAGATAAAGACACCCCCTACTATGTACACAACAATTGAGCTCTTATCCACAGGGGACATCACTTAAGGCATAAAGATACTAGTAGGGGAATACTCGAGATATAAATGGGCTACAAAAAGAGTATCTCAAATGGGGTGTGAGTATCCTCATAATGCACATCAAATGCATATCCAATAGTATCATTCAACAAGGCTTCCCAACAGATTAGACAACTAATGTTGCTATCCCCCATACAAAAGTGAGGATATAAATAACTAGTCAAACTCCTACACTATCATGGTAAACCCTCTTCTTAAAAAACTATTTGGGAGCATGATATAGTATAGAATTAGAAATTGGGTTGAGAAATGGAAAAAGAGTAACTGGGAAGACAAATTTTAGGTTGAAGCACTCCACTATCTACCATAAATTGTATCACTCTAAAATACTTTATCGAAAAAAGTATGGGACAATCAAGGTGAGGAGGATTTATGATGCTTTGTCGAATTCAAAAAATCATTTGACATGGTACCTAGAAATAAAATTTGGAGAAAAATGGAGGAATTTGGATTTTATATGAGTATAGAGTGGTTGTTCATAAGCTCTATGAGTAATTCAGGGCCAAAATCATAAAAGGGGAGGGAATGGCTAAAAGTTTTGGAAGTGACATTGGTGTTAAACAAGGCCACTTTCACTCACTTTATTTGATTTTTACATTGATAAACTATATGAGTGGATAAAAATGGATGGATAAGGCATTCACTTAGCCACCTATGTAGTAAAATTGTTTCCCTATGCAAATGACCTCATCCTAATTGCAAAAACATCACACAATTTGACAAAGCACTTGAGGGCCCTTGAGCTCTTTTGCTAAGAGGTTGGGATGCAAGCAAACATCAACAAAACTAAAGTCGTGATATTTTCTCTATGAAGAAAAAAGAAGCTATTTAGATTTCTTTTTAGGAAAACCATTGGAAGTAGTGGAAGAATACAAATAACTTGGGTCGGATTTACACAATAAGCTCAGATGGGAAATATGCAGGGCAAATATCATTTGAGGGTGGAAACATTATATTCATTACAAAATAGGCACAAAAATCTAGAATTGTGGGATTGAAAAAAAAAACTGATTTGGCTTGCTTGTCACATCAGTGGTACTTTATGGTTGTGAAGTTTGGGGTTTAAATGTGTTTGATCTTAAGTGGAGACAAATAGAGAGAATCAAAAAGCACTTAATCACGAGAAGCTTCAAAATTAAAATGTTGGTTCCATATGAGATTATGTTATTTGAAATGAGAACATTTCCTTTAGAGGCATCATCAATAACTTGATTAGCTTATTTGGAAAACGTATAAAGCATGGAAATTCACAAGTGGGCTAGAATGGTCGTAGAAGAAAATCTAGGTAGGAGGAAAAACTTGTGGATGAAACAGAATAGTAAATGGATGAACAAGTGAAATATTAACATGGAAAAGTGTCCAAACAATAAGGAAGAAATAAAAAACTATGTGAAATAAAAATTTAGGATATGCACGTTGACACAACAACTTGGGTGAAAGAAAGAATACTACATCAAATAGTTTAATCCAACTTTTGACCATTGGGAAAAGGCCTACTTAGGTAAGAAATCAAATAGAAAGCAAAAATATCGATGGCCTATCCAAGGACTAGTTCACACCATGTTAGGTTTAAAATCGAGTGATGGAAATCTCCTAAAGAAGAGTGGGAGGAAACAACATGTAATTTTTGCAACAAATGGGTATTAGAAATGTCAGATTGTTCTGCAAGGATCAATACATAGCCTCGTACACATCGAAAAGTTACACTTCTAATGGTTACGTGAACGCTCCAAACAATCAGCAAGAGATCGAATCACAAAGGAAAACAAATATGAAAGAACATGTCTACTCATTCTCATATATCAAAATAAGAAGGTACATATATATGAGTGTTGTGTAACTCTCATGCAAGACATGTGGACACATGAAACCCCAACCAGCCCTAATGACCTACGATATCACTAAGTGAGATGACCAACCATGTAAGGTGGACAAGATGTCGAGTGATGATGTGACTAGTCATATACACCAACACCCCCCTTCATCAAAGTTTAAGTAGAGGTCATAGAAAGTCATAACAGAAAGAGAACTCCCCTAGAAAACTAAGAAATATGTGTCGATGGGGCCAGATAACTAAAGCCCTGTTAAGTTGCCCATGCACAAACAACAATATCTCTAGAAAATAAGAAGAAGATAAAATGGGTCCTGACAACTAGGCCTGATAAGACACCTATGCACAATAAGGATCTCAAGTAATGAAGGAAAACCACTAAGGGAAAACATCCACTTACAAGAGATAAAAGACTCCCCTAAAAAACCTAAGAAAGATGCATCATATAGGTCCCAAAAACTGAGGCTTGATAAGGTACCCATGTACAAACTGCAATCTTTCTACAAGAAGAAAAGAGAATAAGAAATGTTATCCATCCTCCCAAGAAGAAGAACCTGCCAAAGGCCACCCTATATCAAGCGAAGATGAAGATCCCTAAAGTGACAAGGTTTTGTTCCTATGCAATGATCAATGCTCCATATGTGAGGTAGAAGTACCAACTACTCCATAAAGGGATGGTGAATCTGAAGCAACAACGAAGAAGGAAGGTGGAATATCCTATAACTATATAGAAGAGTGACCAATTTCTAATGAGTCCCTGTCGACACTAAAATTTTCCTCCATAATTTCTATTTCATTAATGTATGTATTAGGAATAGGATGTTGTTAAGTATAATTAGTAGTAGCGTCTGATAGAAGATAACGGCGCCGACAGTACGGTGTCGCCAATAATGTGGAGTACGGTAACAGTCAAAGTACAATAGGAATGTTGTAAAAAGTAAATATTTGTCATAAGTGGTCCGGTAATGTTAAAATGTCAAAGTTTGGGTAAGTAGAGAAGTAGGGTCTACATGATTAGGAATTAGAAATATTATATTGGTAATAAGGACAAGGAGTGAGGTCATAAATATTTTGTGTATTTTATTTGTAAAAAGTCTAAAAATGTGGAACCCATGTAAAATGATAAGGTTTATCTTATCTTAAGAGATAAGCTTACATGTACAGATAAGAGTTAAGGTATGGAATATGATTCGTCAGAATGGATTTCTTATCCTATCTTAGAGATAGGATGGATAAGCCTGGAAGTTCTATAAATAGAGAGGCCACCCCCCTCATTTAGCATAGAAAGAAGTAGTGAGAAATATTGTAGGAAGTGTGCAAAGGAAGCCATCAGTTAAAGGTGTGTTGAAGAAGCCATCAAGAGGCGTAATTGTAAAGTTTCTCCCATAGTCTTGTTGAAGTACCTCATGGGTGAGATTGTAACAATTTCATGTTAATATTATAATTTACTTTGATATTTCAGATTTGTATCATTCTGTCTTATCATAGTCAATGGTATTCTTGTGTTCGGTTGTTGTTTTGTTTCCAGATTACATCCACCAAACTAAAGGCTGTGAGTGGCCAATTTCTGATGAGTCCCAAATCAAAGTACTTACTCCCTGAAAATTCTGTAGATGACCAGAAGTAAGTGGATCAAAAAATAACTCCTCAATATGTGATAGATGATAAGTGGATGGGAGGGGTGGGTCCCCATCACTATGGAAGTCAACCAACCTATAACATAATTAATCATCATAAGAAGTAATCTCATAAGTATCATCAAGAACATGTCTATTGGATAAATAATATGAAAGAGGAACAAAGTGAGAAAAAGAGTAAACTTGAATGTGATGATCAACCATACCAACTGCGATGATAGTTTCATTATGTATCTCTCTAACATAAATAGAATCAGGATTGAACTCAACCCACAGGAACTGACCAAATTGAGTAATTTAATAAAATGAAAGGATATTAGTTGTAAGTGATGGAATAATTAAGAACATTGTTAAATGTTCCACCATCCACTTTAATATACCCACTCCCAAAAACTAGCTTAGAAGTGTTGTCACCAAGCCAAATAGAAGATATGTCACATGGATTTAATGAAGAAAACTCAATTTCTGATGAAGCCATATGATGAGATACACCTGAATCAATAACCCATGTAGGAGTAGGTGACACAAATACAACTTAATCTCTTCCTTTTATTTTCTCCTTAGTTGAATCTTTTTCTTTTTCTTTTGCCTTCCCTTTTCCATTGTCTTTTTCCTTGGAACTTTTAGAGTTGACGATGAAGATGAATTGAGAGTCTCGGGAACTCCCATATTTTTCTTCTCAAGAATACTCATGAGGAGGTTAGTCTTCTTCTTCAATTTTTTTTATTCATCATGCCTACAAGTGTAGTACCCATATTTGAGTTTTGTGGTGGATTGGTCCTTTTTGTTCTCATGATCCTTGTTTTGTTTTGTTTCTTGTGAGGCCTTCATTTTTTCATGATTTGCAATAAGATCATGGGATTTAGTGGAAATTAAGGTAACCATTTAAATTGTTTTATCATTTACCTAATCAAATCAGAAATAAATCCATCAAAGGTTGACATATTAGAACTTGCACCAAGTGCCCTTTTTGTAACATGGAAGGTAGAGATAATAACATAATAGTCTAAACCAAGTTTTGCAAGGACATAAATTATGATTTGTGATTCCTTTTGGTCAATTCCATAGTTTTTTAATTATAATATTATAGATTTCAATTTAGTGAAGAATTCTTGAATGGTAAAAAAATTGTTAGCTCGAAGACTAATCAAATCATTTTATAGTTCATGTGCCTTCTCATTTCATCTAGTTTCCCAAAAAAAAATTCTAAGGCATCCCAATCTTCCTCGGGTGATTTGGATGTGTTACTATGAAAGCGTAGTTCCATTGATATAGACAGACATAAAGCACAAAATCTTCATCACATTGTATAACCACTTTTCTTTCTTTTCAGCATTTGTTGGTTCAACTTGCAATTATATAGTTATCTAGTAGAGTTTATATTTTCGCAAGGCGAGAGATAAACAAATATTTCCATTCATTGTATTTAAAATAATAAGAAAGGGAATTGAGTTGAGATCCATAACAGATAAGATTAACCAAAGAAGAAAGTTAAAATAAAAGAACCACAAAATAAAACACCCCCTGAATGCTTAAATTTATAATAGTGTGTTGATTACACCCAAGCATTCATGTGACATAAGGCAGTTGGTCACTCACCTTATAATTGGAAAAATATCACACAAGTGTGGATACCATAATAAGCTTAGTTGTATGCAAGGAAACATGGTAACAAGCACAAAAGCAAGCAAGAAGGGAAAGGGAAAGAATAAGGCTCTATTACCACAAGGTTGTGGTCCATGAAATCACTAACCTGTAAATAACAAGAGTAACAATTACAATCAATAAATGAATTAAAATGAGTCAAAGGAACTCTAGGATGCAATAAAATTGTCCCGTAAGGTGAAAAAATCTAGGAGAGGCACTAAAAATTCCAATAAAAATCAGTAGCAAAAATCATCTAATAACGCTAAAAGTGCACTTTTAAATTTTCTACTTAGTCTAATATTATATATTAAAGGCAATGAAAATGCGATAATAATTCTAATGTTAAAAAATGATTAATAATTACCACTAATTTAAATAATTCAGGTCCTAAAATCAATTAAGATCCTAATTAAATACTAAACACCTCTTTATTAACAACTTACCCCTAATTAAAATTAATAAACTCACCCTTTGATTAAAAATGACCCCACACTTTAATTAAATTTCCCACCACTTGAAATAAATTAAAAATTTAAACTATGTTTATTTAAAGTGGGAAAGAATCTTACAAAAAATTGGTCAACTCAGGGAGGTAAATGAGGAGCTCGGGGCTCAATGTAGGACTCTGTCAACATGTAGCTCGAGGCATCAGGTTGAGCACCAAAGGGATAAGGAAGCAAGGATTTGTTGGCAAGTGAGTTAGAGAGGAAATTAGGTAGGAAAATGCTATGAGTGAGTTGGTATGAGCTAGAGTGAGTCAGGAGGAACAGACTGGATTGCAAGGTTGAATGGGAAAGGTTGGATAGGTGAGTCGACAGGAGGGTGCAATAGACGCTAGAAAAATGGGATCCACACATAGGGAAATGTAACAACTTGGAGATGTAGAGGACTCAACAGGGTTTTAATTTCCATGGCACAGGTATGAGGGTTGAGTGCCACAGACCAAACATAGGACAAGGGAAAGCTCCAAAGAAAATAAGTGACCCAACAATAAGACATGGAAACAAAGAGTTGCTAAGGAAAAACCAACACACCCACAATGTAAAAAAATGGTTATGTAGGGAAAGATCTAACTCAAAAATACATGAAATAAATAATAAATGCTAGACACACTATGTAATTTAAAACCAATTCGATGCAAGATGGAAAATCAACTCGCCATGGTCAAAACTCGACTTGTGGGAATTAAAAATCCAACACACCAAATGAAAAACTCAGTAATACAACTCATGAGTCAAGAAGAGACAACTCGAATAAAAAACAAATAAACCATGATGTAAAGTAAACTGAGATTGAAAAAAAAACTTGGCTTTGTAAGCAACAACTTAAGGTAGAACACCCAACCCGATACAAACCAGGACCAACACAATGTAAAGCCATCATGATAAGACCCAACTCACCAGTCTAAGACAACTCACCAAGGAGATCACATAGCTCTGCAAGAGCTCTCCCAAGTTAACAGGGTGAAAAGGAGAAACGTGGTGCTAGTAAGAGTAGGCAGGAGAAAAATCTAGGACATAGTAAGGTAGGAGGAAGGAGGAAAACCAGAAAAATTATTAAAAATCACTTATAATTAAAAAATGATAACACCAAATTGTAGAACCTAATTCCAATAGAGCTCCCCCTCGAAAGTTAGCTATAGCTAGCTAGATCTGGGTAGAAATAACCTGGAAACCTACACATGTACAATTAGAAAACCAACAAAAAATCTAAAAAAAGATATTGTCAAACCTATTAAAAATATTTCAAAAAATCATCAAAACTTTCATGAGAAGCACAAAAACCAAAATAGAAATAATCATCAATAGAAACAAATGAGTGCATGTTTATTGAACAAATTATCAGATACCATTGATATTGTTATGTAGGTATCAATACAAAATCTCGTGCATATCAAAAAGGTTGCACTTCCAACGGTGACGTGAACGCTCCAAGCAATCAACAAGAGATCGAATCACAAAGGAAAATAAGTATGAAAGAATAGGTCTCTCGTTTTCATAAATCAAAATAAGAAGGTACATATATATGAGTGTTGTGTAATTCTCATGCATGACACATGGACATATGAAACCCTAACTAACTCTAATTATCTATGATCTCGCTAAGTGAGATGACTAACCACGCGAGGTGGACAAGATGTCGAGTGACGATGAGACAAGTCATATACACCAACATGAAATAGAATGACATTACATCATCGAGTGCACAACATATAATGACATGTGCATCAAGTATAAGGGTAGTTTGAAATTTTACAACCTACCATCCTTTCCTGAGGAAGAAAGACTTGTCAAAATGACAAATCCTTTAGTTAAAATCCACATCAAGAAATGCAACATCAAAAAGCCAAGGGGTTTTATGCTCAACTATTAGGGAAACTCTTAGGGTGGCTTTGTACACTTCATTTTTGGATTTTTGTCTCATAGACTACTTGGTATCATGGACATTATTAAAAAAAACATTAATTTGAGTCAAAGCACATAAGTGTGTCCCACTTTTTTGCACTTTTTGTATCTCTAAACACATGAATTTTTTGACATCACTGAAATTGCAAAGGCAATTTTTACAAAATTGTACACATTCTTAAAATGATTTGAACTAATGAAATGTTGCATGTTTTGAGTTTAGAATGAATGTGAACTTTTATATTAAAAAATGTTGATTTTTTGTTTTTAAATTAATTTTGTTCAAATGTCGTTTCTTATTTTATAGTAGAGTGATAAAAGGTTGACATCCTATAAAGTAGCCCAAAAAAAAAATTCACCATGAAATTTTAGGTATATCTTTTAGACTAAAATATTGAGTATATGGCTTATTTTTCTATTTTAAACACACACACACACACACACACACACAATAGTGAAGACATTTCCTAATTTAGGGACGTACAAACGTTTATGGTGATATATCTCCATATTTATATCAAAGTTTTTTTTCATGAGTGCAAATAAGATGTCAAAATATAGAAAAATTATTTTTCCATTTTTTTTGAAATGTTTAACTATTTTTCTTAGTGTGTTGAATGGGTAGTACTGAATTTCTTAAAATACCATATTTTAGAAATAGTTTTTTTTTAAGTAGTACAACTTAATTTTAAAAACATAAAATATATTTTTAGAAAGATAATAAATAAACAAATTTACGTATAATTTTCCGTAATTTAATTAATAAATTAGACCTAAATATGTGGCATTTATGTGGTACCTTTAGGTCTATAATTGTCCTCCAAATGAATTAAGGGTGAAAACATGCCACATGGATGCCACATAGGTCCCACATAAGGGGATTCACGCAAAGGGGGGTTCACCCGAAGGGTTTTCAGGTGAGCCTACCTTCCCGTGAACCCCCTTTATTTGCATTTGACAACCATGTATGCCACCCAAACACCACCAAGTATTTTTTTAAAACCAAAGTTTTAAAGTCATAATTTTTAATATATCTTATAATTAGCTTTTTTTAAAAGATTTTCTTGTATTTAATTAATAATTTACATTCTTTAATAAATTGAAAACAAGAATAATGTTTTTTCTAAAATAACACTAAATAATATTTGTTATAATATTAAAATATGTATATTATTTAATTAAATTTAAATCAATGTATAATTATAAATGACTATATATCTAAATATATGAAAAGAGACTATAATTATTTTGTAAGTATATATAAGATAAATTATTTTAAATTAAAATTAGTTTTAAAATTATAAAAATCAATAATTGAATGCAAATAATATATTAAGAATTTTATATAAGAGCTTATGTACAATGTATTTTCAAATTTATTCTTAGTTTCAAACAACAATTTTCAAGCAGGTGAAAATTGATGAAGTGGAGAAAACATGACAAATAAGTAGAACAATAAGTGAAAATATCATGAGATGGAACTACAAGAGTAGTGTGTCAAAAGATCAATTCGTAAGACAAAGAAAAAAGGGATAGAGAAGTGTTGTCATGCAAAATGTCTAGCATGCAAAAATGAATATTTTGGTCACGACAACTAAGCCCCCCACTTGAACACTCCCTCTCCTAGTCATTGTATACCTTTCCTCTAGCCAACATGTCCACAGTTTCATCCTCATTTGGGCTTAGAGGAATGTGCTAACAATATTTTCAAGTGTGCTTCATGTGAATGGATGTTTGCCTAAGGCAATTTGCAAGTCACTACGATTCAAGGAAGAATATCTACCCTCGAAAGCCTAGAAAAGGCCATTTCTGGCCATTTTGCAGCATATGGATACCCTCTTAAAGCTGACAAGCAAGACCTAAACCATATGGAAGTTGTACTGGAGATCCATGATATTATCCAAGATAGTTTAGGGAAGATTTGTGGAGATAAGTGATCTTGGGAAAAAAGGGTCCTTTTGGTGTTGTAGTGATCAAGAGTCCTCATGAACCAGATTTCAATGATCAATGGTTACAGATATCAGAAAGGAGATAGTCAAGAGTCATACAATACTTATTTGTGGATATAATACTTATCTTTATCTTTCTTCTCGAGCCATGTAATGTTCTCGCAAAGTTTTGGTTTAACCAATCCATCAGTAAAACTTTAAAAATTTTGAACCCATGGGTAAAATCTCATATTTTGGTACTTGTTCTCCTGTTATTGTTCCTCATTAGCAAGGAGTTAATTATTTTTTCGCAAGATTTTCGGAAACCTAGGAAAAATCAAACAATTGAGGAATATATGGTACAGTTCCTTTGTTCCACATGTTCCCCACTTTACCGCATTGGCCATTTTTTACAAAGATGTCAGAGAAATCAGATAAACGAGGAACAAGTGGAATAGTTCTTATATTCCACTTGTACACTGCATCTCCTTCATGACCGATTTGGGAAAAATAATCGATGAAGTCACTCCATATTGACACCCTTAAAATAGTTCACGAGTTCCTCATGTCCCATGACTGCCCAACATCACTGACCTAAGCATGAAGAGTTGCATCAACAACATCAATCTTGTGAGGAACAAGTGGAACACTTCCATCATTCCACTTGTTCCCCGATTACCCATCATAATTTATTATCATTCAAGTCGGTCCCAGATGGAACACAAGGAACTGTTCCACTGTTGCTTTGAAACTCCAATTCATCGAAAAAAGGAAGGAGCAAGGTCAAGATCGGATATGTCGGTCAAATGAGGAACAAAGGGAAATGTTCCCTCATTCCCTCTATTATTTGATTAACCATCCAAGGCACAAGACAAAGGTAAAAGGTGATTTAGTATTGGAAGGCCCAAATGGAATTGTTCCAAAGTTCCTCTAGTTCTCTAGATTGTCGCCTGGACTGCTTTTCTTCCTAATTTTCTCAATAACTTCCTAATTTTTGCCAAGAAGAGGAATATGAAGGGTACCAAACTTGAGTTTTAGAATGAAATAATATTTGTGCCCAAATTGAATTTATGAACTCAATTTTAGGAGATGAAAGGTCATAAGTGAAAAAAATGTGAAAGGTCATGTAAAGGGAAGATGAAGAGTCATATTGTAAATCTATAAATTGGAATGGCTTCTCCATTCCAAAGGGTTGAATTTTTTTTTATCATCATAAGTTGTTGGATTTCACTACTACTTCAAGAAATAAGAACTAAATTATTCCTATCTCTTTTCCTTTCTTATGTTCTTCTATACTCTCTCCAACTTTGTAAGCATTGTAATCTTATAAAAGCAAGAAGAAACTTTGTGTCTTTGATTAATTCATTTACAAAAAAATTATCTATAATTCATTAGTCTTATTATTGATTTCATGGTTGAATTCTTCTAATTGAATGTGGAACTACTTTGGCTAATGTATGTGAATCTTGTAAGTCCACTCATAGCATTAACCCTCTTTCCCTATTTCTCCTACTCCTCTTTACCTCTCCTTAAAGAAAATTCCTCCCTTGTACATTTTACAAACACTTTTCCATAGGTTTAGTGGAATATTATTGTGTGATCCTTGTCATAATAGGCCACTCAAAAATATTATTTAGTTTACATTCAATAATGGGAGGCTCCCCATACCCAAGAAGGAGGGGCTTAGTCCAATGATTATTAGTGAAAACCAATAACCTGCACTGTGAAAAATTATTTCACCAACAATTTTTGGGAACTCTGCTGGGGAGATATCTACTCTTGTGCACCCTTAAAATATATCTAATATATATATGTATATATGAAAGATAATAAAACAAAAAAATAAGAAACCTGGAAAATCATTGTTGAAAATTCACTGCTGATTTATGTTATAAACATGTCATTTCAAAGCTACAAATTTTAATTTACATATTAGTAGTTGGTAGAAAAGAGATACACATGATCTAATCATGCATGTGACATTATTGATCATACATTTGAAGAGAAACAACAAGCTGATTTCAGAATTCCTATTGTCTAGGTGGTAAGGCAAGTTAGGCAAGAGTCCTCCACTAAATTTGATCCTAACTTTCCTCATGAAGATCTTATTGAAGAATAAATTGAAAAACCACTTGATCTAATTCCTCTAGAAGAAGAAGAAGAAGAAGCAAAGGAAAGAGAAGAAATAATAGTTGCACTTGTGCCATGGGGATAAAACATTGGTCCGCTAGTGTTGGATCCTCCACTTCATGAATTACCAAAAGGATCAAGAAATTACTTTCCCAAATTCTATGGAAATGGAAATCAACGTCTAGATGATCACATTACAACTTTCATCACATCTCATGGCATTATTGGATTAAAACATGAAGATGTTGTCATTTGATTATTTGTGGAGTCATTACAAGATGTTGTTGAGGAATGATTTTACTACTTGCCACCTCATTGCATTACTAATTGGGATGACATGAAAACCAAGTTTGAAGAAAGATTCAAGACTGTGGAAGATGACATGCCATCCTTGCTTAATTGTCTCAAATGAAGAAAGAACCACAAGATCCCATGAGAGAATTTGTAGCAAAATTCAATATGTTGATCAACAAGATTCCTACTGGTTCTCGTCCTATTGTAGATAATAAACAAGGTTCTTTGAGAATGCTCGATTGTTTGAAGTTGGTTTCGTATTGCGGAGAGCTCAACCAAATACGCTAGATAATGCTCAAGGACCTACCATTGAAGTAGAAGATGTTATAATCATGTTTAAGGAAGATACAAAACTATTCAACGAAGGATAAGGTCCAGAGTTTCAAATATGAAAGAGTTGATCCATTGCTACAAAAATTAGTCAATGATTTGACTGCATTAGAGAAATAAATTTCCAAACATGCCTTGCACCAAAACCAGAACAAGAATCAAATTGTTGGAGCACCTCGAAGGAGTGCCTTGGAATCTCCACTAGTTAATGCAATATGTGGAACCTATGAAGATGAAGGAGAAGAAATTGTTGAATAATAAATTGAAAAATAAGAAGAAGATGGATGTGTTAGGATTGGGTATTTTGAATACTCACTAGATAAATATTCTAAAGAATTCATGGCTGATATGAATAGTTACTCGTGTGTACTATTCACTCGCTCGTAAACAAAGAAATAATCCTCTCCTCTTTCTACCCAATCAAAGCAATTGAATCCTCAAATGATAACTCTACAAAAAATAACAATAAAAAGAGGATCATTGTTGCTCAATTCCACGATGTCATCCAAGAAGAAGCTTAAGACTACTTCAGTCGGGACTCCATCTACCTCTTTGAGTAAGTCTCTTTCATATCCTCTTGTTAAATTAGTTTCTTCTTCTATGGACCCTAAGAATGCAAATCCTACTCTTACCAAGGTTGTCATAATTCCTGATGTGCCTATCACTTCTCCACCCTTTGACATCATCAACCATGTCAAGAAATCCAAAGTTTAAATTTCCGAGTTTGAGTACTTAAAAACCCATCCCGAGAAATTTGATAAACTCATCCAATTTATTAAAATAAGTAGTTCAAATTCATGTTCCGAAAATTCCACTGTAAAGGAAGTACCTCTCACTCCTCATACCACCCCTTCTCAAAACCTTGTTTCTTCAACATCCTTCTTTTCTAGGAAGGTAAAGCCTTTCTATCTTGTCTTGTTGGTCAATGTATATAAATTGAATAACTGCATTATTGACTCTAGTGCCTCTAACAATGTCATACCAGTAAAATTTTATAAAGCCCTTGGTCTCTCTTGCACTCTTGTTACTGGCCATTGTTATTCCATGGAAACTGAAGAATTACCTTTTGTTGGCTAGGTCAAGGATGCTCAAGTAGAATTTTTAGATTTTCATGTCAAGAAGACCACAATGAAAATATTGGTTGCAGACATGTTACTTTCATATTGTATGTTGTTGAGTCAGAGTTTATGTTAGGATATTGGCAGAGATATATAGATGGATTGGTTGTATGCCACCATTCTAGTAAATGGTAAGTTGAAGAAACTACTTCCCATCAGGAAAATGAAATACACTGTTAAAAAACAGACTACCCAAGGGCAGATATTCTATTTCAAGATTCAAGGTATGGAAATTTTTTCATAGCTTTAGAGGAAGATGTTGAGCTACCCATGTTAGCAGAGGAGTATCCAAGTGTGATGGAGTTGGTTGAAAATCATCATGATGATTTGACGGAGTCAAAATTTGATAGTGTGTTCTTCCCACTGGATATGGATAGAATTTCTCTACATGATTCTTAGGGTAATGAATATCTTGAATTGCAATAAAACA
Organism: Taxus chinensis; assembly: GCA_019776745.2. Lineage (NCBI taxonomy): Eukaryota > Viridiplantae > Streptophyta > Pinopsida > Cupressales > Taxaceae > Taxus > Taxus chinensis. Next base: position 166,816,747 of record CM034152.1, read on the forward strand.
ATCCCAAGGTGACGAGTGATGTAAACCATGAAGGAATATTGATATCAAATGGATCTTTGACATATAAGCCTCAAGTTTCAAACCACTTCTCAAGACTCAAAATGAATATTTTTTCAATGAGGATGAGTGTGAATATGAAGCCTTATTTTTCCCATTGGAAGATGAAGACCTCCTCAATGAGGAACATATAAATAAGGAAATTCTTGGGTCTCCTAAAATTAACTCCACCTAAGAAGGTTATGTATCCATCATCTACATGAATTCAAATCTCAAAATGGTCAATATGGGGTGTAACACCCATGTTATACTTCATCAAATAAAGGGATTTTTTAAAAAGCAAACCTCTTAACCATAATTAATGCCTTCAATGATTCCAGCATGCAGAAATTAAATCTAGCATAATATAATGTTTACAATCCATCTGATAACAATGATAACCATGTGCAACTATAAGGGTCCATTAGAACTACCCAATCCCCTTATCATCACTCCAACTGAGTGAGTATAATTTGCATACTTTTGGTTAAACCTTTCAATGGGTTTTTGAGAACTAAGTGCAACTCCTATGTGTCATCCTGGAGAATTGACATGTTACAATCCATCTGACATCTGACACTATGGAATATGAATATGGTTATCAGACAGTGTAATCAACTAGCTACACTACTTGGCCAAGTTTTCAAGCGAGCAATGTAAGCTCAGTTTCATGACCGCACATAAGTCAACAAAACTTGTCTTTGTCATGGCACAACTATCTTTACACAATTATCTAGATCTCAATTTCATTGTTTAAGAAGTTTGATTTTTTGTTTCAAAGAAATAAGAACTAGGACTCACCACTCAATTCGAGAGTACAATATCAGTCCCATCTTAGGATCCATATGGGAAAGATAGTGGCCACTTAATGGCATCCATCATTAAGTACTCACTACCTTTCCCATATCCATCCTAAGATGGTACAGATAGGGTTCAATCAAATAGAAAGGTTGTTCATAGCACCCACACTTCATTCACATAGTTGTTATCTTTTGATTTAATACCAGGTACGTCGTTTCATTACAATGTCAGGTGTCAAGACACATTATCCTTTTTCGATAGATAATTATAGTAACTTACCTCATTACTAACTTAATGAGTATCTCTTTACATGATATAGCAATATAACATTAGTTACTAAGGATAGGTGTAGTTACTCATGTCTTATTTTGTAACGATCCAACCACATTCTAGTTATATCGTTTTAGTCTCATAAGTTTTTCATCTTATTATGTATGTTTCAGTTAAACTCAAATGATATCATTCATTGATTAATTGGTTAGCTTGTGGTTGTCGTATAACATGAGTATAATTATTCACGTCTACATATAATTACCCCATTTAACAAATATTGAAACAGTAAATGTACTAATGTATTTTCATTTTGTCACGATTAATGTAATTTTTAAAATTAAAGGTATGACAATACAATAATAATGTTTCTGTATTATTGTTTCCATGTATTATTCACATTGATGAATTAATCAATCATTCATAATGAAACTATACTTCAGAAATGCATATCATTAACTCATAAAGGTATACCACTTTTAATAACAACACTTTTAATCACTTTTTGTTTCTTTATTGTATGATAATGATATAAATGCTATTCTCATTGTAATAATTTCCATTTCATAATAAATGCTGAAGATTGTCGTAATCATACATTCGTAGTAAAAAAAAATAGTATCGTATTTAGCATTTACAATTTAATAAAATTTAAAGCATAAACTCCTGTAAAAACAACATGAGAAACATATTTTCATCTCACAAAATGTAATACAATTAATAAATATATTTATTTAACTTTATAAGGAAGAGTCCTTATTTTCCTCAAAGTGATATTACATTTATTTTCAAAATATTACAAATTGGTAATTTATTTTAATTTGCAAAATGATACTTTCGCTTTCCAATGAATTACAATGATCTGAAAACATATTTTCAAACAATAATGCATGATTAAGTCATGTGTATAAAATTCATTTACCACTTCACTTAATTATTGTGTCCTGCACACTGTAGGAAAGAAAGTGTATGCATGGTCAGTTCCATGAACTGGCATGAATTATCTATGTTGGAAGCATAAGATACTGAAAGGGGGGTGAATCATTCTATTAAAACTTTATTCCATTTCCATTTATCATTCATTACCATTCAATCAAACATTAACCATATGTGTATTTACTTAAGCATTGAATCAACCATACACAAGAACAAGAGCAAGAGAGTACACAAGAACACCAAATTTAATTGGGAAAATTCAAGGGAAATAAAACACACCAAAAAATTTCTTATATTACATAAAGCAAAGAGATTTAGTGAAGCACCAACTTCACAAGGAGAACCAACCCCTAGTTTAGTAGAGCACTAACTCTACCATGAGCACCAACCCCTAATTTAGCGGAGCAGCCTCTCCAAAAGGAGGCTACAACCCCCTAAGATGATCAAACACCAACTCAATCATTTGAAGATGAATATATCTGATTTTTTTTTCTGCCACAACTAATGGAGATCACAATTTCAGCTCACACATACACCTTCAAACCCTCATCCCTTTAGCTCATTATTTCTTATTCTTCTTCTTGGATTTTTTTAGCTTCAAACCATTGCACACATGATCTATATAATTCCTCAACCTGTAACACACTTCCTCATCTATCAAATTATGCAATCATATATGTTACACACTTCTACTTGGGTCACACTTTTAGTGGAGCACCCTCCAAAAGGAGGCTACAACCCCACTAAGAGTACTAGTTCATAACTACCACCTAAAAAGATAGGCCAATATCTGCTTAGGTCCCCATGTAAAGCACACAACTCACAATGAGCATCATAAGGTCAACTTTTGCCTCAAATCTTCACTCTAGAAAACCTGATTTTTTCAAAACGGATGTATCTTTCAAAATTTATTCTTCTTCTTCTTGGATTTTTTTTAGCTTCACCTATTGCACTTGTCATGAAGCATCGTGACAACATCATATAACTGACCATACTCACTATCTAGCCCAAATAGGTTTGAAACTCTCTATCCATTAAACGACACATACATGTGTCATCTCGCATGTTTTTCACCTACTTACTTCCCAAGGACCATGAAACACTATCAAACCTCTGAGAACATGAAGCATCATGACAACATCATATAACTGACCATACTCACTATCTAGCCCAAATAGGTTTGAAACTCTCTATCCATTAAGACGTACATGTGTCATCTTGCATGTTTTTCACCTGCTTACTTCCCAAGGACCATGAAACACTATCAAACCTTTGAGAACTTACCTGAAACTCATTATACACCTCATATACACTATCACCATACTACTACAATGATTTTAAAGAAATAATTAGCTCCAAAAATCATACTGCCATCTCATTTTACATGCTCTAGGGCTAGGAATAGGCCAGTATAGACCTGAGTCAACCATGACAGCTCATGAACTGACCTTGCTAACCTCATGCAGACTCTTAGACACTTGCAACACACCTCTAGAACCATGTATGACCTCATGACAACATTTAACCCACTCAAGAGAACCCATACCATAACTATGCAAGCTAGAACCATGGCATGACACCATGACAACTCACCAAATCTTGTCACTACTAATCAACCTTCATGTTTGACACTTGAACAAAACCTCATGGAGACACATATGACCTCATGAAACCCTTTTACATCAATGGAATTGACATCAATGACAACACAAACACACAATGGCCAACAATCTCCCCCTTTGTCATTGATGACAACCACCTTCAGAAACATTAATGGAAACCAACAAGATCAACACCTACATGATCTCTTTTACATGTTTTTGATGCTTCTCTTCCCCTTTTAAACCTATGAAGAAGGCTATACTGAGAATACTACATGGAAAATAAGAGCACGCAATGATGATAATGGAAAAACAATGCACAAATGACAAACTTACTTGACTTGACTTCCCCTTGGATTGTAATTTGTCTTCTTAAGTAATATAAAAAGATTCATGAACCTGATAGAGCCTTAACAAAGCTCCCCTTGAACTAATAGCCTCTTACTTTATCTTCATTCACACTCAACATCACATTTCTAGGACTTTTTCAAGCTCAAAAACACCATTTTACCTCCAAATCCAACATGATCGACTTTAGGACTACTTGTCCCTAAACAACAACTTCAGTCCCTTTTTGACAAAGTTTTCAATTCTATAAATTCATTTCGGTCATACAAAACAACCTCTAAATTCTCCCTCTAGAATCATTGCATCCATATCTAATTAAAAACACAAAAATTCAGGTTCTTCCCTTAATTTCAAGCTTTGAATGTGAATCAAACACTTTAATACAATCCTAAATATCCTCCTCAGTCCTTTTAGTTTTCTCTCACGTTGTTTAACCCTTTATTGAGTACATGAATTTTTTTACGAGTCGGTATGCCTGCAAGTTTCATCATCATTGCTATTTAATCCTCCTTGACACCATACATACCCTATTTGAGAGTCCTAACAAGCTCCCCCTGCCTCTAGAGAAATTCACAGGTCTGTAAATCACTAGTATGGTGCTAGTACACCTACTGTGTTCATGTTAAGATACAAATGTCTATCCTTAAGCACTTTACACATATTCATTTCTCTTTATCCTCTTGTTCTAGAAGCAATAGACTTCAAAGACCATGCAGTCTCTCTTCTTTAACACAATTAAGCTAGACTCAAGATGTTAGGCCATATTAAAGTCTCATAGCACTCTTTCCATATTATCATTATTCCCTCATATGAATTCAACTGACTTAGAAAAGATCACTAAACACCTAAGTATGCAGATGCACACACTATTCATCAACTAATTATGAGACAAGGTACTTAACTTTTTGACAAGATAATGGATTGAATTTTCAATTTTTGTCATACCTTATCTATACTTATCATCTGTTTAAGGCACCACGTTATGTCTCTATCTCATAAAGTACACTTTTGCATTCAAATTTTGACTTTGACCCTTAAACTTTGTATTAACTTTAATGGTTTCACTCAAAGAACATACCTTTTCTTTTCTCAAGCCTATAGAGTACTATAGTGGAGCTTCAACATTCACCGTTACTACCAATCCTTGCATTAAAAATTCTTATACTTAGCCTTGATGGATTCAATCCTTCAAACACCATTATCAAAAAGTGCTCACCAATTTTTCTTGTTTGAGACTCAACTCACCTTCCCATGGGTGTAGAGACCTTCAAAAACTCTGGCATCATTCTTCAACTTTGCATACACAAAAAATCTTTGCAAATCCCTTCAAGACTTGGAGTAAACATCACTTTGAGACCCTTCTTATGCCAGGTAATTATCATTGAACCAAATTTCAAGGCTATATTTGCACCTCAAATAGTTGATTGACAGTATTTGGATGTGCACACAGATCACTCTGCCTATTGGACTCTGTCCTAGACCTGTGGGTGGCTATTTTACAGTCCTTAGAGCTCTTAAATCTCTATCACTTGATGCACCAAACTAGAATATGAGTACATCATATTTCTTCATACCCATTCTTTGATGCTTAAATATTATTGATACTTTCATAACTCATAACCAACTATCACAACATTCAAATCAATATATCTATTCTCATATCAATAACACTTCATGGAGCGAGAATTTGACCCCTATTTTGGAACATCATGCACTTCTCACATTTTTTTATATCGCTTTGAGCTAGAAGATCTTGTGACACAATCTTTACCAACAGGAGGACTCACCTTTTACACTTGATAGTCTTGATAATACATTTACTTTTCTCTATCCATCCTTTATGGAGTAAAAACATACTTTTACATCTTTAGAGATCACACCTACAAGACCTACATTTGTGGACACTTTCATGAGACCTCATTAGTATCTAACCTCTTATCTCCCCCTGGGATGATAGCTATAAGAGCTAATATACATTCTTAGTTACACATGATAACCAAATACATACCTTGAATGATGATAAACTTAGAACATGACCTTAAATATATTTCTTACCTTTGTACTTTACAAAAATGTTGTTGAAGTGACTTTGACATAGAGACCTTCTTCATCTTACTCATGATTCAACACTGTATTCTGCCACCCTAGCTCTCTGATGGAATCCTTAAGACATGTATAGTACTCACATTTACAAACATGACTTCATACAAACTGGGAAAGTTGCATTTCAACCTTATATAACTTCTTGCTCATTATTGTTTACCCTTTGATCTTGTCCTTTGATCATAATGAACAAACAACTCCTTTAAGATCATTCTTTGAAGCACCGAAGATCATCATTGAATCATGGAGATATAACTTACTTTGAAAGTGAATGTCATGATTGTGTTATGAAGTAGGTATGAGTCATGTCAAGTCCTAATGAAAGAGTATAGTATGAGTCACCCTGAAGGGTTTGTATGAGGTTTGTTTATGCCTTAAAACATCATGTATCTCTGAGATCTATGAAATCCAAAGAGAAGTCATAATGGGCTCTAAGTTATGCTTACTTAAAGGAAGTATGTTGCATCATGTTCTATCCATAAAAAGGTCTGTGATCTGATCCATGTATTGTTAAGGTGTGATATTTGATTCTTTTTAGATGAGATTATTGTGGTCTTGAAGGTATGTCTTCTTGTGCAAAAGAAAAAAATTCATCATTTTTAAGGCTATTCTTATGTAGTATGTTGTAAGATTGTCAAAGGAAAGAGAAGTCAAAGGTTTAGGTCCTTGCTGAAATCCTGAAAATGAGTAAGTATTGACCAGATTAGATTTTGAAAAACTATCTTCTAGATTATAACTATTAGAGCTACGTGACCACTTCCATTAGGTGCAGAGTGACCCTAATTTATTATATTTAGTAAAATAAATTTAAAGTATAAGAAATAATAAAATTAAATATGAACCCTTCCCCTTCCAAAATTCATAAAACTAAAAGTGCATACACATTTCGTAAACCTAAAAATGCGTACTCATTTCATAGCACTAGAAATGTGTATGCGTTATACATTTGGAAATCACCAAACCTAACAAATAATAACACATATGTGTTATTTGAAAACGCGTAAGTGTTTTAGCTAATTTCAATTTTTTGTCTACTTTGTTTGCCCCCCATTTTGGTGCACTTACCCTAGAGTTGAGTTCTTCCATAGGTATAATCTATCTTTGTACTGTAAAGTATCTTCTTTCCATACAAATGTTTCTGGCATACTTGGATCATGTTGGAGATTCTAAATGAGATTTTGTGTATCTGGGTCATTTTTCCAATCAGACCTTTCTTCCTTTACCCAATCTTCTTATAATACATATATGACACACAACAATGCCTCAATTGATTCATCTTTTCAATATAGAGAATCAATGACTAAATCCTCCTTCCCTTTCTTGTAGATTATCTCAAAATCACACCGCAATATGTTTTAGACCCATTTCTGTTGTTCTGCAAATGATAAATGTTTCTCTAAGAAGTATTTCAAACTATCATGATTGGTATTTACTTTGAAATGTCTACCCATTAGATATGGTCTCATTTGCTTCATTGTATGAAGTATGGCTAAAATTTCCTTATCATAAACTGGTTTTGATATATTATTACCTTTGAATTGGTGGCTCTCAAAGGCAATGGGATGACCCTCTTACATGAGTACTATGCGCATACCATACCCTGAAGCATCACATCTAACAATGAATGTTTTGGAAAAATCTAGGGTCGCTAGAACTGGAGTGGTGCACATGGCCTCCTTCAAATTCTCAAATGCAATGGTAACTTCCTCATTCCAATAGAAATAGTACTTATTCAATAAATATGTGAGTGGTACTACTATGCTGCCATAATTCCTTACAAATCTACGATAATAACCTGTAAGCCCCAAAATTCCTCATATATTCTTTAGGGTTTTGGGAAGCTTCTATTAGAGCACGACTTTTATCTTATTAGGATCCACTTTAACACCTTCATAAGAGATGATGTGACCCAAATATTCAAGCTCCTTGAATTTAAAAGAACACTTAGAGGGATTTACATAAAGTTGGTGTTGTTTAAGAGTTTCCAACACCTTATTTACATGATGCAAGTGTTCCTCCCATGTTTTAATGCAGATTAATATATCATCAAAGAACACTAAAACAAACTTCCAAAAAAATAGATAAGAAAGAATTCATCAAAATTTTAAATTTAGAGGGTGCATTTATGAATCCAAAAGGTATTACCAAGAATTCATAATGGCCTTCACGTGTTCAGAAGGATCTCTTATGAACATACTCATCCTTTATTCTAATATGATGATATATGTAACGAGTATCAAGTTTTGTAAAGTAATCATCACCATGAAACTCATCTAGCACATCATCAATCATAGGAATAGGAAACTTATCTTTGATTGTATACTTATTGAGTTCCCTGATCAAGACACATGTGCCAATTGTCATATTTTTCCCACCCCATCACTACAAGAGAAGAGTAGGCACTTTGACTATGGAGGATAATTCATGCTTCTAACATATCTTGTATTATCTTCTCTATATCACTCTTTTGGACATAGGGATACCTATAAGGTATAATGTTGTGCAGTTGGATCCCTAGTACTAGCTAGATGGCATGATCATGGTCTCTTTTTGGAGGTAAACCTTTTGGCATATCTCCAAACAAAACTGAGTGCTCATCTATAAGTGCTTACATATTTGATGGTATAATTATATTTGATTTATGTGCTTCCAATGAAAATAGTTATGATAAAACTCCTCTGCACCTTTTTAAAGCAATTTTTATATCTGGTGGGATCTCATCAACTATGGAGACTTTGATTTTAATCCTTTTAGTTCAAAAGTCCTCCCTTCTGACTGAAAGTGCATGAACAACTCTTTGAAGTTCATCTCAATGATTCCGAAGGTGGTAAGACATTGAACTCCTAACACAATGTATGGTCCTCCAATGGAAATAACATACATAGGGCTAGTGATCAAGTAATGTCCCATGGTGAGTTTAATGTTATGAAATTTTCCTGAACAACTAACATTAGCCCCATCAGTGATCGTTACTTGACATTCTTGAGTTGGATAAACAGAGCAGTTCAAATGCACCACCAACTTATATTTTATGAAGTTGTGAGTACTTATTGAGTCAATCAACATTGTTACCCTCTATTTTTTAAGAATCCAACCACTTTTAGGGTTTGGGAATTGCTAATACCTGAAATTTCTTAACATGATATCGTTGGATTAGGATCTCCTAACTTCTCCTCTGGCTCGACCATGACCTCTACCTCTTTATCTTCATTAGGCCCCTCAATGTAGAGAAACTTCTTTTCAACACATTTATGTCATGGTCCATATTTTCTTCCACAATTAAAACATAACCCTTTTTCTCTCTTTTCTTCAATTTGTTAAGGTTTCAGTCTAACTGGTTGAGGGAATGATGGTGTCGAGGTGCTATGATATCTAATATTAGTGAAATTATACCTTTTGCTGGAAAGAAATTTTTCCTCTAGCCTACTTGCTATGATAATAGAATCAGAAAGCTTATGAGGATTAAACATACACACCTCATTCTCAATGTGTTCCTTAAGTCCCCCTAGAAATAGTTCATTCATATTATCTTTAGTAATATTTTCCACCAACAAGGATATGTTTTGGAATTGATGAACATAATACTTGACTGATCATATTTGCTTTAACTTTGATAATTGGCTAAAGTAATTCTCTAACACAGTATAACTATAGTGCAATTGCAACTCTTCGGTAAAAATTGTCCATGTGACATTGAGACCACTATTTTGCCTCTCAACACATAACAATCGATATAAGATGAATTGTTCAGGTTCAAGATATAGGGATTCCATGGGCATATTTTTTCCAGATGGAATTTGATGTAGATCAAAGAAATTATCCATCTGGCCAATCCAAATGACTGGATCCTTTTCATCAAACTCATGCATTTCCAATTTTAGCATCATGTTCTGAGCCTATAGCATATTTGGATTTGTATTGGTTTGGCTAGCATATCCACCCTGGTTAGTTTTTCCACCTTATTTGATCAGAGGTTGATGCTGAACCTTTGTATTTGTATTGATTTTTTGCATGATCTCATCCAAGTGTTGATTGATCTTTTCCAAATATTCTTTCTAGGCCATTTCAGATTGTAGGCTTCACAAATCATACTCAATTTAACCTATGTTTTATTATGGTACACCTTGGTATTGAGGATATTGTAGTTACCACTTCTAACTCGTAATCCTCAACTATTACCTCTTCCTTATACGAGGTTTTACCCAGAGTGACAGGATTATTTTTGCTTCTTGTGGAAGGCCCTGACATTTTAGGAATTAAATCTAAATTTTAGGGTTTGTGATTTTGAGAATAATTCAGCCAAATATTAAAATTTCAAAAGAATAGACTCAGAATATTTTTTATCCTCTTTCGAAAAATGCAAAGAACTTGGAAAAATTCAACAATTTGTAGCCTATAAATTAAATTTGTGAAAAACCATAAGATTGATATAGATTTTGTAAAACAATTCAAAAAATATTGAAATTTGGGGAGGCTCTTACTTGACTGGTTTCTTAACACCACAAAAATAAATTACAGAAAAATGCACTATCGATTTGGATATATAGTCAAATCTTCAAAATTAGGGTTTCGATATAGTTTTGTCTGAGATCAAACTCTAATATCACTTGTAATGAAATTACTTAGATATATCTGAACATTAACAACAATAGAACACAAAGAACATCCACTTGTAGATAAATAATCACAATATGCAAATATAAGAGCTTATCCACTTCGAGGGGGCAACCTCCAAACCACATAATAAAGCTCAAGGGCTCAATGATGATCAACTACTACCTACTAAATTCTATATATATTATTCCTATGTTATGACCATCACCAAGGTCGACCCACTAATGATAATATAACACATAGGAAAGAGATACACCATGATAAGAAGTTATGATAGCCACAAGTCAACCATACACCTCTTATGTAATATATATAATTATGGGTGTAACAAAAACGTGAAAATGATTTAGAAATATGACTTTAAAAGAGTGCATATTTAATCACAATTCTATAGATAAACATCATAAACAAACAACATAAAACAAGTCCAGCCTGGTAGGCAGAGGAAACATATGACATATTTGTGAATATATATACATGTGTGTGTGAGAGAGAGAGAGGGTACGTGCATACACGAACAAACATTTATAAAAATATCATTTTCTTCACAAGGACTTTGCCATTATACCCTTTACTTGATGGACCTTGGTAGGTGTATATGAAAAATACATAATTTGTAGATTTTAAAAGTGGCGTGGCACCAATAATACACTACAACTAACAAAAACACATTGTAATCAAGCCTAACAGAGAAAACTAATCATGTAACAAAATAAACCAAACTCAATAGCACTTGAAAAATTTCTTGTGAAAATGATGATAGTTATGTAAATGTGGATTGGTGTGTACACAAAACGCTAATACACGTGTACATATGTATATATCTTCACACATACATAATAGGTTTTACTAGACTTGTATTTCACTACCTATTTACAATGAATATCTATAGACTTGAGATTAAATTTACATGATTTTAAATACATATTTCTTAAGTATCATTGGCTTGATGTATGTATTTAGATAGAGCGTGTACACATATATAGATATGATGTAGGAGCATCAATAGGTTTAAAGTCTCTTAGGGATATTTAATTTATTGAGTCCATTTTATAACATCCCAAAATATATGAATGGGTGATTGGGTCAAATCTAAATGTGAATGTAAAGGTGAATGTGGTTGTCAATGTAAGAGTTAGGTGTATAAGAGGTTGAAATTTGTTGTCTTAAAACCTAATAAGGCACATTGTTATGTCATATATCCATAATAAGAGAGAGAGAGAGAGAGAGAGAGAGAGAGAGAGAGAGAGAGAGAGAGAGAGAGAGAGAGAGAGAGAGATAAGATTTGTTCTATGCCAAGTTTAGTGGTGGTTGAGCTCATTTAGGAGCTAGGAAAAATCATATAGGAGTTAAAAATAAGAATAAGGTGTGGTTTTTAGAGAGTTATTCAAGCAAAATTAAATCATGAAAGATGATTCAAGAAAATTTAATGAAGGGATTGAAGAAATAAATGAATAATGAAGGCATATGTTGGTATTACATGTACGAGTGATGTGAAATTTACATGTATTAGTGTCTTTAATGAGACAGTGTATCAAGAACATTGCCCAGACCAAGAGCTTGGATTAGTACAATCATTTTAATGGAGTTTCTAGACCTCTTTGAAATCATGATTAGATAAGGTAAGGATATGGAAGCAACACCAAATTTTTATAGCCCTTGACAAAGCTTAATTTGACCTATAGCTCTAGATTTATGCCCTCGGGATCTAACTAGGGCAAGCCATAACAAAACTTCCAATCCTCCAATTCTGATAAATTTTGGTGAGCATTTTTGTATTAAGGGTTTTTAGTTGTATGCAAATTTTGAGACCTTAACTTGCACGTGTGGATAATATATGGTGAAAAGGACAGTTTGACTGTGACAGTGCACACTTTAAGTAGGAAATGAAGTGCATGGAGGTTCTAATGAGGGATTAAAGCCACCAAATTTGGTAGGATTCATCTTAGAGACGTTTTTGAAGAGGATCCATCAATTTGCAGATGATATTTTACTCTTAAGTGCTTGTTGTTATGACTCAGGGGCAGAATATGCCTAAAGAGGCATGATCAATTACAAAGGAGGTATGATTTCCACCAAAGGAACATGGAACCATCTTCTAGTATGTTTGAGCACCCCATAAAGGGTCTCATAATCATCAATCTGGTAGTAAGGTTGTTTCAAGAAGTCTTAACATATAGAGTTATTTGCAGGGTTGAGGGGCTACTAGGATATTTAGGCCTAAAGCAAGAATTAGTCTAAATTGCAAGTGCATGGGAGGTATAAACACCTTGTATTAGGTGAGATAAAGTGTCCTACGAGTGTTGAAGGAACCAAGAATACCATATTTAAGATTTTGAACATCTATACCTAATAGGCCTATCTAGATCTAGGCTTGGGTGATAAGAATAGTGTGTGTTTTGTGACTGTCTTGATAAACCAGTGTATGCAAGGTAGTAAGAGACATGCATAGATGATTTAAGGGTGATGAACATGTAGAACCATGAAGCTAACAAGTTGACAAGGTAATCACCTCATGTTTCATGTCTAGTGGTTAGATAGTGCAAACATTGTCATAATGATATAGAGCTAACACTATGTGGAGAAGTGTATAAGGAACTATGTACTTCAAGAATATAGGAATGGTGCTATAGTACCTCATGAGAAGGAGATCCATCAATAGTAAGGTGGAAGTGTGATTCAGATACAAGACAAGCTTAGGAATTTTCTCATGTGAAGGGTAAAGGAAAAAAAAAAAGGTAAGATGTCAAGTGTAAAATGACAATTATAATCGAGAACATCATTATAAACCCCTACACCATTTTGGTATTAGAGCTAGGTTGCTCTGTGATAACTAGGTATAGTGCATATAAATTCATATTATTTTTAATTGACCTGATAGTTTGAAATTGTAAAGTTGAATGTTTATAGTATGGAAAAACCAAAGAAAACATCATTGTAGTGGAATAATGAAATTGATTCAGGAAGGATTAATGGGAAAGATGGATAGTATGATGAATGAAATCAATGATCTAGGTACAAGAATGAAAAGGATAGAAGTAGTAGTGTATTCAGCTATGGAAAGGACAGCTGATAGAGGTGATGAAAAGAAGTAGGGAGAGTCATTGTTGTCTAAGAATAATTCTTCTACATCAACAAGTTAAGTCATAAGATCCATTCTGCAAGAGAATATCTTGTTTAGGACTAAGATGCATGACAAGAGGTAAGTGTCTGAAATGTTATTATAGATAATGGAAGCACATACTACATTGTGTATGATGAAATGGTTAGTAAAGTTGGGATTGAAAATAGGTTAGTGTCATCCTACACCTTACAAAGTGGAATGGGTGCAAAAGAACCATCAAATTGTTTGGAAATGAGCACTGTAGAGTACCTTTCAAAATTGGAAGTTTACATGATGAGGTTTTATGTGATGTAATGCCTATGGATGTATGTCATTTACTCCTATTTAGGCCATGACAATGTGAGAGGAAGGTATTTTATAATGGAAGGTTGAATAAAAATTTTCTAACCAAGGATGGAATAAAACATGCTTTAATGCCTTTGATGGACCAACATGCAGGTATTGATAGGAGAAGCATGGTATTTTGTTTCAAGGATTTTAGTTAGAGGACCAATGTTTAGATTTTGGCCTTCATAAAATATGAAGACAAGGTCAATAGAAGAGTGTAGTAGTTAGAGTCCAAGGAAATTTACCAAGAAACACAATTCAAGGCTGATAAATAATCCCAAATGAAGTTGAGGAAGAGCATTGAGCTCTTTAAGAGAGAGAACAATGGCCAAGAATTTCAGTTGAGTCACCAAAGGAAGAGTGGCAAGAACAAGCAGCAGGGTAACCTGGAGGAAGAAGAGATATGGGATGAGATCCTAGAAGACCTCATGGAAGGTCAAGAGAAACATAATCAAGAAGAAAATAAATATGAACCAATACCACATGGACAAGAAGGTGTTCTAAAGAGTGAAGAAGTAACTTATAAGGAGAACATAGGTTTTGAGAGAGGTTAGAGGATGCCATGGGCATCTGAGGAAGGAAAGAAAACTCTAAATTTTAAAACTAATAAATGTTTCAAGTGTGTAATTACAAGTATGAAGAACAAAGTTTCAAATGATAACATGTACAAGGAAGATGTAAGTACAAATTACATAGGAAAGAGTACATCAATTCCTATGAGTGCATTCAGGTATCTTGAAATAATTCAAGGAGCTAAAGACTCACATGGTTTCTTAAAACCAATCAATAAGCAATGCAAGAAGTATTCAAGCACTGATCAAAGAAGTCTAAAATCAGAAGAAAGAAAGAGAATACAACTAGATATAGAGGTAAAAACAATATAAAAGCAAAGCATGGAGGCTTGGGATGTTGGTAATAGGAGTTTGGAGATGTTAGTACAAGAGGATAACAAAGAAAATTATATTGAAATCAATTAGTTTTAATCAAATAAGTTAGAAATAAGACATATATAGATCACGGCTCAAGAAATCAGGTTGGAAAAATAGACAATAAGGTCTAGAACTCAAAGTTTTTCTTCAAGGATGCATGGAGATAAAGAAGGAATTCATATCATAGTTAAGAAGAACACTAGAATCTCAGTACAGAGGTATGAGAAATTACATGAAGAACATATGAGGATGAATATGGAGCAAGCCAAGTATGTGGTCAAGAAGACTAAAAACCTGAAATCTACTCAAGGTATGTATGCAAGTGTTTTAAGCAATAATATAGGTGTTGGAAATCTCCAATATGAATATGTAGTTTTTTGGAATGAATATTTACATGAGATCATGGTGACAAAGGGTGAGAGAGGGTTATGAGAACAAAATAGGCTACTGCATGAGGAATCAATGAACAAGAAGCAATAAAAGCAAGGATTTTGAACAATCATATGACAGAGTCTAACCTAATGGAACTCATTGAGTATGAAGAAAGACAAGGTTGTATTCACTAATTTTCTCTATAGAGGAAGTTTCTATCTATCTATTTTAACCTTGTGGAACAAGGAGAACTCCTTATAGGAGTGACAAAAGCAAAAAGAGTAAAACCTTATACATTTTACATATTGACAAAATATGGACAGCAGAATGTATTCAAGAAAGGGAAATATGAAGGAAATGGTATGAGTCAAGATAGAATAATTTTTCAAAAAATCATAATATTCAGTTTGTGTCTACCTATAGTAAAGGTACAAAAATACAATAAAAATAAATTCCAAATATAGAACAGGATGGAAGGGTTGAAATGAAAAAAGGAACCAAAGTGGGTAAGAAACACAACGTGCTAGTAAACTACAATGGACAAGAAAAATATGATGTTCTATAAAACAATGAAGGGAAGAATGAACAACTATAGTGGTATGAAATTCATTCCAAGGAGGCATGTGACCTCTCAAGACATAACAAGGAATTGAATTTCAGTACTGAGGACTTACACTTCACTTGCAAAGTAGAACAAGCCTACAAAGATGACAAATGGGAACATGTGGATAATAAAGTGATAGAACAAGCTGAGAAAGAACTTAAGATCTATGATTGGATTCTTATTATTAATTAATATGTCATTATTTTAGGTGGACATGAAGACAACATGGTAAAATATCAATGGAGGTACATGGTTAAGAATATTGAACAAGAAAAAAAGATAAACAAAGAACCAAGGTACATGAAGAAGAAGTACAAGTTCAAAGTGGTGGTTTGGAGGTAGCTAGTACAAGTAATAAAGGAGATACAAAACAATTAGAGTTTAACATTGTAAAGAATAAGAAAGGATTAGAAATAAATAAGAAATAAAATCCAAAATTACATTGAGCAAGAGCTCAATTTATCTTGAAGGGTAGCCTAATGCAAAAGCATCAAGAGGTTTAGAGTCTCTAAGGGAAATTTAAGTTATTGAGTCCATCTTATAACATCCCAAAACATATTAATGGGTGATTAGTTCAGTGTAAAATGTGAATTTAAAGGTGAATGTGGTTGTCAATATAAGAGTTAGGTGTATAAGAGGTTGTAATTTGTTGTCTTAAAGCCTAATAAGGTATATTATTATGTCATATAGCCATAATAAGAGTATGAATGACTGGAGAGATATTTTAGGAGATAAGAAGAGAGAGAGAGAGAGAGAGAGAGAGAGAGAGAGAGAGAGAGAGAGAGAGAGAGAGAGAGATATTCATTCTATTCCAAGTTTAGTAGTGGTTGAGCTCATTTAGGAGTTAGGACAATTCATATACAAGTTAAAAATAAGAATAAGGTGTGGTTTTTAGATAGCTATTCGAGGAAAATTGAATCATGGAATATGATTCAAGAAAATGTAATGAAGGGATTGAAGAAATAAATTAATAATGAAGGCATATACATGTATTACAAGTATGAGTTATGGGAAATTTGCATGTAGTAGTGTCTTTACTAAGACTGTGTATCAAGAACATTTCCTAGATTGAGAGCTTGGATTAGGAAAATAATTTTAATGAAGTTTCTAGACCTCTATGAAAGCATGATTAGCTAAGGTAAGGAGAGGGAAGCAGTACCAAATTTTTATATCCCTTGACAATGCTTTATTTGACTTGTAGCTCTAGATTTATGCCCTTGGGCCCTAACTAGGGTAAGCCATAACAAAAGTTTCAATTGCCTAATTTTGATAAAATTTAGTGAGCATCTCTGTATTAGTGGTGTGTAGTTGTATGCAAATTTTGAGACCTTAACTTGCACGTGTGGATAAGATATGGTGAAAAGGACAGTCTGACTATGACAGTACACAGTTGGAGTAGGAAATGAAGTGCATGGAGGTTATAATGAGGGATTCAAGCCACCAAATTTGGTAGGCTCCATCTTGGAGACATTTCTAAATAGGATCCATCAAGATGTAGAATATACTTTACTCTTAAGTGTTTTTTTTTATGACTCATGGGTAGAATAGGCCTAAAGAGGCATGATTAGTTATGAAGGAGGTATGATTTCCACCAAAGGAATAGGGTACCATATTCTGGTATGTTAGATAATCCTATAAAGGGTCTCATAATCATCAATCTAGTAGTAAGGTTTTTTCAAGAAATCTTAAGATATAGAGTGATTTGTAGGGTTGAAGGGCTGCTAGGATATCTAGACCTAAACCAAGAATTAGTCTAAATTACAAGTACATGGGAGGTATAAACACCTTGTATTAGGTGAGATAAAATGTCCTAGGAGTTTTGAAGGAACCAAAAATACCATATTTGAGATTTTGAACATCTAGACCCAATCGGCCTATCTAGATCTTGGCTTGGGTGATAATTATAGTGTTTGTTTTGTGATTACCTTGGTAAACCAGGGTATGGAGGGTAGTAAGAGACATGCAGAGATGATGTAAAGGTGATGAAAATCTAGAACCACGAAGCTAACAAGTTGACAAGGTAATCGCCTCATGTTTCATGCCTAGTGGTTAGATAGTGCAAACATTGTCATAATGATATAGAGCTAACACTATGTGGAGAAGTGTATAAGGAACTATGTACTTCAAGAGCATAGTAATGGTTCTATTGAACCTCATGAGAATTGTCCTCACTAGTAGGGTGGAAAGAGTTGGTACGATAAATCTTAGACCTCACAAGTCAAACTAAAGTTGTTATAAAGGTAAGTTGTCAAGTGTAAAAAGAAATAGAAGAGAACATTGTTATAACCCTTGCATCAAGATACACATGTATATATGTATAGTTATTAATACATACATAATAGATTTCCTTTGCCTCGTTGTTGAGGCTTATTTTTCACTACTTGTTTACGATAACTATCTACAGAGTTATGATTAAATATACATTATTTTAAGGTCATATTTCTCAAGTATTTTTTAGAAAATAATATATGTTTTTTAACAATATTTTAACACCATTCAATATATTTTAGGGGTTTCATTTTTTAAAAATTTATTTCGAGACACTTTTGGCATCAAGATTCAATGTTTTTGGTTAAAATAACACTTGTGTATTTGGCGAGGTATGTTTTAAAATAAAACCATGATAAAAAAATTTAAACAAATCTTAAAAAATGAAATTATAAATAATTAAAAAATTAGTGTTGTTCCCTCAAAGTCCTGAAATGTTCGATACATTACAAAAATCTATGGTAAGCTTTCCCTCTAAGTCCCTCAATTTTTTGAGACATTACTATAAATTAAACCCCAAAATTATATTAAATGATGTTATTTAAAAAAAAAACATATATTATTTTAATGGCCATACCATGTCATTCCCAATTATATGAAGATCAAAATTTTGAAATGTTTGAATAATATTTGAGAAATATGACTTTAAATTAATGCATATTTAATCACAAATTTGTAGAGCCCAAAAAACAAAATAGGTATAAATGCATAGGCAATGTAGATAACCACCATAAATAGACAATGGAAAAATAATTATAAACATTGAACAACATCGTTCTGGTCAAAATTCATTGTTTCGGTTGATTTTGGTAGGTTTTTTTGTGTACTTTTCTGACTTGTTATCCACCACCTATTAATTATGATTGCATATGGAATTAAAATTAATTCTGAAAGTTATATTTCTCAATTATTTTCCAAATATTGTAAGTATTCTGATAAACATATATAATTCAATAGGACTATATAAATACATATATATATATATATATATATATATATATATAAATACATATATATAATCAACAATCCTTGACAAACTTGACTTTAAAAAAATTGCAAATGTAATGATATATTTTTAGATAATCCTCATTAACATGCACTGGAAAACACGTCCAGATAGGTAAGCAAAGGAAGCCTAGTTGTGTCACGTAAGAAGAAATATCATTCTCGTTAAAATATGACTTTAATTTAATGCATATTTAATCATAGTTTTATAGATCCCAACAAACAAAATAGGTATAAATGCATATGTAATCACAATTATGTAGATAACCACCACAAACATGCACCGAAAATATAAGTCCAGACAACGAGCAATATTGTTCTAGTCAAAATTCTCTATTTCGACTAATTTTGGCAGGTTTGTTGTATAACTCTCTAACTTGTTATCCATTGCCTATTAATGACGATTGTCTATGGAATTGTAGTTAATTCTAAAAGTTCTATTTCTCAAGTGCTTTCCAAAAATTGTAAGTATTCTGATAAACATATATAAGTTAACAGGACTATCTAAACACATGCATAGAATCAATAATCCTTGACAAATTTGGCTTAAATAAATACAAATGTAATCATATTTTTTTAGATAATCCTCATAAACAGGAGCTGGAAAACAAGTCTAGACATGTAAGCAAAGGAAACCTAGTTGTGCCACGTAAGAAGCAGTATCATTCTCATCAAATTATCTTTTGGGGCTGATTTTCCCAGGTTTACTTTCTGTATCTCTCTGAATTTTTTACTAGAAAATAATTCCAGATAGGTAAGCAAAGGAAACCTAACTATGCCTCTTAAGGAGCAATATCATTCTCGTCAAAATTTTCTGTTTGGGGTGATTTTCCTAGGTTTTCTTTTTGTATCTCTCTGACTTGTTTTCCATTGTTATTTTATCATGATTATCTAAAGAATTGCAGTTAAATTTGAAATTCCTATCTATCAATTATTTTTCAAATATTGCAAGTATTTTTTCCCTCTTACGCTCCTTTAAAATCTGAATAAGTTCAATTACAACTATTAAGTCATCTATTGAGTCACAACATTTTTTCCTTCCTCGAATTGATTGCAGTGTTTTGCAGTTATTTCTAACCTATTATTCAAGCATATCAATTATTATGATCTCCCTATGTGCCTAGAAATTTCCAGGAAGTTACTTAATGTATTTATAAGATATTATTATTGCAAAACCACTTTCCACATCAACAACTTCCACATAACTACTCAAAATAAAACTCTCCAAAATGATTAAAAAATCTAACCTTGATTGTTTGTATATTTGTCTCACAAATTTGATCCCTTGCACGGAACAAACAACCAACAATGAAGAGGCATTTCAAGTCAAAACCAACAAGAAAGACTTTTTTGTGTGATGGTATTATTTTACCATTTATTCATTTATTTGGCTATTTACACCTCACACATGGTCAGTCGTCTCACTTAGGTGAGTCATATGTCTTTAGGGATTTATACGACATATAATAGATTTTGTCATATAATCTATCATACGTGTCATGTGTATCATTTTCATATGGGAGCTACATGTTACACTTGCATTGTAACTCCTCTCTCCATTTTTGGGGTATGACAAGTCTAAGAATGAGAGTTACACAACACTCCCCATATGTACTCTCTTTTTTGATCTATAAGCATAAGTAGACCATTTTTTATTTGAAGATTGAAATTACTATTAATAAATGATATCTCCATGAATCAACTCCCAAATGAAGTGCATGTGTATCTCAATGTGCTTTGTCTGTTGATGCTAAACCACATTTCTATAGATGGGGATAAAGCTAAGGTTGTCATATGACATATGATAGTTTGTCATAAAATATGTCATACACGTCATATGTATCAAGATCTTGTCATAAAATATGTCGTACACATCATATGTTTCATTTTTCATATGGAAGTTACATGTTATTATTGTATTGTAACTCCTCTATCCAATTTTGGAGCATGACAAGTCCAGGCATGTAAGTTACATAAAAATTCCTATATGTACTCTTTTTTTTAATCTATGAGCATGAGTAGACCATTTTTTTCCATGCACAAATTCTTTGATTTCATTTTCACTTGCTAATTACTTAGAGAAAATACACTTTTTTCGTTCAAGTTCAAATATGTTGATGCGCACGCAATATGGGAGATCTTCATGCCCTCTTTCATGGTATCATACCTTGATCTTCATAAACGAGTCACTTGTTTCACTATTACAGATTACTCTCAATTTTTTGTTTGTTATTATCTCTTAGTACACATTTTTTTTATCCATATTGGTATTTTTGCAAGATTTGGCATTATCTAGTTAACATTTAGTTTGGGGGAGTTTTGTTGTTTTGTTGTGTTCTTAGTGTATGTATAGGATAAGTGTTTCCCAGCTAAATCTAGCTAGTCATGGCTGAAGGTAGCAAAAGATCTAAATTTGGAGGTTTTATTGTGTGGGTTACAGTGTAGATATGTTCAGTTTCTCTACTCCTCCAACATACCTCCTGCTCCCCTGCTTACATGAGCTCCTCCGTGGCCTACTAAGCTCATCTTTGTGGCTCCCAAGCCCATCAAGCCCTTGGCTGAGATCATTTTCGAGCTACATACCTACCTAATCTCACCAATGAGTTCTTCCTAACTCACGAGCCTTATACCCAACGCGAATAAAAAACTCACATATCTTCATCTTTCTAGGTTCATTGAACTCTGTGTACCTAATGCAGATTGTCTGAGCACCTCTCATTAAAACCTTGTCACGCCCCTCGGCTCTTTTGTTGACCCTTCCCCCACCTTGCCAACTGATCTCCTTGCCTCTGCATTACTTTGTCAAGCCCCTCATCTCTTTCGATCTCCTCGCCATTGGCCATGCACGTGCCCTATCTCATCATGGTTTCCCTATAGATTGGCCCTTGGCTCAACATCCTCACACTACCGACCCGACCTCAAAAACCCTTGCATTTGGGTTCCCCCTTGATGTGGTCCTCAACTCATCAAGCCACCTTCAACCCACAATTTGGATCACTGACGAGCCAAACCGTACAACTCAGGCCACTCCATCGGCTGGGCCTTCTCAACCCAATGTAAATCAAATCTCACAACCCAGCTCAACCCTTCTGATTCACCTGCAAAGCTCGGCCAAAACCAAGCTACCTCCTTCCTTCTTTCAAGATTCCCCCATTTTCACCTTTCTTTTGGATGGGTTAAGTTCAAATTTGTTTATATTAAACAAAATTAAGTTTATTATTATGAACTTAAACCCTTATTCCTAAAATAGTGTCAATTAGGGAAATTGGGAAACTTAAAATTAGGGTTTTTAGTCCTTTTTAAGATCTAATTTATTTTTAGAGGTTATTGTGAAGGAAATAATACCTTTTTTGGAGTATGTTATTACTTTTTGGAGGTATTATTGTAATCGTGTGCTATTATTATTACTTATGGGTTATTGTGTATGTTTGCCACAACCTTGTGGAAAGGGATCCTAATTGCAACGTGAGACGTTTTTTCTCGCACTAAACCTTGTTTTTTCCTTTTTCACTCATTTTACAAATTTGTTATGCTAATTACGGTGTTATTTCACTCGTGCACAGTTGAAACTATTGTGGTCTCCAAAATTACATGGTTTTTACCAATTATAAGGTGAGTGGTCAACTATTTCATGTCGCATGAACACATCATATTGTTATTGTAGATGAAAAAGAAGTGTTAGAGAAAAATGCAAACTAGAAATCAAACTAGATCAATTACTAATCTAAGACTCTTTATCATTACCTCAAATTGTGCTAGATGGAAATGAAGTAGAATGCAATACCCTTTACTTACCAAAGTAGAGCTCCCTTTGAGTTGTTGATGTGCTTAATATGTTGGATGATTGATTGTTACTTCAAATTTTGGTGGGATAATTTGGGAAACACCTCCCCTTTGATGAATGACGATTTTACTTGATTGATGGATTAAAGATGAAGGAATGGATTGATTGAGTGATAAAATGGATGGTGTTATGGATTTACAATAGTCTCTAAGCTAGCTCTGATGGAGGAGGAGAGCTCATTTTATACTTAATGGGTGGAGGATTCAATGGCTAGGATTAAGCCAAGTTGGATTGAGATCAAGGTTAGACGATGCATGAGAGGATTAGAGGATTCTAGAAATTTGAATTTAAAATTCATGGAGGGAAGAAGTTTCCATTGAATTAAAAATTCAATGGAAGGAGAAGGTTAGAGAGGCTTCTAGATTAAGAAGCCTCTAGATTTAGATGTGAGGATGTGATTAGGATTAGAGCTAGATTAGGTTAATAAATGATGATTAGGGGTGAGGTTACATGGAAACGATAGGTGTAGGGATGTGTAGGGTAGGTGGTAGGTGAGATGTAGGAATATTAAATTCCTAGGAAATGTTAATGATGAATTAAAATAGGATAATATGATATAATAATAGATCAATGAGCTTAATGATAAAAATGAAATATCAGATGAATCGAAATGATTAATGATGAAATGTTGGGATATTTGATAAATGATTAAAAGTGGAAATATGATAAAATGGATTAATAATAATAATGAAGCTTGTGATTAATTATTATATGGATTTAGATGATGTTGTAGGACAAATTAATTGTAATTAATCATGTCAACATTTTAGATGTCTACATTTTGACCCTCTTTGAATGGGTATTGTGTAGCAATGACTGTTCAAAGAAAAATAAAAAAATATGTTAGGATGATGATAACATGCACCCTCAAGGGGTTAGGGAGGGAGGAACGAGCCAGGTAACCTCTCGAAAAGAGGAGAGGCCTAAGTTAGTGGGTGATGAGAGAGGATTAGAGGATGAGAAGATTTGAGGATTTAGAGAATGCAGATTAGAGGATTTAGAAGATGAGGATTAAAGGATTAGGATGAGAGGATTATAAGATTCAGAAGATTAGGATGAGAGGATTAGAGGAATAGGAGGATTAGAGGATTAGAAGATGAGGATTAGAGGATGAGAAGATTTGAGGATTAGAGGACGAGAAGATTTGAGGATTTAGAGGATGAGGATTACAGGATTAAAAGATTTGAGGATTTTAGAGTAGAGGATGCCCCAATCAAAAATTAACAAGGGTGAGGATTTTAGGATTAGTGAATTAGAGGATGCCCCAGTCAACGATTTATGACAAGGGTGAAGATTCAGGATGTTGGATTACAGGATGCCCCAGTAAAGGAGTTAGGTTTGAGGATTTTTGAAGATGTTAGATTTCGAGATGCCCAAGTCAAGTGGATAACATTTGAATATTTGAGGATTTATATTTGAAGATGCTAGTTATTGAGATGCCCTAGTCAATGTGAGGCTGGATTTGAAAATTTGGGATTTAGATTTTGAGGATGTTGGATTTGAAGATGTTAGATTTGAGGATTGATTGGATTTGAAGGATTAGAAGATTGAGGATGTTTGGATGAGATAATAAGGATTGGTTTTTGGATTTGATGTTAGAAGATTCCCCGGCCAAGGGGTTAGGATTTTGGATGCTCTAATTATAAGATTTGGATCTGGATATTGATTGATTGAGAAAGGATTGATTGGATACGAGGATGTGGAGGTTAGATAGTTAGTTAGATGATGATGAGGATTAGGTGTGGATAATGATAAGGATAAAATATGATGATAGAAGGGGGTGTGCTACCATAAATTTACCAATTTTATCATCATTAGCAATTGTGTTTGGTGTGGTATAGAGAAAAATGTACCAAGATATAAAGATTGTGATGAATGAGTTGCAAAATGCCTTTTTTCTCATATCATTGGACATTAAGATTATGATGGTCCTCATATCATTGGACTATATAAAATAAATAAAATCAAAAGGGGCCTCACATCATCGGCCAAAATGTAAAAGCAGACAAATAAGCAAACACACACATCGTATTTTTGTATGGATTTTGTGAATGTTTTGATTTTTTTATTTTGGATTTTTTTGAATGTTTAGATTTTTGGATGTTTTGATATTTGGAAGTTTAGATTTTTGGAGTTTGGATTATAGATGTTTAGATTTTTTGGATAGTGGATTGTGGATGTTTAGATTTTTGGATGTTTGCATTTCAAGAGTTTTGATTGGATAGGTGATGAGGGATATGAAGGAATGTAAGGTGGGATGCGACTTTCTCCTATAAGTCCCAAAACATGGTTGGGTAGGATGAAAGGGAAGGATTGAGGTAAATTGGATAGGTTGGATGAGATAGAGATTGGTTGATAGGTTAGGATTAGATGTGATGTGAGATGGGAGGTAGATATATATGATGATGGATGTGGTATAGGATAATATGGGGGATATGGAAGATGATAAGCAATGACCCCTAGGATCGATGTGGTGTGCCCTCGTGTGTAAAGTAGGGTGGTTTGGGTGGATGGATGAATAAGTTTGATTTTTTCCCAAGTGTAGAGTAGATGGGAAGTGAGGGGCATCTAAAATGGAAAATTCCCCTAGCGGATGGTAGTAAGGCTTCCCCCATTCATGATGATGATAGTTGGAAAGGGACATGAGGAGGATTGGATGAAAAGTAAATGATCATCATCTGCCACAAATGTTTAATCCTAAGGGGAAAATGAGGTCGATGTGATGGATGGAAGGAAAATAACACCAGAGATTAATATAGGATGAGCCTGACAACACATGTTGTACAGAAATATTTATACTAAAACAAAAGTGTGACCAAGGTCTAAACAATACCTAGCAACATGTGAGCCCTATGTGTTTGTGAGATCAAAGTGTGTGAGATTGTGATGGTTAATTACCAATTGAAGTGAAGATTTAATGGGCAATACGTGAAGACAAACTAGCTAATATAAAAGGAGTAATTAAGTCAAGTAGGTTGTTAGAAGGTGAATGGTAGGTTAAGTCATGCATTTCTCCACTACTAGTCAGGCGTCCAAAGCCCTGATAGAGGTACATCTGATTCTTGTCACAATATTTCTCTATTGCCAACCAGGCATCCATATCTTTGACAGAGGTACATCTGATTCTTGTCACAATATTGCTCTACTGCCAGCCATGCATCCATAGCCCTGGTAGAGCTGCTAGAAACTGTCGACACTAAAATTTTCCTCCATAATTTCTATTTCATTAATGTATGTATTAGGAATAGGATGTTGTTAAGTATAATTAGTAGTAGCGTCTGATAGAAGATAACGGCGCCGTCAGTACGGTGCTGCCAATAATGTGGAGTACGGTAACAGTCAAAGTACAATAGGAATGTTATAAAAAGTAAATATTTGTCGTAAGTGGTCCGGTAATGTTAAAATGTCAAAGTTTGGGTAATTAGAGAAGTAGGGTCTACATGATTAGGAATTAGAAATATTATATTGGTAATAAAGACAAGGAGTGAGGTCATAAATATTTTTTGTATTTTATTTGTAAAAAGTCTAAAAATGTGGAACCCATGTAAAATGATAAGGTTTATCTTATCTTAACAGATAAGCTTACATGTACAGATAAGAGTTAAGGTATGGAATATGATTCGTCAGAGTGGATTTCTTATCCTATCTTAGAGATAAGATGGATAAGCCTGTAAGTTCTATAAATAGAGAGGCCACCCCCCTCATTTAGCATAGAAGGAAGTAGTGAGAAATATTGTAGGAAGTGTGCGAAGGAAGCCATCAGTTTAAAGGTGTGTTGAAGAAGCCATTAAGAGGTGTAATTGTAAAGTTTCTCCCATAGTCTTGGTGAAAGGCAAGTGAAGTCAATAACACTTGAAGTACCTCATGGGTGAGATTGTAATAGTTTCATGTTAATATTATAATTTATTTTGATATTTCAGATTTGTCATCATTCTGTCTTATCATAGTCGATGGTATTCTTATGTTATGTTGTTGTTTTGTTTCCAGATTACATCCACCAAACTAAAGGCTGTGCATTAGTAAATAATCATAGCATGAGGAGTTCCCGGTGAAGAATTATCATAGTGCCGGATTGGTGTTGACATTTTGGTTCCGTTGCTGGGACCATTCCTCGTTGGTGGATTTTCTGGAGAGATATTCCCACTTAGTCAAAAATCAATTAGAGGGTAACCTTGTTTTTACTGTGCATAGTAGTTACCATGGTAAAGTCATTTTTGCCATGAATAGTAGTTACCATGGTAAAGTCATTTTTGCTGGAATAGTATTTACCGTAATAAAGTCACTTTTTACCGTGAATAGTATTTACCGCAGTAACTTCACTTTTTACCGTGAATAGTATTTACCGCAGTAACTTCACTTTTTACTGTGAATAGTGTTTACCACAGTAAAGTCAATTTTTACCGCAGTAAGTCAAGTTTTACCATAGTTTACCGTGGTCATTTCTATTTTACTGTAGAAAGGTGTAAAGTCACTTTCTAGTATAGTGATTCCAATTATTTGTACACATAAGTCTTGTTGATTGTACTTGTGAGTTGGTATTTCACGGTGGTTACTTTTGAAAATGGGAAAGATTCCTGTTTTTTCAGCTCAATCTAATGAAGATGCTTCTTCTTTCATTCAAAAGTTTAAGCGATCTTGTATTTGTAATGGCCTTATAAGAAGGGAACAATGAACTGAATTTTTTCCTACCTTTTTGGATGGTTCAGCACTTAGGTGGTTTGAAACACTAGGCGATAATGTGAAAAAATCATGGGATTTATTAACTGAAAGTTTTCTTGAAGAATTTGGTGAACAACAGAAATATGCAGATCTCATGATCGAGATCACAAAGCTATCCCAAGGAGAGAAGGAGAAGATAAGGGATTATCATGCTCGTGTTCTAGAGCTAAGGAGGAAGCTCGATGCCCAGATCCGGAAGGAAGGACTAGCGGATGGGTTGATGAATGGCGTAGATAATCTCCTCTGTAAGCACTTCATTCTTGGGATGAAGCCAGAGATCAGACAACAAGTGAAGTATGACTGCCCAGCTACCATTGAACAAGCAAAGGAGATTGCAAGAAGGCAAGAAGAAAGCATGGAAGAGGAGCCCAAAGAAATTGTTGCTAAAGTAGAGCCTACACCAGCACCTTTGGTCCAGAATCCACAACCACTCCCGGTGAGCACAAATATTTCTCCTAGTACATCTACTGAGTATGAAGATCTGCTCAAAAAGATGGGTCAGTTAACTATTAATCTTCTTCAAGGAAAGGAATTTAGTTCTCAGGGAGGAGATAGAGGTCCAAAAAGAAATATTTCTGAAGTTGTTTGTTATGGTTGTTATAAAAAGGGTCATTATAAGTATAATTGTCCAGATAGAGCTTCTACATCTGGTAAAGGAGATAATGATAAAGGAAAAGCACCTGTGAATTCTTTTGATGTAGTAGATAAGAGCAGAAATAATGAAGTAGATGTGTTTATAACAAAAAGAAAGAAAGAAAAAGATAATCAAGATGGAAATGATCCTAAGAAGATGAAAGAAGAAACTAGTAAGAAACATAGGAGAAGAAAGTTAGGTGTGTAGGATTTTCTGATTTCACAGGGGCAAGGACCATACTCCATCTTGGAAGATCTGTCCAAAAGGCCTGTAAATATTACATATGGTCAACTCTTGGCTATGTCTTCTGAGAAGAGGCGGGAGTTGCGAGGTGGACTCAATGCTCGAAGAAGGAAGGAGGTTGAGGTCCCTATTTTGGAGGCAGAGGTAGATCCCTATGCTCCACAAGCTGAGGTATTATGTAATGGTATTTCAATTCATGATGTCTTAGTTGATAGAGGTGCTGCAGTTAATGTAATGACTGAGTCTGTAATGAATATGTTGGGTTTAAAAATTGATCGCCCTTCAACACTTATGTTAAGGTCATTAAATAAAGGAAAAACTAAACCAGAAGGTGTAGTTTCAAATGTGGCAATATCTGTTATGGGTGTGGTATGTGTGGTAGACTTTCAGGTGATGAAAAATGGTACTGTTGCGTACCCAATGCTGCTGGGAAGACCATGGCTAAGGAGAGTTCATGAAAGAAACTACTGGAATGAAGGTTTCATGACACTTGGATGTGGTAGAGAGAGGGTGAAGATGAATGTGATCCCTCGACATCATAAGGCAGAACCTGTGGATTCAAGTGATGAAACTGATGATTGGACATCCTCTGATTACTCTAGTACCAGTGAAGTGGATAATGAAGATTAAGAAAGCGAGGTGGATGTTTCAGTCATGGATATCCTTCCAGTCACACCAACTCATGACCCCATAAAATTATCTGAAGAAGAAGTTGATGATCGTCTCCAACAAATAAAGATTGGTGATGCTGTGATGGAGAGTGAGAAGGAATCCTACCTCCAGCTCTTTCGAAGGTACATACACCTATTCACTTTTGATTACAAGGAACTCCGTTAAGTAAGTTGGGTAGAACATTGTATTGAGCTGGTAGATGGTGCTAAGCCCATAAAGCAAATGCCATATAGAATGAATCCTAATTTTTCCAAGACTGTAAAAGAAGAAATAGATAAGTTGTTTGATGCAAGATTCATATTTGCTGTGGAAAATTTAGAATGGGTTTCTCCCATTGTGATCTCAATAAAAAAGAATGGGAAGCTATGCATTTGTGTTGATTACAGGAAGCTCAATAAGGCAACAAAGAAGGATCATTACCCTCTTCCATTTTCAGATAAGATCTTGGACGAAGTAGCTGGCCAAGAGTGCCATAGTTTTGCTGATGGATATAACGGCTACAACCAAGTTTGTATAGCAGAGAAAGATCAGCTGAAGACCACGTTCGCCACTCCTTGGGGAACGTTTGCTTATAGAGTTATGCCTTTTGGGTTGTGTAATGCTCCAACAACATTCCAGTGTTTGGTGAATAGGGTGTTCGAACCCTACATTGGGACCTTCATCAGAGTATTTCTGGATGATTTTTGCATCTATGGGAGCAAGTTGGACCACCTACACCAAATGGAGACAGAATTTCAAAGGTTAGATGAAGCACAAGCCTCACTAAACCCTACAAAGTGTGTCTTTGGATGTTCTAAAGGCGTTTTGTTAGGGCATGTTGTATCCAGAGATCGTATTGGTACTGATCCTGATAAAGTTTCAAAAATCAAAGATTTACCATTTCCTATGAATACAAGTAAGTTGAGATCATTTTTAGGCCATGTGGGTTACTATAGAAGGTTCATCAAGAATTTCTCAAAGATTGCACAGCCACTAACCTAGTTCTTGAAGAAGGATGTTACTTATGAACTAGGAAATAAGGCGCATGAAGCTTTTGGACAACTGAAGGAAGCCCTGGTGTCTTCACCTGTTTTGAAGAATCCAGATTGGAGCAATCCATTCATTGTGTACACTGATGCCTCAGATGTAGCACTAGGAAGTACTTTGAGCCAAAAGGATGAAAATGGGAATGAACATCCAATTTACTTTGGGAGCAGACAAATGAGCAGTGCTGAGGTAAATTATACAGTAACTGAAAAAGAGGCTCTGGCTATCATTTTTGCTGTAAAGAAGTTTAGAAACTACTTGCTAGGGTAAAAATTTCTAGTTGTAATAGATCATCAAGCTCTAAAATATATTGTAAATAAGCCTAACCCATCAGGGAGGATAGCAAGATGGATAATTTTGCTACAGGAATTTGAATTTGATATTATAGATAGGCCAGGAAAGAAGCATGTCAATGCAGATGCACTCTCTCGAGCCTATGATGGTTTAGGATCATCTTGTGATGATGATGATTTCCCCGATGCAGCATTGTTATCCCTTGACACAATCCCTAATGAATACATAGATATTTGGAATTATCTGAATGAATTCAAGTTTCCTGATGGTGCCAATGCAAAGACTAAGAGAAAGATTACTCAAGCCAGTCGTCCATATTATATTCTCAATGGAGTATTATTTCGAATAGGACCTGATGGACAGTACAAGAGGGTAGTTGGACATGATCAAGGGAAGGAACTACTAGAAGAATTCTACAATGGTACATGTGGAGGGCACTTCTCTGGACAACTTACAGCAAGAAGGATCTTGAATGCAGGTTATCACTGGCCCACTCTTTTTAAAGATTGTTATAATTATTGTAAGACATGTGATATTTGTCAAACACATGGTAACCGTAAGACTTCATTAGCTCCATTATGTCTTATTCTTCCCCTTGGTCCCTTTGAAAAGTGGGGAATAGACATTATAGGTCCACTTCCAACTACATCACGCCAAAATAAGTATATTGTAGTTGTCACAGATTATTTAACCAAGTGGGTTGAAGCTAGGCCATTAAAAACAACTTCCATGGATGAAGTGGCAAGGTTCATGTATGAATGCATTGTCACCAGATTTGGTTGCCCATTAGAAATTGTAACAGATCAAGGAAGCCACTTCATTAATGAGTTGGTGGAAGCCCTAGTCAATAAGTTTTCTATTAAGCACAGGAAGGCAACAACATACAAGCCAAGCACAAATGGACAGGTGGAACGAACAAATTTTGTGTTGTGTCAAATTCTAGCAAAAGATGCAGCCTTGCAGGCACATAAATGGGATAAAAGGATTCATGCAGCATTGTGGGCATATAGGGCAACATCAAAGTCAGCAACAGGATACTACCCATTTCAGTTGGCCTATGGCATTGATCCAGTTCTTCCTATTGAGTTTGATATTCCTATTGTGAGAGTTATGAAAAATGAAAGGATGGATGAAAGTGATTCAGTAAAAGAAAGGTTGGTACATCTTCATTTGCTGGAGGAAATGAGAGAAATAGTAAAGGATACAAGCCATAAGAAGAAAATGAAGCAGAAGGAATACTTTGATCAAAAGATCCGGTGGTCTCCATTTCATGTGAATGACTTGGTTCTAGTATATGATTCCAGATACAAAAAAAGAAGACAGAGAAAATTTCTTCCGAAATGGATGGGGCCCTACAAAATAGCAGCTGTGCATGAAAATGGTACGTACCGACTGGAGGAATTGGATGGCACTCCCATTACGAAATGGGTCAACTATGACAAGTTGAATATTTTCCAAGCACCAGAATAGTCTACTCCGAGGACGGAGTAGAAGCTAGGAAGGGGGAAGATGTCGACACTAAAATTTTCCTCCATAATTTCTATTTCATTAATGTATGTATTAGGAATAGGATGTTGTTAAGTATAATTAGTAGTAGCGTCTGATAGAAGATAACGGCGTCGTCAGTACGGTGCTGCCATTAATGTGGAGTACGGTAACAGTCAAAGTACAATAGGAATGTTGTAAAAAGTAAATATTTGTTGTAAGTGGTCTGGTAATGTTAAAATGTCAAAGTTTGGGTAATTAGAGAAGTAGGGTCTACATGATTAGGAATTAGAAATATTATATTGGTAATAAAGACAAGGAGTGATGTCATAAATATTTTTTGTATTTTATTTATAAAAAGTATAAAAATGTGGAACCCATGTAAAATGATAAGGTTTATCTTATCTTAACAAATAAGCTTACATGTACAGATAAGAGTTAAGGTATGGAATATGATTCGTCAGAGTGGATTTCTTATCCTATCTTAGAGATAAGATGGATAAGCCTGTAAGTTCTATAAATAGAGAGGCCACCCCCCTCATTTAGCATAGAAGGAAGTAGTGAGAAATATTGTAGGAAGTGTGCGAAGGAAGCCATCAGTTTAAAGGTGTGTTGAAGAAGCCATTAAGAGGTGTAATTGTAAAGTTTCTCCCATAGTCTTGGTGAAAGGCAAGTGAAGTCAATAACACTTGAAGTACCTCATGGGTGAGATTGTAACAGTTTCATGTTAATATTATAATTTATTTTGATATTTCAGATTTTTCATCATTCTGTCTTATCATAGTCGATGGTATTCTTATGTTATGTTGTTGTTTTGTTTCCATATTACATCCACCAAACTAAAGGCTGTGCATTAGTAAATAATCATAGCACGAGGAGTTCCCGGTGAAGAATTATCAGAGAGCCGGATTGGTGTTGACAAAACACCCCTAGAGAGAGTCTTGAGGTGGATTTTATTTGATGATTTTTGTGCATTCGATATGATCTTTTTGATATTTGGATTTTTTTTGCACATAGAGCTTCCACTCTCTTGAAAAATATCAAGGGGTTAAGAATCACTAGTGACCTAATGGGGGGATGGAAATGAGTGTGGTGATGACATTGGATATAGTGTCATAAGATGCACTTAAGGGTCTTCACCACAAGTTTATTAATTGTGTTAAAGTGTGTAGATCTCTAAGAGGACAATTATGCTTGAATGTTGGAGGTAATGATAGACCAAGGTCACATGGTTGTAGTATGTACTTTTATATTACAACATGTGTGATAATGTTGATCTAGTGTTCAAATGAATGGATTGGAAGAGGATATTAATGAATGTGATGATAAAGGTGGGTTAGATGCAAATAGATTTGGATGTTGGACGGAAGGAGGATAGGTGGGAAAGAAATAATATCCGTGTGTAGGTGACAAATTATGTGATCATACCATTTTTAGGTGTTTGATATATGTAGGGGGCTAAATGATTTTTGAGTGTGTTGAGTGTTTAGGATTGTAGGACCAACAAGAGGAGGGGTAGAAATGTTTTGTGAGGGAGTAGTGGCAGGGTCATTGTTAGAGGTAGGTATATACCCTAAGCCTAAAATACCTAGATTTTGATGAAGGGAGATAGGTTTGTGAATGCCTTGTTCATGGACGCCTAAGCCTTTACCTCAATGCTTCATATTATCAAACATATTTTTGGCTATAGGATATGAGGTGGATGGGGAAGATGATTCCATGTTGTCATCATGAGATTCATGGGTTGTAATTTGATCATCTGCTAAGAGGCCAAAATTAACAAATGATGGGGGGTGAAATTTGCTTTGATTTGTGGTCGGTGAGGGATGTTTGGATGTATGATGAGATTTGGATGGAAGACAATGTTTGAATTTTTTGGGGGGTTGGATGATGGATGATGGTTAGGGATAGGATTGTGATGGAAAGGTGGTGAATAGAGAGCTGTAAGGCTAAGAATTCCTTGGTTAATGAGGTTTTGGACATAAGATTGAAATTGCATGTAACGATTCGTCAAATTTCCATGGATGCAATGAAAGTAACAATAGCAATGTTCTCGATACCAAGAGGGTTTTGGAAGATTGTGATTGTGTGATTTTATTGGGGGATATATGATCTCATTGAAGGTTTTAAGATGATGGAATATGGTGGTTAAGGATTTTCCTAAAGGAGTGAAGTGGTTTGGGTTAAACGGTGTTAGGAGAGTGGGAAGTAAAGGTAGAGGATTGGATGGATTATGAGATGTGTTGGTTGATTTGGATTTATGAGTTGGATGAATTTTTTGTGGCTTAGAAGATAAAGGGGATGGATTAGGCCTAGGGGCCGAAGTGGATGGTTTGGGCTTGGAGGTCAAAGTAGATTTTGTTGATTTTTGATTGGTTATAGTATGTGGTGTTGAGGTAGATGCTTTTTGCGTAGGATTAGATAATTTGGGATTAGTAGATGTAGATGAAGGGATTTTTTTAGATTTAGATTAAGGGGATGGGTGTGATATGGGGGTCACATTAGATTTGGGTGATGTTAGAGATGAAGGAGATTTGGGAGATGGGTGTGGTGTAGGAACCACATGAGATTTGGCCGATTTAGGGGATGAAGTAGATGAAGGTGGCATAGGAGCCTCATTATATTGGGTAGGAGATGAGGTAGGGAAAGGATTGGTATTGGATTTTTTAGGTTTAGGATTTGGTGACTTAGGAGTCATGTTAGATGTTTTAGGATTGGGGGATGGTGGAGATGAAATAAGATGAGAAGATAGGATAGTGTTAGGTTTAGGTGATGAAGGTGTTAAGATAGGATTAAATGATGAGGGTATCATAGGAGCCATATTGGATGGTTTAGGATTATGGATAGAAGGAGATGAGGGTGACTTAGGATTCATGATGGATGAGATGGTATTGGGCTTAGGTGGTGGAGGAGATGAAATAGGCTTAGATGTTGAATTTGATGGTGGATTAGGGGATGTGGGACTATCTAGGAGAAATTTTGTAGGATTGGATTGAGGTGATGAAGATGGAGGACTAAGATGAGATGTGGGGGATAATAATTTTGGATGAATTTGTTGGGATTGTTTTGGATATGTGAATGGGACTCGATGATAGGTTTTATGATGATTGAATTTAGGAGTTGAAATTCTGGATGGTGGGTGATTATGTGTATGGGTTTTGATGGGAGGAAGATGTAAGTCATGATGATTGATAAGGGACTTGGAGGTTGGTGTTTGGGATGGTTGGGTGGGTTTGGGATTGGTAGTTAGATTAACAAGGACATAAAGGGGGTCCTCTTGGTCTAGGTCAAAGTTAGTGAGGTGGTCAAAGTCAATTTAATTTTCTTGTGGGGATAGTGGTTTATGTCGATTAGGTCAGGGGGTGGATTGAGATGATTTGGATTCATTAAAGAGGGAGTCCATGGGGTGAGGGATAAGGATCTTAAGAAGGGGAAGTTGTGAATGGGGTGGGTTAGGAGATGATAGTTTAGGGAATGATTGGTTGATTGAAGATTGAGGAAAGGATATTTGTTGGCTAAGTAGTTGGATGCTTTTAGGATGTTAGGATCAACATGGGATGGCTGATTTGGATGACGAGGATGGAATTGGTTTAGGTAGGAAGTTAAGTTTGAGATTTGTTTGTTAATGTGTTGGATGGTGTATGGGACTTCACAATCAACGTGAGACATTTGACTTTGATGGGTGTGGGATGATGAGATATCTTGGTTGATGATTTAGAAAAGAGGTAGGGATTTGGATGTTGGTTTTTAGAGGATGGGGATTGGGGATCAAAGGCCATGGTTATATAGGATGTGTGGGGGATTAGATTAGGATTAGGATTGTTGATTAAGGATGATAATGGGATTAGGATTGGGATTGTGTGATTAAGCATTGTTAATTACGATGATGTTTGATCGGTTAAAATTTTAATGTGATAGGATGGCCAAGGGTGTTCACAAGCACACAACAAACATGTAACACACACCCTAACTAGTCAAGTGGGATTGCAATCTAGCTATAGCCCACTTTCAATACCACAGACCAATGATGGTGCCACAATTAGATCTCCACCTATTCATCGATGTGGGGCCAAATAGCGGGTGATCTTAGGGAGTGTGGCCTCCTTGCACTATATATTGATATGCATCCAAATGGTTGCCTAGTTTAGGATACACAAGCTCACTAGGGATGTCCCCGATATACCTTACATTACATGGGGCCCAAGTATGTGTTGTAAGGATGTTGTCTAAGGCCCGGGTTTTGGGATGTGGAAGCCCCTCACTTCACGCAGCTCTTAAAACAAGCAAGCACTTAGCCAATAATGACAGCTCTCCAATAATTTATATACCCCGCTGGAACACGCGGTGTGTCTACGTGCATGGACATAAAGCCCATGGTCACAAGACCCCTAGACTACGGTAAGTGCGTGGATGTCAATTCCACATCACATTACCCCTAAAAAAGAAAAATGGGAAAGCTAGTCACTTTTGATCCTCAATATCATCCTAGGACGCGAGAGGAGAGCATACACAGTTTCACTTTCAGGTCAAACAAACAACAATGGAAAACACACAAAAAGGATGACAAATGAAAGATAATGTAATGCTAGATGATGAAATTGAACAAAAAATATTAGTAGTTTGATTATTTTGTATTCAAGGGGAGACCCTACAAAATAAAGGTTAGTAGTTTGTTGATAAACCCAAATGTCTATGAATGATCATGCTACAAAAAAAGGGTTAGTAGTTTTAGATTTATTTTTTAATCTTTGGTAAGTGTAGGAAGTTGCACACAAAGTGTTATTAGTTTGAAAAAAAATATAACTCAATGCATAGTTAAAATGACAAGATTTGGGAAAATGAAAACCATGAATACATTATCTTCTAAAATACTAAATTAACACTTTGATTATATAGATATTTTTGATACCTTTTTGGGGAAAAAATGGAGTTATTTCAAGTTTGGGATCAAAAATTATGGCTCTCGAAAGGTAGGCAAAAAAAGGCAAAACAAAAGCACCAATTGAGGACATAGGCACCAAAACAGAAAAAAGCACCAATCTACATAAAAAAATGTTGAAACAGTAACAAAAGCATTTAAATAGACAGGGTTAATAGAAATCAAATTTTAAAGTCTATACAAAAGCTCTGGTATATAGATAAAAGTGCCACTATATCTGCAAATGCACCACTTTACCTGCAAAAGCGCTACTTTACCTGTAAAAGTGCCACTTTGTTTGTAAAAGCGCTACTTTGCCTACAAATGCGCTATTTTGTCAAAAAAAGGCAATTTTGGGGATTAAAGATTCAACAAAAGTGTTGAAGTATTTACAAATGCACCATGGGGTTTTCAAAAGAGTTGTTTTAAGTCAAAAGTGTTGAAATGAAAGACTGTCACAAAAAATTGAAATTTCAAGGGGTAAATCTCCAATAAAAAATTTTCTTATCTTGGACATTGTATGTTTATGCGTATGAAATGATACTAAATGCAATAAAAATTTTGGGGGTTAAGCCCCACGTTGGGTGCCAAAAAATGTAGATGAAAAAGAAGTATTAGAGAAAAATGCAAACTAGAAATCAAACAAGATCAATTCCTAATCTAATACTCTCTATCACTACCTCAGATTGAGCTAGATGGAAAGTGAATAGAATGCAATACTTTTTACTTACCAATGTAGAGATCCCTTTGATTTTTTTATGTGCTTAAGATGTTGGATGATTGATTGTTGCTTCATATTTTGGTGGGATAATTTGGGCAGCACCTCCCCTTTGATGAATGATGATTTTACTTGATTGATGGAGATAGATTTATGGATTAAATATAAAGGAATGGATTGATCGAGTGATAAAATAGATAATGTTATGGATTTACAAGATTATCCAAGCTATCTCTCATGGAGGAGGAGATCTCATTTTATAATTAATGGGTGGATGATTCAATGACTAGGATTAAGCCAAGTTGGATTGAGATCAAGGTTGGAGGATGCATGAGAGGATTCTAGAATGGAGGATTCTATATTTAGAAGCCTCTAGATTTAGAGGTGAGGATGTGATTAGGATTAGAGTTATATTAGGTTAATAAATGATGATTAGGGGCGAGGTTACATGGAAAGGATAGGTATAGGGATGTGTAGGATAGGTGGTAGGTGAGATGCAGGAATAATAAATTCCTAGGAAATGTTAATGAAGAATTAAAATAGAATAATATGATATAATAATGGATTAATGAGATTAATGATAAAAACGGGATATTGGATTAATTAAAATGATTAATGATGAAATGTTGGGATATTTGATAAATGATTAAAAGGGGAGATATGACAAATTGGATTAATAATAATAATAAATATTGTGATTAATTATTATATGGATTTATATGATGTTGCGGGAAAAAATAATCGTAATTAATCATGTCGACATTTTAGATGTCTATAGTAATCAAAACACTAATTATAAAGTGTTGCAAAAAGGGGTAAAAATATTGTTATGGGGTGCGTGTGTCCTCTTATTTTATTCATTTTATTTTTCTTTCCTCACGATGGATGATAATGTTCCTTTTCTCACATTGTTAAATTTGACGAATGGAAATCCAAAATGATAATCACACTATGGGGTAAAGGGTTGTACCCTATGACTATGGGAGTGGAGAAAGAACAACACGTTGAAATTGATAAATCTAGGTGGTTTAACTGATGTGATGAATCCTTATGACTTATTTGTATGTTTGTTTCTCTTGACCTTCTCTTTCACATTGAGTCTTTCACAACACCTAGCAGATCCTAGAAAAGTATAGATGACATGTTTAGAAAACAAGATGACATGAGAGCTCGTGAGTTAGAGAAAAAACTCCTAGGTTTTACTCATAGTAACTTTGATAACCTATAGGCCTTCTTCTCCAATTTTCTCCACACAAGATTATTGTTGAAATCATGTGGATTTGAGAAGAAGGATGCCCGATTGATCTTATTCATTACTTCTAAGCTTGGACCCGAATAGCCTCTCTTCGTTTTTACCTCTCACATCATGAAAGAATATTTAAGGACTACTTGGAAGATGTCCTCATTCAACAATTTCTCTTCCCAAATCATTCGAGAACATAACAAGTTGATCCAAATGGGTGTAATTAGGTCCAAGTCATATGCCCTAATATCAAGTAATGGTAAAGGAAAGGAGAATAAACACAAGAAGAAATCATATAAAAATCACCAACCTAAGAAAAAATCCAAGTCCACCTAATCCAAATCCAACACAAACACTTCTTCCTCT
Source organism: Taxus chinensis (assembly GCA_019776745.2). Taxonomy (NCBI): domain Eukaryota; kingdom Viridiplantae; phylum Streptophyta; class Pinopsida; order Cupressales; family Taxaceae; genus Taxus; species Taxus chinensis. The sequence goes on from CM034152.1 coordinate 166,856,247, forward strand.
ACTTCATAATCTAAACCAAAGAAGGAAAAGTGTAAGTGTTCTTATTACAAGAAGTCAAGACATGAAGAGCATCAATGCATGAGAAAACAAGTTGACCTCTTAACTCATTTACTTGAGAAGAATAATATAGGTATTCCTAAGTCTATCAATAAAAATGATCTGAAACTTGAATCTTCTAAGGCAAAGGAAAACAATCTTGAGAAAAAGAAAGACATAGACCTCGTAGCTAGAGTAGCTCCTTCATCGACTTGGGTTATATATTCTGGTGCCTCACACCATATGGATTTTTCACACATTAAGTTTTCTGACATAAAACCTTGTATCATATCCCAAATCACTTTGGGTGACTATACATCTGTCACAATACCTGGTAGTGGAAAAATGGAAGTTGATGACGGAACCTTCAATGATGTCCTTAGTATTCCAAAACTTTCTACCAATCTATTATAATTTTACCAAATCACCATATTGGTCAAGGGATGTGTGTGAAATTCTGCCCTAATTTGATGATCATTAGTGCTACGCCCTTAACCTATTGCTTGTATCAGGATATGTGTAGCCTTTGTGGCTTACCATATCATTTATACTTTCTCATGCTTAGTAGGTCAGCCTTGGTGATGGCCATAACATATGAATAGTATATATAGGGGATTGTAGGTAGTATTTCATCATCATTTGGAGTATTTGAGTATTATTGTATGGTTTGGAGGTTGCCCCCTCGAAGTGGCGAAGCTATTATATTGGCATATTGAGATCATTATTCTAAAATATTGTGTTATTTGGTGTTATATTGCTGCTCATGATCTGAATTATACAAGTAATTTCATTACAAGTGGTATCAGAGCTGCGATCTGGGCCAAAATTAGGGCAAAACCCTAATTTTTTGTTTCCACCATATATTCTGAAAAAAGCGAATTGGTGGGAGAAATTTTTACCAGAGTTGTGAAACATTTCAAGTAAGGTTCCCTAAAAATTTCAGACTTTTTTGATTTATTTTGCAAAATTTATTAAGAATTTAGTGTTTTTCATAAAATCACTCCCTAGGGTGCAAATTGTGGAATTTTTTCAAATTCGTTACATTTTCAGAAAGAAAAACAAAATTTATTTGGGGTTTGTTATTCAAGTTATTTTTATTTGGCCAAATTCTTATCAAAATCTGAAACCCTAAAATTTGACCGTGATCCGTACATCTTTTGGGGCATCATGGCGAGGCCTTCCACAAGAGGAAAAAAGAATCCCATCACTCCAAGTAAAACACCAAAAAAGGATGAGATAGTAGTTGAGGAGTTAGAGACAGAAGATATAACTACAGATTCCTCAGGGTTAGGGTTTACTTCAACAGACCATAAAGTAAGCCAACTTGAGTTTAACCTGAGAGACCTCGAATCTAGGGTGGCTAGCAAAGAAGATGTGGATAGGATTGGACAAAGATTGGAGGATTTCATGCAAAAATTTTAGTACATCATATGATGGGTAATCATACTTATGTCAATCAAGGTGGATCCTCAGGTCAACATAATAGACACATGAGCCAGAGTGGTTCTTCGAGTGTGCACAATCCAAATATGAGCAATCTCCAAGCCCATACTATGTTTCCAAAAGTGGATATATGCAAGTTTGATGGAAAGGATCCACTCAATTGGATCAACCAAATGGAGAATTTATTTGAACTACATCAGATTCCATCAGGACAAAAGGTGACCATGGCAGCTTTGTATCTCGAACCTGACCAATTCATCTGGTATCGATGGTTATGTGCTCAAAGGAAGAAGAGTGGTCTTAATGTTACATGGACAAGTCTTCACTGAAGAGTTGCAATTACACTACAGTTCTAGTGTGTCAGATAATTACTTCAGCCAATTAGCAAAGTTGAGACAGACAAGATTTGTTAAGGATTACATTCATCACTTCCAAAACCTTTCTCTACGGGTGGAAAATATTACTGAAGAGAATCTAAATGACCTATTTCTTGGGGGTCTTAAGGATCACATTGAGCATGAGGTGCGTATGTTTAATCCTCATAAGGTTTCTGATTTCGATGAGTATGGCAAGAAGGGCAGAGGAGAATTTTTTTTCAAGTAGGAGACAACATTTCACTTATACCAGAGATTGCAACACCTTGGCCCCAACACTTCCTCGACCAGTTAGATTGACACCTCAACAAATTGAAGAAAAAAGAGAAAAAGGGTTATGTTTTAATTGTGACAGTAAATTTGGATCCAGACGTAAAAGTGCTGAAAAGAAGTTGTTCTACATTGATGGGCCTAGTGAAGATGAAGTGAATAATGAAGATGCAGAGTCAGAGGTCTTGGTTGAGCCAGAGGAGGAGTCAGGAGATCCTCAGCCAATGATCTCATGCCATGCAATTTCAGGTATTAGCACCCCCCAAATCCTAAAGGTGGTTAGATTCCTAAAAAACAGAGGGTCACAGTGTTGATTGATTCAGGAAGTACTCACAACTTTATCAATCATAAGTTAGTAGTGCGCCTAAACTGTTTCATTTATCCAGCTCCTGAATGTCAAGTAATGATTGCTGATGGAGGTACTGTTACTTGTTTTAGAAAATGCCATAGCATTAAGCTTTCCATGGGAGATTACATACTAAATAGTCCCATGTATGCCATTTCTATGGGAGGAGGAGACATTGTGTTAGGGGTTCAATGGCTTACCACTTTGCGAACCATTGAGATGAACCTTCCAAGACTTTTTCATGCAATTTCACTCTAAAGTAAGGAACTTTGAGCTAAGAGGCTTAAGAGAAAAGTCTCCACAAATATTAAGTTCTCATCAGATGCACAAAATGCTAAAAAAGGGTGTAGAGGGATTTGTGGCACAACTCTTTTCATTGGAGGCTCATCATTCTAAGGACATGTTATACCATCAAATATGCAAGCAGTGTTGGATGCACACTCTGTTGTATTTGAAAATATACCAAAGGGCATACCTCCAAAGTGAGATCATGATCATACTAGTATGTTATTACCAAGAAGTCAACTGCCTAACATCATACCTTATAGGTACCCATATGTGCATAAGAATGAAATCAAGAAGATTTTACAAGAGATGTTAGAAGCAGGAATCATCCGCCATAGTCAGAGTGCTTATTCTTCTCCAGTAGTGATGGTATGGAAGAAATATGACATGTGGCACATGTGTCTTGATTATAGGGAACTTAATAAGTACACAATCAAAGATAAGTTTCCTATTCCTGATATTGATGATTTACTTGATGAGTTACATGGTGTTATTTATTTTACAAATCTTGATCTTCATTCGGGATACCACCAAATCAGAATCAAGGATGAGAATGTTCATAACAATACCTTTCGGACACATGAAGGCCATTATGAATTCCTGGTAATGCCTTTTGGACTCACAAATGCACCTTCTACATTTCAAAGTTTGATGAATTTTATTTTTAAGTCATTCCTGAGGAAGTTTGTCTTAGTGTTTTTTGATGATATATTAATTTATAACAAAACATGGGAGGAACATTTGCATAATGTAAATAAGGTTTTGGAAACCCTTGAGCAACATTAAATTTATACAAAGCCCTCTAAGTGTTATTTTGGACTCAAGGAGGTTGAATATTTGTGTCACATTGTCTCTCATGAAGGGATTAAAGTGGATCCTAATAAGATCAAAGCCATGATGGAGTGGAAGGTTCCAAAAACCCTAAAGAATCTACGAGGATTTTTGGGGATTACAGATTATTACGGAAGATTCGTAATTCATTATGGAAGCATAGGTACACCTATCACAACTTTATAAAAGAAGGACTCCTTCCATTGGAGTGAGGATGCAACCAAAGCCTTTGAGCAACTAAAGGAGGCCATGTGCACCACTCCAGTCTTGGCAACTCCAGATTTTTCCAAAACATTCATTTTTGAATGTGATGCATCAGGGGTGGGTATGGGGGAAGTTCTCATGCAAGAAGGCAATCCTATTACCTTTTTTAGCCATCAATTCAAAGGTAAGAATCTTTCCAAGCCAACTTATGAGAAGGAAATGCTAGCCATACTTCATGTAGTAAAGCAATGGAGACAATATCTCATAAGAAGACACTTTAAAGTGAATACAGGTCATGATAGCCTGAAATACTTCTTGGAGCAGCGTTTATCATCTGAAGAACAAAAAAAATGGGCCTCCAAGATGTTGGGATATTATTTTGAGATTATCTATAAGAAAGGGAAGGAGAATGTAGTTGCAGACGCACTGTCATGGAAAGATGACTTAACTGCAACCTTGTTATGTGTCATATCCATATTACAATAAGATTGGATAGATGAGGCAAGGTACGAAGGGAGAAACGACCCAACCACACAAAACCTCATTCATCATCTCTAGAATGATCCAAGCATGTCTAAAAAAATTGTATTGAAAGGGGATGCTCTATGGTATAAAGATAGATTAAACCTATGTAAGAACTCCACTCTTAAAAATAAGATTCTATTTGAGCTTCACACTTCTCCAGTAGGGGGGAACTCCGGATTCTTGAAGACTTATCATCGAGTCAAACAAGATTTCTTCTGGGAAGGGCTCAAAGGGGATGTTTAAAAATTTGTGGCAGAATGCATGGTTTTTCAGCAAAATAAGGGTGAAACAGTTCGATCCTCAAGTCTTCTACAACCTCTATCTATTCCTATCCAGCGATGGGAAGAGGTTTCCATGGACTTTAGCGTACGATTGCCTAAATCTGAAGGAGAAAATGTCATCATGGTTGTAGTGGATAGACTCACCAAATATGCTCATTTTTGTGCCTTTGCACACCCATTTGCTGTAAGCACGATAGCAACAACCTTCATGGACACAGTTTACAAGCTTCATGGGACTTCGAAGATTATAGTAAGTGATCAAGACCCTATATTTACTAGTAATTTTTGGACTTATTTGTTCTCATATTTGGGTACTCAGTTAGCTCGTAGCTCTTCTTACCATCCCCAGTCTAATGGGAAAACAGAAGTTGTAAATAAGTGTTTAGAGGGATATCTTTGTTATTTTACGTCCAATAAACAAGCAAGATGGGTCCAATGGTTGCCACTTACAGAATGGTGGTATAACACTTCCTTCCATACTTCATCTAAAATGTCTCATTTTTTGGCACTCTATGGATACCATCCACCATCCATCACATCATCATTGAGAGCACAACCGTGGGTTAGAGTAGTAGAAGAACACATTCAGTATCAACAAGATGTCCTCTCTACTCTCAAGGAGAAATTGGTCATGGCACAAAACCGCATGAAGCAACAGGCTTATCAACATCACACTGAAAGGCATTTTTGAAGTCGGTGATTGGGTTTTTGTGCAATTACAACCATATAAGTGAATGTATTTGAAAAAACAACAAAAGGATAACAAAAATTCACCGGAGTATTATGGCCCCTATCAATTATTGCATAAGATTGCTACTGTAGCATACAAATTAGAACTTCGAAAATCAACTAGAATACATCCAATATTTCATGTTTCTTGCCTGAAGTAAGTAATTTGATAGAGAGTATCAGCACAAACAGTGTTACATGAGCTCGATGAGGAAGGGAGGGTCATCTTAGAACCTGAATGCATCCTTCAAACACGCAATAGAAGATTGAGGACACAGATTATTACTGAGTACCTGATCAAGTGGAAGAATATGGACAATGAAGATGCAACATGGGAAGATATGACATTCTTGCAGCAACACCCAAAGCTTCTCAACATTGGGGACAATGTTTCTTTGAAGGGGAGGATCATGCTACGCCCTTAACCTATTACTTGTATAAGGATATGAGTTGCCAACTTTTGGCTTACCATATCATTTTATTATTTCATTTATATTTTCTCATGCTTAGTAGGTCAGCCTTGATGATGGGCATAACGTATGAAAATTATATATAGGGGATTGTAGGTAGTATTTCATCATCATTTGGAGTATTTGAGTATTATTGTATGGTTTGGAGGTTTCCCCCTCGAAGTGGCGAAGCTATTATAATTACATATTGAGATCATTATTCTGGAATATTGTGTTATTCGGTGTTATATTTCTGCTCATGATCTAAATTATACAAGTAATTTCATTATAATTAGAGAGTTGCATTGTGAGTCTATAGTGGTAGAGGAAAGGGTAGACCACTAAACCTGGTTGTACATATTTTCCCACTTCCTTACTGACTCACGTAGATGATGTTAGTAAGTTATTAAAGGAATAGTTTGGCCATTTGAATTACCATTACCTTGAGTAATTGAGCCAACATGAGGTGGTTAATGTATTTCCCTACGTCAGTTTTTTGTGGGGTATTTGTGAGGGTTGTCTCCTTCAAAAGTACATCGAAGATAAATTTGGCAAGGGAAAAACCTAGAGAGCTTCTCATATCCTTGAGCTTGTCCATAATGATATTTGTGTCCCTTTTCTGTCTCCTTCATTCACTAGAGCTCAATACATACTTACCTTCATTGATGACCTTTCATGTTATACGTGGGTTTAATTTTAATTTAAAAAATATGGAATTTGTGAAATCCTAATTGTAGAGTCAAGCGTGTTAAACAAATGAATAAATAACTGCTGGAATATAAACGACACAAGCAATAAGCTAAATAAATGTAAAACTCTAGGTGTAAGAGAGGGAAAAAGAGGCTTAGATGATTTGTGCTTTCCCAAAGATGATCTAGACTAGAAAAAATTATGAACATGAGGAGCATATTATCACAATTGAACACAAAAAATCATACAACTATCGGATGAGCCAGGACTAGGGTGCTTAGAATGGGGTGAGGGCGCCTAGGTGTTAGAGACTTTTGTTAGGTGCCTGTGACTACGTAGGGGTTTGGAAACTAAATTTTCTTGTGTCACAAAGGTGTCGTTAACCTTTAATTTTTGTTGTTTGTATGTCACTAAATGATCTTTGAATTCACCTGTAACCAACAAAGAGAAGATGACATGCAAAACCCTCAAACTACATCAAATCTCATAAAGAAAAGATGTAATATGGGGAGTCAAACTGACCCCGACAATCACCTGACTGGGTGAAATTATGATCGAGTGTTGCACTACATCTCAAAATCCATGTAGTTCTTGTGTGTGTGTGATAGAATTATACCCTAGGAAGCCCTTGTGTAAGTGCACGTGATAACAATTGATAGTAGATGTACCAATGTAAATAGATGTGTGGATGAAAAAATGAAATTTCCTTCCTCTGCGTGTATTTAGAAAATGCAGTCCCTGGTCCCTTGAATAAGTGTTATTTGAATTACTTTGATGCTCTTAGATTGCCTTTGGATGTAACCTTAGGTGGTGATAATAGATGCTTAGAGCTTGGTCCCTTATTTTAGTCAGATAGATTTGTATTTATATGATTCCCTTGGTTGAATTTCGTAATTGACAACTGGAAGGCTAACCCATAAGAAAATAAGATGCCCAAAAGATAAAGAAGCCCAAAAAGAGCAAGTAAAGTATAAAGAGGTTTGGGGCGCCCATAAGGACGAGGGTGCCTGGCATTCTATCTAGGAACTAGTGTCTAGAGTCATGAAAAATAAAGTAATGAAGTTCAAGCTAGGCTATAGGGTATAGAATGCCAAATAGAAAATAAGAAACACAGAAAAAAGGCCAAAGATAGTTGTCAATTGCTAGTTTTCTCACTTTGGAATCATATGAATAGTAGTATGTGATTAGGACCTAGAAATGTACCCAAGTGCATGATTTTGTGTCTCCATTTTAACCCCATTTTATGTTGTTGAGTGAATACTCGATAACATAAAGTAGATGAGAGATGTGTGCCTGATAACCATGTAGAATGTGATGGCGATAGCATGTGCCAAACAGAACAAGTGAAAGCGTGGAGTGATAAAAATGAAGGTGTGGAAGCTAAGAAAGAGGAAGTGATCCTAGGGGTGACACATATGAGTTGTACCATGTTGTACCTATTGCTTTTGTAGCTTGAGGAAGGGATGCTTCTTGTTGTGTATTAAGGAAAAAATTGCAAAAGAAGAGTGAAAAAGTAGTCAAAGACACATGCTATGAAATCTCTGTAAAAGCATGCAAAAGTATGTGAAAAATGTGTAAAAAGGAAAGTGTGCATCTGTTCCATGAAGAGTGAAAAGGATAGAAAAATGTCTTGAACTATCATAGAAGGATGATTTTTTTGGGCGATGTCACACCAAGAGAATTTTTTTGGGGAGATCTCACACAAAGTGTGAGTTTTTTGGGCGATCTCACGCTAAGTACGAGTTTTCTGGGTGATCTCATGCCACGATAGAAGAGTGTTGGGGAGAAAGGTCTGGTGTTACTCTCCTTCCATGACTTCTTCCCAAATTTATACACCACTGCATATGGTGTGATCTATGTTTAGTGTCATGTTGTTCCAGTTTGATCTAAGTAGAAAAATGAGATATAATTCACTCTAATTATTGGAGGACTCTGCATGTACTATAAAAACTATGTGAAGTGTTTTTGATTTTGTTTATCTGAGAAAGTAACTGTGACTGCCCCCTGGTCATAGGCACCCAAAAAAGGTCAAGAGAGCCCATGCGCTAGTGTCTGTATCTGGGTGCTAGTGTTTGTGCTTAACTAAGGACCCAAGTCAAAATTTGACTTGTTCTGTAATTGTAAATCCATCTTATTTCTATGTTGTGCATGCCTGTACTGAAGCTCTAAGCTACTATATGGGGTGACTGATTCACCCAATGTATGCCCACCCTCATTTGGGGTGCATGCAACATTGCTAGGAGGATGGACGCAAAGGAGAGGACCAAATGCTGATATGAAATTGATACCTCTGCAGGGGGGAGGTAATGTCACATGGTAGAAACCAAGGTAAATGCAAACATTATGGCTAGAAACATGTGTTAGTAGAAAAATTGACAAGCATGTTATAGAAGACAATGTAAAAAAGCAATAATGCAAACAAAGTAGACCACGAAAAGTGGGTTTCAAACATGGGACATCGCTCACAATGTTGCAAGTAAAATCAGGACCGAATGCGAAAAAAAAGGCATACAAGAAATGATCAAGAAAGACATAGGGTATAGCCTGCAAAATAATGGCATACAATGGAAAACAAGAAAACATTATTAAGCAAACTTATCAAATAAAAATGGTGGAAAATAGTTTCTATACAAGGAAAATGTTGTACATGAAGCACTTGTTAGCATGTTAGAAAGATTAAAAAAAGTATGTCAAATCATGTATGTTTCGATATAGAGTAGTGTGCTAGTAATAATATGAAGTATTAAATAATGAAACAATAACACCTGTGATGTGTAAGAGTATAAATGTAGATGCCCCCAGGAGCCTCGGTGGGACTGGTAAGAGGTATAGTGCCAAGCATCATTGTTGCATGTAAATATCTATAGAAAGTCTACATTCACAACTAGAGAACAAGTGACACGTGCATGTGTATACATTGAAAATATAATGACATACTATATATCTTTCTAACATAGTGAAACAAAGTGTACATGTAAGCATAAGTAAGCAAGACTAAATGTAACCAAGTATATGCATTATGTGTTGTGAATGAGTGAGATGGAATGATATGCAATGTGAATGTGATAGGAGAATCATGCCCTTCGAGTGGATGTGGATGAATATGTATGAGATGAGGTTCATTTATAAAAGACCCCTCAAAATTCAAGAATAAACCATAGAACAAGAGTGTGTCGTCGGGAAATGGTTTGAAAACGCTATATAGATAGAACATGAAGTATAGAGCATAAAGAGTGTGAATGTGGTGAGGTTCATTTCAAATTTATACCCTCAGTAGTCATCTATGAACCTAGGAACTAGAGTGCGTCATAGGGTAATGACGATACAAAATGTATCGATATGAGTAAGATTCCTTAGAAATCAGAAGTATGAAGCACATAACATATGAGTAGAAATAATAGACACCTTAGAATGTTAGAAGGGGGGAGAGAAGTAATCATGATGCCCCCCAACTGTATGATGATGATCAAACTATCCAAAAAAAGTGAAGGCTAAGGGTCCTCCACCCAATATATGAGGAGATAAAGGCATGTGACCATGCTCTAAGATCGGGGTTGTATGAGAGTGATGATGTATATGTGAAGGAAATCTAGATGGTGAAAATGTATGTGAAGGAGACCGAGGAGGTGATGATAACCTACATGAAGAAGACCTAGATGGTGAAAACCTATGTGAAGGAGACTGAGGAGATAATGAGCACCTATGTGAAGAAGAACTAGATGGTGAACAACTATGTGAAGGATACCGAGGGAGTGATGAGAATTTATGTGAAAGTGACCTAGGAGGTGATGAATTACTAAGTGAAGGGGTTTCTTGAGTAGGGGAACTAGGTCAATAAAATAGACTAGTAGACCGATGATACTAAATATGTCATGTGTGAATCAGAGATCTAGGTGCATAATGTTCCTTAGATTGGAGAGGTCTAGGGGATGTAGATGCTTTAGTTAGTGCAATGACAACCTCAAGAGGAGGTTGCAGCCACTTTGTGCATGGCGAAATACATTTTATGGAGATAAATTTCTTGTTGTGAATTAATTTTAGACGCAGGTGACTCGTGGAAATGATAGCCTTAGCGACACAAAGCCAAGGAATACCTAAAAACATGTCATAGCCTTTGATTCAAGGTGCTACAATGAATGAAACAAGCATGGTGAGTGGTCCAACTGTAACCGAAAGCTTGACATAACCATAAAATTTGGTAATTTGATATGAAATATGACATAGTGGATAATGATTAACTAAAATTTGAATTTTAAAGGTTAATCTAATAAGTACAACAATGCAATAACTAAAATATACTGAAATATAAATGCTAAGTAATTTATTTGCTATTTTAAATGAACTGAAATAAATGAAGTAAGAGGGAAAAAGTACTAAATTGAAAAGAACTTACCTTGCAATAATTTGGGATTGGACAAAGCGATGTTCTGGCGGAGCTGGATGTCATGATGAACCTCAAAAAATTACAGAAGTGGCAGTTTTGGCCAGACTGGGATGCCTGGAAAGGATCAAGGTTGCCTGTGGGCGTCCTAGAATGCGGATTGACTCAGACACTAAATTTGATAAGGTCAATAAACCCTCATAATATTTCACCTTTGATCTAGTAGGTATCACGCTTGTTTCGTTGATGTCACTGTAAATCACCAATGAATAATATCCTGCAAAACCCCACACAAAAGCATCAAACCCTAAAAACTAAAGATGTAAATGAATGGGTCATATTGTCCTCAGCTACCAAATGGATGTATATATGACTAAGTGTAGCACTACATCTCATACGTGATGTATTTCTATGTTCTTATGTGTGCAATCACGTGCCTAGGGTGCCCTAACACAGATAACACCAAAAGTAGTAGGAAATAGCTAGATAAAAATGCAGAATGGTTGATGGAATAAAATAAACTCCCATTTATATGCAATGTGTGATGCAAAATAGTTCCTAAATAAGGGTATACTATTCCCCCATGTTAGGTCATTAGGGAGAATGGATAGAAATTGATGAATGATCACATGGAAATATTTTAACGCTTGTTGCCCCTAGGTTAGGTCATTATGGGGAAATGATGAAGCACCTCATGGATCATTAGTAAATGTTTGAAAATGACGAACTGGTAGGGTTGATTAATCACATAGTGGTGTAAGGGGAATTGTAGGATGACCCCTATTGTATGCCCCCCTTATGTGAAAGGAAAAGTAATGAAAATAATGAATGTTGAGCCAAAAGTAAGCTCAAGATAGATAGTGTATGATAAATAATGCCAAAACGTGTATAAATTTAGTGAAAGAAAATGTCGAGGAGAGATAATGTGTGTGCATGTATATGATACAATGGTAGGAAAAGTTTTGAAAAGAACGCCACAAACAAGGTGTAAATCAGAGTAGAAACGTTTAAGATATCGCAAAAATCGTGTGGTGTGTATTAGTTGAGGAAATGATCACAAAATAATGACTATAGTGAAATGGGTAGGTAAAATTAAATACAAATAGTAAGGTAAAAAAAGTGATTAGTCACTTCATTTTTCTTTTCCGCAAGTGAGATTGAGCTCTGAGTGTGGAAAGATGCCACGAGTGAGAGTAACACGTCCTAACCAATTTGAGATGGAGATTGCCCTAGCATCACCCACAAAGACAAAGTTGGTAATTGTGATATTTTTTGGAAAAATGTGTGTATGGTAGTCGTGTTTAGTGATTTTTTACAAAATTGTTATTTTGACTATTTTCAATGTTTTAGACCTAGACAAGAGTGGACAAGGCATTAGTGACCTTCGGGACAGGAGTACCCAAACCTAGGCACTTATGTCCTACTCTTGGGCACCCAGTCCTGTCTCTGGGTGCCCTAGTCTAGAGAGTCTGTATTTAGTCCTCAGTGGTGTAAATGTGATTTTTATTGTATTGTAATGTGATAAGCTAGTGCGTATCGGTTTGTATAGTGTTATAACACTGCGTTTGTTGTTGTTTTGTGTTGTGAGAGGGATATCCACTCAAGGGAGCTCCACGGGGGTCATCTTTTGAGTACTTTGCTTGGACTGGGTTTTTCTAACGATGATTAGGAGGTTATAGATTGTTCCGGTTTGTGAAACATAGCGCGTATGGGGGATGCACCCCATAATATGCCTATGTTGACAACCTTATGTGAGAGGTGGTGTGCAGAAACTTGTACGTTTTGGTTTCCTATGGGAAAGATGACAATCACATTGGATGACATGTATCACATACTGTGATTACTGGTTATTGGGGATAGAGTACAGGTTATGCCTTTAGAGGATATGGAGAGATAGATGCGGGCCACTAGATGGTATTTTATGGGGACTCATGTACCTTCTGATGCCCATATCAGTTTGGATACTATCTTGAGGTCAGGGGTTCTGCACTTGCGTAAGTTCATAGCCGTGGTAATTGCTTCGTCTATTGTAATAGAGAGAGGAGGTGTGGGTATCTTGTATAAGATGCACAATATATGTTGTCAGATAGAGGAGGAGAGTACCAGATACGTTCACGATATATGTTGGCCCACCTATATAGAGATTTATATAGATTTACTTAGGAGGATAACAGAGGTGGGATATGAACTACTAAACTATTACATGCATGGGCCTATGAACACATAGCAATGTTGAGGCCAGTTGGAGGTCCGCAAGTAGAGTGGGCTAGGCCATATATATATGTGAGGAGATGGGTTGGTATGTGTTGGCATAAAATGGACACTGATACATATAGGACACTGATAGATATAATGGGGCCTCATGAAGTGATATAAAGGCCATATCGAGACTATGTAGGATGACCAGAGGATGCTATAGAGCTACAGTGAGTACGAAGGCCTATGTTGTTGGAGGATTGTTTCCCAGGGGTGGCCGAGTTATTCCAGGACAAGAGGGTATCACGACAGTTTGGTATGACTCAATACATGCCCCCAGAGCCATATATATGGTTGAGAGCTATTATATCAGCGAGGATGGTTGAATCCATACCACGGTCAATAGGAGAGCAACTAGTACCTCCTCGGCAATATGAGACAGACGCAACTATAAAGCTAATAAAATCAGATGATGTGGGGTGTATGGATGTCTACAATGCATGGTGGGAACCACATTAATGGGTATTCTTGTTTCCATTGTTCGTAGAAGAAATAGAGTTACCCCATGGAGGAGTGGGAGAGGGGGAAGCACATGCCCCTGACAATGTAGTGACAACTATAGCAGAGTGTGATTATTTGTATAACTATGTTGTGATTTTTTTTATATGATGGCAATGTTTAGATAATGTGTTTTTTTATGTGTTGTACACGATGTATATTAGAGTTTCATTGTGGACACATCTATCCACACATTGACGGGGAATGTGTCGATCGACATACTTGTGGGTGGAGGGATATTAGAGCATGTGAATGACATTATGGGCATGTATGCCCATTTGTTTGAGTCGGTTGATATATCATAAACAACGTGTATGGTGCTACTGAGCGAGAGGGATGAAGTACGCGAGGAGACACAACGAGCGAGAGACATGATGGGTGGTGGTCCATCAGCGCAGGATGTATTTTATAGGTTAATCTTAGAAGTATAACAATGCAATAACTTAAGTATATTGAAATGTAAATGTTAAGCAATTTATTTGATATTTTAAATGAAATGAAATAAATTAAGTAAAGGGGAAAATGTACTAAATTGAAAAGAACTTACCTCGTAATAATTTGGGACTAGACATACAAATGTTCTAGAGGAGCTGGATGTTGTTTTGAACCTCAGAAAATTACAGAAGTGGAAGATTTGTCTAGACTTAGACACTTGGAGAGGAACAAGAGTGCATGTGGGCACCCTGGTCTGAAGCATGGGTACCCTAGTCTACGGATTGAATCAAAAACTGAATCTAATAAGGTCGTTAAACCCTCACAATATTTCACCTTTGATTTGGTTGGTGTCGTGCTTTCTTCGTTGATTTCACTGTAAATCACCAACAAATAATCTCCTACAAAACCCCACACAAAAGCATCAAAGCCTAAAAAATAAAGATGCAAATGAATGGGTCAAACTATCCTTAGCTACCAAATGGATGGAATTATCACTGGGCATTGCACTACATATAAGATCTGATGTAGTTCTATGTGCTTGTGTGTGTAATCATGTGCCTAGGGTTCCCTAGCGCCAAGGACGCTAAAATTAGCGGGCAATAACTAGATAAAAAATACATAATGATGGATGGAATAGAATAAACTCACCATCCTATGAAGTGTGTGATGCAAAATAGTTCCCAAATGCAGTCCCTTTCCTTATGTAGATAGCTAGCCCTTAGTATAAATAGTCTGCCCTTAGGACAATGTGTATGTTGTGTTTATATAGGGATCACTTGTTCAAATTTCTACACTAATGACTTGACATATCGACTAGTACCTAGGGGAATGGGAGTAAAAATTATAAAGACTGACCTCAAATATCTAAATGAGAACCAAGTGTGAATGGGACCAGGGTACCCATGGGTGCCCTAATCCCTCCCTAGGCACCCTAGTCAAAGACTACAGATGATAACTGAGTAATTAATGATAGTTGAGACTCCTTGAGAGATGACAAGAACTGTGTAAGTAACTAAAAAATGTGTAAAATACTTAATGGTCCAATGACTGAATAAACTGATGACTGGAGTACGACATGAGGCATTAGTGACTACATATAGTTAATGGCGATAAGAAGTGCAATAGAGCACACACCCACATGAATAGATGGATCGATCATTGTATTATTGATATCATGAAGCACGTTAGAAGCATTAATATGTAATGTATCAAAAGAGAATGTAGCATGATAATCATGATCAAAGAAGGTAATGAATGGTGACGATGCATCAACATTAACAACTAGAAAATTCAGAGCCCCTGATGAAGGAGGAGGTGTTGCACGATATGTATGATTATTTGAAGAGTCAACTATTTGCTTGTAATGCATATGGAGAGGATCATTAAAGATTTTGAGATTTTTATTTTTATTGACCGACGTAGATGCTGAAGTCGCGGGGAGCTCGATTGCATTGTTGTCAAAATGATCTTGAATAAGATGTCAGAGTTTGAAAAATCAATCAATAGAATGCCCAATGCATTGATGATAGTCACATCTAGTATTTTTGTTATAATTGTGTCCTTTAGGGTGATATGGGTCCAGATCAAGTGGAGGGGGTAGCATAATAATATTTCTCTCAATAAGTTGTGGCAATAGAATATACAGAGCACAAGGAAATTTTTGAATGTACGCTTTGGAGGTTACCATTTAAGATTTTCAGGAGCAGAGACAACGTTAACAATAGTATAAGCTATAATTGTGTTAGTATGCAAACATAAGATGATTATAAAACTAAATCAATCCTAAAGCTAACACAACCATTCAATTACCTTAGATAGAGAAAGATGGAAAGAGAGGAGAATATAATATGCTTGTACTTACCTACAAGTGAAATTCTCCTTCTTTGATTAGTTGAATGTGCTCTTGATGGTGGATTGTATTTGTTTGCTTCAGATTTTGGAGACACTTGGGAAACACCTCCCCTTCGATTGCTTGATGATTTCTTGATGAAGGATGAAGGATTAGATGATGATAGATTGGATTGGAGATGGAATGGATGATTAATAATACAAAACAGCAGAGCTTTGTTATGGATTTCCAAGTTTTTTAAGCTAGCTTTCATGGAGGAGGAGAGCTCAATTTATAGTTTGTGGGTGGAGGATTCAATGGCTAAGATGAAGTCATGTTGGATTTTAATCAATGGTGGAGGGTGCATGAGAGGATTGGAATTCTCTAGAATGGAGAATTATAGATTTTGAATTCAAAATTCATGGAGGGAAGAAGCTTCCATTGAATTAAAAATTCAATAGAAGGAGAAGGTTAGAGAGGCTTCTAGATTTAGAAGCCTCTAAATTTAGAGGTGTGAGGATATGATTAGATTAGTATTAGATTATGTTGATTAATGATGATTAGGGATGTGATTTGATGGAAAGGCTATGTGTAGGGATATGTAGGGTAGGTAGTAGGTGAGATGTAGGAATATTAAACTCCTATAAATTTTAATGAAGGATTTAAATAAGAAACTATGATATAATAATGGATTAATGAGATTAATGATAAAATGGGATGTAAGATGGATTTAAAGGATTAATGATAAATGACGATAAAATGATAGAGGGATTAATGAGATATTAATGTGACAAAATGGATTAAATAATAATAATTAATATTTACAATTAATTATTATATGGGTATGATGATGTTATTTGTGGGACAAATTAGTCATAACTAAGCATGTTGATATTTTCAATGTCTACATTTTTTCCCTCTTTGAAGTGTGATTGTGGAGTAATGACAGTTTAAAGAAAAAGAAGAGAAAATGTTAAGATGGTGATATGATGCCCCCTCAAGGGGTTAGGCGGGGAGGGAACGATTCAGGTAACTGCTCAAAAAGAGGAGAGACCCAAGTTAGTTGAGAAGATTAAGGATGGAGAGGCTTAGAGGATTAGATGATGAGAATATGAAGATGTAGGATGATGGATTAGAAGATGATTAGAAGATTATGAGAGGATATGCTTAGAGGATTAGAAGATTGGAGGATTTAGAAGATTTGAGGATTTAGAGGATGAGGATGAGAGGATTAGAAGAGTATAAGATTACAGGATTAGAAGATATTGGATTTTGGATGCCCAAGTCAATGATGTATGAAAAGGGTGAGGATTATAGATTAGAGGATGCCCTAGTCAATGATGTATGACAAGAGTGAGGATTTATAGATTAGAGGATGCCCCAGTCAATGATGTATGACAAGGGGGAAGATTTAGGATTTTGAATTAAAGGATGTTGGATTTGAAGATGTTAGTTGGTGAGATGCCCCAGTCTAAGGGGTAGGATTTGAATATTTAAGGATGTTAGATTTAATGATGTGATATTTGAGGATTGATTTGATTTGGAGGATTATATGATTGATGTTTGGATGAGAGAATAAAGATTGATTTGGATGAGAGGATACTATTATGATGATGTTTGATGACGTGATGAGAAATATTATTTGAGTCTGATTGATGAGGAGATGTTAAAATATTCCCCAAAAAAGGGGTGAGGATATTGGATGTTGGATGCGAGATGATAAGATTGGGATGTAGATAGTGATTGAT
The DNA here is from genome assembly GCA_019776745.2 of Taxus chinensis. Lineage (NCBI taxonomy): Eukaryota > Viridiplantae > Streptophyta > Pinopsida > Cupressales > Taxaceae > Taxus > Taxus chinensis. Next base: position 166,873,856 of record CM034152.1, read on the forward strand.
GGATAAAGGACTGATTGGATAGGAGGATGAGGAGGTTAGATGGTTAGTGAGATGATGATGAGGAATAGGTGTGGATGATGGTAAGGTTAAGAGATGATGATATAAGGGGGTGTGCTACCATAAAGTGCCCACTATTATCATCATTATCAATTATGATTAATGTGGCATAGAGCAAAATGCACCAAGGTATAAAGACCATGGTAACTGAATTTTCAAACGCCCCTGTCCTCATATCATCAGATAGATTAATATAAAAAATATGGTCCTCATATCATCGTTCGTGTAAAAGATAATAAAAAAGAGGTATCATGTCATCAGCCAAAATGTAAATGCACACAAACAAGCAAACACACGCAAAAAAAATAGAGAAAATTCATTTTTATATTTTTTGTTTTGTTTGGATTTTTAGATTTTGGATGTTTATATTATTGGATTTTGGATTTTCAATGTTGGAATTTCTGGATTTTGAATTTTGGATTTTGGATTTTGGAGGTTTAGATTATTGGATTTTGGATTTTGGATTTTGGATTTTTGGATGTTGGATTTAAAGATTTCAGAGTTTTGGATTTTAGATGTTTGGATTTTGTATTTGAGATTTTGGATAGGGGGAATGGTTTAGGATAAAAAAGATGAAAGGATTCATGATGGGATAGTGCATGGGAGGATGGGAAGGGGTGTAAGGTGTGATGCAACTTTCTCCTATAAGTCCCAAATAGTTTTTAGGTAGGATGAGGGAAACTGGACATGATGGGATAAGATGAGGATAGGATGGGATAGGATGAGGATAGGATGATTTAGGGTGACCTATGTGGATGGATGGATAGGTTTGATTTTTCCCTAGGTGTAGTGTAGGGTGGGAAGTGATAGGTATCTAAAAGGGATGATGACCCTAGCAGATGGTAGTAAAGATGGCCCCAGTCATGATGATGACAATTAAAAAGGGATGTGAGGAGGATTGGTTGAAAAGGAAAGGATCATCGGCTGCACACAGATGCTCAATCCTAAGGGAAAAATTATGTGGATGTGATGGATGGAAATAAAGTGACATTAGTGATGAACAAAATATGATCATAACAACACATGTTGTAAGGAAAAAGTAAGACTAAAACAAAAGTGTGGTCGAGCTCTAAAAAATACATGGAAACATGTAATCCCTATGTCTCTATGAGATCAAAGTGTGTTCAATTGTGATGGTTAATTACCGCTTGAAGTGAAGATTTTAATGAGTAGTATGTGAAGATAAACTAGCCAATGTATAGGGATTTATTAAGTCAAGTAGGTTGATGAAGGGTAAATGGAAGGTTAAGTCGTGCATTGCTCTACTGTCAGCCAGGTGTCCATAGCCCTGATGGAGATACATCTGATTCTTGTCACAACATTGCTCTATTATTAGCTAGGTGTCCATAGCTCCGATAGAGTTTCTAAAAACACTCCTAGAGAGAGTCTTGAGGTGGATTTTATTTGATATTTTTAATTTTGATATGATTTTTTCTTTTTAATATTTTGATTATTTTTGCATAAAGAGGTTCCACTTTCTTGAGAACTCTCGAGGGGTTAAGAATCACTAGTTGCTTGATGGGGGGATGGAAATGAGTGTAGTGATGACATTGGATAGAGTGTCAAAATATGTACCCAAGGGTCTTCACCACAAGTTGATTAAGTTTGTTAAAGTGTGTCGATCTCTTGGAGGACAATAGTGCTTGAATGTTGGAGGTAATGATAGACCAAGGTCACACAGTTGTAGTAGGTACTATCATCTTGCAACATGTGTGAGAAAGCTAATAAAGTGCTCAAATGAATGGATTGGAGGAGGATATGAATAGATGTGATGGTAAGAATGGATTAGATGAAAATATATTGGGATGTGGAATGGAAAGATGATGAGTGGGAAGGAAAGAACATCCATGTGCATGCGACGAATTACGTGCTCAATCCATTTTTAGGTGTTTGGTATTTATAGGGGGATTAAGTGATTTGTGATTGGGTTTAGTGGTTAGGATAGCATGATCAAAAGTATTGGTAGAAATGGATTATGTTGGAGTAGTGGGAGGGATGTTTTTAGTGTTAGGTTTATAACCTGATCCTAAATGACCTGGATTTTGATGAAGGGAGATGAGTTCGTGGATGCCTTGTTCATGGATGCCTAAGCCTTTGCCTTGATGTTTCATATTAGTGAACATATTTTTGGCTATAGGATATGAAGTGGATGGGGGAGATGATGTCATGTGGTCATCATGAGACTAGGGGATTGTAATTTTATCATCCGCTAAAAGGCAGGACTTGACAAAAGATAAGGGGTAAGATTTGTTTTGATTTTTGGTTGGTGAGGGATGTTTAGATGTACAATGAGATTTGGATGGTTGATGATGTTTGGATTTAGAGTGGGATTTAGATGGTAGACTATAGTTAGGGAGAGGATTGGGATGGAAAGGTGGTGGATAGAAAGGTACAAGGATAAGAATTCCTTGGTTAATGAGATTTTGGACAATTGGTCGATTGCTTGATGATTTCTTGATGAAGGATTAGATGATGCTAGATTGGATTGGAGATGGAATAGATGATTGATGAATTTTTTTACAAAGCTTTCTTATGGATTTCCAAGTTTTCTAAGCTATCTCTCATGGAGGAGGAGAGCTCGATTTATAGTTTATGGGTGGAGGATTCAATGGATAAGATGAAGCCATGTTGGATTTTAATCAATGGTGGAGAGTACATGAGAGGATAGGAATTCTTTAGAATGGAGAATTATAGATTTTGAATTCAAAATTCATGGAGGGAAGATTATTCAATTGAATTAAAGATTCAATGGAGGGAGAAGGTTAGAGAGGCTTCTAGATTTAGAAGCCTCTAAATCTAGAGGTGTGAGGATATGATTAGATTAGGATTAGATTAGGTTGATTAATAATGGTTAGGGATGTGATTCGATGGAAAGGATATGTGTAGGGATATGTAGGGTAGGTGGTAGGTGAGATGTAGAAATATTAAATTCCTATAAATGTTAATGAAGGATTAAAATAAGAAATTATGATATAATAATGGATTAAGGAGATTAATGATAAAATGGGCTGTAAGATGGATCTAAAGGATTAATGATAAATGATGAATGATGATAAAATGATAGAGGGATTAATGAGATATTAATGTGATAAAATGGATCAAATAATAATAATTAATCTTAGCAATTAATTATTATATGGGTATGATAATGTTATTTGCGGGACAAATTAGTTGTAACTAAGCATGTCGACATTTTAGATGTCTACAAATAAATTTTGCTTCAGTGGGTTTAGTAGATGGCTTGAAGGTTGACTTGATTTGAAACCAATTATAAGATGACAAAGTTTGATCATGGTACTTGAGTTTTCCCATAGAGATAGTTTTCCTTCGTGTAATTTAAGAGTATGACATAATTAATCAAATGAAGGAGATGTCTCAAAGATGATACTCTCTTCTAAAGGTAGTAAGAGACTTTGGACAAATAGATCTTGAAGTTTTGAGTCAACGAGTAGATTGATCATCCTAGCTAGGTTGTTCTTATATCATAAAACATACTCCACTAAATGTTCATTAGATCCTTGTTTGATTTGTGTCAGTTGAACATAAGATATCTTAGAACTGATATTTATTGAAAAATGAGTGAGAAAAATATCGATTAAATGCATAAAATATGTTACCGAATGAATAGGTAGATTGTAGAACCAACATATAGCATAATCTTAGAAGCCTATAGGAAAGATATTTTCTAGTAAAGTATGATCATCTGCATAATCGAGACATGCCACATCAAAATATCTCAGATGCTCTTGAGGGTCACCATGGCCATTAAAGGTAAGCAACTTAGGGGTGAAAAAATTTAGAGGAAGAGGATAGGTGGAAATGGTGGGTACAAAAGGAGTGTGAAGGAGTAAAGTGGTGTCAAGAGAGGGAGATGCATGAGAATTAGCCTGCTGAAGTTGCCAGATTTGAACTTGGAGATCTTGATAGAGGGAAGCTATGTCTTGAGTGCTAACAGAAGATACTTGTCATGTGTGAGAAATAAGAGGTGGAGTGAAGTGGTTGGTGGGAGTAGGAATAGATACGAGAATAATAGAAGTAGGTGGAAGGGTGGAATTAAGAGGTTCAGTAACAACAGGAGTAGAAGTGGTAGTAGAAGTAGAAACACTAAGCTCAGCTATATTGGTGGCTTCCTCACAAACAACGAATAAGAGTAGTTCGAGATATTTTGGATGTTCTACAAAATGATCACTAAGCTCTTGAAGGTGGGATTCGGTAAAGGGTTCATAAGATTTATCCATGATATCAAGATGAAAAAATACCTAGAGTCAAGGTTGGATTCAAGCGATGGGTTCACCAAATGATTTAAAAAATATGGAATTTTTGAAATCCTAATTGTAGAGTCAAGCGTTATAAAAAAATGAATAAAAAACTACCGGAATATAGATGACATAAGTAATAAGATAAATAAATGTAGAACCGAGAGGGAAAAAGAGACTTAGTTGATATGTGCTTTCTCGAAGATGATCTAGACTGGAACAGTTAATGAACATGAGCAGCAGACTATCATGATTGAACACAAAAAATCTTGGAACTGTTAGATGAGTCGATACTAGGGTGCCTAGACTGGGGTGAGGGTTCCTAGGCACTAGAGACCTCTGTTGGGCACCCGTGACTAGATAGGAGCTCAAAAACTAGTTTTTCTTGTGTTGCACAAGTGTCGCTAACCTTTGATTTTGGTCACCTCTATGTTGTTAGATGATCACCGACTTCACATGTAACTTGCAAAGATAAGATGACTGACAAAACCCTCAAACTACATCAAATCCCAAAAATAAAAGATTTAATATGAGGAGTCATACTGACCCCAACAGTTACCCTACTGAGTGAATTTACGATCGAGCGTTGCACTACATATCAGACTCCATGTAGTTCTTGTTTGTGTGTGATATAATTGTGCCCTAGGAATCCCTTGTGCAAGTGCATGTGATAGCGGGCGATAACTAGATGTACCAATGTAAATAGATGCGTGGATGGAAAAAATGAACTTCCCTTCCTATGCATGTATGTAGAAAATGCAGTCCCTTGTCCCTTGAATGAGTACTAGATGAATGCCTTTTATGCTCTTAGATGCCTTTGGATGCAACCTTAGGTGATGTTAATAGATGCTTATATCTTGGTCCTTTATTTTGGTCACATATCTTTGTATTTATATGATTCCCTTGGTTGAATTTTGCAATTGACAATTAGAAGGCCGACCCATAAGAAAATAAGATTCCCAAAAGATAAAGAAGCCCAAAAAGAGCGAGTAAAGTATAAAGAGGTCGAGGGCACCCAGAAGGATGAGGTCGCCCAGAAAAATGAGTGAATTCCAAACTAGGTCGTAGGGTTTAGAAGGACAAATAGAAAATAAGAAACATAAAAAAAGGCCAAATATAGTTGTCAATTGCTAGTTTTCTCACTTAGGAATCATATGAATAGTAGTATGTGATTAGGACCTAGAAATGTACCCAAGCGCACGATTTTGTGTCTACAACTTTCTCAAACAAAAATAAGAAGTTTTTTTTTATCGCTTTCATGACTTCAAGGCTCTCACCGAGAAACAAACCAAAAATTCTATCAAGGTTCTTAAAACTAATAATGGAGGTGAGTACGTGAGTAATATGTTTGATGATTTTTTCACCTCTAAAGGAATTTCTTTGTAGCGTACATTTGCTTACAATACTTCACAAAATGGTGTTGCAGAAAGAAAAAACATAACTCTTAAGGAGGTGACCACCTACATGATACAATTCAAATCTCTTCCTCTGTAGCATTGGGTTGAAGATGTGAGTTGTGTGTGTTACATTCATAGCCACATTTCGCACAAAGAAGTAAAAGGGATGACACCCTTTGAGGCTTGGTATGGATGCAAACCTGATGTCGAGCACTTTCGTGTCTTCGGTTTAACTACCATGGATCGAATACCCAAGAAGAAATGCAAGGACTTGGAACCAAAATCTAAAACTTGTATCTTTTTTAGGTATCCTAAAGGAATGAATGGTTATATAATTTTGAACCCCACCACTCATCAACTCTATGTTGTGAGAAGCGTGAAATTCCAAGAGAAATATCCTACTTCCAATTCTCCACCTGTAGAGGTCACTTTGCCCCTCTTTGACCTTGATTCAAAACCTTCTGATGATATTATTGAACCTCATTCTCTTAATCCTCTCGATCTTTATTCTCCCACTCCTCTCGCTTCGTCATCTATCGATTTTGATATTAGTGATGATGATGATTATGTCCCCTCTCACTCAAGTGATGATTTGACAAATTATGACCTTGACTCTCCTCCTGGTCCTCATTGGGTGAGGAAGACCTTTTAGGGTGTTGATGATTGGATAAGGGATCCTTCAGATGAGAGATGAACTCATTTAGAGCTCGTTGGGCCCCATGCCTTCTTCGCCTCTGCTTCTGACCCACATTATTTTAGGGAGGCTAATGGGATTCCTAAGTGGGATTCTACTATGGAAGAGGAATATTCCTCTTTCATGAAGAATCATGCTTGGGATATCACCCCTCTTCTTAAGGGAATAAAAATGATTTGGTGTAGGTGGATATATCAAACCAAGTATGGTGCCGATGGGATCTTCAAAAAGTACAAGGTGTGACTCATACGTAAGGGTTTCTCCCAGGTTCTTGGGGTTGATTATTTAGATACCTTTACTCCCTTCACCAAAATGACTTCTATTCGATTGACCATGTCCATAGTTATCTATGCCAGATGGGATGTCCACCAAATAGATGTTAAGAGTACCTTCCTTCACAGTGACCTAGAGGAAGAAATTTATATGGAACAACCATCAGGTTATGTCCAAGATTCCTCCCTTGTTTGTAGACTTAATAAGTCTATCTATGGCCTTAAACAAGCCTCTTGGGCTTGGTATGCCAAGATGGAATTCTTTCTTCTTGCTTCAAGATTCACTAGGTTTCACTCTTACTCAAATGTTTACATTTTGCAGCAAGACGAGTCTATGTTTATCTTAGTTTTGTACATTGATGACTTGTTGATTACGAGGAGCTCTTCCTCCATCATTGATTCTGTCAAGACTGCCTTAGCCAAAAAGTTCTCCATGATCAACTTGGGTTTGCTTCATTATTTCCTTAGGATTCATATTACTCTCTCTGACTCGGGGATCATCATTGTTCAACCCAAGTATGCCCTCAATTTTCTTGATATGTTTAACATGGCTAATTGTAAGCCATATCCCACTCCCTTTCTTTTTGGATTCAAGTTAGTAGCTAATTCCTCCACTCCCTTAGTTGATGGCACCCTTTATTTCCAATTTGTGTGGAGCTTGATCTATCTAACCCATTCTAGACGGAATATTTCATTTGATGTTGGCATCTTGTATATATTCAAGAAGGAGCCTCATGAGCTGCATTGGAAAGGATCAAAGTAGATCCTTCACTATGTCAGAGGCACCTACATCAATGACATTCATTACTTAAAAGGGACATATACTGATTTAGTTGGATACACAAATTTTGATTGGGTTAGTGATATCGATCATCAGAAATATACATGTTGTCATGCAAAATGTCTAGCATGTAAAATTGAAAATTTTGATCATGACAACTAAGCCCACCCTTTGAAAACCTTTCCCCGATCACTATGAACCCTTCCTCCAGCCAAATCTATTAACTCACGCAATCCCTCCAGGTCTATGTCACCCTCATTTTGGATGAGAGGAAAATGATAATAATATTTTCAAGTTTGTTTCAATGTGCAGGGAAGATTACCGAATATTACAGATGAATTCATTAAGATTCGATGGAAAGCAACTTCCTCTGTATGCCTAAACATGTCACTTTTTCCATTTTGCAGCCAGTAAACACCCTCTGGAGTATCCTAAAAAAGGATTCAAACCATTTGAGGGTGATGTTAGAGAACATCGGATATTTCCAAGGTAAATTTAGGGAAATTCTGTGAATTAAATTCATAACAAGGGATATCTAAACAAAACTGGTTCATTCTTGGTAAAGGGAATGAAGGCTCCAATAATGAAAGCCAACTTGTCTGGATGATTTCGGGAGCTCCAGGGGAAGTTAGGAGGAAAAAAATTATTCTTTAGAAAGGTATTGGAATCCTCTACATTATGGAGACATAAACATTGTTCCAATACCCAAACATTTTCTAAGGTAATCCAGAACACAACTGATCCTTTCGATCAAGAATGAAATAAGCCCTAAAAATCAAATTTTAAGCACAGTTGTATCCCAGAAATGGATGAGATGATTTCAACAGGTTATTTGGAGTAAATATCATATAAGGTTTGACCCCAAAACATTCTTCCATGCTCCTAAGGTAGAAAAATCATTCTCACCGTCTTAAATTTAGACTCTACAAGTAACATCAGCTTCCAATGGAAAGTGTGGGGTTTTGACATGTTTTTTCCCCTTGACTTATCCTTGGTTAAAGGGGACATGGGGGACACAAAATTATGCTTCCCCCACTTATCCAACTGAAATACACATGAGAAACTTGTTTTTCAACCCTTGAGAGTTGTCTTAGGCCCTCTGCATCTCATTCTCGCGCTTAGTCAAATTTTTAGCTTACCACGTGTCAACACTAGGTGCAAAGCAGTATTTTGTGTTTCTTGTTTTCCCTTTATCCCCCTTACACCAATGCAACTCAAGAACTAATCTTCACCTGAGCGAGGTTAAAGCAATTGAGTTAATAGTGAGTTAAGGAGCAAAAGGGTGAGTGAGAAGCTTGGATTTCATAGTCATTTTTTAGCCTACCACATGTCAACACCAGGTGCAAAGTACACTTATGCGTCCCTTTGTCCCCTTTACAATAGTGCAACTCAAGCACTAACCTCTACCTGACTCTAGTTAAGCTGTCAGGTCAAAGTTGGGTTAAAATGCATCTCATTCTCACTAAACCTCAACATGACACTTGTCATCATCTGGTGTAAAGTGCACTTTGGTGTCCCATTTTCCCCATTATATAGGTGCAACTCAAGCACTAACCTCCACTTAACTCCGGTTAAGCCTGATTGAGTCAAGCTCGAGTTAAGGTGTGCAAGCAAGAATAAAAAGCTTCATATTAAAAAAGTTAGCCATTTTTATATTTCAAAGTTGCATTTTTCCTCCCAAAATCTCTCTCCCTTGTTGTCATGCTGTTAAAAATATACCAGAGGCCTCATATGCTAAAAATGGAAAGTAGTTCATATCTCCCAAACCCTTTGTTCGATCCACATGAGATTTTAACAACTTCTCAAAAATGCCTTTCAAATGATCCCAACATTGCATCAAATGGCATTCTATATTATTTTTAATGTCTAGACAAACTTTTCCTAAATAAAAAACTCAATTTTCAGATCTACGGAGTTCTGGTGTTTGAAATCCTCCAAAAATTGGAGCAAAGAATCCTTGTGAAATAACAAAAATTTTGAGACCACTTTTGCTCTATTTTGACATTGGGAAGATCCACTTCTAAAAATAGTAAGTCTTTTGAAGTCTCGTCGTCTATAAATAGTAAGTACTGTAGAAAGTTCATTCTCATAGTTTTCATTTCCCCTTGAACATTAGGGAAACTCAAAAGTGCCAGATCAAACAACATGTAACTAAAATGGACTTCTCAAAATAAGATAGACTAAAAATATAAAGTGTCGGGATATTGGTCAAGAAACAAGGATGTTGAGTCACCCATGCTAACAAAAGGGAACCTGGATGTGTTTGAAATATTAAAAAAGATCAGAGTGACTTGCAAGATTCATGATTCCACACTGTGTAATTTTAGTTGAATGAAGGAGAAATTCTTCTATTTGGAGTAGAAGGAATTTTTCATTGAGTAACAGACAAGAAAGAACATGTTTGAGCATCTTAAGGTTGATTGCATTCAAGATGACATCTTTATCACTGAGGTGAATTTTGAGGTTGAGAGGAGTGATGTAGTGATATTCATGTCTTTAACTCCTACCTTTGTGGTCAAAATGGATCATCATACTCCCATCTTAGTGTAGTTTTCATCAAGTACAAGTCACCTAACAACGTTTTTAAATGCTCATTCAAATACCTAGAGGTGTATTCACATCTCATTAAAGGAGGAATTTACAACTGCAATGTTCCAATTCCACATATGATCACTTAGGAAACATGTGAAATCAAGAACATCATGAAGCCTATGAGGGTTTTGAAACATCAAAATTCAAAGTATCAAGGTAATGGTCGTGAGAAGCACAACCTCAGAGGATCATCATGAGTGATGCTAGAATTCATCCCAAGTTCACATTGCAATGTCTCACATCTATGCATTTCTAAACACCCATTCAATACTTTGGAGTGTGCTTGCATCTCACAAAAGAAAGAGATTATAATATAATGTTTCAATTCAACAGGTGGTCACAGGAAAGGAACTTCATTCACAATCCATTAGAAGCAAGTTCTTCGTTAGTAATATCTTTCCCGTCTCCGAATTTCCAATTCTCTCTCTTCTTCTCTCTCCTCCCTCTCTCTCTAACATTCTATTTCTTTATTGGGAATGCACTTTTTCCACTCTTTCACCTTATTCACTTAAGTGACTTAGTGTTGCATTGTAAAAATCCCTTTTCAAAAATAAGAAAAGGACTTAATTTCATCCCTAAGAGAATGTGAAAAGTCACAAATGGTGGTGAGATGAAAATTCATATGTGGGGACTGAAGAGGAAGAGTCATTTGTAATGTTATAAATTGGAATGGCTTCTCCATTCTAAAGGGTTGCCAATTTTTTATTGTTGTATGTTGTTGATATTTGTGTCACTACTACATCAAGCAATAAAAGCTACATTTCCTATATATCCTTGTCTATGTTCCTCTATCCTCTCTACTCTTCAAATTTGTAAGCATGGTGATCTTATATAACTAAGAAGGAACTATGTCCTTGATTAATGAATCTGCAGAACTCTGTGTCTCTAGCTTGTTAGTTTTTCTCATTGCTTACATTGTTTTGTTCTTCTAATTGAATGTGGATCTACTCTGGTTACTACTAGTGAGAATTTGTTAGTTCCTACTCATAATATTTACCTTGTCTCCCTATTTCTCATAGTCCTCTTTACCTCCCTTCATAGAAAATTCTCCCTTGTACATTATGCAAGCACTTTGCCACAAGTTTAGTAGAGTATTCCCATGTGATCCTTGGCCTAACGGCCACCACATAGTTTTAGTTAGTTTACATTCAATAATAGGAGCCTCCCCATGCCTAAGAACGAGGGGCTTAGCACTGTGATTGTTGGTGAAAACTAATAATCTGCAATGCAACACATTATTTCACCAACACTACCTCTAGATACAACTTCTCTTTTGTTTCGGGTCTTGTAAGTTGGTCAAGCAAGAAGCAGAACGCGATTGCTATATCTTCTACAAAGGCGGAATATAGGAGAACAGTCAACGCTACCACGAGAGCTATTTGGTTACAGGGGATTTTGACAAAGTTTGGTATTTAGTTTAGACAGCCTACCATCATCTATTGTGATAACCTCAACACTATCTCAATTTGTTGAAATCCGGTTAAGCATCAACGGACGAAGCACATTGAGATACACATGCACTTCATTATTGAGTTGATTCATGGAGACATAATTGATTTGTAGTATTGTCAGACATCAGATCAAGTTGCAAACATCTTTACCAAACCCTTCATTGAAGCCAAGTTTTTTCACTTGTGCTCTCTTCTTGAGGTGAGGTCTACTACAACAACACATATTCTTTGGGCTTTCTGGTCCTCTCCTCCTCCTCCTCTTCTTCTTCTAGAAAGACTGCAATTTATACACGGGCACCTCATCATGCCTTATTGTTGGGACCCATATGACACATCTCTCTTAGATTGTTTAGTGGAGTCCTCTTTTTCTTATTTTCCATGCTTCTTTCTAAGTTTTGATGAAGGAGGGTGTTGGCGTGAGGGTATTATTTTATCATTTATTCATTTATTTGGTTATTTACACCTCACACATGGCAAGTCATAGTTTTTTTAGGGAGTTTTATGACATATGCCATAGTTTGTCATACACACCATGTATTATTGTCATATGGGAGTTACATGTTATTCTTGCATTGTCACTCCTCTCTCCATTTTTAGAGTATGGCAAGTCCATGCATGGGAGTTACACAACACTCTCCAGATGCATTCTCATTTTTGATCTATGAGCATTAGTAGACAATTTTTTCCATGCACAAGTTCCTTGAGTTCATTTTTATTTGCTAACTACTTGGAGAAATTACGTGTTTTCATTGAAGTACAACTCTGTCGACGTGCACACAAATCAGGGGATCTTTGTGCCCTCTTTCAAGACTAACAAAAGAAAACCCTTCTCTGAATACGTGTTATTAACTTCCAAACCCTCCTAACCCAACAAACATGACCATGCCGCAATTAATTTCACCCTTTCGGCAAGCAAGCCCCCCTCATCTAAATCCATACCATGCTCCACGAATACACGATCGCCTCTGAATACCTACCTCTTATGTAGCCTTGCTACACTTAGCTACGACCTCTATAACATTCACCATGACGTTTGCTCTTCTTTCTTCTTCGCCATCCTACAAACCCCTCTAACTTCTTCGCATGTCTATGCCCACACAATGTTGTTTTCACATCAAGCTTCTTATGAGTTTGTATTTTCCGCTGCCCTACCAAACCCAACTACCTTCCTCCCTATCCACGGCTCTCCTTCGCCAGTACTTCGACACCCTCCCCTACATTGCCTCCTCCATCCGATCCATTGTCCCATGTCAGACACCCTCGACCCTTTCCATCTATGTTCACACATTTTAGCGTAATTAAACCATATTGCTGAATGAGAGCATTTCATTTACATCCCATCAAACCTATCTTGAAACCGGTGCAATTGCTAGTTTATTATGAAGCCCTGCTTGTCATGTTGATTCAATGTTTTATGTTGCTTTTTGTTGAACAACTTAGACAACTTAGTTTATTATAATGATGCATATTTTCATGTCTCCTCTTGCAATTTCATGGTTACTTCGTCCCAAAACCGTGGGTTTGTATTGCATTTCTCAACAATCATATAAACAATACGATTGAATTAAATGTTTTGGTCGTTAACATGTCAAGGTTTGTGATATGATCTATAAATGGAAACTTAGGTTTATATCTTTTTGTCATGAAATTTTTTCCTAACCAACCAAGTCTAATCCCCTAGGCCCCAGGGGACCGGTTGCCCTTACATTTACACAACGGGTTAGGAGGACTCATCCTATAGTAGCGTGCCATGAAGTGTGCCAGGGTCATTACTTCCTTTAATATCTTTAAAAAAACAAAGAATAATAAAAAAAAACATTGGACAATGATTATGATAATTTTTTTATTGAACCTGTATTTTTGCATAGTTGAGGTGCACAAAAATCTTAGGCTTAGATGCCAAGGACTGAGAGGTATCCGTTCTACCAAATTCGGCCGGGGCATGATCCCAGCCTCTTCCCTTATTACAGCATCTCCAGGCCTTTGCACTCACTAAGAAGTGAACCCAAACATTTTTCCAATCACATGGAATGTGGAAACTTTAAAACTCTTACATATTATATCCATTAAGCTGCAATTTATACCATCTCAAACAACAAAAGCAAAAGCAATTTCATTTCTCCATCCCTAATTTCTCTTTCTGCGTGTAGAAGAAACTCTCCATTTTTCCTTTTCTTCGGAAGAGAGATCATGGATACAATTATTAATTTCAAGTTCTTTCTGTGACAAGATTCATTCAAATTTAGGTTCATTATTCTGTTTTGTTTTTGAAGAACCCAGCAAAGCTGCCAATCCCTGTCCTGGTCTCCTTTTGCTTGAACCGATGGCTCCCTTGCTTCTGAAGAACTTATGTATTTATCCACTGTAGTAGCCTCCCCTTGCCAGTATTGAACATAGCATGGTCAAGATACCTTCGTGCTTCAATTGATCAAAGGGTTTGAGAGCATCTGTGTGAAAGCTAGTCTGTGGATGACCTGCAGTCATAGCATTCCATTACACATTTTGTCAAATAGTTCGCCTTCTGTGTATATAAAGTATAACATCAAACAAGGATTTGATTTCGATTATGCTTTGATGGATGTGCATACCCTGTTCCAAGGCTCTTATTTTTTGTTTTCCTATTAAGAGATCTCCTTTGAATAAGGAAAAAACCATGCTCCTCCAAGGCTTCATACCCAATTGAAAAGCAACTAGAATTTCCACAAAATATTAAAACTAGGGTTTCCACACATCGAGCATACTACTTGAAGCTAACATCTCTTGTGAGCTCTAGCAATATCTTTACCAGATTATAGACTGAATGGCTCTAAAGGCATAAGTTTCTTTTTTTACACCTGTGATTAATTTGTTTGTTCTTTACAAGCAATTACGGCATCTCCGGGCCTTTGCACTCACTAAGAAGTGAACCCGAGCATTTTTCCAATCACATGGAATGTGGAAACATTAAAATTTTAAAAGGACATCTTGCAATTCTTAGCTTACGTTTTCAAGGACGCTCAAGATATAATTCGTATAATTCAACTTGTCAAGCTAAGTTTATTCCTTTGACACTGAGTAATTATGTTTAAATCTTCTCTATTATGACATTTATTTTCTTAATTCATTTATCAAGAAAAAGGCTCGTATTTAAATTCCACAAGGCCATCTGCTCACCACTAACGTTACTAAGATTCATTCTTGCCCACAAGACAACATGATTTTAAGTTCAACACACTTAAGAGAAGAGATACAAGGTGCCTTGGAAAAGGGTTAGAGGGAGAGGGTCGAGATGAAACATCTTTAGGACCTCATTAGTTATTACCAGTATTTAATTGAAGCTAGGGCTCTTCACCAGAATTATCAACAACTTTACTTAGGCTTCGCTAAAAGTATCAACAAGGAAAAAAAATTTACTTTCCAAATGGGGGTGAGAAGATGGTGAGGTCTCCAATTTGTTTTCTCTAGCTTATTAAATCTTATCATCTTCAAACAATCTAACAGTTCATATCATCTTAGGGTCATTTTACAAATTTCACCATAAAAGGAATAATGATCACTAGAGGAGCTAGGGTTATCATGTTATAAAGTTTACCTGAAATGATAGTCTTGCCCTTGATTAGTTAAAGAATTTCTTTCTCTCAAGTTGGTGACCCCTACGTTACTTTATTTGAATACAACTTTTAATTTAACTTCCAGAAGTATTAAACAATCCTATGTTAGCTTACTTATGACACTTTATTACTAAGTCATAGCAAGGTTTAACTCAAAATTTATTGTCAAGGCAAAGTTGTAGCAACACTCATTTACAAGAACAAAACAAGATCACATCAATTCTTAAAATATTAATACTCCAACAAAGTCACTCAACAATAACCAAATTTTCTTATAATTTCAATGATGGTCAAACAATACAAGGTTTCCAAAATTCAGATGACAAAGTCCACAATACTTTATACTAAGACATTAATCCTCTTTTAAACTTTCCACTGGGTGTTAACAATAGTTGAACAACATAAAAAGGTTTCGAGAAAAGGAACTTCTCAACTGAGATTGATGACAAAAGTATACAAATATATCCCTCATCTACACGCAAATTCCATCTGTAAAAAATTTTCTACAAGAGTCAGTTCACGAGAACTGAGCAAGATAATTCTACACAAACCCACCATAACTGTTATCTATCAATATCATGAAAAGAAGCACTTTATTACAAGAATTTGGGTCAAACCCCTAAACACTTTCAACGCTTCAAGTTATAATAAGTTTCCACCATGCTAAACAAGGAAGGAGACCATGTACTTCTGTTAAGAGTAAAGACAACGAAAATATAACAACCGAAAGAGAAAGGCCCTTGGCCCCATAAGGAGAAATAACCAATCTAACAAAGCAGGATTCCCGCTAAGTAAACAATTAAATAACAATCACAAGAGTGCGATTTGATATAAAGTACCGACCATCCAGAATTTTATCATAGGTACCAAAAGCATAGGTTATAATATTATATTTCTAGAAGAACAAGAGTTAATCAGCCCCAGAAAAAAAAAAGGGAAACCATGGTTTCAAGAATTAACACAGAAAGCCATGTATAAATGAGTTTCAAACCTGAAATCACATAGAGTATCCACACAACATATGTTTCGAAGCATAAGTAAAGTAAAATAGTTTTGACCACTAGCTCCAAGAGATTTCCCAATCATTCAAGAAGGCCAATGCCTTGTAGGCTAGTAGCAATCACGCAAGAGAAGAAAAAGAGTCCGGCAACCAAGAGTATACGAAAATGTCATCAACAACTTTTATAACCCTAAAAATTTACAACACTCCACATCGATTATTAGAGTTCAGTTAATTTAAAATAAATTTCCTACTTCCCAAAACAAAAATATTTTTAAAGCAACCCTTGGTAACATAAACAACCATTCAAATAAAGGTACAACATAAAATATTAAGTTCCATTATCAAAATAACTCCTTTTGCTATAGCTCCATCATACTATTGATTGCAAGAAAGTTTTTTTCCAAGGTTGACAACATTCAAGACAATTTTCATCACAAAACATTAAGTTCCATATGTGCATATAGAGCTGTTCAATCCTAATTAACAACGCAGTCATAATAAATGGGAGGAAACACAAGTTAGAAGGCTAGATTAGTTCACCAACAATCTTCCGAGAGGGAAGAAGACCAAAAATAATTCCAGACATAGCAGGGGTACTAGAGTTTCACAATTAAGACCTCGAACATAGCTAAATAAACAAAATAAAAACTAGTTACGATTCAAGATGAAGGGGGCAGTCAAAGTACCTCCTAAGAATGGCTATAAAACCTAGGAACCAGGCTGAAGCTATGTAGGATTCTAAACACTCGAGGTTGAAACACGTTACACGCAAACATAAACATTCTAAAAGTTTTAACACCGAATCTCTAACCTGAAATAGTCCAAGCGTTGATTACACTAATCCTGCAACCTTTCCTTTTTGATGCCAAAAGGGTTGTTAGGTGGGCTTGAGAGATCATTAACAACATATGTCAAAAGACAAAGAAGGATAACCTTGGTTGATAGGAAGGAACTTCATAGTTATTGCACACTTACATTAACGACTGCTAAAAACTATCTGGAACAAAATAATAACTAGAACTCTATCATAGAGAAGAGTACATATATATATATATATATATATATATATATATATATATATATATATATATATATATATATATATATATATATATATATATATATAGGAAGATCGATCACTCGATCCAGAAAAACATACACCCAAAGAAGAGAACACCTACATGCTTTCCACTAACATACAGGAAATGATAATATCTAAACAAGTAGAAAGCAAGTAGAAAGGAGAGACCGACTGAAAAGAAGACAACCAATTCAAAGAAATGGTGGTTCAATTTCACGATAAAAATAAATAAATATAGCAATAGTAGAAAAGTGTAGGAATATCTTGCATGTTTCTCCAGCTTTAACAGGTTTCATGGACACCCGCCCGGAACAACAACAACGATCCTCAGGTCAAATATCCCCTTTTACAGGCTGGGAACTCAAGCTCCATTCTTGTCTATGCTTAGCCTGGGCAGAGAGCTCCATTTTATAAGAAACATCGAACGGAAAGAACGGTAGTCTCAGGTGCTGTCAAGACTACGGTATGCACAATATGGTTTTAATGCAAGAAAGCCCACAACACTACCATTTTGTTCCACACGATTCATTGTTTCCACAATGTGGACTGTTGGTGCTTCAAAGACTCGAGTCTTCTGAACTTGATGATGCATCAATGATTGATCGCATCTAACAGATAAAGCTCTCTAGTCGTCAAATACAGATAATTTCTGTCTGTGATCTGTGACTGAACCAAAGTTTGAAAATTCCAATTTCTGAGGAAGTGCAGAGTCCAAAGACTGGACTTCAGCATTAAGTGCAGAGTCCAAAGACTGGACTTCAGCATTAAGTGCATAGTCCCAAGATTGGACTTCAGCATTACTAACAACTATTTTGGCTGACTCAATATATTGTACAGACTGAAAGGAATTGCCATGTGTCAAACTCGCTGGTTCTGCCAACCATAATGACTAGTTTTGAACCAGATTAGCAAACCAGGGTTTGAATGCCAAGTTGTTGAGCTTGTTTTTCCCTTAACCCAAAGTGCTCTGCGAGCTCGTGCTAGTGCCACATTCATGCAGCGAATATCAGCTACAAAGCCAACCCCATGATTTGAAGCTTGGACCCAAGGCATAATGATTACCTCACGCTCTTGGCTCTGAAAGGCATCTACCATAATGATATATATATATAAACCTTTTCCTTCATCATATTTTGGGACAGCATCAAAATCTCGGTGCAAACATTTCAGCTATAGCTTGTAAGGTGTGATAATTCCAACAGAAACCCTTATGCCTACCAACTTAGTGACTCGCTGAAGAAGCTCATATAATTGTAAAGTAAATTGTGCTTCATGAATATTCTTATATGAAACAGATCCACCCCTATGAGATCCTCTTCCATGAGTTACATCGTAGAACAAGCAAGGTCTCAGTAGAGAATCTTTGCAAATAATTTTCATCAGGTCTCCTGGTAACACTCTTACTGTCACTTAAGTTGATTTTGATAAAAAAATATCATGAAGGAGAAATCTCGAATTTAAGGATGCATTCTATACTGAACAGATGACAACATAGTTGGACGACCTGCTTGTTGGAGTGTGCTCAGAAATGATTCTAGCCACTACTGCAACCTGCCTGCTGCTGTCTAAACTCTTGTTGCAGGCTATTGCTGAAAGATCCCCGACAGAGCTAAACACAACCTCTTTGCACCCAAAGGAAGTGGAGGGACACACGTGCTACTCGAACACTCGACCTGGTACACACCTCGCAGCGGCCAGCAGGAAGTGGAGGTAACATGCCTGCTTCACTAGCTTGAAACACCTCTAGGAAACAACAAATACAAACCCACGCGTCCATACTTTAGTGTTAACAGGCACCCTGAGCCTTACGACAGTCCACGGGAACTAACAACAACAAGAGAAACTCCATCCATTCTCCTCACGAACAGGCACAGGGCGAGGAAGAAGGAGATTGGATGTCACAGTTGCACAGGAAGGATGAGAAAACAACTTGACATACAAGGCATTTCGATAGGCTTCTCAACCACGGCAACAGAAAGTCGTCTATCAGCCCGGGCAGATACCCATTACTGCGGTCCCATACGCATAAAGAAGGAAATCAAACCAAAAGCTGGTGAAGGAAGTGCAAGACTCCACCGAAAACTCCCAATGCCTGCACGCCAAACAGGAAAATACATGTTCATTTAAGAAGTCAGACTTTAAGAAATGCCACCCATCCGCCAGCTAACCAGGGAGAAAAAAGCACTTCAACCACTGACCAAAAAGATATAATAAAAAAAAAATACAAGTCTATGATAAAGTAACGTAATCATTAATCTTCTCCTTGAATACTTGAACACTAAAATCTTTTAATTTATCTTACACAAATAAAACAAATCCTAACTTGACATGAATTCATTTATTATTACAACTACAGTTTTCTCATATAGCAATTCTCAAACTAATGATGGTATAAGAATATTTTGCAATGAAGGACTATTCAATGCTTAGATTAAATGCATACAGACGAGAAGCAAGATGGCAAGTGAATCGAATTACACCATTACCTCACCACATGATTAAAACAACATGCGAAGCAGAAGCATTCCAAGCTTACCAATCGAAGAAACCGAGAGGTTGACATTCCAAAGTGAACACGAAGCAGGGAACGACCATGGCACCAAGTACGATTTAACTTCTTACTTTTTCAGCGCAGGACCGGGTCCAAAAGTCACCTAACAATACCAAAAATGGAGTTCTAGGAATTCGGCATTCAATGTTTTTTCACGCAAAAGTTTCTTCAAGGACCATAACAGTGAAAGCCTCCAATGCCGAACAAGGCATTACACTTTATCCAGAACTGCCAGCAGGTAATGTATTACACTTTACTTGCCTTAGTTTATTTAATTAATTGTATGTTTTTGTAAATAATGCAAATTAAATATAACATTGTATTATTAACATCTCGATTCTTATCACATGAAAAATGCATACCAATACTTGGAATATATGGAGAATTCTGTTTTTACCTAAAAAACCTTAACATGCCATAACTTTTAAAATTATCCCCTTTACGAAAATAATAAACTAAATAAATATATTAAAAAACAACCAACCCTTGTAGTTAACTTTTTATTCCAAACAGAAAGTGCAGACAGTGATAAAACCTCAAGCAAATCAAATCTCTGTACAAATATGTGTTTACCTTTTACTTAGAACTCTTACACTTTATTACAATATTATTTTTCCCGGTAGTATCAGGTGACAATATGAATAAGTGACCTCCTTAACCTTAATTGAGGAATAGGGTATCCATTCCGCCAAATTTACAGGGGACCTCAAACCCTTATAATATTAGGGCTTTACGCTTAGCACCATTTAATCCGGACTTCATTCATTCTCTTGAAACTTTTCGTAAAGATTCTAATGCTTCGACACCATGAAATGTAGCCCTCAACAAAAATCACCCCATAAAAATTGTTGAGACCTGTATAGATTTCTAAATTCCAAGAATTAAATCCTTAAATAATTTTGGGTTTGGGGTGCTGGTTTACCCACCATGTCGTTGACCAATGCCTTTGTAATTTCTACAGAAAGGAGTGCATTTTTAAGGGAAAACTTTTCATATTCATCAGAGAAGATAATTTCACTTGGATGTTTTAGAATAACATTTACTGCTGTTTCTTTCAGTGCAGTAGCAGAGCACATTGTTGCTAGCTCAAGAACCTTCAAAGCATTTGATGGTTTTATGGAATTAGAGATATGAGCCTCACAGATCTGGCTTAAGAAAGGGATATCATATTTGTCAGCTGCTATAAACAATGCATGTCCATGTTGTTCTATCTTCTCCTCAGATAGGCTTCCACTGTATAAAAACTCCAGTAGGCATCTCAGCTGGTCATGACCCATGTCAGGAAAAGGAACCGAACCACTGTGTGGCCCCTTACATTCATCTGTTTCAAACATGTTTCTGAAAACTGAGGATTTTGTTGCCTACAACAGAAAACAAAAAGTGTTAATGGGAGGTCCAAATTTCGTGTTCAAATTATCTAGAAAGAAGAACAAAAGAAACAAATGTGAATGAAATTCTTCTGGATTCAACTTTGTAAAATTGCTGTTGTCTGACATTTCGGATCAGGGGAGTAAGGAAAAAAAGAAATGTGTTAGTGTCCACAATGCCCAGAGTATGTCAATGGTACTGGAGAAGTACAACTTGATTAGAATAGACATGAAAAGTGACCTAATAAAACAAATCCTTCACCGGCAACATGGGGAAGTGTGGAGAAAAACTAGCTGAAACTCATACAATCTTTGATCATCGTGTATTCACATTAGAAGTATGTACTGATCTGTCAATTTGAATCACGGTCCTGGAAATAAAATCTAAAAAATTGCATCTGATGAATGTTTGGCCTGGTGACGCTGAGATTAGATAAATATAAATCTTCCCAATTAAAAAGTTTCAGTTTTGTTCTTAAATGACAAATTGATGCCAATCAATGAAAAGTTTTTTGAATCAGAGGAAAAAGTGTTTCAGGGGACACAAGCGGAAGCTTAAAGGAGATAAAATAAGCATAGGGATTAGGGAGAAAAATGGTTTTGGACAAATCTAGAAATAAATTGCAAATGAGTTTTCAATGGTATAGATAAATCCAATATGTGATTATCTGTTTATTTCAACCCCATATTTAACTCTCAGAACTTGGCCTCTTCCTTGTATTTTATTATCAAGCTGAATCACAATTATGATTCTGTGTTGCTGGTCTAATTGTATGTGTTGTGAGAAATTTTACATGGATAACAATTATGCGAAAGAGATGGTTTATGAAACATTACCCTCACTGAAAAGTGAAAACCTTTTTCAATTTGCAAGCAGGAGCAAGCCCCCTGGCTAATATGTTGGCATCCTCCCTCGAGATGTTTACTATGGTTGCATATCCTATGATGGGATTTCATTCCACATTAATACCCTCCTCATATCCATGAAGGTATGAGTTCTATTCTCACCAATTCTTGGTGTCTTTACACTGTATTGCTAGATGTAAACAGCAGATGGTCTTTGTTGCTCGGTATCTTTCGCAGGGAGGAGTGATTCAGACTGGGTTCCACTACTGGGTGCACTATCAAACTTGTAGAAACTGAAGTCGAGAGGTGATTCCCGAAGACTGCACTCGCCCCTGACCGGCCGGAGCAAGGAACTCTTCCAATTCAGGAAAACTAGGAAAACTACACTGTAACAAGTCTAATTCAAGTCCATGGGTGACTGTATGAAGACCTTGGTTTGGTCTTTTGGTTAAGGACCCCTATCTACAAGTAGAAAACTATGAGTTCCAGTCTGTTTTGTATTTGGCTATAACACTCTGATGGACCCAGCTCGTTCTATCTAGAATTTATCTCTCTGTTTTTTAATGCCAACCAAAGCACCTGCTCTGATTATGTTATTGTACGGTTACCTGGATTCTTATTGCAATCACTATTAAATTTCAGAGTATCTATTTGTTTAAGAAGTTATTGAAGAACATCTTCTACAAGCTAATTTTTAAATAAACAATTATCTTAAGAGGGTGGAAACATAGAATTAAGGACAAAAGCATTTGCAAATTAAGGAGGAAAAGCAGACCATAACAACACTGTGAGCATGGATAGAAGGTCCATCTTTTGGAATAAGCTCCACATCCGTATGTATCCCTTGATGAAAAGCAATACTTAATGCTTCTACAAAACTATATTTCTCAACAAGCGCATCATCCAACTGCTTCAAGTGTTTCAACTGATTGAAAGCCTGTGACAGCCCCTGCCAAAATAGAACAAGATTAAAAATCACTTAAATAGTGCGTTGAAGAACATGGTGATGATATCCTTGTAATGGTCCTTATACATAAGTGACTTTTAGTTGCCCGGTCACTTCTGATTGAACACAAGAATTGGACTCCAGACACAAGTGATCATGCTACTGAAACTGAAAGTGCTTTAACCATGAGGACTCATCACACGGTGCAATAGTACCAAAAAAATTGCCATCCCAGTCCAACATGCAGTGCTACAATACACAAAATTATATAACTTAGAATACCAAAAAAATCAAGGGTAATAGGCCATCTCCAAGATGGTGATCATGCTCTGAAAGTGCTACTCATCACAAGGTGGGCTGATGCCAACAAAGTGACACCCCAGTCCAACAAAGTGGCATGTCAAATGAAATTTTCGATGTAACAATACCCATTATTGGACATGCCAATCGAAAGTGTAACAATAATGTCAATAGAAAATTTCTGATAACTGGACTCCCAACAAAGTGGTATGTCAGTCCAACAGAGTGTTAAGATACCCAAAATTTATAAATAGGACTCCAACAAAGTGGCATGCCAGTCCGATAGAACCTTACAATACCCAAAATTTATGAGTGGACTCCAACCAAGCGGCATGCCAATCCAGCGCTGATACAATACCAAATTTCTATGTGGATTCCAAACAAAGTGGCATGCCATTCAAACAGTGTTATAATACCCAAAAGTTACCAGTGGACTCCAGGACATAAGTGATCATAGGACTGAAAGTGCTATATGCATAAGGACTCATCACAGGGTACAATAGCTCCTACAATGAGCCAATCCAACAGAGTTACAATACCCAAAATTGTATTCAGTTATAATTCCTAAAATTCGGAGGAATAAATTTATGAGTTACAATTCCACAAAATTCAGAAGAATTCATTACTGACCTTTTGAGCAGGTTCCTTGGCTTTCTCTGCTTCTTCCTGAGGCGAGAATTCCAGCTTTTGTGTGAGAGCCAAGATGCACCTAGCACCCTCATAACAGCTACCACATATGGTGTTCCTTGGGGGTCTGAAAATGTTTACTATAGGACTGCAAAGACAGCAATCCATTATTTTTGTTAGTTGGGAATTCATGGATTGAACAGGGTATATAAATGACATGGGTTCTGTTTTTTTAAGGGAGAAGTGCCAGAAATGGAATCGATCATCCACTTCAATGAAAAGGCCGGGAATCTGGGAAGGAATTCTAATTCAGTTGAATGTTCACATTGTACTGAATAGTTGCATGTAGAGTTTTTTTAATCTTTGACCTTAGAATTATTGAAAGGATATTAAAAAGGGTCGATCCACCCAAACCCAAATGATTCTGATTCTTTTTCTTTTGGCTTGGCAAGAATATAGTAAAGCCCACCTAATTCCAGGCAGTATGAATCACAAACAAGAAATTATGAGTTATCCCCACCATTGATATTGGTTTTTTTTCTAATATGTAAAACAGCTCATATATTCCATGCAATTTTCTTGAGTATTTATCAATTATGCATGCATTTTTCTTATTTTTTAATGTATTATTGTATACATGCATTTAGTTATTTCCATCCACATTAATCATTGGCCACCAAATGCAACAAAATAATAATATTTTAAACAAACATTTAAATTTTGGATATACCTAAATCTCAACAACCAATGCCAATTTTAAAAAACAAAATCATACCACCTACTAATTCGCCAAAGTTGAAGTAGGTGGTAATAGTATTATCCAACCTTCACATCCATTCCTTACAATCCATGCTACAAGTTATTCATAAATTATTTTTACTTAAATTTCACAACGATTGAAAAAATTAAGATATTAGAATCTTTGAGACATATCCGACTCATGATAAATCTTATCTTTGAATTATAAGACTTTTTTTTTTTTAAAACAGATTTTTTATAATTACTTTCTTTTCAAAAAGCAGCCTTGAATTTGAAGCAAGATCAAAGCTATCATTAAAGAATCCCAATCTTTATTTCAAGAAGTCTAATTCAACCAATGAACAAGTCCCATGCAATATAATGTCATCACAAAGAATATATAACATAGATTATATTACTTTTTAATGTGCTTTTAAATGGATGCACTATGGAGATGGATTATGCTTTATTATTAAAAAATAATGATAATGATCTGTGAATTCTTTTTGCACATAATTCTTTTTTAAATAATATATATTATACTTTTATTTGCAAGATGCTTTCAATTTACTTAAAGAATACCCTTGTAGGTATATTATTTGTTGTTAAAGAAATTTTATATTAAATTTAAATAAATTTAATTATAATTTTTCTATTAATTTATAATTAAAAAAATATGTATATATATTTAATTTATATTATGTAAAAAATAAAAAGATAATATTTGAAGTATTGTGTGGAATACATATATTTTATGACACATTATTTATAGATGGTAAAGGTAATAATATAATTTCTTCAATAAATAAATTAAATGTGAATTAAAATAAAGATTTAAATTAAAACTAATAAAATTACTAAAAGTTTCAAATGTCAAAAACTATTAAATATAAACCTATAAAAAAAAAATTAAAACAAAAACTTTACCAAAAACATCAAAACAATAAAAATAAATTAAAATTCCTTAAAGTATGAAAACAAAAGAAAGTAATATAAACAAAATCTTTCTTATCAATGGAATAAAACCCATTACTTTATCAATTTCATTATAAAAAATTGATATTTAAGTAATTATATTGTGAAACATTTAAAACAAGTAGTAAGAATTGATATTTTTTATTGGAATGCATCAATCTACTAATCAAAAATCAATACAATATCGTTTTAATAAAAAGACAACCATAAAGAATCACGACCTGATATCCATGCCGGTAAAAACTGACTTAACACAAGTTTAAACGTCATAAGGGTAACCAAAAGTCTAAGATTACAAAATAGTGACATAAACGAAAGAGTAAAGCACAAACAATAACACTTAAGGGAGGTGAGGAGTCATCCTTGGGAGGAAGAGCCCCCAAATTGGTAGGTTCCTCCACCAAAGGATTTGGGATGAGACACCTATCCAAAGTCTAAGAATTACCTTGTATAGCCAGAGACACCATGCTTCCCCATTTAGGTGGTAGAAAGCCAACAATAATAATGTTTCCTTGCACTAGAGAGGGCTAACGTGACACATCAATAACAAATTTCCCTTGAGGTGGTAGCAAAATTCAATGGTCCTATTGTGGTGGTGACGAGGTGTAGAAGTTGCCTTTGAGCGACGGGTGACAAAGAGTCCAACTACAGAGAATATCCCCCAATGGATTAGAAGTTCTTACAAATGTTGAAACTCGAGGGTCTGTCGACATTAAAATTTTCCTCCGTAATTTCTATTTTATTAATGTATGTATTAGGAATAGGATGTTGTTAAGTATAATTAGTAGTGGCGTTCAACAGAAGATAACGACGCCGCCAATAATATAGAATACGGTAACAGTCAAAGTACAATAGGAATGTTGTAAAAAGTAAATATTTGTCATAAGTGGTCCGGTAATGTTAAAATGTCAAAGTTGGGATAAGTAGAAAAGTAGGGTCTACATGATTAGGAATTAGAAATATTATATTTGTAATAAGGACAAAAAGTGATGTCATAAATATTTTGTATATTTTATTTGTGGAAAAGTCTAAAAAGGTGGAACCCATGTGAGATGATAAGGTTTATCTTATCTTATAAGATAAGCCTACATGTAAAGGTAAGAGTTTAGGCATGGAATATGATTGGCCGGAAGAGATTTCCTATCCTATCTTAGAGATAAGGTGGATAAGCCTGAATTCCTATAAATAAAGAGGCCACCCCCCTCATTTAGCATAGAGAGAAGTAGTGAGAAATATTGTATGAGTAAGTGTGTAAATGAAGCCATCACTTTGAAGGTGTGTTAAAGAAGCCATTAAGAGGTGTAATTGTGAAGTTTCTCCCATAGTTATTGTTTGAGGGCAAGTGAAGTTAATAACACTTGAAGAACCTCATGGGTGAGATTGTAACCATTTCATGTTTATATTATAATTTACACTGATATTTCATATTTATCATTATTCCTTCTTATCATAGTCTATGGTATTCTTGTGTTATGTTTGTTGTTGTGTTTCCATATTACATCCACCAAACTAAGAGCTATGCATTAGTTAATAATCATAGCACGAGGAGTTCCCGGTGAAGAATTATCATAGTGCCGGATTGGTGTTGACATTTTGGTTCCGTTGCCGGGACCATTCCTCATTGGTGTATTTTCTCGAGAAATATTCACACTTTGTCAGAAAACATTTGGAGGGTAACCTTATTTTTACTGTGCGTAGTAGTTACCATGGTAAAGTCACTTTTTACCGTGAATAGTTTTTACTGCAGTAAAGTAACTTTTTATCGTGAATAGTATTTACTGCAGTAACTTCACTTTTTGCTGTGAATAGTGTTTACCACAGTAAAGTCAGTTTTTACCGCAGTAAGTCAAGTTTTACCATAGTTTACCGTGGTCATTTCTATTTTCTATTATAGTGATTCCAATTATTTGTGCACATAAGTCTTGTTGATTGTACTTGCGGGTTGGTATTTCACTGTGGTTACTTTTGGAAATAGAGAAGATTCCTGTTTTTTCAGCCCAATCTAATGAAGATACTTCCTCTTTCATTCAAGAGTTTAATCGATCTTGTATTTGTAATGGCCTTACAAGAAGGGAACAATGGACTGAATTTTTTCCTACCTTTTTGGATGGTTCAGCCCTTAGGTGGTTTGAAACACTAGGTGATAATGTGAAAAACTCATGGGATTTATTAACTGAAAGTTTTCTTGAAGAATTTGGTGAACAACAGAAATATGCAGATCGCATGATCGATATCACAAAGCTAGCCCAAGGAGAGAAGGAGAAGATAAGGGATTATCATGCTCGTGTTCTAGAGCTAAGGAGGAAGCTCGATGCCCAGATCTGGAAGGAAGGATTAGCGGATGGGTTAATGAATGGCGTGGATAATCTCCTGTGTAAGCACTTCATTCTTGGGATGAAGCCAAAGATCAGACAACGAGTGAAGTATGACCGCCCAGCTACCATTGAACAAGCAAAGGAGATTGCGAGAAGGCAAGAAGAAAGCATGGAAGAGGAGCCCAAATAAATTGTTGCTAAAGTAGAGCCTACACTAGCACCTTTGGTCCAGAATCCACAACCACTCTCGGTGAGCACAAATCTTTCTCCTAGTACATCTACTGAGTACGAAAATCTACTCGGGAAGATGGGTCAGTTAACTATTAATCTTCTTCAAGGAAAAGAATTTAGTTCTTAGGGAGGAGATAGAGGTCCAAAAAGAAATATTTCTGAAGTTGTATGTTATGGTTGTTATAAAAAGGGTCATTATAAGTATAATTGTCCAGATAGAGCTTCTACATCTGGTACAAGAGATAATGATAAAGGGAAAGCACTTGTGAATTCTTTTGATGTAGTAGATAAGAGCATAAATAATGAAGTAGATGTGTTTGTAACAAAAAGAAAGAAAGAAAAAGATAACCAAGATGGAAATGATCCTAAGAAGATGAAAGGAGAAACTAGTCAGAAACATAGGAGAAGAAAGTTGGGTGTGCAGGATTTTCCGATTTCACAGGGACAAGGACCATACTCCATCTTAGACGATCTGTCCAAAAAGGCCTGCAAATATTACATATGATCAACTCTTGGCTATGTCTTCTGAGAAAAGGTGGGAGCTGCGAAGTGGACTCAATGCTCAATGAAGGAAGGAGGTTGAGGTCCCTATTTTGGAGGCAGAGGCGGATCCCTACGCTCCACAAGCTGAGGTATTATGTAATGGTATTTCAATTCATGATGTCTTAGTTGATGGAGGTGCTGCAGTTAATGTAATGACCGAGTCTGTAATGAATATGTTGGGATTAAAAATTGATCGCCCCTCAACACTTATGTTAAGGTCATTAAATAAAGGAAAAACTAAACCAGAAGGTGTAGTTTCAAATGTGACAATATCTGTTATGGGTGTTGTATGTGTGGTAGACTTTCAGGTGATGAAAAAATGGTACTGTTGCGTACCCAATGTTGTTGGGAAGACCATGGCTAAGGAGAGTTCATGCAAGAAACTACTGGAATGAAGGCTTCATGACACTTGGATGTGGTAGAGAGAGGGTGAAGATAAACGTGATCCCTCGGCATCATAAGGCAGAACCTGTGGATTCAAGTGATGAAACTGATGATTGGACATCCTCTGATTACTCGAGTACTAGTGAAGTGGACAAAGAAGATGAAGAAAGTGAGGTTGATGTTTCGGTCATGGATATCCTTCCAGTCACACCGACTCATGATCCCATAAAATTATCTGAAGAAGAAATTGATAATCGTCTCCAACAAATAAAGATTGGTGATGCTGTGATGGAGAGTGAGAAGGAATCCTACCTCCAGCTCTTTCGAAGGTACATACACATATTCACTTTTGATTACAAGGAACTCCGTCAAGTAAGTTGGGTAGAACATTCTATTAAGCTGGTAGATGGTGCTAAGCCCATAAAGTAAATGCCATATAGAATGAATCCCAATTTTTCAAAGACTGTAAAAGAAGAAATAGATAAGTTGCTTGATGCAGGATTTATATTTGCTGTGGAGAATTCATAATGAGTTTCTCTCATTTTGATCTCAATAAAAAAGAATGGGAAGCTATGCATTTGTGTTGATTATTGAAGCTCAATAAGGTAACAAAGAAGGATCATTACCCTCTTCCATTCTCAGATCAGATTTTGGACGAAGTAGCTGGCCAGGAGTGTTATAGTTTTGCTGATGGATATAGCAGATACAACCAAGTTCGTATAGCAGAGAAAGATCAACCGAAGACCACGTTCACCACTCCTTGGGGAATGTTTGCTTATAGAGTTATGTCTTTCGGGTTGTGTAATGCTCCAACAATGTTCTGGCACTTGATGAATAGGGTGTTTGAACCCTACATTGGAAACTTCATCAGAGTATTTCTATATGATTTTTACATCTATAGGAGCAAGATAGACCACCTGCACCAGATAAAGACAATATTTCAAAGGTTAGATGAAGCACAAGTCTCACTAAACCCTACAAAGTGTGTCTTTGGATGTTCTAAAGGTGTTTTGTTAGGGCATGTTGTATCTAGAGATAATATTGGTACTGATCCTGATAAAGTTTCAAAAATCAAAGAGTTACCATTTCCTATGAATAGAAGTAAGTTGAGATCATTTTTAGACCATGTGGGTTACTATAGAAGGTTCATCAGGAATTTCATAAAGATTGCATAGCCACTAGCCTAGTTCTTGAAGAAGGATGTTACTTATAGAAGCAGGGAATAAGGCGCATGAAGCTTTTGAACAACTGAAGGAAGCCCTGATGTCTTCACATGTTTTAAAGAATCCAGATTGGAGCAATCCATTCATTGTGTATACTGATGCCTTAGATGCAGCACTAGGAAGTACTCTGAGCCAAAAGGATGAAAATGAGAATGATCATCCAGTTTACTTTGGGAGCAGACAAATGAGCAGTGCTGAGGTAAATTATATTGTAACTGAAAAAGAGGCTCTAGCTATCATTTTTGCTATAAAGAAGTTTAGAAATTACTTGCTAGGGCAGAAATTTATAGTTGTAACAGATTATCAAACTCTAAAATATATTGTTAATAAGCCTAACCCGTCAGGGAGGATAGCAAGATGGATAATTCTGCTACAAGAATTTGAATTTGATATTATAGATAGGCCAGGAAAGAAGCATGTCAATGCAGATGCACTCTCTCGAGCCTATGATGGTTTAGGTTTGCCTTGTGGTGATGATGATTTCTCAGATGCAGCATTGTTATCTCTTGACACAATCCCTAGTGAATACATAGATATTTGAAATTATCTAAATGAATTTAAGTTCCCTGATGGTGCCAATGCAAAGACTAAGAGGAATATTACTCAAGCCAGTTGTCCATATCCTATTCTACATGGAGTATTATTTCAAATAGGACCTGATGGATAGTACAAGAGGACAGTTGGATGTGATCAAAGGAAGGAGCTGATAGAAGAATTCCACAATGGTACATGTGGAGGACACTTCTCTGGACAACTTACAGCAAGAAGGATCTTGGACATAGGTTATCACTGGCCCACTCTTTTTAGAGATTGTTATAATTATTGTAGGACATGTGATATTTGTCAAACACATGGTAACCGTAAGACTTCATCAGCTCCATTATGCTCTATTCTTCCACTTGGTCCCTTTGAAAAGTGGGGAATAGACATTGTATGTCCACTTCCAACTACCCCACGCCAAAATAAGTATATTGTAGTTGCCACAAATTATTTAACCAAGTGGGTTGAAGCTAGGCCATTGAAAACAACTTCCATGGATGAAGTGGCAAGGTTCATATATAAACACATTGTCACCAGATTTGGTTGCCTATTAGAAATTGTAACAGATCATGGAAGCCACTTCATTAATGAGGTGGTAGAAGCCCTAGTCAACAAATTTTCTATTAAGCACAGAGAAGACAACAACATACAAGCCAAGCACAAATGGACAGGTGGAACGAACAAATGTTGTGTTGTGTCAAATTTTAGCAAAAAATGCAACCTTACAGGTACATAAGTGGGATAAAAGGATTCATGCAGCAATGTGGGTATATAGGGCAATATCAAAGTCAATAACATGATACTCTCCATTTTAGTTGGCTTATGGCATTGATCCAGTTCTTCCTATTGAGTTTGATATTCTCACTGTGAGAGTTATGAAAAATGAAAGGATGGATGAAAGTGATTCAATAAAAGAAAGGTTGGTACATCTTCATTTGCTAGAGGAAATGAGAGAAATAACGAAGGATACAAGCTATAAGAAGAAAATGAAACAGAAGGAATACTTTGATCAAAAGATCCGTTGGTCTCCATTTCATGTGAATGAATTAGTTCTAGTATATGATTTCAGATACAAAAAAAGAAGACAGAAAAATTTCTTCCAAAGTGGATGAGGCCCTACAAAATAGCAGCTGTGCATAAAAATGATACATATCGACTGGAGGAATTGGATGGTACTCCCATTACAAAATTGGTCAACCATGACAAGTTAAATATTTTCCAAGCACCAGCATCAGAATGCCCATAAGAGTCTACTCCGAGGACGGAGTAGAAGTTAGGAAGGGGGAAAATGTCGACATTAAAAATTTTCCTCCGTAATTTCTATTTTATTAATGTATGTATTAGGAATAGGATGTTGTTAAGTATAATTAGTAGTGGCGTCCAATAGAAGATAACGGCGCCGTTAGTATGGTGCCGCCAATAATGTAGAGTATGGTAACAGACAAAATACAATATGAATGTTGTAAAAAGTAAATATTTGTTGTAAGTGGTCCGGTAATGTTAAAATGTCAAAGTTGGGATAAGTAGAGAAGTAGGGTCTACATGATTAGGTATTAGAAATATTATATTTATAATAAAGACAAAGAGTGATGTCATAAATATTTTGTATATTTTATTTGTGGAAAAGTCTAAAAAGGTGGAACCCATGTGAAATGATAAGGTTTATCTTATCTTAGAAGATAAGCCTACATGTAAAGGCAAGAGCTTAGGCATGAAATATGATTGGCAGGAAGAGATTTCCTATCCTATCTTAGAGATAAGGTGGATAAGCCTGAATTCCTATAAATAAAGAGGCCACCCCCCCTCATTTATCATAGAGAGAAGTAGTGAGAAATATTGTATGAGTAAGTGTGTAAATGAAGCCATCATTTTGAAGGTGTGTTAAAGAAGCCATTAAGAGGTGTAATTGTGAAGTTTCTCCCATAGTTATTGTTTGAAGGCAAGTGAAGTTAATAACACTTGAAGAACCTCATGCGTGAGATTGTAACAATTTCATGTTGATATTATAATTTACACTAATATTTCAGATTTATCATTATTCCTTCTTATCATAGTCTATGGTATTCTTGTGTTATGTTTGTTGTTGTGTTTCCATATTACATCCACCAAACTAAGAGTTGTGCATTAGTTAATAATCATAGCACGAGGAGTTCCCGGTGAAGAATTATCATAGTGTCAGATTGGTGTTGACATGTCACCTTCTCGGCCTGTGCTTGAATCTATAATCAAACAACAAAAATAACAATGATTTTGCCATTTGTTGGGAACTACTGAGAAATAGCTTCAATACTAAATAGTACAACATTTCTATCTTTTCATGATTGAAACAAAATCCTAGCTCTAAAAAAATGCCAAAGAAAACCCATATAGGCAACAATGAAAGTGGCCACCAAAAAAATCCATTTTCCACATGAAAGGCTCGGGTGGAAAGGTTTTAAAAAGGAATGAATCCATGTTTAGACATTGTAGTATGAGGGAAGGACCCTAAAAAGGTTTGAAAAATCTCAAGTTAGACGCACATAGGAGATTTGGAACCATAAATACTTAATGTGCTTCAATTGTTCACCTAGAGGGATACCTTCATAAACAAAGCACCATAGAAAATATATAATTTCAAGCTCAGGTTCATAATTCCATACTCGATTGAGGGGAGCAAGTCACACTCAAAGTGAGGAGCTCAAACTCCAACATGTATTTAACTTCTAAAGAGTGGGGGAGAATGGGATCATGATACGATAGAGAAAATTGGGAGGATAAATTTTAAAGTGAAGTCTACATTCCACTACCATTTGAGGTTGAGTTTTTGCAACATAACATCTGAATGGATTTTCTAGACCTTGATAATGGAGGGGATGTATGAATCAACAAGATTGAACTTTTGTTTGAGTTTGGACCATGAATTATAGCCCTAGATTAATCAAGGTTCTGGATAATATTTATTCCTTTCTAAAACAACTGAAGAGCTTTGATTCTAGGTGTCTCTACAAGAGATACAGAATTCCCTATTATAATGGAAAAAACACCAGATGCCATGAGTGTTGAAAGAAATACCTTTGTCTGAAACCATCACAAATAAGGCTTAACAACCTCATAATCTTTCCACATACTTTTGACCATGAAGGAACCTTCAATTTTAACTGGCACAAAAGTGATAAGCAAAGTATGGAGACCATTAGTTTTCTAGTAGCTTTTGTCATAAGGTGCTCTAGCGAAAATGCAATGCTTTAAGAGAATTTTCCAAGCCTCATTACCTTCAATTGCTTTAACTATTTATTTGACGCATAGAGAAATTCTTTGTCTATTAATATTGATGATGCCCATACTGCATTTTTCTAAAGGAAGGCAACAAACATCCCAAACAACACAATAGAAACCTCTGGCTTATTTGACATTAGACGACAGAAAATCATGAAGAATATTGACCAACTTGTCATAAGATGCCTTAGAAGGAGACCAACAAGAAGATTAGTAGACATGATTAGTGGCAATAATCTTGGTGCAAATGGAATTCACTTGAGAGAGGGAGGGAGAGAGACCCAAAAGGTAATCTTCTTCTCAACTTTGTCTACAACATATTTCATCAACTCGAAAGATGTGATATCGAAGGAAAATGAAATATCCAAGAATTTTAATTGTTCTCCTCGATGGATCCACTTCAAGGGAAAATATTTTAGCCAATATGGCATGGGAAACATGTTTTTCATGTAATAAAAACTTTTGGTCCACTACAGATTAGATTCAGAATCTTTGTAAAAAATATCATGACATTGAATAGTTTCCTTGAAGGAGGCTTCATTTTTAGCAAAGGTGAGAAAGGAAACATTTGAAAAATGACTATTAATGAACTATGTGGATCGATCTAGAAGAAAGATACCCAAAATTAAGCCTTGTTTATCTCAATGAGAAAACAAGTATCCAAAGTCTTTCACTTCCAAAATATAGAAGGTAGAAGCACGCATACAAACCAATCAGATACAACAAAAAGGGTGAAATTATCAAATCTGTGACCATTAATTGTTAAGCAAGTGGAGGAATCAAAAAACAATATCTATAACCCAAAAAAGCTTCATCCAATCTAAGAGCTTAGAGCATGATGAGAATAAAAGGCCATTCAACAATGTATACACTTTTCAAAATCCATCTTGAGAATATATTTCATTTTTGATAGGTTTGGGCCCATTCCATGCCTTCCCTAACAACAATGATGTTCTTTTACATGTTTCCATGCAAGGGAAACCCGTCATGCATACCTCTTAATAAGTTGAGGGATGTACTTGGGTAAACTGATGATATCCAGATAAGCGGACACTTGACCTAGATTGGGGACACCAAGTGAGGCCTACCAAAAAAGGTGGTCAATCCAAGAGATTGACCTTGAGACCTCCCAATTGTAGTAAACAACATTCATCCACTTCGGCTAGTTTGTTGGGCTTAACAAAAATGATGTTATCTAATATAAATCTCCCCTTGATAAAGACGTTATGCTCATATCTAATAATGGAAGGAATAATGTGGAAATGTGAAGCGATAAGTCTTTTAAAATAATTTTATATGATATATTCAACAAATGATAGGTTGTCAATCGGTAATGAGCTATGGATTGCCAACTTTAGGTATGAATTTTAGTGGAATTTTATGTTTCTTTTCTTAATAAACTTGCCTTAAAGATTGATAAGATAATTCTTCATTGTATACTTGTTGTAGATCAGAGCCAAAAAAACTTCATGTGGCCTTATAAAACTCGTAAGGAAAACCATAAATGTTTGGGACTTTCTCATTATCCATGCATTGCAGAGATGCATAAAGTTTGTCAAATGTAAGAAAGGAATCACATTGGAGTTAGGCTATGGGAGAAAGCTTTCGGGGGACAACATCAAGAAATTTCCAAAGAGTTTATTTTCCGTCCTCCATCGTGTTTTGAGTTTGGAATATCATTTTGTAGTGTTCAACAAAAGTGTTGATGCAAATTTCAATACAAGCTCCAACAGAAAATGAGAATTTAAACTCACTCTTTTAGGATCCCTGTTGGAAATAGAATTCGAGGTACAAAAAAATAAAGACATATAACTAAAGGAAGTATGCGGCCTTAATAACCTTTCAAAGGAGGTACCAAAATATCTTATAACCTTGGGGTTATATAACCAATTTGACCTATGACACAAATTGAATATTAACAATAGTTCTAACTAGGTGGAAGACCTTTACAAGATGGGTATTCATAATGATTATGAACTATGCGTGTTTTGGATTATCAGAAACACATGAAGAAAACACAAAAGATATGGAAAGTTAAGGTAGAAAAGAGATTCTAACTTGTATCATATCTTAATATTAATATCAAACAAACACCGCCAATCTGATATGATGAAAACCAAGATTTAAATAACCTAGTTTAGTGATCAAATCCTCACAAATCTTGGGCTAGAGTCCAAGGGAAAATGAATATTGATCTTGTATACATAATATTAAATTGCAAACACAATCTCATTTCATTCTTTACAATTTATAAATAATAAGAATGAATGAAATGACTAATTGTCCAATTCAACCTAATTCACGCATTATAATGAACTCAATTCAAGATTACACTCTAACATCCAATTCATGAAATGTTCCACAAAGAGCCAAAACACATCAAAATCAATCATACATAAATCATGATGTAGATTATTTTCTTAATCCACAAAAATCAACATATACTTAATTTGCATTCATCAATAAACAAAAAAATTTCAATGTTTAACTCTTAATCAAAAGTTCAAAACATGACAGTTATCTAAATGAATGAGAAGAGAAATGCATAACTTTACAAGATCCACATTGAACACAGTGGCTCCTTGCTAGTGTTTGCAAATTTAAATTTAATTAATAAAATGGTATGATATGATATTTATAACAAAATAATGGAGGTGCACAACCTCACCAAGTGTGCATGCAAACCAATTATAGAAAAAAATAACTAATTATAAATTGTAGAACCATTTATAGCCTTTAGACTATTCTTAGAGCACTAATATCATCCCAAATTGATGCCTAAGATTAGAGGTTGTGATGAATATTCATTGCATGTGCTTAACCCCACTTTGAGCGCCATTTTGAGATCATCATGCATGTGTAACTTGGGTTCTATTGATAATCTGAACCGTGGATCATCCAGTGGTCTCCAAATGTCCATTTTGTGCATCTTTTATATCATGTAGAACTCTCATGTTGATCTAATGTGCCCTATCTGATTTTAGATTCCACTGTGATCCAATTTGGATTCTCTGTGACTATGAAATACAATTGGGGATTGTGCATACCCATTAAAGATGAACTGCGACTAAAAAGTGCCTCTTATGAAAATCTAGTCACCAAATCAAGTTTATAATGGAGATTGTATGAGAAAATAAATCACAATAACTTCAAACATGATCTTCTTCTTACATGTGCCAAAAAAACCCATTAAGACCCACACCATTTGAAATTTCTCTCTAAATGTTTTCCAAAAAGCATGGTCCCGTAGTGTTATGAGCTTTGTCTTGAATGTTACGAGTTTCTGAAATTCTCACATTCATGCCACCCTATTTAACGTGTTTCTTTGGCCATCAATTTTAAGGTCTTACCCTTGAACACGTGTAGGCATTTCATGCTTCCTTGGTATAGGTTTCTTTCTTTCTTTTATCCATCCTATACTATTTTTAAAATATTTTGATGTGATTGGACCACGTGTGCGAGTCATTTATTTTTCAACTCTTCTAATCATCGTGTGTCCTCCTAGTGGTTGTTCACCACTTAAACATAAAAATGTGAAAGCACATTTTTAATTTAACGTAAAGCTTTGAAAACATACACCAAAGAAAGCATGATTCTGCCAAGTGTCATCCTCTATGGGTTTTGAAGCCTAGGGGAGTTCAACAAAATTTGAAATGTAAAGCACATTAACCAATAACATGCAATTGACTCGAATTTTGGTCGGTGTTTTATCATACTCTTTATATGACTTAATATATGGGGCTCTCATAATACAAAGTTTTTGTGGAACTTCTAACGAATTTCGAGATCAAATTAATACAAGAGGGGGGGCTATTTTAACTGAGTGTTTTATACAAAAAAAAAAAATTATATCTCCTAGGAGCGTTAAAATTCATAATGTTGTATGAATGCAAAAATAACCTAATGAGAGTTTGTAAACCATCCTTGAAAACAATTTTAAGTATTAATCTTACTTTATTTCTAATTTATCTTTTGTTTCTCTTTTTGTGTTATTTGTTTCATTTTATTTAACATCTTGATTTTCCATGTTTATTGCTTTTGAAATTTCATTTTTTATGTAGAAATTAGGGGTATGTTGTGCACAATAAAAAGCATTAAAAATCTTGGGCAAGTTAGTGAGCCGTTTGGATGGCCTTTACCTACTCTCTAGCTTACTTAGCCCAAAGGGGATTTTAATAACTCTTCGAAGGTTCAATCTCAAACCTTAAAATACACAAACTCAAATTTGAATTCCATTGACAATATAAGCTTCGCCGAGTTTGAATTTATCAATTTGACATTCACAAAATTTCTATGCATTTGGAATACAATCCTTTTTATCCTTATTTAAATACTAGTATTTAGTTTTATATGTATTATTTGATTTATAATAATTTTTTTACATAATTTTTTATTGGATTAGGGTAAACTGAGGGTGTTAAAAGGACCCGCATCCTTATACATTTGAGGATTTATTTTTTGAGAGGATCCACAACCTTGATTACTGTCGGGGAAACTTCTTCTTCACGCAATTTCTTCTTTCGTTTGTGCTCTTATTTTCTAGCACACTTCTCTATGTTAGGGACAAGTAGA
Source organism: Taxus chinensis (assembly GCA_019776745.2). Lineage (NCBI taxonomy): Eukaryota > Viridiplantae > Streptophyta > Pinopsida > Cupressales > Taxaceae > Taxus > Taxus chinensis. Next base: position 166,912,443 of record CM034152.1, read on the forward strand.
AATATATGTGTGTGGATCAATCCCAAAAAATCACAGTAATAAGAACTATGAACATAAAATATAGAAACAAAATACACAACAATAAAACACGATTTAACGTGGTTCACCCAATGTGGGATACATCCACCAAGAAACACTTGCCTAGATTTATTACGAGCCAACAAATGTATAATCCACTCTTAGATCATTCTTCTCATAATTACATTGCACAGATCTTTTTTTGAGCTATGCTCAACAAACTCTCTCACAAATTCATACTTGAATTCACACACCCATATAATTAATACATGAAAATACCACATTTTCGGTTATTCCCAAAAACAATCTCGGTGATTTTCGCCCTCAAACCCCAGCAAGAATACATGAAAAGAGTAAAGTAATTTTAATGTGTATAATTTACAACACATCTAACATGAAAATAGGCTCCACAACCTAACACTCTACATGTTATTCCTTAATATCTTCATGGATCTTTTCCTTCTCTTGTGCACACAACTTCACGCGCACCCTTGCATTATCCATTACAGATTTCTTTGCTTCTATTTCTTTCAGGGAAACCTCTTACTCTCTCTCTCTCTCTTCTCTTCTTCCTTCGCAATGGTGCTCTTATTGCCACATGCGCCTATATGTATGCACTCCTTAAATCCTTTACTTGGATTTTCTCCTCTCACACACTCTTATGCACTCTTCCGCCTTTCCACTAGGGTCTCTTCTCTTATGCACCCCTTATATTTTTCCTCTCGGACATATTTTTCTACTCAATCCATTGTTACCTTCTGTTAGGACTCCTTCTGCACGCTCTCCATTCCTCAGCTATATAATCTCATATTCCACTCCTTGGAATTCACACACTTCTTATCATTCCTTCTCGATGGCCTCTAATGTGACATCAGCTCATTCTCCCCCATGTGCTTTTGGTCTCTCGTGACCATCTACTTCACAGCTTCCCCTTTCCCCTCTACCTACACAATATATGCATGCACTACTATCATGTTATAATTCACTCGTTTATGTTTCCCTTCTTGCGTTATTTACTTTGTGTTCTCTCGAGTGATTTTATCTTCTCCCTTCACCCCTTGCTCACCACCTGAGTTTGCCTCCTCCGCATCCTTCTACACACCAACTTTTGGGTCTCCTTTCACACGCTCGACCTTCTCATCCTTTGCACATTATCAGTGGCTTTGGTGCTCTACACCTTCTTCTCTCAATGGGGATAAACATAATGTCTTTCCATCCATGAGTACCTTCACAATATTTTCTCTCCCATCATAAAGCATCTCGTTATCATATTTCCATGACCTCCTAAACAAGACATGGCATTCGTCCATTGGCAATATTTCATACATAATTTGATTGGTGAATCTCTTCATCTTCATCTCCACTTCGTATTACTCACACATAATGACCTCCTAACATTAGACTAACCATGCCACTGTGTATGGGTTGGGATGCCTTTTGCACGCTAATCCCAATTTCTACACCATATCCTCTATAACGAGATTACAAGTGCTCCCACTATTGACCACCTCTAGGTAACACTTGCCCTTGGTCTTGCACCTTGTGCGAAATATTTTTCACCTATCTCCATGTTACTTCACCTTTTTTGTCTTCAACACATGGCCTTATTTTGGTCACTCTTTACATCTTCACGCTTAGCCCTTCTCCTTATATGCATTCTTTGTGCACTTGTTTCTACTACATTGGTTGTTTCCTCGCCGCACTCTAGGACATTTAATTGTGTGATACCCTCTCTCTTCATATACATAGTAGCATACGTCAAATACTACGCGTCAGTTTCTTCTCACCAAGAGACTCCTCCTTCGACCTTATTTCTCTTGTGTGTTACTCTTGCAATCCATCTTGTTGCATTGTTGACCCTTCACTGGGTCTTCTCTCTTCTTGCACATCAACTATATTTTCTTCAAGTGCTTCACATTTTCACGTCGTTGATTCCTCATTGAGTCCTCCATGGCTCTCTTATACATTATCATTACACGTCATTTCTCATCCATCACTATTATCATGAACTCCAAGACCTCTTTGATTCTCTTCCCCCTCCAGTCTCGTCTTTACACACTTTAGCTTCATCATTATCTCCTCTAGCATCTTCATCACTTTTGAATCTACTTCACCTTTTTGGGGTGACATCTTGTCTCTTTCAACTCTTTCACCGCTACACTCTAATATATCCTCTTACGTTATCTACCCACCTTTCTCTCACAGTGGAGAACACAATTTTTCTTGTTAGTTGTCTCATGTTCGGCACATTGTCAGTCTCTCTTCTTATTTCTCACAGGAAAGTAACTTGCTTTGATACCACTTAGCACAAAGGCATCACTCAACATCACTACAGAGCCACACAACGAGCTACACAAATAAGTAACAAACTTTTATTAATGTTAAATCTTGTATGGCATCTACATGTAACTGATTTGTATTGAGCATACAAATCTCTCTTGGATCTATTACAGACTCTTGGTGTTTCTTCTATGGACTTATCCTAGACCGGTTTTCTTGTGCCTTACATGCACACCCCATAACCTCGGCTTTCTCTCTTTTAACTAATCTTTAGCTATGGGCCAACTACCCTCTAGTTTTGGTTCAACAATCTCAAATGGTGAGCTCGATCTCTGTTATATAGCCACACTTTCCCTCTTCTCTCTCCTTGTTTGAATCCCTTATATGTGAGCTGGTACCTTCTATATGCTTATAGATCTTCCTACTCAAACTCAAATTTTCTTTTGAGTTAATTAAATGCTTTGACCTACCTCATTTCCATTTGGGTGTCCTTGTTATACCACATTGAGTTGGTTGTTGGGATTCTCTGATAATTGAATCATTTTCATCATTCTGTATCAGATAAATTCTGACATCTTTTGTTGTTTATGCCAACCACCAACTCAGTCATGCACTCCTTTCTTGCTTTCTTTTGGTGCACATCTTCGCAGTTTTGACTTTCATTCTAAGCTGCGAGCTACACCTTTGTGTTCTCCCACACACTACCTCTGATCGTATGGGGTTTCTCCCACATATTCACTTTCCACCTTCACAATCCAAGCCATTATGTAATCATCTCTCATCCTCTTGCACCTTCCATGCATTCTTTGTCATTGTGCACAACTTCTTTCCAAACTTTGTGTGCCTCCAATCAACTAGGCTAAATCAAACTTTGTTACACTCCCAAAATCCTATGCACATTATTGTGCATTATTCTATGTTCCTACATGTACTCCACTAAACCTTCCATAAGCATATCGCAAACTATTGCATGCCTTCTCCTATTGCACACTCCACGTGTACTACACCCTCACTAATTTTCATTTCACAAAGTGCTCGCTCACTTTTGCGTAATCTCGCTCTTGTTTTGTTGTGCTTCCCCTTCCTTTTCACACGCTCTCCACTTCACATAAACCCATACTTAGTAAAAATTGTATAGGATTGCATTGAACCTTGGATGCTCCTACATCAAATTGTGATAGATTCGTGCAAAGTTTGAATAAAATAAATACCATTATGACCAAATGTTTACTCCATGTTCAAATGCATCAGGCACAATGAGGAGCTTGAACTAGAGGTCGGGTCAAATAATTGGTGACAAGATTGACACTTCACTTCTTATGCTTGATGTTTATGTGGAACTATTAAGATAAGAAGACCATTTATGATTCTGGTCTTGTTATAACTTGTTTTAAATCTGCAAGAATTGAATTTTCCTATGTTCAGTAGATCATAGTCTCCTTGCCCAATATATAATGCTTAGATGCTTGAAAAATGGCATAAAGTTAGCAATCATATGTTGAATAGTTCCTTATTGGTGCAATGAGGGTTTCATTGTGCTAATCAACTGAGTGTCCATGTTGAGTAAGAGTTGCTTCAAGTACATGATTAGATACATTAGTCTTTATCTTGAATAGTTGTTAGATATCAAGTAGCATGAGTAATCTTGTGAAGGAGATTTTATGTTTTATAACAACCACTGCCTATTCTAGAGATACAGTGGGAACACATCAACATGGAATTTATATTAAGATTGCCTAGAACTTAGAAAGTGCATGTTTTTTTAAATTATAGATAGATTCTCCAAAATGGTTCTTTTTTTGGCATATCATTCCCAAACGGATGGTCAAACAAATTTTGTCAACAAAATTCTTCAGTAATTTTTTGTGATGTTAGGTTGGAGGAAAGCCACAATCGTGGGATCAAGTATTGGTTTAGGCTAAAATTGTTTACAACAATTCAGTCAACAAAAGCACTTGAAGGGCAAATTTACAGGATGTGTATGGGTGTAATCCAAGAGCAATGATAGAACTATGAGACATCGGTGACGTAAGTCAAAAGAGTATTATTGCAGAAGATGTCATTGAGTATATGCATGAAATACATCAAGTGATAAAGAATTAGAAAAGAGCACTATGAGATAAAAGCACGATAAAAGCAACATACCAATCTTGGAAGAAGAAAACAAGAACTTTAAGTGGATGAGAGCGTAACATCTCATTTGAGGAAAGATCGGTTCCTCATAATAATATATGATGCACTGAAGTGGAAGAATATTGGATCATGCAAGGTTTTAAGGAAGTTCACAACAAATGCATATGAGATGGACCCACCGAATGGGTTTGATAGCTTGTTGTTCTTCAATTTAGCACACTTATACCCCTATCATGAGGGGCAAGCTAGTGATGAGGGAGTAGGTCCAGATTCTTCAAATACAAATAAGAGACAACAATTATTTGAGAAGGTAAGAGATGAGATTGAAATGGTGATTGGTTTTACAATCATCAAGAAGACATGAGGAAATCGGTATAGGGAATATTTGGTGAAGTGGATGGATAAATAAGTTGAAGATGTAGCTTGGATGAGTGCATCTAAGGCTTGCAAACATGAAAGTCCATAGAAAAGCTAAAGAATGTTCATGAGAAAGTGTTCCTAGTTCATTACACTTACTTGGTATGTATGATGCAGGGGCATTGAGGTTTTCAAGCGACCTTGGAAAACCCAAAAATAAGTAGTAATAAATAGCGTTTGTAGGCCTTATTCATTAAAGGATCAATGTCTTTATGATCACGAGTGCAGTCACATTGTATTATACTTTTGGAAAGTTTACAAAGTCATGTGTGGTTTGCGAATTCGTACACCACATCCTTTTGATTCTGCATGAAACTCTATGAACCTTTATGCAATGCCTTGAGTCGAAGTGGTCCTGTGAAAACTTGTGAGCCTTATGAAGTTATGATTAATCTCTTTTAATTGTGAATATGCACACAAATTCATCTTTATGTGAAGATTACAAATTGATTGAAGTTTGTGAGTTCACATACAACCTTTAATTGTCTAAGTTTCTGCAGTTTCTCCCAACATCCTTCGAAACTTTGATTTGGGCACCCCATATAACATGTTTACGCCGAAGGCGTTCTTGTAGTGAACATAGACTTGTTGATTCTGACAATCGTCAGAAATCTGGCGGATTGCATTCTTCTTCCCAGATGCGTTGAAATCCAATAGATAACCATATTTCAAACATTTTAATGGTATTTGTTTTTGGTATTTTCTATTTTTTCCGCTGCATGGTAGAGACAGGTGGTTGGTTACATGCGGTTTCTTCTCCAAGCTTCTGCCACCACTCACAGGTCTCTTGCCTCCAGGGAGGCCATCAAGAATTGTAGACTTCTTTGAGTGTATAATGGGATCAGCGATCAAAATTGAGCTCGTCACAGCCCGTTCAAGGGCTCTTAACCCATCAGAGAAGTGCAGTAAAGAATTTGGCTGTAAAAAAAAATTAAATTCGTAAATTGCTTAACAACACACAAGTGTAAATTATTAATTAAAATGTCAAATGAAGGGTTAAATTAAAAAATACTTGTCAATAATGTTATGAGGAAACTGTCAATTCGGTTTACAAATCCCAAGTAGATGTTTGATTGCCACCATTGGCGGGGAATCTGAGATTAGATATACTAGAGTCTACTTCATAATCATAATCATCCATATCTAAAAGAAAATGTTTCATGAATGTTTGCGTATTAAATATAAATAAAAGAAATCAAATCATGGTAAGCAAGGATGGCTGAGCGGTAGATTAAAATAACAAAATCCTACATAGAATTAATTCTTTATCCTACATAGGTGTGTGTGTGTGAGTCTTATCAATCCTTCCCTGCCCAACGCATTGGCCAAAGATGTAGTGTACAACTTATGACTGTATTTTGTGAAAGTTAAGTTTCTAATGTAATATCATTAAATGAATCACTTAACTCCCTAGTGGCCATTTGTGGATGTCATCACACATAAAGTAGAAACTGTAAAAGAAAGGAAGCTTTCCTATTTTTAAGGAATATGGATGCATGTTACAGTGGAGATCTTATTGTTACGATCATGGTGTTCAAGCATGAATCTTCTTTTTCATGGTTGGGATTCTGTCAGTGATACTCATGGTATGGAGCAAGGTTTGAGTTTGGGGGAAATAGAACTAGTTGGCCTCTTGGCAGTTTTGAATTTAGGACAAATCTTAATTGCGGAAACGTTGAGTTCATTTTTTATTCTTTTAATTGACTAAAGAAGGCTACTATCAAGTGGTGACAAAAAAAATCTTTAAATTTTGTGTGATGTAATGAATATAATCCTACTTGCTTTATTAATAAATCCATTGTTGTTTGCATTATTACCTATGATCTATGTATACCAGGAAACAAATTTTAATGTTGATTTGATCACACCTTGGATCAAGATGATTTTATCCCCTTATCTCACTTCGAGGGTTAGAGTGCCCAAGATTTTCATGAAATATGTCTATAATCAGTTATAATTTGTTTGTATTCCTTCTATTTCTTTGAATGTTATTACTCAAGGCTTCTTTATTTCAAATTAGAGCAACTATAAATATTAAGATTTATTTTCCAATTCCTAATATATTAAAATTAAACCCCTCTATCATATTTTATGTTGATCTTTTGCTCTCTCTTTCTTTTTCTTTTTTTGACAATTGCTATACAAACTATTTCTTAGATTATTTGATTATTTTATTCTAATTAACAAACCACGAGAAACTACAAATGATTTATTTATTTGCTTTCTGGAACAATGTGGATACCATGAATTATATCCCATTTAGTGATTCTACAAGGAAATCTATAGACATAAACTATCTTTTATCTTCTTGAAACATGAAAGGGATATAATCTTTGATATCATACCCATGTTTTGTTTATAACTGATGCATGGAAGTATATAAAAGTTTGAGTTTTACCAATGTAAAACATCTTTTTGTATTGTATTTACATATAAAAGTTTTATATTCAAAATAATTAATGAATATTTGTCATAAACATTAGACATGGTCTAAATTGAGGTCTAAAAGTTCAATATTTTCTTTTCACAGTATGACTTACCTTTTGTTTTGCATTACGACTATTTACTTTTAGGAGAGGGAATCTTATCATCATAACTCACTTACCAATCTCAATTCATTAATCATACCTTTGACCTTATTTACGACATTATTTTCAAAATACATATAAGTGGAAGACCCATTTCATATTTCCATATTGGCATGTTTTTAGGGCAATTATAGCTAAGGGGATTTAATTTTAAACCTTTTGTTGGGGTTTCACCCATAAATGAATGTGCACATGTATATATGAAATTTTGGATACGTGATTAGAGGAAATAAAATTTGTTGTATTGGAAAACACTCTAGATATGTCATAGGGGTTTAGACTTCATGCTTAATGTAGTTTGTAATTGGCTTGGACAATACTTAATTTGTATGACGTGTGTATTATATTTATTCATCTCATATGAAGTGTAAACATTTTTTACAACTTTTCATCATGGAAGGACCGATCTAATATATACCCTTCACACTAAAATTTAGACTAGCCCTTCAAATGTGATCACTGAGTGGGATCAGTACACCACCCTCATCAGGCATTCTCTACCTATTTCATCTGGAAGATTGGGAAACAACAGCTCCATTCCTCGCTGCAATCTTCCTCACCTCCACAAAGGGGATACTTTGCCTCACTCCCATCACTGTCTCGTAACCCCAATCTACCTCATCGTAAATAAAAAGAACTATTTTTGATAGAATATCACATACCCAATTTGGCCATGGACGTTGGCAGTAGAGTTTTTGTGTACAATGCATGTTTACGGGTTCTTGTGGCAAATATACCCCTTCCTGCTCGCCGCAACTACATATTTGCATCTTAGTCTGAATTGGGTGGATGCATTTATATTGCAGGGGGAATCTGTAAAAAATATGGATTTTGTAGAAATTTTCAACAGAAGAATGATGGTGGACTGCCATGGCGAATACGTGGAGAGATGCCAATTGTATAGTGTTTGCGTTTGGGTGTTTGGGTTACTATTTTCTTTTGTGCACCAGGGTTAGGGTTTTCTTTTCTGCACCAGGGCTATGGCTAGAGTTAGGAGTTGCTATTTCAAATGTTACTATTCATATAGGATAGATTATGTTCTTTAATGTTGTTTTTAATCTTGCAGATCCTCTTTGAAACAGACAACGTTTCTATTCATGCCCAAGTTTAATTTTGGGTTTTAGCTGGCTCCAAGTGAAACAGGGGCTTTCTCATTGAGGAGGCTCTCTTTCTTCAGCATAGATGATTGATTTTCTCCATGAAATTTGTAATGTGCTTTGTCTAATTGTTTTCTCATCTATAATATAGTTTAGCTTGTAATGTGTTATGTCTTTATTTTAAAGACATTCAATTGATTTATCATACTAAACTGTATGAGTGATTGCAGACAGAATACATGGACTTGAAAACATTGCGGTCCCGGATGGAGGATGTTGTAAATATTATGATTTGAAGAGATGAAAGCACTGAAAATGGTCAATTTTTGCATCCTTGTGTGGAAGGTATGTTGTGCCAAATGTCATTCTCTATAACATATATACTTTCAAGTTTTGTCCATGATTTTTGCAATGGTGAATAACTCGTCTTAGATATTTTGGCTTTGAAGCAAATAGCTTATTTCTTGCACTAGACCAGAGAAAGGACCATGCTTTTAATTTTTGCACTTATTTGTGACTAAGATGTCAGTGAGCATTAGCTTATGATTTTTTGAGCTTTTACACCAACCATTTGCCAATGTCAAAAAGAAACTTCATAAAATCTTGATTTATTTCTTGCAGGGGCGCTATATGTGGAATATCCACCAAGGAAAGCACCCAGAAGCCACAGCCACATTTCAAGATTTTGTGTTGGTAGCAGCCAACCACTGGCTACATCCTCTGCCATCCTTGCGATGGGCAATGGCAACCAGTGGAAGCTATGATATTGAAGACTTAGAATCAAGCAATTCTAGAGCAAAAGCTCGAGTTAATATCGAGCTCTAGAAAATTTTAAGGTCAATGATTCGTTTGGTTTTGGTTCTGAGTCAAATCAGGTTTTTTATTCTTTTTCTCCCTCTCTTAGTTCAGGTTTTGATTTCCCAGAGGCTTTTCCAAGGGGAAATAAAGGTCTAAATGCCAATGCGTACACAATCAGGCAAGCAACAGATATTGAAATGCCAAGTCTAAAGCGCAGAAGATGTGATGAAGAGTCAATGATCAATCAAATAGATGTTAATCTCCTAGATTGCCAACAAGATGTGTATGAATTGCATATGGGACTTGGACTTTCTTTGTCTGGAAGAAGCCCTGGTGTATAATCAGATAATACCTAGTGAAAAATGGAGAACTGCCGAATAGAAGAGAATATCTTGTAGTTGTAAATAATGCTGACCCTTGGGGGCCATTACCCAATGTCCTGATAATTCCATTTTCTGTATCTGCATTTTGTAAAAGAAACTGTTATTGTTGCAATGGCTCTCATTCTATTATTTGGACAATCTCCCCTAACCTTTCACACCCCCATTTCATCATATATTGTTTTGTATAGAGTAGTTGTAACTCGTAGGAAGATGCATGAAATTAGGTGGAAAATAATCATCAAATGTATCTGCTAATCTAGCAATTTTTTTAATTTGAAGTTGCTTTTTTTGATATAGACACGTGATACATATTGCATACTATCAACTGGCAAATTGGGTTTAGAAATTTAGACCTACCTTGCTCAGATAATGGTTTTCATTTATCCAGATTTGTCAGTTCCATAGTATAGATTTTTTTTATTGAATCCAAAGTTTGGGTCAAGTGCACATAATTCTTGAGTTTAGCTACCAAGGAGTGGAGTATCCATTCTGCCAAATTCACCCATGGAGTGATCTTCGCCTAGTTCCTTATTAATTGGCCAGTAGTCATTTATTAAGTCAATTTTCTTGAGAACTATTGACTTTGATTTGGATTGAAAACTCAACTGTCCCGACTCTCAACTATCACTTTGGATTTCAATACTTTGTTGTCTGAGCACTTCACCTTTTCCACAAAACCAATTTTACAGAGTTTGCTTGATTCATAAATCCAATTTTCTCATTTTCAATATATATACAATAATGATCTACAAATCATTTCTAATATGATATATCGATTCTTAGAGATTACAATAATCGAGTATAACATAATTTAAAACAGGATGATTCAAGTTTCAGCTATATTGTATTACCCTTTGACTCTGTGAGCAGAAATGAAATGTATTTGATATCCGAGTATTATACATAGGGAGAGGAGCAAGCAACAATCAAGTGTTCATTGTCGTTGTCATTGCAAACGGAGTGAGAAATGGCGAGTGCAATAGATTATGGGATAGATGAAGAGATGAAGTTGGTCGCGGTGAGTGGCTTGTTGAAGAATGGCTCTGCATTTATTGAGGCGTGTGTATGTGCTATATTGAAGCGTCATGGCGTGACTTACACTGAGACAAATGCTTCAAGCGTGATGCTTGATACTAATCAAATTAAACAGTTGTTTGAATTCGTGTGTGGTGATCTTATTGCTAGGAAGAAATCCCTGATAAACGAAGTATATTCAGACCCTGAGTTCCATGGTTACAACTATTTAATTTTATTCCTCTTATGTTCAAGATCGCAGTAAACGACATATGGGCGAAGCATTATGTATTAAATAAAGTTTTATATATGAATGATATATATTAAGATAAACCTAACAGTTTGTCTATTATTTGCAAGCACATTTATGCATGTGTAAGCCCTTATTTATTATTATGCATATTGTTTATTTATTGTGTTATTACTCTCTCTCTCTCCAATAGGTACTATTGCAATCTTTCATATTGTTTGTTATCTACTGATTAATCTCTTTGAATTCAGACTTTCCTTGTTTTATAATGTTGACAATCTCAAACTTGCACTTTATTTAACTAATTGAATAAAAAAATAATTTAACGTACATGTCTTTTAGATCATTCACAACTGCAACTTTTCTTTTTAGTTTCTTAATAAGCCTCGCACATAATAAAACTTGCACAAGATTAAAAGATTGGATTTACATAAAGAGTGAAGGTAGAAGAAAGAGAAGACAAAGACATCATTAGAAGAAACCAAGCGAAAGGAAATGATAGAAATCAAAATTATTCAAGAGGAAGAGGAAGAAGAGGTGGTTCAGTTTCAAGAGGCAACGTTAAATGCATGCGACTTGCCCTTTGCCCCTCCTACACCAATCCTGAATTGCTAGCATATTCTCTTTGTTATATTGTGTGTTCTCAATCTACCACTTGACAACCCACGTGTTTGGCCAAAGGTGTTCCTTGAATCCAAGCCCAATCATCTTCTTCACACGGGATTTGGAGGGGAATGCCTTGCGTGTAAGTGTTGATAATTGTGACAGGATGTAAGATAATCATAAAGGGATAAAAGGTGAGGAGATTTTCAGACACAATTTCATATCCATAAGTGATTTACAATAGTTTTATTTTAATCTTTATTTGGAGGCAAGTGGCTATTTTAAATAAAAGCTAACATATTCAATTGAATGCATGGCAATTGAATGGGCTTTGTTTTACTGCTAAGATTATTCTCTGTTTTTTATTTGGGACCTTTAAAAGGTTGACTTGCATGCCAACTCACCCTCTCAAGACGTGGAGAAACTTTGTGAAAGTGCTCGAAACCTTAAGAATCGCAATCGCTAATGTATGAATACATGTAGTAAAATATTAGTCGGTCATTCCACAAACGTTCTCAGACTAAAGGGATGTAGATTTTTAAAAATGACTATTGAGCCTTTCCGATAAATATCGTTCAATTGGGTTTCGACCATCAAACGCATATATATTTTCCATTTCTTATTGTGTCGCCTTTAAGTGCAAATTACACTCACACGCACAATGTCAACTTGATTATTAAAGATTTTTCACACTTCATCTATTTCCCTACACTTAATCGAGCTTAACATTATAAAGGGTGCCTAAAGTGCTCCAAGAAACAATCATTCAGTTGTGTGTCGAACTTGAAACCTATTGGCTTTTACCCACTATTTATTTTGCCTCTTTCAAGTATAAATTGCACTCACAAGAAAAAGGAACATAGATAATCGATATTATTAGGGTCTTACAATTTGACATGTGGAAAATGTGTGATACATGCATTTCTGTTGGGTCTCAAACATGAAACCTTTTCAAATTTCCTCATTTTTAGTTTGTTCTCTTCAAACGCATATTGTAACGCCGTGAAAAATCCCTGTAAGATAGATACGATATACTGAAACACAATGTCCTCCCCCTCCATTGAATCCTTTCTTAATAACCCCTCATCTTTTTCACGTCCTGTGAATGTATTCAAGTTTTGTGCACCTATACACAATAGCCTCAATTCTCAACCTCTAAGCAGCAAATAAGTCTCCAATGAATTGGATATCAAGTTCTCAACATATTATCACTGTTGCATATGATAATACATTTGGGCTCCCCCGCGACTCTTGTCAATTGTGGCACCATTGTGAAGTGCATCACCCATCGAAGTATGTGAAATATTACATTTGCATAACACTAGACTAATTCTATGTGTTTGTGTAAGGTTAGATGTTAACGCCACTAACAATTTGAGAAATGTAACCTGCAAGAAGTTGAAGGGTCGCAAGGGGAAGTTGACACCTCTCACGCATGGAATCTGAAGCATTTTTCCTTCCAAAACGTTCCTTAGTGTGCTTCTTGACGAAAGAACAATTTCATTTTTTACGAAGGTAAGCTAGACATGGTTAGTTTAAGGTCGAAAGATAGTGTTTTTTTATATAAGGACAACGATTATCAGCTCAGAAAGAGGGCTTGCTAGGGGTGTGTGCGGGTTTGCGCATAAGATTGCAAAGTTGAATTAGGTCTAGCAAAGGACAAATATTATCTCTACATATTTGTGTGGTGACTACATGTTTTGCAATTTTCCATTTAAATCAAATAAAGATGAAATGTATGTCCCATGGTTATGTAAATCAATGTTAATGTCTATTTTGAGTGTGTTGAAATCATGGGCTACATGGTCTAATGTGGTTGGTTGTTCATGACTACATAACTATACAAACCTTCACAATATACACATTACAATGCCAGAATAAACACCACGTAACTTAAGATGATAATGTTGTTTCCTTCTCATGAAATAGGTGAATCCCCAATATAACTCAAGGAGTTCGTTTTTTGGAATTGATGGAAAACACCCCCATGTGGAGTTCGGTAACGTCATGCAAGCCATTTTTTATGAACAAATCTCAGTGTTATTCAATACAACTCGGATTAGCACTACACAACATCAACACATTATGCATGACCTACACAACATCGTGCCAACCCACACCATGTATGCGACGTCTTGAAAAAATTGGTAATCTATACAACACCTTTAGACATAGCGTGCAACATAGTCCTCGTGTAAAACATCCTATTACAAATCAGGCACGTGAATATTTTGTGCCATGTGGTGCCATGCCATGTGGCACGTACAGGGCTCACATTGTGTCAAAGCATGTGTTGACGTACCAAAGGTATACATATCGCTCACCAATGTCATTTCTCATGCTATCCATCCTTTAAAAAGGAGCTATCATGTGATATAACGCTAATGGATGCTTTTGCTATGATCCTTGGGCCAAAATAGACACCAAGGTGTATACATAGCCAATCCTCATGGTATCACCTTGTTAGTGGGCATTAAGAGATACTAGATTCTTCAAGTAATACATGATATAAGCATGCCACGTAAACTCCTAAGGCGGTTATATTCGCTACCTAAAATAGTACACCCTCAGCAGTCAGAAACAAAACTTCTAAAAAACCATGTCCAACCAACATATATATATATTTCAAGATCTAAAGCTTTCAAGGCTAGCCCAAGCAAGAAATTCGTTAAGATGCGTCTAAAAACCAAAATTTAACACTTTCTTCCTTATGCATTCAAGACAATTGCTTCTCAAGAAAGGGCAAATGATCTAAGCATGGCCTCGTTGGTATACACTCTCACCTTGAGCGCCTTATCAATTTGAGTAACTTTGTGCTTTGATGACCACCATGCAACCACTTGCACCATGTAAATTTTGCGCATCTCCAAAATACACAATGCATAACTCTTACGACAACTTTGATTCCTTCACCCAAAATATGAGTCGAGGGGTTCCCCATACGAGGTCAAGGGATGGCACCCTTGTGAGATGCCAAGGGATGCCCCACTACTAGATTTTGATAAAAAAAAATCTCGACAACCAACTTTTAATGATCAACACAACACTGTGTCAACACATTTTATTCACCCTACACAACATTGTGCCAACTCGCACCACACATACAACATTTGCACAACATATGCCAATCACACAACACCTACAATCACATCTCAAAGCATGGACACTCAAAACCACATTACGCCATTACATGTGGTAGGACCTGTGTTAAGTCGTTTGTCGACATATCACACTCTTAGTAGTCAAGCCACGACCATCGGACCATGAAGATACATGAAAGTTCAACCATTGCAACTTCCATAACAATGATTTAGGCCTTTGCAATGTTGTAATCTATGTGTACATGTATGTAGCATTGAATAAAACTAGGGGGATCTCCTCGACTTATGTTTATGGTAATGACTACTCAATATTCATCTTGATGGCATAAACATGCGAATAAAAGTTCACAAAAAAACATGGATTTCGATAAAACTTTAACCAAATAGATATGTTATCCCAAATTCACCCCCCTGAGTCAATTTGAATAACTTGTTATAAATGGACTTAGCCATTTAAATTCTGGGACGTGCAGGCGGTCATCAAATTCAACCCCGGGATATTGAAGAGAAAGACAGCTCAAGATGGCTTAAAAATCAGAATTGAGAATATTTGAATTGTCTGGCAAGTCAAGTCTCCGCGGCAAAGGTTTGGAGCCATCTCATGTCGCGCATCAAACATGTGTCAACCACCGCTTGCTGTCGCGCGTCATTGTCCCTTGTTGACGTGCATCTTCCTCGTCACGCATCAATGCCCTTCCCTGTCACGCGTCAGCAGCAACTTCGTCGCACGTCAACAGTAACTTCGTTGCGTGTCAAGCAGCAACTTCATTGCGCATCAGCATTTCTTCCTATCACACATTAGCATTCCTTCTTGTCGCACATCAGCAAAGAATGTCAGCTACGGACCGGGCATTAATGGCATCGTACAAGGTAGCTCAATAACCGGTTTAATGAAGCATGGCGCCCATGTCTTTTCTAACAAAAAAGTACCATTAGAAAGTGGACCGGTATGGCTGCCCATACCTCTGTACTGGCAATTAATGAGGATTATCAGTAGGTGAGACAATTTGTTATATAATGTATTTGACCCCCTCATTTTTGGAGGAGAAACATTCTAGGAGCTGGAAAAACTTTTGCAAAATTTTCCTTCAACTCCATTTTGAACTGCGAGCCTTCTTTTGGGCCTAGCAATGTAATTATGCCTTTGTGCATCAGATGTAGTGGTCTGTGCATACTTTGAAGCAATAAAAATTGTGTTTCGTGGTGTTTCTTCAACCCTAGCTCATTTTTATTGTATTTTCTTGTCTCTCCATTATTATTGTTGTATTTTGTTCATATTCTTTCACTTGCTGGTTTATGTTGTATTCCTTAGAGTTTTGATGGCAAATTAGGATTTGGGTCTGTGTCACATTTGTCCAACCTCGCTCAACAGAGTATCTCGCCCCTTTTCTTAGTGTTATCACCCCTTTAGTGTAGGATTTCCCTTTTCATGCACTCTCTCTCCTTGACTCCTTCGATTTGTTAGGATAGGCTTAGTTAGTTGCATTTCCCTTTCTAGGAGTAGTTTAGCATTAGGATTAGGTAGAGGAAGCCAACCTTCTCCGAAGGGTTATCTCAAGTTCGCAAGTCCCACAACTTGAGGAATAACCCCATGTTAGCAGAATTACACTGACTGCACCACACGCACAGGACAAATCAGGGTGCTATAATTTTGACATAACAAGCTCAAAGGTTGTTTTTTGCTATTTTAAGGAATGTAATTTCATCTAACGTGTTAGATATGAAGATGGGAAGGTATTGTGATGTTTTTACAACCTTAGGATTAAATGAATACTAGCGGTTACATATCATACATTTCACCTCAAACACTTTCTTTTTTTTATATACTAGATAAAACTTTAGTTACATTTAATCTTTTATCATTTTCCCAAATATGAGAGGGTCACTATACATTGATGTAAAGGTCACTCCCAATGAATGAATACATCTATTTGAAAAACATTAGAATATCAATCTAGGCACTGGTTTTGGATGTCACATACCACATTGATTAATGACTCCATTACCTTCTCTATGAATTTCCTACTAACCAATAACACATGACTTCTATTTAGCTGCACTACTCCATCGAAATAAAAATCAAATCTTTAATTTACACCAAGATATCAGGATTTTTCATCCAAAATAGAATAAATCTCGTATAATGATGAAATGAACATCAAATTTAAGGTCAGTTATTTTATTCTCATCTCGCACTACCACTCTACCTACCCCTTGTCCCTCCATGCAGCCTTTGTCTATTAATGAACTTAAATATATTGGCTAATTTACTAGATTTTAAATAAATTTTAACCGTCTATAGGCTTTAGTATGTCTCGTAAGCCATATCATTTTTGACATAGTAGTCAAGTCCCCAATCATGTTAGCCACCCCTTGAAGATTCGTTTTTTTTGTCCAAAACTCAAGTGGGAGGGCATATTTGGTTCCTCTTGTCATGTTTACAAAGTACTTTGTCGAAAATAGAGTCCACTTGCATTCCCTCGGTGGCAATGGGGTCTGCCCTCCATGTGGGTAACGTTCACATAGAAGAATCCTTTTGCACCTGTATTCGCATCAAATTTTGAAAGCACTTACCATGACTTCCTAATCCAAGCACTCGCCATGATAATTTCATTGTAGAGGCAAGATGTTGAACTTACCAATCGCCATATAGGTAGTCATTTATGAGGCAATTCTTGTCTCAATATGTAGGAAGTCAGCAAAACTGTCAAATGCAGTCAAGTACATTCCCACCGAAGACCTAAATAGCATTTCATTTACATCTTGTTGTAATTTCACCATCTAGAATACTAACAGAACAGTGGAAAACAAGCATTGTTATTTTACATTGTTTTGTACACATTTCATGCATGCCAACTACTGTGTTTATTTCTTTCAATATCTCATATTTCAGTGTTTTTATTGCTCTGATATTTCTTTTGATGTAAATAGTCTTTCCAGAGTCTTTCCTTGAATGTTCGATCAAGTAGTATGAGACCACAAGGGCATAAGATTACATTGGCATCATTTGTCTGTTTTGTTTAGTTACTATTTTTGTGAGGTAACTAGATTGTTTATTAATAGCCGAATGTGCTTAGGTCCTGTTTAATCCGTCAATGGTATTGTATGATTTTGGCCCAGATCTATCTTTTCCAATGGTATTGCATTATTAAAAAATACTACCATTGGTCTTGCTATTGATTGATAGGTGGCATGAACAATAAAATTTATACATGTAAACATTATCAGTAAACTTTAAAACGATGGCAAAAGTAACCTGCAACTCCCAAATGAAAATGGAACTCATAACCTGCATCCTTTCATCATTGGAGCAATCTTCAGTTCCGTGTGGGAGCAATCTTTATTTCCCTGTGTTTTTTAACAGTTTTATCCGAACTAGTAATATTTGTTTTATCGGTGCATTTCTTAATCCATTCAGCGGTTCCTTCCATTAGAAAAAGAGCCAAATTTACCTGGATTTGTTATCTCAATATTGCGAAGCACGAGCATTCCCAGTTAACAAAAAATGAGAATCTAGAGAATGGATATTGAGAACTATTCTTTTTTAAATGAAATGTCCAATAGATGTCAACAAAGTTAGTTGTATGACCAAACAGACTGTACATCAGGATCGGTATAAATGCCTCCAATATGCTTAGGTCTTGTCAACGGCCTTGTTGTAGTCGGCCACGAGGAAGTTCCACTTGTTTCCACAGACCAGTTGTTCTCGACTTTATCATCTTTTGACTGTGACCTGAAAATGAAGCCAAAATATATCAAAAAGATAGACCAAATTACATAAACTCTCTTCGCTAATGCAGCAGTAAAAAGAAGAAAAAAAGAAATATTCAGTATCAACAATTTACTAGATAGTCTTTATCCTAAGCAGTCCTCTCTTTGTACAATGTGGTCAGTTTCTCTTGCAGATCTGATAATAAGTGTAAAAGGGAAACCACACCTCCACAGCATAAGAAACTCGTACAGGGCATTCTCAAACACCATAAATAGTCCGATTACATTTAAGACCTTAATTACAGGCTAGAATTTTTTAAAGAGCAAAAGGAGATTGCCATTGTGCTGCTTTTCCAGAGAGTAAAAGCTCTCATGTATCCATAACTACACTGCTGAATGTGGCATTTACATCTCACACATGAAGTGATAACATTTTTCAATGACAACCCAGCATAAAATGCTATTGATTGTAAAAATATCTTGGTAGGAAGATGGAAATGCATTTCCTTCACACATAATGTATCAACCTAGAGAAGCATATACATGGAGAATATTTTACTTTCCACAATCATTTTGTAAGCAGAAAAGTGGTAGTACAAACATTCTGATTTAGCTTTCAAAGTTTTCCTACAGATAGTATTACATTGCTCTTTACTTCAAAAAATGTGTCTGACAGAGATAAAAATGAACAGTCATTCATCTTATACTTAGCATTTAATAGGCCACATTCTCCGTGGTTCAGATATTGATCAATTACACTTTTGTTTTATAATTAGACTAGCTCTGTAGGTCATATACATTGATTCATTTTATGTTATCAAAAATATTTTGTGTAGACTCTAGGGAAACAACATTGGAAATGATTTTCATGGTCAATGGTGTCATAAGAAAAGCATACCCGTTTGAAACAAGTTATTGCAAGCTGCTACTGGAAGAGAAAGCACGAGATGGTTGGCAGAAAACAGAAGTTGACAGTGAAAAAATCAATATCTGGACGAAACACAGAAGAATAAAAGGACAAGATTCTCAATACCATGCTCAGATACATGGATTATTTTCTGACCTAACACCAAGCCCAAATTACCTCCCATGAACAGAAAATCCATATCACCAAATGCGGCTTTGGACACTGGCTTCCCTGTCATCAGGTTAACAAATTCCTTAACCTTCCGGCATTGAGAAGGCGTCATCCCCAAACTTTTCAGAGACCTGTGCTTTTGGTTGACAGTTTTCCGTGACTTGCCTTGATCCAATTGTGAGATTGAGCCACAACTACCAATCTTTTCCATTTCACAATTGTATACTAGACGATCATATATCCAAGATGATTGTCCAGCATTATTATGAACTCTTTGGCAAGGTTCCATTGTACAAATTGTATCACACTTCTCTGTAGAGCATAATAATTCATAAACTATGGATACTACCTGATACTACTGAATCAATTAAGGATTCATGTCCCTAATGAAGAATGTGCTAGCAATTTTTAGAATGTGCTTAGGTTGAGGGAACCCACAGGAGCTGCAGCATGTCTTCATAGGACAATTGCCATGACCAAGAAACAAAATGCACAAAGAATTTTCAAATAACAAATTTACGGATATCAGCTATTACTACCAATTTCCTATAATCTCCTACCTAGGAATGAATTATGATTATCATGAAGAATTAATTTAGTGAGCTGAACTTAAAAACTTTAATCACCAAAATCTTAGGATCACAGAATTTAAAGTGGAAAATCCTTTTTTGCCTTTCTCAATTCAGGTTTCTAATGCTTACAACAAATGACATGAGCTTTTGAAAACTTCATGAGGAGCTCTTAGCTTGTGCGGCCTACTACTCTTTATTTTCTTTATCCTCTATTGCTATTCTAATGTTTGCCTTCAACTATCACATCAACAACTGCTCGATTGTCCCACTTTGATCTTTATCAACTCTCCACTTCATTGGGAGGTCCTCCCTCATAGGGTTGTTTGTACTTAGTTGTTATGGTTTGGGATTTGAAGGACTGCCCAATTGTCCCACTTTGATCGTTATCAACTCCCTACTTCATTGAAAGATCCTTCCCTCAGAGGGTTGTTTGTACTTGGTTCTCATGGTTTGGGGTTTAACTGCTTTGGTTTTACCCTTTTTGCTGTGTTTACATCTTTAGGGCTATATAGCATGTCTCCCCTTCTCAAAAAGCTTTGACCTTAAAACTAATGATGACACATAACAATACGGAAATGAAAGTTCAGATGTGCACTAGCACATGGCAGGTGCATCGTCTAATCAAAAAATTATCTCCTTGGAATAGTCTGATGATAAGATTCTTATACAAAAACTTCAAACACCAAAACTCCGATTCTTCAGAACATATATCTGCATATATATATATATATATATATATATATATGTGTGTGTGTGTGTGCAGTCAATGCCAATGTTCATAAACAGGTAGACAAAACTTCAGGTAGTAACAACTCATTTGCTACCTCAATTACATTTGTATATGTTTCTTTGTAAGATGAATCACATCTTGATTTCATGTTTGGACTTTTTTCCCTTCTCCAAGTGTTTGTCCTTTGAGAGTAAAACATGGTTATGAGTACACAAATGAGCAAACTCTGTCTGTCAGATGAAATGTTATCCTATTGGGAATAGTAAATATAGTGTTAGTACTCACATTATTGATGTGTGTGAGTAAATAGTTAGTATCGTTATTGATGTGTTAGTAATTGTATTTGCTATATTTATTTGTATAAGTGAGTAGGTAGTACGTGAGTAACAACTCGCCTTAGAATAGGGTTGAGTGAGAGAGTTTAGGGATTCTAGATTGTAAAAGATAAGAATGATCTCCTATTATGTAGGAGATCCTCAATCTGTATATTTGTAATCATCATTATTGAATAAAATAACAAAGCATTTGCACACAAATTTATCATTCGGTATCAGAGCACAATTTGTTTTGTGCCTTTTATGGAAGAGTAGGATATTAAAGGGATTGCGCCATAACTTGTTTGCCCCAAATTTATGCAACTCCTCTGATGATAGATTTTAGTTTTTTAAGCATTCTCGTAGCTGTTTAGATCATTATGTGTTATTAAGATTGTTGTCCATCATTTGGTGATAGAGAAACAACTCTGCATGCCTGTATTTAAATCCATTGTTGGCATCCACCATGTGTATGCTCTAGCCAAGGGTTGTCACCAGAGTGTTGTTCAAATTCGTGCAAACATCTCAGTCATTTGTCAAAGTGGTATGTGAAGGTACAGTGCTGACTAAGAGGGTGGGAAGCTTTTGTGGAATTGTTTGCCGTGCTCATTGAGAGTGAAGCGGTGTAGTGCAATAAACAAGCTGCAGATAACCGTAAGGAGAAAGATCTGTTTGTGCTTCTCTGACTTTGCAGTCCCATGAAGATTGCCCTAGACTGTGCCCTAGACTGTTGATCAATAATTTCTGTAACTCCTCTGGCGATCTCTTTGGAAGTTCTGTGCAATGTGTATTTGATATCGCTTGCATCCCCATTAATACATCGTGCATACATCTGATCTTATCCTGTATTAATGCTTGCTTCATGTGTGCCAGAACACCCAGTTGCCCACACCTGCTGCTAACATCCCCATCTTCATTTGACAAATTCTCCATGCATCTTCCAGTCAGCTGCTCTTTCGTTCCTCCATATCATTCCACCCGCATGGGCAGATCTGCTATGAAGTGTATCAACTTCCTGGGGGTCAACATCCACATGCTTATGTTTGCTCCATGCAAATTGAAATCTTGAGGGTCGTACCTATTTGCCTAATAGCTAAAGCTATAGGCTTTGTTTTCAAGGTTTATAAAATTTTGTTTATAAGTTTGAATTAGTTATTCGTTTTACAGATTTAGTTTATAGAGTTTGTTATTGTCTAGTCTATTGAAGTAAGATTGTCTTGGACGTTTATTTTTTTTTTTAGTCTATTGTCATTGTAAGTAATGCCACAATATGGAGTTTATTAATTAGTGATTTTATCGGTTAAAATTCTAATTATAACTTTTTAGTTATAATAATATTTTACCAAGCATCGAGTGTTATTAGGTGTCAAAGTGAATTTATATATGTGTGTTTTGTTTGTGTCTTTGTCAAGTTTAAAAATCGTATTTGTTGTCTACAAATGTCAAAAAAAGTATGTTGTCAATTGTCAAAAATCAAACTTATCCTTGTATGGACGCATTATCATGTGAACCCTACGTTCAATCAAATGTGTCAATCCTATGGGAGGGAAGTTTTTCCTCATAAAAATGACATGCACTTGAGCTTCAAGCTCCTTTCCGCTGAGTGAGCAGCATTCTATTGGAAGTCAGAGGCAACAGAGGCAGGAGACCAAATAGCAACCTCAAGCTCGCCACTAATAAGGTAGGGCAATGCGAAAGTGGCACAACTAAACAATGTCAAATTGACTAAAGCCTAGAATGATTTCTAGTGGCAGTGGAGATTGTCAATGTTGTTCATGATCAAGTGACAATCATCGTCAACAGAGGCTACAAACGAAGACAATGAGGACCCAATCCTTAATTTTCATCTTCCAATTTATTTTGTGGTGTGATGTGTATAAAATATTGTTTCCGTGAGAAGCCCAGCACCCACTGAGAGTGAATAAGTGCATGTGAGTGTAATAGTTCATGTTTCCCTAGTTGTTGTACTTGATAGTGAACTAGTGTGTATCTACGTGGAATGGACAATGAACAAATGTAGGGGTCATTGTTCATTTAGGATTGGTTGATATGTTTCTATCCATGAGAGGTCAATGAGTTCCCAATTATTGGTTGAGTTCCCTCTACAGTCATTTCGTGTTGTAGCCACATACTCCAATGTTCATAATTGGGGATGGGGGAAGGAGGGACAAATGGGGGGATGTCGGGAATATAGTGTCAGTACTCACATTATTGACATGTGCGAGTTAATATTTAGTATCATTGATAATTATTGATATGTGTGAGTAATTGTATTTGTTATATGATATTTATTTGTACAATATCTATTTGCAAATATTTTGACACTCTAGATATCTCATCCTGTGGATCTTTCAACTCGGAGTTTAACCAAAAAATACCTTGTTCTAACCTTCATTCAAGACTTTCTTAGACCACTTGCCTAAGAAATTCCTTTCAAAGTTATCCCAGATAAGTTGCAGAAAACATCATAGTATTATTACACCAACTATTTTCCCCTAGAGCAATTTTGGCCACGAAGAGCTCGAAATCAACAAAGGAAAAAGCAAGTATTCAAATTTTATATAGTTCTCAAAATGGTCTACTCGGAAAACAAGCGGTGATTTAAAAGGAAGCTTGTTAAAACTTTCAAACACCCTGCAAGGCCTCTCTTATCATCATGTGAAATATGGTCTGCTTGCACGAGGTAGAAGAGGAGATTGCTTTGAGATCAATGAGTTGTGAGTAGTGAGAGCAACATAACTTGAAATATGGAAACTCGTGCAGAAGGCTCCATATGACATTCTAATAGTACAACAGCAATTTTTCAACCAAGGAGTCCTGGAATGTCAATTCTTTCTGATAATCAATAAAGATGGAAGTCCAATTCACAACCCCTGTTAAAATGGCATGAAGCCAAAAGTCAGTGCTCAAGAACTTTGACTCTGCAAATGGATAAATCAATGGAAACAAACAAAAAAGAAAGAGTAACTGTAAGGGGGAGGGCAGTTCTTGAGGCACCTCTACCAATTGTCAAAATCGCACAAAGGTAGAGGAAAGTCACGATTTAAAGTGACAAACCATGTGTTTAAAGCTGAATCTTGAAATGCTTACTCACGTGGATGAATTTCACAAGCTGATTACAAAAAAAAGATGAGAGCATAAAGGTTGTTCATGATGTTAAAAGAGATGTAAATTATCATACAACCGTGAATGGTTTCCAAACAGGAGTTGTCTTTTTGTTTATCAGGGTATACGTACATTAGAAGAAGACCAGTTTGATGACGTTTTAACAGGGATTTCTAGTAAGGCAGGCTAGGACCCACTCCAATCTCAGATATTCACAGAAACGAAAGGCAACCACTTTTTCCCCATAATTTACCAAAAAATCAATTGAATAACCAAAAAAAAAATTGCTTAAAGAAAGTTAAGCCACCAGGAAACCAACAAAAAGAGCAAAATACATGACCACAATCAGATTACTAGAAATGATAGAGAGTTGCAATCTCTTTTGAATTAATCCAACCCCACATATCATTTGACACTTATTACACCGTTGATAGAAACAAGGTTCAATGAGAACACAATATAAAAATAAACATAGCCAATGCCACCTATTAGTTATCAGATTTCATTTTGAATTTGAGATTACAATAAACATAGCCAACCCCACCTCCTGTCCATTTTGTCCTGTCAGTACTTGTTAAGTTGAAAACACGTTCCCAAGGGTCTACAGGGTGTATCCAAGTTTCAAGGATGATTCCAAGTACCCTGCATTTTGTGCATAGGTACAAAGGTCCTCAATCCACCCCAATTGACAGGGGAACTCCCCACTCCACAGATTTAAGAAGGTTGGAAACTGTTCCCACAGAATTTTCAGATCTTTTGAATTTTCAGGGGTGGCTAGGGCTTACCGTAAGCCACCTGGCCAGGGCCTCCCCTGGCTGTTTCCAGATCTTTTGAATTTTTGGGGATGGCTAGGCATCCCCTATCACAATTGAAGCCAAAAATAAACAGGAAAAAAAAAATTGATTACTGGAGCCTAAAGTAATAAGGCAGTTGTATCAATTACCATATTCACAAGAACAGTTTACCAATGATCAAGGATATTTATCAACTTGTACATCATAAAATCTAATGGTGATAAGGATTACATTCAACTAGAAATTAGAACCAAAAGTCTCAACATATTTTTTCTTATTGCCTTCATATGATTCATGTTTGGGAAAATTATGTTTGTGAAAAACATAATATGGAACAGTGCTGAGCAAAAGTATAGGTATTGCTCATTTGAAAATGACAAAAAGGAGAAACCTGAAGACCTCTGAAAGTAAACTAAATCCTTCCGTCGCCAGCTCCTAAGAATTGAGATTTCTTAGATGTCAAGGTCAAAAGATATTGTTCTTAAACTAATGTGCTCAAAAAATTCTATGTGAAAAACTGGCTCCAATGATTGGTCAAACTTTCCACTAAATATTTGCTTGATAGTATATTATATATTTTGTATTTATGGATAAATCACAATGAGATATCATCTATTTTTGCTTCAAAAAAAGTTCAACAAAAATTATGTTTTATCAATAACAGCTCCCATAAGTTGCCACAATTTTACACATAGTACTACAGACAAGCGGCTATATTTCCGAGCTTATGTTTGTCAAAGTAAGCAATCACGTTATAATATGTCCATAGAGGATTTAATTAAACATATGAAACCAAGGTGTAAAAACAAGAAAAGAAAAAAATCAGAAAAAAGTTATCTCGTGGAGCAAAACATAAAATATTGAACCAAGTAATGAGTTTAAAGGAAGAATAAATTACAATTTTTGCTCTACTGGGGTTTGCATGCATGCATGCCTGGTAAAGCTACAAGTTTTTCCCAGAGATTAGATCTGGACACATCCTTGTGACTATTGCTATCGTCCAAGGGAGTTAAGATAAATGGAGAAAGAGAGGGTGGGAGCAAGAAACCCCCTGCACAGCCCCCGCCCGACACCCTTCTTTCTGCCAAGCGATGAAAGGAAGATGAATGAATCTGAAGCATATGGAAATAAGAGCAGCAGTCAACGCAAAGGGCAAATAGAAAGAATCCTTGCCTCGGAGGTTTGGAATTTGCTAGAAGCAAATAGAGGATAGCCCAATTCTGGAGCTAGATATGGGACACCTTGAAGACAACATCCACCAGTTGGCAACAAAAGGGTTAATATGCCAGTTCCCGGGCATGCAAATACTGAATGAGGACCTAAAGACTTGGTGCAAGAAAAACTGGAAAACCCATGGAGAGTAAAAGATCGGATCTTGTCCGAAGGGATATTTCACACTAATTTTTACAAATGATATGGATTGTGAGAAGATCTTCCAAGGTGGATTGTGGTTCTACAGCAATGGAGGAGTATTCGTGAAACATTAGCATTTAGGCTTTAAGCCTTCAGAAAAAATGCCGTCATAAGCACCTGTGGGGATCAGATTCTATGCTTTACACCATGAACTTTGGTCTGAATATGTGCTGAAAATTGTAGGAGATTTCATGGGAGGTTTCATCTGCTCATCAAAAATTACAAGATTACAGGAAGCCTACAACTAAGTAAGAACTTGACTAATTAGATCAACCGTCTATGAAGAATATATTTTTGAAAGCAGGAGACTTGGAATGGGAGCAACAAGTTGACTATGAATGTATTCCCTTCAGATGTAGGGGAATAAGGAAGATGGCTTTTAAAAACCAAGAAGGAAAAATGTGACAAAAAGGTAGGTTAAGGTTGGAGACACTAAGACAGGATAAAGACACAAATAAGGCTAAAAGCAAGCACCAGGCAGAAGGCCAACAGAAGCAAAATCCTTTCAGAAGGGTAGATGCACAGGTAAAAAAAAGAGAATTACTAGAAAATTACACTTTCACAAACGAAATTGAAAGAATTATGAAGGAAAATGGCACGGAGGCAAATGAAAGAACACCCCTGAAGGTAGAACGATAACCAAAGTGAAGTGTAAGAAAATGAAGGCATACTGATTAATGTTATAATTAACAGGGAAATCCCTCCCATTCAAGAGGATGTCATAGTCTTATTGATGGTTCAGGTCACATACAAGTAGCAGAAGTAAAAAGCTGAGAGGTAGAGGAAAAAAGTGGAGAAAGTGGAAAGGCTGGAAAAAGCAACAGAAAAAAAGGATAAAAGTGGGGATGCCACTAGCTTTATTTTGTAATTTACTAACAAAAATATGGCTCAAGATGTGAGACAAATCATGAAAGGGAGAAAGCCGAAAAATCAAACACAAGAAATAAATTATGGCCGAAGTGGCCAACGGCTCACAACCTATCTAAGAGGAGGTGCTCAAAAAGAGTAACAAAAAGGGATATTGTTTTTAATTAGGACATCTCATAGAATATAAGCATGCCACTATTAAATTAAGAATGCTGAAAGGTTTGAGATCAGGAAAAACCCGACATTGCAATGTTACAAGAGACGGGGTTTTCAAACCTCCTTCTGAGAAGAGTAACAAGGAAGTTCTGGCATAAAGCTTTGGAGATGGGGGTGGATGTGGATGGTCAGGCTAGGGGTTTAGCTATTCTATGGATCCCGGTTGAGGTCATGCTTAAGGTTACTGTCAACCAAAGATGGGCTCTCTTATCAGGTACAAAAAAAAATATCTGCCCCTCATTTACGCTCGCTAACTTCTACAGTCCAATTCAAAAGGGCCAAAGAGACTTTCTTTCCGCGAGTTGGGAATGAATATTCTAAGTCTGGAGCCAGTCTAAAAGATTGTTGGAGGATATTTGAACGCCATGCTCAAAACGAAAAAGAAATGAGGCAATTCCCCACTTTAGGAACGAGCCTGCATTCTGCAGCAAGAGTTTATTGTTGATCAGAATTTCTGTGATATTATATTTTCTTACGGCTTTTGGTCCTCGAATAATCAGAGACTTGGAGGGGATCAAATCTTTGAAAGGTTGGACAACTTCAAATTCCCACTGACACTCCCCCAAAAAGGAGCTAATTCAGGATTTTAAATATGTATGTAATCTATATGGGGGGGGGTGGAGATTGGATCATTATGCTTGGTATAAATCACACTTTGGTCGACCCACACCCACCTCCCACAGGGTTAGGGCACGAGAGATCAGTGCAATGGGATGTCTGGGAGCAGGTTCAGAAGAGAGAGCAAAAGGAAGCTACTCATATCACAGAATACTACAGTGACTCATGAGAGAGTGGTTGCGGGCAGGGCCTGTAACGAACTGGACATCTCTAAGCAAGGAGATCGCATGCAGGGAGGCCAGAAACGAACCATGGATGATCAGGGGCGCACAACAGAGACTGTTCAAGGATTTCGAAAATGTGTCTACATGGGGCTTTGACTTATATATCCTCAGAAAGCCGACTATATACAGAAGTTGCCCTACCCCCTCAGCATAGATAGAGATCAATCTATCGCCCCGGAGTCGGCAGAGGGAGCCTATCTATACTCTATATGAGGGGGGTCAAGTGGTCCATCCAATATAGATATTGCGCAATCACCATCACAATCTATTATATACATGATACAGCCAGATAAGATTCTTATCTCGTCTTTATTATTTCTTTGGTGGCAGATATCTATAAAGATAGACAGGAAATTTTTATAGATCCTTGATGTAGATGTATCTATATATCTATATATGTCGAGAAGGCCCCCAATCCCCTATAGATATATGGGGAGGGCGGGAGCACCATATATAGACAGGTGGCCACCAGGGCAGGCCACGGCATTGCCATATCTAGACTATATAGATAGGGGAACATAGAGAATGGCAAGAATACCCAGATTTGGGCACCTTAATCTCTAAATGGTGGAAGGAGGAGAACTAGAACCAAGGAAGAAGTACAAACTGGCTAGGAAACTTCAGATGGTTAAACTAAGCTGAAGAAGTGGAATGTGGAGGTTTTCGAAAATATTTTTGTTAGCAAACACTATTTTGAGGACAGGGTTCTTCATGTTCAAAATGGTATTCACAAATTTGGTTTACATAATCATAGGAGAAAGGCAGGAAGAGAGACATTGGAAAAGCTTAAAGATTCATACAAGAAAAAGATGATTTTCTAGAAAGAGATCTCAAAATAAATAGCTTCGGGAAAGGGACCGGAACACTTTGTTGATTCATCTCTCAAATCTAATGGGAGAAGAAGCAACCAGATCATGGAAATTGAAATAATCAAGGGAGAGTCTTTGAACCCAGAAGAGATCAACCTTGAGGTAGTCCATTTCTTTCAAGACTTCCTCACAAAAGACTTAGAAGACAGAGGATGCTCGAGCTTTCATGCTCAATAATATCCTCTTTGATAACTCCCAGTTAGAATGCTGCCCTTTTAAGACCAATTTCTCAGAAGGAAGTCAATTTCTGAGTCAAGATAGTATTCCCAAAGTGGAATAAAAATCCATATTTTCTCTACCAACAATTATGAGATTTGATGAATTCTTATGTCACAATGGCAATGAAAGAATCTAGGGCAGTGGGTAATGTTCTAAAGGCCCTGAATACTACTTGCATTACTCTTATTCCTATGTTGGAGGATTCATGTAAGCTTGATAATTTCCACCCTATATCTCTTTCCAAAACCTCACACAAAATTATTTCCAAGGTTTGTCAAACAACTTGAATGGACGCCTTCCCAATATTCTCTGCCTGAAGGAAGGGGGGATTCGTAAATGACAGGAAAAGCCTTGATGGCATCACATTGGTCCATGGGATCATCCATTCTTTGGATTCCAAAAAACGAAAAGGTTTGTTGTTAACGATTGATATCTCCAAAGCTTATGACAAAAGTAAATTGGGACCTTCAACAAGATTTTGGAGTGATTTGGTTTCTCTAAACATTGGAGAGAATGAGTTGAGTGTTATTCTTCTCCTATGTTTTGTCTTGGAAGGGACCCCTCGAGGCTTCTCATTTTAGAGCAGCCTAAAACAAGAAGAACCTCACTCCCCTTATCTATATATTATCATGGCAGAAGCTCTGGGAAGATATCTCAAATATGAGCTTCACAACCAGAATATCAAGGGCCTGAAACCTTGTGGAGCTGCGGAGGCTCCCACTCATTTCCAGCCTGTGGATGACACGATGGTCTTTACAGATCCAACCTTATCAAAATGCAACAAAATTAAGGAGACAGTTATACAATATGAGTGGTGGGAGGCCAAAATATTAACAAAAAGAAATCAAGGGCCTTTTTTATGAATGCCTCAGGGAACCTTCAACTCTATTTCACTAAAATTCTTGGGTGTGAATGTGCTTCGCTCCCAGATACCTATCAAGGTATTCCATCGCTTGAATGCAAGACTCAAGTATCTTTATGGGAAGGTTTGATTGGTAAAATAATCAACGAGCTTAAGGGTTGGAGAGGGAAAATTTTATCAATAGGGGGAAAATTAACGGTGGCTCAATCTATTCTTCATTCCATTAATCTATGGGTTTTCATCCTAAAACCGCCTAACAAGATTCTCAAAGATATAGCTAAGGTTATTGATATTCCAACCTTCTTTTGGCAAGGTTCCAAAGAACAAAGGACATTTACCCTAGAGACCTAACAAAACATGTGCTTGTCGAAGGAGTAGGGAGGAGTTGGTATAAGGCACAGTGACATTGCTAATAAGATTCTAAGCACAAAACACTTATTGAGAATGTTCAAAGAACTCAACAAGATATGGTGCATGATTTCGCAAAAGAAATATCTCAACAATTATGAACCGGAAAAAAAAAAATCTATCGTGAACCCCGTCAAGGTTTGGCAATTTGGAACAGCATATGCAGCTCTCAAAGTTTGGTGATCTGGCCGTTGTTCTGGAGAGTTGAGCAAGGCAGAACGACCCTCTTCTGGGATGATACTTGGCATGACCATCCATTGGCAGGACAAGAGGGGCTGGAGGAATGGAAGCCAATAGACGATTGAGGCTTAAAGTAGGAGACTAATGGGAGTCACTAGAGGTAGACAGGGCTCATATAAGGGTGATAGAAGGATTTCAACCAATAAACACATTTTAGAGCTTGCAAACTCCCTAAACATTTCAGACTTCTTTCCATAACAAAAAAAAAGAATAACTAAATAGGAATTTCAGAAGCTTGGTGATTATATTGTTGCTTGGGACCACCAAAGAAGAGTAAATAATCAAAGAAGAGTCAGAATTTAATTTTAGGAAATTACGATCGATATGGATCACTTAGGAAATGATATTGTTGCAGAAGGATACCTTCTATTAGCAAAGAATTTCCATTTGACTGAAAGATGAGAGATTTGGCAGAAAAATTGGCACTCTAAATCCTGGTTAAAAAAAAAAGCTTTCTTGTCAGTAGTTGTGCAAGGATACCTTCTTATATGTGATCAATTAAAGAAAAGAGGCTTCCAAGGGCCTTCAATGTGTGACCGTGTAAAAAAGCGGAAGAGGATGTTGACTCTTCTCTCTTCATTGTCAAATTGCACAAAGTATATGGCAAGCTATACTTGAACAGTTTAAAATGAAGTGGACTTTCTCAAAAAAAAATTGTGGATCTACTAAAGGTTGGGATATCATGACAAGCTTTGAAGCTATTAGAACCCTTCGTAATACGGTGTCAACAACGGCAATCTAGACTCTATGGTTCAAAAGGATTAGAGGCATATTTCATATCAAGTTTGTCCACCAGTGGAGGTGTTAAGTTCCTTAGAAAGAAAGATAAAAGGAACCTTCAAACCTCTGACTTAACGGAAAACCAAGGAGTTAGCACCTCCAAATGATCAAGCACTTTGAAAATAGGAGGAAATCAAACACACATGGCGGATTGTGCCCAAACCAAGTAAAAAAGTAATTACTACGACTTGAAATGGAAACCTCCTCAAGCTGGCTAGTTCAAGGCCAATTTTAATCAGGGCTCCAAATGGGAACTCGAGCGTTTCTCAAGCAAGACACATTCTCCAAAATGACAATGGACAAGTTGTAGCTTTTGAAGTTTTCTTTTGCACAAAGTATCTAGCAAGCTATACTTGAACAGTTTAAAATGAAGTGGACTTTCTCAAAATATTTTCGTGGAACTACTAAAGGTTCGGATATCATGACAAATTTTGAAGCTATTAGAACCCTTTGTGATATGGTGTCGACAATGGCAATCTAGACTATATGGTTCAAAAGGATCAGAGGCATATTTCAAATCAAGTTTGTCCACCAGTGGAGGTGCTAAGTTCCTTAGAAAGAAAGATAAAAGGAACCCTCAAACCTCTCACTTTATGGAAAACCGAGTTAGCACCTCCAAATCATCAAGCACTTTGAAAATAGGAGGAAATCAGACACACATGGCAGATTGTGCCCAAACCAAGTAAAAAAGTAATTAGTCCAACTTGAAATGGAAACCACCTCAAGATGGCTAGTTCAAGGCCAATTTTGATCAGGCCTCCAAATGGGAACTTAAGTGTTTCTCAAGCAAGGCGCATTCTCCAAAATGACAATGGGCAAGTTAAGCATTTCTCAAGCAACGCACATTCTCCAAAATGACAATGGTTAAGTTGTAGCTTTTGAATCTTTCTTTTGCGCAAAGTATATGGCAAGCTATACTTGAACAATTTAAAATGAAGTGGACTTTCTCAAAAGATTTTCGTGGAACTACTAAAGGTTGGGATATCATGACAAACTTTGAAGCTATTAGAAGTTAGAACCCTTCGTAATATGGTGTCAACTATGGCAATCTAGACTATATGGTTCAAAAGGATTAGAGGCATATTTCAAATCAAGTTTGTCCACCAGTGGAGGTATTAAGCTCCTTAGAAAGAAAGATAAAAGGGAACCTTCAAACCTCTCACTTTACAGAAAACCGAGGAGTTAGTAACTCCAAATCATCAAGCACCTTGAAAATAGGAGGAAATAAGATACATACGGCGGATTGTGCCCAAAACAAGCAAAAAGTAATTAGTCCAACTTGAAATGGAAACCTCCTCAAGATGGCTAGTTCAAGGCCAGTTTTAATTAGGGCTCCAAATGGGAACTCGAGCGTTTCTCAAGCAAGGTGTGTTCTCCAAAATGACAATGGCCAAGTTGTAGCTTTTGAAGCTTTCTTTCTGAACCACCAAACCAACAATATGGCAGAAGGCAAAGGTTTTGAGTTGAGTGTTAAACTTGCTCGACATCACAAAGTAAACACAAAACGGAGGTTGAAGAGGGTGCAATGAACAACAATTTGTCAGAACTGGAGATCATTGAACTACTAGGAAGAGGCAACAAAAACAACAAAAATCTTCAATAATATTACTTTTAACCACTACTTTCGCAAAAGTAATAAAGCAACGAATTGGTTGTCTAATGAAGGAGCAATTAACCCTACATCTAAAATAAAGGGGACCAAAAAAGACATGCAAAATTGGAAAGACCTCAAAATAGTAATTGAAAGATATGTTTTATGAGAAGTTTCTTGTTTTATGTTTTATGTTTTAAAGTTGGAGTGCTTATCTATGCAAGTAAAATTGGTGGGTTTCTTCATCTCACCCTTTATGCGTACAAATAAAAATGTTACCTTTTGGGTGCTTTTAAGCCCCTTTTCAGGTTTTTGATACATTTTGCTTCATTCATGTTTTCTTGCCCCTTTTGTGGGCATCTTTTATTTTGCTTTTGCTTTCTCTTTTTTCTCTAGTTTTTTCTTTTTGCTTTATTATTTTTTCTTCTATTTCCTTTTTTTCTTTTTCCTTCCCGTATCCATTTCTTTTCTTCTTTTTTAGTGTTTCGCTTTCTTTCCCTTTATGTGGTACTTTCTTCTTTGAGTGGGCCTTTGCTTTGTTATAAAGCACCTGTGTTCTTGTTTTGCTCCTAACCCTCCTTCCCCCTTTTTTCTTCTCACTTTGTTGTTTTAACTCTTCTTGTAGGATGTCCCGCTTTTCTTCATCCCTGTTTCCTCCTCTTTCTCCCTGGATCCTTATATAAGATTCCCCTTGGCTCCTTCCCACTATCTTCCTCCCTTTCTTCTTGTCCTCTTTTCAGCAGTTTCTGCAGCTTTTATTCTTGGTCTCTTGATTAGTTGCAGGTTTGGAATGCCGTCACATCTCGCAATGTCACAAGCTCCTACTGTTATCGCAGATTTGTCTAATATGGAATAAATAAATTTATCTAATGCCAATCAGATTCAGGAATTATGGTTGTGGTTAAAAAATTTGATGCCGAGTGATCTATGCAGCCATTGTGGACAGTCGTCATCCTTCCCTCATTTTGTCTTTAGGCATGAATCTCGTTGCTCTCAACCATCAGCTATGGACGCGTCTCGTGAGACTCTCCACCCCGGCAGCATACATGGCTGCAGTCCTTTCCCGGATATTGGCTTTCCCCACATTTCCACACAGGTGCAAAGGGGCATAATTTTCCTCACGCATCAGATCCCACTACAGTGGCACCTGGCCAATCTGGCTTCCCCTTAAAGGCATCATGAGTTAAACAGTCCTTTAGGGATGTTATTTTTAGATGAGGCCTTCAACCACTTTGATAATGTTTTTGTCATGCAATTGCCTCTCCCAGATGGATGGACTGTGCTAGGATTAACAGGGACCACAGTGAAGACATAAGGCTCAATATTTCTAATATGGAAAATACCAGCAGCAAGAGGCCAGTTGATGGGAACCAGTTTCAGGATAGATTGGACAAAGATAGTAAAAAGAATTGGATTGATGATATTATGTCCGCTGAATGTTTCTTCCTACACAGCTCAAAGAGGAATGACTGGTTTGTTGGAGCAGGAGGCTCGGAGTGAAGTAAATAAGGGCAATACATGAAAGGGAAGTGGCATTAGTGAGAAATCTCCACCCTCTTCTTCAAGCCAACCAAATGCAAAAGGGATTAAAACCACTCATCTCACTCTCCCATGGAATGTGAGCAAGTCTTCAAGTAAGAACATCAGCACAAATCTGGGCATCTCATCAAACAAGGATGGACATGAAAGCCCACCAGAATCTGAAGCAAGTTTCATAAATGATATTGAAGCTATTAACAACATGGGTTGCAATATCCAGGCCTCCCTTCAAGCTATTAATCACATGGGTTGCAATATCCAGGCCTGCATTCAAACTATGGACAAGAAGATTGATGGAGATAATATGGACCAGCTGGATTTTTTACAAATAGATGCAACTTTACGCACACCACCATTATTTTGAAGCATGCCAACTTCAGAAAACTTGATGAGATAATCAGCATTGCTCGCAAGAAGAACTACTCTAGTCAGTATGTTGATGAAAATAAGGTGGACTAGTGAACCAATTTCCACTAGTGCACCCCCTTGCTTTTTCAATTTTGTTATTTGTCTTATCTGTATTCTGTCTGACACTTAGACCCAGCCTCTTTTTGCTTTCATAGCTTGATTTGCTTCTAGTCTCTTTTGTAACTTGTAGACGCAAGCTTTCACTCCCTCTCCTTTTCGATATATAGATTTACCTTTGTTGCTAGGAAACGGGTACGGGTACAGGTCCGAAGCAAGGAAACACCAATTTTCAAAAAAAAAACTAGTACGAAATGTTACAGAAACATCCGTACAATATATTATAAATATATATATATGCATAGTACTCATTTTCAAAATTTTAGTCCATAGACCATAAGAGATAAAGCACTCAAAATATTTTGTATTCATTGAAGTTCAAAAGATTCAACATAGTTACAATTTCAATGTTTTGTATATACATGATTCTAATCTAGATTCTAGAATGTATCATCTAAACTCCTCCTTGATGCTCTTAGCTCTTAGTAACACCTCTTAGC
This sequence comes from Taxus chinensis, assembly GCA_019776745.2. Classification (NCBI taxonomy): domain Eukaryota; kingdom Viridiplantae; phylum Streptophyta; class Pinopsida; order Cupressales; family Taxaceae; genus Taxus; species Taxus chinensis. The sequence goes on from CM034152.1 coordinate 166,948,240, forward strand.
TAAATGTTAGTTTAATAAAAAACTGAATTCGGCAAGAGAAAAATGAGTGTGATTTAGAATGGACCAAAGATGTCATTATATAGCTTTTAGGAAGTGTCTTTAGGAAGGTTGGGTGGGTAGATTAGGTTTAGAAGCAATAAATGATAAAAAATAGGTTTTTTTTTTCTTTTCGGCTTTTAAAATATGGAAACGTCCCTGAAACGCCAAGCGCGTTCCAGAAACGTCCCAGAACACCAGGCACATTGCAGAAACGTCCCTGGCGTTTCGGGACATTTCCATGGCCTTTCCGTACAGGAAAGGTTTCTAGGCACGTACAGGGAGGTGGGAGGCATTCCCATGCATCGAGTTTTACCTTTTATCAAGAAAAATATTGAGCCAAGTACAAGCATTTTTATCTGAATCTATCAAATAGCTTTTTTAAGATCATTTACAATATGTTCATTTCACTACTTCACTCCACATATATGTGCAACAGCAAACTACTTAACACACTTCGGCCATGTACCATACACGAAATCCAATTTGGAAAAAATATGTTAAGCAAAACATCAACCATCTGCAAGCATCATTATGGGAAAAGCAAAAGCCAGTAATACAAGCAATTTATTAATTTAATTAACATTTAATCTCTTATCAAATGATACTAAACCTATGTCATTTTAATAGGATACAAGGAACATTGGTTCACCTGAACACTAACAAATACAGAACAGCCAAACTTTCAAGGATAATAAAATGAATTGGGCTCAGCAATGGTAATTTTTTTAGTATTATTCCTCATATTTGGAACAAAGTACTATTATATTATGTTTTTTGATGATTAGCAATTTAGCATAGATTAGGACTGTCATATGGCCATTGGGAGTCAGGATACTGCAAGAATTTGCAAAAAAGTTAAGTCCCGTGCTCACATTTTGTACCATATAAGTGCACATAGATGAAGATTGCACAATGATTGACCTTAATATCACGGAATCTAGGAAACCATCTTCCAAAGTTTACGTGCTAGTGTTGCTTTTTGAACTTACGAACATTTGCATACAATTTTTCACCATTTTTTAAGTTCTCTCCATAATCGACATCTCAAAGAACATCATTCTGACCATAATGAGGTTTAGTGAAACTACACGATAAGAATCATTCTCACAATTATCTTCTCTTGTAGTTATCTACATCATAATAAAATATCCTATATGTACACTTGTTCCAGAACACTTGAGCCTCACTGATGCCAGATTCGGAGGTAGCTTAAATGTGCTTGGCCTTATCCAGCAAGGAGGCATACTAATATTTATAAATTTATTTAACCTATACTAATAAAGAATGTAAATAAACCCTTTTGGTAGCAATCTACTTGATTTCTCTTGTGGTTCTGCATTTGTGTGTATCCCCTGTATGCTCAGTAAGGTTATATCACCATGAATGGTTGCATTTTCACTCATCATTTTAAGTGTGTGTTGTGTTAAGAAACAATATCCGATTTCATAAACTCTTCTTGATATAAATAAAATGAACTAGAAGATCTACAAGATCACATGGAGAAGATATACCTGTATTATATATACTGTTTAACATTTATCATTCCCTTTGTAATATCTTTTGAAATGTACAAAGATAAGCTAGAAGATATAACAAAGATCACATAGAGAAAATATACTTATATCATAAATAATACCTAAACATTTATCCTTTTCTTCAGGATATTTTAGACAAACATGATGTTGGAATTCAAAATTTAAACCTACTTTGTAGCATGAATTGCAATTAATAAAAAAATCTGATTGTTAAGGCTTCAGTTAAAAATTAGTGACCCAAACTACCTATTTGTTTGGGTATTTATTCGACTTAAACTCAATCAGGTCAAATATATGCTTTTGTTGCAATTGCACAGAGAAAATGGTTCTGGTCCCATTTCCAGAATGCCAAGGCCAAAATGCAGTTTTTTATCAATTTGAGAACCATAATCATTTATCGGTTTGAAGTTCTAGAACTAAATCATTATCAAGAATAGTAGATATTCATTAGAAGCATTTCATCAATTATGCTTCAACGGATTATACATTTTATGCATTTGATCTCTTGATGCCATGTTAAATTATGTAATGCACACCCCATTTTCTGTAGATAATTTTAAATTGATATATGGGTACATAAATTCATTTTTCAGTAAATATTATTCATACACAAGATCCATTACATGACAAGTAAAACTTCTTGAAAAAATGGATATACGTGTTTGGTTTTCTGTTCCTCACAAACATTAGCAAAACTTAGTCTTATAAACGGTGTAGCCATTTCCTACAGTTGCCAATACGAAGCGGCATAACAACAATTCTATAGAGGAGAAATCTCAAGAGTCTCTACGGTTGTTCTAGGATATTGTCAATTTTCTAAATCTATGTAACAGTAAGAACATTACTTAATTGGAAAGAAAATCAAGGATGGAATCATCACGTACAAGAAAGAAACATAGGGGTATTTAAAGGTTTAAAGGCCACTAATTTTGCTAATTATTTTAAAAGTGATATACTGTCTAAATATTTGGAAAAGATCTACTCAAGCTGCACTGAGTAAAAAGTATTTAATTATATACCTTAATAGAATAGAAAAAAAGCAGATCATTTTTGGAGAACTAAGAAAGGCTTCCAAGCAAATGCAGTGATTTGTCCTTATTTATAATGACAAAGTTGATTTGAGTAAAAAATCACATAAAACATTTTTAATCAGCATGCGACATAACAATAATCAGCAAAAAGCATAAATGAACCGTTTATTGAGGTAAACACTAAACTTACTTGGACCAAAAACTGTTTGCAGATTGTTCGTAGGAGTGGCCATTAGCTAGTATAACAGAATTATATGCTGCTACTGTTGGCTCTTGAGTAGCACCATTTGCACGATTAGGAGGTGACTGATGACAATCATGTCCATCCCAGCTACTCACTGATTGTCGAAAACCTGGGTTGTTCAACCACAAGCTATTACTACTTGATATGGGATCCAAAACTTGGTTGGGGATTCCATGGGTTGTTTGTTGACAGAAAACAGAAGGAATATGGATTTCTGATTTAAACGCAGGTGGCAAAGCCTTTTCTGGATGAGGCCTTGTCAAGTCATTTTCCCAATCTGAAGATGTAGAGGGGCAAATTTCAGATTGACCAAGCTGTGGTGTCTCCCACATCTGCCACTTGCCTTGCTCCAAAGCACAATTGGGACGATCAAAGGACAGTGATGGCAAACCCCAAGGTTCTGTGATTGAAGGAAGCTGGTCTCCAGCACAGCGCACACCATCAACAATGCCTGGGGCCAACAGTTTTGACATAGGAGACTCAATAGGCCCAGGTCTGTTGATTGGAGCAGGAATAGAGACCCAGTCAGATGACAGCATATCAGATCTTCCTATGTCAGATGAATGCCTTGCTCCAGGATCCAAAGAAAAATTGTCCAGTGACTCTGAAACAGGTCCAAGTAAGGAGATGGGATCAGGCACATATGACGAGTCTTCAATGGTTTCATCTCTAACTGAAGCCACAACAGGCACACCACCAGCGGATGAAAAAAATCCTGATGAGTTCATGGAATCAGCAGCAGAAACTGAAACCAAAACTGAATTGCTAAAAACTGACGTAGTAGCTGCGAGCCCAAGCGCAACAGCTGGTGATGATCCAAAATAAATATGGGCGGGAGATGAACCCATTGAATTTGCTAACAATGAGTCCGCTGTGGGTCCTGTTCCAGGCTGATCCTGCTGATCGAATTGATCTCCAGAATCTGAGGAACAGGGTTCAGAGGAAGAATCTGAAGAGTTTGAGAACAATTGGTGCCATGGTTTGTTCATAGTTGTTCCTGTCGATGCCGCTTTCAGCTCAGCTCCCACCTACAAAAAGACATTTTTCAAGTTAACCCTTTTTCTTAGGATCAAATAGTGTCGGCTCTAGCTATACCAGAGAAACATGCCATGCCACTAGGGCATCTGGCAGTGTAATCATTTGTAAAAGATCCCTGGAAAACATCCATATAACAGTTTCACAAAATGAGGCAGTAGTGCCCCATTGTCTCCCATTCACTAAGCCAGAGCCAAGTGGTTCATTTGGCATGCTAAATAAACAGCTTCATGTGTCTATCCCTAGCTTATTCATTGCCTTTCTATCTTTAATTGATTGATAGTATTCTGATTCAGAATAATCTGGTGATGACCGACAAGTGATCAAAACACTATCAAACTTATGCAGATTAGTCTTTTTCTGATATATAAAAATCAAGATGTAAATAATATAATCGTGTGTAAAAGCTAGAACAATAGGATATAGATTGGAACGTACAGGTGGTCGTAGTAGTATAATTCCTGGATTTTTGTCCATGCCATTTGTGGTAGGCTTCCCGCCAAGACTACAAGTATGTATGTTCCCCGTGGTATCACCTGCACTAGGAAGTTGTCTGCAAACATCCTTGGACGTAATGCCACTACCTTTACCCCAAGCCCAACCCATTCTGTTCCAAGCAGAACTGGTGCTCTGTTTTGACTGTGTAACTGTTGATCCAATAGGACTCTCACTAGGTAAATTTGGAGTTTTATCTAATGAACTGGTTGGTTTACCAGATTTTATCCCAAAACTAGAAGCAGCCCGAAGACTCTTGCCCCAAAAGGAAGACCCATTACTCATGTGTGTAGGACTTTTAGGAGAAGCATTGAGTGAGCCTTTCACAGAGTCCAAATGCCGAGAGCCACTGGCCTTCATTTGACCATTAATTCCTCCTTTAACACCATTGTCACTGCTTCTGAAGCCTGTTTCACCGTGCACTCTGGAGTTCTCTGTAGTTTTTCCAAACTCGGATGAAACTTTGTCCCCCTTCTTATCTAATTCATACTTTCTCTCACCTTCCTTAGAATTCCTCTTCTTTGCCTCCTCTGCATCAGTATGGGATTTATCCTTACCCAAACCTTTCTCCCTCTCCTTTACCTTCTCCTGCCTTCTCCTTTCTGCCTCCTTGTCTCTCCTACTTTCTCGCTCCTTTTCAGCCACTGCCTCTCTCTCACTCATTTTCTCAGCTTCCAATTTCTCATCCCTTAACTTCCTCCTTTCGTCTACCAGCCTCGCAACCTCTTCTCTCTGCTTTCTCTCCTCCTCCTCCAGCATTTCCTTCTCTAATCTAGCTTGCCTCTTCTCTTCAGCTCTCCTCCGCGCTTTTTCTACCCTGTTCCCTTGGGAGCCCAATCCCTCTTCACCCTTCTTTGATCCTGCCTTGTGACTCGTACTGGACACTCCATCTCCACCACAAGATGCTCCCCTGCATAATCTTAGCCACACCCACCTGATACAAGACAAGAAGCTACCTAAAACTCTTAACAGAAAAAGAGAATTCCTGTCCCTCCAATAATTTGCTAGTCCTGAAAAGGATCCTCCCAACCAAGAACTATTGGTCGGCCAATCACTTGGCCACCCCTTTCCATCCCATAACCTGATATTTTTTCCTCCTAATTCACTGCCTGAGCCTGCATTCCCACTACCAATTCCCTCGGGAACGACATTGGATATATCCAATACTGGTCGCCGAGAAATGTGACCGCAATATGTACACATGAATTTTCCACCCCCAGGGTTCTGGTCTCTATATGCTGTCAAACAGTTCCTGCACCTGCGTGTTGCCTCTTTCCGCCATTTTGCAGCCTCTAGTGCCTCAATTCTTTTCCTCTCCCTCATCAGAGCAATCCTCCGTGCTCTCCATGCCGAAAGACGGGGCATCAAGACCTCATACCAACCAAGACCAATGAATATCACAAAAAGGCAAGCCAACCTGGGTGAGGTCACCTCGAACCTAAATGCTGGTGGCAACAGCTGAGAGAACGCCCATAGTACAATCAAAGGAATCACCAGCCATGGCAACATGGCCACAATTCGCCGTGACCACCGGGACGCAACACAAAGTATGCACATTGTTTTTTCACCTCAATCCGTCAAACCCTAAAAATCCCAGCAGGGTGCAAATTTCAAAATTCAACACTGCTCATCCACTCTTCAAGCCCTTGTGCGTTCAAAATCACACATTGCTCCCCAGGCCTGGTTTCAAGAACCCCAACAAATTTAAGCCTCTTAGACTTTCGCCAAACACTGCACTTGAACCAAACTTTCAGTAATGATTGACATTAAAACTAGCATAGCTGTGCAGTCATTAAAATAAATTAAAAAACATATCCAAATTTTCAGCAATATTTGACATTAAGACTACTGACAAAAAAAATATCTTCAAAAGCAAAAGAAGAATGGAACACTTGGAAAAAAATACCTTTTTTCAACAGACTAACAAAAAAACACTCCACCACCAAACGTTTTTCACTCTCAGCGATTAAAAGAATCACAGTGCGGTCATTCAATAAAAACTTACTTTCCACTACAACTCTTAAATCAAATCCTAATTTCCGAATTTGCAGCTTAGTTGAAAGACTAATTTACACATTGTTTAAATTCCCTCCAAATAGTAGTTCCAACAATATAACCCCTGCGCAACCTCTTCAAACCCTTGTACCTCTAAATTTCAATTGTTCTAATGTTAACGCCGTTTTCGCAAGCACAATGTCAAGTGTTTTGTTTTCACAACCGGCCCAAATTTTCAGCACTCACTCAACCGGAAGTTTTTTTTTTTAATTTCCCATATTTTCAGGAACCAGTTAACGAGAAGTTTTTTCTTACAAATCCCGTAAACAAAAAATTGTTTTTTTTTCACAAACCCCGAAAACAATGTTTTTTTTTTTCACAACCCCCCAAAGAAACTGTTTTTTTTCTCGCAACCCCCACGAAGAAAGTGTGGTTGTACTCCAAAAAAAAAAAGAGCTAAGAAAGTGTTTACCTTCGCAAACCCCCCAAATATACAGCAAACTATCAACTGGCTTTTCCCCACACAACCGGGATTCTCTAATGCATTTAAACCAAGCCCACATTTTACCAAAACCTAAACATTTTTGAAGATCTTATTTTATTAGGGTTTACAAAACACGCTGAAAAATAAAATCAGACATCCTGTGCCGTAAAATGCCGATTTCATACATTACAATCTTCACAAACCCTAACCTGAATTGTTGCACCGGGGACCTGCAAAATTCCGGCCGGTCCAGCCAAAAGATAGAAGAAGTGCTTTGCTTTATTCAGAAATAAATATCAACAAAAAGCTCTGAGAACCCTGAATCGATTCCTGTGAGACAATTTTTCTTCTTCTTTCTGTCAGTGAATTTGAGAAATTTCGCGAGATTTGGATAACGCAGAATATGTAGAGGAAGAAGACATAATAATTCAACAAAAGTTATGGAGAAGACGAAGAAACTGTACATTTTTATTCTTATTAGTATTTAATAAAAATTGAAAGCGCAGTTCAATTTTGTTTTTTCCGTACTAAACAATAATTTAATAATTAAGATAAACTTTGATTTTTTTTATTTGTTTTTTGGGGGCATAGACCGTGTCAGTGAAACTCGTGTTAATTTTGGTGACATAGGAAAATGTTGAAGAGGTCAATTATTAGAGGCGGTTATTTAGCAGAAAGGTTTCCATATTTAGTTAGAACTAGAAGAGGCAGCTTTCTAAATTATTAGAGGTGGTTATTTGCTATAAGAGTTAGTTATGGAATTTTAGAAGAGTTAGTTGATAAATGTGTGTGATTGATTGTTTTTATGAGGCATTAAATTAGATGTTGTGCTCCTAAATGTGGATGGATAAATGAAAATTTATTTATTTTTAAATATATTTTTCTATTTTTTATGAGATGCCGTCTCAATTTGGTTTTTAGTTGAATTTTTTTAAATTAATTTAAAATGTTAGAAAAGGTCAATTGAATTCAAGGATATAATTTTGTTGTAATTGTTGGTATTTATTTAAAATGTTAGAAACGGTCAATTGAATTGGACAATATAATTTTGTTTATTTAGTTTACTTGTTTATGTGTAGACACCTATTTTTGGTTCGTGGTTCATTAATTGTTATGATGTGAGTGTATTTAAGTGTTTATTAATCTTTGGTTTAAGTTAGGCTCTTATTGGTGAAGGTTTTTTATGTCTTATGTGATTTTCAACTTGTTTATTGTGTTTGTGTGATTTTCAACTTGTTTATTGTGTATGTATGACTTTTGACATTTTCAACTACATATTGGTCTCTCACAACTCTTGTTGGCCCTTCATTCTTCCTTCTGTGGCCACGTGTTCTCTATTCTTCTAGTTTTCTCCCTCTTGTTTTGTATTTTCTCTATCTCTTATATTTTGTGTTTTTATGCATTTTTACCAAAACTAATGATATATGTTCATGGTTGACCAAAACCATTTATCATCTTTGCTTTATGGGCTCTTCTTACCCTAGTTTTGTGTCACCCAAGATTTTCGGGCCTTTTTGTCAAATTTTTCCCACATGTTGTGTATCGACATGTATGTGAATAAGGCTCTAATTGAATTCAAGAAATCTTTATATGTACACTACTGCATTTAAAAGACCATGAGTAGAGATGACATACAAAGAGCAAATCATATTGAAGTAAAGCACTTGTGTGTCAAAAAAAATCACGCATATAAAGAAGCATGTAATGTTTACTTGTTTGCATCTGATGAAAAACATGATGGTTAGGACACTTGTACTATGCACAATTGTTTGTTGAATTCATTATACTTGTATGTTGATTGCCACGTTATTCACTAATACATGGGCCTAATAAATATCAAGAAAGCTTGATTTTTCTCTAGTTTGATGTAGTCCCCAAAACACATTTGTTTTCCTTATGCATGTTGCAATCCTAGAGGCCATATTATGGTTTTGAAGCACGACAAATCGATGTGAATTATAGATAAATGAGTGAAGTTTACAAATCCCGGGAACAAAAGATCATATTTGCACAATCAAATTCATATTTATAGGAATTGACCATTTTCATACTTGTATTGTTATATGCATTATTTCAAACCATAGTGTGCGCTTATCCCAATGTGTGTTACAAAAATATATTCTTTGAATGATGTCAGTGTGCACAAAATATATGATTACAATGATTATTGTAATTAAGGAGATGAAATAAATGAGAAAAGTAAGAATGATTCAATAAAAAATATTAACGAGTATGTTGTGAAAGACTGTACTGATAAGGCTATAATTATAAATGTCTTCAAAGATATTACTTGTCTAAATCTTTCTTCTCTTGTTTTAAATGTTTCTACTTCTGAATGTGTTATCAAATGTTTAAAACATCTCTCTTGCTTCTCCCCTTGCGATTAAGCTAAATATTGTAAATGATTGTGTCTTCTCGAGATTTACCTACTCGATGTGGTTCCCAAACCCTTCAAGTTTAACCTTCTATAGTTCTTATAGTTCTTTCTACCATGATAAAACAAAAACACATGCTTATAAGGAGAAACCGACAAATACTAGTAATATCCATATAAATGATACATATCCAAGTGATAAAATAAAAACATGCACACTCGTAAGGAGAAACCAACAAATACTAACAATATCCACATGGTAGACAGACTAAGGTACAATCAAATTTTTATGGAATATGTGACATAGTCATCTGAATAATTTATTACAATACATTTGATTTGTCGGGAAAAAATTCAAAGTTGTTTTGATTATATTTGACAAAGAAGATATATTACAAGATGAATCATACTATGGACCTATAATCATCCAAACATTAGTAGAAGTTAAAGAACGACATTGAACATTGATAGATAATGGCACTTGATTAAATGTATGTACAAAAAAAATCATTTGTAATCTCGGATATAGCTTGGTTTATACTTATCTAGCCAAACCTAGATATAATACTACTAGGTAAGAACATTTAGGGTATATTATATTAGTTGATAGAATGGCACTAAAGACTTTTCCAAACTTATTTTGTGTGATTCCTACCATGGGAATATACAGTGTTTTGTTTGGATGAATATAAATACATCAAATGAAATTTAATCCTTATATCATGCATTAACTCATAAAATTCAGACATCAAGGTCAAGGCATTACTATTAGAGGAATATAAATTTTCAAAATCAAAACCTAAGCTCAAATAAGTGCTTAAAGAGACACATGTAGATGCCTAGATCTGGCAAGGGAAAATCCTATAGGGCTTCTCATCCCTTAGATCTTGTTCATAGTGACATTTTTTGCCCATTTCCATCTCCTTCATTCATTAGGGCTCTTTATATACTTACCTTCATTGATAACTTATCACGTTATACGTGGGTTTACTTTCTCAAACAAAAATATGAAGTTTTTGATCACTTTCAAGACATCAAGGCTCTCGATGAGAAACAAACTAAAAGGTTTATCAAGATTCTTAGAAATGACAATGGAGGCCAGTATGTGAGTAATATGTTTGATGATTTTTGCACCTCCGAGGGGATTTCTTTGCAGCGTACAATTGCTTACATCCCATCACAAAATGGAGCTGCAAAAAATAAAGAACATAACCCTTTAGGAGATGACCACTTACATGCTTCATTTTAAATATATTCCTCCATAGTATTGGGCTAAAGTCATGAATTGTGTTTGTTACATTTAGAACTGCATTCCACACAAAACAGTAAAAGAGATGACACCCTTTGAGGCTTGGTATGGACACAAACCTAATGTACAGCACGTTCACGTCTTTGGTTCAACTGCCATGACTTGAATACCCAAAAAGAAACACAAGGCCTTAGAACCACAATCCAAACCTTGTATTTTTGTCATGTATCCTAAAGGTGTGAAGGGTTATAGAATTTTTAACCCCACCACTCATCAACTCTATGTCAAGAGAAGTGTGAAGTTCTAAGATTCATCCTCTACTTCCACTTCTCCACCTGTTGAGGTCGCTTTTCCCCTCTCAGACCATGATTCATACTCTTTTGAAGATCTTGATGAGCCTCTCACTCCTAATCTTCCTACTCCACATGTTCCTCCCACTCTAACATCTACTGAATCTAATAACACTGATGACAAGGACTATTTTCCCTCTCACTCAAGTGATGATTCGACATATTATGAGCCTAACTCTCCTCCCAGTCCTATCTAGACTAGGTAGACCTTGTAGAGTGTTGGAGATTGGATATGGGATCCTTCAAATGAGAGACGAACTTGTTCAGATTTTGGTGGGACCCATGCCTTCTTCTCTTCTGCTTCTAACCTACGGTCTTTTTGGGAGGCTAATGGGATTCCTGAGTGGGATTCTGCTATGGAAGAGGAATATTCCTCCTCATGAAGATCGATACTTAGGATCTCACCCCTCTTCCTAAGTGAAGAAAAATGGTTTGGTGTAAATTGGTACATCAAACCAAGTATGTTACTATATACACCTAAATTCCACTTTTGTAATCTTATTGGCAAAAACACTCTAATCAGTCTCATTCTTACCATTTCTGTTATAATTTGTGATTTATGATAATTAACTAATGTTTCTTACCATTTTGGTTAATTAAAAATGCTTTGTTGATTACATATCCTCTTTCACATTCAAGATGCCACTTTACGAGGAATCATAAGTCAAAATCCTCCTCCATATCCTCTTCACCCCTGCTAGCTCCTCCACCTCCTGGTGGACTATGTGGTGGACTCATGCGAGAGGCTGATGGAGGTGCCTATAATGGTGCCCGTAATGGAACCTGAAGGGGCATCTATGGCTACACCACTACCTGTTGTTGGACTAACACTTGTTGTGTTGATACCTATATTTGTGGTCCTATCTGTGGACCTGCCTATGCATGTACCTATGCCCGTGGATCTAGACCTTGTTCCCCCTGTGTTGTTGCATCTAGTACCTCTTGTGGTATGGTCAATCTTTGTGGCAGCACTGTAACATACAACCCTACATAATTTGGGGTCGTCCCTGGATCCGCTATCTACGTCTGTTGTATCCAAGGCTGTGGAACCACCTGTAAAAAGCCAGTATGAGCTCGGCCCAGCCTGATTCGGGGTCCCATATGAAAGGTCTCTGTGTATCTACGTACATAGCACGTCTCATCACCAGGAATCCCCTGGATAAGACCAAATTGTTGTTGGACCCAGTCTACTCTGTACCACTCCATGATATGACTCGTGCTCCCAATAATGAAATGGTCAACTGCAGTGGTGATCAACTCAGCTATATCCTGAGGCCAATGGTACAACTTGTATAGCCGTCATGTGATCATGTGAGGTTGTACCTCGTCAAATGCTCATCTGTAATAATCTATGTCCCCCGTGTGACCATGAATATCATCTCTGTCTAGACCCCAGCTCATGTTGGAAGGCTCTCCAATAACTCAAGCTCTCAGTGCTCCTGTAGGGTGTCCTATTGTAATATGGTTCCAGGCCCATATTTGTAACAAAGTGGCAGGACCCACGGACCTCTATCTGTGGTAAGATATCAAATGCAAATTTGCATATAAATGAGCTTGTATACACTGACCCTAACAGTAAACCTCTCCCTGAAGAAGGTCGTGAATCACTCTAATAGGGCCCAGAGGAAACCAAGCAATAGTCTTGTAAGGCAACAATATGTCATTGACAAAAGCTAATAAAAACACAGGGACCCATCCTAACCGTTGATCTGCCATACACCTCCTAATATTAGTAGTCATACCTCGACAGGGTATGTCTACCACTCCAAACATCTCGGCTATGCATCACCCAACATAGTCCTAATGACCATCGTATGTGATCAAACAACCTTGAATAGGAACTCATAAGATTCACCACACATCCTCCAGGGTAATGCTCATCTTGTCGATAGGAAGACGAAATGTCAAACTCTCACTCTATCATCTCTCAGCTTAGGTTGTGAGCGGGTTATGATCTAAGGTAATCTATAATATGTGAGCCACATGAGATAAACTGGTCACCTCCAGTGTGATCGCCAACAAAATTTGGTCTTGGTGTTGGAATGTCACCTCATAGGCCCGAAGCCGCCCATGTGTTCCCGTGTCTCTAGTACCTCTAAGTCCATCTGCATGGTCAACCAGGTCATTTATTATGATCTTATTCTTCTACTCTACCATGGTATTCTTCTATTCTATCATATAATTCTTTTATTTTGTTATCTAATTCATTTCTTCTACCATTTAGGTTTTCCTATAAACCTATATTTTCTTCTAAAAACACTTCAAAGTGACTTCTATAGCGCTAGCGCCCCCTGACCCCCTACAACGTGGGCACCCTCAGAACACCAATGCCTCCATCTGCGTATAGGCACACTCAAAATGTTCCCCCTATCCCTCTCATGGCGTCAGAGCATTCTTCTTTGCACATGCGCACATGTGCCCACACCTTTTGACCCTATGTGCATAGGCACCCCCAATTTGGCGCTAACGCATACACACCCACGCCTTCTATAGCACTAACGTGACCCCGTGAGCACAGGTGCGCCCCAAGGGCTACGTTGGCACATTCACACAACCTTTCTACCCTAAACCTACCCTGATAAATGTGTTTTTAACCAAAATTAAATGTTATAACAATACAAAGGTGAAAAGTTCAGCTTTGTGTACCTACGGGCCATCCTCGGGGAGTCTTATGTAGTCTCTCACGCGATCTGTATGGTGTTTCTAGTTCTACACCCTCGCCATCTTCTCTCAAAGGTCAGAGCTCAATCAACAGTAAAAAGGTAAGTGCGTGTGGTAAATAAACTTACCACGATGGCTTATATACCCATTTTTACCCCTCGCGATGTGTTTCTCACCCCCGAGGCACCTTGGAGCCGTCATGGTTCTTGTAAATTCCTCTAGCACTCGCTATGATGATTATTTTAAATAAATAATTATTTTGTGCCCGTTTTTGCTACGTTATGGCATGTTTTTGCTTTCCCGTGGCCTTTTCTAGTACTTTGGGCATAGTTTTGTCTTACAATGACTTTTAGTGATGTCTCACAACTTCAATATTTCTTCTATAATAATTTCTTCTTTAAAATTCAAAAACCCAAAAATTTTAAAAACAAATTAGCAAAATCATTAAAAATTGCAAAAATTCAAAATTTTACAAAAATTGGTAAATGACATGCACGCAGTTAAAGCCTGTATCAAATGCATTGTCCTCGAACATCAAATTTTGTCCCACAAAAACATATTTCTTAGGTTCTTGCTTATTTTTTGTCTCAAACTACTTGCGGATCATCGTGATTTACCTCCATTAATAAAGTTGGCTTACTTACTATGTCAGTACTCCCATGCAACAGTGAGTTGTCAGAGACTGTGTCATAGTGCACGAATGCTTTCCATGGGACTACTTGTGTCCTTCGTTATTCCCCTCGCATGTATCCTTACTTGGGGCACCATTTTTAACCCTTGTCGTTACAACACGAACATTTGGGAATTGAAGCTTGATAACAAAAACATTGGTGCAACTGTCTTGAAGGTTATTTGTTTGAGTATGTGTGAGTGTACTTGTTTCTTTATTAGGTTAGTTGGTTTACTTTCTCGTATTGTATTACATTGCATTATGTTTTGTTGCATGGAGTTAAGCATCGTTTTACTTTCTCGTATTACATTGCATTATGTATGTTGCATGGAGTTACGTATTTTTAACATTGAACAAATGTTAGTAATATAGCTTTTCATGTTATTTTACACTTTTGTTTATTTTAATAAAGGTCGATGATGTAGATCATAGGGGCAACATGATGAAATAAAATTTGTTTATTGAAGATTGTATGCAAAGGGATATTCCCATTCTCCATTATCATTTCTTATCACTACTAATATTTCTTCCAAATCATCTGGGATAATAAACAATCTTGCTTATTCTTGTCATATTTCTTCTATCCATTTCGATCATATTTTCAATCGTCGATTGACTTTTTCTATCACCCCATCGACACTCGAGGGGGTATCCTTCATCCTACTATTTTTTCTTCAAAATTTTACTTGTTTATGCTTATCTACTATATTTGAAGTGAAATTATTTGCTTCACCTTAAATAGGGGCAAATGTAGACACCTAAATTCCACTTTTGCAATCTCATTGCCAAAAGCACACTAATCACTCTCATTCTTACCATTTATGTTATAATTAGTGATTTCCGCTAATTAACTAACATTTCTTACCATTTTGGTTAATTAACAACACTTTGTTGATTACCTATCCTCTTTCACATTCAGGATGTCACTTTACGACGAATCGTATGTCAAAATCTTCCTCCAAATAGACAATTAGTGATTATTAGCTACTTGAGTCTATTTTACCCTTGTTTTGGTCAATATACCTTATTATTAGCTCAAACCCCTCTTCCAACCACTCAAAATCACCCCACTTTCCTCCACAACATCTCAGCAAGCTTCAAAAGCTTATCCTAGCCTCCTAATTGACCCTAAGTGGTTGATTAAGGCTCCTCACATCTTAATCACTCGATAATTCACTAATTGTGATTAACAAACCTTAATCATGATTAGTAATTCTTAATCTACTTTGTGCTTTTAGTCCCACATGCACCAAGATGCTAGTTTTCCTCAAAAGAAAAACTATAAAAAGGACTAATCGCATACCTTTGGACTTTACGACATGCTTTGAATTGCATATCATATAAGAAATATGATTTATAGCCAAGCTCAATCCTTGCCTCAAGTCTTCGATGGGATTAGTAGATGGGTATATAATATGATCTTGTAGTCATTATTGGAGAGACCATCTCACCTTCCTTGTAGTAACAACAAACCCCCAATTTGATTGCTCCTAGATATATTTAAGTCTATGTTAGTTAGCAATTGAACATACTAGTAGGCATGCTTTAGCTAGGTTTTGAATTATATTCATGTTAGTTGTTTCAAGCATTCCATTTAGCTTTTATCTTTGATGTAAATATTGTTAGATGCAATAAGCATTTTCTCAATTAGACTATGTAGTGTTAGTCTTATCTTTGCTTAGAACTTTTAGTAGTCTTCGGTTACCGATAAGAACGTCAAAAAGTATAAAGCATGACTTACAACTAAGGGTTTCTCCCAGGTTCCTAGGGCTGAATATTTAGAGACATTTACTCCCATTGCAAAGATGACTTCTATTCGACTGACCCTAGCCATAGTTGTTGTTAATAGATGGGATGTCCATCAAATGGGCGTGAAGAGTGCCTTCCTTCATGAGGACCTAGAGGAAGAAATCTATATGGAACAATTTTTGAGTTATGTCCAAGATTCCTCCCTTATTTGTAAACTTAAGAAGTCTATCTAAGGCCTTAAACAAGCCCCTCGGGCTTGGTATGCCGAGATGGACTCCTTTCTTCTCACATCAGGGTTCACTAGGTATCACTCTGACCTAACTGTTTACATTTTGCGACAAGATGAATCCATGTTTATCTTAGTTTTGTATGTCAATGACTTGTTGATTATGGGTAGCTCGTCCTCAATAATCGATTATGTCAAGATTGTCTTAGCCAACAAGTTATCCATGACTAAATTGGGTTCGCTTCACTACTTCCTTGGGATTCAGATTACCCAATCAGACTCTATGATCGTAATTACTCAACCCAAGTATGCCCTTGATTTTATTGCTAGGTTTAACATGTTTGATTGTAAGCCATCTCCCACTCCCTTCCTTTACGGAGTCAAGTTAGTAACTAATCACTCCACTCGCTTAGTCGATGGTACCCTTTATTGCCAGTTGGTGGGGATCTTGATCTACCTAACTCATACTAGGTTGGATCTTTCATTTGTTGTTGACATCACGTCTAGATTCATGCAGGGGCCTCATGAGCTACATTGGAAAGCAACTAAGTGAATCCTTCACTATGTTAGAGGCACTTATACCGATGACACTCATTATATAGGAGGGATAGAGTTTGATTTAATTGGATTCATAGATTCTGATTGGTCCGGTGATCTCAATCATTGGAATTCTACCTCCGGATACAACTTTTCTCTTAGTTTGGGTCTTGTCAATTGGTCAAGAAAGAAGCAAAACGTGATTGTTACATCTTCTAGAGAGGAAAAATATAGGGGAGTAGTCACCACTGCCATAAAAGCTATTTAGTTACAAAGGATTCTGACAATTTTTGGTATTCACTTTCGATGGCCTACTATCATCTATTGTGAAAAACCTTAGCACTATCTCGATCTGTCAAAATCCAATTCATCATTAGCGGATGAAACACTTTGAGATACACATGCACTTCATTCGAGAGTTGATTCGTGAAGATATCGTTGATTTGAAATATTGTCAGACTTCATATTAGGTTGGATATATCTTTACCAAACCCTTCGTTCAAGCCAAGTTTCCTCACTTACGCTCTCTTCTTAGGGTGAGGTCTACTGTGGCCGCTCATCTTCTTTGAGATTTCTAGTCCTTCTCTCTTCCTCTTCTTCTAAAAAGATTGCAGTTTGTACATGGGTACCTCATGAGGCCTTGTTGTCGGGACCCATATAACACATTTTTCTTAATTTGTTTAAGGGAGCTTTCTCTTTCTCATTTGTTATGCCTCCACCTAAGCCTTGATAAAGGGGGGTGTTGGTGTGAGGGTTATTTTGGCCATTTATTATTTATTTGGTTATTTTCCACCTCACACACGGTGAGTCATCTCACTTAAGCGAGTCATAGGTCTTTTAAGAGTTATATGAGATAAAATAGATTCCATCATAGAATTTTTCATACTTGTCATATGCGTCATAGGTGTCATACACGAGTTACATTCTATATCTAAATTGTAATTTAGTTTAGGCATGGGAGTTACACAACACTCCTAATATGTGCTTTTTTATCTATGAGAATGAGTCGACCTTTTTTCTTGCATGCTCAATTTCTTGGTGATTATTTACTTGCTAATTACTTGGAGTTTTTTGGTGTTTCCATTCGAGTACAACTACGTTGATGTGCACGCATTTCATCGGTCCTCGTGCTCTCTCTCTCTCTCTCTCTCATAAGAATGAGTCAATTTAGTGCACAACAAGAAATAAGTCAAGATAAATGACAAGTATAATTTTTAAACGCCATTGATCCAAATTTAGAGTACTGCATTTATAAAGAAAGAAATCCAATATTTTATGCTAACTCTTATGTTGATTCTTATTTCTCCATGTACAATAAAGCCATAGTTGTTTAAAATGTATTTATGCGGATTGAAGTGTAAGCCAACAAGGTAGATCTAGATATCTCCCACCTTCATACCCTCTTAGACCATTGTGGTAACAATACTTGCATTGTTGCTCATGTCCTGCCTTCTTTACCTTCGAGGGAGGGTGCCTCACAAAGAAGAGGACACCAATGAAACCATTCTCATCATTGTTCCCAAAACAAAGTTGGGTGGTCTCAATGAGGTGGTTGGGTTGCATCATTACCATGCCGCAACAGGTGGGCTCTTACTCCCCACATTGACAAGTTTCTTTATTTTCTATAGTTATCTCATTTCGACATGCTATTTTACATGGTTAGGATGAATCTGCATAAATAACCAAGGTTGGGAATGCTGCCAATAATGGATGAGTTCCCATTCTTGAGGTGAAGGAGCTTCCAAATGGTGGTTGGGGCAAGCCAAATGATATGGACTTGCCTCATGTTGGTCTTTTTTGCAATAACTACCTAGCATTCTTTTGTAATGCTTTCTTCTAGTGTATTGTAAAATTTATTGAATGAGTGGTTTTAATAAGATCCACAAGACCATGCAACCTAGATATAATACTACTAGGTAAGCACATTTAGGGTATGTTATATTAGTTGATAGAATCATACTAAAGACTTTTCCAAACTTATTTTGTGCAATCCCTACCATGGGTATATACAATGTTTTGTTTGGATGAATATAAATACATCAAATGAAAGTTAATCCTTATATCATGCATTAACTAGTAGAGGAATATACATTTTAAAAATCAAAATCTAAGCTCAAATAATTGCTTAAAGAGACACATGTAGATGCCTAGATTTGGCAAGGGAAAATCCTATAGAGCTTCTCGTCCCTTAGATCTTGTTCATAGTGATATTTTTGGCCCATTTCTGTATCCTTCATTCATTAGGGCTCTTTATATACTTACCTTCATTGATGACTTATCACGTTATATGTGGGTTTACTTTCTCAAACAGAAATATGAAATTTTCGATCACTTTTGAGACATCAAGGCACTCGATGAGAACAAACCAAAAGGTCTATCAAGATTCTTAGAAATGACAATAGAGGCTAACATGTGAGAAATATGTTCGATGATTTTTACACCTCCAAAGGGATTTCTTTGCAACATACAATTGCTTACATCCCATCACAAAATGGACTTGCAGAAAAGAAAGAACATAACTCTTAAGGAGATGACCACTTACATGTTTCATTTTAAATCTCTTCCTTTGTAGTATTGGGTTGAAGTGGTGAATTGTGCTTGTTACATTTAGAACCGCATTCCACACAAAACAGTAAAATAAATGACACCCTTTGAGGTGTGGTATGGGCACAAACCTGATGTAGAGCACTTTCACGTCTTTGGTTCAACTGCCGTGACTCGAATACCCAAAAAGAAACACAAGGCCTTGGAACCACAATCCAAACCTTGTATGTATCCTAAAGGTGTGAAGGGTTATAGAATTTTCAATCCCACCACTCATCAACACTACGTCGAGAGAAGTGTGAAGTTCTAAGAGTCATCCTCTACTTCTAATTCTCCACCTACTGAGGTCATTTTTTCCCTCTCTGACCATGATTCACACTCTTCTGATGATCTTAATGATCCTCTCACTCATAATCTTCCTACTCCACATGTTCCTCCCATTCTTACATCTACTTAATCTAATAACACTAATGATAAGGATTGTTTTCCCTCTCACTCAAGTGATGATTCGACATATTTTGAGCCTGACTCTCCTCCTGGTCTTAGTGGGGCTTGGTAGACCTTGCAGAGTGTTAGAGATTGGATAGGTGATCCTTCAAATGAGAAATGAACTTGTTCAGATTTCGGTGGGCCCCATGCCTTCTTCGCCTCCGCTTCCGACCTGCAATCTTTTTGGGAGGCCAATGGGATTCATGAGTGGGATTCTGCTATGGAAGAGAAATATTCCTCCTCACGAAGATCAATACTTGGGATCTCACCCCTCTTCCTAAGTGAAGAAAAATGGTTTGGTGTAAATTGGTATATTGAAACAAGTATGTTACTGTAGACACCTAAATTCCACTTTTGCAATCTTATTACCAAAAGCACACTAATCACTCTCATTCTTACCATTTCTGTTATAATTAATGATTTTCGCTAATTAACTAACGTTTCTTACCATTTTAGTTAATTAAAAATGATTTGTTGATTACATATCCTCTTTCACATTTAGGATGCCACTTTACAATGAATCGTAAGTCAAAATCCTCCTGCATATCCTCTTCACCCCCGCTATCTCCTCCACCTCCTGGTGGACTATGTGGTGGACTCATGTGAGGGGGTGATGAAGGTGCCTGCAATGGAGCCTGTAATGAAACCTGAAGGGGCATCTATGGCTACAACACTACTTGTTGTTGGACTAACACCTGCTGTGTTGATACCCCTATCTATGGTCCCATCTATGGACCTTCATGTGCATGTACTTGTGCCTATGGATCTGGACTTTGTCCCCCATGTGTTGCTACATCCAGTACCTCCTGTGGTATGGTCAATCTCTGTGGTAGCACTGTAACATACCACCCTGCATAATCGGGGGTCATCCCTAGATCCGCTATTTGCACTTGTTATACCTAAGGTTGTGGAACCACCTGTGAAAAGCTAGTATGAGCTTGGCCCAGCCTGATATGAGGTCCCATATGAAAGGTCTCTCTGTATCTACGTGTATACCATGTCTCATCACTAGGAATCCCCTGGATAAGACCAAACTCTCGCTGGACCCGGTCTACTCAGTGCCACTCCATGATATGATTCCTGCTCCCAAGAATGAAATGGTCAACTACAACAGTGATCAACTCAGCTGCATCTTAAGGCCAATGATACAACATGTATGGTCGTCATATGATCATGTGAGGTTATACCTCGTCAAATACTCACCTCTAATAATCTATTTCCCCCGTGTGACCACAGATATCATCTCACTCTAAAACCCAACCTATGATGGAAGGCTCTCCAATAACTCAAGCTCTTAATGCTCCTACAGGGTGTCCTATTGCAATATGGTCCCAAGCCTATATCTATGACAAAGTGGTAGGACCCATGGACCTTTGTCTGTGGTAAGCTATCAAATGAAAATATGCGTATAAATGAGCTAGTATACACTGACCCTAACAGTAAACCTCTCCCTGAAGAAGGTCGTGAATCACTCCAATAGGGCCTAGAGGAAACTAAGCACCAATGTTTTCAAGCAACAATATGCCACTGATAAGAGCTAACAAAAACACAGGGACCCATCCTAACCGTTGATCTGCCATACACCTCATGATATTAGTAGTCATACCCTGACAGGGTATGTCTACCACTCCAAACATCTCGGCTATGCATCGCTCAATACGGTCCTAGCGACCATCATATGTGATCAAACGACCCTGAATAGGAACTTGTAAGATCTGCCACATGTCCTTCAGGGTGATGCTCATCTCACCGGTAGGAAGACGGAATGTCAAACTCTTTCTTCGTCACCTCTCATCTAAGGTTGTGAGCAGGTTGTGATCTAAGGTAATCTATGGCATGTGAGTCACGTGAGATAAACCGGTCACCTCTAGTGTGATTGTCAAGAAAATATGCTCTTGGTGTCTAAATGTCGCCTCGTAGGCTCGGAGTCGCTCGTGTCACTCTCACATCTCTAGTACCTCTAAGTCCATTTGCAGGGTCAATCATGACATTTATTATGACCTTATTATGTTACTCTACCATGTTATTCTTCTATTTTATCATCTAATTCTTCTATTTTGTTATCTAGTTCATTTATTCTACCATTTAGGTTTTCTTAGAAACCTTTATTTTCTCCTAAAAACACTTCATAGTGACTTCTACAGCGCTAACGCCCCTTGGAAGCACCAACGCACCCCCTACGGCATGGGCAGCCTCAGAGCACCAACGCCTCCATCCGCGCACAGGAGTGCTCAAATTTTTCTCACTGACCCTCTCATGGCACTAGCGCATTCTTGTTTGCACAGGCACATACATGCCCATGCCTTTTGACAGTATGTGCACAGGAGCCCCCGATTTAGCACTAACGCATACACACCCACATTATAGCACTGGTGCGACCCTGTGAGCACAGGCACGCCCCAAGGGCCGCGCTACCACATTCGTGTAACTTTTCTAAACCTACCCTAATAAATGCATTTTTAACCAAAATTAAATGTTATAACAATACAAAGGTGAAAAGTTCAGCTTTGTGTACATGTGGGCCATCCCTGGGTAGTCTCATGTAGTCTCTCACGCAATCCATACAATGTTTTCGGTTTTGCACCCTTGTCATCTTCTCTCAAAGGTCAGAGCTCAATCAATAGTAAAAAGGTAAGTGTGTGTGGTAAATAAACTTGTTGCAATGGCTTATATACCCATTTTTACCCCCCAAGGCGCTCTGGAGCCATCGTGGTTCTTATAAATTCCTCTAACACTTGATGTGATGATTATTTTAAATAAATAATTATTTCGCGCCCGTTTTTGCTATGCTAGGGCATGTTTTTTGCTTTCTCGTGGCCTTTTCTACTACCTGGGGCATATTTTTGCCTTATAATGACTTTTAATGATGTCTCACGACTTGATTATTTCTTCTATAATAATTTCTTCTTTAAAATTCAAAAACCCAAAAATTTTAAAAACAAATTAGGAAAATCATTAAAAATTGCAAAAAATCAAAAAATTTCAAAAATTGGTAAATGACATGCATGCAGTTGAAGCCTGTATCAAATGCATTGTCCTCGAACATCGAATTTTGTCCCACAAAAACATATTTCTTAGGTTCTTGCTTATTTTTTGTCTCAAACGACTTGTAGATCATCGTGATTTACCTCCATTAATAAAGTTGGCTTACTTACTATGTCAGTAATCCCATGCAACAGTGAGTTGTCAGAGACTGTGTCATAGTGCATGAATGCTTTCCATGGGACCACTTGTGTCCTTTGTTATTCCCCTCACATGTATCATTTCTTGGGGCACCATTTTTAACCATTGTTCATTCACAACACGAACATTTAGGACAACCAAAGATTAATAATAAAAACACTCTTGCAATTGTCTTGAACATTGTTTCTTTGAGTATGTGTGATTGTACGTGTTTCACTATTAGGTTAGCTGGTTTAGTTTCTCGTATTGTATTACATTGCATTATGTTTTGTTGCATGGAGTTAAGCATCGTTTTACTTTCTCGTATTACATTGCATTATGTATGTTGCATGGAGTTACATATTTTTAACAATGAACAAATGTTATTAATATAGCTTTTCATGTTATTTTACACTTTTGTTTATTTTAATAAAGGTCGATGATGTAGATCATAGGGGCAACATGATGAAATAAAAGTTGTTTATTGAAGATTGTATGCAAAGGGATATTCCCATTCTCCATTATCATTTCTTATCACTACTAATATTTCTTTCAAATCACTTGGGGTAGTAAACAATCATGTTTATTCCTGTCATATTTCTTCTATCCATTTTGATCATATTTTTTATCGTCGATTGACTTCTTCTATCACCCCATCGACACTCGAGGGGGCATCCTTCATCCTATTATTTTTTCTTCAAAAATTTACTTGTTTATGCTTGTCTACTATATTTGAAGTGAAGTTACTTACTTCACCTTAAACAGGGGCAAATGTAAACACCTAAATTCCGCTTTTGTAATCTTATTGCCAAAAGCACACTAATCACTCTCATTCTTACCATTTTCATTATAATTAGTGATTTCCACTAATTAACTAACGTTTCTTACCATTTTGGTTAATTAACAATGTTTTGTTGATTACTTATCCTCTTTCACATTCAGGATGCCACTTTACGACGAATCGTAAGTCAAACTCCTCCTCCAAATGGACAATTCACGATTATCAACTAATTAAGCCTATTTTACACTTGTTTTGGTCAATATACCCTATTATTGGCTCAAAGCCCTCTTCTAACCACTCAAAATCACCCCACTTTCCTCCACGACATCTCAGCAAGCTTTAAAATCTTATCCTATCCTCTTAATTGACCCTAAGTGGTTGTTTAAGGTTCCTCACATCTTAATCACTTGATAATTCACTAATTGTGATTAGCAAACCTTAATCGTGATTATTAATTCTTAATCTAATTTTTGTTTTTAGTCCTACATGCACCAAGATGCTAGTTTTCCTCAAAGGAAAAACTATAAAAAGGACTAACCAAATACTTTTAAACTTTACACCATGCTTTGAATTGCATATCATATAAGAAATATGATTAATAACCAAGCTCAATCCTTACCTCAAGTCTTCAATGGGGTTAGTAGATGGGTATTTAATATGATCTTGTAGTCATTGTTGGAGATACCATCTCACCTTCCTTGGAGTAACAACAAACCCCCAATTTGATTGCTCCTAAATCTATTTAGGTCTATGTTAGTTAGCAATTGAACATACTAGTAGGCATGTTTAAGCTAGGTTTTGAATTATATTCATGTTAGTTTTTTCAAGAATTCTAATAAGCTTTTATCTTTGATGTAACTATTGTTAGATTCAATAAGAATTTTCTCAATTAGACTATGTGGTGTTAGTCTTAGCTTTGCTTAGAACTTTTAGTAGTCCTCAGTTATCGATGGGAACGTCAAAAAGTATAAAGCATGACTTATAACTAAGGGTTACTCCCAGGTTCCTAGAGTTGGCTATTTAGAGACCTTTACTCCCATTGCAAAGATGACTTCTATTCGACTGACCCTAGCCATAGTTGTTGTTCATAGATGGGATGTCCATCAAATGGGCATGAAGAGTTCCTTCCTTCATGAGGACCTAGAGGAAGAAATCTATATGAAACAATCTTTGATTTATGTCCAAGTTTCCTCCCTTGTTTGTAAACTCAAGAAGTCTATCTAATGCCTTAAACAAGCCCCTCGAGCTTGGTATGCGGAGATGGACTCCTTTCTTCTCACATCAAGGTTCACTAGGTGTCACTCTAACGAAACTGTTTACATTTTGCGACAAGATGAATCCATGTTTATCTTAGTTTTGTGTGTCAATGACTTGTTGATTATGGGTATCTCATCCTCGATAATTGATTATGTGAAGACTGTCTTAGCCAACAAGTTCTCCATGACTAACTTGGGTTCATTTCACTACTTCCTTAGGATTCAGATTACCTAATCAGACTCAATGATTGTGATTACTCAACCTAAGTATGCCCTTGATTTTATTCCTAGGTTTAACATGTTTGATTGTAAGCCATCTCCCACTCCCTTCCTTGATGGAATCAAGTTAGTAGCTAATCGCTCCACTCCGTTATTCAATGGTACCCTTTATTGCCAATTGGTGGGGATCTTGATCTACCTAACTCATACTAGGTTGGATCTTTCATTTGTTGTTGACATCATGCCTAGATTCATGCAGGGGCCTCATGAGTTGCATTGGAAAGAAACTAAGTGGATCCTTCACTATATTAGAGGCACTTATGCCGATGGAATTCATTACTTAGGAGGGACAGAGTTTTATTTAGTTGTATTTATAGATTTTGATTGGGCCGGTGATCTCGATCATCGTAAGTCTACCTCTGGATACAACTTTTCTCTTAGTTTGGGTCTTGTCAGTTGTTCAAGCAAGAAGTAAAACATGATTGTTACATCTTCTGTAGAGGTAGAATACAGGGGAGTAATCACCACGGCCACAAAAGCTATTCGGTTACAAAGGATTCTGACAATTTTTGGTATTCACTTTCGATGGCTTGCCATCATCTATTGTGACAAACCTTAGCACTATCTCGATCTGTCGAAATCCAGTTCAACATTAGCAGATGAAACACATTGAGATACACATGCACTTAATTCGAGAGTTGATTCACGGAGATATCATTGATTTGCAATATTGTCAAACTTCATATCAGGTTGGATACATCTTTACCAAACCCTTCGTTCAAGCCAAGTTTCCTCACTTGTGCTCTCTTATTGGGGTGAGGTCTACTGCGGCTGCTCATCTTCTTCGAGATTTCTAGTCCTTCTCTCTTCCTCCTCTTTCTCTAGAAAGATCGCGATTTGTACATGGGTGCCTTATGAGGCCTTTTTTTTGGGACCCATATAACACATTTTTCTTAGTTTTTTTAAGGGAGTCCTCTTTCTCTTTCTCGTTTGCTATGCCTCTATCTAAGCCTTGATAAATTGGGGTGTTGGTGTGAGGTTTTATTTTGACCATTTATTATTTATTTTGTTATTTTCCTCCTCACACATGGTGAGTCATCTCACTTAAGTGAGTCATGTGTATTTTAGGAGTTATATGAGATACAACAGATTCCATCAGAGAATCTGTCATACTTGTCATATGTGTCATAGGTGTCATACATGAGTTACATTCTATATCTAAATTATAATTCCTTTCTCTCATTGGAGGCATTATTAGTTCAGGCATGGGAGTTACACAACACTCCTAATATGTGCTTTTTTATTTATGAGAATGAGTAAACCTTTTTTCTTGCATGCTCAATTTCTCTGTGATTAATTGTTTTCTAATTACTTGGAGTTTTTTAATGTTTCCATTTGAGTGCAACTACATTTATGTGCATGCATTTCATCGGTCCTCGTGCTCTCTCTCTCTCTTCTCTCTCTCATCTCTCTCTCTCTCTCTCTCTCTCTCTCTCTCTCTCTCTCTCTCTCTCTCTCTCTCTCTCTCTCTCTCTCTCTCATAAGAATGAGTCATTTTAGTGCACAACAAGAAACAAGTCAAGATAAATGACAAGTATAATTTTTAAACGCCATTGATCCAAATTTAGAGTACTACATTCGGAAAGAAAGAAATCCAATCTTTTATGTTAACTCTTATGTTGATTTTTATTTCTCCCTGTACAATAAAGCCATGGTTGTTTCAAATGTATTTATGCATATTCAAGTGTAAGCCAACAAGGTAGATCTAGAGATCTCCCACCTTCATACCCTCTTAGACCATTATGGTAACATTACCTGCATTGTTTCTCATGTCATGCCTTCTTTGCCTTCGAGGGAGGGTGCCTCACAAAGAAGAGGACACCGATGAAACCATTCTCATCATTGCTCCCAAAACAAAGTTGGGTGGTCTCAACGAGGTGGTTGGGCTACATCATTACCATGCTACAACATGTGGGCTCTTCCACCCCACATCGACAAGTTTCCTTATTTTTCTATAGCTATATTGTTTCCACATGTTATTTTACATGGTTAGGATGAATCTGCAGAAAAAACCAATGTTGGGAATGCTATTAATAATGGATGAGATCCCATTCTTAAGGGGAAGGAGCTTCCAAATGGTGGTTGGGGCAAGCCAAATGATATGGACTTGCCTTGTGTTGGTATTTTTTGCAATAACTACCTAGCATTCTTTTGTAATGTTTTTTTTCTAATGTGTTGTAAACTTTATTGAATGAGTGATTTTAATAACATCCACAAGACCATGCATTTTTTGGGATCAAGAGTTGTAATAGAAGTGTTCTAAGCCATCACTTAAGCTGCTCTATTAGTCTCTCGTACAATTCGTTCCCTTTTCAATGTTAGATCTTCTACTATGAATCTTGATAAAAAAAATCGTTGTTTTTTCAATCCTCTCTTCCTCAATCAAGGACATTGGATTATCTACTTCTAGGATATCCTCATACTTGACTCTTGTCATTATAAATTGTGTACTCCATGATGTAATTTCATTCTTCTCTATCACCCCTTTTAACCACTATTCTCTTAACTATATGCTTGTGATTAAACCAAGCTAAGTTAATTAATAGAAACTAACACCAAGTAGTCACAATAACTAAACCAATCTAAAAAAACATCATGATAAATCCATGGAAAGGATAAGCTAACTAATGCATTCGATTAAACATGAAATAATAAGCCATCCCTTGATATTTTTGATGGGATTTTAGATTGTAGGTACTCCTTTTGTTGAGCCAAATGTGACTACGTGCGATTAAAGGATGTTATCTATGTGAAGAGGAAGAGATCTCACCAATATGGCTTGATTTCCATGTATGGTTCTTCTCTTACTACTATTTGCAAGTAGAGGATAGAAGGTGATGTTTGATCAATAAGCTTTTCAAAGTTGAGTTGCTCTTATCATATGCATATAGTAACATTGGTATGAATAGTGTAAATGGTGTAAGATTGGAAGGAAGGTACTAGGTTGCTTATACAACTTTCCATTTTGGGAGAAGCTTGCAACCTAGTGAATGTGGGATAAAAGGTAAAGTAGAATTAGAAACAGATAGACATGATTAGAAGTGATTAATTAGTGATTAACAACTCATGGGAGTTGGAGATGATTTGATTAATCAACTATGATTAATTAACAGGGCAAATTAAGCTTAGGATGCCATTTGAAGATGATTTAGAAGGAAATTGATAGAATTAGAAGGATTTGAAAGGGGGATTTAACCAATAAGAAGTTTTATTGATTAAATAGAGGGTTAAAAGTCTTAATTAACTAATAATAGTTAATTAAAAGAGGATTATAACTAACAAAGTTTCGTTAATTGGCATCCAGGATGGGGGAAGGCTAGTTAATTAATGAAGTGTCATTAATTGGCTGAAATGAAGGTGAACATTAGATAATTAATGGGAAATGACTAATTATAATGAAATGATGGGAAAGAGGATAATCAGTGAAATTTTAGTATTAAAACTACGTAATTTGATTTAGGTGTTTACATTTGCGCTTCTTTGATGTGGTGTAGTGCAAACGACGTCACTTCAAAGATAGTTGATAATTACAGACAATTGAAATTTGAAGGAGTAGAAGAAAAATTAGTATAATGGATGATGTTTCCCCCTCGAGTGTCGATGGGGTGATAGAAGAGGTCGATCGATGATCTAAAAGAAGAAGGAAAGATTACAGCTAAAGAATAAGATATTGCTGCGACCAAGGTTCAAATTGATTGATTGGAAAAGAAGTCTCGCGTGTTAACGGATGGAAGAAGTCAAAGGAGGTGATAAATATGATCCCTATTGCCCCAAATTTTGTGGAAGACAATGTTGATAACAATGGAAATGGGTTTCGAAATGGACCTAGTTGGCTATTGTTGGAATCAAGAAAAAGAGGATCCCATGCTGCAAGTGTAAGAAGCAAGGGAGGGAGAAGAATTGGAAAATGATAGGTAGAAATTTATTTAAAATGGAAACAAGCACATACATAGAGAATAGGAAGATTGCAACGTAGCCAATGAACCATCTAGCTCAAGAGTAGCTATTTATTTGAAATAAGAATACAATAAAAGTGTAAAATGACATGAAGAGTTGTAATACTTATATTTGTTCATTGTTAAAGGACTGACTGAAAGCAAAACACATGAAGCAATACAGTACAAGAAAGTAAACAAGAAGACTAACAAACAAACATACTTAAACAAATAAGGTTCAAAAAAGTTGTACCAACATTTTTTTTATTTAGCTTCAGCTTCCAAATGTTTGAGTTATACGACAAGGGTTAAAAATGGCGCCCCAAGCAAGGATACATGAAAAGGGAATAAACAAAGGACATCAAAGTCCCATAAAAAAGCAACGTGCACTATGAAACTGCCCCAAGAAACGATATATGTAAGGGAAGACAACCATAGCAAGAAAACCAACTTTGTTAACGAGGGAAGATCAAAATGATCCGCATGTTATGTGCTAGAACAAACAAGCACCAAAGGAAGATGTTTTGTAGGATAATTTTCAATGTTTGAGGACGTTGCGCCATGTGAATGTTTAGGATGTTTTATTGTATTTAATAAGTTTCTAGATTTTTGAAAGGTTTACCAATGTTTTGGATTTTGAAAATTTTACCAATTTTAGGGTTTTTAAAGATTTTTTAAAAATAGGGTTTTTTAAGATTTACAAATTTTTAGGTTTTTTGAAAGCGTTCCAAAGATACGTATAGGAAAACAAAGATGCAAAGATGCCCACAACGAGAGGTGGTAATATACAAGGGAGAATTCTATGCATATATAGAAGAAGAAGAAGAAATCGTCATTTGAATTAGGGACACGAAGGATAAGTTGAACATGATGATGAACTCAAGCCAATGAAGAGCTAAAAAATGAGCGAGCATGCCCCCAATGCAAGCTAGGAAAAAAAAAACAAATGATAGAAAAGAAGTAGAAGATTGTTTATTGAAAGAAGGGACCAAGTTTCCCTCAAACATGGTAAAAAGGCAATCTTATACACATGGATGTTCTAAATAAAGCAAAAGAACAATGTGAATGCTGTGGAAAATGCAACTAAAAGATTGGCAATGTAAAGGCGATGATCTAAAGGCAAAAATCATGAGACAATAGATATACTAAATAAAAAGTCTTAATAAGGTCCAAAAAACACCTGGTAACATACTAACTTGTTTGCTCATCAAGATCTAATGTGTGCACATGGAAATTAATTACCTCTTAAAGTAAAGATTTGATAGGCAACAAGTGAGGACAAACTAGCCAATGTGTAGGAACGATTTATTTTGAAAGGTGATTTCTGAATGGAGGGTGGAAGGAGATTCGTACATTACTCCGCTACCACCCAGACGTCCATAGCCCCGACATAGATGTATTTGATTTTATTCGCAGCATTTCTCTACTGTCAGTCAGGTGTTCATAACCTCAATAAAGATACTGAAAATATCATTAGAGAGAGTTATATTTTTTTTGTTTTTGATTTTTTGATTTTTTTTATATTTATGATGGTTTTGCGAAGGGAAAACCACGAAGGGAGAAGATGATGAAGATGAATGATTGGAAATTTGGGACCAAAACTTTCACTCTACATGAAAAGATCCAACAATGATGTTTACAATTTCTTTAATAAGGGAGACTAGGAGTGTTTGCTTATCAAGAGTAATATTATCTCCAATCTCGATGATCGTGGTGAGCTCATACTTGATAAGTGAATGTGACTTATCTTTCAAAATGGATTTTGTATGTGGGATCTTGAGTTCCCTATCCATAGATTTTTACAACTTGCACCATATCTGGCATGGGTTTTAATGTGCATTCTTGAATCATGTTTGCAAGTTGAATTAGTGAGTGTTGGACTTGTGTGGAGCTTTGAAACTCTTAGGATTTTTTATTTTAGCTTGATGAAGAAAATGTTTATGTTTCATACCAACTAATGCATGATTTGTTTGATCCAGATAAGTGGGAGAAGAAAGTGGATGTCTAGGATTGATGATAGGAATGTTAGGGATGAGGGTGGGCTCGCCACAGTTGTTGATAAAAGGACGATATGATGGATGAAGAGGATGTGGTCTAAGGATTAAAGAGGATGGGATACTGGGAGGTTAGCCACAAATAGAAGATGAAGGGATACTAGGATGTGGCCTAGGGATGGAAGAAAATGGACTACCAAAAGGTGAGCCATAGATAGAAGATGAATGGTTATTAGGATGTGGCCCAAGTATAAAAGATAATGGGCTACCAAGAGGTGTCCCATATATGGTAGATGAAGGACTACCTGAATGTTTCCCATAAATAAAAGATTGAGGTCTACTAGGATGTGGCCCAAGTATAAAAGATGAGGGGCTATTAGGTGTAGACACAAAATCACACACTTACTACTATTATTATACCATCGAGTAGGTTGTTTTATATATGGATCTTGCACAAGAAAAGTATTCATTGATGACCCAATCCATAGTCCATTTGTTTTTCTTGTTGGTCCTTGTTATTGTTTGTCTTACACACTGATCACTCATACACACAATTCTGGTTAGGTCTCGAGGATACTTGTTTATCAATTATCACTCATTTTTTGTCACTTGTCTCTAGACACTAGCGCCTAGGGCTGGACAGTAGCACCATGCGCTCCTATACATCTTGTGCACCCAATCCTCTTTATGTTTGATATTATTTTTGACATTCGAGGTTGGTATTTTCGGTTTTCCCTCTCATCTCCCGAGGTACTAGTCGGCATTTCAGGTCGTTAGTGTCGAAATTCGAACAAGAGATCCCTATATAAACATAACATATATACAATTATATGGGCGAACTATTCTTATCAAGGGCTAGCTATCTACTTAGAGCAAGGGATTGCATTTGGGCCATTATTCTACATACACACTGCATAGGAAGGGGATTCTATTTTATTCTATCCCCACATTTGCATTTTTATCTAGTTATTGCCCACTACCTTGGCATGATTGGTGTGAGGGCAACCTAGGAGCACTATTGCACACACAAACACATAGAACTACATTGGGTTTGAGATGTAGTGCAACGCTCAGTTATAAGTCCACTATTGTGGTAGTCGAGGACAGTCTGACCCTCATTATGCATCTTTCTTTTTTATAATTTGATGTCTATTTGAGGGTTTTGTAAGTTCTTTCTTTATTACAGGTTTGTAGTAGCTTTGGTGATTATTGTGCAACCACATAACAAAAAAAGGTGAATAAGTCTAAAACCCTAAGGACATTGCTAGAACTAGATCTCGAGATTTTCTACAAACTTAAGCACCCACAGAGAGGACCTGGGCTCCCGTAATCGCCCTGTAGACATCTATAATTTGGATCAAGCAATTTAAATACTTAAATTGTGTTAATTACACCATTTCCCGCAAATTGACAACATATCGTTAATAATGCACCTTTTCTCTTCTATCCTCGTTAATTAATTACATTATGCTAATTATCTAACTCTCCTATCAATCAAAAGCATTGGTTAACGACCTTCCGTTAATTAGTCCCCATTTGTATCTAAATTAATTAATTATCCCTAATTAATTAACTCTCCCTCCTATTAGATTAATAAATCATCATTTATTTGATTAAATTTCTCTCATAGCTTAGATCATGCTAACTTTATTCTAAAAAGCTTCTATAAGCTTGCACATCCCTATTAATTAATCACTTTGATTTAATTAATGCACCCTCCTTAATTCCCATGAGTCACTAAAGGACAAATTAAACTCTCCTAAAGTAAACTCAACCACTCTAAACCATGCTTATCTATTCCTAGCCTAGCTTTGTTATTTTCCCACATATAATAGGATGCAAAGCTTCTTCAAACTAGAGAGTTATATAAAGAACCCTCCTTCTACCTTTCTTCTTACACATTTGCATGCATATAGCATAAACTATAGGCATTTCCACCTTTGACCATATTCCATTAGTGTTGAGCTAAGTATCTTCATGTTGCATTTCATCCATCCAAGCTTTTAAGTCACATGGAAAGAATCAAAATGGTCTTGTAGCCATGTCTTGACAAGCCTCCATTCTCAAACCCTTGAAGATCATACAATCAACTTTGATTGTCATAGATCTATCTAGGTTCATTTGTAGTTGCAATCTAAAGAGTAGAGGTTAAATGTTTAACATATTATTTTGATTTTACTTCAAATTTCTAATGCACAATGTTGGTAGTTAGTATCTTTAAGCTTTTAGCATGATTATCTTTGTGTAGTTAGCTTTGTTTTAGAACTATTAAGGTGTTAGTTTTAATTCGCTTAGCATAGTTAACTAATACGTTGATACATATGGCATGCCGAGTGGGACGGATTCATAATCTCTTTGATTTTCATGAGTTTTACTAGTTTTTCTCAAGTTTTGCTAACACAAATCATGCACATGTGAAATAAGTTTAAATTATTAGGTTATTTCACTAACTATATATGCATTGAGTCTCTCATATGGGGTTTATTATGATGGGTTGTCATTAGATTTGAGCTAAATTAGGAAAAAAATTGAGATTTTTGAAGTTGCATACGTCAGAACTCCGTATTTTGACTTTATCTACAGGTACAGGCACAGGTAAAATTTACAGGGGTGCATACACACCAAAACTTACACGGAGGTGTTCAAAAGGGAGTGTAAATACTGATATCCCCACGTATGCATTTTTCGCTAATAATACCTTGTGTCAGTTTTAGTCTAGCCCGTGTATGCACTAAAAAGGGCACGCACACATTGTTCTGCACGCGTACATGAAATTTCATCCTCTGTGTTGTCTTGCATTCTACTTGTCCATGTATACACTTAAACCCATGCGTAGGAATCCATATCTGCGCATGCACATTCGCTAAGCCTATGCTTTGACTTTGTCTGATAGGCGCACACATGCATTAAAAAACCCACGTACATAGCTCTCTGGACGCGTGCATGCTCAAGCTCTCTGTCATTTTAGCAGAAGTGCCTACACATCCATATCTATGCGCACACACTAAAAAGGGTGCACAAACATCATAACACAAATTTGAGGTCTACTTTAAAATTTGCAAAAGCTTGTGTTCTTGATGTGTTAACTCCTTGCAGGTTTATTTGAGATAAACTTTTGTTTTTCAGGGTATATTTACATGTTTTTTGCTAATTTGATTTTTTTAAGATTAAATGACTGTTGCATGCTTGTCCATGAGATTAGAGTCATGTATGCTCTTCCCTCGTACCTTTTAGGTGATCTTGGGAATCAGAAACGATTTCTACATCTTTTATATGGTCTAAAAAACACTTGTTGTTAAGGTAGTGAATGCCGAAATTTGTTAAAATGAACAAATTGTGCGTTTAGGTTAAGTATTTTTCCTTTGTTTGTTAAATAGTTAGATTATACATCTTGTATGCTCTTCTCTTATGTCTTCGGATGATCTTGAGAATCAGAAAC
This sequence comes from Taxus chinensis, assembly GCA_019776745.2. NCBI lineage: Eukaryota > Viridiplantae > Streptophyta > Pinopsida > Cupressales > Taxaceae > Taxus > Taxus chinensis. The sequence continues at coordinate 166,982,793 of CM034152.1, forward strand.
GACGTCTTATCCTCTTTTATTTGTGGAAAACTACTAAATTCTTTGTGCAGGACCTAAAAAACGCTTATCAAAGAAAGGAGAATCGAAACAAACTTTCTAATTACACGTGTGATTACAGGTTGCCAAATGGTGAACAACTAAACTACATTAAGCATAAAAGATAAAAACACACACCACATTCATCACACTATATATGCAGGTTCGGATAGGGGTACACCCCATTTATTTAAAACTAGGACGTAACCCCTTTGGCATAATCTTGAAACTACAACAATGGGGTGGTCCTAGGAACCTCAAAGTATTCCACACAAGGACGAAACAGGAAGTGCTCCGCACACTTACTTGACTAGCTTTACCTTTGTGAGTTAGAGTCAAAGTTATTTGTATCATGACCCCAATGAGAATACACGATGAACATGATTAATTGCTCACTGTATTTGAAGGGGGTAAAGTAAAGCCGGGATACTCCTTGGGAAACCTTGGCAAACTGAGCTCACGTCAGATAACTTGTGACACCCAGTTGAGGGAACCACCTAGGAAGCTATCTTGACTTAGAGCCAACTTGTTTGTACCAAACCAATCATTATTGAGAGCTTTTGTAAAGGGAGAACTTTTTTGGAGTCGAAACTTTGTTTATAGAACAAATGGAGAGTCCATCAAAGTTCAAACTATGCGTCATTCACCATGAAATTTGTGAAGAACTACTTTTACTTAGTTTTTCACTTGACATAAGGTGAGGTGAAACTTCATCAAAGTGAGGGCAAACACTTTTCAACCCCACTTGATCTACTTCCTTTTGCTTTCTGTTAGCATATGGATTTGCGCGCATATAAATGACATGCAACAATGTGGGAACGAAGTCCCTCCTCAATGAAGGTGAGGTTGCCTTTATTGAAAACCAAAACTGTATTTACATCTATACATTAAAAATTGTATGTGGGGGGTGTTTTGGAACATCAATGGAAATAAAAGTGAATGAGGGAGATGAAGTGGAATGAAGGAAAGAAGTGGAATGAAATGAAATGAAAGAACATGCAAGAGTTAGGTAAACACAAAGCCTAATATTGCATGAACAAGAAAGACAAATAACTAACACAAATAAAACGGAGTTTGAGTTAGCCAAACAAGAACATGTAAAAGGGAACACACATGAGCAAGTAGATAATCAGAGCTTGATCACTGTGAACTAGAACAACTGATTAATAACGTTGAAAGATCAAAGATAATATTTGCATGCAAGATTACAAACACCTAACATCTAATGAACATAAGAACATGAAATGTTACAAGAGACAATGAATGAGACACAAAGTTTGTATTTCATTAACTCTAAAATGTTTTTCACAAAAGAACACAATTTTCTTCCTGAAACAAAGCTTGCAAAAAAGTATTTTCTTCTCCTCTCTCAAAGTCACCCTTACAAATGAGCCCCTGACTTCCTTTTATAACCCAAAAGTTGGTTATAAAGTAGTTAGGGTTTTAAATGCACATTAAATAGGGCACTTAAGTGACTTTCACTTTTTCTAACCAACTTTATTAAAAAGTGACTAAAAATAGAAACCACTTAAGTTAAAAAGTCATTTAAGGAAAAATACATAAATAAAAGAAATGGGTACATGTGGACCCAATTAAATGACTTGTACACACACTGTAGACATCCTAATCAGCAATGCGCCACCCAGATCAAGACACATAGGATCAGTGCCTTATCCATTGGGCCAAGAGTCTGCCTATCCCGATCGTATGGGAATGAACTCATTGACTGTGCTTGGCAATCCTCCAAATGACAAGAGTGTTGAGCTTGAAACTTGAGCAATTCATCCACCCCTCTGTCTAAGAAATATCCTGGTGTGAGAAAATTTGTCTTCATTCGTATTCACATTCACAATTCTCCACATGCTCCGAGTACCTTTCCATGGTGAATTATTCATTTTTCGCGAGACTGTAGTTGTTACGCCCACCTTTCGGTTTGTCAGAATCCAGCTTCTGGTCTTTCGCCATTGAGAAGATCTCCAAGAGCCAAAATTGCAATTCACCTCCAATGGTATTACAAAACATGGCTTTAACAAACACCCCATGAATAAATATAAACCAATTATTTGCACTATACATCTGATTTGATGAATTTGAAAGCATTGTCTAGCTTTGCAAACACTTTCTACAAATTGAATAACCCGACTCTTACATCTCATGGCATAACCTATATTTTATTTGGTTCACTTAACATCACCAATAATCACCAAAAAATAACATTTTTCCTTGTTTGAAATGATGGAAGTAGTTATCATATTTAACAACAATCTCATAAACAAACTTGGTTGCAGTGTGTCAGCATGCACACAATTGAAGGTTCTTGTCGAGTCAAATAGTTATTCCAAGAGACATTTTTATCAATCAATATGGCAATGTAAACTTTCTCATTTATGTGATAGAGGAATGGTTATTTTACTCGTGAACATCATTCATGAATCTGAATCGAAAAATACCCTGTTGCCTTCATCCCGTGGGTAATTGTTAATGTGATCTATCTCCTCCACAAAAAGTATGAATCATTCTATGGTCTTCAATCCAACTACATACAAGTGTCTTTGTAGTTCCTTCATCTTCCATCAACCTTCTTACCTTTTGAACGTCACTCCAACTACCCACTTCCACATAAATGTCTAACAAAAGAACATAAGGTAAAGGATTTTTAGGATCCAAATAAAAAAAGAGTGTTTTGGTATATACTCCTAGCCTTATATATTTATGTGATCTACACGCACTAAGCAAATACATCCATACAACCACATGGAGAAGGTGATCAAGAAATAAGCAACAGTGTGCTGGTATGTCTTACCAAACAAATTGTACACAACGAGGAGCACTATCAATTCTATTGCTTTTACAAAGTGATTGCGTGAGTAGAATCGATAGTTATCGGTGAACTTCGCATGGAAAACGACAAACCCACGCCCAGTAGCTCTATATTTGGCGCCACCATGAAGGAGGGTCCTTCCATAGTAATGGGTCTTTGTCCCAAGAGAGAAAGTAAAGAAAACAGGAGCCAGCTATAGTTGCATCACGATAAAATCACTCAAGGCAGTGCAGAATCCTCGTTCTAAGCCAATCTCCATTACCATAGGCAAGGCCATTAAAAATCCAAGTTGTAAAGTAGCAGGACATCATTCGGAAAAAGTCAAAATGATGGCCAAGGTGATATATATCACGGCTAAGCTTCTTAAGTGGATTCGTCAGCAACCGTTATCCAATGGTAACAAAACTAGTCTCTTGATTTGACATAAACCAAGCAAGTGATGAGACACTTCCAATAAAGATGTGCTCTCCAAGACCAAGAATTTTTGGTGACCGTACCCCATGGTCTTGAAGAAATTTCTCCAACAAATTTCTCATCTTGAAAGCTTCTTCAAGATAGTTATCCTAATTCATATCGATCGTTTGAAGACCTTCACCACGAGTGAAAATAATAGCATGATTTTGATTTTCTGGCTTCCCTTCACCAAGATTGGCAGGACATGGGAGCTTGATGCGATAGATATCCTGATCCAGCTGATTTATTGCCTTTGCAATAACCGAGTAATAGACTTTATGTGATTTTTTTTTCTTTTTTTTTCTCTCTGTGCATGCGTGGCTTTGCTCTTTTGGACTGTGAATGCGTGGACAATGATCTTGTCTTCTTTGGCTACTATCAATTTCTCCCTTGTTAGGAATATTATAGTGCTTCACATATTTATATGTGTGAATAATAATTACGTGTGTAATTATTATTGTTGAGAGATTATTGTTAGAGATGTTATAATATATTGTTTCAACAATATATTATTATATTTATTGTTATGTGTGGGTTACGTGAGTTATTCTCACCCCACATAATTAGGCTTGGTTGAGATTTTGTAGTTGAGCAAGACTCCTTAGAATCTAGGGATGTCTTTTTCCTATATATGTAGGCTGATTCTGTATTTTGTAATTGACCCAGAATACATTGAATATACTATGTGAAGAATATTATTCTGTGAAGTTTATTGTGCAAATCTAGTCCAGCTCGTTCATCTGGTATCAGAGCTGGGGTTCTAATGATATGAGCTTGTAAGAAGCATGTAAGGGGGCAGTTGCGTTGTGCTTCGCTCCTTAAGATTGATAAAAGAATATTTTGAATTCATTCCTCATGCATCTACCTCAACAATTTGAATTGATCATCTAAAGATATTTTTGGTATTACAATTGTGGGATCCTGTTGTTCATACTGATCGTGAGTGATTCAACATTGAATATCAGACTTGGTCTTGTTAGTATTTCCGTTTCAGCCTAGCAGAATCTGGATTTCATATTGCTACAAAATATGAGGAATGATCGGCATCGCATCTCCATGGGAAGATTGCATTTGGATTCGATATTTGACCGTAAGTTGACCGCAATGCTTTACATCTAGACTTGCTCAGCCACATCTCATCATGTTGTCTACTGTATGCATTGTAATTTCCAAATGGATGTTCTCAGTATATCCACAATTAGATACATGGTGCCCAACACCTGAAGCAAGCCCCGTAGACATCTCCGCAACCTAAGCTCATTCTAAATCATCGACATCTATTCATGGAGCACTGGGCATTTGATCTGAGCAGACATAGCCATTCAACAAGAGTTCATAAATTTTCACATGCCTTGAATTAGTGGCTCTCACATCGGCCCCGGTCCAAGTACGTTACTCTAAAAGACTGTCCCCACATTTGGTTTTGTTCCAGATCACGTCAGCTTGCATCAATTCAAGCTCAAGTGACCTGCAGTATCACATCTCCTTTGTGAATCAGTTCGTGCATTACAAAAATTTCAGGTATCTCCTCCACAAGTGGATGCATTCATTGAATTTGAAATCTGGGCTCTATACTTGTTCAATTTCCTGAGCACGCTCAACCTAAGTGATATGGAATGATTGTGACATGTCTGATCTATCTCTGCAAATTTCTCCGGAGTCGGGGTGACCAACAACTAATCATGCATTTCTAAAATTTATAGTGAGCTGGCAGATTTCTCAAACAAAAATGGTATTACAGTTTGACTAAAGTTTTGAGTTTTGGTTCAAATTTCCATGTTCTGCTCGTATGATATGTTCCTTAAAAACCAAAGTCGTGTTTACTTCTCTGCCTTTTTATCTGTTTTTGTTAATACATCAAAAGTCCACAAAATCCAAACTCCATAATAGGTTATTAGTTTTAGTCATTTCCTATAATACATATTCATTGTCAAAAAAAAAAAAGTCAATGTTGGTCTGCCAAAAGTATAGGCAGTATGAGTCGGCCTAGATTTGTTAAATCAAGTATAAATGGTCTTTGTTATACTTTTAGTCTTTGATTTGTTCTATGACCACGTTTAGTGTTCGAGTATTATCGTGTGGTCTAAGTCTGTAAAAACAATATTATTGTAAAAGTAATTTATTTATCGTGGAAAACTTGTATTGTATTGTATGTATAATGAAATTAGGTGATCTTTAGTTGTTTATTGTCATATCATCAAAGTCAGAAATAATTGTTAGTAAAATTAAATATAAGTCATCGCAAATGTCAAATTTAGTGTCATTGTAAAAGTCCTGAAAAACTATAAAAAAATTCACATTCGGGACAGACGTATTATCACTGGAACGGGACACAAAATAAATTAATTGAGCCTCAAAAGCGAAATCCATGTTGATCTAGCAACTTGTCAACCGGAGGATGGAGGAATACGGAGGTTGGAGGTCATTCAACGACCTCTCATCAGTTGCCAACGACGGGGCCGCATATCAGCTTTGGTGACATGTGTGTGTGCAGTTTGATTTTAGTTCTTCCAGTTACAAGTGGTGTGGTGTGTTCCTGTTTGCAGTTTTCAAGAAGTGGAAATTTCACATTGAGGGGGGGAACATGATTCCAATGTTCCATTTCCAGTATGTCAGTTTTTTCTATGTATGTATGAGCAACATATTTCAACAAAATTTCCTATGTTATTCCCTGCAGTGAGATGTGATGAGGGCTGAGAATAGTACTTTGCATATCATGATGTGGTTGTAGGTAAACCACTTGAAAACCTTCATTTGTGGTTTGTGATAAACCAATAGCAAAACCACCATTCTTGGTTGTTGGTAATCCATTTGCAAAACCATCACTTTGTGGTTTGTGGTAAACCAATTGTAAAACCACCATTCTCGGTTTGTGGTCAACCATTTGCAAAACCATCCATGAGGTTTGTGATCATCCTGTGAAAATCACCAGATCATGAGCAGGTGCAAGTACAAAGGCAGGTTTTCCCCATGTTCGCACTAAGGGGGTGAATGTTAGGAATATTATAGTGCTTCACATATTTATGTGTGTGAATAATAATTATGTGTGTAATTATTATTGTTGAGAGATTATTGTTAGAGTTGTTATAATATATTGTTTCAACAATATATTATTATATTTATTGTTATGTGTGGGTTACGTGAGTTATTCTCACCCCACATAATTAGGCTTGGTTGAGATTTTGTAGTTGAGCAAGACTCCTTAGAATCTAGGGATGTCTTTTTCCTATATATGTAGGTGATTCTGTATTTTGTGAATTGACCCGAAATACATTGAATATATTGTGTGAAGAATATTATTCTATGAAGTTTATTGTGCAAATCTGGTCCAGCTCGTTCAGTACGTATATTCTAAAGTCCCCTTTAATATAGGGAGGAATGACTTGTACATAGAAACCCCTTTAATACATGGTGGATAAAATAAAAATAAAGTCTCGAAGAACATAGATGTGTTGAGAAGGGTAATTAAATAATTAGTGGATACCATTTGGAATATATATATATATATATAAATATATATATATATATATATATATAATACCTTAATATTTGTAAAGTAATTAAGGTTGTTTTGAATGGGTATGTTGGGTGGGAAAACTACCTATGTGAGTATTACAAAAATATTAGTGGTGATTAAGCTAAAATGTAAATAAGAGTGTAATTTGAATGTTATAGCAACAATAAATGAATAACAATGAAATACATAAATTACACCCAAAACAACTAAGCAATAAAGTAAAAAACCTAAGTGCAAAGAGAGGGTAAGAAGCATTATCTGATTTGAAGTAAAGTCTAGATTGGATTGAAGCTTTGATTGGATGAACATGAGAGGAAGAAGTATTGCACAGAACATTTATGATGGAGCAAGGTTATATTAGATGTCATTCTGACCATTGTGTGTATACAAAGAAATTTGAGGATGGCAGTTATATTATCCTGTGTCTATATGTGGATGACATGTTGGTTGTAGGTAAAAACATGCATGAAATAAAAGTACTCAAGAAGTAGCTAAGTGAATCCTTTGCTATGAAGGATTTGGGGGCAGCTAAACAAATCCTTGGTATGAGGATATCTCGGGATAGGAAGGAACGAAAGTTGACTTTGTCTCAGGAAGAGTACATTAAGAAGGTCTTGGAGAGGTTTAATATGTAGGATGTTAAACCGGTTAGGACTCCTTTAGCAGGCCATTTCAAGTTATCAAAGGAATAGTGTCCCAAGACAGAGCATGAGAGAAACTAGATGTCCAAGGTACCTTACTCATCAACGGTTGGTAGTTTGATGTATGCCATGGTGTGCCCCAGGCCTAATATTGCCCATGTAGTGGGAGCGGTGAATAGATTTATAAATGATCCAGGTAGAAATCACTGGCAGACAGTAAAGTGGATCCTTCGGTATTTGAGAGGGACCATGGAACAATTTTCTGCTACAGTGGATTAGACACCACTTTGTGTGGTTATGTATATTCAGATATGGCCGAAGATGTAGAAAGTAGGAGGAGCACGAAAAGTTATGTTTACACTATAGGTGGGATAGCAATAAGCTGGATTTCACGACTACAGAAGTTGGTGGCTTTGTCAACCATGGAGGCTGAGTATGTTGCTGCCACAGAGGCAAGTAAAGAAATGATTTAGTTACAACAATTGATTGAGGAGTTGGGGCATAAGCAGGAGGAAGGAAAGTTACATAGTGATAGTCAAAGTGTTATACATCTAGCTAAGAACTTTGCTTTCCACTCTAGGATGAAGCATATACAGTTAAGAGTACCATTTCATCAAGACAACTTTTGAGGAAGAAAAAATGAAGTTGGAGAAGATTCATACTAGTCATAATCCTTCAGACATGATGACCAAGGTGGTCACAAGGGAAAAACTGAAGCTGTGTTCAAATTTGGTTGGTCTTCACGGAAACTAGTGAAGGGTTGATCAATCTTGCTCAGAGGAAAACTAGTCTCCAAGTGGGAGATTGTTAGGTTATGGAGCCTGTTTTCATGTGAGAAAGTGTTGAAGACTATACACTAATAGTATTGTACACTTTCCATAGTTGTCTCGCCGGCGTTTTTGGCCTTAAAACGTGCCCGATATATCGGGAAACATTTTTTTCTCATATAGGTAGGATTTTTGATCCATAGGTTTATGGGATGGTTCTTGGCCCATGGTTTTGATAGCCATAAGTGTCTAGATTTAAAACTACTCAAGAATTTGTCTAATTCCTATGGTTACTTATAGTATATGGTTTGAGGTCATACATGTACCTCGATTTTGAAAGATGTGTTGTTGAATTCGTGGTGTGAATTCTAATATTAGTTTGATACTGAGTATAGCTTTTCCAAACATATATGGGTATTGTATCTGAGTGGTAGTGTGGCTTGTAATAAAATCTGTAGCAAGTGATTCTTGGTGGAACGTAGCCCAAATTGGATTTAAACTCACGTTAAATATTGTCTCTTTGTGTTGTGTTATTTTATAACTGCACTTGTTATTACTTACGATCTTGTTAATATTTTCTGACATATTAGTTCCTATTGTTGTGACATTCTGTTGAGGGATTATTCCACATATGTTATCCCTTATTTCCTAACACTTAAGAAGCTTTTCATGGGACTGGTAATAGGTACTACGCCAAATGATCCATGTGTGCTGTGTCTAATGATTATCTGTAAAATCTGTGATCATCAATAAGAAAACAAGTGAATATGATCCATGTGTGTATGGAAATATAATGATATACAAGATATCTATCTATCATGTGTAATAAGATGAACATGTAACAAGTAAATGTAAGCAAGAGTAAATGCAAGAAAAAGACCTTAGTGAAATCATGTTGTGGATGAGGTGAAAACAAGAATGGTAGTGTGAGATAATAGGGGCAACATTAACCCCCCGAGGGTCAAATCCCTTTATTGGTAATGAGCTAGGACCTTTATTTATCCTCAGTAGTAAAGGAATAAACCGAATGAGAGTGGTATTGGGACAATGGTGATGAGTGGGATTGCCATCGTGCGGAGTTAAATTTGACCCCAAGTGAATTAGATGAGTTGATTTCTAAATGAAAGATGATAGTACTTGCAAGAGTTGTAGAATTAGGTGCTAGAATTTCAACTGAACATGAAACTATTCCACTTACAAATAATGAGGAAGAACACTCCCTCATTAATATGAATTCCATTTTGGGACATGGACAAGCTTCCACCTCAAACACTCAACATGACAACATATGTGGTTTTAAAATGCCACTCATAAGAATGCCACGTAGGATAAAAGTGGAACATGAAAACATGGAATAACCTCCTCAACATGAAAATGAAGAGGAACCTCCAAATGATGAAATCACTACTAGTCAACAATTAGCTTTCCTAGCATCCCATGTGTAAAAAGAGACCCAAAAAAAAAGCATCGAGAAAACCTAAAGTTAGAAATAATAAGTTTCACACAAAAGATCGAGAGGGAGAAACATAAAAAAAAAGTCACGTGTATATGTCTTCCCCCACTAAGGAACAACTTCTTACACAAGAGATATAATCTATGAAATCAACACTTACAAGCCTTCAAGAAAGCAACATGGGACATAACAAAAAGTATCAATACGAAGAGCTATGCCCTTATCCATTTGATAAGGCTATGTTGCTTCAACCTTTCCTAAGAAATTTGACATCCAAAAGTTCAACAGATATAAAGGAAAAGGTGATCCACAAGATCATGTAAAATTTTTACATGGCATGCCAAGAAGTGGCCTACAACTACAACTACCCCATACAACTATTTCCAAAAATTCGAGGAGGAAAAGCACTAGAGTGGTTCATTCATTTAGCTCGGGGATCTATCTTCACATGGCCCGAACTAGCGAAAATATTTGTGCGACATTTCTCTTTTAATGTGGAAAGCGACATAACTATGGCATACTTATGTAATGCCAAATAGAAACCAAACAAAACCTTTGTAAGTTTCCTACAGAGATGGCGGGGGCTAGATAGCCACTTCCCTTGCTTGATCCCTGAAAAACAACTTGTTAGTATCTTTGTACCGAACCTAAATCCATAAATTGCCTTTCATTTATAGATGCATTATGTTCGGAACTTTGAAGAGGTCATCGAGAAGGGCACACAAATAGAAAATGCCCTAATCATAAAAGGAACACTCAAACCATTTTCAAAAGATAATCAATCTTCCAAACCTATGGACAAGCCCAAGATCTTTAATAAAAACAAGAATGTCGTAGGCGATGGAATCATGGATTCTAAACGCATACAAGCAGTCCAAGTTGGTCCACCTTTTAAACTAACCAAAGGGCCAATCCAACCACCAGTTAAACAAAGAGTGTTTAGTCCCTTAATGGAGTCACTATCCACGATCTTAAAACAACTAGATGCAGTAAACCTAGTGACATATCTTATGATGACGCCCTTTGATGACAATGCACCTAATCCTTCATGGTATAAGGAGCACGAGTATTGTTATTTTTATAATGTAAAATGACAAAAGGGACAAATTTTTAAGACCACGCCACTTCATCCAAGATCTGATTTATAGTGGGGAGATAGAAGTCGATTCACTAGAATAAAATCAAATTCCAAATCAAAAGATGGGAATATTCAAGGAGCCTTTCCCAAAACATGGTAAACCAGGTGGGAAAAAGCTAGATCAGGGAGAGTCTTCCCAAAGCTATAAAGTTGTCAATTATGTTTATACCAAAAATTATAACAATCACTATGACTCACTTATTGGATGCATTTGCTCCTTTGACGAGTGTGTTAATACCATTAGGATCAAGGGTAGAGATTGCATTGTGGTAACAAGGCACACTCGTCTCGCAATCCCATAACCTCTTATGTCTACCCCTCAAGATAGTCAGTACAATATCATAGACCAACTTGAGAAGACATTTGCTAAGATTTCAATCTTAGATCTTCTTAAAATATCAACGTACATAAGGAAATCCTTTATAAAACTCTCCAGGCGTCAGGAGTGTCAACTGAAGTAGATCCTTCACACCTACATGATTTGGTGGAAAATATTGCACCAAGTGAACACATTGTATTCAATCATAAGGAAATCCCTAATGAAGATCATACACATAACCTTACTCTTTACATATAAGTATTTGTTACTCGCCGAAAGATAAAGAGGGTGCTTGTGGACAACGGGTCGGGTTTAAACATATGTACGTTGAAACTAATTGAATAACTGGGACACATACAAGAAGATATAGAGTCCCACATCATCACCATAAATGCTTACGACAATGCGGAATGAGAATCAACTGGTACAATAACACTATTGATGAAAGTAGGTCTCACTTGCCACAACACGAAGTTTCATGTCTCAGACCTGGAGCTTCCATACAATATGCTTCTTGGTCACCCATGGATTCATGCCATACAGGCCATACCATCGACATTTCACCAATGTATTAAATTGAGACATGAGGGACTCGCTATTACTATTTAAGGAGATCCAAAACCCTTCACCCACTATAAAGCTCTCAATAGCTTTACACGAAGGAATGCATACGAATGTCCCTCCGCTGATATTGTTGTCCCCATTTAGTCCGAAGCTCTTGAGTGATGGGTTGATTCATACTCTTTAAGTTTTTGCACTCGCGATGGTACTACATCTACCTCTCCCTTCGATTCATGGGAGATGAAAATTATTTAGTACAGTTGTGGAGAATATAATATTTAACAAAACCTCCTAGCCTCAGATCTATCCTTGTCACATGGAATAAGAGGCAAGCCCAACTACTTCTTCAAATGACCTCAAGATGAACAAACAATTGGTACATTCTTATTTGGAGGTCTACTTGTAGAATATAAATTGTTGGACCCTCCTAAAATTTGGCTCCCCGCAAACATTGAGCCTACTTGCACTCAAAATCCGGAATACACAAATTCTAGTAGAATGATGTACTCCATGGGTTACAAAGGCCTTGGATGTGGAAAATTTGAACAAGGGATAAGGGAGCCAGTCCCACTTCCACATTTTAAAATAAAGAGATATGGTGTCAGCATTTGACCCTATGGATCTCACCCCATGGATCAAGATGCTACCTACTCTGAACGCAAGGATAGCTCTATTTATTCAGACAGCACCATAGATTCCCACCATAGCCAATAAAAGGATCTTGCCTCTACAAACTATTCGTGGATACCGATGTCCTTACCATAACCCCCTCTAATACAAATATTGACCTTGTATACCGTACCTTTGTCGATTAGGACCAACAATGTCACGTGCCCCTGGATCTCTCTGAGAACGATGAGGATATTACAGAATTTATGGGCATATGGGACACTATTCCTATTGGAGATCACAATAAGGGTTTCTTCATTGACCTGGATACCTGTGCGTACTTCAGAGAGGAGGCTGAGCTTCGTGGTCAACAAAATCTAAGAAAAAGCGAGGGAAAAAGTTCCTCTACAAAGCCTCGGCAAAAATATAAGTCCAAGTCACGCAGTGAAAACCTATTTGAGGTGTTGGCCTACCAACAAATAAAAAAATCAATGGACAAAAGAAGAGACCATGTTGAGTGTGAAAATATTGTTGAGATGCCCTTAGAGGAAGATCTCAACCTTCCTCTCGATCCTACGCATATGGATGATATGTAAAAAATGCTCGTGGAAGAGACTATTGATGTTAATATTGGAACATAAGAAGAACCAAAGATAGTCAAGTTGGGGGCTTCGCTTTCTGCACAAGAATAGAAAATGTTCACTATGCTTCTCAGAGAATTTGTGGACATATTCGCATGGTCTTATGTGGACATGTTGGGCTTAGATCCATCATTGGTGGTACAACTTGGTTGTACATCCAGATGCAAAGCCCATTAAATAGAGACTACGGAAAATGCATCCATGAGTGTCCCTTATGGTTAAAGAAGAGTTAGAGAGACTATTAGCAGCAGGTTTTATAAGACCCATTGACTACTCTAGTGGATATATAACATAGTTCTAGTTCAAAAGAAACCTATTGGAATCAGAATTTGCACTGACTTTCGAGACATCAATAAGGCGTGTCCTAAAGATGATTTTCCTTTTCCCAACATCGACATGATTGTCAATTCGACTGCAGGTTACGAAATGTTGTCTCTTATGGATGGATTTTCTGGCTACAACCAAATAAAAAATAACAGAGGAGGATCAACATAAGACTACCTTTACAACCCCTTAGGGAACATTCTGTTATCAGGTAATGCCCTTCGGCCTTTAGAACGTATGTGTAACTTATCAAAGGGAAATGAATGTAATATTCCATGATATGCTTAATGACATCATGGAGGACTATGTGGATGATATCCTAGGAAAATCAAAGACAAGAGAAGACCATCCTAAGGTCTTGAGGAAATTTTTTTAGTGTCTTTGGGAATATAAGGTAAGGTTAAATCCAAAGAAATTTGTTTTTGGAGTATTATCAGGGAAGTTACTGGGCTTCATTATATCAAGATGAGGGATCAAGGTAAACCCTACCAAAGTGACTACCATTACCGAAATGCCTCCACCCAAGAACATCAAACAGTTGCGCAACTTGCAAGGGAAAATATAAGCCATTCGCCGCTTTATCTCACAGCTTGCTTAAAAATGTCACTCCTTCACCCATTTTCTTAAAAAGGATGTTGACTTCATTTGGGGACCAGAGCAATAACAAGCCTTTTCCTTGCTCAAGAAATACTTGGAAAATCCACCAGTCCTCATGCCACCAACTCCAGGTGAGCCACTTTTGTTATATATATCTACAACCCAGTTTGATATTGGTGCCTTGCTCGCCTAGTATGACCTAAGTCAACAAGAAAAAACAATGTACTATCTTAGTCATACCCTAATTGCATATGAGATCAATTATCCCCAAATTGAAAAAGCTTGTTTAGCTGTTGTTTTTACCTTCCAGAAACTTCGCCATTATCTGTTGAATACTAAAACCAAGCTTATATCCAAGGTTGACCTGCTCAAATACCTATTGTCAAAACCCACCCTTACTAGTAGGATGGCTAATTGGATCATCCTACTCAGTGAATTTGATATTGAGTACATACACCAAAAGTCAGTAAAAGGATAGGTGCTCACAGACCAACTGGCTCAGGCACCCTTACCTAGAACAGAGCCTGTGTGTTTGGACCTGCCAGATGCATCATTAATGTACATTGAAGAATCTGTCATATGGCAAGTACACTTTGACAGATCCTTTACTTTCCATGGTTCGGGGGCAGGTGTAGTACTAATCACTCCTACAAGAGACCCCATACCTCAAGCTTTCTGTCTTGGGTTTCCATGCATAAATAACATTGCAGAATATGAAGCGCTCATCGATGGGATGAAGCTAGATATAAAATGGAATATCCACCATCTTAAAGTTGTTGGTGACTCACAATTGATTATCAAGCAAGTTAATGATGAGTATAGAGTCAAGGATGACAAACTCATCCCATATAAAAAGTTGGTGGAAACTCTAAAAGAATATTTTGTGTGCATTTCCTTTGAACAAATTCCAAGGGCATAAAACTGATCTATAGATGCAATGACAACAGTGGGTTCTATGTTATAGATTCTACCAGAAAGTAATGATATGTTGTTTTTTGTTGAAAATCTATGTCAACCTACATATGACATGTCAGAATCATGTCTGGCATGTGAGGTTGTTGGTCCCTTTTCCCCATGGTATGAGCCCATCTTTAACTACCTCCAAAGTGGTACCTTTCCTCCCAATATCACCCATTCTGAAAAACAAATCCTTATCTGCGAAATAACTTGTTATACCCTCCTAGGAGGCACCCTCTATCGTCATGGCTATGATGGGAATCTATTGCATTATTTAGATGTAGCAGAGTCAGTACAAATAATCAAGGAGGTACACAAAGGAGTGTGCAGAGCCCATACAAACATGATGGTTTTAGAATTTTTTTTTGTTGAGGGTAGGTTATTATTAGCCTACTATGGAGACAGATTACTGCAATCATGTAAAGAAGTGTGTGTTATGCTAGAAATATGGGAACTTCATCCATGCACCATCACAACCTCTACAGCTGATCACAACACCATGGCCATTCTCTAAATGGGGATTAGACCTAATAGGGAAGCTCACCCCTACTTCATCTGATGGTCATACCCATATTATAATGGCCACAAAATATTTCACTAAGTGGGTGGAGGTTGTTCCATTGACATATGTTACAGGTGCTCAAATATCAAAGTTCATCATGAACCACCTCATATGTCGTTATGACATTCCTGCCACCATTGTCGCAGACAATGGAAAATATTTCAAGAACAAGATGGTAAAATCTCTATGTTAGCGCTTTCAGATATGATTAAAGTGGTCCACGCCATATTACCCTCAAGGTAATGGGCAAGTAGAAGCCACTAATAAAACACTTGTTTGAATCATGGAGAAGATAGTGAGTAAAATAGGTCGCAATTGGCATTTGCAAATTCACTCGGCCCTCTAGGCTTATAGGACCTCCATTCACACCCCTACTGGTGTGACACCTTATTCCCTAGTGTTTGGAACAAAATCCATCATCCCCCTAGAAATAGAGCTCCCTTCCCTGAGAATATCTCTTAGGGATTATCTAGATAAAGATGAGGATTATAGAGTGGCTAGACTGGTAGAACTGGAACTCCTAGATGAAAGGTGCATCCGTGCACTCAACCATCTCAAAGTGTATCAGAACAAAGTGTCATGGAGCTACAACAAGAGAATCATACCTTGTTAGTTTGAGGTTGGAGATTTGGTGTTGAAGGAAAACCAATTCAACACAAGGGTGAAAAGAGAAAAGAAAGGCAAGTTCGAACCTCATTGGTTAGGACCCTATGTCATTGTGGCCAAATTTGGGTCAAGAGCATAAAAACTTGCACATCCTAATGGAGATGAGATGCGAGAGCCCATGAATGCCATGCACCTCAAGTGGTTCTATGCTTAAACATGGCGAAAAAATCATAAAACAACCAAAAAACTAAAAATTATGAAAAATACAAAAAAAATCGAAAAAGAGAAAAAGAAAAGGAGAAAACAGGTCATCCAAATGTGAAAACTGTGCAATTGTGGCACTTTGGTTGTCCCTCGGTGAAAACTGATTTTCAACACCTTGGGAGGATTCATTGTTAACAAACATCTTGCATCTAGGGGGTACCTTTACTTAGCTCAGAGCTAGTTCTACACCTGCACCCGAGATTCTTTCTGATCCTATCCTGTCAAAGCCTTGATCTGGCTGGTTCTCCTCTTGTAAATCAGTGAAGGGATTACCTTTGTATGTTCCCATCTAACACTGAAGGCAATTTCATGCATTCACCTTCTTGTCTATAACACGTGGCATTTGTCCTTGTATATTCCCATCTAACACTGGGAGCATCCATGTTTCTTGGTTTCCTATACATAGCTTCGGAAAACCCTTTAAAAAACCCAAAAACCATGTTGAAAATCACAAAAACATTCAAATAAGATTTAAAAAACCCAAAACATTAGAAAACCATAAAATACAAAAAGTAATAGAAAATTGTTTCACACAACTCCCAAAAACAATACAAAATAGGTTGAGAACAGTCTTGCAAAAAACATAGCTTTAGTTTACTTGTTTTGTTTCTTTGTTGTGTTTTTTGCTTTATATGTTTGTGTGTACATTCTTTGTATAGTTTTACTTATTTGTACATTTGTATAATGTGTTGCTTAAAAGATTGATCTTTTCTTGCTTAGATTAGATTCATTCTTATTTGTACATATGGAGTGTGTTTTTGCATACTTGTGAATAATTGTACATAGTTGTGTTAATTAAGTTTCTTAATGTGTATATTTGGTAGATTTGTTAACATTTGTTTTTGCTTGTTTGTTTGTTTGTTTGTTTGTTACTTGTACATTGTTTTGTTATCACATCATCATATCTCCATCTATATCATCACATCTAACAGCATTTATACATCGTATATCAATAAAAATGTTGAGCCTACATCATACATGTATGCTAAGGTAATCATCACATATCATATCATCAATGGGGCAAGAGGGATCGTAAATATCAAAATATATTCCCCCCGCAAAAATATCATACAAATCATCATGTGGACTAATCAAAAGTATCTCATGTACAATACAAATGATATAATCTAAGGATATATCATGAATCAAAAACATGTGGTACACATACAACAACATCATAATATAGAGTCCAATCATCATCATAATCATCATACATGTCAAAATCAAATGTCCATATACATATGTGATTCTAGGTATGCATCATCTGGATATAAAATTTGTCATCATAGGCAAAATCAAAGTAAGCCTTCATCATAGGCATGATCAAAACTGATACATCATACATCATTGATAAAAAAATGAGCCTTCATAAGAGGCATACACCAGAAATACATACATATGTGTATAATAAAAAAATGATTCATGTCTTACTCGATCCCTCATGGGGACTCAGAGGCCTATGATCTAGAGGAGGGCGCATCACATGTGTACTCTGCTCTCCTGTTTGCCGCCCTGTTTAGGTATCTCATGGTTGCTCCACATATCTCATTGATGCCTCTAGTCTCTGTGACCTTTGTGATATGCCCA
Organism: Taxus chinensis; assembly: GCA_019776745.2. NCBI lineage: Eukaryota > Viridiplantae > Streptophyta > Pinopsida > Cupressales > Taxaceae > Taxus > Taxus chinensis. The sequence continues at coordinate 167,000,646 of CM034152.1, forward strand.
TCGACTGCTCATTTAATCTGGGTACACTCTGACCCTTGAACAACATCATAATACAAGGCCTTGTAGTAGGAATCCCTGCCAATGGTCGTAGCCAAGTCCATGTATATCTGCGGTGTCATAGTAGCTCCATTAGTCCGCTGAAATGAAGCCACCTCTTCCTATAATCTCGCTAACTCAGCCTAACCTACTATCCTCTCGACCACCAATTGGTCCCTCTCTTCAGTAATGGCCTGCACCTGTGCCTGTGATTGCTGTAATAAACTCATAATATGTGAACTCTTAGCATCCAACTGCTGGACCTACTAAAACCAGGTAGCACCATATCCTCCATTACTCACCTGTGCTCTAGCTTGATCACACTCATATGTGACAACCTGTAACTGAGCCTTGACATGATCCCTCTCAGCCTTCACCTAGAGCTGAATGGCTATGACATGATGTAACTACTGTTGTAACACAATTATCTGCCCACCATCACAACCCCCTCAATCTCCATCTCTAGCGCCACCTCTCGGCGAGCTATGTGGCGGGCTAGGCATTGACACTGAAACCTACTGTAAGGGAATTCGTATACCTACTGGAATGCCCACTCAAGGCATCTATATCTATCTAGCCACTAGTATCTACCTCTATGCCTGTCGTTGTAATGGTGGGGGACCCTGTCCATCACCACCGTCATGGCCCTGATTGTCAAACCCATCATCACCATCTTCATCATCATCATCGTCATCATCACTATCCTCCTTAGGAGGTAGCCTAACCCCTGCATCCCATGCTGCATGCGGAATGGTAAGATGAAAAGGTAATAATATCAAATACCAAGGCGCATATTGTGTTGTGACTCCAACGTCTCTAATGTGTCTCAATGGAAGCCAAGGCTGTAATACCATCTGGTCGAAACTAGCACGAGCCCTAGCTGTCTGAATCTACAACCCCATGTCAAATCTCTCTGCAGTGCAACGTGGATACCACATATCGGGACCAGGAACATCATGCACTGCACCAAACTATGGTACACATTGGTCTATACAGTAAAACTTTGTAATGTAACCCTATCTGCCAACCAAGAAATGCTCTGCTATAACCACACTCAACTTGTCTGCATCCTCGACCCACTGATACTGGTGACAGGGCCTCCATACTATCATGAACTACTGAATATCATCAAACTCTCTATGGTAATGGTAGGTATTGTCATCACCAATCCGGCACTATGATAATTCTTCACCGGGAACTCCTCGTGCTATGATTATTTACTAATGCACAACCTTTAGTTTGGTGGATGTAATCTGGAAACAAAACAACAACATAACACAAGAATACCATCGACTATGATAAGATGGAATGATGACAAATCTGAAATATCAAAGTAAATTATAACATTAACATGAAATTGTTACAATCTCACCCATGAGGTACTTCAAGTGTTATTGACTTCACTTGCCTTCCACCAATACTATGGGAGAAACTTTACAATTACACCTCTTAATGACTTCTTCAACACACCTTTAAACTGATGGCTTCCTTCGCACACTTCCTACAATATTTCTCGCTACTTCCTTCTATGCTAAATGAGGGGGGTGGCCTCTCTATTTATAGAACTTCCAGGCTTATCCATCTTATCTCTAAGATAGGATAAGGAATCCACTTTGACAAATCATATTCCATACCTTAACTCTTATCTGTACATGTAAGCTTATCTTTTAAGATAAGATAAACCTTATCATTTTACATGGGTTCCACATTTTTAGACTTTTTACAAATAAAATACACAAAATATTTATGACCTCACTCCTTATCCTTATTACCAATATAATATTTCTTATTCCTAATCATGTAGACCCTACTTCTCTAATTACCCAAACTTTGACATGTTAACATTACCAGACCACTTACGACAAATATTTACTTTTTACAACATTCCTATTGTACTTTGATTGTTACCGTACTCCACATTATTGGTGGTACCGTACTGACGGCGCCGTTATCTTCTATCAGACGCTACTACTAATTATACTTAACAACATCCTATTCCTAATACATACATTAATGAAATAGAAATTATGGAGGAAAATTTTAGTGTCGACAGTATCCCCCATGTGTCCATGGATGTCATCTCCAACTAGGACCTATCCCATCACTGAGGGCTCATGTGGATCTCAAACTCGTAAGACCCCTGTGGGGCTGCCAGTGGCTATGTGATCCCATGCCCGTTTTGCAGCAACAAGGGGGGACCCACGGTCTTCTGACTATGGTATGTAATTAGATGTAGATCCCAATATAGATGTGTTAGCATGCACTGGCCCCAATAGTATCTCTTGCCTCGTAGCAATCCACGTATCACACCAATAAGGCTAAGTGGAAATGAAGCGCTGGTCTTGTCAGTAAGTAGAATGCCACTGACAAGATCCATCAAGTACACGGGTATGCGATGTAAACTAGGATCTATAATACATCGGTTCAGATGAACTGTCATACGTCGACGAGGTATATCAACACATCCAAAAACATCAATAAGGTAGTTTGTAATCATAACATCATCACTGACATACTCGATTAACTGCTCAACAATCAGAACTCAAAATATACGCCAGACATCCTCAAGTGTAATTGTCATCTCCCCAGTAGGGAGCTAGAAGCATTGAATCTTAGAGTGCCACCTCTCAACCAAGGTTATGAGTAGGCCATAATCTAGGGTAATCAAAGGCATCTCAACTACGTAAGATAACCTTGTGACCTCTAACAGGATGTCCATCATCTACCTGTGTCGCTGATGAAAGCTTGCCTCTATGGCGACTAGTCAGCTATGTCGCTCTCTCGTCTATAGCGATGATAGTCATCTCTACTACATAACACAAGCATGTTACAACTTTCTTCTTCTTCTATACATGTTTTTCTATTTCTTCTTTAGTATTACCACTTTATCCTCTAAACTATCCTATTCATCAACTAAAATTCTTCTTTAAAATCTATTATTTCTTCTAAGTCACGAGTTTTCCCTTCTTTAGTGCCTGTGTGACCTTTTGGGCACATACTCGCCCTTTCTAGTATGTGCATGACTAGCGCATATATGCGTCATCTCTGACACTTGCATGCTCATGTTCTCATGTGTGCTCCCAACCTATCTAACCCCACCCACCTTGCGCATTTGCGCCCTTTTGGTCGCATGCACTGACATTTTCGTGTGTACTCCTAGGCGCACACAATTTACAACCCTAGACACATGTGCGCCCATTTTAGTGTCTGTGCATGCATGCATACACCATTTTGACATGTACGCCTGTGCGTATATACTTTTTTTATGCTTGCGTATGCCCATGGACACCTGCGCACCCCTAGGGCTCGTGCCCACAAAACTAACCTACTAACTACCCTAATAAATGCAATTAAAAGATAAAATTGATAGAGAGGGATGGAGTAGTCACAAATGGTCCATCGTCATCATATCGAACATACTCTCAAACAGTGTCAACATGCCTCTGGTGGTTCTACACTCTTGTCATCTCGCACGTCACTCGCGGGATCTCACAGTAAGAAATTCAATAAAGGTTGTGGTGAAAATAAAACTGATCGCGATAGTTTACCCCACTATGGAGGGAATATTTAGCCGTTTCAACCTGTTGTGTTGCCCCTGGGGAATGTTTTGAGTGTCGTGGTCATTCCAACATTTCTTCTATTAGCCGTGATAATTTTTTATATTAAATAATTAATTTTTAACTCATTTTCGCTACGCTGGGGCGTTTTCTGCTACTTGGTTAATATAGAGGATTTTTCACTATGAAAATATTCCCTAAACTTCCCCAAATTTAGACCATGTTGAAGGGCTTCTCGAGACATTTCTGACGGTATGTTGAACTTATGAAACAGATTCCGTATGCAGGTTCTATCGCCGGTCAAAGTTAAGGTCTTAAATGGGTCAACCCTAGTCAATAGTCTAATCTAGACGTGACACATGGCAATGATCAAAAGATGAAAAGGTTATTCAATATGGTTTCGGGCCTCCAGTCTTCAACTCACATTATGGCAGAAAAGAACAAGAGGCTCAAATTTTGTAACAGAGGGGAACTCGACCGCTATGAGAGTTATTTTCTTGTTTGTCAACGTGGTGGCCTCTCAAACCACCACGTGGACACTAATTTTACATTCCGACCTGGATTTGGTATCTCAATTTTTACACAATGAGTTGATTTTGCATTGCAGGTAGATAATCAGCTCAATCGAGCTATATTACTAGTTTGGTGGGGTGATCAACTCCCCACTGAGTTGATCACGTTTAACACATTGCTTGAGATTGGATTATATTTCCTTATGGTTTGTGAAGACTTGTATTCACTATTACCTTGGAGATTAACAATGCTTGGGACATATTTTATCCCATTTACCTCAAATTCAACCTAATAAGATCGACATTTTATGCAACTTAGTGGTTTCACAAACAAAGCTCGACCCATATCACAGGCGGTCTAAACTGAACCAAATCCACAACATAGAATTCAACAAACCAACTGACCGGTTGCAATGTGCCAGCCCACTGACTCGGCCATTTAAACAAACTACCAGCTTGGTGTAGAGTTAGAGTGAAGGGAAAAATGCTAGTCGTGGCCAAAGCCACGAACATGGAGGATGTGGCTTCGACTTTTAAATAGCAAGCCCAACCAAACCCCGCTCAATGTGGGATATATCCCCACATTGCAAAAAAATGCTTTCCCAAAATGCATGTCGTCAAGATTCAAATTGCGAACCTTAGGTCCCCAAAGTGCTCATGCTAACCGACTCGCCACCTAGCTCGGTGGTGATAAGAAATGAGCTCGGTCTTATAAATAGAGCTATGTGCTCTATGTTTTGGGAGACCAGACATGGAAGTTTATAGTCAAGCTCAGTTTTGAGGCACTTAGAGGTATAATCAAAAGTTGGAGTAAAAAGAAAAGTTGCTCGAAATTTCAAGACAAAGATAATGGATGCCTTATTTTCTCATGACGTGGTATATTTTTTCCTATTTAGGTGATTTTCCATTGTAGTTTCACAGAACAGGCACGAGGAACTAGTAGAGATCTGAATTTTCCAAGCACTTCTAGTCCAAACCAGGCTATGGAGTAAAAATGGAAGTTGTTCAGATTTTTATAAGATTTATAGATATATAATTTTTTTCCCAGAAGTGTTCATAAATCTCTAGTTGTAGACATTTTTTAGTCGTATTTGCAAGGGGATCACACTATGGAAGAATTGTAGGAGCCACAAATCGTTCTTGGGACAGTTGTGTACATGAATTTGTTAGCTATGCCAAAATAATTAGAACTAACCCCAGTAGTACTAAAACAAAGCTAAATCAAAACCTATGCACCATCATGATTAGAGCTTAAACAATACTAATTTTCCAATATCCTTACATTAGAACATGAATAGATATTCAAACTAACATGTTCATCCATTAATCTCTATTTTTATTGAATGTTAATCAAATGAAATGAACCTATTTAGATCCTTAGCAATCAAAGGTTTGATTGTATGTTTAAATCCCAAGGTTTTCGAAAATTGAGTCTTGTCAATCCATGACTACAAGACCATTTGACATATCTTCATATGACTTCAAAACTTGGATGGATGAATGCAAGAAATGAAGACAGTCAGTTCTTCTAATGAAGAATACTCTAAGATGATGAAATTGGCTATATCTTAGGCTCTATGCTCATTTAGGTGTAAGAAGAAAGGAAGGAGGGCTCCTTATATAGCCCAATGGATAAAAGAATCTATACATCCCTTTACATGTGGGATAATAGGGAGGTTGGATTAGTTTTGGATAAGGGAGGTTTAGAAAGGGTTGAGTCAACCTTCAGAGAGTTTATTTTGTCCTTTGGTGACTCATAGGGTTTGAGGGGATTTATTAATTAACCAAAGTGATTAAATAATAGATGTGAAAGCTTATAGAATCTTTTTAGAGGAATAATTAGTATGATTTATGTTATGAGGGGATTTTAATCAAACAAATGACGATTTATTGATTAAATAGAAGAGACAATTAATTAATTAAGAATAATTAATTAATCTAGATAGAAAGGGGTATTAATTAATTAGAAATAATTAATTAATGTAGATAGAAATGGGAGCTTAATTAATTAGAAATAATTAATTAATCTAGATAGAAAGGGGAGTTGATTAATGGAAGGTTGTTAGTTGGTGTCGTTAGATAGAAGAGTTAATAAACTAACGTAATGTAAGTAATTAATGATGGTAGCAGAGAAAATGTGCGATATTGATGATATGTCATCAATTTGCGAGAAAGGGTATAATTAGTGCAATTTAAGTATTTAAATTGCTTGAGCTAAATTATAGGTGTCTACATTTGCCCCTCTTTGAGGTGGCATAAGTTACACCACTTCAAAGATAGTAGACAGATACAATTTTGAAGACGTAGAAGAAAAATTAGTAGAAGTGAGAGATGCCCCCTCGAGTGTCGATGGGGTGATGATAAAAGGTGATAAACGATTGAAAAAGGTGAGAGAAATGGATAGAATAATGGGTAGGGCCAGGATGCCCCAGGTGAATCAAAAGAATAATGTTGATAGGAGGGTGATGTAGAAGAAATATGGAGAAGTAGAGAGAAGAACTAACTTTCATCCCTTGCATTGGCAACAACCTTAGTGTCATCATATTGCCAAAGATCTACGACATCAGTCCTTATTAAAAATATAAGCATACAACAAAAGTAGAATGACATGAAAATCCATACTACGAATAATTGTCCATTGCTAAAAACACCAACTCAATGCAACATACTAAAAGCAATGCAATATGAGAAGGAAACAAGCTCATTTAACAGGAAAAAAAAGTTCAAACACACATATTCTAACCAATAACGATCAAGATGGTTGTACAAATGTTTTGTTATCAAGCTGAAGATTCCAAAATGTTTGTGATTGACGAAAAGGGTGAAAAATTATGCCCCTAGTAAGGATACATGCAAGGGGAGATGATTAAAGACGCCCAGGTCCAATGATAAAGTGTTCGTGTGCAATGAAACAATATCAGGCAACTAAATGTGCCCCAAGTACCGATGAAGCAATCAAGCTAGCCTTCTAAATGGTTGAAAATCAAATGATCCATGAGTCGTTTGATCTATGAACACGTGAAAATTCCAGCAAGATATGGAATGAATACCATGTGCATGACATGAGTTTTAGCCGTTATGAGATGGTTTACCTAGTTTTGTAAATTTTACAATTTTTAGGATTTTTGAAAAAGTTTTGAATTTTTTTGGATTTTGAATTGATTTTTTTTAATTTTATTAGATTTTTGTAGAATTTTGATGGTTTGGATAGAGAAGAAGTATGCCCCAACACAACAGAAAGATTAACAAAATAATTATTTAATAAAAAATAATTATTCGATGGAGTGTGCAAAAGAAGTGACATCGCCTAGGAGCAATAAAATTGTCTTAGCAAGAAGAAATGAGTACCACGTGGCAAATAATACCCCAACACAATGAAAAATTAAATAAAATAATTATTCACGACGAGTAGAAGAAAAATTAGAGTGTGATGTTATATGGTGAGATTTCACACTTTATATGTATCATGATGATAGTTGAGATGTTTGTACCACATGTGTTTGAGTTTTACATGATAGATCCATAGATGATATCAATTGTATTGTACATGTGATGCTCTAGATTAGTGGATGAGATGACACGATGATATTGGTGCGGGGGGGGATAGATTTTGATATTTGCGATCCCTCTTGCCCCCATTTGACGATACAATATGCGATTATTAGCTTAACATTCATGTATGATGTATAATTAGTTGTTTATTTATAAATGATGTATATATGATGTTAGATGTGATGATATCGATGGAGATATGATGATGTGATAACAAAACTATGTACATGCGACAAACAAACACAAGTAAATGTTAACAAACCTAACCAAATGTACAGTGTTAATCAACATGAATTAACACAACTATGTACAATTATTTACAAGCATGCAAAAACCCACTTCATATGTACAAGTAAGAATGAATCTAATCTAAGAAAGAAAAGATGAATCTTATCAAAGTATGTCTAAGCAATAAACTATACAAATGTACAAACAAGTAACAACTATACAAGCAAACAATGTACACAAACAAAGCAAGAAACAAGATAAAGTAAGTAAACTAAAGTTATGTTTTTGTAAGATTGTTTTGTGAAACACTTTTATATTGTTTTTGTGTTTTGTGTTTTTTTTTTTTTTTTTTAGATTTTGATCATATTTGAATGTTTTTGCGATTTTATAAGGTTTTCTGAAGCTACGCACAGGTAACCGAGAAACGTGGATGCCCCCAGCATTAGACAAAGAATATACAAAGGTGGGTGCCACGTGTTTATAAATAGGAAGGTCAAGTCACAGAAGTGCCCCCAGCGTTAGATGGGGAATATACAAAGACCATCCCTTCACTAATTTACAAGAGGAGAAAATGACGGATCAAGGCTTGACAGGATAGGTTCACAGGGAACCTCAGATGCAGATGCAGAACTAGCCCTAGGCTAAGTAAAAGTATCCTCCAGATGCAAGATGTTTGTGAACAACGAATCCTCCCAAGGCGTCGGAAATCAGTTTTCACCAAAGGACCTATCCAAAGTGCCAAAATTGCATGGTTTTCACATATGGATGACTTGCTTTCTCTTTTTCTTTTTTTCTTATTTTATTTTTTTTGTATTTTGATCATTTTTTAATTTTTTTGTTTTTTTGTTTTTTTAATTTCTGCACCATGTGTAGACATCAAAATTGGGTCACACTCCCCTTTGTCCTTTGTCGAATAACCAGCTCAATCATACTCATCTAACCATGGCCCCTTCCACCCCCCATCACCATTAATTTAATTAAATTAATATATATCCTCACAATATTTGATATCTAATTACCCTTATTTCTACCCCACCACCTCACCTAGACACCTCATCCAACCACCTCACCCTAGACCTATTCTTGGCATGTTTCCATAACTAACTAAGACCTAACCTTACTTGCCTTAATGAGCTAAGATTTGGTCCAGCCCTAAAATCAATGCCTAAAATCTCCCTAACCACCTTCCGGCTCATAAAAAACGTAACGTCCGTTCTAAATCTGTGAATCAAGGAACGAACTTGAGCTAAAAGAGGCGAGATCTGCCAATTTTAGTAAACCTAGGGAATCTCACCTTAACCGATGCCAATCACCCTAAACTGATGCCGATCAACCTAGAACCACCGTTGGTTACCATTTATTCACCTAAACTACCTTGTTTTTGGGTTGGCACATTCTAAGAGCAAGAAAGGAGATCAGAGCTGCATGCAAGTGAAACAAGCATCCTTTTATGCATCTAGACATCCAAAACCATTACCAGGATCAATCATAGAGCCATTGCATTCACGGGAGCACTCCGGGAAATCACCGCCTCAGTACCATACATGTATTCTCTGATCAACCACCTCCACCACTCAGCCACTAGATCCTTAACACAGTAAGTATGGCCCTAGCCAGTAGGGTTTATTTCAGTTAGTAATATTTATTACTCTTGTTATTAGATCTATTCTTTACATGCTTATTGCTTCATCGCCCACTTCCCTGTGAACTCAAATATCCCTTCACCCATATCACCAAATCACTTATCCTCACCTGATGTATACGTCTGAGCATACCTAATACCTCTACAGACCTTCCCATTCACCCTTCAAAACTTTATTTGACCTTAGATCACAACTGCCATTTAATCTATTTGAGTTTGTTTTATCTCGACCATACCGACGCCAGTTTCCCATAACTGTCGTCGGTTCTACCTGAATCGGCATTGGTCACATTCAGCCGACGTCAGTCTCTGTGTTTTACACCTTGACCAAGAACATACCCAACAATCACCCTACCATTTCACCTAAATAACCCAGAATGATCCATCCCAGTACCTTGATAGACACCTCACTTCTCAGATCCAACTATAGCCTAGCCTGTTGTGATTGGATTCGCTTATTGTACTTGAATGAAATACCTAAATGATATCAACTATAGTGGGACTTTGTTTATTTCTCACATTAACTTTTTTAAACAGTGGATTGATAGCCATCTAGGAAGTATCACACGTCCCGGAACTAGCATACGCTAGGAAGTCCACTGTCATATATCATTTAACTATCTTTTTGTGGTCTTGTTTTCTATTACAAGTAGTTCCTCCTAGCCAAAAGGAAGCTCTCATATTCAGTTGTGGATCAAGAAGTCAGAATGCATGCAAGAACCATCTACCGACCAACATTTAACAGGTATTGCTCCTTGGCCTTTACCCTTATCTGTTTTGTCACTTTGAAAACGTAAAGAAAACGGTGAAACACCATGTTTAAACATAGAACCACTTGAAGTGCATGACATTCATAGGCTCGCGGAGCTCATTGCGATTGGGATGGACAAGTTTATATGCTCCTGTTCCATATTTTTCCATAATGACACAAGGTCCTAACCAATGTGGTTCAAACTTGCCTTTTTTCTCTCTTTCTGCCCTTGTGTTGAACTGATTTTCTTTCATGACCAAATCTTTGACCTCAAATTGACAAGGTACGATCCTTTTGTTATAGTTTCAGGAGACTCTGTTATGATAAACCTTGAGATGGTTAAGAGCATGGATGCACTTTTCATCCAGGAGTTCTAATTCTGCCAGCTTGGCCACTCTGTAATCCTCGTCCTTGTCCAGATAATCCCTAAGAGATATTCTCAAGGAAGGAAGCTCTATTTCCAATGGGATGATATATTATGTTCCAAACACTAGGGAATAGGGTGTCGCACCAGTAGGGATGTGAATGGAGGTCCTATAAGCCCAGAGGGCTGGGTGAATTTGTAAATGCCAGTTGTGACCTATCTTACTCACCATCTTTTCCATGATCCAAACCAATGTTTTGTTAGTGGCTTCAGCTTGCCCATTACCTTGAGGGTAATATGGTGTAGACCACTTTAATTTTATTTGAAATCAATGACAAAGGTAATCTTCACTGTCTTGTGTTGAATGATTTTCCATTGTTAGTAACTATGACCGCAAGAATGCAATACCAGACAAATAAGGTGATTTATGATAAACTTTGAAATTTGAGCACCCGTAACATAAGTCAAAAGGAATAGCCTCCACCCACTTAGTGAAATATTTCGTAGCTGTGATGATGTGGGTATGGCCATCAGATGAGGTAGGGGTGAGCTTCCCTATTAAATCAAGTCCCCATTTGGAAAATGGCCATGGGGTTGTGATTGGTTGTAACGGTTGCAATGGCGCATGGATGAAATTTCCATATTTTTGACATAGCACGCATTTCCTCACATAGTTTCAACAATTTGTTTCCATAGTAGGCCAATAGTAGCCTACCCTTAACAATTTATTTTCTAAAACCATTCCATTTGTATGGGTGTTGCACACCCCTTCATGTACCTCCTTGATTTCTTGGACTGACTCTGCTACATCTAGACAACGTAACAGATTCCCATCATAGCCACGATGATAGAGCATACCTCCTAAGAGGGTGTAACAGGCTATCTGGCAGATAAGGCTTTGTTTTTCGGAGTGGGAGATGTCAGAAGGAAAGGTATTGTGTTTAAGATAGGCATAGATGTGAGCATACCATGGGGAATATTGACCAACAACTTCACAAGCCAAGTAGGATTCCGGCATGTCATATGTAGGCTGGCGTAGATTCTCAACAAAGAATGGCATATCATTACTCTCTGGTGGAATTCGTAGCATCGAACCCATGATTTTCATTACATCTGTGGATCAGTTTTGTGCTCTTGGAATCTGTTTGAATGTAATATGCACAAAATATTCTTTCAAAGTTTCCACCAGTTTCTTGTAGGGGATGAGCTTTTCATCCTTGACTTTGTATTCGTTGTTGACTTGTTTGATGATCAATTGTGAGTCACCAATGACCTTGACATGGTGGATATCCCATTTGATTGCTAGATTCATCTCAGTGATGAGCACTTCATATTCTACAATATTATTTGTACAAGGAAAACTCAGACAGAAGACTTGCAGTATGGGGTCTCCTGAAGGAGTGATTACCATTACACCTACTCTTGAGCCATGGAAAGTGAAAGATCCATCAAAGTGCACTTGCCACATGACAAATTCCTCAATATACATTAATGATGCATCTGGCAGATCCAGACTCACAACTTCATGTTCCTGGTAATGGTGCTTCTGCTAACTGATCGACAAACACTTGTCCTTTAACCGACTTTTGGTGTACATACTCAATGTCAAATTCACTCAGCAGAATGATCCAATTAGCCATTCTTCCCATAAGGACAGGTTTTGATAACAGGTACTTGAGTGGGTCAACCTTGGATATAAGCTTGGTTTTAGTATTCAATAGGTAATGGCACAATTTTTGGAAGGTAAAAACGACAACCAGACAAACTTTTTCAATCTGAGGATAATTGAGCTCATAAGAAATTATGGTACAATTGAGATAGTACATGGATTTTTCTTTGTGACTTAGGTCATATTGGGTGAGCAACGCGCCAATAGCAAATTGAGTAGCAAAAATATATAGCAAAAGTGGCTTGCCGGGAGTTGGAGGCATGAGGATAGGCTGGTTGGCCAAGTATTATTTAAGCAACGTGAATGCATGTTGTTACTCTGGTCCCCAAATAAAGGCAACATCTTTTTTAAGCAGATGGGTGAATGAATGGCATTTGTCAGCCAGTTGTGAAATAAAACGGCGGATGGCTTGTATCTTTCCTTACAAGTTGTGCAGTTGTTTGATGTTTTAGGGGGGAGGCATTTCAGTAATGGTGGTAACTTTAGTTGGGTCTATCTCAATCCCTCTCTATGATATAATGAAGCCAAGTAACTTTCCTTACAATACGCCAAACACACACTTCTTTGGATTTAATCTGACCTTGTATTCCTGCAGGTGTTCAAAGATACGCCGTAAAATTTCAGGGTGATATGCTCTCGTCTTGGATTTCCCTAGGATATCGTCCACATAGTCCTCCATGATGTTATGAATCATATCATGGAAGATCATCGTCATTTCCCTTTGATAGGTTGCACTTCCATTTTTGAGGCCAAAGGGCATTACCTGATAACAGAAAGTCCCCTAGGGGGTTGTGAAGGTTGTCTTGTGTTGATCTTCATTTCTATTTTGATCTGATTATAACCTAAAAATCCATCCATAAGAGATAACATCTCATATCCCACAGTTGAGTCAACAATCATGTCAATATTGGGCAATGGGAAATCATCTTTTGGACACGCCTTATTGATGTCTCTAAAATTTGTACAAATTTTGATCCCGATAGGCTTCTTTTGTATGGGGACTATATTCAATATCCATTATGAGTAATCAATAAATCTAATGAATCCTGCTACCAAAAATCTTTCTAGCTCTTCTTTAACCAGCAAAGCCACTTGCGGATGCATTTTTCTGAGTTTTTGTTTGATGGACTTGGTGTCTGCGTGCACAACTAGGTTATGCAATATCAAAGTTGGATCCAAGCCCGACATATCCTTATACAACCATGCGAATATATCTACAAATTTCCGCAGAAGCATGTTGAATGTCTTTTTGTCTTGTGCAGAGAGTGAAGTTCCCAGTTTGACTATCTTTGGGATGTCTTCTATTCCAATATTTACATTGATGGTTTCTTCCACTAGCATTTTTGACAAATCCTCCATACGCGTAGGATCGTGAGGAAGGTTGAGATCTTATTCCAAGGGTATCTCTACAAGATTTTCACCCTTGGCGTGGTCACTTTTCTTGTCCATTGATTTTGTTACCTGTTTGTCAGTCAGTGCCTCAAAGAGGTTTTCACTGTGTGACTTGGACTTTTGCTTTTTCCGAGGCTTTTCCTTAGAACTTTTGCCCTTGCTTTTTCTTAAGTTCCGTTGACCACGAAGCTCAGCTTCCTCGCCAAAGTACGCGCAGGTATCTAAGTCAATGTAGAAACCCTCCTTATGGTCTCTAATTGGAATTATATCTTCAATACCCATGAATTCTGTAATGGCCTCGTCATTTTCAAAGAGATCCAGTGGTACGTGACATTGTTGGTCCCATTCCACAAGGAAAGGGTAGACAAGGTCAATTTTAGGTTCAGTGGGGGTTAAGGTAAGGACAACGGTATCCATGAATAGGTTCGTGGAGGCAAGATCCTCATATTGGCTACAGTGGGAATCTATGTCATGTCTAAATAATCAGAGCTATCTTCGCGCTCAGAATAGGTAGTGTCTTGATCATTGGGGTGTGATCCATAGGGTCGAATGTTGATACCATACCTTTCTGTTTTGAAATGTGGGAGAGGAACTAGTTCTCTTGGTCCTTGCTCATTCTTTCCACATCCTAGACCCTTGTAGCCCATAGAATACATCATTCAGCTAGACTTCTCATACTCAGGGATTTGGTAGCAAGTTGGTTGAGTATCCTTCAGGACCCAAGTTGTAGGTGGGTCCAAAAAAATTTCTTTAGCAAGTAATCCCCCAGGTAAAAATGTCCCAATAGTTTTCTCATCTCTAGGCCGTCTGAAACGATAGTTGGGTCGACCTCTTGTTTTAGGTGACAAAGATAGGTCTGAAACTAAGAGAGCTTGTTGCACATTGTATTCTCCACAACCATACTCCAGAACTTTCATCTCCCATGAATCAAAAGGAGAAGTTGATGTAGAAGCTTCACGGGTGTAAGAACTTAGGGAGTATGAATCTACCTATGATTCCATAGCTTCTGATTGAAGAGGAACAACTATATCAGTAAAGGGACACATATAGGCACCCTTACGAGAAAAGCTATTGAGAGCTTTGCAGTGAGTGAAGGGTTCTGGATCTCCTTGTATTGTAACAATGTGTCCCTCATGTTTCAACTTGATGCACTAATGGAATGTTGATGGTATGGCCTACATGGCATGAATCCATGGGCGGCCAAGAAGCATATTATATGGAAGTTCCAAGTCTAAGACATGAAACTTTGTATTATGACAAGTTGGTCCTACCTCCATTGGCAATGTGATTGTCCCAGCTGATTCCCTCTCCACATTGTCGTAAGCGGTTATGGTAATAATATGGGACTCTAGATCTTCTTCTGTATGTCCCAGTTGTTTAATTAGTTTCAAAGTGCATATATTCAAACCTGATTTGTTGTCCACAAGCACCCATTTTATCTTCCGGCGGGTAACAAATACCTAAATATACAAGGGGAGATTATCTCCCTGCTATTAAAGGAGATGTATTCAGTTGGTGCAATGTTTGCCACCGCGGCTTGAAGATTTGAAGGGTTTACTTCTAATGGCACTTCTGACCCCTGAAGAGTTTTGTACAAGATGTCCTTATGTACATTTGATATTTTAAGAAGATCCAAGATTGAAATCTTGGCATATGTCTTCTCAAGTTGTTATAAGAGATTGTACTAACTATCTTGTTGGATTGACAGAGAGGGTTATGGGATCATGAGATATGGGCATGCCTTGTTACCGCAGCACAATCCTTTCCCTTGATCCTAATGGTATTCACATGGTCATTGGAAGAGTGGATACATCCAATGAGTGAATCGTAGTGATTATTGTCACTCTTGGTATAGAGGTAGTTCACAACTCTTGTAAATTTTGGATGACTCTCCTTGATCCTACCTTTTCTCATCTGACCTACCATGTTTAGGGAACGGTTCTTTGAATATCCCCATCTTTTCATTTGGCGTTTGAGTTTTTTCTAGGGTGTCAACTTCTATCTCTCCATTGTCAATGAGATCTTGGATGTAGTGACAAAGTCTTAGGCACTTGTCTGTCTTGTGTCCCTTGACATGATGCAAATCACAATAGTCATGCTCTTTATACCATGATGGTTTAGGATACATTGTCATCAAAAGGTTGCGTCGTGGGATAAGTCACCATGTGAGTTGCATCCAATTGCTTCAATATTGCAGACAAAGGCTCATTGAGAGGAGTGAATGTTCTACTTTTAGGTGGTGGTTGAATAGGCCCTTTGGTCAGTTTAAAAGGTTGACCAACTTGAACCGTTTGTACTTGTTTGGAATATGTGATTCTGTGTCCCACCACGTTCTTGTTTTTGTTAAATATTTTTGGCTTCTCTGTGGGTTTGGCATTTTGATTATCTTTAGAATGTGATTTGATGGTTCCTTTGGCAATGAGGGATTTTTCTATTTGTATGCCCTTTTCAATGACCTCTTCAAAGGTACGAACACAATGCATTTGCAAATGGAAAGCAATGTCCGGGTTTAGATTGGGCACGAAGATACTCACAAGTTATTTTTTAGGAAATGCGCAAGGGAAGTGGTTGGCTATCCCTCTCCATCTTTTCAAGAAGCTAGCGAATGTTTCATTGGGGCGTTGTTTAGTACCACACAAGTCTGCCATGGTTATGTCACTTTCTATGTTGTACGAAAAATGTCGAACAAACCTTTGTGTTAATTCAGGCCATGTGAAGATAGACCCACGAGGTAAGCGAGTGAACCATTCTAAGGCTTGTCCCCCTAGACTCTTAGGAAAGAGTCGTATGAGGTAATTGTCGCTATATGCCACTTCTTGGCATGCCATGTAAAAATATTTCACATGATCTCGTGGATCACCTTTCCCTCTGTATTTGTCAAATTTTGGCATGTCAAACTTCTTAGGGAAGGGTTGAAGCGTCATAGTTTTATCAAATGGATGGGGGCATAACTCTTCATATTGGTATTTCTTGTTATTCCAGACATTACTTTCTTGAAGGCTTTTAAGCGTCACTTTCATGGATTGCATTTCTTGTGTAAGTAATTGCTCTTTAGTATGAGAAGCAGGAATATATACACAACTGTATTCCATATCTTCTCCTTCTTGGTTTTCTATGTGAAGTTCACTAGCTTTGACCTTACGCTTCATTCTATGCACATTTTTGTTAGTTTATTTTTGTACATGAGATGTTAACAAAGCTAATTGTTGACTAAGGTTTTTTTATTTGTTGTTGAATAGTGACTTCTCCCTCAAGAGGTTCTTCTTCTTCTTCATGGCGTGGAGGTTGTTCTACATTCTCATTTTCTATTCTAACTTTACTTGGTATCTTGATGAAGGGCATTGTGTAACCCACCACATTATCATTTCCTACATTGGATGTGGTAGCATGACCATGTGTTAGGATATCATCCGTGTTAATGAGAGGTCATTCCTTCTCATTAGCCTCGTTCGTGGGTGGATTTGTCTCATGTTCTATAGGCATTCTAGCTCCTAATTCCACCACTCATGCTAGCACCCGATCTTTGTTTCTATAAAGGAATTCGTCTAACAAGGCATGGTCAAATTCAAATTCCACATGTGGTGACTCTAACTCATCACCACTATGATCTACCATCTCCTTTACTTCTTTTTTCTGTGGAAAATAAAGGCCCAAGATCATGGCCAATAAAGGGATTTGACCCTTTTTTGTTTGAAGTTTCCCAAGTTTGTGTTTGTCTTGTTTCCAAAGCCTACTTTTTGAGTCCTAATCTTGTTTTAGGGGCCATGACGTATGATAGTTTCACTAAGGTGTTTTGAATGTGTTCAAAAGATATTGATTAAGCTTAAGTGAAACACAAAAGAGAATGTCAAGAGTTCAAGAATTATAATGAATGTCAAAGTACCAATGTGACAAAGTGATTGCTCTAAATGAATAAGTCAATAGTGATAAACAAGACACAATCACACAATGTTTAGTTCCAAACCAATCAATCAAATGATGTACTTCCTAAATCCATTTTCAAAAAGGTAGTTGGTGTCGTAAGATGATTAACAAAATGTCACTACTTATGTCGAGTTCAAAGAAATGAACAAGGCGTAAGTAATAACAAGGAGTTAACACGATCTCCAAACAAAGTATACTAAAAGCAAGCTCAAATCCAGTCAAGACCTATATTCCAAAAAGTGGCAGTTACGATTGTGAGTGACACAACAATTTCACCAAGATATGTTAACCAAACTTTACGAGAAAGTAAGGTATTTATATCAAGATGATATTGATATAACACACACAAATGGTAACACTCAACACTTTTCAAAATCAAGGTAGTAATTGGAATCAAACTAAAGCTAGAGTATACCTAGGAATTGTTAAAGTGTACATAGCGTAACCTCACAATATAGATATTTAGGTCAAGTTTACAAGAAACAAGACGTAAATACCAAAATTGTAGTGACACGATATAAACAAGATAACCGTTCAAAGGAGAGTCAAGGTGATGAACCAAGCCTAACTATGATGACGATATTGACTTGGGTATCAAGATCATAAAGGATACCAATGATATGAAAATGTCTCCACACACTTTAGACGTTTAACAACTCAGCTGCAAACATGGATGAGCGTAAATGGACACAAAAGTGGCGAATACAATCAATTAGCAACGCAAGGGTAGTCACTCTTCTTTTGATCAACAAAGTGTCAAAAGAAAGATGAGGAAGTAGATCAATTGAGGGTGAAAAAAATGTTGGCCTCACTTTGGCAGAGTTTCACCTCGCCTTAGGGAAAGTGAAAAACTAAGAAAAAGTAACAGCTTCACACGTTTCGTGATGAACAATGGCTCCCAACTCAAATTAGTTTTGATATTGTCCAAGTTGGCTCCTGGTCAAAGATAGCTTCCTAGGTGGTTCACTCAACTAGGTGTCACAAGTTATCTAAGAGCGAGCTCGATTTGCCAAGAAAAGTCACACTGAATAATTCTTGGAGTATCTCGGCTTTACTTTACCCCCTTCAAGCACAGTGGGTAATAAATGCATCCATCATGTACTCTCACTGGGGTCGTGATACGGATAACTTTGATGCTAAATCTCACAAATGGTAAAAACTAGTCAAGTAGGTTGTGCAGAGCACTTCCCGTTTCGTCCACAAGGTTCCCTCTTGCGTGGACTACTTTGGGGTTCCTAGGACCACCCCCATTTTTGTAGCTTAAGGCTTATGCCAAAGGGGTTATGTCCTAGTTTTAAGCAGGACGGGGCGTACCCTTATCCGAACCTGCAAATCAAGTGTTTTGAATGTGGTGTGTTTTTTTTATCTTTTAGACTTAATGTGGTTTAGTCATTCGCTATTTGGAAATCTGCAACACACGTGTAGTTAGAAAAGTTTGTTTTGAACTCCTTTCTTTGACAAACATTTTTTAGGTCTTGCACTCAAGCATTAGTAGTTCTCCAAGCAAATCACATTATTTAAAAGAGGATTAAGAGTTGATTTTGATTCTCAAGATCATCCAAGGATGCAAGAGAAGAGCATACACAACAAATAATCCAACTAAAAAGTAAAGAAAATCTTTACAATCAATGAACCATACAAAAAGCTTGATAAATGTTCATTCCCTTAAACCAAAAATGAAAGATGAAGTTTCCAATTTACCAAATGTTATAAAATGAAGACTAAAGTTACTTTTGATTCTCAAGATCACCTAAGGTGCAAGATAAGAGCATACACAAACTTTATCCCAACTATATAGAAATGAAAACTTCAAATCAAAGGACCATAGAAAAATGCTTTGTAAAAGGTTCATTCCCTTAAGCAAAATGAATAATCAAATTTCCAAGTTAATCCAAATGTTAAAAAGATAGATATCAAAGTTGTTTTTTATTCTCAAGTTCACCAAAAGTTTTAAGAGAAGAGCATACACACACTTTGGTCTAAATCAAGTAAAGCATGGAAATACAACATTCATCAAAACATTAGACATGTTAGAAAATGACTAGTTTTAAAATAAAAGGAAAACCTGTAATTTTTGTAAGTATAAATCCTAAATTTATGTTTTCATTGCATATTTAACTTTAATACATTTCCAACGCAAAAAAAAAATGGAGTCATTTCTGAGTTTGAGGAGCAAACGTGTTATGGCCTTCGGAAGATGGGTTACACATATGCTCTTATGCTCATGGGTATGCACTTGACATGCACTCATTTTTTTGTCAAAAAAAAATGTCCCTTAATATGCAAAATGGTCAAATTTTTCCAACCAAGATTCAATTTTGACA
Organism: Taxus chinensis; assembly: GCA_019776745.2. NCBI lineage: Eukaryota > Viridiplantae > Streptophyta > Pinopsida > Cupressales > Taxaceae > Taxus > Taxus chinensis. The sequence goes on from CM034152.1 coordinate 167,020,597, forward strand.
ACAACCCATCACATTAATATATGAATAGAAGACTCAACGCTATCAAACATTAATATGCTCAAGAATTTGATTTTAAAATTGACTTAACATGTTGATGAAAAAGTAAGCTCTAAAAATAAAAACATGATGAAATATTGAAAATTTCTCACCAAGATTCAATTTTGACAGTAAGCCACCACATTAATATGTAAATAGAAAACTCAACACTATCAAACACTAACCTACATGCTCAAGAATTTAAGATTTTCAAGAATTTGACAAAACTAACATGTAGAATGTTGAAAATGTAAGCTCTAAAACATGAAAACATGGAGAAATCTTGAAATTTTCCCCATCAATTCTAATTTTGACAACACTTCACCTCCTTTATACCTACAAGAAACAAGGAACACATGAAAACTCATACAAAAAAGTTAATAAAAACAAGTTATGATCAATATATGTAAAAAAATGGTTGGTAACCAAAATTGAAACTTAACTACAAAAACTTGAAATTAAATGCAAAGGACGATGGAGTAAGTTCCACGGGCATGCTAAATGTGTACATAAATTTTTTAGTTATGCCAAAATAATTAGAATTAACACCTAGTAGTCCTAAAACAAAGCTAAATCAAAACCTATGCATCATCATGCTTAGAGCTTAAAAAAGACTAATATACCAACATCCTTGCATTAGAACATGAATAAATATTCAAACTAACATGTTAATCCATTAATCTCTATCTCTATTGAATGCTAATCAAATGAAATGAACCTATTTAGATCCTTAGCAATCAAAGGTTTGATTGTATGTTTGAATCCCAAGGTTTTCAAGAGTGGAGTCTTGTCAATCCATGGCTACAAATCTATTTGAGATATCTCCATATGACTTCAAAATTTTGGATGGATGAATGTAAGAAATGAAGATAACTAGTTCTTCCAATGAAGAATACTCTAAGATGATGAAAATGGCTATAGCTTAGGCTCTATGCTCATTTAGGTGTAAAAAGAAAGGTAGGAGGGCTCCTTATATAGCCCAATGGATAAAAGAATCTCTACATCCCTTTACATGTGGGATAATATGGAGGTTGAGTTAGTTGTGGATAAGGGAGGTTTATAAAGGGTTGAGTCAACCTTATGAGATTTTATTTTGTCTTGGTGTCCCCAAATTTCACCTTGAAATCTGAGACTACCCCATGTTAAAATTTTCGTACTTTTAAAATAATGGATCGTTTTGTGTTTTTATTGCAAGAAAGTTTCTGTAATGTGTTAAGATATTCTCAAGGAGCCATATGAGCCATTTTTGCCAAATACCTAGATGCCCAAAATTGTTTTATTCTACCATTGGGGTTTGTTTGCAGAAAATTTGTATTTAATTATTTTGAGCCCCATTTGAGGCAATTTGTGCTCTGGTTTAACGCTGTTGTGATCGTACATGTCAATATTCCCATATACCAGTAGGGTTTTAACGAAGTATGGATCCTGGGCTTTATTTGTAACTTCTGACAACGTTTTGTGTTTTTAATGTTTTTCCGTTTCGTTTTCTGTGAAATTTCTCTGGATCAATTCCTTTGTTGGTTTGGCCTAATTCTTGGCTTGGAGTATCTTGAGATCACCTATGCATGTTGTGCCTGAAGGAATTCACCATCGGAGGTCTGGTTCTCTCGAAAAAGACAAAGTCATGCACCAAAAGCTTCTTTTGTGCTGGCCACATTTTTGGAAAAAGAGGGTTTAAAGTGAATCATGGGATTTTTGGAAGCAGCGGGAAGGTGGGAATTTTGTACCTTGCTAACAGGGTACTTTTTTCCATGGAAGCAACGCCACTTAACTCACAATGGGAAAATTAGAGGCAGCAGGTAGGCGAGAATTTCTTACCTGCCTTGCAGGGTAAAAATTCCTATTGTGAAATAAAAGAAAAATCACTTAAGGCATTGATGAGATTTTATTACCTACCTTGCAGGGTAAATAATCCCATTATGAAAGTCAAACGGCTTAAGTGGATCATGGGATTTTCAGAGCTGCCTTGCAGGGCAAATAATTCCATTGCCAATTGACTTTTAAAAATAGAAATTCCTTATTCCAAAAAGTGCAACCCACCTTGGGTGAATAATAATGCATTAAATAAATATTTGTTAATATTTATTCACCTAATTTTGGTGCCCAGGCTTGTGGAAAAGTCAACAAAGGGAAGTGGACAAAATGGAGTTAGAAATAGACATTTCTAAAATTAAATAAATATTATTTATTTAATGCAGCCCCTTCATGTCAAAAAGTGTGTCCCATTTAAGAGAGAAATAATACTTTTTTTAAGTATTAAAAGAATTAATTAATTCCTATTTTCAGTGGCTAAAGTCAAAGCATACTGTGAGGTTTGAGTTAACTGGAAGAAGAAGTCTAAAATTAAATAAATTTAATTTATTTAATGGCAGCTATGAGCATGCACAAAATAGGTGCCCCATTTGAAGAGTAAAACTTATTAATTAATTAATTAATTGCCAAGAATAGGAAAGACATTAATTAATTATAGAATCATGAGGATTATATAAGCAGGGGCTGCCATAAGGATGAATTAATTAATTCACAAGCAGAGAAGTGCAGCCCAGACAAAAAGTGCGCCCCATTTGGAGAGGATTTTTGCAAAGAAGGTGTAATTAATGCTAAAAGCTTCCAGAATTAGCGCAGAGGTTGAAGGAGGTTGATTTGTGTCTGGATAATTGTTTGCATAAGTGATAAAGGTGCCCTGGTGAAGTTGGTAAAATTCATGTTTGCTTTGCATGCAAATAAAACATAAAATTTGGGGCAGCAGGCTTGAATTATGCAAATTTTTATGATTAAAATCTACTGTTCATGTTCCGGTTGCCATCTTTGTCTGAATTAATTGCAGGAATTCATCACAAGTGATTTTATAAGAGAGAGCTTAAATCAATGTCTAATACATTGAATATATCATCTGAATCTGAAGAATTATCCAGATCTGTACTAGTTTTGAAGAATTCCGGCAAGATAAGGAGAAAAAGAATTGTTCAGACAAAGATTGCTCCAGCCATGGCAAAGCAGGATGAAAGAGAAAGCTCAACGGAATAATGCGTAACTTCTAGATTTGTTGAAGTCAGTAGGCCCAAATCCAGATCCAGATCTCATAATTGCAAAAGCTTCCAACACAAAGGCTTCATCCTCTTGTTTCGAACACAGCCAGTGAAGAAGTCAGTGCGTAGAAAATTCCTTCCAAGATCTTGTGCATGTGCTCCCAATCTTCCAGTGAAGCCTTCATTAAAGTTGCATTCACTTGGAGTGCTTTCTAGAATTTTTAATTGCTCATATGCAGTTAAAAACAAAAATGATGAGTTGTCTACGACCAACATTGCACTGATGCATGTACTGGAGAATCTACAAAAGCTTCAAGAGATGAACTACTCCAGCTGCTTCCAGACGCTTCTAGATCCAGCCGCTCCCAGATCTAACTTGGTGAGAATCAAAGGTAAAAGAATCAGTTGCACGCAAAATATGAAAAAGGACAAGACTGCAACTTTCCTCTTTCTTCTACTTTCTATTATTTCCTCTGACAAAGTAATTGAGCGATCAATTAAATTATAAAACTTAAGTGATTGGTTTAAAATCCATTACTTGAAGAAGTCAACTACTTGGAAATAAGTGGTGGACGTGTAAAATAGAAGGTTATATTTTCAGTTGCAAATCATGCATGTCATGCAAAGAGGAATTTCAGGAGGGAAATTATCAGTTGTTTCCTTTCCCACTTCCACATGTGCCAGTTCAACTAAAAGCTTCCAACTTGTAATTGCCCTTCTACATTCTATAAGTAGAAGAAGAACCTTCGGGTTAATTATCAGAATTTGTAAGCAACATTCTTGTGTTTCCAGACTTTGCGCTGAAACCCCTGAGAGCCACTTGAAGCAAAGGAATATACAGGGGTAGATTTTCGAAGAACTTTGTGTCACAGTGTATTTTGTTTCTAGCTTTCTATCTTAGATCTTATAATAGACTTTGTGTTATTTTAGATCTAGATCTGAAGTGTCTTTGCTTATAATTTTGTGCGTTGATATCTATTGGTTTCTTCTATGTGCATGCAATCAACTCTGTTATCTATTGATTAGGATGCACATCTTCCCCATTTCTTTCCTGTGTTTTACTATTTTCTTCCTCTATAAATATTTCCTTTCTTAAACAGTTGCTTACTTGCTACAAAACTATACAGCTATGGTTCATGAGCTGCATGGTTAAAGTAAAACCCCCATATAGATACTAGCATATTTTAATTGACAAATCTGACACGGGAGCCTCACTGATAAATGAGGGAGATTTATCTTATGACTGCCTAGGTTTTCAGCAATGCAGAAAATCTACCCAACATGTCCTTTAGTTACTCATGGGGTTTGAGGGGATTTATTAATTAACCAAAGTGATTAATTAATAGGTGTGCAAGCTTATAGAAGCTTTTTAGAGGAATAGTTAGTATGATTTATATTATGAGATGATTTTAATCAAATAAATGACGATTTATTGATTAATTAGAAGAGAGAATTAATTAATTAAGAATAATTAATTAATCTAGATAGGAATTGGTATTAATTAGTTATAAATAATTAATTAATGTAGATAGAAATGGAAGCTTAATTAATTATAAATAATTAATTTATCTAGATAGAAAGGGAAGCTGATTAACGAAAGGTCGTTAATTGGCGTCGTCGTTGGAAAAAAGAGTTAATTAACTAACGTAACGTAATTAATTAACGATGATAGCTGAGAAAATGTGTGATATTAACGATATGTCGTCAATTTGCGAGAAAGGGTATAATTAGCGCAATTTAAGTATTTAAATTGCTTGAGCTAAATTATAGTTGTCTACAATAGTTTCTGCTATTTTTCATAGTTCTTTGGGACATTGATCACCTCATTTGCAGGGATAAAGATATGTTAGTCATTATTGAAGGGTTAATTGTACTTCATTGGACGTTGAATAGATCGATTCACTTTCTATGAATCCAGAGACGTAGCCTTCGAGTGAACTTCATTATCAATTTCTAAGTTTTGGCGTTTATTTGCAGTTTTTTGGAAGCTTTTGATAAGATTAAACATCTAGATTTGGTTTATTTGATCAGTTTATAAAGTAATCATAACTGGTTAATTTGAATTGAAAGCGAAATTTCAGTATTCATAACCCACATCAGACAACTGGATGCACTTTCAGATTTATGAACTGACAATTCAGTTTGAGTGAATTCAACTTGTGAATTATTTAAAGGGTTTTGTAATAGAATCAGTAAATTCACTTAAGTTGGAAAAATCATATTAATTGATTATTTTTTGGAATCATTTTTTAAATGGGTTTTCAAGACACCCAAAATTGAATAAAATTGAACTCATGATCAATGTTGAATTTGTTGAATTTAATTATCTAAAAAAATTCTAAGTACTGCAAAAATTTAAATACCATTTTCAGATCATTGGCGCCCGTTTTTTCTCCCTGGGACACTTTTCTTGCTTTCAGGCGATCTTCCATCCTCTCATTTCTTCTAAAAATTTGAAAATCACTAAAAAAATTACAAAAATCAAAATTTCCAAAAAAAAAGAATTAATCAGGAAAATTCTAAAAATTTAAAAAAGTTCAAAACCTCCAAAAAAATTGTAAAAATTCAAAAAAATTCAAAAAATTGGTGATAGGCCCATAGAGGCTGAAACTCATGTCCTACACGTGGTATTCATCCCATATCTTGCTGGTATTTTCATGTGTTCAAGAACCAAATGACTCGTAGATCATCAATCTACAATCATTTACAAAGCTAACATGTTTTCTTCATCTGTACTCTAGGGCACATCGAGTTGTCTGGTACTGTTTCGTAGTGCACAAAACTTTATCATTGGACTCTGCGTCCTGCATCAATTTCCCTTGCATATATCATTGCTTGGGACATCATTTTTAACTCTTGTCATTGATCATGAACATTTGAGGATCTTCAACTTGATAACAAAACATTTGTGCAACCGTCTTGGTTGTTGTTGGCTTGAGTATGTGTGTTTGTACTTGTTTCCTTACTAAATAGCTTGTTTCCTTCTCGTATTGCATTAATTTCTATATGTTGCATTGGGTTTGTGTTTTCAACAATGAAAAATTGTTCGTATTATGGATTTTCATGTTGTTCTAAACTTTTTTCATATGCGTATATTTTTAATAAGGACCGATGATGTAAATCATTGACAATATGATGACACAAAAGTTGTTTTACTACATTGGATGAAATCTCATTCTTTTCTCTCCGTATTCATTTTTCTTCTATATCATTCTCCTATCAACATTATTCTTCTCATTCAATTGGGGCATCATGCCCCTCCCCATTCCTCTTTCCATTTCCTCCATCTTTTTTATTTTCGATCGACCTCTTTCATCACCCCATCGACACTCGAGGCGCATCTTTCACTCCACTAATTTTTCTTCTATCTCTTCAAAATTTACATGTTTATATTTGTCTACTATCTTTGAATTGGCGAAACTTACGCCACCCCAAAGAGGGGCAAATGTAGACATCTATAATTTGGATCAAGCAATTTAAATAGTTAAATTGTGCTAATTACACCCTTTCCCGCAAATTGACGACATATTGTTAATAATGCACCCTTTTTCTTCTATCCCTATTAATTAATTACATTATGCAAATTAGTTAACTCTCCTATCAATCAAAAGCATTGGTTAACAACCTTTCGTTAATTATTCCCCCTTTCTATCTAAATTAATTAATTATCTCTAATTAATTAACTCTATCTCCTATTAGATTAATAAATCGTCATTTATTTGATTAAATTCCTCTCATACTTTAGATTGTGCTAACTTTCTTCTAAAAAGCTTCTATAAGCTTGCACATCCCTATTAATTAATCACTTTTATTTAATTAATGCACCCTCATTAATTCCCATGAGTCACAAATTAAACTCTCCTAAAGTAAACTCAACCATTCTAAACCATGTTTATCCATTACTAACCTAACTTTTCTATTATCCCACATACAATAGGATGCAAAGCTTCTTCAAACTAGAGGGTTATATAAAGAACCCTCCTCATACCTTTCTTTTTACACCTTTGCATACATATAGCACAAACTATAGGCATTTCACCTTTGAGCATCTTCCATTAGTGTTGAGCTAGGTATCTTCATCTTGCATTTCATCCATCCAAGCTTTTGAGTCATATGAAGAGAATCAAAATGGTCTTGTAGCCATGTCTTGATGAGCCTCCATTCTCAAACCCTTGAAGATCAAACAATCGACTTTGATTGTCATGGATCTATCCAGGTTCATTTCTAGTTGCAATCTAAAGAGTAGAGGTTGAATATTTAACATGTTAGTTTGATTTTCCTTCAAAGTTCTAATGCATAATGTTGGTAGTTAGTCTCTTTAAACTCTTAACATGATGATCTTTGTGTAGTTAGCTTTGTTTTGGAACTATTAAGGTGTTGGTTTTAATTCTCTTAGCATAGTTAACTAATACATCGGTACACACCCCTATCCCGACCCAGGTGCCCTTATTTGGCTATTCTGAGCATTTTTTACATTTTTTTGTCCCTGTTTGCGACAGTCTATGTTCCTGTTTCATCATACTGCTCATTCCCAGATCACTGCGAGGTAAGAAAAATCAAGGTTAGTACCTTATCCCTCTCATTTCCTCTCATTAATAAAATCAAATAAATTGTTTAACATTCATATTTTATTGCATATCATTTATATCATAGTTGTACATTTAGATTTAAATAAAATATTTAGATTTTATTAAATCATTTTGGTGAAAGCGTAGATTATAACTATTTTCCCTAGGATCCACTACAAAACCCTAATGACTAAGGATAACTCTTCACCTTATCGGCTAGTCATACCTCATGTGAGTGTCAATCTTATTTATGACGAGGCAACCATGGCTGAGATTATTGCCCCATATCATGATGTTACTCTTTTGGATGATGCTCGGAAACGACTCTTAGCTAATGAATGCCATGTACCTATAAGCTTTGATAATTCTACTATTGGCATTATTTCTGATCCGATGAGCTTTACTCGTTGCAGACCTTGTTATACAATTAATTGTACCCCTCCTATAATTTCTAATGAAAACTTGGATGATGATATTATTAATTTCATTTTTGGTCTTGATGATTATAAAAATGTGCCTGATGGTTCTCATATTAGTCATGATGATACTCTAGCTACATATTATGCCTCTCCTATTTCATAAAATGGCAGTGCTCCTACTAATTCATTCTATGTCGATAATACGGTTAATGATATTCTTCTATTTGAATCTTTGTTTGATTTTAATGACACATTTGATAGTCATGATTCCACTTCTTTGCATATTGTTGAGTATGAGTCCCCCGCTCCACTATCATCTTCTTCTCAGAGTGTATCTAATACCATGCATGAGTCATCTCCTTGTATTATTTCATCTCCTCCTATCACTTCATCTCCATCTATTAGTTCATATCCTCCTCTCACTTTAGCTCCTTCTACTAGCTCATCTCCTCCTACTGCCTCGTCTCCATCCCATGTGGATATTTCTGATGCTAGTACTACTGATTCTATGGATGTTCCATGTCCTTCACCACCTATTACTTCTTTGGCACCAACATCTAATGTGCCCTTAACATCGAAATCTCCTATATCTCCTCTTGGTATTCCTATGATTACTCATAATGGCAAATTACAACTGCTTAACACATTATTTCCATCCTCTGATATTCCTTCACAAGATATCTTGTTCCTCATTCATGTTATTGCTCACTTACAGTCTCAAGTCCAATCTCTCACATTAGAAAACAAGGCCTATTACGCTTCCATTATAATAATTCATTGCACGACAATTCTATTCCTAAAAAGATTCATAACTCAACATTTCCTAAGGATTTTGTTATGCCTACACTTTCATGTTTTGATGGTATTGGAAATCCGTACTTGCATCTCAAGCATTATTATATGGCTATGGCTTCATATTCCAATGATCGATTATTACTTAAATCCTTTCACAATAGTCTCATAGATGACGTTCGCCAATGGTACACACATCTACCCTTTGGATCTATTTGTACTTATTGAAAGATGGAAGAAGCTTTTCTTTGTCTATTCATAGTCAATTGCCCTAGAGTCACATATGATCATCTACCTACCTTACATGAGGGAAAATCAAAACCTATCATTTATTACATCTTATGCTACACCGTTAACCTATTGCTTGTATTAGGATATGAGTAGCCGACTTGTGGCTTACCATATCATTTTACTATATCATTTATACTTTCTCATGCTCAGTAGGTCAATCTTGGTGATGGCCATAACATATGAATAGTATATATAGGGTATTGTAGGTAGTAGTTCATGACCATTCGACCATTTGAGTCTTATTGTAAGGTTTGGGGGTTTCCCCCTCGAAGTGGCAAAGCTATTTTAATTACATATTGAGATTATTTATCTACAATATTGTGTTATTTGGTGTTCTATTTATGCTCATAATCTGAATTATACAAGTAATTTCATTACAAGTGGTATCAGAGCTGCGATCCGGGCCATAATTAGGGCAAAACCCCTAATTTTTTGTTTCAGATATATCTTACGAACTGAAGATAATTTTTTAAATTTTTTTTGAACCAGAGTTGAAAATAATTCCAAGTAAGATTCCCTGAAAGTTTCAGACTTTTTAAATTTATTTTGCAAATGTTATTGCAAGTTTATAGTTTTTTTCATAAAATTGCTCCCTATGCTAAAATTTGTGGAATTTTTCCAAGTTCTTTACATTTTCGGAAAGCCCTAAAAACAATATTGGTAGTATCTTCTTTGTGTTTTTTCTTATTCGGCCTAATTTGTATCGAAACCCTAAACCATAGGGTTTGACATCATGACGGGGCCTTCCACAAGAGCCAAAAAGAATCTGGTCACTTTGGGTAAAACCCCAGATGAAGATGGGGTGGCGATAGAAGAGTTGGAGTCAGAAGGGGCAAATATAGATTCCTTAACACTAGGGTTTACCTCAGTTGATCATAAGGTGAGCCAACTTGAGCATGAACTGCGAAATGTACAATTTGAGATGGTCTATAAAGGAGGCATAGACCAAATCAATCAACGGTTGGATGATATCATGCAACATATAAAGGGCAAACAGTATGTCCCAAAGCAGTGCCAACTCAACCAAGGAGGATCTTCAGTTCAGAATAATGGGCAAAATAACCATGTTGGATTACTTTTCCATCCCAATCAGAATCTAACTTATTCGCAACCACGAAACATGATGCCGAAAGTAGAGACGCACAAAATTGATGGGAAGGATCCACTGAATTGGATAAATCAAATGGATAACTTATTTGAGTTACATCAAACCCATCAGGACAAAAGGTGACCTTAGCATCCCTGTATCTTAAACCAGACCAATTCGTCAAGTATTGATGGTTATGTGCTTAGAGGCAAAAGAGTGGTCTCAATGTCACTTGGACAATTGTTACTGAGGAGTTGCAATTGCACTATAGTTCTAGTGTTTTTGATAACTACTTTAGTCAATTGGAAAAGTTAAGACAAACAATATCAGTCAAAGATTATGTGCATCAATTCCAGAACCCGTCCTTAAGGGTGGACAATATTACAGCAGAGAACCTGAATGAATTGTTTCTTGGGGGTCTTAAGGGCCACATTGATCATGAGGTACGTATGTTTAATCCACTCAAGCTTTCTGACTCTATTATCATGGCACATAGAGTAGAGGAAAAAATTATTTGCAGTAGGAGGCATCCTTTCACTAACACCATAGACTGTAGTACCCCTTCCCCATCATTCACTCGGCCAATTAGATTGACTCCTCAAAAAATGGAAGAAAAAAGAACAAAAGGATTATGTTTTAACTGCGACAAAAAATATGGATTGGGACACAAATGTGCTGAGAAGAAGTTGTTCTATATTGAAGGATGAAATGAGGATGAAGAGGAAGTTGAATTATAGGAGAAGTTGAGGAACCATTAGAAGATGAAGTAGAGGATCACCAACCTACAATTTATTGCCATGCATTGTCATGTATTAATACTCCTCAAACACTCAAGGTTATTGGCTATCTCAAAAAATGGAAGGTGACAATGTTGATTGACTTAGGGAGTACTCATAACTTCATAAATAGTAAGTTAGTTGCCTGCCTCAATTGTTTTATTTACCTAGCTCCAGAAATGCAAGTTATGATTGCGTATGGTGGGACAAACAAGTGCACAAGAAAGTGTCATAGTATCAAGCTTTCCATGGTAGAATACATGTTAGACTCGCCTATGTTTGCTATTTCTATGGGAGGTGCAAAGATTGTTTTGGGTGTCCAATGGCTCACCACCTTGGGTGCTATAGAAATGAATTTCCAAGAATTGTTCATGTGATTTCATTAAAAAGGAAGGACAATACAATTGAAAGGGATGGTAACTAAGTATCCATAGATTATTAGCTCTCATCAGATGCAAAAGGTTCTCAGAAAAGACATAGATGGATTTGTAGCAAAGTTATTTTCCATAGAGACACACAATACAGAGTCTTCAATGCCACCTGATCTTTAACAAATTATTGATGCTCGCTTGTCTATTTTTTATGCAATTCCAAAGGGGCTACCACTAGTTAGGGATCATGGTCATGCCATTCGGTTGATTCCAGGAAGCCAACCATCTAACATCAGACCATACAGATACCCATATTCCCAAAAAAATGAGATCAAGAAAATGGTGCAGGAAATGTAGAAGGTAGGTATCATCAGGCATAGCCAGAGCACATATTTTTCACCAGTGGTCATGGTACGTAAGAATGATGAAACATGGAGGATGTGTCCAGATTACCAATAACTCAACAAGTACACCATCAAAGATAACTTTCCTATTCCAGTAATTTATGATTTACTTGAATTGCATGGTGTTATTTATTTCACAAAATTAGATCTTCGTTCGTGGTACCATCAAATTAGAATAAGAGAGGAAGATGTTCATAAAACAGCGTTCAGGACTCGTGAGGGCCATTATGAGTTTTTGGTAATGCCTTCTGGTCTAACAAATTCTCCCTTAACATTTCAAAGCTTGGTGAACACTGTTTTTAGGCCATTTTAAAGGAAATTTGTATTAGTTTTCTTTGATGACATATTGATTTACAGTAAGACATGGGAAGAACACTTACAACATATAAATAAAGTGTTGGAAGTTTTTGAGAAACATAAGCTCTATGTAAAGCCATCCAAATTTTCTTCTGGTGTATAAGAGGTAGACTACTTGGGTCACATTGTATCCCATGAAGGTGTCAAAGTTGATCCTCAGAAGATCAAAGCTATGGTGGAATGGCCAAGGCCCAAAACTCTTAAAAATCTCTGAGGGTTCTTAGGACTAACAAGGTACTACAGAAGATTTGTGAGGGGATATGGTAGAATCATGGCTCCACTCAATGCATTGTTAAAGAAGGATGTCTTCCATTAGACATGTGCATCCACTAAATCCTTTGAGCAATTGAAGGAAGACATGTGCACCACCCCAGTTTTGGCTACTCCCAACTTCTTAAAAACCTTCGTTGTTGAATGTGACACTTTAAGATCAGGATTGGGAGCAGTTATAATGCAGGAAGAAAGACCAATTGCATTTAAGAGTCACCAATTCAAAGGAAAAGATCTACTCAAACCTGTTTATGAGAAAGAAATGATGGTTATTCTTCATGCAGTCAAGCAATGGAGGCCTTATCTAATGGGTAGACACTTTAAGGTAAAAATTGATCATGATAGTCTCAAATAATTTTTGGAGCAAAGGTTATCATCTAAGGAACAACAAAAGTGGGTAACAAAAATGTTGGGTTATTATTTTGAAATCATATATAAAAAGGGTAAAGAAAATGTAGTAGCCGATGTGCTATCCATAAGGGATACACCCGCAGATGCCTTACTATGTGCAATGTCCATGTTGAAGGCCAATTGGGTGGATGAAGCAATATTGGAATGGGAGCATGACCAAGATACACAATCTCTAATATAGCATATCAAGCAAGGCTCTATAACATCTAACAAATTTGAGTGGAAAGGTAATGCCATATGTTACAATGGCAAGTTATTCTTGTGTAAAGATTTTGAGTTAAAGCATAAGATTCTTGCAGAGCTACATGCATCACCTGTTGGAGGACACTCTATGTTTTTGAAGACATATCATAGAATAAAAAGAGAATTATTTTGTGAAGGACTTAAGGGGGATGTACAAAAGTTTGTATTAGAGTGTTTGGTGTGCTAATAGAACAAAGGTGAAACCATTAAGACACCAGGTCTATTGCAACCATTACCAATTCCTAGCCAGAGATGGGAGGATGTCTCCGTGGATTTCATCACAGGATTGCCTTATTCAGAGGGTAAGGATGTTATTTTGGTGATTGTGGATAGGCTCACAAAATATGCCCATTTTTGTGCCCTGTCGCATCCATTTGCAGCCAGTGCAGTTGTGACTATTTTTTTGGAGACAGTTCAAAGGCTACATAGAACCCCAAAGATAATCGTAAGTGATCGTGATCCTATTTTCACAAGTAATTTTTGGACAAAATTATTTGCATGTTTGGGTACTCATCTAGCTCATAGTTCATCTTGCCATCCTGAACTGATGGGTAAATAGAAGTGTTCAACAAATGCTTAGAGGGGTATCTACGTTGTTTTGTATCAGATAAGCAAGAACGGTGGATTAAATGGCTGCCACTTGCAGAATGGTGGTATAACACATTTTTTCATACCTCTTCTCAAATGACCTCATTTTTAGCATTATATGATTACCATCCACAATCTATCACTTCTTCCTTGAGGGTGCAAAATAAGGACATAGATGTTGAGGAATACATTCAACATCAACAACAGGTTTTGGCTAGTTTGAAGGAGAATTCGGCATTGGCATAAAACAAGATGAAACAACAAGCATGTCAACACCATAGTGAAAGAAATTTTGAAATTGGTGATTGGGTTTTTGTATGTCTAAAACCTTACAAGCAGATGTCCCTGAAGCAACAGAAAAAGGACAAAAAAATTGCTCTGAAATATTATGGTCCTTATCAGGTTCTACAAAAAATTGGAAGTGTTGCTTATAAACTAGAGTTGCCTCAATCTTTACGCATACACCCAGTATTCCATGTCTCCTACCTGAAGAAGGTTATTGGACAGAAATTTGCAGACTAGACAGAGCTACCAGAACTTGATGAGGAAGGAAGAATCATTTTGAAACCAGAGAAGATTATGCAAACATGTACTAAGAGGCTAAGAACCAGAGACATTAAGGAATATCAGATCAAGTGGAAGAATCTGAGCATAGAAGATGCGACCTGGGAGGATGAAAGATTTTTTCAACAACATCCAAGATTATTCAATGTTGAGGACAACATTGGTTTGAGGGGGAAGGGCATGTTACGCCCTTCACCTATTACTTGTATTTGGCTATGAGAAGCTGAATTGCAACTTACCATATCATTTATACTTTCTCATGTTTAGTAGGTCGGCCTTGGTGATGTCCATAACATATGAATAGTATATATAGGGGATTGTAGGTAGTAGTTCATGATCATTTAAGCATTTGAGTCTTATTGTATGGTTTGGAGGTTGCCCCCTCGAAGTGGCGAAGCTATTTTAATTGCATATTGAGATCATTTATCTTCAATATTGTGTTCTTTGGTGTTCTATTTATGCTCATAATTTGAATTATACAAGTAATTTCATTACATCTTATGATTCAATGCTTGCATGCACTAACTAGTTTTCCAACCTATTGACTTAGAGAAACAATTTATCTTTTGTAACAGGTTGATTCCTCCCTTCAAACAACGATTGTAATATGACACATGTGAATCATTCACGCTTTTATACTATAGAGTCATTGACTTAGAACAAGATATCATTGCTACACGAGTTATCGATCCTCCTCCTATTACCACAACTACTACATCATATAGTTCTTCTTTGTTCCCATCTTTCAATCTTCCTACACAGTCTCCATCTCCTCCACCTCTCAAACACGTTCAATCTACTCCATCACTTGCACGTCCTCCATATCCTTCTCCATGTGAGGCTACACATCAGGCTCATCCTCCTATTTCATGGGAACCATTACATTTTTCTCATCACACTAAACCTCATGATGTGCTACGTACATTACTTAACAAGCATTTAATCTGCTTACCTTTTAATCAACACCATCCACCACATCACTTGTAACATCTACGTGATAAACCTTACTGCAATTATCACTATATAAATGGCCATAGGGACAATCATTGTTATGACCTTCATGATCGTTTACCACAATTAGAAGATAATGGCTTCATTTCTTTTGGCTCTCACTCGTGTGAGTAGTCTATATCTCCACTCCTTGGAAGGCACATTGTTACTCCATTTGAGTTATCTCCTTCAGCTAGTTCTAAGGTTATTGTCCATCCACCGCCATAGTCATTGCTCATGCACACTCTCCATCTCATTTATCCATTGCTGCACGATCTCATCCTCCCCATCATACTACTACTACACATTGGCTTCCACAACCCTTGACATTTGTGCTTCCCACCACCACTTCACCCATCATTGACGCCGCTCCACATGACATTCAGTTCGGCTCATACACTCATGTTGCTTTCATTCCACATGCTTCCATCACTTTACGTCGGTTTGGTCTTTGGTAGGTGATTTCTATCACCTTATCCCCTGATGATGCATTCGTGTTTTTACGGTTCTTACATGACTGTTGAGGGATCTGTTACAATAAAAAACTCTCTTCATGCACTTTCTTGATTCGTTTACTACACATTATCGACTCATTTCCTGATGATGCACTTTTACTTTACGATTCATTCTTGATTGCTGAGGGGTCTTATATAAATGAGCCTTATCATCTATACATTGGGGGCATCGCTATTCTTCTTCTCTTTCCTCATCATACTAACATGCGCTTCATTACAATATTATGATCATCTCATACTCTTACACATTACTCATTTTTACTTTATCATTCAACACAACTTTATTTACACATACAATCACATTACATACATCATCTATCATCATATATGCTACATACTCATTTATCTATCTATAATCACATTATTCAATATTAACAACTACGCATTACAAATAGAGTCAACAAATCAATGAATCATACATCATCATCACAACAACACATCAATAAACATCAAATACACTATCATATGCCAATAAATCCATATATATATATATATATATATATATATATATATATATATATATATATATATATCATTCACAATAATAGATAAAAAACATATCATCACTGTGGGGAAACTCCCCTGCATGAGTACATCTATACATATCATATCTCGTCATCGCTATCACTATCTAGTGCCACCAGAGCTCTAGAACTAGAAGCTTTGTCGCTCACCCTATGCTGTTGATCGTGATCCCTATATCTCTCTACATGCATACACAATAATGTGTTCTCAGTACACTACTATACGAAGCGACCATGTAACTCCACGTACCACACAAATACATCTTGTGCTAGGGGACCACCACCCGTGGCCTATCTATCTTGTTGTGTCTCCTCACGCGCCTCATCTATCTCACCCAGTAGCATGGTACATGTCGTTGTTGTTATCATCACTGGCTCAAACAAATGGGCATGCTCGCCCATAATAACATCCACATGCTCTAGCATACCTCCATCCACGAGTACATTGGTGGGCACATTTTGCGTCAATGTGTAGATAGAGGTGTCCACAATCAATGACCAATACACATCACTTGCATCCATAGAACAAAAAAATAGACAACAACAATAATCGATCAACTAAATAAAAAATCATCAAACATCACTATACAAATACTCGCGCTCCGCTACCGCTGCTGCTATACTATCTGGGGCATGTGATTTCCCCTCTATTCCTCCTCCCGGTGGTAGTCCCGCCACATTGGCAAAAAGTGGAAACAAAAATACCCTCCAATTTGAGGCCCACAATGCAATGTATACCTCTATACACCCCACATCATTTGCATCTATCATCTTTATCGCTGCATCTACCTCGTTTGGCCCTGGAGGTATTAGCTACTCTACTGTGGGCCCTGGTCTCCCGCCAACCCTTCTCGGTGCCCTAATAACTCTAACCCATACATATTGTTATGGGAGCATGTATTGGGCCATGCCAAAATGCTGTGAAACCCACTCAACTTGAAATAACTCGGCCACCCCAGAACACCGATCCTCTAACCACATAGTATGACATACACATTGTAGTTATAATACGTCCTCTTGCCATCCTTCATAGTCTCGGTATGGCCTCTAACCCCATACAATCTAGCATATCTCTATAGGTATATGTTTCCATCTTCCTACCTTGTACACCAGCCCGCCTATCTGTAAATATATCTGGCCTAGCCCACTCTCCTTGGGGCCCGCCAACTGGCATCAATACTGCAATATGCTCGTAGGCCCATACATGCAACAATGTCGTAGCTCCAATACCACCCCCATGTTCCTCCTACGTGAACCTATACAAATCCCTATACAAATGGGCCAATACACATCGTGCCCAGGCAAACCTAGTGCTCTCCTCCTCTATCTGACGACAAATATCATGCATCTTATATAAGATGCCTACACCACCACCCTCCATTGTAATCGATGACGCTATCACCACAGCAATAAAATTTCGCAATCACAGAACCCTTGATCTCATAATGGCATATAGGCTAATATGTGCCTCGGTAGGAACTCGAGTCCCCAAAAAATACTACCTAGTGGCTCGCATCCATCTCTGCATATCATCCACTTCTATAACATGTACCCTCTCACCAACAACAAGTAACTGTAGTATGTGATAAACATCCTTTAGTGTGACTATCACCTCCTACGTCAAGAACCAAAAAGTACACGTATTTGAACACCATCTCTCACATAGAGTTATAAACATAGGCATATTACGAGGAATATCCCCCATCCTCGCTATGTGCTATAGCCTAGCACGGTTTAGAACCTCCTACTCATCGTCTGACAGCCCCAATCCGAGCAATGTATTCAAATGGTGGCCTCCATGAAACTCTCTCGAATGGATATCCCTCTACACACCACAAAACAACAACAAACACAACATTAGAGAATCATCCATATAAAAACATACTCACCTATAACATCAACACACACTAACTTTCACATTTACATTACTCTAGACTCAACTCACACTCTCTGGACATAGGTGCCCAAAAGTAGGACTGGGGCGCCCTTAAGGTCATTAGCACCTTCATTGCTCTTGTCTAAGTCCAAAATACCGAGAAATTCAAAAACACAAATTTCACAAAAAATCATTCAAAATGACTACTATCACCACATTTTTCGAAAAAAACATGCTTACCAACTCAGGTGTCATACACAACGCTATGACCGTCACCACCATCTCGAATCAACTCAGTCATGCTACTCTAACTTGCGGCATACTTATACACCCAGAGCTCGCTATCACACCCACACAAAATATAAATAGTTGTTTCTTCACTTTTTACACTACTATACATAGTAACTTTCCATTATTCACTATATTACGGTCATTCATTGTGTTCATCCCCCTAACTAATTCACATCACACTGTTTCGATCATATCTTGAGCATACCTACTCCGATTTTTGTCTCGTTTGTGGCATTCTCTTTAGAACTCAACCTTCTACCATAATGTACAAATTTCACACAAATTTTATTCCTATTCACCATCGTTTACACTTAATATACACAACCTTTTTGTAATATCCATTACATATTCATCATTACATTGATATGCGATTACTTTTTGCTTAGCGTTCATTCTCATCATCACTCCCACTTTTAATCCGAAAGGGGGGCAATACAATTGGGGTCATCCTAGAATTCCCCCTTACTCCATTATGTGAAAAATCTATGCTCATTATCCAACATTGTTGGATATCTACTCATAGCATTGTAGAGGGAGGGCGACGTCAGTTTTGATTAGCGATTAGAAACTTCTAATGACCTAACTTCTAGGGAAAATAACTAGTAAAATAAAACCATTAACACATCAATTAAGGTTCAATGCAAGAACATGAGTATATAGGAAACTCACAATTTATAGTGAGAAACCCTTAAAGGGATAACACATCCACTTGAAATCAGTGCCCTTTATTACAGAACACCCATTCTTAACTTACTAGATGATTTCGTAATTTGGTTGAGTTACATCACTCATGTTACTGAGAAGCACCTAACATGGGAAGGTTTCCAAGAACCCACTTAGCTGCTCCTTAGCAAATGACTATAATTTGCATAGGAGCTCCATACCCCTGTAACCTAGGCACCCACTAAGGAAAAAATGGGACTAACAATTTTACAACTTGATCATTTAGCTTCTTGTTTCTTCCTCAACTAATCATGGGTTATCACCTTATTATCGAAACTTCGGATACAAAAAATCAACGAAATTTCACCTTATGTCCATCTGCATCATGCTACATCTTTTAATGATTGTGAGTTAAAGTTGTTGAGATCACTAGTACTCTTCTCCCTATTTTCATCCTCTGGTGGTAAGATGCCCACCTCCTTGGTATGTTTATTGCACTCTAGATCACACATATATCAGGTTGGGAACTTGTATCACCTCCCTTACCCTCATTACCTATACCATTACTGAATAAATCAGTATGCTTCTAATTTACAGACTCATCTCAATTATTCAAGAAGATACATCTTAGTTCTCTATACTTCTCATGTATGCATCATTCTTCTGTACTTTATGCATCTCAGTCCTGATACTTTTAGGTCTACACCACACATTTAGTGGGGGCAAATATAGACACTTTAGATTAATTTATTTACTCTCTGTTCATAGTTTATCACGATTCGAGTACATCTGTTCTACTCCATATGTTTCAAATATCTCAGACCCATATACTTTTTCTCCCCCTGATCTCTTTTTCAGGACTTTTCAGTTTTCATGCATTTTTGTTAGTCAAAGAATTCGAACCACACAAGTAAATCATCTTGTTACTTTTTACCTTCTCTATACCCATATACTCTTCACATTCCATTACAAGGCTTTGACTAACAATGATATCTTTCGGGATTATTGTTCTAGCGTCAAGTTTTCAGATGGCTTTACACCTTCCATTTGAAGCACAAAATCAGACTTCGTTTATAGGTAAGTATTTTCCCATCATAGTTTGATAGCACACTACATTCATAGTAGAATGCTTTAGTATACTAAGAAGATAATGTACTAGTTTCTTAGACTACGAGTCTGAAAAAATTGCATTTAATTCAATGAAAAAATACTGCAGACTAACATATTATTTTATCTTCTCAGAGGAAAAATGTTCTATTTGAGGACTATCAGTACAACTGGGCAACATTATTCTCTAATTTTCACACTGCTACAGTCAACTGTGCATGAGTGAGAAAGTATATTTGTAATCAAACCAAATCCTTTGTCAGTTTCTTGGAAAACTAGATCTTCAAAGATTTTTATAAGTCTATGACAGACATTGAATCACCCAAGGAAAAAGATTCATTTCAGTTGAATCATCCTCTCAGAGCTGCAGATAGAAACCATGTTAATTACTAGTCAAAAAATATGACCGTACACGAGATTTGAAAGTTATGTCAATGCATTTCGTCCCTTAGGAAACTCACACAAAAATCAAAAATCGTATACATGTAGATCAAATTTGTATGATCTACTCCACACTATGCTCGGTCTACAAACCTTCTCATGATTTTTGGCCTAGATGTGAATGTTATATTCGAACAGAATAATTTCCTTAGATATAACCCTAGTTCAGGGTATGCAGCACTAGTCCAGACCTGAGAATGAGAAAAAAATGATTGATCTTCCTTCAAAATAGAATGAAATTTGGAGATTCCAAATGAGCATAGATCTTGGTAGAAACGTCCTTCACCTTCTCCAAATGTGCTTTCAAGCATTGAATACCCAAAAAATCTGACTCATAGTCTTCAAGGAAACTCTGTGCACAAAATTTAACTTCATACATGAGGCAGGGTCTATATGCCACTCAGCTTTCTCATTAATGAATTGACTTTTATTTTCTTCTGATGGAGCATCCCTTGATCTCAACAAGTGTCTCCTCATATCGTTTATTCTTCCATGGATTGACCTCTATACATGGTAGGAGATCTTACATTATTGCATTACTAAGTGCTCAAATATTACAAGAGGTATCTACAAAGAATAGGACAGAGCTCCAACCCATTTTAGGTATCACACCTTTCAATCTACTTTGATCTACGCATTGTCCTTACAACATGTTTTTTGATCACTTGTATACTCGAAGCCCATGAATAGGCGACTTCAACATGTGTGTCTTTAACAATTTCAAGGCTTTAACGATATGAAGTGATTGCATGTTAGTCTAATTTAATTATTGCCTAGAGCTCTATTTTGAGACATTTGCAAGGAAACTAATGATAATCATTTCCTCTTCGTACATTGATGGATCAAAGTTATGTCTCTTCAACACAACTTAAGATTTTGCTGCTTGTCAAAACTAAGACTCGTTTTTGCACACTTTTAGCTCTAAGTAGAGTTTGATGGAGCTCATACTATTACATGTCACAATTTGAATAACATCACTACTTAGAGTTGCATTTCCTAGAGAGACTTTTATACCTTTTTGAGCATGATTTACCATATCTGTCAAACTGCAGTAAAGCTTGGACGTCTCAAGACACCACATAACATGCCTATCACTTCAAAAAGGAGTCTATGGTTCAGATCACTATCCATAGGATTAGAGAAATGCATGCATAAATGTTTATAATGATCTCCTCCCATTTTTCCATGTAAAATAGTTAATTGCTTCATATCTCAGGCTTCACTAGTTCTCTCCAAAAATCCTTCTATGATTTATTTAAAGAAGGCTCTGGTCAATTTTTCTTGAGGCCTAAGAGTTCCAACTAGCTCAAAATGCATTTTTCAAGCAGGATGTTGGTTAGAAAAACTCAAATAACTCAAAATCCCCATTACAGAATATGAGGAGATTCGTACATGAAGCACTAAAAGACATCCCTCTATACATTCCATATGTTGGTTAGCCAGTTAGATTTTCATGTGAATCATCTGACTAATCTCATTTTAATGCAACGTGTCATTGTCTAAAGTTCTGAAAAATCCAAATTTTTGCCTGCATTTTGAATTCTGGACTCCATTTGAGCTAAATTGTACGCCATGTTTTTTCTCACACATGTTATAGACAGGTAATTTCTGATACAATTCCCATGCTCACATGAGTTTTCCTTGACCTATACCAACCTATCAACATGATCATTAGGTACCATAAACAGGCCTAACGGATGGAAGCCATTTTTAACATGAGACTTCTCACCAGATGACCCGATGACAAGGCTACGCCAGATATTTTTATCATGCTGGTACACCATCATACCTAACATGTGAGCACATGATTTTCTAGCCTACCTACCATGTCCATACTTCTAATGAACTCCTACCTCACCAACCAAGCCTGCAGTGAACACTGAAACCATCTTGAACTCTCTCTATGAGCTTAAAACATCTTGAAAAGGCACTATTAATCAACCTTCATGTCCCTTACAAGGTGTCACTTCACCTTTCGCTCCTTTTCCTTAAATTCCACTTGATATAAATGACAACACCAATTACCAGGGTTCAACAAACACACCATTATCGAACATTTACTTATACACCATACAACATGTCACATCACTTTTTAGTGATTCCCCCTAATGACCTAACATTGTGGAGGGGAATACATACCAATGTTCCATTCCCATTCTGCACCTGAAACAACTTAGTCAAGGAAAGCTTCCAGTGGCAGTGGTAGTTTTCTATGCTGTTCAAGATCAAGTGGCAACGATCAATGACAGAGACTACGATTAAGAACATTACGATTCTTATAGGAAGTAATGTGAAATATTTTCAGTATATCTTCTATTGTGTGGTTTTGTAATATGTAAGTTGTGTTTCCTACATAATTCCCTGATGTATAAGCATAGTGGTGAATAGTAACACCAGAGTAAGTCAGTTCATGGATCTTGAAAGGGTTTGTGGGAGGATCTAAAAAACCACATGAGGTGGACAGTTGATGGGACCTGTTCACGTCAAGGTTTGTGGTAAGCCTATTTAAAACCATGGAAGGAGCGAGCCTTTCTTTTGGATCAAGGTCATGAGTCACAGAGTTAGACATGCCATAGGGGTGAGCATACTACAGTTGAGAGTGTGGATGTTTTTCTACCATGTAAACACTAAGGGGGGGAATGTTAGGAATTAGTATTCACATGGTTGTTAGTATGTTACCGTAAGGTAAATATTTGTTACATGTTAGTTTATTATACATATATATTGTTATAACAAATATATAACAATATATATTACAGGATTATTGTTGTACGTGAGTTTTCAGATGGTTGAGGTTGTTAACAACCATCACCTTGTTTATAGGAAAGTATTTTCCTATATATTTGTAATCTATTGTGCAACAAACAGATAGAGAAGATAATATACAGTGTGAAGAAGATTATTTTGTGTGTTTATTCAGTGTAAATCTGTAGCTGCTCTTATAATGACCTATTCCATAGTCCATTTGTTTCTCTTGTTGGTCTTTATTTTTGTTTGTCTTGCATGTTGATCACTCATACACTTAATTCTGGTAAGGTCTTAGGGATACTTGTTTGTCAGTTATCACTCATTTGTTGTCACCTATCTCTGGTGACTAGTGCCCAGGGCTAGACAGCAGCGCCAAACACTCTTTTCCATCCTGGGCGCCCCTATCCTCTTTATGTTTGATCTTATTTTTGACATTTGAGGCCGGTCTTTTCAGTTTTCTCTCTCATCTCCTGAGGTACTAGTCGGCATGTCAGGTCATTAGTGTTCAAATTCGAACAAGATATCCCTATATAAACATAACATACATACCATTATATGGGCAAACTATTCTTATCAAGGGTTAGCTATCTACTTAGAGAAAGGGAATGCATTTGGGTCATTATTCTGCATACACACTGCATAGGAAGGGGAGTCTATTATATTCCATCCACACATTTGCATTTTTATTTAGCTATCACCCGCTACCTTTGCGTCATTAGCGCGAGGGCAACCTAGGAGCACTATTACACACACAAACACATAGAACTACATTGGGTCTAAGATGTAGTGCAACACTCAGTTGTAAGTCCACCATTGGGGTGGCCGAGGAGAGTCCGACCCCTCATTTTGTATCTTTATTTTTTAGGATTTGATGTCTATTTGAGGGTTTTATAGGTGCTTTCTTCATTGCAGGTTTGTAGTGGCTTTGGCGATTATTATGTGACCACATAGTGACAAAAGGTGAATAAGTGCAAAACCCCAACGATACTGCCAGAGCCATATCCCAAGCTTTTCTACAGACTTAGGAGGCCACAAAGAGAACCTGGGCACCTGCAGGCTCCCCTATCCCTACCAGGTGCCCTTGTCTGGCTATTCCAAGTATTTCTGCATTTTTCTGTACCTTTTTGCGACAATATGTGTTCCTGTTTCATCATATTATGCAGTCCCAAATCACTGTGAGGTAAAAAAAATCAAGGTTAGTACCTTATCCCTCTCATTTCCTTTCATTAATAAAATCAAATAAATTATTTAGCATTCATATTTTACTGCATATCATTTATATCATAATTGTACATTTAGATTTAAATAAAATATTCAATTTTTATTAAATCACTAGGACGTGGCCCAAGAATAGAAGATGAGGGGCTACTAAGACGTGGCCCAAGAATAAAGGATAATGGGCTACCCAAAGGTGAACCACAAATAAAAGATGAAGGGCTATTAAGAGGTGAACCACATATAGATAAAGATGATGGGCTACCAGGAGGCGACCCCAACGTGAGATTGTGATTGAGGAATCCTGATATGTAAGAGATGATTGGGTGATGAGAAGATAGGCTAGGGATTAATGACAGACCCAGGTGTTTCTCCATGTAATGGGAAATGTAGAGATGGAAGAATAATATGAGGATCAACTTGATGATCTTAGGATCTTTCTCTATTTTCTTTTCAAAGGACTCATCCTCTTCGCCATAATATGCGGATGCATCAAGGTCCAAAGAAAATTTGTGCTCATGATTCTCTAGAGGAATGTCATCATGTAGCCCCATGAATTCTCTGATTTCTTCTTCATTCTGAAAGAAATCAATCGGTATGGGTCGTTCTTGGTTAGTGATAGTAGGTTGATTGGATGGAAGAGGTCCAACAAGCGTTGAAGATTTAGAAGATGTTTGATGATGTAGACGAGGGGAAGGTTTGAAATTATCGTTCACCCAGAGGAATTTTATAGTGCTTCAAAAATATATCTTAGCACATTGTTTCTTGTGAAGTATTCGACATGGACGCAAACGCTAGTCTTTAGGAGATCAATAAGGATATGGTAAGATATGATTAATGGTTGAAAGGGCTCAAGGGTTGAAGCAAGATTGGATTTTGATTGATAGAATAAGATGACTCAAGAGATGAAGTTGATTTGGATTTGGATGTCTCACGAGTTGAAGAAGACGTTGATTTGAAATAGCCCGGTATTGGTTTGCCTAGGAGATGACATCGTGTAGGTAGACAAATTGGATCACGTAGAAAGTCAGTAGATTGTGATGTAGGGATCAACTTAGATTATTGATTAAAGAAATTTTGAGTCGCACACATATTCAAAGGAGGAAGACATCGTTGAGGCGACTAATAAAGGGAGTCGTATGGAAAAAGGGAGGACCGCAACTCAGGAGTTGAATTAGATGTTTGATTGGAGGAACTTGGAGTCGCACACATCTTTAAAGGAGGAAGACATCATTGAGGCGATTGATAAAGGGGGTCCTGTGAAGAAAGGGAGGACCGCAAATCAGAGGTCGAATCAATTTTTTTATTGGAGGAACTTGGGGTCACACATATCTTCAAAGGAGTAAGACATCGTTGAGGCAACTGATAAAGGGGGTCATGCAGAGAAAGGGAGAACCACGACTCATGAGTCGAACTAGAGGAATGATTAGAAGAATTTTTATTCGTATGGATCTTCAAAGGAGGAAGACGTTGTTGAGGCAATTGATAACGGGGGTCTTATAGAGAAAGGGAAGACCACGACTCAAGAGTCAAATTAGAGGAATGATGTGGAGAATTTATGGTGACACAAATCCTTAGAGGAGGAAAACATTGTTTAGGAGACTGATTATTCCTTAGAAGAAAGTCGATTAGATGAGGCTCAGGAGACTGAGGAGAATCAAAATAGTTGCATGGATTAGAATAATAAGGAGACCGAGGGGAATCAAAAGAATAACATGGATTAGAAACATCAGAATCATACCACTGACTATGAGATGAAGGTAGAAACTAGGAAAAAGTTTTGCGTTGTAAGTTTATTGATGAATAATACACGATTCAAACTTCAATGGATTCTCCCCTTGTTCGGTAAATAAGGTTTTGACTCCGAGAAAGTTTTTTATTTGTAAAGGCTCTTTGAAACATGATTGGATAAGGTCAAGTTGGCCCCAATGCCAAATTGATTCCTGTGATTTTATTCTCGACACTCTCCAATAGCTTGTCTAAGAGAGGTACAATTTTTTAGAATAAATTCTAAACAAAAGACCATTACCCCACAAGAAAATTAATGAACGAGGCCTCATATGAACAACATTTAGCACTCCTCACGAGTTTTTCTAGTCAAGTAGGTGATGGGGCACTTCCCGTTTTGTCAACTAGTTCCCTCAATGTGTTGACTACTTTGGGGTTCCTGTGGTAATCCTCATAATAAGTTTTATGGCTTATGCCAAAAAACTTTCCACATTTTAAAGTGGATGGGTTTAAGCCCTTATTTGAACATGAAAATACAATGTGCGTGAATGGTGTGTTTTTTATCTTTGATCTTAATACGGTTTTACACACCTTTGGCAACCTACACACAATGTAATCAGTATTTGTCTTGATTTTATTCTTTGACAAATGAAAAGGTCCTGCACTCAAGAGTTTAGTATTTTTCTATGCAAACCACAATGTTTAGAAAGAGGATCAAAGACATTTTTGATTCTCAAGATCACTCGAAAGCGCAAAAAAAGAGCATACGTGACATTCCCTCCTACTATTAGAAATGAGAAAACATTAACTAATGACAAATTAAGTGTTTTGAAAGATTGATTATTTAAACAACTTAAATGACGAATTTTTCCAAGTAAACCAAAATGTTATAAATGAAGATCAAAATCATTTTTGATTCTCAAGATCACTCGAAACCGCAAGAGAAGAGCATACACGACACTTGATCTAACTTAAGCAAATGGAAAAACAAGAATAAACAAAGAATTTAAGTGTTAAAAATTGATTTTTAAATAACAACTAAAATGATTAGTTTTCCTCTGCAAACTATCAACATATCAAATGTTAGCCATATTTCCAAATGACAATCAAAATGTTAGAAAAACATCCAAAATCGTTTCGATTTCTGATTCTCAAGATCACTTGAAAGCGCAAGAGAAGAGCATACACAGTCTCGATAAATTTATAACAAAAAAAGATTTTCAACAAATAGTTAAAATGCTAACACCATTTCTATACAAATTATAACCATAATGTTAGAATAATATCCATTTCTAATTCTCAAGGTCACTCGAAAGCATAAGAGAAGAGCACACATGGTGTTGATCAAATATAACGAATCTAACATGCAAAGAAAATGACCAATTTTATAATAAAGGAAAACCCTGCACTTTCTGTAAGTCTAAATCCCAAATTTATGTGTTCATTGCATAGTTCACCTCAAGACCTTTTTGTCGCATTTAGAAGCAAAAGTTATGACCTCTGGAAGATAGGTTACACATATGCTCTTATACTCATGGGAGTTGGAGATGATTTGATTAATCAACTATGATTAATTAATAGGCCAAATTAAGCTTATGAAGCCATTTGAAGATGATTTAAAATGAAATTGATAGAATTAAAAGGATTTGAAAGGGAGATTTAACCAATAAGAAGGTTTATTGATTAAATAGAGGGTTAAAAAGTTAATAATAGTTAAGTAAAAGAGAAATAGCGAAGTGTCGTTAATTGACATCCAGGATGGGGGAAATGCTAGTTCATTAACAAAGTGTCATTAATTGACCGAAATGAAGGTGAATGTTTGATAATTAGTGAGAAATCACTAATTACAATGAAATGATGAGAAAGAGTGTAATTAGTGCAATTTTAGTATTAAAACTGCGTAGTCTGACTTAGGTGTCTACATTAACCACTCTTTCTTAAGTGATGTTCCTTCGACTCTTTTGTAGCCTAGTGTTAACTTTTTCTATTTTTTTCTCTTTCTTTAAAGAGAATAGTTTGTAAAATGTCAATGATTGTAGATTTAATTAAAAATCACATACGGTATCCATTCCACCAAATTCAACCAAAACATAATCTGATTTCTTAAAATTTGTAATTTGGTAAATCGCTGAATATGTTATCTCTTGAGATTACCTTGACGAATGGCTAATGAACACCTTTTACACCATCATCCTAAATAGTGTCATTTTCAAAGCAAACAGTAAATTCTCACTTAATTGCCGAATTAAAGTTCACTGTTCTACGGTGTTATACATTGAAATTCAATTCTTCGATTTTTTTTTTTGAGGCTTTCTGGCTGCTGAATTTATCAGCGGCATCAACATGAGTCCTACGAAAGCTATTACAAAGGCAGTGCTAGTACTAAACTCAGGCAGTTCATCTCTCAAGTCAAAAATTTCTTCATCCCCTGTTCTAAATTTTATTTAATTGTCGTTTCTAATTGTTTTCAACCATTTCCAGTACGATAGGAATGGAATGCACAGTGCTCTTCTTGGGTTTCAAAAACTGCACATATATTATAGACTTTTTGTCCATCCAATTGGGCTTCTCTGCAAAATATGTTGATTGAGCTGTAGAGGTCTAAAACTGGATTTTGTTTTAGGTTATTTTACTAAGGCTTTTGCTGTTCTTTGTTTTTTTTCCAGGTATGCCCTATATAATATGGCAAATTCTCCAGCCTGTATTGCCAAGGGCAATGTTTCAGCAATTGGGTCACCTAAGTGTTCCATCGCCCACAAGAATTTGCAAATTGCTCAGGATGTAAATATACAGGTGTTTAGCGAGTTTCTTTTTCTTTTTTCTTTTTAAATCTTTTATTGCGTGAAATAGAACTATTAAGGTGGGGGATCTGGGAATCAGGGAAAATTTGATGCGTTTTCAATTTATGTAATTGCTAATTAGCTGTTTTTCAAACAAAATTTTCAATTTGCTTTCCTTCGTAAATTTTGAGTGAGATTAAGGGTCGAATTTATCATGGTCTGGAATAATCTTGGATCACATTCTATATAATCCTGGATCACATTCTATAGATTTGTAAATATATACTCAATGTGGGTAATGCCTTGACCTTGGCACTTGTCCTCTAGAGTTATGGGCTACATGCTGTGGGATAAACTTGGACCACATTTTGAGGATTTGTAAACATGGCTGATACATGATTGTACTGCATCGCCCTTATGCCATAACCTTGGTACATGTCCTCTAGAGTTATGGGCCACCATATTGTAGTGTGGGGATTTGTAACGGCTGTTCCCCATTGCCATTTGACCACAGTGCCTTGCAGTCTAGACGCCAATTAGTTGTTTCTTAACATATTTTTTTTTTTTTTTTTTCCAATCTGTAAAAAATAAAATAAAACATTAGCCAAGTTGTTATGTGAAAACATATAAATTCACTGTGAGGTTGCTCAGCACCAAGATGGCACATGTTCAAATCTCTGCATGCTCATACCCCATGATTATGCAGTTTAGTTTTTTGTGATAATGCTGAAATTGTTGTATAATGTGTGTATGTGGGGAGTTAAATTACCTTTTACGTAAATTTATTCAGTTTGTCAAAATTCACCAAGTCCTATAATATTTATATTTTTTTGGAAATGGAAAGAGGTTTTCTAATCCCTTAAAACTTTTCGTATTTGGGACCTTTACCTTTGATTGATGATTAAAACCCATCAACCTCTTTAATAAATCCTCATAGCTGTTTTGTTTGAGCTGGTGATGCTTAGGGCACAACGCGCCACCATTCGAGTTCTAAACATCATTCGAGTTCAAACCTTGACTACCAAGGGGCTCCCTGCATTGAAACCACAATTTGCCATTCCAAATGCGTGCTTTGCCTTAGTTGCACCTGACTTATATGTGATCTTGTGGACCTGGGGAATACTCTTAACACATATACGAGAGCAAGCTGTTCACTTGTTGAAGCTGCTCCCACTTGCGCCTGGTAAAGTCCAATTTCCATCACCTCCGTGTACCTGGCAAGAGGGTTTTCCCTACCTGACTGGGTGTTGGTCATCATAGTGAAAGGCTCACAGAGAAGGCACATAAATCCTGTTGAATGGTGTAAAGAGAGTATTCAAATGACATTTGAAATGAGTTACATTAATATTGAATGAAGTCAATAATACCAGTATCATGGAACATTTTTGCAATGTGTATTTATCTGTCTGTTTAATGCTTCAAGTGTAACAAGAAAAATTCTAAAAGATGAGTATAATGCTTCCTTTACTCCTAGGCAGTTCTAATACAAAACTAGGCAACGATCATCGCTATACATTGTTACCTTTTCTTCTCAGATGGAAACAAAACAAAATCTTCAGATATCATGATAAACCATAGGTGCTTGGTGATGCAGTTGTGATTAGGGCCCCCAATGAAGGGATGCATTAGACCACGCAGCTCTTATCAGAGTAGACCTCATTGAAGTAAAATCATAGGCACAACTCGTAACAAGAAACAAGAAAAATTTCTTTTATTAATGTAAGTAAGATTACAAACTTCACACAATGGCATTAAACTCCAATGACAATCTCATGACAAGACTTTGCAAGAATTCTGCCAAGAATTCAAATCCTATGACATATCCTAAGCTTGCAGACTTGGTAAAGCCTCTACAGAACCACCTTTTACCCAATTTGGAAACCTCACTAGAAGCCCATATCACATTCTTCAGATGGATGGATAGATTGCTCGATTCCTTAACCCAGAATTCGATGCCTTAATGCTCACAACTCCGTTCCACTTAGAGGTTTCATAGTGACTTTGGTGGGAGAACAAAAGATGCCTTTGCAAGCAAGAATGCCTTGTAAATATTCTTGAGAATGCCTCAAGTCACAATTGATCTTCCCATGAAGTTTTCCTTCATTGGATCAAGCTCAATCAAATCATTCGGTTTGTCCTTGGCCATGAAAGACGGATCAAGAACCATGTGTGCCTCCCTTTAATTGTAGTGATGTTGACAGGAGATCCTATGAAGTGTAGATCCAATCATTGTAGAAAACGGAAGTGGTCTTACAAGAATGTGGAGCTTCACGACATTGATAGTGTTCGACAACATAAAAATTGTATCGTGGCATCAATTAAGGATTGGCGGTGTGCGTAAGGCTTTACGACTTCAGTGTGCAAGGATAGTGTTTCGCAGCAATGGAATGATATACAAAGGTTTACGCATTTTGGTAGCTGTGCGTGACCAAGTATAGCTTTGTGTGGGTAAGGTGGTGTTATGTGGTATAAATTTGTGCGGCATGAGTAGTGATGCGTAGCTTGGTCAAGCCTTCGCGGCTTGGATAGGTTTCCACGTCGTCCGTAAGAAATGGCTAAGGCAACAATTTTACGTTGCATGCTTCGGATTTGTGTTGCATTGCACAAGTCTTTATTTACTAACTCTAAATATTTTTGGGTGATGCAAGATTGCTTGTGAACCCGAATGGTCCGGCATCATACACCTTGGGTAAGAAGAAACTTGAGCCCTTACTCAAGCATGTCTTTGAAGGTCTTCAATGGAATGACCAAGTCTAGCAATCTACACTTCATTAAGCCAAGATGCATCCTTGACTTCTCTGCTTCTCCATTTCACAAGATATTCTTTATGCTCCTTTCCACGTGTTGTCTTCACCACGCACTCATCCAGAATATATTCAATTTCTTCGCGCCTCTGCTCAAGTAGTTGGTGTCGCCAATCTACTTTTGTGCTTTCTACTTCCCCACTTGTTTGCCCCTCAAAATATGGTATAGATCCGTTACATTGAAGATAGGTGAGATGTCTATCCCTTCCGGCAATTCTATCTCATACGCGTTCTTCACAAACGTCTTCAGGATTTTGCACGGTCCAACCTTCTTCCACTTGAACTTATTGTACATTCCTCGAGGGAACTTCTCTTTGCGTAAGTGCGCAAGCAATAAATCCCCAACCTCAAAATTCAAGTGTTTCATCCTCAAATATGTGCGCTCTTTGTGCTACGCATTACTTTGCTCCAACTGTTTGCGCACTTGTTTGTGTACCTGCTTCATGTACTACTTGAAATCTTCAACTTCCACACTTCTTCCTTCTTCTCACGACAACTCTCGTAGCTCTGCAACTCCTTGGGGATTTGTTCCATACACAATCCGGAAAGGTGATTTCCTAATGCTTTTATTCACAGAGTTTTTATATGCAAACTACGCTTGCGCAAGAACCGAATCCCATGTTCTTACCTTCTCTCCTACCAAACATCTCAGCAAATTGCCAAGGCTTTTGTTGGCAACCTTTGGTTAGCCATCTGTCTACGGGTGATATGTAAAACTAAACTGCAGCTTTGTGTTCAATTTCTTCCACATTGTTCGCCAAAAGTGGCTCATAAACCTAGTATCTCTATCAAATACAATGCTATGCAGAAATCCATATAGTCTCACAACTTCCTTGAAAAACAAGTTAGCAATATGCGTAACATTATTGGTTTATTGCAGGCAATAAATGGGCCATTTTCGAGAATCTATCCACAACAACAAATATAGAATCACGACCTTTTTGCATTTTGGGAAATCCCAAAGCAAAGTCCATACTCAAATTCTCCCAGGGTTTCTTGGGTATTGGTAGTGGTTGATGTAACCCCGCGTTTTGACGCTTTCCCTTTTCCAATTGACATCTTTGCATCTTTGCACATAACTGAAGCTATTTGCAACCAGAAACATCTATTGTTTAACAATGCCAAGGTTTTATCTATCCCAAAGTGACCTAACAATCCTCAATGCTTCTCCTGGATCAAATTATCCTTCATTGATCCTTGCAGCTCGCACAATTGTGTGCCTTTGAACAACAACCCCTCCTGTAAGAAGTAGTCCAACCATGGCATGCAGTTGACGCTCATTGGTTCAGCGCATGCTCTCCATGCTTCTCCAAACTCTTCATCTCCTGCATAGAGCTCCTTTGACGCCTAGAACCCTACAACTTCCACTGCATCTTGTTCAACAAGACACATCTCCTGCTTAGTTGTTTGATTTCCCACTTTTGTGCTTCAAGGCAAATGAGTTACTCTACAAGAATTCAACCCATTTCATGCGTCTTTGATTTAGCTTTCCACGGCTATTGATGAATTGCAGTGCTTGGTGGTATGTATACAACACGGATCCCTTGGGCAATAAATAGTGCATCCACTTCTTCAGAGCTTGTCCAATGGCATAAAACTCTTGATCATAAACTGAATGTATCCTCCTTGCATCATTCAGTTTCTCACTAAAATATGTGAGGGGTCTCCCTTCCTAACTCATCATAGCCCTAATGGCTACTCCACTTGCGTCACAATCAATTTGAAATACCTTATTGTTATTAGGCAAGGCTAACACAGGCTGCTCTATGGCCTTTTTCTGAAGCTTCTGAAATTTATATTCTGCGTCTGCGGTCCATGCAAACCCCTTGTCTCCCCACATCAATTATATGATCAACGTGCAAATCTCACTAAATCCTCTAATGAAATTCTTGTAGAAGCCTAATGACATTCTTAGGTGATGGCCAATCCACTATAGCTTGCACCTTCTAGGATCTATCTTCATCCCTGCTTGAGATATCACAAATCCCAAGGACACTAGCTCTTTCTTCATGAAACTGCATTTCTTTAGGATCACCAACAACTTCTCCTCTCGCAAGCACTTTGACACTTTCCGTGAATGGACCAAGTGTTCTTCTCACGTCTTGCTGAAAATCAAAATGTCATCCAGATAAACAATTATGAACTTGCCTAAGAAAAGCTTCAAGACTTCGTTCATCAATCACATGAATGTGTGTGATATGTTGGTTAGTCGAAATGGCATGACCAACCATTCATACATCCCGTGTTTTAAAAGCAGTCTTCCACTTATCTCCTTCGCTGATTCCCAATTTAGTGATGCCCACTCCTCAGATCAATCTTCGTGAAGTACTTTGCTCCATTCGAGAAGACCATCAAATCATCCATGCACGACAATGGAAATCTATACTCGATAGTTATTTTGTTGATGGCTCAGGAATCAGTGCACATTCTCCACTCTCCTTTCTTTGGTGCTAATATTTCAGGTATTGTGCATGGACTCAAAGACTCTCTTATTAACCCATTCTCAAGTGAAATGTTCCTTTTCAAAATAATTCAATAACCCATGCAATTTTATGATTTCCCACTCATTAACAATTTTCCAAATAGTTGGCGGACATAAAACCAACACATTGTTTCTAATTTTGATACTTAGGAACAACCGTAACTATCACAAGCATTCATTGACATATTCACAAACATTGAACCATGCATTGGCATTTTCACAAACAATTGGCAAGTATGAAACCAATGTTGATTTCTTTGCATTAAATGCTGATTAACATTCCTACAATCTTCATGACTGAATTACAAAGCCAAAATTTATCAAAGATAATATTAATATCGAAAATCACCAAACTCACAAGTGATAGGTATTGTAGTGTATTGTAGCGGTACGACAACATTATCGTGGTGGCACTGTAGTGAAAAAATTGTAGCAGTACAACAACATTGTAGAGGTGGTACTATAGCAACTGAAAATGGAAAAAAAATTCAATTTCCGGCACAAATATGATCCCTAGATGGAATCACCTCAAGGGGTTAGAGGGTTTCGTTCTCCACACCTGTATATCAGAGGGTTTTCATCCTCAGATGAAGAGATCGAGCATAATGGCTCAAGCTCTAGATTAAGGTTTGATTGTCCAAGATGAATAATGACTAATGCCTGTTTGTAGCCCAACTTCTCCTTTTGTAACTTCTCTTTTTCAATTCCACCTAAAAGCATTTAAAAATACTTTTAATAAAATATCACTTTTCATCCACTTAATGATAATTACTTTTGACCCTCTTAATAAATAATAATAATACATAAGTGTCTTTTTCATGTTATAAAATAATAGTGACTTAGGATAACTTAAAGTATTATCATTAATTTATTTCCCATACTTTATCCCTTAGCCTACGGGAAATAGGGAATAGGGTACAAGTCTTTTGACTGGCATACTTTTGAAAACGGGACATGACAGGCCACCCTTCTTAGAATTGCTTGCCCTTAAGCAATTGCAAATTAGGATGCTCAAGGATCTCTGCTCCTTCCCATGTAGCATCTTTTGTGGAGAGATCTTTCCAACGCACCAAATATTCTGTTTTGGTCATGTACCTCAATTTCGTCTCCCTAACATCAATGATAGTTTTTGAAACCAAGATCTATTTACCTTCATCATCTAAAGGAGGTAACTCAGTTGGCGGAATGATGTGCTGTCCTAGTGCCCTTTTGAGGCACAAACATGAAATACGTTATGAATTTTGTTGTAATTTGGCAATTCAAGCTCATAAGCAACTTCTCCAATCCTCCACGTAATTCTGTAAGGGCCATAGAAGCGAGGCTTGAGATTTTCTGCTCCACTTTCTTGAGAGAAGACTATTTTTAGGGTTGCAACCTCAAGAAAACCATGTCTCCATCCTCAAAAGTTCTCTCAATATGATGTCTGTCCGCATAAAACTTCCATTGATTCTGTGCTCGTTTAAGGATTTATTTGAGTGTCTCCAATATTTCTTGACTCTGTGCAATCAAGTCTCTTGCCCTTGGCACTCTACCGTCTGTAATAACCAAATCCACAAAAGAAAGAGCATCATAATCATTTAAGGATTTGAAAGGAGTCATACCAATAGACATATGATGTGAGGTGTTATAGCAATGCTATCCCATATAGAGCCATTTGATCTAATCTGTTTGTTGTTCTGCTAGATAGTTCCTCAAATATCCCTCAATGCACTTATTCACAATCGTTATTTTCCCATCTGTTTGAGAGTGGTAACTAGTACCAGGAGTCAACTCGGTTCCCATCAAATGAAAGAGCTCATGCCAAAATAAAGTAAGGAACCTGCTATCCCTGTCACTTACTATGTTCTTAGGGAATCCATGAAAGCTTGAATACTTCTTTGAAAAACAAATCAACAACTTGAGGTGCCTTAAACTTGGTTGGAACGGAAAAAGTCTATCCACTACCACATACATACAACTCTTACCTTGGACTTTTGGAAGGCCTGTGATAAAATCCATAGAAATGCTCTCCCATTTTTGATTTGGAATTGGTAAGGGCTGCAACAAACTTGTTGAAAATACCTGTTCTACTTTGTTTTGTTGGCAGATAATATACTTTCTAATGTATTGGAGGACTTCTCCTTTGAGTCCTCTCCAGGAAAATCTATCATTTGGTTGCTTGTAAGTCTTGAAATACCCTTGGTGACCAGCCAAAGATGTATCATGTATGACTCTCAAGACTATTCTTTTTTTGGAAAAGGGTAAAAGTGGGGTTTTTGAAAGGACCCGCATCCTTGTACAAGAGGCCCTTAAGGTTGGATAAAGCATTGAAGCATGATAGAAAAGAAGCCCACAGGCATCAGAGGACAATGGCCATAAGGGCAAAAACAAGAAGAAAAGACACGAGAAGAGAATAAAAAGAAAGGCGGCAACATCTATAGCTGCAACACTAACATATTACATTAGAGAATCCCGACAATGGGATCGTAATCTCATTTTAGAGGGAGAAATTCCTTTCTTTTTTCTATTTACGACTGTCCAACCATCACTCCTATTAGGGTCCGAATTTACATCTGGATGAGTTGGAAGTTGAGTATCATCACAGGACTCCTTTTTTCCAATTGATTCCTCCTTCAAGTAAATGTTTTTAGAACAATCATTATTTGTCCTTGAAGGGAGCGTTGCCTCTTGTTCATCCTTTCCCGACCCATCCAACCTTGCCGCATGGGGGAAATGCGAGTCTCATCTGGTATCTGAATCTTTTTGACATCTAAATCATGTTCTTCACGAACCTCTGCCGAATCTGCTGAAGAGGAATTTGAAACATCCTCAACAACCAACAAATTGAGTTGGGAATATTTCCACCAAGAGACTTCTTCCTTTAACTTGTGCTTCACTTTTTGACATTCTGAAGCAAGATGCCCTAGGGAAAAACATTTCCTCCATCTGAAGGGCAAGCCTTCATAGTCATGGTTGTGACCAAATCATGTCCAAAACTTTGAGATCAATGGAAGCAGGTAGATTAAGAGAGATATCCAGATCTACTAAGATTCACGCATAGGTAGTGTGAGTGTAGAGTTCTGTTTGAGAGTCGATGGATAAAAACTTACCCAAAGCATTGCCAACAGCAGTCAAACACTCCTCCCCCCAGAACTACAACGAAAGATGAAGTAAACGAACCCAGACAGGCTTGACGTTGAATTCAGGAGTGAGAGGGTTGAAGGACGGAAACAACATATTCATCGGCAAGTGTTGGTTCTGTAGTTCCCAAAGCTTGGAGAGGATAAGATCCCTATCTTCAACAAAACTAAAAGCTACAATAAAAAATCCCCTTGCATAGGGGTAAATGTCAACCCTACCAGATAAGAGAGGACGCTAGTTCGAAGAAATCTACGAGTGAAGAAGCGGCAGTCTAGGCCAGAGGCCGTTGAAGCGGCAGATCAAACCTTGGTTGGAGAAAAACTCCTCTGCCTCTAACACCGATTCTCCACAGGAAACCGAGGGAGAGGATTTGACAGCAACAAGAGGTTTAGAAGACGGAGAAAAAAAGTCAATAGCTGCAGTCTGCAAGAAAGAGCGTTTCACCTCGGCCGAACCCACAACCTGCTCCAAATTCAGAACAGTCGAAGGGCACACAGAGCGACTGCAGCCAATCAAACCACCATTGCCACAGGCGACACCACCAGAGACCTGCGCAACCAGAGAACCAACGTTGCCTTTAGGAGGGACGTCATCATCGTTATTAGCAGGGGGCTTGGAAAGGAAACACGGAGAAGTGCCACAACTAGGCTTCGCGGAAAGGGCCATAACAACAAACAAATCCTCGTTAATTATGAAAAAGGGTTTTGGTAAACCTTGGTGAGAGTCGAACCAAAGATGTAGCACTGGGATCATAAGCCTAACACTACGCCTCACTCACAACACGCCTTCGTCACCGACTCGCCTATCCTCCACCCTTCTCAAGACTTTATTCTTCACTTTTGATTCAAGAACAAGATAAATTCTATCCTTGTAAAGGATGAGGCCTTATACCTATCATCCTGTACTTTGCCTTCAAGGATATCATTAGTAAAAACATTCTTTGCTGGCTCTGCTGTTATAATAACCTTCCAATCAACAAAGATTTTGGACATAGAGCATAGAAATGGTTTTCTAGACAAGTCATCAACTAAGAAATTGTTTTTTCCCTTAACAT
This sequence comes from Taxus chinensis, assembly GCA_019776745.2. NCBI lineage: Eukaryota > Viridiplantae > Streptophyta > Pinopsida > Cupressales > Taxaceae > Taxus > Taxus chinensis. Next base: position 167,059,141 of record CM034152.1, read on the forward strand.
ACTCTATGTCAAAGTTATAGGCTTGAAGTTTACTCACCCATTTTTGCTGCCTATCATTCAAGTCCTTCTGGTTGTGGAAAAACTTCAAATTGTTGTAATCTGTCGTGACCACAAATTTGCCACAAACCAAATACTTTCTTAATTTCGCTAATGCATGTATGATGGCCAATGTAATGTCCCCGTTTCAAAATTAATTAATTTCGGATACTTGAAGCCTATTTTTATTATTTTCCGCAGGCTAAGGGGAAATTAAAAGAGGAAAATAAATTAATTTAAGTGGTCCAAGGATATTTTTATATTTTAATTGGAAAATGACACTTAAATTATATTTTAATCCAAAAAGCATTAATAGAATAAAATAATACTAGAAGGTTGTCTTTTATTATTGGGCACCTGAGTTAGAATTAATAAATAAATAAATAAAGAGGGCTACATGAATACCAAAATCCTAATTTTAGGAAAGAAGGTGGATAAAGTATTTTTAAATGTGTTTAATCCTATTCTTAGAATGGAACACCAACATAGAAGAGGAATTTATTATTTTTTAATTATTCAAAGATCATGCATGTAAGTCTAAAAGGGGATGCCCACTTTGGTGAGTGTTTAGAAGTTATAAAGGCAAATTTGGGGTTCATTGTACATTCATTTTAGAAATTTATGAGTTATTTTCTTTGTCTGCAAGTAGCTTCTGCTTGTGTAATAACAATAGAGGAGGAAATCCTTCATATGCATACGGATTTGAGGACGGAATCCCTCATTTCTCCGTTGGGTGAATTCCATTCAAAGGTTGCAGTGGTCATTTAAGGTGCAAGTGTTTCGTCAGTTCATCTCCAAACAATTGTATTCAATCACTGGTATTTTTTATTGTAGCTGGTTGGAAATAATAAAATAAAAGGTTGATTTTTACAAATTATGGTTTGTTGTTTTTATTTAGAAAAATCAGATTATCGCTGCTGTTATAAAAGTTAATTTTATTAATATTGTTGCCCTAGGATTTAACAGAAATATCCATATTTGCTAGAAGTATTTTTTCAGGGATATTACAACCAGCATCTCTTTGTCATATATGGAGAGTCCACGTTTTGTATCTTTGAGTTTCCGAATCTCAAAGGCTATAGGATGTCCCTTTTGTATCAAAACTACCCCAATCCCTTCTCCTAATGCATCACACTCTAACACAAATGGAATAGAAAAATCTGGTACACCTAATACTGGGCACGATCTCATTACCTTTTTGAGTTTGTTAAAGACTGTTTGGGCTTATTCGGATCAGCTAAATGCTCCCTTCTTCGTTAAATCAGTCAATGGAACAACCAATTGTGAAAATCCTTTAATGAACCGCCTGTAGTAATTGCAAAGACCCAAGTATCCCCTCAGTTGTGACATTGTGGTAGGAGGAGGCCAATCCAATACGGCTTGGATCTTCTGTTGGTCCTCCTGGACTCCTTGGGCTTTGATAACATGGCCAAGGCACAAAACTTTAGTCATGCCAAATTCACACTTAGAATCTTCAACAAAGAGAGTTTGTTGCTCCAAATTTTTCAGCATTGTATCCAAGTGTTTCAGATGCCCTTCCCATGTCTTACTATACACCAAAATATCATAAAAAAATACCAAAACAAACTTCCTCAAGTGCTTAGTGAAGATGTGGTTCATGCATGATTGGAAAGTAGCTGGAGCATTTGTCAAACCAAAAGGCATAACCAAAAATTCAAAATGCCCAAAGTGACACTTGAAGGCTGTTTTTTGTACATCGTCATCTCTTACCCGAATCCGATATGCATCTCCATGCAATTCATCAATCAACTCATCGATTTGGGGTATGGGGTACTTTATTTTGATGGTCTTCTTGTTCAAATCTTGGTAATCAATACACATCCTCATGGTACCATTCTTCTTCTTCACCAAGATAATAGAATAAGCAAAGGGACTAGAACTAGGCCAGATATGTCCCATCTCCAATAATTTCTGGATTGCCTTCTCAATTTTCTCTTTGAATGTTCTTGGATGGCGATAAGGAGTAATCACTATAGGTTTAAAACTTGGTTTCAACTCAATTATGTGCTAAAATCCTCTATCTGGTGGCAATCCTGGAGGTATACCATTGAACACTGTGTTATGCTTGTCTACAATAGGTTGAATGTCCACGTGGTAGGATGTCTTATCTGTGGTTGAAGCTGTAGTGTTAACCAAACAACGGGCTGCCCAAGCTACCTGTCCTCTACGAAAAGCTCTCTCCATCCTCTTAGCCGTGACCACTCTAGGAGTCCATTAGTCTTTCCTTGAAGCACAACCTCTTTCCGATTTGATTTAAACTTCACCTCCATAGTCTGATAATTCTGCGTGAATTCCCAAGGGAATGTAACAACTGCACCCCTAATACCATATTTGTCTCTCATATGCCCACAACCCCCTGTGCTTGTCAATTGTGACATCCAACTGCGGAATTCTCTTGGTGCAAGGGATAGTATAGCCATTAACCACAATAACATTTAACCCATCAAATTCTTCTGTCTTCAAACCTCTTCTGGCTACCAACCCTTCATTTATAAAGTTGTGGGTTGCCTCACCATCAATCAACAATGTGATTTTATGCCCATGTAGAACTCCACAACTCTGAAAGGGTGATATCTAAGAGCACCAGAAAGTGTAGCAAGGGTGCCTCCTGGAGTATCCTCTCTTCCTTTCTTTTACGTTCAGGTTTTTTCTCTTCAACTTTTGATTCAAACTCCTCTGCTGCTGATTCTGCATCTGATATCACCTCTATGTAATGCACTTGACCTCGCCCAAGACATCTGTGTCTAGGCTCCCATGGGTCCTTGCAAGTAAACCACAATTTCTTTCTTCTGAGCTCGTTTTTGGTCTCAACATCTTTACCCATTCTCTGTGGCAACTCTTTTTGCTAAGAAACTCCTTGCTGAAATGGTTTCTTTTGCTGCCCAAAAGGTGCTGTCTTTTGCTGCCCAACAAGTGTGTCTTTGTAAAATATTTGTTCTTAGGTGCTGAAGTTTCCAAGTTCAAAGCCCTCTTAATAGCTTCTTTCAAAGTTAGAGGAACAAACACTTTTACCAAACCCTTGAGTGGTTCCATTAGCCCTTCTATAAATAGAACAATAAGTCTCCTTTCAGTCACATCAGGAACCATTATTGATAATCTTTGGAATTCAACAATATAGCTGTCCACTGTCCCATATTGCTTGAGCTGAGTCAACTCTCTAAAGTGGATCTTTGGATCTTTTTTGTCAACCTTTGGCTGAATTCTTCTAGTGTGCTAATGGATCCGTGCCCTTGGGTGACCATACCATGGTACTACCACTCATGTGCCACTCCTTCCAAATGGAGGGTAGCAAATTTGATTGCCTCTTCTTCATACATCGGATTCAATGAGAAGTAGGTGTCTAGCTTTTGCAACCAAGACCTGACAGAACATTTATTGGATCCATCATATGTGGGTATTGTAATCTTACCCAAATGATGTTGGATATCTTTACTGGGCTGATCCCGTCGAGTCCTCCTTCCCCTCCTTGTATGATTCTTCATTTTTAGATCATAGAACTCTCGGAAAGTCATGCTCCTTGTACTGCAAGGCTGAGTTCTTCATATTCCGCATGATATGCTGCAAAGTCGTCACCTATGTGATGTTGTTGGGGATCTACCTCTTCTGGGTGTTCTTCCCTTTGCAGAAATTTTGCTTGGAAGGTCTTGGAAGGGGGTTGATTGAGGTCCTTTCATTAGCCGAAGAGCTTCCTTCTCCTTGACTTGCCTTATTCGGATTGATATTTTGGAAAGCTTGTACTAACCCTACCATGGATTCTCTCAAAGTTCTTTGGATTGTTCTTTCTAAATCCCTCTAATCTTGGCGAATAGTTTCTTGCAAAGAATTCATTTCATCTGTAGGTACTCCCTTTTCCCTGTCCTCCATGACATCTATATTCTGGTGATTGAGCCTTTCTTCTTTCTCTTTGATAATACCCGATTTCTCTTCCGCTAGCTTGCATATGATATCAAGATATTAACTTTTTCTTGCAGGTTGGCAAGATCACTGCTCTGATACCACTGAAATGTCCTCTTTCAAAATAATTCAATAACCCATGCAATTTTCTGATTTCCCACTCATTGAAAATTTCCCAAAGAGTTGGCGGACATAAAACCAACACATTGTTTCTGATTTCGGTACTTAGGAACAACCGTAACTATCACAAGCATTCATTGACATATTCACAAACATTTGGCAAACATTGAACCATGCATTGACATTTTCACAAACAATTGGCAAGTATAAAACCAATGTTGATATCTCTGCATTAAATGTTGATTAACATTCATACATTCTTCATGACTGAATTACAAATCCAAAATTTATCAAAGCTGATATTAATATTGAAAATCACCAAACTCACAAATGACAAGGTACTGTAGCAGTACGACAACACTGTAGCGGCCGCACTGTAGTAGCGGTACTATAACAACTGAAAATGGAATAAAATCTCAATCCCTGGCACATATAAGATCCTCGGATGGAATCACCTCAATAGGTTAGAGGGTTTTTGTCCTTTGCACCTGTATATTAGAGGGTTTTAGTACTCAGATGAATAGATTGAACATAATGGCTCAAGCTTTAGATCAAGGTTTGATTGTCCATGCCTCTTTTAGCCCAAATTCTCCTTTTATAACTTCTCTTTTCCAATTCCACCCTAAAAGTATTTAAAAATATTTTTAATAAAATATCATTTTTCATCCACTTAATGATAATTACTTTTGGCCCTCTTAATAAATAATAATATTACATAAGTGTCCTTTTCATGTTATAAAATAATAGTGACTTAGGACAAGTTAAAGTATTATCATTAATTTATTTCCCAAACTTTATCCCTCAGCCTACAGGAAATAAGGAATAAGCTACGGGTCTTCTGACTGGCTTAATTCCAAAAAGGGGACACGACATCAAGCAACGACTGTACTTGCTTTCTCGTATCCTCATTCTCTATAGGTGTCAACCAATATGTGGCCTTGTTTGGTCAACTAGACCCTAGTATCAAGTCCATTTGATGATTAATACTGTGCGTGGGTGGTAAATCATCCTAAAAATCCTATTGACATAAGATTCTTGTATTCACCTAGCATCCCCATCACTTCTTGCGGTATCTCCTCTGTTTGTGTGGCTTTGTCTTCCCCTTTTTTGCACGATCCTTGGAATGAATGCAAAACATTCACCATCCTCATTCACAAAATTTAAGAACTCCTTTCTTGAAAATAGCAATATCTACGTACCGCTCTTCACCTCTACACTTGTTTCCTTCAAAGGATTCAAAGTGTACTTCTGTTCGTTCTTCACCAATGAGTAAGTATTTACGTGGCCATAATGTAACGTTGTTATGTCATACTGCCAAGGTCTACCAAGTAACACATGGCATTCGTCCATGGGCATTATATTACACTTGAATTCATCTTCATATGCGTCAATCTTGATACACTCTCTGCATTGCTCATTTACAAGCAACTGATACCCCTTCAACAACCATGATACCTTATATGGGTTCGGGTGCTCAATTTTCTTCAGGCCAAGCTTCTCATCTATCTCATTAGAAACAAGATTATCAGTGCTCCCACTATCAATGATGACTTTACAACACTTACCTCCAAATTTGCAAACGGTTTTGACTAGATTCTTTCTTTGCGCGGGCAAATCTTCTTCCTTCACGGGCTTTATCAACACCCTCTTCATCATGAGAGCTTCTTGACACTCTGGTTCTTCTGCACTACTGTTAGACACATTACTTTCCACATCCACGTGGTGAGCAAAACGATCGTTGGCATTGTTTCTTCTTCCGCTACTGCTTTGTGCAGCTTGTGGACACTCAAATATGCGATGTCCAGTCTCCCTCAACAGAAACGGGTTCTGCCAAATTCTCTACCTCTTCAGCGCCCTTTTCCTCTAAAATAAACTCTACGTCCACCTCTCTGCACATGACTATGTTCATGCAAGGAGCTTGCTTCACCCTCGTGCGCACTATTCTGTGTAAACTTCCTCCTTTGCATGTGAATTTGCTTTTCCCTTGCGCATTGCATTGTTGCCTATGGGAAAAATTCTTTTCCGCCTTTAATGCAAACTAATAGTCCTCCTCCATAGATCTGAAACTAATCATACTGAACTCATCTTGAATAGAAATACACAATCCATTAACATACCTTGAGATTTTTTTGTGTCATCCTCTGTATGATCTGCTTTGATCGTTAGCCGATAAAACTCTTTAGTGTAATCCTTTACAGTCAACTCCTCCTAGCGCTAGTTTTGCAACTTTGTGAACAAATGCGACTAGTAGTCTACAGGCATGAACTTTGCCTTCAGCTTTACGACCAACCTACCTCATTTCTTTATCTTATTCTTCTCTTGGCGCACTCTCTTGGCTTGCACATGTTCCCACCATAAAGATGCATGACCTTTTAACTTAGTACAAACAAACTTCACCTTCTTAGGGTCTTCGATGCCTTCGTAGTCAAAGTACTACTTCATTTATGTGATCCAATCAATGAGCTCTTATGGATCTAGACTTCTAGAATAGCTTGGAACATCCAACTTCGCCTCTCTCCCAATCCTTGTGAAGGCACGCAAGAATTGGTCCTTTTGCTCATCAACATTTTTTGCTTCAACCTCATGGTCGTCAGGTGCTTTCTCGTCACATTCGTCATCACTTGCATCTTCATCAATGGTAATTCCTGTCCATTGCCTCTAGACGGGCTTGCATTCCTCTTATCATATTGGCCAAGTCTGCACGTCTTGGGCGCTCTATTTGCTCTAGCAATCTCCACTCTACGTGCCTTTTCATTTTTCCACACAATCACTCACTCACTCACTCAACAAGACATTGATCTACACGTTATACACAACAATCCATATGCTAAAAGATGTCTGCAACTACTTTCTACCCACACCCTTAATGTGGAAAGCAACAAATCTAAAGATAACTCATACACTAACCGAATTTATGTCTATATCTATCTCTTCAGCAGGACATAGGAATCTTTCCTTTGATACTAGATTGATGTAGTTCCGATTATGGGTCCTAATGAAGGGATGCCTTAGACCATACAACCCTTATCAAAGTAGACCTCACCAAAGCAAGTTCATAGGCACAACTCGTAACAAGAATGTAATGTCCTTTTTTCCCACTTGAGGATCAAAATTTGGACTTCCTGCCATTCCTTTTCCTTGGCAAAGAAGTAGAGGAGTTGGAAAAGGACATTGAGTTTTTATTTGTATTTGTTTTTCTAATTTTTAATGTTTCTTTTTAACATATGTTTTCCTTTAGCAGGTCAGCTGGGTTTTATGCACTTTAAAATCCAATTAAAGATTAAAAGAATAATTTAAGGAGTTGACCTTGCTATTCCAAGCTTTGGCACCAAGAGGAGGTTATAAAAGAAGGTTAGAAGACTCATTTGGAGGATTTAGATTGGCACATTTTCTCTATTTGGACATTGTAGGCTTGTTGCTCCTTGTTCTTCCACTTTTGAACGAAAACCCAAGTGCGTGGCTTCTTCCTAAAAGAACGGGAACCCTTCTAGTGGCTGGTTAGAGGATGAAAACCCTCTTTTCTTGGTTGGAGTGAAGACTTATTGAAGGCCTTTATGCAGATTTGAGTGTTGGAGGATCAAAGACATCATCTACAAATATTTGCATGCATTTTAGAGCCATTCCTAGTTGGAGCGACTAGGGTTTGATGGTGTTTGAGTGCCTTCTAGGACACAAATTACAAATCTGATTTTATATTTTGATTCGACATAATTTATAAAGCCGAAATCTCTGTTTTAGTGATTTTTGGAATAGTTTTCAGCTTCATCTACTCATTCAAAAATTTCGGGATCAATTTTAAGAGGGTTTCCATGGTTGGAAAATTATGATATTGGTCTCATTTGATTGCTGGTATTTTTATGATCATTTTGAGTATTCATTTGGGTGGAGATTCCTTGTATTCTAAGAGTTATTGAATTTACAAGTTTCAGCTGTTTTTTTTGCCATAATAAATTATAAAATTTTGAGTTTGATGATTTGATCATTTTCTGGCTTCTAAAATCAAGGGCAATCCAAGAAATCACATCCCATAATTTTTGAGTGTTTCTACGGTGGATTTCTCTCTCTCTCCTCGTCGCTAGGGTTTGAGAGTGTTTTCTAGTCCTTTATTAATTGCTGTCATAAAAATTAGACTTGCTTATTTTGGAGGTTTGAGCTAATTTCCCTAATTTTTAGTTTTGTCCCCAAAAGAGATATTACAATGGTATCAGAGCTCGGATCTTCAAAGGCCTAGGGTTTCAATGGAAGAAGGCAACATGGGTTTGATACTATCAAAGAAGGAGAACAATATGGACTCTCAAGAAGCCAAAGTTGACAAGTTGATTGCCGGCCAAAGGAGACTTGCGGATACAATGGATTTTCTAGCCCTATCCCTCCAAAAGATCATTGAACCTATGGTTCAAAATGGTGATGGTAGCTCGTCTGGAGCGAACAATACATGGCCACCAATGGGATCAGCCCAAGGATCTGTTACAAAGCCCACTTTCCTTCCTAGAGAAGAAGCTATTCCGGAGGAAGAAACAAGGTCCACCGCTGGACGAAATATTATTGCAAGCTATGTAGATTATATGGATCTTCCAAGGGAAATTCGCGAGGCTATTTCACTCGCTAAATTCTTTGGAGTGAATCGAGGAAGACCTAGGCCCAAGCCTAGACATCATATGCCACACAAGCAACATGAAGAAAAATCAAAGTTTGATGAAGAGGGGGTTAAAACCCCAAGTTCGCCATGCAATAATGGAACCATTGAGGAAGAAGGGTTGGTGATCAAGGGACCTAAAACTATGACACTTACACCCATTCCAAAGTGTCAACAACATGAAGTAAAAATTGCTCATTTTGTGGTTAATACTGAAAATGTTTTGACTTGTGATGAATCCAGAGATGAAACAAGGGGTGTGGAGCAAGAAGGGGAAGAGAAAGGGCTGGTTGGAAACCCTTCTCCAATGAAACATGATGATAATAAGCTTGCTGGTCTGTTTAGAACAATAGTCAATAAAAGGCAGATTTATGGTGTCCATGAGTATGGTAAGAGCTACAGAGTTGCCCTCTGTGAACACCATCAAGATATTGTTGAAGCCAAGGCGGAAAGCATTTCATTTGTTGAATCTGAGGAGAAGAAGGATAATTTTAACTCAGAAATTCTGAGTCACAAAATTGGGAAAATGAAGGATGTTTCAATCACACCTCATCCGGCATGGGAAGGTAGATATGTGGGGAACAACTCAAGGTATGATGGGAATCACATTTTATCTCCTTTTATATCGCTGCCATACTTATGTCATTATGGGAAAGTTGTTGATAAGAATCACATGTCATGTTTGGGTGATGATATGAAGAATTTTTGGGATGATAAATGACATTTAGACATTTTCTTGCAAGGGTATGTGGTTCCGGTTGACCTCTTGTATAATAGAAAGGAAATCTTTGGTATTATTACCCCTTGCACATGGTTAAAAAAAAATTGATGGAGAATTATTTTGAAATCATTATGTATGCTAACATGGTTATGTAGGATTCTACCCTTCAAGGACAAGGAGCCACGGATTTGATTAAGGGTGAAGACACTCATGGTTCTATTAATGAGTGCTTGGTGGCACAAGTGGGATTGAAGGTTGAAGACTTCAAAGGATTCATTGTGAAGTTAGCGGATGGTCACTGTATGCAACGTACCAAGATGTGTTCTCAACTCCAAGTTGCATTAGAACCATAGGAGCTATGTGCTGATTTCTATGTGATGACTGATTTGGGTATCATGCTTAGAGTTCAATAGTGGCATTCGTTGGGAGAGCTCACTCTCAACTATCAACGCATGCAGATAAACTTCATGGACAAAGGTAAAAAGATCACTTTGCAAGGTATGCTTCCGGAAACACTCCAAATTAGCTATTTGGCGGAAGATACTATTTCAGGGGAGTCACATTTCTGTTCTTTATCTAAAATAACAACGGATTGGAAATCACTAATTTTAGCTGAGTATGTAAATAACAACTTTGCTAATGATGTTTTTGAAGGAGAAATAAGTAAGGAAAGATACAAGGTGATGGATGGGCTTATCCTTTACAAAAACCGAGTCTATTTGGTACTTGAATCAAGGGTAAGAACAGGATCTTGAGGGCTCTTCATGATACTCCATGGGCTGATCATTTGGGCCACTTCATGAGACATGAAAAGGGTGAAGGTAAAAATTTCAGTTTTTCTCTTTGCTTATGGTATTTGATGAAAGAGAATGCTAGCATGATATGTTTAAGGAAGCATAAGTTTGAAGGGAATTATGATTTTTCTCTCTATGGATTGTTAACCCATGGTTCCATGAGAGAACCAAAAGAAGTAAGGGCAAAACGAAACAATTATGATAAACTTGCAGCTGTTCAGATGGCCACCAAAGAGGAGAATGTTGGTTCTATCTTTCAGTTTTATGACCCCATGATGAGGTATGGATTTTGTTAAGACTACCCTATTTTCATTTCAGTTTAGTCACACAATGTTTGGGGGTATCTAGAGATCCAAAATTTAGAGAAACTTTCCCTCAAAAGTCACATGGAGTTTGAGTTCGACTTGAAGAATGATGAAATCAAAATTCATGGGAATGCCAAGAAGGCTGAATCTCTCAACAAGATAACTGCTGATTTCAATTGTAGGCCTACTGTTCCTAAATTTTCAGCATATGTAAAACAAATTTCAACCCTCGCTTTATTCATGGAGTTGCTCTTCTTTGTGAAATTTCAGTCTGGTAGTTAGATCATGATTATAGGACTGAATTTGCAAAAATCAGATTAGGGGCTGCCATTAACAACCATGAACAACAGTGTATTTTTATTTTTTGAGTGCATTCCCTCATGGAATAATGAGAAAGGAAGATTTCAGTTGAATGGAGGAATAAAATCAGATTATGATGTGTTATTTTCAGACTTGTGCATTCTGATTTTTGAAAGAAAAATGCACGAGTACAACTGTTTTTGGGACAGCACTATTGAAGTTAAGGGAAAGCCTAATGTGGTTGCGGATGCTTTATCAAGGATGCCATCTCCTAGTTCATTAGAGGATGTGGAACTTCAAAGTGAGAGGAATGAAGAGTATGGGGCAACAAATACATTGGGTTTGCAATTGCTTGGGGACAAACAATTTTGGGAAGGGAGGACTGTAATGTCCCTTTTTTCCCACTTGAGGATCAGAATTTGGACTTCTTGCCATTCCTTTTCCATGACAAAGAAGTAGAGGAGTTGGAAAAGGACATTGAACTTTTATTTGTATTTGTTTTTCTAATTTAAAGTTTCTTTTTAGCATGTGTTTGCCTTTAGCAGGTTGGCTGGGTTTTATGCACTTTAAAATCCAATTAAAGATTAAAAGAATACTTTAAGGGGCCGACTTTGCTATTCCAAGCTTTGGCGCAAAGAGGAGGTTATAAAAGAAGGTTAGAAGATTCATTTGGAGGATCTAGATTGATGCATTTTCTCTATTTGGACATTGTGGGCTTGTTACTCCTTGTTCTTCCACTCTTGGACGAAAACCCAAGTGTGTGGCTTCTTCCTAGAAGGACGGAAACCCTTCTAGTGGCTGGTTAGAGGACGAAAACCCACTTTCCTTGGTTGGAGTGAAGAATTATTGAAGACCTTAATGCAGATTTGAGTGTTGGAGGATCAAAGGCATCATCTACAAATATTTGCATGCATTTTAAAGCCATTCCTAGTTGGAGCGACTAGGGTTTGATGGTGTTTGAATGCCTTCTATGGAACAAATCACAAATTTGATTTTATATTCTGACTCGACATAATTATAAAGCCGGAATCTCCGTTTTAGTGATTTTTGGAATAGTTTTTAGCTTCATCTACTCATTTAGATTTTAGGATCAATTTTGAGAGGCTTTCCACGGTCGGAAAATTATGATATTGGTCTCATTTGATTGCTAGTATTTTTATGATCATTTTGAGTATTCATTTGTGCAGAGATTCCTGTGTATTCTAAGAGTTGTTGAATTTACAAGTTTCTGTTGTTTTTGTGCCATAGTAAATTCAAGAATTGATTTGATTTGATCACATTTTCTGGCTTCTAAAATCAAGGGCAATCCAAGGAATCACTTCCCATAATTTTTGAGTGTTTCTACGGTGGATTTCTCTCTCTCTCTCTCTTAGTCGTTAGGTTGAGAGTGTTTTGTGGTCCTTTATTAATTGCTGTCATAAAAATCAGACTTGCTTATTTTGGAGGTTTGAGTTAATTTCCTTAATTTTCAGTTTTGTCCCCAAAAGGGATATTACAAGAAACAACAAAAACTTCTATCAATGTAAGGAAATAATATAGACTTAATGCAACATTACACTCCAATGAGTCTTATGACAAGAATCTGTAAGAATTCTTCTGAGAATTCTAATCCTATGACCTATTCTAAGCTTGTGGACTTGGCAAAGCTTCTATAGAACTACACTTGGTTCAATTTGGCAATCTCACTAGAAGCCCATATCACATTCCTCAAATGGATGTGTAGATCGCTCTATTCCTTAACCTGGAATTCGATGCCCGACATGCTCACAACTCCCTTTTACTTATAGATTTCATAGTGACTTTGGTGGGAGAAAAAAAATGCCTTTGCAAGCAAGGATGTCTTGTAAATATTCTTTAAAATGCCTCAGCTCGCAATTGATATTCCCATGAATTTTTCCTTTGTTGGATCAAACTCAATCAGATCATTCTATTGGTCCCTGGCCATGAAAGGGGGATCAAGAACCATGTATGCCTCCCTCTAATTGTCTTGATGTTGATAGGAGATCTTGTTAGCTGCAGATCCAATCATTGTAGCTAATGGAAGTGGCCCCACGAGAATGTGAGGCTTCGTGGCGTTAATAGTGTTCAATGGCATAAAAAATGTATCGTGGCATCAACTAAGCATTGACAGTGTGTGCAAGGCTTCGCGGCTTTAGTGCGCAAGAACAATGTTCCACAACAATGGAACAATACATAAAGGTTTGCGTGCCTTTGGTAGGTTTGTGTGACTAAGTGTAGCTTTTGCGGGTAAGGTGGTGCTGTGTGGCATAAGCAAATTTGTGTGGCATGGGTAGTGTTGCACGGCTTGGTTAGTCCTTTGCGGCTTGGATAGGTTTCCGTGATGTCTATAAGAAATGGCTAAGGCAATAGTTCTGTGCGGTGTGCTTAGGAGTGGTGTGACATTGCACAAGTCATTGTTTACTAACTCTAAATATTTTGGGTGATGCAAGATTGCTTGTGAACCTGGATGCTCTTGCAGCACTTGGTGTTCTCGAGGCTAGTACTGGGCACCACCTTATGCCATGCCATCCTTGTTTTTATTACGAATGATTCTTCTCAGTTGGAAACAATAGACAATCTTTAGATATGTTGACAATATATTCGTGTCTTGGTGTTCTTGAGGCTAGTATCATTCTTTTAAATTTAGCTTAAGGAATTCTTGTTAAGTTGTTGTAATTCCAACTTCTTGCATAAAACAAATAGTAAATGAACAAAAGCTTTAAGCGAATTTATAATGCCCGATAATGAAAAATATAACGATAAAGGAAGTCCTCAAGGTTCACAAAGGAGAATAGAAAATCAATATGCTCAAAGAAGACCATTTTGACAATAGAATAGAACATAGTGGATTGGTACTTGTATCTTTGGAAAGTATGGATTTAGAACATCCCAGTATTTAACTATACATTTTCAAAGACGGTAAGTTATATTTATAGGCTAAAATTGAATCATTGGCTTACATGAATGGACTCATGTAGTCCATAATGTCAACACCTGCGATGGACCTGTTCCAAATTGGCCTACGAATATCTGCACCCAACAATACAATACAAGACTACAACGTAAGTTTTGGCACAAAAACCCAATATAAGTCGGTATTCAAAACATTATTGGTCTTTAATGTGTGGAGACAATCACAAAATCTTATCTTATGGGCAGTCATCCCTTGACATTCATCACCGTAAGGCATAGCTGATTTGGGATTCCAACCATCTCTCCATCATGCAGTTATAAAATAAGATGGTATAAAAATAATTCAAAGAACTTCACAAAGTATCGGTCATCAATTCATTTGCATTTAATCCAGCCTAACCAGGATATGGCTGGCTCATAAGTAATCTACTGAACATGAACATCGTTAACCACCCAAATGAATACTTGGTTGGATCATAAGTCATCAACTGAATGTGAGTATCATCAACCATCCAAATAGGGACTTGGTTAATTCACAAGTCATCTTCTAAAGGGTATCATCATCGAACACTCAAAATGGGATTTGGCTGCTGGCTCATAAGTCATCTAGTGGACGGTATCATAGATCGTGCATCAATTGTTCAAACAGGAACATAGTTTACTCATATGTCATTCATTGAACATGAGCATCAATACCATAAGTACACGATTTAGTAATTTTATAAGAAGTAAATACGTAGTCAAAATAAAGTCAATGGGGCATTCCTACCTTCAGAAATAGTTAACCAAACTGCCAAACTACCTTGATCAAAGTTTAAATCTGATTCCGTCCCTTGGTTTACTCGCTGTTGGAATTGGCTATCCTGCAAAATCAAAAACATTTGGTGATCAGTATGTAGCAGGTGGTTCATAGAAAACATGTGAAGGAGAGATTCAAGTCGGCTGTTCTCTGTGAACCTTTTTTAGCTTGAAGATGGATGTCATGGCACTTGATATCCAGATTGTCAGTTTGCAAAGAGACAGGATGGCTTGTTTCAAGGATCTCTGGTTTTCATTTATCTGAGGTTCCAAGTTCTTAAACTTTCTTGGCTTCTCAGAATCTGTGTGTTAGTTATCAAGATCCCAGTGATGAGGAGAAATTGTAAAAAAATTATTTAAAACCCAAGTTCTTTGTTTTCCATGGTGTCTCGCACTTCTCTAACATTTTCTCTACTTTCCAGAGGCTCTCACGGCAGCTTGCCAAGTGGCCTGACCTTGTGGAATCTTTATCAGAGCTTCATCCTTTGTATTTTGCACTTGATTCCATGTAATGAGAGGTTGATAGGTGTCAATATCTTGTGGAACCCCGATTTTGGCTTTTCTTTAAGTCTTGAGGATTAAAAAGGTTCCGTGTAATGAAATTATGACATCTGTCGTTATCTCCTGAAGCCACGAGCTCTGCTTCATTTTTGGTCTCCATTTTCCTTATCTCTTCATGCAACGGCATCATGACAGATGTCGCATTCTTGTGAACTCCCAGGTTGTTTTTTCTCAAGGCTCAAGGCTTCAACAGGTCCCGTGAAACAAGATTGCTCCACGTCAGTATCTAACAGACTCGGCTCACAGAGGGCGCTCACTGTTAAACTCGGGTTTAGCTTTTTCCTTTAGTGCTATGTGAAGCGAGATGTTGAAATGTGTTGAGATCTTGTGAGCTTGACTCAGGTTGACTCATGGTAGGCTTCTTCTTTTTGTTTCTCATGGCATTTATCTTCGTGTAGCGAGAAGCTGCCACATGGTTTCTCCTCGGACATTTTCTCTGTCTGCTGTTTTACACTGTGTTTTAACTGGTGGCACACAAAACTCTGGAAAATCAGGGGGTAATGGATCCAGCTGCTTACAAGAGGATAAAATTTGATTTTATTGGGCATTCGAGACAACGCTAGGGTGTCAAGAAAGAACAAGGTGACAATTGATGGTCTCTTGATGTGCCTTTGTGAATCATGATGTAAGAATTGTTACTAGGAAAATGAAATGGAAGGAGAACGAACCTGTAATTGTTTTCCTCGGAAGGCCAGTATTTTGGTTCTGAGTTATTTGGAGGATAAAGAATGAGAAAGGATAGTCAGGCCATAGATTTCAACACCAAAGGGAGTTTGAGACTGTATTAGTTGTAGACAGAGCTTTGCAAGGAAAGGAAAGAGGGTATCTTGGATGTGTGAAGGATATGGTGCTTGAGAGTGCCTCAGACAAATCTAAGGAGGGATTTGTGATGGGTTTTTAACCCTGGAGGTGAATCATTTTAAGCTTTAGAGACAACTTGATGCCTGGAACAAGAATTTCAAGCTCAAAGTCTCACCTAAGTGTTTGTTAAAATATCTGAGTTGCATTTCTTTACTGCATAATGTATATAGAGAATGGAAATGAGTTTATAAATCTTGTGCTCTGCATTTTCAAGCTCGGGAGCCCTCCATATCTGTTTTGGTCATGTCTGTGTGATCTCAGTTGTTTCTGTGTTCATAGATGTGGGAGTTAGTATCCTGCTGCAAGGATAAGGCTTTTATTTTTTTGATCACTATCCTTGACTGCATCATATGGTATCAGAGCATAGGTTTAAGCTTCTGAGAGAAAGGGAGAGTGAGTGCAGCGAGTAAAGATATCTGAGATCCTGGAATTAATATTGAGTTAGAGAAAGGCTCGAGGAAGTATTTACACAAGACAGCTACAAGAAGAGTAGAAGAATTGCGAGAGTGTTGAAGTTTATGAGAGAATTGTAAAATGTCCGGGAGACGTCAGAGCAAGACAATAGTCCTGTAAGTGTGTATATATGAAAGTGTAAAAGTTTGTCCTCCATGAATTAAGAATGGGTAGAAGGCAAGAGTGCAGTGCGAAAAATTGTTCTCCACTACTTTTAGCTTGTAGATGACAAAAAGTGAAGTGGGAAACTTGTTCTACACTAGTAAACAGTGGATAGAGAGCAAGAAAGTTGGAGGTTGTGTGCGAGAGAACAACATCTTTCATTTAAGAGAGTTGTTAGGTAGAAGGTTGTGAGGCAGTGTAGAGAGTTCCTCTCCACCTTGCATAAGTGGGCAGAGAACAAAAGGTCATGGGAGACCAATGAGTGAGTGAAAGAAGAGAGCCAAGAGTGGCCTAAACTAAGGGAACCTACATAGGAGCGGAACAAGAAAAAGTTGCAGCAGTGGGTCTATGTTTGTGAAGAGATTTGAATTGTGTGAGGATAGATCAAGAGAGGATTCTATAGTGTTTATTTGCAAGTACTGAACTATGGCTCATAGAAGAGTCGCTGTGAAGAAAGAGAGGAAAAGTCGTTAAGAACCACAAGTTGCAGAACTTGAAGAAATGAAGGAGATGCTGAATCATTAAAGCGAAGCTGAATGCCATGGAAAAGGCAAGTAGGCCAAGGAGCAGACCAGTAGACCAAGTGATGAAAGGGTCTGACATGATGAATGTTTCAACTTTGCATGGCATTGATTATTGCACAAGATATATTGCGCAGTGATTATTGCACAATTTCTGGATTGCATAGCAGTGCGCAACGTAGGAGTTGTGAAGAATTGTGTAATTTAATTATAAGAACATGCACAAGCGTATGGGTATTTGGGCATTATGTAATATGCTCTGTAGGTATGGGTGCATAGTAACAATTGTACGGGATTGTGTGCGGGACCAATGTACAGTGGGAGTTTGCTTTATGGTGCAAAAAAGAGTTGCACAACATTGGATAGTGACAGCTATGGGTAGCAACAATTGTGTTGTCGAGCACTTGTCAGAAGACTGGAGGTGCAGAGCAATGTGCTAAGGATGACTAGGTGTCGGTTAGAGGGAATCTTGTGATTCTCTAACAGTCTAATCATGAGATTACTCTAAAGCATACTAATTCTTAGGCTCTAATTATAGAAAGTGGTTGTGACAACTATTTTGGGGCTGTTGTTTTGTTATAAATAGCAATCGGGTCTAGGATGTTTATGCAAAGTATGCAAAGAGTGCATATGAGTTTACAAGTACGTGTACTGAGCATGCTAAGTGCTGAATACTATAAGGTATTGTAAGCAAGTATTGTAGTTGCGCAAAGGCTGTGCATGGACTACTGGAATACTGCGAACAAAGCCTTGTATAAATCTTGTTGTACTGCTGGGTTAGATTATGTGCAATAAGAAAGATCACTTTTGGGTTTTTTACTCAAAAGGGTTTTCTAAGGATAAGTTTGTGTCTATTATCTTGTGCTTTAAGTCTGCTTTTGTGCTGGTTAAGATTCATGCTTTTTATTCATCTTTTCTGTTCAAGATCTATGTAAATTTCTGGTTGGATCTGCGTGGTTCTGAGCTGTATTTTGTAGCATTTGGTATCACAACATCTTGGGTTAGAGGTCTGTAGGAACTTTGGGGGTAGATCTGGAAGAGTTGTCTAGACTTGTGGTGTGAGGATCTTGCATAAAGAGGGAGATATGGCTGGAAACACAAGAATATAGATGTAAAAATTTAATGGGAAATTTTTTGAGGTTTTTGCCATGTGCTTTTGTAAGGGAAAAATTCATTTTGAAAAGATGACAACTTTACCCTAGTGCCAAATTTTTGCTTGTAAAATCTCCCGAGCACTCCTCCGGATCAGTTTCCCCTCTGTGTCATTCCTATCCCAATCCTCCAGTTTCTCATATGTGTTGTAATAACCATTCCCAAGTGTTTGAAATATGAAAACAATTTCATGTAGGTTCTTCCAATTCAAATGCTTCTCAAGACAGATTCTTCAGTGACTTAGAAATGGCTATTTTTTAGCCTTTCTGAGGCAAGTGTGCACCCCTTGGACCAGATTTGAAAGCCCAAATTCATCAAGAAGTGGTATTGGGAGCTAAGATCATATTCCAAGTGATTTAGGAAGATTTAGGAAATATTTGAGGTTTAGGGACAAGTTCAACAAAAGCAGGTTTTTGAAGGTGAAGGAGCTTGCAATACAAAAAAACACCTAAGCTTCGGAAGGTGAATCTGAGAGCTAAAAAATGAGTTGGAGGTCCAAAAAAGATACCATTGGAAATCTAATTCAATTCCCTACATGGTGGTATTTTCATATTTTTCACAAGACTAAGGTGCTTCCTTCCACAACTCATTCTTGGTAGACACACCCTATGATCCCGAGAAAGAAGGTTATTTTTAGAGGGGGTTCAGGAAGAATTAGACCTTGATAACATATCCCATTGTCTTTGTAAGGATCTTGGGAGTCAAAATCATATAAGTTTTCATCAAAAAAATTCCTCCCGGAGCTCTAACAACTTCATCTTTGAGGTCCTTCTCAAGGTAAACCTTTTGTACTTAGCCAATTTTCAAGTGCCACATGTCAGCATGAGGCTGAGGTGCACTTTTCTGTCCCTTTCATCCCATCCCAAGGGTACAATGGGGACACAAAAATGTGCTCCATGCCTACTTAAACCCCTGGACCCATCAGATGACCCTGGGAAGCCTCAGTAAGCCCTTTTTTCCAAGTTTCTAGCCCCCGCATCTCGTGAAACCTCAGCTTGCCACTTGTCACTCATGAGGCTGAGGCGTAATTTTTTGTCTCTTCTATCCCATTCCAAGGGGACAATGGGGACAGAAAAATATGCCATCCCCTGCTCTTTCATGGTTTCTCTCATGACCCAAAGGCTCCCATGTGCTAAAAACTAGCTTTTCTCCCTCATGCCAACAAATCAACGATAGCCACTTGTCATCATAGGGATAAGGTGCAATTTTCTTTCTCCCTTTCATCCTATTCCAAGGGGAAATGAGGACAAAAAATTTCGCCCCTCCCCATGGAAGATAAAAAACCAAAAGTTAGAATTTTCAAACCTTCCATTGCTCTCTCCTCCATATGCATTTAAAACCCCAAAAATGCCACAAAATTTTTTCTAGAAATCCTTCTTCCATTCACCTTCCTTCAATTTTTCCTCCATGCCCTCATGATCTCAGTTGAAAAATACCCATGAAATCTGAATTTTTATCCAGATTTCTTGCCAAGATTTTTTGCCTGAGTGACTATGTGCCCTGGAATAAGAAAAAATCTCATATCTTTCAATCCGGTAAACAGAATTGAATGAAATTTTTCACAATCTTCTCTTTCCCAAATGACCTTCAAGGAGAAAGTGAAAGCAAACTAAAATATGCTCTATATTTTTAATGGTAAAAAACCCTCGTTTTTTGCCCTAGTTTTTTATTTTTTAATTTCCAAGCATTTCGGCGGGCGGATTGAGCTAAAATTTTGAACACGAGATCTAGAAGGAAAACCTATTTTGGTGAAGTTGTTTTCGTTTCAATCCGAGGTGAGAAAGTGCACTCTCTAAAATACTTAGTGACTCCATTAATGGCTGCCATGACACAACAATGAAAGGGCAACAAGGTACCTCTTCACTTCCCAAGGTTCCAGTTGACGAAATCCCCTGAAAATTGGAGTAGAGCTTCGAAATGAATTATGTAAACTTCTGCAAGTGGTTTCGTTTGAATCTGACACTAGGACCACTTTCTATTTTTAGTAAGTCTATAGGAGCACTACTATAAATAGTAATTATGAGAAAATTATGCATTCACACTCCTTATTTCATTCCCTCATGATCAACACACTCAAAAAATTACAAGATCGACAAAAATGGAAAAAATTAGCTAAATAGGACCATAATGGTGAATATTCTAAAAATAGAAAATGGATGAAATGAGCTAAAAGTGGTCACATTTAAGTCCTTCACTCATCCTATGATGGTCTCGGCACTCACGGGAGCTCCCTCTTTATTTTCAAGTCAATTCCTGCATTCCCCAATGTGGTGAGCGAAGAGTGTCAAAACGAGAAAATTGCCAATTTGTACAATGAAGGCCCTTTTAGTTCATTTCACATGGAATGCATGGTAAATTGGTGGATGAAATTTATTTTAGTCTCATTCTCCTTTCCCCACTCCAGAATCAGAAGGATTTTGTCTCATGTTTCACTCATCATCAGTGCTCTCACAGTGGCAGAATCAAGATCATGGTTGGGTGAACAAAGTGCATCCAATTTCTCTCACATGAATGGTTGATCATAAAGATGTGACAGTGTCTCAAGGATCAGAAGGAATTTCTCAATAAGGGGAGTCATTCTTCATGATGTTGTCAATGGTCTACTCCTCAATCTTTCATCATCACTCTTCTCGGTGTGTTCAAGCAGTGTGGAAAAAGGTTCATCATTTCAAGATTTTTCAAAAGAGGCAAGGTGTTCAAAGTGGTCTACAATGGAGATTCTTCATCAGTGCATCAATGTGGAGGGTCATCATGGGTCAGGATTTTCATCTTCAACTTCTTTGGAGCATATCTTCATCAAATTTGGAGGCATCCTCATCCATGCTTTGGATCATTCCTTCTCTTCTCTCTTCATTCTTTCTCCTCTTCTCTACCCCCTTTCTAATTCCTCATTGTAAGCAATCATGACTTTTTGTCTTATTCATTAAGGTGACTATAAAATATTTGTGCAGTGTAAAAGTCCCTTTTGCAATTATAAAAAAGGGACTTATTTTTTGTTTCCTAAGGTTATGTGAAAAGTCACTTGTGATGGGAATATGAAAAGTCATGTGGGGGTAGACAAAGAGTTGCAATGTAAAGCTATAAATTGAGAACCTCCTCATTTCAAAGGATGGTTAATCTTGTTTACTAGCTCCCATATTCTCTCTAGAAACAAGTGATCAAATTTCCTCCATTTTATTTTCTTATGTTTCCTCTCTATCTCAGCTATAATCCATGAGAAATGTACTCATTGAATGTCATGCATTAATAATTTTTGCCTTTTGTGTTTTGTTTCTTGTGATTCTCATGGTTTTCTTCTCATTTAATTCATAAATAATGTTTTGGTTTTGAAACAATAAACTTTGTTATACTATTTATTGTACAAAACCCCCTCTTTGCTATTCTCTTCACACCTTTCCCTTCATATATTTTCTCCCTTGTAGTTTTTATGTGATCACTTTGCCACATGTATAGGGAAGTACACCTGTGTGATCCCTGGTAAAAATACCAACCCCTGTTTAATATAATAATGTATATAATTTCCCTATTTTCAATAAATAGAGTTTCCCCATTTAAGCAGAGGGACCTAGTCCCAGAGTGTTGGCGGAAATCCACCAATTTGTCCTATCGACAAATTTTCTCGCCAACAGGGGTTGAATCAATAAGAATGGGACAAAGTTGATAGGAAGGCAAGAAGTTCTATCCAACTGTGTCTATCAGATTCAGTGCCATTGAATGTATCTAACAAAATATGGAAAAGGATTTGTGGGATAAGTTGGGAAAGTTATACCCGGCCAAATCTCTAGTTAACAAACTATTTTTGCAAAGGAAGATGTAATCTTTGAGAATGAAGGATGGTGACTCGGTTATAGAGCACTCGAATGTCTTCATCACTTTGTTGAGTTAGTTATCATTTGTTGATATAAAGATGACGAGAATAGATATATTATGCTTCTATGTTCTTTGCCAGACTCTTGGGATAATTTAGTGATGGCAATCACTAGCACTTCAACCAAGCTCAAGAGCTATGAGATAGTTTCAACCTTATTGTTTGAAGAAGTAAGGTGCAAATCTGTTGAAGCTCACTAAGGTGATGTGTTACTGGTGTGCGGGAGAGTGTAGGGAAAAGGGAAGCGGAAGATGGAGAAACGTGCAAAGTCCAGAGTTAGATCTAAGAATCCGGACAAGCATTCTTTGTAGAAGTTTTGGAACTATGGCAAGACATGACACTTTAAGAGGGATTGCAAAGTAAAGGTGGACAAACACAAACCACTTGATGGTATCCTCTTGTGAAAAATCCACTGGTGACGGCGGTGATGCGTACTTGGCAGCTTTGAGTTCGTAGTCATGCAACAAAGCATGATTGGTTCACTCGGGTGCATCCTACTAGATGACGTGTCACAGAGACTAGTTCTACAAATATGAGAACTATAATGGTGGAAATGTCTTTCTAGGAGATGACTCCACTCACCAGATTGTGGGTCGAGGAAAAATTAAACTAAGGTTCAAAGACGGAAGGATTAAGACTTTCCTTAGAGTTTTGCACATTCCAGGCCTTGTGAGAAATTTGATTTCGGTCAACAAATGTGTGTTGGCATATAGGTGTCATTCGCGAAGGATGGATATAAAATGGTGCGTGGAGAAATGGTACTTTGTAGAGGAGTGCACACTACAACCTTATTTAAGCTGGATGCGAGTACTGTTACTGGTGCTTGCAACAACACTATTGTTCTTGAGGCCAATGAGATACACGAGAAAACCAAAATGTCTTAGGTAGTAAAGACAATGCTATGGCATGATAGGATGAGTCATATTGGTGAGAAGGGATTACGTTCACTGCAATCCAAAGGAATGGCAAAATCAATTGATGACTGTCCCTTGGACTTTGACTTCAGTGAACATTTGCATTCATGGCAAACAAAGCTAAGCAAAGTTTTCCACAAGCACTATGCATGCAAAAGGGATCTTGCAGGGAATACACAGTGATGTGTTTTGACTAGTAAAGGTTGCATCACTTGGGAAAACCGTGTACCATGTGTCATTCATAGATGACTTTTCAAGGAAAACTCGGATATAATTTCTAAGGAAGAAATATGAATTCTTCGAGAAATTCAATGAGTTCAAAGCCCTTGTGGAAAACTAGAAGGAGAAGAAGATCAACACTGATAATGGGGGCGAATTTTGCTCAAAAGAATTTGATGAATTTTGCAAGGAGCGTGAAATTGGAAGGCAAAAGACAACTCCATATACACCATAGTAGAATGGAGTTGCGGAGTAGATGAATAAGAAATTGATGGACAAAGCTTCGAGTATGCTCAGCAGTGTGCAACTAGAGTAGAAGTTTTGGGCCGAAGCAATGCCCATTGCTTGCTATTTGGCAAATCGATCGCCAACATCAGCATTAGAAAATATGACTCTGTAGGAAGCTTGGACTGGTAAGAAACCATCCCTTAAACACCTAAGAGTTTTTGTCTGAAATGCATATGTTCATATTCCAAAGGAGAAGAGGACAAAGCTTGACTATAAGTATGAGAAATGTGTCTTTATTGGATATGGAAATGGTGTAAAAGGGTACAAGTTGTGGAATCCAAAAATAGAGACATTGGTCTATAACTGTAATGTTGTCTTCAAAGAGTTGAAGAGGATTCCCGAACAAAAGGATGTGTGCAGCGATGAGGCTGAGCTGAAACATCTGAAGGAGCAGCCAAAAGAAGAATCAAACAAAGTGCGGGTTGATGCAAGTTCTGAAGATCCTCTAATTGAATATGATGTTGCTGATGAAGTAGCGTTAGAAGAGGAAGAAGAATTTCAAACACCTATGCGCAAAAGGTCAGAATGAGTGTGCAAAATACTAGAAAGGTATAGTCCCACCAATTATCAGTCTACTTTCCTACTATCAGTAACAAATGGCGATGATCCAAAAATAGTATGCGAAGCCCTTGCATCTAGGGAGAGGATGCCTTGGAATAATTCCATGGAGGAGATGGAGACTTGGGATTTGGTTAAGCTACCTCCTAGAAGGAAGTCTGTAGGCTGTAAATGGTGTAGAAAAGGAAGTGGAATGTGCAAGGTAAATTGGAGAAGTATAAAGCTTGCTTGGTTGTGAAAGGGTTCTTACGGGTTGAAGGGATTGACTTTAGTGAGGTATTTTCTCATGTTGCAAAATTGACTTCCATAAGATTTCTTGTAGCTATCGCAGCTGCATATGATCTTGAGATAGATGAGATGGATGGTAAGACAATGTTCTTGCACGGAGAGCTTGATGAAAAAATCTACATGGTACAACCTTAAAGTTTCAATGTTAAAGGAAAAGAGGGTTTGGTTTGCCGTTGAAGAAATCCTTGTATAGCCTGAAACAATCACCAAATATGTGGAATTAGAAGTTTGACAACCATGTATGCAAATTTGGTCTCATGTATAGTGAGGCAAATCCTTGTGTGTACTTCTAATAAGAAGGAAATAACCTTCGCATCATAATTCTCTATGTTGATGACATATTGTTGATTGGAAATTGCAAGGACAATGATCAAACAGGTGAAGTCTCAATTGTTATGTGCAGTTCTGACATGGAAGATCTCAGTTTTGCAAAAGTTTATTTTGGGCATGAAAATCGTTTGAGATCGAGTGCACACAAGGAATCTCTGGTTAAGTTCAGAGGATAGGATAGTGACATGGTATTAGAAAGGTTTAAGATGCAAAACAATAAATCTTTTAGTACGTCTTTTTTAGATTGGTTAGAAACTCTGAATTGTGCAATGTCCAAAAACTTAAGAGAAGTTGGAGGACATGGTTCAAATATCATATATAGAGTGTGATGTGAATCCTTAATGTCATGCAATGGTTTGCACAACACCTGCAAATTGAACATCCAATGGAAATGGTTAGCAGATACAAATTTCAAATCCATGGGAAAGAACATTGGACTACGATGAAGATGGATTTCTCAGATATTTGCATTGCACGATTATCTAACGATGTAATTTTCTATCAAGAGAAATCTTGGTGAAAGCATTGTATTGAGTTTACTTGGCTGTGTGTGGACTTTGAATGGGGAGGAAATATGTATTTGGCATAGATTCACTAGTGGGTAAACGTTTTCAACTTTTTTGGCGGAGTGGTAAGTCAGATGAGCAAGTGTCAAGAAAGTGTTGTGATATCCACCAAAAATGTGGACTATATGGAAACTACTCATGCAAGAGTAAGGAAGCATTTTGGCTTTAGAGATCAAGTTTCACAATTGGGTTCATGTCCAAGGAATGGTAAGGGTTGATTGTAACTCATAAAGTGTAATTTATCTAGTACATAACCCTAAATATCGTGCAGGCATAAAGCACATTGATGTGTGATATCATTTTTATAAGGGAAATGGTGGAGGAAGAAGAAGGTGCAACTAGAAGAAGGTGGAAACCAGTTTGAATGTTACGGATTTAGCAGATTCATTAAATGAGGCAATGCCTACAGAGAAGTTTATATAGTGAAGGGAAATTATGGGCTTGAAATCCCGACGTCTACTAGAGGAATGAGTTCATGCTCTATTTATGCAAAGTGTTCAACAAGTGGGACAATGTTGGGAATGTTTCAACTTTGCATGTCGTTACACAAGCTCTATTGTGTAGTGATTACGATTGTGTAAAGTTCTAGTTATGTAATGGTTAACATTGCGCAATAATATGGGTAACTTTAATGCACAAAGGAATTGTGTAGTATTGCACAACACTATTTGTGTAGTAAGGTTTAATGCAAAAGGCATGTGTGCAAACATATGGACACTTGGCATGCATGTGGAAAGTGTAAAATATGCTCTGGAGGTGTGTATGAGTGCACAATTATAAAATGTGATAGGACAACTCCATGGTATCACTGCACAATGGAAGCTGCTTTATGGTGCGTAGAAGAAGTGCACAACATTGGAGAGTAACAACTATGCGTTGTGACACACTTGTCAAATAACTGGCCTTGTAAAGTGATGTGTTGAGGATGACTATGCATCACTTAGAGGGAATCTCGGGGTTTTATGACACTTTAGTTATAGGTTTTCTTTAAAGCATGCAATCATTTTAAAACATACAAATTCTTAGGCGCTAATTTTAGGAAAGTGGTTGTGAGAGTTATTTTTTAGGCTATTGTGATTCTTATAAATAGCAACCGGGTCTAGGATGTTTATGCACAATATGCAGAGAGTGCATATGAGTATGCAAGTAGGTGTGTTGAGCACACTAAGTGCTGAATATTGTAAGTTATTGTAAGCAGGTATTGTAGTTGCACAAAGGCTATGCATGGACTGCTGGAATACTATGAACAAAGTCTTTTATAGATCTTGTTGTACTGCTGGTTTAGATTAAGTGCAATAAGCAAGAGCTCTATTGCTGGTTTTTACCTGAAAGGGTTTTCCCGGGATAAACCTATGCCTATTATCTTGTGCTTTACTTCAGCTTCTGTACTGGTTTAAGATTCATGCTTGTCATTCATCTTTTTTGTTCAAGATCTATTTAAGTTTCTGGTTGGGTCTACGTGGTCCTGCGTTGTATTCCCCAACAACAAAGCTAGTAGAGCAGAAGACAAAAGAGGATGAACCCATAAAAGAAATCAAGCCAGAAAATATCACGGAGAGAGAAGTAAAGCCTAAAAAAACTCCTTCTCTTTCAGGAAAAAAGAGTTTAAAAAGTTCGATGGAATGGGTGTTTGAATTAGAAAGTTACCATGAAGAGAAGAAAATGGTAGACCCTTTTAGGGTAAATTTTACTTCCACAAGATTGTGTGGATATGCTGTTATGTGGTGGCAAAATCTATAGAATGAGAGGAAATTGAGAGGAAGGAAAAGGTTAAGAGTTGGGAGCATATGTTTTCCAAGATTATGAGTGAGGTTGTCCAACCAAGTCAGCAGTAGAATTGGATGAAGAGGCTTCAAGCTATGAGGCTAATAAGGAAAGAAACAAGAGACAAGAAAGGAATCGAGAAAAACATTGTTATAATAGGCAAAGAAGAGGAGCAAGCTGCAATATAAAGTACAGTTGCAAGACCATTTTCATGGAGACAAACAGTAATAGGCGATAGAGGCAACATGCAAGCAAGAAGCTACGAGGAGCTAAGTTCTGACATAGCACAAACAACAAAAGAGGATATGCAGAAGAAGTTAGAGGGAAGGACAAAGCTTGATAGAAGTGGAAGCTGGTGTACAAAGTTTTGTGCGCGAGAATGAAGAAACCCAAGTATTTGACAAAATTCCCATTAGTCAAAGGCTGAAAAAGTCCTTCAAGGGAGTGGCTTATTTTCTGAGAGAAAATAGAAGTGGGAAAGGACTTGTTGTACAAGGCATGCATGTAATTCCAAAGGAGGTGACGAGGAAGAGACCACAATTGAACGGTTCAAGATATCAATATTGGGTTGTTGAGAAAACTAGAGGACAGAAGGTGGTTGTCCTTAGGGACAACAATGAAAGAGAATTGCCATTTTCCCAACAAGAATCTACTCAGAGAAGTATAAGAAATGAAGGAGAAGGAGAGGACTATGAGCAGGTCATTGCAGTAGGAGACCCTTTGAAGGGCGAAGGTAGAGTCAAGAGAAGTCGTTTGAAGGAAAAGGAAGCTAAGGAGAAAGATGCATTGGGTTTTCTAGACTACATGTTTCTTTGAAGGAAACAAAACAAGATGTAGGTGTAGAATGAGAAGGAGCAGACTAGACCAAGAACCGCAAAGAAGAGAAGAGTGAATCACCTTTGATTGTCATGATGCGAGAGAGGAGTTTCCATTGAAAGAAGGATGTTCTATGCACCAGAAAGTGTTGGGATTTCTAGGCGTACTTGACTTCCCAAGGTTGGGCCGAGATGGCTGAAAGGGGATGATGTGATGGATGCAGCTAGTGATCTGGATGGATAGGCCATGCAAGCCTGTGCCAATGTCGCTCAACAACTTTAAGGTGATTGTTCAAGGGAGAAAATTCTCTAAGAATCTCTGCTCTTGTACAACACAAATCAAGGATGACCAGATAGTATAGCTCCCGATCAATATTGCTTTCCCTAAACGGGTTCAAATCAGGCTGAATTACTGGTGGAAAATCACAGCGCCTCTTTGGTTGGTCTTACTCGAGAATGGTCATACATGTAAGTGAATGACATAGGACAAACACAAGTTGTGTGTAGCTAGAACGGAAGCTGTATGGTTTTCATTTGTTTGTGTTTTAGAAGTGGATAGCTTATTGACTTCATGTTGGAAATGGATGTACATGTCGAAAATTAAATTGTTTTGCGTGTTGGTTTGGTAGAACGATAGTTGATTTTGTAGAGGACAAAATAGTAAATACAGTTGTTTTGTTTGCCAATATTTGTGAGGAAGTTGTGCTGAAATAAACAGTTCAAATGGGTTTGTTTTTGTGATTTTCAGATTTATAAATGCAAAATCTAATATGTTACTGAAAATTTACAACTGAAAGTGTATTTCAAACCCTTTTAATGTGAATCGACACAAAAAATGAAAATTAAGCTATTCTATATTTAGAATTTTATTTTCTTTTTAGATATTTCAATGGATGTATTTTAAAAACTATTCTAAATGCATGCAAGAGCAATTCCCTAGATTTAAATGGATGCAGTGCCGAGAATGCTTTTTATCTTTCCGATGGTGCAGATGCAAGCCGAAACTAACTTTATGCAATAAAACAATGAGATGCTGAAAATAATTTGATTTTGTATATTTTTTCTCAATGTTGTGATTTGGGATGTGTTATGCAAACGATTTCAACAAACTAAATGCAACTACAAAGACTAAATTTTCAGATCTAAAGATTTTTTTTTCAGATGTAAAAGAAAATCTAGAGCAAGCAACGATTTATAACTAGCTGAAATAAAACTAATCTCATTCGTTTCTTTTTGGATTTTGAACGACTTAAACTACTAAAACTAATGAAGATCTAACAAATAAAACAAAAAATAAAAGATCCCCAACCTGTCAAAGGCAGATGGCAGATTGAAGATGATGGAATTCGACCCTCAGTTTGCTGTCAGTATCTCTTTGATTTTTGCTCAATTTGACCCAAGAAATCTTCAAAGCAGCATGGAGTGTAGAAAGAAAAGTTGCTGGAAATGGAAAGAGAATAGCCACAGGACTATGGCTGGCTTTTAAGGAGAAAATGAGTAGGCTTATCTCCCTTAGATCTTCTATCACCAACTCGAGATGAGGAAAACAAATAGCTGAATCTTGGCTCAATTTCAATGGTAATTAACACAAGAGTTGGATTGTGTCCCTTGATTTCTCACCAAAACTCAACTCGCAAAAGCTCCGTAAATGCCAATATGTAGGAAAGCTTCCAATCTCAAATTTCCAACCCTTCAAATGATAGCATACATTCTATTTGTCCAAGAATGGTGCAATCCTTCATGCAGAATCGGTAAAAATCCAATTGGGAGTTAAAAATTGAATCTGCGGTGGAGATTTGATGCATTGGAATGAAGTGAAATTGGTGTTAAATGATTTAAGGGCGAGCTGGGTTGAATTTCATGCAAGGTGAAAGATATTTTATGCAAAATGCGCAATAATTCGTGTTATTAGGTTAAAAAATAAGCACATGAAATGTTGGTGGAACCACCGGTCCACCGGTTTGCACTAGTGACGGCTGCGCAACCGCCACGGCGGTTGACGAAAATGCCGGAGCAGTTGGCAGGACTGCTGGAGCGGTTGCGCAAACCGCCACGGCAGTTTTGCCGTCCCAAAATGAAAAGCTAAGTTTGAATGTGAAAAGACAAGAAATCTGCAAACTTGGTTGTTTGACAAGTTTTGGAGAGCAAGCGGAGTGGGACTGTGTGATAGAAGTGGGTTTGAGCATTTATGTATTATTGAGGTCCTCGCATCATCATTGGGTTGTTTAAAATATTGCACTGTGCGAAATTTGGGTGCATACTAAGGCCTCATTGGATAATGCCATAGAGCTATTTGAGACAACCATGAAGACAAAAATCCCAAAAGAAATGAAAGAATTGTTAAATAAAGCTATGGAAGTAGCCATAAAGACAGATTATACAAAGGAGTTAGAGGAGATTATGAATGTAGAAATGGTGAGGCGGTCACATGATGAAGTAGAGTTGAAAACACGGAGCAAAGATGAGGAGCTGTTTTAATCAGCAATGGAAGAAAGAGATGAAGACAAGAAGGAGATCATAGCTAGGGAACTTCTGAGAGGGATAATAGGAGGCAACCGTGAGTTGCATGAGAATAGATATGGGTCTGACAAAGCAGTAGAATTCGAAACCCAACACTAAGCTGGAAAAAGAATGTAGAAAGGAAAAGTAAGAAAAGAACTTGGTGGAAGTGGACTAGTATAAGTGCACAAGATCCTACTGAAGAATGGGAAAAGAGGAAAAAGGAGAAAGCTAAGCTGAGTCAGATGGATAATGGGTTGATGAATTCACAAGAAAAGGGTTGTAACCCAATAAAAGGCTGGAAAAGAAGGAAGAAACAAAGACAAAACATTCACAGGTACCTGACAAAGTGGAAGGGCACACTGTGGCCTACTCATCAGTCAAAGGGGTGATTCTATTGCCCATCACAAACTCTTAATTGGATAGTCTGATGCAAGAGGACCCACAGTAAGTTTGGCTTTCCTGCAAAATCATAAACATTTGGTGATGAGTATGTAGTAGGCGGTTCATAGCAAAGTTGCAAACATGTGAAGGAGAGATTCAAGTCAACTGTTGCTCTCCCTGAGCTGTTTTTATCTTTAAAGTGG
Organism: Taxus chinensis; assembly: GCA_019776745.2. Classification (NCBI taxonomy): domain Eukaryota; kingdom Viridiplantae; phylum Streptophyta; class Pinopsida; order Cupressales; family Taxaceae; genus Taxus; species Taxus chinensis. Next base: position 167,090,085 of record CM034152.1, read on the forward strand.
CTCTCGTGGCATGTTAATATTGAGATTCTCGGTTTTCAAGGGACTGTATTGCCTGTTTCAAGGATCTCTGGTGTTCATTCATTTGAGGTTTCCAAATTCTTAAACTTTCTTGGCTTCTCAGAATTTTTGTGTTTGTTCTCAAGATCTTGGGGACAATGATAAACGGTTAAAACTTAAAAACCATTCAAAGCTCAAGTTCTCTGTTTTCTACGGCATCTCAGGGTTCATTGATGTTTTCTCTATTTTTTAGAGGCTCATGACAGCGTGCCATGTGGCTTGACCTCATGGAATCCTTATAGGAACTTCATTCTTTGTGTTTTGCACTTGGTTCTATTTAATGAGAGGTTAATAGGTGTCAAGATCCCTTGGAACCCTGATTTTGGCTTTTCTTAAAGTCTTCTGGTTTAAAAAAGGCTTTTTGAACAAGATTATGACACTTGTAATTATCTTGTGAAGCTGCGGGATTTGATTTACCTTTTGGCCTCTGTTTTCCTCATCTCTCCATGCAATGACATCATGGAATCCTTATATGAGTTTCATCCTTTGCGTTTTGCACTTGATTCCATTTAAGGAGAGGTTGATAGGTGTCAAGATCCCGTGGAACCCCAATTTTGGCTTTTCTTAAAGGATTGAGGATGAAAAAAGGCTTCGTGTAACAACATTATGACACTTGTAATTATCTTGTGAAGCTGTGAGATTTCATTTACCTTTTGGTCTCTGTTTTCCTCATCTCTCCGTGCAATGACATCGTGACAGATGCCACATTCTCGTGAACTCCCAGGTTGTTGACTTTTCCCAGGGCTCAAGGCTTCAACAGGCCCTGTGAAACAAGATTGCTCCACCTGTCAACTCTGGTCTCTCGATGTGCCAAGTGAATAATGATCAAAGAACCGTTACTTAGAAGATGAAATGAAAAGGAAACCAATCTTTATATGTATTCCAATGCTTTTTCGTAGGGCAGTTTTTTGCTTCTGAGTTATCTGAAGGATAGAGAATGGGAGGGGACAACTAGACTAAGGAATTCATCACCAAGATGGAGTTTAAGATTATATCAGCTGCAGGCAGAGCTCTACAAAGAAAGGAAACAGGGTGTCTTGGATGTGTGCGGGATATGGTGCCTGAGAGTGCCTCAGACAAATGTGAGAATGGATTTGTGATGTGTTTTTAACCCTTGAGATTAATCAATCAAGATTCAGAGACAACTTGAAGCATGGAGCAAGAATTCGAAGCTCAAAGTCTTTCCCAAGTGTTTGTTAAAGTACCTGAGTTGTTTTTCTTTGCTACACGGTATATACTATATATTGAGAACAGAAACGAGTTTTTAAATCTTGTGCTCTGCATTTCCAAGCTTGGGATTCCTCCATATCAGTTTTGCTCGTGTGTGAGATCTTAGTTGTGTTTGTGTTCATAAGGCTGTCATTAATTTGACCCCGCAATCCGTGACTGCATCAGAAATTCAATGATAATGCAGCAGGATCAATGCTACAAAATTTCCTTGTAGCAGGTCTAATCCCAACAGATCTCGAGTCAAAATCAACAACTGTGGTATTAAAACATCGAGAAATCAGTGTTGGCGTACAATTTTACAATATGGAAGATTTAGTCTATGATATGGAAGATTTAACAATATGGAAGATTTTTTCTGCTTTTTCTGTCTTGATATCTGCATGGGGGACTTGGAGAGGTGAACACTGAAAACTGACTGTGTGATTGTCAAATGGGTCATCCAGCTGAGCTACATCTATGGATTAAATGCGAGTCAATTGGTTGAGGTCATACAGATCAGCCCAATCAGCCCTAAATTAAAAAAAATATAAAATTTAAGCAGGCAGGTCGGTTAAGTAGTCTGTAAAGCAACTTAAGGTCGGTCAAGTGAAAGAAGGCAAGAAGCTTATGACTTGTTGATTTCATCATGATTAAATATTGTGAAAGCAGATGTAGTTTATGCGATCATAGTTTTGATCTCATCAATGATGATGCTGTCATCTTCTTCTGTTTTGCTCTGATTTCGATATCTTTCCTTGGTGTTGTCTTGACATCGTTGTTCCTGTCTTGAAAATATAGATAATGACTTCATTGTGAAGTGAAGATTTTATTTGAGCTGTCATCGCCAGCCTCTCTTTTACAGTAACAAACATACTTGACTTGCAACAGTTTGAAATAAGTTTAATTTGATGCAAAAAACGCTAAACGAAGTGGTCATGAGCACTTCCAAAATAAGTTGATGATCTATAATTGATCAATCTATGATTTAACTCGAGTCATAAAACATAGGATATACTGTCCACAAGCTGATTTCAATGCAAAACTGCTGAAATTCAACATTAAAAAACTGAAGAATGCATTTACAAGTGCTTAATTGATCAATACTTCCAAGTGCAGCCAAAGAACGGAAGGAAATTTGCAAAGCAAAGACAGAAACAACACATTCATGCCATGAACACAAGATTTAACATGGAGAAAAACCCTCTTGGAGAATAAAAATTCGAACACAAGAAAAGGCTTTTTTTAATTCTTGAACCAAAATGCCTTCTGTGATGTGTGCTCTGCGATACTGCTCTCTTGTGGAGCTTGGAACCTCTGTACTTTTGGTCTCCTTAGAAGACTATGCTCTTCCCGTACTCATTTTTGTGTGAAAGTGACCGAAGGTACCCCGAATTTTGGAGTAAATATCAGCAATGGAATGTCGATGCAGATGCCATCTCCTTGAATCTTTCATTTCAGTTACTTTTGGAGACTCTTGGGTTGTTGAGTGTGATTCTGATCCTTTGACCTCGTTTTGTGTGCCACTTTAGGCATCTTGTGGACAAATTCTTTAACCTCTAGGCTGTTCAATGGAATTCAGGACACCAGTGAACTGTCCCTGCTAGTCACAAAAGATTAGATAGACCCGTAGGCGGGTCCTCTATTGTTTAACAAAATCATCATCGCTTATCATTACCTCGTCAAGTCCTTCAGTTTTGGTCCAAACCGAGTGAGATGGCATCTGATGATGTTGTAAACCTATCGATGATCTAATACGGATAACAAATCTCCAATGGAAGGCATTTGGACCTATAAAAATTTAGTTATTGAGAAGATGAAACAATTCCTTCACCCTCTCTTTTGGTTACCATTTTTTTCTTTCCTGATAGTTGTCCTTTCAGACCAACCTGTCAATGCCCTTGCTCTTCCTTGCATGCAGTTCTGTTCTTCTTTTGGAACAAAGTGTCCTCTTCCATGTCTTCCCGTGAATTAGGTGCAAAGCCCTCGATGGAAGGCAATACACGGTTCCTCTTTTCATCAGTCAACATGGATGACTCCAAGAGCCGCGAGTTCTCCATAGATGCTGCTGAATAAGACTTGAATCTGAATGCATCTTCACCCACTCGCTGTTCTATCTCAAAAGGTCCATACCTTACCATTTTTAGCTTCTTCCCATATCCTTGGGTTTAAGTCTTTGCTCAAGTGAAAATGGTCCATGCCTCTAGCCTGAAAATAACGCCCCTTCATATGTTGGTCATTACATTATTTATACCTGGCTTGTGACTCCTTTAACCACTCTTGCATTTTTTGGTATATTTTTCTTATCCTCTGAGCGGGTCTTGTTGCTTTGGTTACTATCAAACTCGCTTTTTCTGTATCACCTTCTTGCTGTACATAATCAACATCGAATGTTGTGGAAAGCAAATAGCCAAAACAAGTCCAAAATAGAGATACATTTGTAGAAGAGCATATGGCCCTATTGTAGGAATGCTGAATATATGCCAAACTTTCCTCCCAAGTTCTAGGATTTTCCTTTTGTATCCCATTAACATGTGCTCTACCAGTTAATTACTTCAGTTTGACAATCCTTTTGTGGATGAAACTGGGCGGATTTCTTAACCATTGTGTCCATCATTCCCCACAATGTTGTCTAAATGTTTTTCATCAAGTCTGAATCCCTATTGGAGATGATTGGTTTCGGAAATCCAAAGTGCACCTATACATTAGTGAAGAATTTTGGCGGCTTTTTGACCCGATACTTTCTTTCTGCGTGGGATTAGAATGCACATCCTACTAATATGATTGATCACAGTAGGCAAGTAATCCTTATCTTACCATGTCATTGGCAGTACCCCTCCCTAGTCCATAGTGATAATCTTACAAGGTTGGCTTGGCACCAATTGCTGATGTGTACAACCCAATTTCCTATTGTTTAACTTATTAGTTATTTGTGCTACACAAAACACTCCCCCAAATATAGTTTGACACGTCTGCTTGCATCTTTGTCGAGTACACATACCATTGCAAACTAGGAACAATCTTTCCAACCCCAATGTAACTGGATACTTTGAGATGTAGGCCTCTCTTATAAACCAAACACTTTCTTCTTTGGGCACACAAAGCTTGTCCAATCTGGATAGAATCCCATCTTTGAGGCAGTAATCAGCTGTCACTTCTGAACCGTGTTTTGAAACTTGCAATTTCTGATATATGTCCCTAGAACCAGCATTTTGTGCATACTTCTTACACATCCCATGGGTGAATGATCGAAGAAGCACTATCGACTATGGTGGTCATGTCTGAAATCTTTAGCATAGGAGGCCTAGGAATCATATTAGCTACCTTCGTGGTAGTGTCTTTCTTGTGCTCCAGCACCAAGTGTAACTGTTGACATGACACCGTCCAATCAAATTGTTTTGCTTGCTGCAATATATTTTTTGTACTCAAGTATTGAAGATGTTGGTCGTTGGTGTGGACCACTATTTCCTTTCCCATCATGAATCTAGTGGGTGCGTTGCATAACCCAAAAGGTAGTACAAGCTATTCATACAATCCTTTCTTTCTTGAAGACCATCTTCTGTATGCCTACCTCTCTGACCCAAACTTAATGATAACCTGACTTCATGTCCATGTAGAAATTTCAATAGATTCGCAACTGCTCATGAAATTTATCTAAATCATGAGACACAAATCTAATCTACTGCATAAATAAAAAAAACATCACACACAGAAATTGCATAAATACAGAGACAAGATATATCAAAACTGGGGAAAGCTTACTGCCCAAAACCCCACAAGCTCTATTTTGCATTAATCAAATGGAAGATATCAATTACAATTTCCCCCATCGTATCAACTAAACACAGCCTACCTATATAAGGTCTATCTCAGTCAGATCACTAAAACAAAAACTCCTGTGCACTTAATTAGTTTGCACCTGCTGTCCTCTGCCTTGGAAATTCCACCACAACTTCAAAATTTGAATTATTCACATGCATGAGCAAGAAATGGGTTAATTGATCAGTTAACTGAATGATCATTGGGTTAGACTGAAGTCCAACCACCTAACTAATCATTAACTAGTTCAGTTTCACTTGAAACTAGTTTTAACTGTTTACAACTCAAATAAACTCAACCTGGGTTCCTAAAATATAGGAATCTCTGTAACTAACTGATCTCATTGTCTCAACTCGAATTTACTGAGTTAACTGATTGCTAATGACTCAGCTAACACATCCAAGTGGCCTGTTGCTGTGGAATTTTGAATTTCCTCCTCAATTTAATCTAGACAGAAAATTAAATTGAGTTTCTTGCTGCTATTTTCAACACTCCCTCTCAGCAAGAAAGGGATTATCATGGACCCCAATCCTGTCCCTATGGAATTCAAATTTGCCTCTTGACAAAGCCTTCGTCAAAATATCTGCATCTTGTTCCTCCGTCGGGATGTACTGTAGCAACATAATCCACCTCTGCACACAATCTCGAAGATGGTGATACCGGATATCAATATGCTTGGAACGATCATGAAAAACTGGATTCTCAGAGAGTTTGATACAACTCTGATTGTCACAGTGAATCACCGTAGGATCCATTAACTGACCAAATAAACCAACAAGAATCTTTCTCATCCAGATAGCCTCACATGCTGCTTGACTTGCAGCCATGTATTCTGCTTCTGCTGAGCTGAGCGCCACAGATCTCTGCTTCCTGCTGTACCAAGAAACCGCTGTTGACTCAACACTAAAAATTCCTCCTGATGTGCTCTTTCTGTCTGATGGACTCCCCACCCAATCTGCATCTGTGAAGCCTTGCAGCTTCACTCCCTCTGTCCGTCTGTACCAAAGACCAAACTGAGTAGTGCCTCTAAGGTATCACAACACATGCTTTGCTGCCTTCCAATACAGTTTGGTTGGCTTAACCATGGCTTGACTAAGCTGGTTAACGGCATAACACATGTCTGGTCGTGTGTTCACCAAATACATAAGTGAACCTACAAGCTGCCTGTAAGTGGTAGCATCTACTACTTCACCTGAAGTAGCATCCTCCTTCCTCCAACTTCCTGCAAGAGGTGTCTCCATGGGTTTACTCTTCTCCATGTGAAATCTTTTCAGTATCTCATTGGCATACTTGCCTTGAGAAATAAAAAGTTCTCCATCTCCTTGCCATACTTCCAAACCTAGGAAATAATGCATGAGTCCCATGTCCTTCATTTCAAATTCTCTTGCAAGATCCTCTTTGCAAGAACTGATCAACTGCCCATCACCGGTCAAAATTAAATCATCAACATATAGCACGATAATCAATAATTTACCTTCAACAACAATATGATAAAGGTTTGCATCTGCTTCACTTTTGGTGAAGCCTAACCCAGTGAAATAGTTGTCGATCCTAGTGTACCAAGCACGAGATGCTTGCTTGAGCCCATATAACGCTCGGTTGAGTCTGCACACATGTGACTCTCTGTCAAAGGTCTCAAATCCCTCCGGCTGTTCAATATACACCTCTTCCTCAATCAATCCATTGAGGAATGTTGTTTTTACATCCATTTGGTGGATCTTCCACCCCATTTGCACGGACAAAGAAAGAATAGATTTGATGGAAGAATACCTTGCTACTGGAGCAAAAGTCTCCTCGTAATCAATACCTTCTACCTGAGAAAACCCCTTGGCCACAAATCTGGCCTTATGTTTCTCGATGCTTCCATCTGCTGCATGCTTCACTTTGTAAAGCCATCTTGAACCTACCACTGATTTGTCTGCTGGTCTTGGGACCACCTCCCAAACACTATTTCTGACAATGGAATCAAATTCCTCTACCATAGCATCAACCCATACTGGTTGCTCTACAGCTTCCTCGAATGAGGATGGCTCAGTCTCTACACTCACGCTCATCAGAGCCATGTAGTTAGTGTACCAACTTGGTAACCTCGTCTGCCTACGCTGCGATGTGGGTTGTCCCACACTCTCTCTAGCATCATGCAACAATCTATCAACTTCCCTAGTTCGCTTGCTGCCATCTCTAGTGGATGACTCAGCATGAGTGGTTTCTGCCACTCCATGATCCTCTGCATGTGACTGCTCCACATCTTGAGGTTCATCCTTGGGAACTAAGAGTTCCTCATCTGCATGCAAATCAAGCTCCCTCTCAAGGGACAATCGCATGGCTTTCTCCTCATCAAATTTAAGATCCCTTCTGACAACTGTCATCCTGTTAGTTGGGAAATACACCCGATAGTTGTGGGGAGTATCAGTATACCCCACAAATATCCCAATCTCTGCAGTTGGTTCTAGCTTCTTCCTGGCATCTTTGGTCACATGGCAATAGACAGATGAGCCAAAAATTTTAAAATATGAAACATCAGGTTTCTTACCAATAAAGGCCTCCTCTGGTGTACTCATGCCAAGTATCCGATGAGGACTACAGTTTTGCACAAATACGGCTGTGTTGCATGCCTCTGCCCACAAATGCAATGGTAGGCCTTGATCATGTAACATAGCTCGTGCTGCTCCCACAATTGTTCTGTTCTTTCTTTCTGCAACCCCATTCTGTTGTGGGTTATGAGGTGCAATTAACTCTCTCCGAATTCCTTCTTTGGCATAGAAGTTCTTGAATTCATTAGAGATGTACTCACCACCATTGTCACTCCTTAGAGCCTTCACCTTCTTCCCTGTATCTTTCTCTACCAGTGCTTTGAACTCACAAAACTTTGAGAACGTCTGATCTTTCTTCTGCATGAAGTAGATCCAACACTTTATAGAAAAATCATCAACAAAAATCACATAATACCTGTGTTTTGCTGTGGAAGCTATTGAGAATGGTCCACACACATCTGAGTGGACTCTCTCAAGGATTTCTGTTGCTTGGTTCTCCTTCTCATGAAAAGTGGCTTTTGTATACTTCCCCATGGTACATCCCTTGCATGTGTCTATCTGTGGAAAAGTACCCTTTGGAAGACCTATAGAAATCTGTTGCATGATCTTCAAAGCACCGTGGTGTAGATGGCCCAATCTCCTATGCCATAACTCACCTTCATCCTGGCTCACCACACTGTCTGCTTTACCCATCAATGTTGCGCTACCATCTATATCAAGTTTGTAGAGGTTCTTCACACGAACCCCGATCTACTTTACTTGCCCAGTGGTTATGTGTCTCAGGAATGCTTTTCCCTGGCTGAATACCACATCATAACCACGGTCTTCGAGGACTGCTACCGAGATCAGGTTCTTCTTCAAGCCTGGCACATACATGACATCTTTGAGTTGAAGATCTGATCCCAACTCTCTCTGGAAGGTTACAGTGCCTATACCGGTTGCACTGTACCGCCCGTCATCGCCTAGCTCGATATTTATCTGCAGATCCTTCTCCTCCATTTCACTGAAGAAATCTTTGCATCCAGTCATGTGAAAAGATGCACCCGAATCCAAATACCACGCGGTACTCATTACTGTGCTGGCCATGCATGCAACGAGTGTGAAATCAAGCTCGAACTGTGAAGCTAAAGCTTCACCTACAGCTGCAGTTTTCTTGCTGGATTTCTTCTGCGGACATCTGGTTGCGTAGTGCCCAAACTCGTGACAGTGGAAGCACTTCACCTTCGACAAATCTCCTTTTTTCCGCCATGATTAGAATCGGGCTTGGGTTGGAATTTCTTCCCTTTCCCTTTCTTCCCTTTTCCCATCAATGCGAAGTTTTCCTCTTCATCAGCTTTGGATGAGGATCCATCTCTTGTGCTTCGCCTAAATTCTTCCTGCTGAAGATCAGACCACAAGCGTGACCAATCAGGTAGCTTTTCTCGACCATTTACAGAATCTTGGTAACTGTGCCAGCTCTTGGGAAGACCTAGCAATGCTAGACTCACCAAATCATCTTCTGGAACAGTAACTCCAACACCACCAAGCTCATCACGGCATTGTGTGAGCTTGCTCAGATACTGCGGAATAGTATCATTTTTCTCCATCTTGATCTTTCGAAGTTTATCCTTGAGTGCCAGCTTTCTCTGGTCACTCTGATTCTGGAATAACTCTGTCAATGTTTTCCACATTGCGAATGGAGAAGTCTTCCCATGGAGGTTTGAGACAATATGATCTCGAACCCCTTCAAGGATAATTCTTCTTCCTTTTGCCACATCCTTCTTCCACTGAGCAAGCTGGACATCTGTTGCAGCTGGCTGTGGAATATCAGACTCGATATATTCCAACAACCCATTATCTGCAAATGTTGCCTCCATGCGATCCTTCCAAGCTACGAAGTTGGAGCTGCCATCCAAGGCAAATTCTAGCCTCAACCCATTGAAAGCCATCTTCCAAGCTCTGTAGAGATGTTGCTGCACTGACCTGTAGACCTGAGGAGAAACTTTGAATTCCCTGTTCTTCTGTGATTAAAGCTCTGATACCATGTAGAAATTTCAATAGATTCACAACTGCTCATGAAATTTATCTAAATCATGAGACACAAATCTAATCTACTGCATAAATAAAAAAAACATCACACACAGAAACTGCATAAATACAGAGACAAGATATATCAAAACTGGGGAAAGCTTACTACCCAAAACCCCACAAGCTCTATTTTTCATTAATCAAATGGAAGAGATCAATTACAATTTTTTTTCCCCCATAGTATCAACTAAACACAACCTACCTATATAAGGTCTATCTCAGTCAGATCAGTAAAACAAAACTCCTGTGCACTTAATTAGTTTGCACATGCTGTCCTCTGCCTTGGAAATTCCACCACAACTTCAAAATTCGAATTATTCACATGCATGAGCAAGAAATGGGTTAATTGATCAGTTAACTGAATGATCATTGGGTTAGACTGAAGTCCAACCACCTAACTAATCATTAACTAGTTCAGTTTCACTTGAAACTAGTTTTAACTGATTTACAACTCAAATAAACTCAACCTGGGTTCCTAAAATATAGGAATCTCTGTAACTAACTGATCTCATTGTCTCAACTCGAATTTACTGAGTTAACTGATTGCTAATGACTCAGCTAACACATCCAAGTGGCCTGTTGCTGTGGAATTTTGAATTTCCTCCTCAATTTAATCTAGACAGAAAATTAAATTGAGTTTCTTGCTGCTATTTTCTCTGTGTGGTTCTTGAGGTGAAGCTTTGGATATAGCATCCAACCCATCTCCTTTGTATGCCCATCTACATTGCAATGTTTGCAATGATTCTTCATGATCCAGACACCGACCCAGGTGGCAATTCTAGTAGGGAAACTTTCGTACACTGTCACACAAGGAACAATGAATGGATGAAGGGCATGATTTATCAACCTCATGAATCTGGTGAGTGCGTTACACAACCCAAATGGTAGTACAAGCCATTCATACAACCCTTTCTTTGTTGAAGACTGTCTTCCATATGTCTACCACTCTGACCCAAACTTGATGATAGCCCGACCTCAATTCCAGCTGTGTAGGATTTGGCATATTGCAGTTGGTCAAGTAGATTATCATTTCATGGAGACAGGTACATATTCTTGTTAGTGATCTTGTTGATAGCTCTATAGTCTATGCACATCCTCTTTATACCATCCCTTTTTGATGCCAATTCAATAGGGAGACCACATGGCAAAGTGCTTGAACATGACACCTGGCCCAACAAGTCTTGCAATTGCATCTTTAATTTACCAGTCTCCAAGATCAATTGTCTAGGCCTTATATAAACTAGTGTTGGGTAATGAATATTAGGGAAGCAATTGAAAATTGTGTTCTAATTCTCCCTTTGGAGGAAAACCCTTGAATTTGGGAATTTCTCTTTGAACTGTTGGATCAGCCCATTGAATTGTTGTGTTTTCTCCTTTCTGTAATTTTGTTTGGAATTCTCTACTTCAGTCAGTTCATCTTCTTGCTTGAATTTCAAAAGTAGGAATGCAAATTTTGTGCTTGCATTGATAAGCCTCTTTGCTTGATTTTTGGTCACCAATCAGATCCTCTCCTTGCCTATGTAAGGATTGATGAGGAATGACTTACCATTCTATATTAGTGAGTATTTTTTCCCTTCTCAAGAAGATTGCATGTCTATCCCACATGCATGGGCCGCCAAACACTGAGTCTCATATATTAACGGGAACTACATCATATTATATTTCATTAATAAAATTGATGGCTATTTTACATCGTCTTGTGACTTGCATTTCAGATTCCTTATGAATCCATCCCAATGCTTTATGTGTTATCAACGTAAGCCTTTCCACCAATGCTTCAGAAATAAAAGTCCTATGTGGGTTGGAAGAAAAATGTGCATCTGCCTTCAGAGTTTTGGCTTGAATTTTGGATGCAAAAAGTGCTTTTCACATTCTTCATCAACTTGGATTCTTTGTGGCCATTTCTTGTTGTCTTTTGCATGTGGTGCATACCAACTTCTCAACTGCATTGGAATCTCACTCATCTTCTTACCACATCCCTCAACTTTGGCCACTATATTCTTTTTGGTTTTCCCCGTGTGGTTCTTGAGGTGAAGCTTTGGATATAGCATCCAACCCATCTCCTTTGTATGCCCATCTACATTGCAATGTTTGCAATGATTCTTCATGATCCAGACACCGACCCAGGTGGCAATTCTAGTAGGGAAACTTTCGAGAGGCATAGATTTTACAACGTAGCTCTGATTGACTCTATTCAAAATGTGTCAGAAAGCTTGGAATGTGTAGAACACGGTGGAAGGGTGCAAAACTTTGAGTTTGACCCCCGAAATCCACTTTTAAAGGCCTCAAATTGCAATATTCGTAGTGGTGTCTACAAATAGTAATTTCTAAAAATAGTAAATTCACGAAATTTTTGCATATGTAATTCACGGAAGGTGAATCACCTCGTCTCCCTTGAGATTGGTGACATTCCACATTCTTCTAGATGTCTCTTCGTATTTCTAAAAGTAGTATATAAGTAGATGTAACCCGCAAGGGAAATACACACATCTCTCTGCGAGATAGCTGTTGTATCACAGTCATTTGAGCTATATACATCTCTTTTCATAGATAGGTGAGCAATATACATCTCTTCTTAGAGATAGTTGTTCTGTTTACATCCGGCACAATTGTTATTCTATCCTTTAATTCCAAAACCCCCCTGAGTTTTGGATCAGAGCAAAGTTTTCTTGAGAGTGTATGACTCCTAGGATGAGGTCGGGATATAAGAAACGTGGGTGGTCCACACAAGATCCTTTAGAATATTTGACTACCCGTTGCAGGAGACCTCAAATGGTAGAGAACACATCGAGACAAATGATCCTCTCAAGAAAATGGTGAGTGAAGCTCTCATTGAGCAAAAGGAGTAGATGTCACAACAATTCACCTAGATCCTTCAACAGCTACAAATGGGAAATACCACATCCTCCTTTGCGATGTAGCCCTTCAGTGCCCCGACATCCTTCAAGGTTCAAGTAAATTTTGATATTCCTATTTTTGAGGGTAAAATAAATTTTGATGCAGTAGAAAATTGGTTGGATCAATTATCCTCCTATTTTTCTGTCAATCAATTCAATGATAAAGAGAAGATAACATTTGCTCTCTTGAAATTGTCACTTTCTGTCAAAAACTGGTGGGAGGTGTACAACAATGGACTAAATAGGGATGAACTGGGCATTGTAGAGGATCCCGTATTGGTTGATTTTGTGGATGCCATAAAAGAGGAATACTACCTTGTTGGAGCCTATGACGATCTGTATATACAATGGCAGCAACTCTGCCAAGGTAAGGACCAATCAGTTCAAGATTATATTGATAATTTCCATTCTCTGTCTGCAAGATTGGGCATTCACGACACAGAACAACACAAGATCCTCAAATATCGAAGTGGGCTGCAATGGTACATACGAGAGGACATGGACCTCTTTCAATTCCATACCCTCAACAAGGCATACAAGTTTGTGGTCAAGATTGAACAAAAGCATCGAAAGAGAAATACAAAGAACCGGCCTTTGAAGGGGAAAAATGATGAGGAAGGCCAGACACGAGGTCAAGATTGGAAACAGAAGGAGAAGACAAGGAAGTGGTGTGACCTTCACAAGAATAATCATCATTCCAAGGAAGAATGTCGAGCCATCAAGTCCTTGCTTGCCGAGTCATCATCTTCAACACCCACTGCTCCACCGGTGACACACCCTGAGGTTAGAGATGAAGAAGATGAATTTATAGATGCTGAGCCGGATGTGATCATTGCCACCTCACAAGTCAAGAAAATGGATGAGAACGAAAGGCTATTTCACACGAAGCTTTGGGTAAAGGGTAAACCTCTACATTTTATTCTTGATAGTGGAAGTCAAAAGAATTTAATTTTTGTTGATGTTGTGAAAACTCTGAACCTTACTATAAAGCTACATCCCTAGTCCTACAGTATCGGGTGGTTGAACCCATGAAGAGATCTCCATGTCACACAACAATGCCTCCTCCCATATCCAATCAAACCCTTCCAGGATGAAGTCCTATGTGAGGTTGTTCCATTGGATGTTTGTGATGTGCTCTTGGGCCAGCCATTCATGTGGGATAGACATGGCATCTATGAGTCACGACCTCGAAGGGTCACCGTTACCATTGAGAAGCGGCGCTATCAGATACCCGAGGTCATTCCCTCCAACTCTGTTTCCCTCCTTGGTGTCAGACAATGTAAGAAGCTGGTGGAGAAAGCAAAGCAGTTCTTTATCTTGATGATCAGGCCAAAAACTACCCAAGAAGTTGTTGCAGCCACCTTGAACACACATTCAGTGCAACAAAAGAAGCAGATGGACCAAATCATAGCTGAGTATGATGATTTATCCCAATCACCCACTGAAGTAGAAAAAGGCAACAAGGTTTGTTGAATAGATTCAATACACTCAGCAACAAGTCCATGATATTTTATAGAAAATGAATGAAAAGTATAAACAATGCCATGATCAACACAGGGTTGGTGATAAATTCTGGTTGCTGCTGCAGAAGGAAAGGCTTGCAGGTCCACACAGGGAAATTCAACCTCGATGGTATGGTCCTCACACTATCACCGCCTACCAGATAAAGAAACAATTTCCACACTTGATGGGACCCCTTGGTGCAATGGGGACCATTGCTTTTGAAGGAGGGAGGGACGATACAGACACCGACCCAAGTGGCAATTCTAGTGGGGAAACTTTCAGGAGGTATAACTTTTGCATTGTAGCTCCGATTGACTCTGTTCAAATTGCGTCGGAAAGCTTGGAATATGTAGAATACGGTGAAAGGGCGTGGAACTTTGTTTGACAAAGTTTGACCCGCAAAATCCACTTCTAAAGGCCTCAAATTGCAATTTTCATAGTGCTGTCTAAAAATAGTTAACTCGCAAAATTTTCACATATGTAATTCACGGAAGGTGAATCACCTTGTCTCCCTCGGGATTGGTGACATTCCACATTCTTCTAGACGTCTCTTCATATTTCTAAAAGTAGTATATAAGTAGATGTAATCCACAAGGGAAAAACACACATATCCCTGCGAGATAGCTATTGTAACCAGTCTTTTGAGCAATATACAATCTCTTTTCAGAGATAGTTTTGAGCAATATACATCTCTTCTTAGAGACAGTTATGTTTACATCTGGCACAATTGTTATTCTGTCCTTTAATTCCAAACCCCCCCTGAGTTTTGGATTACTTCAGTTTATGCATTTGCGGACATTGGCGGGGTTCCTTTTGTCTTTAGTTTTCCACTTACTTTTGTCTATCATCTTGGAGGTTTCTTGATTTGAATTGGAGAAACCTGCTTGCTGCCCTTTCTTCTTGTACATCTCAGTGTAGTCAGAAGCTTTTACACATACTGATATACCATCTACACTCTTCGGTTCGAAGAGTAGCACTTTCCTTTGCATATTTCCGTGGAGCTCTCTAAGATACTTCATTAGTACCTACCTTTGGGTCCACTTGAAGAAATCCTCAACACAATAGTTTTCCTTTGAAACTTGCCATACTTTTGCACACTTTGACCTTGTTTTTTCCGGAAGTGTTGCCATTTTATAAGTTGCTCCTCCTCATGCGCATTGGGATAAAAATGCATTTTCATGAATTGTTTGAAGATTTCTATTTTTTCATCAGCAGCCCCTTATTCAACTGCAAGGCATCCATTAGTTCTACCATATCAAGGCATGGCGGACATCTTCAAACGGGTGAATGGCATCCTTGCTCTTCACTTAGCCCATGTATACAGAAGTAAATCCCAAGTTGCCTGAGCCAATTGTTGAGCTTCTTCACATTTACTTATTCCTTGTAGGGCTGAAACTCTGTTCGTCTGTGGAAAATATGACAGGTACACAAACTGCTCCTCTGGTGTTCAGCAGATTCTCTGTCACTTTTCTTAGGTTCCTGATGATGTTGTATACCTGTTGGTGATTCTTTCGAATCAGTTGTTGGCCTTAGAACCAAGTTGCTATGTCTTAAGATTCCCAAGAATCTGTGTCATGATAGACCTGAACTTTCACTGTTATGATGTTACTAATGCACTATGGATGATAGAGATCGATCTCAATCAGTCTCTACAAGGCCAATACTTATTTATATATGATTTTATGCTTCATTTTCAATCAATTTCCTTGGTCAATGGATCTATCCCTACATCCAATCACATCTAATGTAGGTCATGAAGTATGCCTTTGGAGGCTTCTGTTGGCTTGTTTCATAATAAGAGGCCCCCATTTGAGTTGCTACGACAAAGGAAAGATAAAGATGTAGCCTAGGATCAAAGTATGATCGAATTGTTAGCATATCAAGCTGGGAACGTCATCAGCTCTCACCCAAAATATCCTTAAAAGGTATTTTAGGTTCTAATCAAGAATAAAAGAATTAACCATTTAAAATTAGAAGGTGGTATCCGTTCCTCCATTTGTTCATGAGGAAAATACATATTGAATATCTGAATAGCCATCATCATTCAAAGGACTGAGTTTGAGTACAGGCCGTAAAGATCAACTAGGATTGCTTTACATATTGATTTAAAGGATATAAGTTTGTTCTCCACCCTAAGAAACAGATGAGATTTTTACTAACAATTGGCAATCAAAGGAGATTTTAATTTAAATATTCCATTATTAGTTATTAAAATTTAAAACAGTTGCAAACAGGTAACTACTAACTGCCAACTCTCCTTCAGTGCTTCTGCTCTTCTCCTTTTAGTTACTCGTTGTTCCGAGGGTCCTTTTACAGTAGCACTTTCTATTGTAATTGGGCGTATTCTCGAGTCGCATTGGCCTACTTTTGGTCATCCGCAGACATTAATATAATTTCTTTCCATCTTTCTTTCTTTCTCCCAACAATTATGTTGCTGTCTGTTGTAGTTTGGTGTTGTGCTTTCTGTTCTGTCCCTAATGGAAATGTTGCTTTGGAGTCCTGTGATGTCTTCTTCGCCTATCTGTGTTTTGGGTTTTCCATATCTCCATAAGATACTGATCAAGAGACTTGAACAAAAATATTAAATTGGGGACAAAGTTTGCTTGCAATAGCTACCTCCCACTTAAAGGGTTATCTTGGCATGAGACAGCTCAACCAAAACTGTGAGAGGAGCACAAAGTTGTTCTCATCATCCTTCCGTAAAAGATTGAGGACTCAATGTCAGATGTTCTTTTGAAATGCAGTACAATAATAGTGCAGTGGAAATTCCATATCCTGTTGACTTTGCCTTTGACATATTTATTGCACTCCTCTCAACCTGCATCTAATTCAAAGGCAGCTTCAAATCCCCGACAGCTTTGACTCTGAATTGACATAATTTAGTGCATTTTGTAACTTGTAAGACTCTGACATTGTCCTGGGAAAAATGCCATGCATCATGGCTGCTTGCTTAGACTGTGAATCACCCTGGAGTTACTGTTCCAATTGCTCATGTGAACTCTCAATATGATCAATGACCAAAGTTGGTCCTGATTGCTCATAGCTCCCACAACTTTTTTATAAAGCTCTTGCACTATGTTCTGAACTTTATTTCTTGAATTATCTCTAAAAGGAGTCAGGAAGCTATCTTTACAACTTCTCTTCTAAGTTTACTAACTATTCCTCTAGCTTCTGTTGCATTATGAGTTTTTGGCTGTTGTTGGTCCAGGGACCCAGAGTCTCATCTTCAAAATCAAATTTTCAAGTGCAGTCTTAACTAAATTTCAATTACCATTCAATAAATTATCTAAAACAGGAAAGTCTTTCTCTAATTGGATCTGTAACTAGGAAAGTCTTATAGCACATCTCCGTGCTGTAGTTAGAGAGTTCGCTGTAAAGTCCCCACTGTGCATGTCCTGAAACGTGATGAATACATCTGAAGAAATTGGTTTAGTCGTCAATGAAGTGGAATCTGTCTGTGTTTTTCCTCAAGGCAGAAATAACATAACAGTCTTAGCTCTCTTGTCTGCAAGCTGAAACTTAAAGCAAATTATCAGCTTCCATCTCAGAACGCTCCCTTAATTTTTCCGCCTCTTTACTGACAAGTACAGTTGAATAATGTTTTTCTTCCTCCCTTTGTTTCTACTTCAATAGTGTACATCTTCTTGCTTGTCTTCTTTTTTCTGATTAACATTTACATGATTATTAACTTATATATTATGTTTCATCTGACACTGATTTTGCTGTGTATGCTGTTGATTTTGCGTCATGCTGCTTGGAAGATTGATTAAAAGAGGTCTTTTGATGCCTAAGTTTTTTTCTTTCCAGAAGAAGTTACCTGATTGTCAAATTCCTTTGCATTCTTCATTCTTGAGTGTGAATTCTGTCCAAGGGTTACAGGAATTAATGTGTTCAGTTCTTGGATGACTTAAGCTGCAATTTTCTGTGTGTTGTGGAACACTGCCTTCTGAATTTTTATGCTTTTGGCCTTGTAGCTCTGCTTGATTGAGGAATTAGAGCATTCTTCTTGCCTGCAGCACATTTCTTTGCCCTCTTTTTTCTCTTTGAAGAAAAAATCAGGGATACATCAGTTGAATACTCACCTTTTACCTCAGTCTCCTTATCGAGTATTGTGTCTGAAGCTTCACTATTTTGAGAATTGAGGATGGTTGATTTTATTCATAGAATATCTGCTAGCAATTTTAAAACTTACTGTTTCTGATGCGAATCATCATTCTTATCTTGCTCCCTATTAAATAAACTGTTTTTTCTGCTGCTTGTACAGTTGTCTCTAGATCTTTTCTTGTCTTCTTTGTGCTGTGGACATTACTGGCAGTGAAAATACTTGCACCTCGACCTTTGCAAAATAAATAGGGAAAATTAAATGAAATTCTTTGACAGTCCACCTTCATGTCTTTTCTTAAAAACATCTTTATATTTCTTTATCTCACCAACCACAGATTGTCTTTCTTCTGATGGGTCAATTTGTCTATTTCTTAGTTCATTTTGGTGGGCAAGAAGGTTATTGACTTGAGACTTTGAAGGCTTTTTATACTGTTCAGCAGGATTGTTTTTAAGGTATAGTGCCTATATCTTGTAATTTTATTATCTGTTTCCCGTGTCAATGTCGACTTGATTCCCATGTCTGTTTTGGAGATTTATCGTTCCTTGTCACTTTGAGAGTCATCCATTATCATGGTTATGTTCATTAAGAATGAAGTTCTTCTCTACTAGCTTTCTTGGTTCCCAATTCTTTATTGCAAAGATTCTGAAACTTATAGAGAGGCAAGTCATCTGTATGGACTGATATTTGAGTTTCAGTTTGTGCTATTATTGCATGAATAGATGTTAGCCTTTGTGTTACCGTTCAGTAATTCAAGGCTTAATATACTTGTGTTAAGCAATAATAATCTAGATTTCTAGTTTTTTTTCCTAGTCTGATCCGTCTTACTCATTTTGAAGTTTAGTCTCATTCAAACCAAGGGCAACTTTAGTCTTCTTCGACTTTTCGAATTACCTCGACTCCACTCCATCTTTTTGACTGAATGTAAAGTCTGTAGTCTCGAGATGTCCCCCATACAAACTCACCTCTTGCCAACTGAAAAAAACAAAAACTCTTGACCATACAAGCTATATGCTTTAAACATTTTATGTTAGTGACAATTTGCAATATTGAGATGTAAGAAATAAAAAGATGAATTTCATTTTGTCGTATGAAATGCCAACATGCTTTCTAAATTGAGCTACACTCCAAAGTGCATCTAATCCAAATCACACGTCAAAACAGAACACTAAATTCAGAACCATCTTAAGACTTCGATGTGTAACTAGTTCACAAGGTGCCCTATGGTTCAAAGAGATTTCATTTCTGATCTAGAGTTCTATCAACTTTCAAACATTTTTTAGCCTGTATTTTGATGCTTGATAATTTGAAGTAGTAACTGAAGCCGAATATTTGTGGCGAATAAACATTCGTCCAACAATGTCGGATACACTTCTTGTAAATTGGCAAAAATTTGATGGCATGCTATCAAGAAACAGGTGACAAGCTTGTTAGTTGTGGTCATTTGTTTGTCCCCAAGCAATTTTTATTTCAGGTCTTGGTTACAGTCTACGGAGTGTCACACTCCACTCTTTGCAGATATGCATTCAAAAACAAAAATGAAAAAACAGTTTTATTACAGGCTTATCATAACTTGCAGGGAACTGCCGTTGCAAACCATAAATCAGCCCTGGAAAAGGTTTTGGAGCTGCTTCATTTGGAGAAAGAACAAACAGGTAGACTTTATGGTGTGGGGCATAGGGTTGTTCATGGAGGAGAGCACCTAACTCATCCAATGGTTATTACTGAAGAAGTTAAGAAGACAATTGAGCAAACATCCTTCTTGGCTCCTCTGCACAACCCTCCAAATCTTGAGGTATTTGTTTTGGCTGTTTTCTTGTGTTTGTTAGCTGGGGTCTGTGCCATAAGCCCACCTGTAATTGTAGCACACTTGCTTCTGTGGATTGTTAATATATTTCAATCTTTACAGGCTATGCAATTAAATATGGTATGTCTATGCAGGGCATCCGAGTAGCAGAAGAGTTGTTCCGCTGTCCTCAAGTTGCTGTGTTTGATACTGCCTTCCACTCATCAATCCCCTCCTATGCATATATGTATGCCATTCCTTATACTCTGTATGGGGAGCTTGGCTTAAGACGTTATGGATTTCATGGGACAAGCTACCAGTTCCTTCTAGATCGAGCGGCAACGTACCTGGGGCAGGCAAAAGAAAAAGTTAATGTAATTGCATTTCATCTTGGTGCTGGAGCAAGTATTGCATCAATCAAGAATGGAAAGTGCATAGATACAACCATGGGTGTAACCCCATTAGAAGGGCTTGTTATGGCAACACGGTGTGGTGACATTGATCCTGCTATTTGTCAGATTTTGGCTTCGCAAAAAAAATTGAATGTTGATCAAATTGATCATGTATTAAATAAAGAGAGTGGATTGTATGGCATTTGTGGTGACAAGGACATGAGGAATGTCTTGGAAGCATCGAAGGCAGGTAGTCAGAGGCATAAACTTGCTCTGGAAGTTTATATTCACAGAATTCGCAAGTACCTTGGAGCATATTTTTTTCATCTCGAAGGAAATGTGAATGCATTAATATTTAGTGGAGGAGTTGGTGAAGGATCTGCCGAAATTCGAAATATGATTTGTGTTCACCTCAGTGCATTTGGTATTGAGATAGATGATGCTAAAAACTATGAAAATAAAACCTGCACAAGGGAAATCCAGAAGGTTGATTCAAAGGTCAAAATATTGGTAATACCTACTGATGAAGAACTTTGCATTGCAGAGCAAACATTAAGTGTGTTAGAGGAGGAACAAATTTTAGAATGATTTCTAAAAAAAATATTTTGTGGTGTTGAATGATCAAAAAGCCTTATACCAAAAATATCCTCGAGGACGAGGAAAGATTTGTCTCCCTAAGATTGGAGGGGTGATTTTATTTAGCAAAAGTTATTCAGGTCTATTTACTTCATTTTAAATGAGATGTTTTCAGAGCTCAGATAATTGCCTCTCAGTTATGAGGATGCTATATGGAAATTTCTTTTTTGTAGCAGGATACTCTGCAACTTTGCAGTGAACTAAATAGAAGTTGAGAACTCCTTTCGCCTTGTTAGTCACTTTTGACGTAGAATAGTCAAATAAAAGAAGGGTTATACCAATATTTTCTTTGACGAGATGAGAAAAGATTTGATCTACAAATGCTTAATTTTGTTGTGTTTGGTCACACTCTTTTTTAATTGGAATTTGATGTAATTCTAAGGGAAAAAGTTTGGACATATGCCCCTCCCGACCAAATATTGCAGCATATGTAATGTAAAACAATAGTACTTCCAAGGACTGCAATTCATGGAGCATTCTATGAAATGAACGCCAGGTTAATGGGTGTACCATGAATGATTTGAGAAAAGTATTTTGACATAATTGATGATTTGAACTGCAAATTTAACTTGCTGACTTGTATGTTTCTTGTTGGTAAAGACATGCATTTAGCTGAAAAAATGTTTTAGGATTGGACTCAACATGATGTTGGTGACAATTAACTTGTATTCCAGTGTTGGCGGTTTCACTCAACCACTTCTGTGCACAATGCTGTTATCTTGACATGTCTGTGCTTCCTTCATCTTGCCCCATAAGATCTACCTCTCATATATAGTGTTGATCTACTATATCCCTCTCTAAAGTAATCCTTGCAATGTTTAATCTTCCTCGCTGGAGAGAGATTTCTAGATGACAATGAGGTAGAGGAATTTGCATCGAGTTTAACCTCTATTCAAGCAGTTGGTGCTTGAGACTAAACTGCTGGTAGGTTGGGGAATCAAACAACACATTTCTGTTGACCTTCATGCTTCAACATTCATCAATACCAAAAAGTGTTAAATATGCCTGCGAGTTAAATGTTGACAGCTCCACAACACACTGGCAAGTTAGTCTCTTCCAGCAGTAGGGGTATTTGATGACTAAGATTGCAATGTATATCAGATATTGGTCTCTCATACACCTTTAAGTATTATAACCATCACAATCTTCCTAGAGAATATACCTTCCTATTCACAAATCAATTAACTGGTTCTCCACCCACAAATTGCATGGCTACTACTCCCTTGCCCATTGGCTGCAATTTTTACCATTGTCCCTACATAATGAAATACCTTTGGCTGGAATGTTCTTGTCTAACCTTAATGAAAATTTAATGCACGGTAGACATATTCAAAAATCAAACATCAAGTTTATCATGGGTAATGCATGTCATGGTTGTGGGGAGACCCTGGATCCAAGATATCCACAACCAAATCTTCAATGGGAAGAAGAAGAAGAAGAAATTTAATGTCCACGAGGCTACCAAAGACAACCTATGGGACAACAGAACTTGCTAAAGATCTTTCTGGCATTCAGATCTCCTAGTGATGAGTTTGATAATTAGCTCCCATGTTTGTTTAACCATATTCTAGTTGAAAATATCTTGAAAGGAAGCAATAGCCACCGTGCTTGCAAATTGGGCCCTAATGTAGTTATAAACATTACAACATTAGGGAGAAAAACTTGTGATTACTATGGTTCATCTAGATTAGTATTTATGAGCTTGTCACTTTTACGTACTCAATTCGTTTATTCTATCAGTTTATGCCTACAAGATTTATTTAGGTTCACCTTTGAATAGGTCTGTCATATCTTATCAAACACATTGTTCTTGATCAAGGCAACCATTCTTCTCAAGTGCATGTAGAAGATAAATAGCATGTTTTGTAATAAAGTGTATGCTCCAAGTCTGATTGAAGAGTGACATTGTACAAGATGATGTAGACACATGCTTTTGGTACAAGATTATCTATTAGTTGTAAAATTGCATTATTCTAGAGTGCTTGTGTGTTTGTCAATTATTGGTATAGATTAGGTTATTATTTGTGTTTCATGGTCCTTGTGTGTTACTGGTGTTTCCCCTATATTTCTCTCCTCTTATCTCTCTCTCTCTCCTTGTGATGCAGTGTTTTCCCTTGCACCGTACAAATATGGCTCTTGTTGGTGGGTTTTCATGTTTTTTAGTTGTTCCCTGTTGTGTGTCCCATGTTTCTGCCCTGTTTCCCCTTTACCCCAGTGTTTCCCCATAACCGTATATGTATGGTCATGGGCCTCCCATAACAATAACTGCATGGTTTTGAGGGCTTCTGTTGTGTTGACTGTTTGACTATTCTTTGGGTCCCCAAAGGGTTTTGTGCCTTCTTTCTCAGTTTTTTCGCTGCTTATGTGTTGGCTTGCAAGCCAATATGCTCTTGATTTGAATTCAAGAAGTTTATAAATACATAGGTGCATTAGTGCATTTATGCCAACAAATGAAAAAGAGATGGAGCCTCATTGCAAGCCAAAGTAATTAATACAAATATTTAGAGCACGATCATAGATGATAATCCTCAACAAGAAAATGAGGATGAAATGATGCCATTATCCAATAAAACACCATTAAACATGAGTGGGAAATCATATTAGGCTCACACAATTTTTCTTACATGTTTATGAGATTGATATATACGGTGGAAGGGATATTGAAAGGTAAACAATTTGGAATATAGATTAATCTAGTGAAGAACAAATGAATAAAGTTACAAAATTCGTAAGCATGGTTGAAGATGATTATTTGCTTGCAATGAAAAAGGACCACCCTCCAATTTTAGTTACCATAACCTTAGAGACAAATAAAAAATAACATTTGATATAATTATTAAAAAATATTATCAATGACAAAGTGCACTTCCATTGCATATGATAATCCTAAGAATGAAAGGAATAGGGAAATCTTATTTTATTGGAGGAATTAAACTAGCACTTTTAGAATTATCACAACTGCAATGTAGCCCCCTCCTAATTTGGAATGCAAATTATCCTAGTGAAGAACAAATGAAAAAAACTATTAAATTTGTAAGCATGGCTAAAGATAATTGTTTTCTTGCAATGGAAGAAGGACCACCCTCCAGTTTTAGTTACCATAACCTTAGTGACAAATAAACATTAACATTTGATATAATTATTAGAAATTATTATCAATGACAAAGTGCATTTCCATTGCATATGATAATCCAAGGAATGAAAGGAAGAGGGAAATCTTATTTTATTGGAGGAATTAAACTAGCACTTTTAGAATTATCACAACTGCAATGTAACCCCCTCCTAATTTGGAATGCAAATTATCCTAGTGAAGAACGAATGAAAAAAACTATTAAATTTGTTTTCTTGCAATGGAAGAAGGGCCACCCTCCAGTTTTAGTTACCATAATCTTAGTGACAAATAAACATTAACATTTGATATAATTATTAGAAATTATTATCAATGACAAAGTGCATTTCCATTGCATATGATAATCCAAGGAATGAAAGGAACAAAGAAATCTTATTTTATTGGAGGAATTAAACTATCACTTTTAGAATTATCACAACAACAATGTAGCCCCTTTTTATTGCTTGCTCCAAATGGAGTTGCAACATTTAACATCGGTGCATCAACAATGCACACAACTTTGTGAATGCCTATTTTAGATATTGAAAAATTGTCAGGAATAAGCTTAATGAATTTTCAAGAAGAAATGTGACATGTTATGTACATTTTGATTCATGAGATGATCTTTATATGTCAACAAATGATTCAAAATATAGATTCTTGACAATGCGAAGAATTTCTGGAAAATGCCGATATGTGCTTTGGTGGTAGGTCTATGATTTTCTTCGGGGATTTGAGACAATTGCCTCTAGTGATAGATAAACCTCCATATGCAAGTACAACACAAACTAAGTTATTATGGAAAAAATTTAGAACTGTTGTTACACTAGACACAATTTTCAAACAACATGGTCAAATTGAAGAACAAAGGTTCCACCAACTTCTAACAAACATAAGAGATTCCAATCCGATCATTGAAGATTGGCGGTCATTGATGATTTGAAAAGATGCTTCACTTGAAACAATTGAAAAAGAGGAGCTTAATCAACATATGCATTTATTTGCAACAAATGATGATGTGTGTGAACATAATAAGAGAATATTATATACATTGAATCAACCTGTTGCATGATGCATTGCAACTAGAGGACAAAACAATATTATTGTGGGATGGATGATGAACTATTGCAAGTTCAACTATTGCTTTCTATTGGCGTGAGGGTGATTCTAACTATAATTTTATGGATTGAAGCAGGGCTTGTCAATGACACACTTGGAATTGTTCGAAGCATTGTTTACAAATAAGGATTGGGACCCCCTGAACCACTTACATATATGTAATGGTTCAATTTGATAATTACACAAGTATTCCTTTTATTGATGAAAATCTAACTACAATTCCAATCACTCCTATAGAAAGGGGTTGCATCTGTCAATTACCTCTGAAATAGGCATGGGGATTGACGATCCACAAATCACAAGCCCTAACACTTAACAAAGCCACAATTGATATAAGACATACAGAAAGACAAGGTTTGATCTTTGTTGTTATATCCCATGTCAAGTCATTACATGGATTGAGGATCTCACCGCCCATCACATACGACTAGCATGAAAAGTTGAAGAATGGAAAAGGAGTAGATAAAAGAAAAGAGGAAGAAAAAAGACTTCAATTGTTAGAGGATCAAATGTATAACATTTGAATATCAAAAATTTATTGTTATTCTTCATAAATATCATATATGTAAATTTATGTTTTATTGATATTGTGTTGATCTCTATTTCCCAAGTTAATTATGTATTAAATGAAATTAAAATGAATATAGGAGTTACTTATATCAAACACATTTTTATGAGAAATAAACATTTACTTTATTTTACACGGCCACATGTACTACTAGAATACCTATCGTCAATAAACCTTTGTAAAATACGTCAAGATATATCATTCTCGAAGCACGCACACACACACACACACACACACACACACACACACACACACACACACACACACATATGCATGCTAATATAAATGGTAGTAAGGACCTATTCTTTTAAAAAACAATAAAATGATAGTATTGTTTTCATTATCATTCTTAAAGGTGCAATTAAGATAGATCCACCACTTGTCACTTGTTTTGTCAATATAGATTGGACTCACTATTATGCCACTTATAAATGATGATAACATTGAATGGACTGAAATTATATGGGTCCGAGTTTTTATACATATTTCAATTAACAGATATCATTATGCTTCTATACATAATTTAAAAAAAATATAATTATGAAAGTTTAGGTTATAGGGAAAGAATTATAATTTAATTGGTATGGATCATGTCACACTGATGTTAAAAGAGGCTTCAAAAGATTTGGACATGTGAAAGAAAAATGTTTACCCTTCACTTTAATTTTTTAAAATCATAATTTACAATTTACATATACATTATATGTTTCTATGACAATAAGAATGGTCGACTGAACCTGCTGTTTTCCTTCCTTTTCTTAGATCATAAGAATATTGGTTTTTAGAGGGGTAGAATATTGTGTAAACTGCTCAGATTTTTATTATACAACTTAATAAAAATGTTAGACCTGCATCAATAAAAATGCCAAAAAATTGAAAGGTTTGATGATTTAAATAAGACTTGTAAAAGATGGTTCAAGTTAATAAAATTTGTTTGACATCGAAGGGCCATTGGTCTCTTGGTGCAAGGCTTTGAGATACCTGACACAGAGAATCAAAAAGTAGATAGGGCTATGATCGTTCTCTTGGGTAACTTTTTGACAGATTGACAAATTGAATACCCTTTAGTTGTGACTACTTAACTAAAAGAAGACTTCAATATAAATATACACTTACTCATCAAATATAAATCAATTATTTGTAATCTCATTTATTAAGGATAGAGATGCCGATATATATATATATATATATAATAGTTGGTTTCCAAACAAAAAAATAAAAAATAAAATTTGTTTGAAGATATTTTACCAAACATATATAATTAATATTATTAGTCAAAATTATAAACCATTATTAAAATTACGTTCATATTCATATAATGGTTTTGATTGAATTCTATATCTACCAAAAGTACGGAATGGACATATAATGTGTTAAACCATTCTTGTCCAGAACATAAATACTGAAAACTACAAAGTCCCACACATTAGGTGATAACTATAAGTCATTGAAAGGAAAAAGGAGAGAGACAATGACAGTGGAAATATGTTTTCATGACATTTTGTACATGTGTTGTTTTTCTACTGTTATTATCATTTAGATGGCTGATATTTGTCAAACACCATCATGAAAAACTTTAATTGTTTTTTCATTGTCGTTGCCTTGGTAGGATGTCCTCTCTGTCACCTTTTTTGGATTGTATTGTATCTACTTCTATGGAAAAAGTAGTGTGGATTATTAATAATTTTTCTTTTCTTTGTGAGAAAATATATCAGCTTCCACTTGGCAAAATAAACCATTACTGTATGCTAATATACTGTAAAATTAATGTTTTCACTTTCATTACTGTCAAACCATTTGATAATTTAAAAAAAACCATCCAATCGCTAATGTTTTCGCTGTCAATCAATTATGTTTAATGGATTTGAAATATGAGAGTGAAAAAAGTTGCAGAGTTTGAAATTGAGCGTGCTAATCAATTGAACCACAGCAATTTTGTTAAGGCATATATTTTGAAATATAATGGTTTGTATTTTTTGGTAAGAAAAATTCAATACAAACTTTTTATTATATAACGTTACTTAAAAAAAAAAAACATATGCTTTATGGTTAGATAGATCAATATTATATCAATTTGTGCAGTCATAAAACTCCTTTATTAAGTAAAAGGTTTGGTATTATGATAGGGTGAGTACGATTTAAAAATAGAAAATTGTACATTTGTACAAAAGAAAGTACCAGAATATAATAATAGGAAAATAAGTAATAAATTGTATCAAAAAAATTATTGAATAAGAAGATATCAATTTTATTCTCTTACACTTCAAAATTAATTTATACAACAATCAATTTTAAAATTAATCAAAAACAAATATTTATTAAAAATTAATAAAATTTATTATTTTATTAATAACTATTTTTGATATTTTTTTGTATTTAAATTACAAAAAGTAACTAAATATTACATAATAATGTTTATTAAGAATTGACACACATGTTCAAAATTATGTGTATGTGTGTGTATACATAAATTAATTTTTTTTTAATAGAATGCGTTTAAGTGAATAACTTATTTATGTAATTAGATGTTTAGTCTGAAATTAGTGTCACACAAAACCAAGCTTTGAAGTATGTTAGTACAAAATGGAGTAAAATTTATAATATTTTTAGGGTGCCGATATATTCAATTAGATATAGTCACCAAGAAACAGTTTTATGGATATGGATATTGTTTTCAAATATGATACGTGAAGTTAAAGGTAAGACTAGATTATTTTAGTATATTGTGTGGATATATTTAATTAGATATAGTCATCAAGAGACAAATTTATGGATATGGATATTATTTTCAAATATGATACATGAAGATAAAGGTAAAGGTAAGACTAAATTATTTAAATATATTATGTGGATATATTCAATTAGATATAGTCACTAAGAGACAATTTTATGGATATAGATATTATTTTCAAATATGATACATAAAGATAAAGGTAGGACTTTTAGATATAATATACTAAGAAATAAAAAGTGATGGTTCCATTATTGAACATTATTAAAAATATAGGATTACTCCAAACATAAGAAATAATGCATCTAAATAGCCAATTTAGATTCGGACAATAGAACAAAGCTAAATAGTAAATAGAACTTATTATTTCACTACATGAAATGGGGTAAAAGTGTTTAAAATAATAGGAGAAAAGTTTGTATCTTTCATTAAATATGGTGCAGATATATTCAATTTATTAATAGTTATCAATGAAATGAAATACACATTTATTAGTTAATATAATATATTCATATATATTAAAATATTTATTATATTATAGATTATTAATAATGATAAAATTGTATTAATATATTATTATAATTTTTAATTAAAAATATATTATAAATAAAAGTACATATTAATAATAATATGTATTAAATTAAATAATGCATACTAATAAATTATATATTATATAAATAATTTTAATAAAATATAATAATAATATTATAAATTATCAAAATAAAATTATTCGGTCATTTTATAAAAAAAGTTTTTTTTCCCGCAAATTAGGTATTATATAGGGCATAAAATTGCTTATACATATTTAGGTATGGCTCATTCACGTTTACATTTTAAAAATGAAGAACAACAAAGAGAATATCGAAAAGATTATGCTCAACAATATTGAAGACAACAAGGTGAAAAAATGATAGAGGAACAAAGTGTTAGTTTGTTAGCTTGGACAACTGTTCGTCCATTTGCTAAGATTAGATAATAGTTATCTTATTGTTGAGAATGTATTATGATGTGCTAGAATTAGCAAGAACTTGACTAGGTCATAACTTGAGCTCTAGGTGTCCGTTTTTTTTTGAAACCACGTGTTTTGATGAGACGAATGTACCGGAACCCACCCTACCAGCTGGGGCAAGTTTTTGACACGTTTTTGGGCCCTAAATCCACCATCTTGAGGCCGAAAATTAGGATTTAAGTTATAGTTCGGTTTTTTCCTATTTTTGAGCATTAGTTAATTATAGTCTATTAGTTGCATTATGAGTTAGAAAGTTGGCAATTCCTCTAATTTAGGGATGTAAAAGATGTGTGGCAATTTTTGTGCCCGTAGGAATAAGCATGCGAACTTACTAAGAATAGCAGGTTCTAGTAAACTGCTAAAAATAGTAATTTCCACCACCTAGAGTAGATTTAGTTAGAGTTAGCTAGAGTTTACTTGGCAACTCGAGTTGGGAGTTGTTTTCCTATTTAGGAAACATTGTAATTCATTATTCAATAACAAAGAAGGAGATCTATTTTCTTTTGGAGTTCATATTATTTGCAGTATATCTGGTTTGTTCATAATTTGGCTACATTATCTGGTATCAGAGCAAGTTCGAAGTATTTTAAAAAAAAAATGGCAGGAAGGGGAAGAGGAAGAGGAGGCGGTATTGCCCAGATGAATAGAAATATGCAAGATCTATAGAGACAAGTTACTGCGCTTGCTGCAATGATAACCCAGAGAGGGAATCAAGTTGGAGATGACACAGATGAAGAAGAAGTTTGTGAAGAGGAGGAAACGCAAGCACCACCATTAGCTTTTGAAGAAAGGATGCTTCGAGCATTAGAAGGAAAGAATGATGGGATAAGAGTTGATGTTTCAGAGTATGGTGGTAGTCTAAAACCAGATGAGCTGATAGACTGGTTGACTAGCATGGGAATTTTTTTTGAGTGGAAGGCTATGTCAGAAGAAAAGAAGGTAAAATTTACATGCACGAAATTGAAAGGTCATGCTATGTTATGGTGGGATCCCCTACAGAAAGATCGGTCAAGAAAGGGGAAAGAAAGAATTAGGACGTGGAATAAGATGGAGAAGAAGCTGAAAGATAAATTTCTCCCTGTGGATTATACACAAACCCTTTACAGGAGGTTTCAGAATCTCAGACAGAACTTACAAACAATGCAAGAATACACAAATGAGTTCTACAAGTTGTCCATTCGTGTAGAGCATGAAGAAACTGAGGAACAAATGGCTGCAAGGTATGTTAATGGATTAAAATTTTCTATTCAAGATGAGATAAGTATGCATAGGATTAAAAGCATGGAGGATGCCTATCAATTAGCCTTAAAGGCCGAGGAAAAACAAAATCGTCAAAGTTTTAGGAGATCACCTGGAATGAATAGGGGGCCTCATCTTCCTTTCGGGGACAAGCTGGTTTCAGCCAAGGTAGGGGAGAATCATCTCGTGGATTAGAAAAGCAAGAGGATACGAGACAGGATTTCCAGAATCATCAAAGAGGCAGAGGATTTTCTAGGGGCAGAGGATATGTTGGCGATAGAGGATGGGAGGCTCCACGAAGACCATTTGTTTGTTACAGATGTGGTGAAGAAGGGCATCAGGATTTTGAATGCCCACATACTTATACACATGACAAAAGGCAAGGAGATGCTCCAAGAGTAAATCTTTTTGAAGCTGAACACGTTGAAGATGAACAGGACCTGGAAATTCCACCAGATGTTGGAGAAACTCTGATGATCAAGAGGATGATGATTGCTCCAAGAAAGGAGGTCAAGGGGGATGCATGGCTGTGTAGAAATATTTTCAGAACAAGATGCACTTCAGGAGGAAAGGTATGTAATGTTATTATTGATGGTGGTAATTGTGAGAACATGGTTTCAAATGAGATGGTCGAGAAATTGGGTCTGCATTGTGAGAAGAATCCTAACGCTTACCGTATTGCATGGTTTAAGAAGGGTAATGAAATTACTGTTGATAAGAGATGTTTAATAAGCTTTTCTATTGGGAACAGTTATAAGGATGATATTTGGTGTGATGTTATTCCTATGGATGCATGTCATATGCTGTTAGGAAGACCATGGCAATTTGATAGAAAATTTATTCATGATGGGGGAAAGAATGCTTATACTTCCTGGAAGGATGGCACAAAAATAGTTTTGCTACCTCTTAAAGAAGAGGGGAAGGCTGACAATATGCTTTCTACAAAGGAATTTGTGAAGGAGGCAAAGGCAACCGGTTTTTTGTTATGCACTAGTTGCAAATCAAGGATGAACTTGTAAGTGCTCAAATACCAATAGAAACAATAGAATTAATAGAAGAATTTTCGGATGTTATTCCTGATGAGCTACCAGATGGATTACCACCCAAAAGAGATATTCAACACCATATTGATTTGATTCCAGGGTCTTCACTCCCAAATCAAGCGGCTTATAGGATGAGCCCGACATTGCATGCAGAGTTGAATAGGCAAGTGGCAGAGCTCGTGCGAAAGGGGGTTGTAAGGGAGAGCATGAGTCTATGTGCAACACCAACTTTATTAACACCAAAGAAGGATGGAACATGGAGAATGTGCACGGATAGAAGAGTGATCAATAAAATTACAATCAAGTATTGGTTCCCAATACCTCACCTTGATGATATGATGGATGTGCTTGTTGGATCTAAGTATTTCACCAAGATTGATCTTCGAAGTGGTTATCATCAGATTCGGATCAGAGAAGGAGATGAGTGGAAAACAACATTCAAGACAAGAAATGGATTATATGAGTGGTTGCTGATGCCATTCGGGTTATCCAATGCACCTAGTACTTTTATGAGATTGATGAACACCGTGCTACGGGAGTATAATGGTAAGTTTGTTGTGGTTTATTTTGATGATATCTTGATCTTTAGTAAAACTAAAGAAGAACATTTGAGGCATCTAAGGTTGGTATTTGAAGTGTTAAGGAAAGAGAAACTCTATGCAAATATGAAGAAGTGCACATTCATGCAAGAGAGTTTGGTATTCTTGGGTTTTATTATTTTAGCAGATGGGGTACAGATGGACTCATAAAAGATAAAGGCAATTATTGAATGGCCTACTCCATGGAGTATAACAGAGGTAAGAATATTTCATGGTCTAGCAACATTTTACAGAAAATTTATTAAAAATTTCAGCAGTATTGTAGCACCTATAACAGATTGCACAAAAGGAAGGGAGTTTTTGTGGACAAAGGCAGCTGAGGATAGTTTTCAATTCTTGAAGAAGAAGGTGACAGAGGCACCCATTTTGGCACTACCAGATTTTGATAAAGTGTTTGAGGTTGATTGTGACACCTCACATGTGGGTATTGGAGCTGTTCTAAGTCAAGGAGGAAAGCCAGTAGCTTTCTTTAGTGAGAAACTGAATGAGGTAAGAAAGAACTACTCTACTTATGATGTGGAATTTTATGTAATTGTACAAGCATTAAGGCATTGGAGGCATTACTTAGTGCCTAAGGAGTTTGTGTTATTTACAGACCACATAGCCCTGAAGTATGTGAATACCCAAAAGAAGTTGAATAGTAGTCATGCAAAGTGGGTCTCATTTTTGCAGGGATATACTTTTTCTCTAAAACATAAATTTGGAAAAAAAAAATCAAGTTGCAGATGCATTGAGTGGGTGTGTGACTTTGTTTACCACTATGGAAAATGAGGTGCTGGGTTTTGAAGCAATAAAGGGTTTGTATTCTTCTGATTCTTGATTTCAAGGATATTGTTGAAAGACTAATTAGTCCATTGTCAGACAATGCAGGAAATGTCCTAGATGATTATATTTTACAAGATGGCTACATATTCAAGGGACGCCAACTATGTATTCCAGTTGGGTCTACGAGAGAGAATATAGTGAAAGAGTTGCATAGCGGAGGGTTGGCTGGGAATTTTGGTAAAGATAAGACGATAGCCTTGGTAGCAGACAAATACTATTGGCCAAAGTTTAAAAGAGATGTGGTAAGATATGTGGAGAGATGTCGAATTTGTGAAGTCTCGAAAGGCCATGCACAGAATACAGGGTTGTATATGCCATTGCCTGTTCCTAAAGGGTCATGGAAAGATCTGAGTATGGACTTTGTTTTGGGATTACCAAAAACACAATGAGGTAATGACTCAATTTTTGTGGTTGTTGATAGGTTTTCTAAGATGGTTCATTTTATTGCCTGCAAGAAAACAAGTGATGCAACAGGCGTAGCAAATTTTTTTTTCAGAGAAGTTGTTCATTTGCATGGTGTTCCAAAAACCATTACTTCAGATAGGGACACAAGGTTCTTAAGTCACTTCTGGCGGACTTTATGGAAGAAATTTGGAACTCAACTACAGTTCAACAGTGCCTATCATCCGCAGACTGATGGGCAAACAGAGGTGGTAAATTGGAGTTTGGGAAACCTGTTAAGGTGCATCGTTGGGGAAAAGCCGAAACAATGGGACTTAGCATTACCACAAGCTGAGTTTGCATATAACAGTTCCATAAACAGATCCACGGGAAAGTCTCCATTTTCAATTGTGTATGGGAGTAATCCAAATGGGGTGTTAGATTTGGTACAACTACCAGTTGATGGCAGA
The DNA here is from genome assembly GCA_019776745.2 of Taxus chinensis. Classification (NCBI taxonomy): domain Eukaryota; kingdom Viridiplantae; phylum Streptophyta; class Pinopsida; order Cupressales; family Taxaceae; genus Taxus; species Taxus chinensis. The sequence continues at coordinate 167,124,177 of CM034152.1, forward strand.
GTCAGTGATGATGCAGAAGCATTTGTTGAACATATACAACAATTGCAGGAAGAAGTGCGAAAGAAGCTGCAGAATAGTAATGATAAGTATAAGGAAATAACAGATGTGCACAGACGGAGGAAGGTATTTACAGTTGGTGAGTTGGTTATGGTATATCTGCGGAAGGAAAGGTTTCCAAGAGGAACCTATAACAAGCTGAAGTACAAGAAGATTGGTCCCTGCAAAATCGTGAAAAAATAAACGATAATGCTTATGAGGTAGAATTGCCAGGGAATTTTGATATTTCTCCAGTATTTAATGTTTCATATTTTTATTCTTTTCATGGAGATGGTACAGAAGGGGATGTTATTGATGAAGTAGTAGACTAGAGGCAGCAGGTTCCGGTGAAGAAGAAAGAAGAAGTGGATCAAATTCTAGATAAGAAAACAATGGACACGCGACATGGGAAATACAACAAATATTTGGTACATTGGAAAGGACTGGAACACGAGGACAATACTTGTGTCACAGAGTGGGAGATTAAGAAGTTGGATGTAGATAAATGGAATCATTTTGAAGAAGACAACTTGCAGGAGTTGCATTTTTTTCAAGCAGGGGAGAATGATGCGCCAGAATTAGCAGGAACTTGACAAGGTCATAACTTGAGCTCCGGGTGTCCGTTTGAGTCCGTTTTTTTTTTTGAAATCACGTGTTCGATGAGACAAATGTAGCCAAAACCCACCCTACTAGCTGGGGCAAGTTTTTGACACGTTTTTGGGCCCTAAATCTGCCATCTTGAGGCCAAAAATTAGGATTTAAGTTATAGTTCGATTTTTTCCTATTTTTGAGCATTAGTTAATTATAGTCTATTAGTTGCATTATGAGTTAGAAATTTGGCAATTCCTCTAATTTAGGGATGTAGAAGATGCATGGAAATTTCTGTGCCCGTAGGAATAAGCATGCGAACTTACTAAGAATAGCAGGTTCTAGTAAACTGCTAAAAATAGTAATTTCCACCACCTAGAGTAGATTTAGTCAGAGTTAGCTAGAGTTTACTTGGCAACTCGAGTTGGGAGTTGTTTTCCTATTTAGGAAACATTTTAATTCATTATTCAATAACAAAGAAGGAGATCTATTTTCTTTTGGAGTTCATATTATTTGCAGTATATCTGGTTTGTTCATAATTTGGCTACATTATATTAATTATTTTCTAATTATTGATTTCCTTTAGTGACACCTTGCAACCAAATTTCTTATGGTTGTTAAGTTGTTATGTATCTCATCTGTCGATTGAGAATTGATCTCGGTCGTTGGTGTTACAATGAGAGTAGTATAAAAGGAGGTCATCGGGCATTTGGGAAAGTATAAGTTTTGGAGAAGCATTTGCAATGCTAGCAAATAAGTTTGTAAGTTTGCAGTGTTAGCAAGGGTGCAATGATAGTGTAGGGGATAACAGTGGGGGAATATCAATGGGGAGAGGTTGGGGAGATTGTTTAAGTTCTTCCAGTAAGAGGCAAGGAATCTTTGTATCTCTTAATTTACTGAAGTTAATATAATTTCTCATATGTAGAACTGGTTTTCCCTTAGGGGTTTTTCTAGGGACAATTTGTACGAAAATTATTGTGTTCATTGTGTTATGCATTTCTTTCTGTATTCTTATTAGTGAAGTTGCAGTTGTGTTATTTTTCGATATTAGCTGTGAATTAGTTTTCATAAGTTAAATAATCACTTAAGATAGGAGATTAATAATCAGTGATTGCAATAGAATTTTCACACAAAGGTAATGAAAAAATGAGGGTGAAATTAGAGAAATATGTGCTAAATGTAGAACATAAATGTCAGTTAAAGAACTAGAAGCACAAATGAGACGACATGCAAACGAAATGGTAATATATTGTGGTCAAACATCGCAAGATGATCAACATATATAAAGAAGAAGATTACAAAGATAAACAAATTTAGATACATTCATTGAGAAAGAAAGACAACAATTATAAAAAATGAAATCGTCAAGTAGTTCAAATGCATCATCAAAATTACTTTAATGTTGAGGTTAATTATAAAGGAATAAATTTGTTAACCATAGATTGTGTGATACAAACTCTAGATAATAGAGAAATTGATTTTGATGTTGGAAATACGATGCGATACAACAATGATCAACAAAAGAGATGAAATCAAAGCTAAGAAGAAGAGGACAAAAAATATTGTTGAGATAGATTTCAAGACTATATAATTACCTTTTAGATGTGACTTAGATAAACTTCCATCTCCACACATGTCTTATAATTGTCAAGAGAGTCATGTTGGAGCTCTTCAAGGACCTGCTTGTAATAGATGCTAAGAAGAGAACGATGTCCATCGGTTTTTTGAAGATAATAACATGGAACTTGGTCCACAACCACTTGAACTAACAAAATTGACCCAAGTGGAAAATATGTTAATTGCACGTGAATCCAATTCTACAAGTAACCCATGTAATAAGAGGATACTAAAAATACAAAGGGAATAACATTTTTTTCCACAAGAAGTCAATGAAATTGCAAAAGTTTTACCACATAATATTTTAAATCTTTTGATTATCATAGTATGAAGAAATTTCAACAATGTGGAACTACATACAACTGTACTGTGAATAAAGAGTGGGTAATATAATGCACTTAAATATAAGATTAGACATGATAAGTTCTATTTAAAGACGTGAAGATTGATGAAATGAAACTCAAAGATCTTAATCATTCTTAGGTAAATAATCCAATGCAGATCCTAGCGAACTAATAGCTTGGCCACAAATCTGTAAATCTCCACTCAATGATTACGTGAAAAAAAGTTTATTAGACACGACATTCCTAACCCTATTCCCTGATGGAAGGTGTGACTGGTTAGAACCATGATTTAAACACATACATCTACATGAATATGTAAAATATCTAATACGATAAATAAAGATATCTATTTTGGAAAACATCATATGTTTAGGTATCTTTCCATGAACAAGATAAATGTGAAATCGAGCTCAAAAATCATCAACAATTTTTGTAAAGAAGACCATTCAAGATTTACCAATACAATTGATGAATTACACAATTAAATTCATAAGCATGGCTAAAGATAATTAATTTTGCGTAATTCATCAACAATTTTTGTGGCATCCCACAACAAGATATTATTATTTTTGGATTTACGTTAATCAAAGTTAGTATTATACAAACCATTACATAATATTGAGAGATACATTGGACTTGAGGATGATATTATAAAATCCAATTGGGCTCAATTTCAATATAATTTGTGGATTACATAGAGGGTTATTGAAACAAACAATAACACTCAAAGAGAAAATGAGGATGAAATGATGATATTATTCAATAAAACACTATTAAAAATGAATTGGAGATCATATTAGGTTTACACAATTTTTTTTACATGTTTATGAGATTGATATGTTGGGTCGAAGGGATATTAAAAGGGAAAACAATTTGGAATGTAAATTATCCTAAATGAATAAAGTTATAAAATTCATAAGCACGGCTAAAGATGATTATTTTCTTGCAATAGAAGAAGGACCACCCTCCAACTAAATAGTTACCACAACCTTAGTGACAAATAAAAAAATAACATTTGATATAATTAGTAGAAATTATTATCAACCAAAGTGCAATTCCATTGCATAGGATAATCCAAGGAATGGAAGGAACATGGAAATCATATTTTGTTGGAGGAAATTAAACTAGCACTTTTAGAATTATCACAACCACAACACAACCCCCTTCTAATATGGAATGCAAATTATCCTAGTGAAAAACACATGAAAAAAGCTATTAAATTCATTAGTGTGGCTAAAGATAATTGTTTTCTTGCAATGGAAGAAGTACTTACCCTCCAATTTTATCTACCATAACGTTAGTGAAAAATAAAAAAAATAACCTTAGTGAAATTATCATCAATGACAAAGTGCACCTCCACTGCATATGATAATCTAAGGAATGAAAGGTATAAGGAAATATTATTTTATCGGAGGAATCAAACTAGAAGTTTTAAAAATTATCACAACCACAATTTGTATCCCCCTTCTATTGCTTTCTCCAACTGGAGGTTGCAACATTTAACATCGATGCATCAAAAATACATAAAACCTTGTGAATGCTATTGAAAAATTATAAGGAATAAGGTTAATGAGTTTTCAAGAAGAAATGTGACATGTTATATATATTTTGATTCATGAGATGAGCTATATAGGTCAAAACATGATTCAAAACATAGATTCTCGAAAATGCCAATATGTGCTTTGGTGGTAGGTCTATGATTTTCGTTGGGGATTTGGGAAAATTACCTCCAGTGAAACATAAACCTCCATATGAAAATACAACACAAGCTAAGTTATAAGGAAAACCTCCATGAGATGCCAATCCAATCATTGAAGGTTGACGGTTGTTGATGACTAGAACAAATGCTTCACTTCAAACAACTGGAAAGGAGGAATTTAATGAATAGATATGCATTTATTTTCAACAAATGATGATGTGGGTGAACATAATAAGAGAAAATTATATACATTGAATCAAACCGTTGAATGATGCATTGCAACTAGCTGACATGACAAAACAATATTATTGTGGGATTGGATGGTAAACAATTGCAAGTTCAACTATTGATCTCTATTGGTGCAAGGGTGATTCTTGCTACAAATTTATGGACTGAAGTAGGTCTTGTCAATGGAACATTTGGATTTGTTCGAAGCATTGTTTACAAATCGGGATTGGTACCCCTTGAACCACTTATATATGTAATGGTTCAATTCGATGACTACATAGGTAAATTCTTTTTATTGATGAAAATCCAACTATAATTCCAATCATCCTTAAAGAAAAGGATGCGCTTATTAATTACTTATGAAATTGGCATGGGGATTGACAATCCAAAAATCACAAGGCCTAACACTTAACAAAGCCACGATTGATATAGGACATCTATAATATAAAAAGACAAGGTATGGCATTTTTTTGCTATATGTCGTGTCAAGTCATTACATGGATTGAGGATCTCACCTCTTGTCACATATGACCGGTATGATAAATTGAAGAATAGAAAATTAGTAGATAAAATAAAAGAGGAAGAAAAAAGACTTCAATTGTTAGAGGATCAAATGTATAGCATTTAAATATCACAAATTTGTTTTTATTCTTCATATATATCATATTGCAAATTTTGTTTAATTGATATTGTGTTGATCTCTATTTCCCAAGTTAATTATGTATTAAATGAAATTAAAATGAATGTTGTAATTACTTATATTAAACATGTTTTTATGAGAAATAAATAGTTACTTTTATATTATACAGCTACAGGCGTTACTAGCATACCTATCTTTGATAAACCTATGTAAAAATACATCGAGAGGTATCATTCTCGAGGCACATATATTAGATTTGAGACATAAATAGTATAGATGCCTCAAGAATAATATTTCTCGATACCTTTTATATAGATTTATCAAAAATACATATGCTAATATAAACTAGGAAAAATACACTACTAACAAGGAAATAAAATACCAATAATCGTACCTCCTCCTTCGCGTTCCGTAGCAAACCTCAGAATGGGCTAGGAAACTTGGATTGAGCCCTGATTTTGTGATATGTAGGTGCTTTTCTTCAAGACGGAGCAAGACCTTCCTGCAACAACGATCCTCTTACTTTGCACTAGATGGGAAAAGGGATTATGAGGCTATTTTGGCATTAGGACGAGGCAAAAAGGATGTTCTTTGCTCAAAGGATGCAAGAACTTAGATATGGCATGAAAGCTTATTCTCCGTGTGTTTAGAGGGGAGGGGTAAGGTTGTATTTATAGCCAGAGGGAGTGATTAACTTAGATTAATTTAAGTAATCATGGTTTGAAAATGTGGGCAAGATTAGGTGAGTGGTTTGAAAATGTGGGCAAGATTAGGTGAGTGGTTTGAAAATGTGGGCAAGATTAGATGAGTGGGGGCCACGAAGAATGGGTGAAGATTTGAATTATATTTTTAATTCATAAGTGGAGGATTTTAGGTGAGTGGGGACCACGAAGGGTGGGTGAGGATTTGAATTTGAATTTTTAATTCAATAGTGGAAAAACATGGAGAATAATGACATGTGATGAGGATTGGGTTATTTTTTAGATTTTTGAAATGGATAATTAATCAAATTATATTTGATTAATTCGAAGTGTATTTTTGTGGGAAATGAGGAAGGGGAATTAATTGATTTAGGATAGATGTGAAATTGGGGTGTCTACATTTTCCCCTCTTTGGAAGGGTACTATGAAAGTAGTGTCCTTTCAAAGAAAGTAGACGGTATGGGGGAAGAATTCAATCTACTTTTTAAAAGGTAGAGCGAATGTTTGTTGGGGAGAATAGAAAGTGGTGAGTGACGGATGTCATAGTATCCTCCAAGACAAAAATGTCATGAGAAGATGTGATTATGGATAGATGTGGTGATGCCCCCTCGAGAGGACTGACGAGAATGGAATATACGACAGAACTCTCGAAAAGAAGGGAAATGGATTCGGTGGAGAAGAGGACGATAATGGAGTGGAAGAGACTGGAATGACCGCACGACACAAATGGAGGAAGGATTCAATCGACCTTGAATGCTAGGTGTGAGGGTGTGTGGGAAAGAGAAAAGGGAATGGATAGGATTGGGGGTTGATTATGAGAAGAGTAAGGGAAATAGGGGAGGGGAACAAAAGGAATGAAAGAAGTAGAAATAAGAGAGAGGGATGATAGGGGAAGAAGGGAATGATGAAGGACAAACAAGGCAAAAACAAAAAAAAGACAGAGTAGAGGGTGAAGGGGATAAAATAGAGAGATGTGCAAAATGAAGGAAGCAACAGAGATAGTAAAGAGGGATGCGTGGAAGTGAAAAAAATAGAGAGAAACAGGAAAGGATAAATAAGAAGGAGAAAATGAGGTGGGAGTAGGGGGTGAAATGGAGGAAAATGGAAAGAGGACGAAAGAAGAAGTAGAACGGAGAAAAAAAAGAAACTATGAGGGGCGAGGAAAGTGTGAAAAAGAGGAGAGAAAGGAAGAGAAACATATACAGAATGAACGAAAAGGTAGGGGTGGTAGAGAAAAGGAGAAGTGGTCAGAAGAAACATGAAAATTAGGGGAGAGGAAAGGAAGATAGAACGAATACAAGGAGAAGATTGAAGGAATCGTGTCATTGCGAGGAAGACCAAGGCAAAGAATATGGAACAGACCGTATGGAGATGCATGTGGAGGGTGGTATGATAAAAAAGACAGGACAACGCTGAACAACCAGGTTATCGATGGGGAAGTAAGGAGGAAACGTGATGGAAAAAGGGGAAGAAGATGATACAGGGGAAGGGAAATAAGACGAGGGGTGGGAGAGAGAAGAGGATAACAAAGAAAATGATGTAGAAGGAAGGGAATACAGAAAGGGGGTAATAAGTGGAAAGGAAACGGTAGAAGGAATGTTCAAAGAAGAAAGAGGGGAGGAATGACATCGATTGGAAAAGATGTGGAGATGCATGAAATGAGGATACTAGGATGACGGGAAAATAGAAAAAGGATGTATGATGAAGACAGTAAAGATATTGAAGAGGGCAAAGAGGAGATGGAGAGATGGGTAAAAAGCGACAAGAAAGGGTGGGAGTGAGGGAAAAGAATAGGAGAGAAAAGAGAATGGGGGATAGAAGAGGCAATGCCAATGAGGGGACGTTAGGGAAATCCCCTTGACAATGAGTGGTGGGGAAGGGTGAGAGAAAAAATGAAGAAAAGGAGAAAGCTAATGAGGACTGGAAAGGGTAACGCCAACAAAGGGACGTTAGGGAAAACCCTTTGACAATGAGTGGTGGGCTTAGAGGAGGGAAGGAATGAAGGGAAACTCTAGAAGGTCCAAGGGAGTGAATGAGGTCGTGCGGAATGAGGATTGATAATTTTTAGGGAAAACCCGTTGACAATTATTAGCGCGGGAAGAGAAGATGATGATGAAAGAATGATATAGGAGTGTTAACAATAATGGCGAATGTGTGTGTGGGTAGAAATGTGGGGGGAATTTGAGAAGATGAAGTGGAAAGAGTGAAGAAGATGGGAGGGATGAGTTGGGACTAAGTGAAAGCGAGGAGAGGATGTGGGTGATGAGGATGAACGAGGTGAGGATGAAGAACCAAGACATGAAAATAATGGGAAGAAACGGTATGAAGGGTGATGGATCAAGAAGGGGAAAATGGGGGAAAAGAATGTGATTGTAGGTGGAAGAGATTAGTTGTATGTTGTAAGAGGATATGTGGAGAAAGGATAATAGTAGGAGGAAAAAGTGGGTAGTAGGAGATACAAGGTGGAAGAAGCGATCAACAAAGTGAACGAAGAATGAGGCGGGGGAGAAGTTCACGATGACAAGTTAAGTGTAGGGAGGACCCTGACATAAGATTGTCATGTGACGGAAGTGGTTAAGTAAGATTGCCATGTGAGAAAAACTGGAGATGACAAATGGTCAAGCGAGAAGTGGTGTTTGCGAGAATCGAAAAGGAGGTGAAAGGATGTGATAATGGGGAATGCCGAGAAAAAATGAAGGGTGAAGGGTGTGTAGTGATGGGGAAAGGCAAGGAGACAGATCATCCTTAAGAGGGACTCTTAAGTGAGATCGCCATGCCGGGTGAGTGGTTAAGTAAGATTGCCAAGCAGAGGAGGGTGATAGTGGTGGTAAAAAGATGTGATGATGGGGAATGAAGAGGAAATATGGATGGTGAGATTGTAGAGTGATGGGCGAGTGTAAGATGACATGTCATGCTTAAGAGAATCTCTTAAGTAAGATCGTCATACTGCTGGAGAGGTTTCGTAGGATCACCCAACCGACAGGGATGATATGCAAAGAGAAAGACAAGATGATATTGGGGATAGGGGTGGAATGGTAGGGTGAAGAAGATGATCGTGATGAGAGGTGGGAGAAATAAGATGGGGGAAATATGATGGGATGGGGGAAGGCCATAGGGCAGATCAACCTTAAGTGGAAGTCTTAAGTAAGATTGCCATGCGGCTGGAATGGTTAAGTAAGATCGCCAAGCTGAGGAAGAAGAAGGATGATGTTAGAGTTGGTGGGAATAGGGTATGACAAAATGGACTGAAGGGGAACCCTCAAGTGAATTTTCCATACTACGAGAGCGTGTAAGTAGGATGACCAGGCATAAGATGGATTTGGGGAAGGATGAGAAAAGAGTGAGTGAGGTATGCCTAAGTGGTATATGATATGAGATGAGGTGATAATAAGAAAGAAAGGAAACAAAGGAGTGTAACATGAATGGATGAAGGAATATATGTAGTGGAGGGCGGAGAGTGTGAGGGGAATCCTTAATTGGGATGCCCGCGTGGTGAGAGTAATGATGCGAGAATGGGAAGTAGAAGAGGTGGAATGGGAAGATGTGTTTGGTGGTGATGGTTGTTTGATGAGAGGGGAGGTGGTGAAGAAGCTTCTACAGTGGGAAGATCTTAGGGAGAGGGTAAACCTCCACTGAGGATTCCATATAGAAGGGGTTATTAAGTAAGATTGTCAAGCGGGAAGCAAAAGGGTGAAAGGAAAGAATACAAATGGGTGAGAGGGGACATGAATGGTGAGAAGGGTAATATGGGTATAAGCGGTGGAGGAGTAAAAATGAGGAGTGAGGATGAATGGATCAAATACATGGTGATCATGGTGGGGGAGAAGGAGCTGCTGGATAGTGAATGCTACTTGAGAAAGATCGTCAAGTAGGATTCGCAAACTGCAACGGTGATCAAGTAGGATTCCCAAACTGGAGAATGCATTAGTATGGGTGAATGGATGGGGTGCAAAGTAAGATGTTGATCATGCAGGAAGATACTCACGTGACGAAAAGCATCTTAATTTTAATATAGCACATAACAGGATGCATCGTGATATAAAAGATCAGGATGACTAGACTGTAATATGCGTGATAGCATAGACAGGGGCCATCAAAAAGGTTTGATGCCCCAGTACGATATGCAAATGGAAGAGAGCATAGACAGAGGCCATCAAGAAAGTATGATGCCCCAGTACGACATGCAATCAGATAACATAAGAATATTACAGAGAACACCAGGATACATAAAATCAAGATGCCCCCTGTAATATATCAAGATGCAAGAAAGTAATTAATAATTTACAACTAATAATGCAACACAAGAACCAATAAACATGTCCCTAACGTGTTCCACAGTGAGGATTGATCGGATGTGCCCCCAAGCAGGGGTACGAGGACATAGTAAAGTATTGGGTCATTGTCCTCAAACAAGGAAACAATGAGAGCCGGATTTGCCCCAAGCGAGGATTCACGCGAGGAGAAGTGGTTTGAATTTGGTAGTCATAAGGTGATTGGATCATTCGTTGGGGATAATAGTTCAAAGGTTAAATTGTGTTGGTTATTTTAGAGTTTTTGTGATTTTGTGGATTTTACAATATTTTTATTTTTGTTTATTTATATATATATATATATATATATATATTTTCTAATGATTTTTGATGATTTTTTAAAATGTTTTTTGATTTTTGACGATTTTCAAATGTTTTTGACTTTTTTGACGATTTTGTGTAATGTTTTTGGTTTTGTTTCTAATGACGATTTTCAAATGTTTTTGGATTTTTGACGATTTTCTAATGTTTTTGGGTTTTTGACACTGTTTTCAAATGTTTTTGATGATTTTTAAATGTTTTTGGATTTTTTTACGATTTTCAAATGTTTTTGGATTTTTGACGATTTTTAAATGTTTTTGGATTTTTGACGATTTCTAATGTTTTTGGATTTTTGATTTTTACATTGTTTTTAGATTTTTGACGATTTTCAAATGTTTTTGGATTTTTGGATTTTTACATTGTTTTTAGATTTTTGATGATTTTCAAATGTTTTTGGATTTTTACATTGTGATTGGCAATTTATGGACCAGAGTGCAGACTTATTTTTGAGAGGCGATAAACATGGATATTATCCATATGTACCATGTTCCGTGTTGTAACTTATGCTCAGAATAACACAAATTCTCTTTCCATTGGCAGGATATGGTGGTGATGATATGATGAAAAGAATTCCAGCTCCATTCTTGACTCCACACAACTAGTAAGATGTGTGGGCTCATCACCGAGAATCAAGAAGGACGCAGGAGGTAGATAATGAATATAGAGACAAATGCTAACAACAATCCCTTTGGGAAATTGTGACTCCATTCTTCATAATGGTACTGAACCAGTTTCAAAAATGGCTTTCACTTTATGAGTCACATGCTAGACTTAGACAATTATGTGGCCTGCTGATTGATAAGATATGAGGTTAAGGGATAGTTCTCTCTTCACTTAGGCATCTAAATTACGTGTTTGGGGATTCTATAATTTGTAAGCACTGTAAGATTTTGTATTTTTGAAATGACTCCCTATGCCTTGCCCCATGCTACTAGTGAGAAGCAAGGGCTCATCACCAAAGGCAAAATATAGGCGAGTGAATTTCCTTTTTGTCTTTTTTTTTTGTTTTGTTTTTTTTTTTTTGAATATTTTGCAATGTTTTTATGCTTGTATGAGAATGACCCTCTACGCTTTGCCCCATGCCATTTGTAAGAGGCAAGGGTTTATCACCGAAGACAAGACGTAGACGAGTAAGGGCACCTTCCTCCATTTCCAGTCTCACACTACCAGTAAGAAGTGTGGGCTCAACACCAAAGACTATGAAGGACGAAAGATGTGACAATGAATTATTCATAAGTTATTGAATTGATGGATTTTTTTACAATAGTGCTTTGTATTTGGGAAGAAACGTCTGCCCCCAATCTCAGCCCCACACGACTAGTAGGACGCGAGGGTTCAACACCGAAGACTGAGATGGATGACCAAACGAACTGGGTAACGAAGTTTAGAGCTTTGTTATGAAAGAGAGAATGTATTTGAAGGGAATATATTACCATCAGTAAGCTTCTAGGTATGACCATAGAGGAAAGCGACTGAAAATGGAAGAAGTATGACGCTCACAAACTTAATAGGATTTATATTAGCACTTGTCTCATGATGATAAATATGAAGATGTGATTTTGATAAAGAAAATGTCTGCCAATGGAAATGAATAAATTTATTCAAAGATAAGTAAGATAAAAGGAACAATGTACACGTTGTTGTTTCCCATAATAGAGAGTGCTTTCAAGAATAGAATTTCTTTAAATGGAATGCATTCATGGGTTTTTCAAGGACTTGGCCTGTGTCAATGGCCAATTTATAAGCTCCAAACCCAAAATTATCTATGATTTTGTTGGGCTCAAATTTGTCTTGTTTGTCTCATTCTTTGGGTGTGTTCTTTCGATTTTCTTTGAGAATGAAATCATTGACCTTAAATTTTCTAGGTTTGAATTTTTTATGGTAGCTACGCCATAGCCGATTTTGATAGAATGGAAGATGATCTAGGGCATTAAGTTGTTTTTCATCAAGAAGCTCGAGTTCACTAAGGCGTGAGTGTCGATAATAATCTTGATTGATTACATCTTTGAGGGATATTCTGAAGGATGGAAATTCAACCTTGACATGTAAAATAGCTTCCCAACCATAAACAAAGGAGAAGGGAGTGGCTCTAGTAGGTGTGTGATAAGATGTGCGGTAAGCCCAAAGAGTGGGATAGATTTGGTTAAGCCAATAGCTTCCATGTGTGTTGACAATGATGGTTTGTATTATTTGGTTTGTTGCTTCTGTTTGTCCATTAATTGATTGATTTGAGGATAGATTCACGATTAAAGATGGAAAAGGTGGCATAAAGATATTCCTGGGTATACATACCTCGTAGAATGTATGCACATAGAAGTCTTGATAGGTGAGAATCATTAGTGATGAGATGCCTGCAAGATCGATCGTTGAAAGCATGATGGACATGACAGGTTGCATTGTTGCAAGTGTCCAAACTTGATGTGGTTGTGTTTTGACAACAAGGCTAGAGATGTTAGGCATAAGAGCCAATATTGGAAGAATAGAATCAAACTTAATGGTACTTGTTAATGAAACCTCGTGTGTAGTGTCTACAATAATATCAAGGTTTGAAAGGGAGTCTTGAAAGTGAGATCAAGGTCTCGTTAGATGTTGGAAGAATGTTGTCGCCCAAAACAGGTTCAATATATGTTTGGGCTGAAAGAGAGTCTTGAAATAAGTTCAAGTGCTCAGTAGATGTTGGAAGAATGTTGTTGTCCAAAACAGGTTCAATGTAAGAGTGTCTTGAAATAAGTTCAAGTGCTCAGTAGATGTTGGAAGAATGTTGTTGTCCAAAACAGGTTCAATGTATGTTTCTGTTGAAAGAGTGTCTTGAAATAAGTTCAAGTGCTCAGTATATGTTGGAAGAATGTTGTTGTCCAAAACAGGTTCAATGTATGTTTGGGTTGAAAGAGAGTCTCGAAATAAGTTCAAGTACTCAGTAGATGTTGGAAGAATGTTGTTGTCCAAAACAGGTTCAATGTATGTTTGAACTAATGGAAGGAAATTTGAAGAAGATATGGATTTGTTTGGAATTAGAGAGTCTTGACTGTTGTCGTCATGATCTCGTGGAATTTTAGTATATATAGGAGTTTCGACAGTAGTCAGCTCTTCATTGAAAGTTGTGGTATTGGATGTGTCATTGGTTGCAAGAGCATTTTCATCAAGCTCTACAGAGATGACATCGTCGTCAATTAAGTCTTGGACGTAATTCTTAAATCACACACATTTATCTGTGTGATGACCATCAATGCGATGAAAATCACAGTATGTGTTAGGTTTGTACCAACATGGCTTAGATTCCCCTTCGACAAAGGGTTTTGTAATTGGATATCTTATCAGTTTAGCCTCTTTTAGTTGATGAAAAACACTAGAGAGAGTTTCTCCAAGGGGCGTAAACTGACGTTGGAATTTACGTGAAGTGATGTCTTCGTTAGGTTGTATGATTGGCTTTTTGGGTGATCGTTCACTGATTTGGGTAGCCATTTGAGAGAGTTTTGTTTTCATCTTATTAATTTGTTCTAATAGCTCATTGCGTGATGTTTTTTCGTGAATTCATCATGTTTGAAAGAGAGGGAGAATGAAGAAATGTGCAATGAAGAACTCAACCTATTGATTATGATCTTTGTTTTCACTCAATCAAGTTTTAACAAGGCTATAAGGAGTAAGCTCAAACAAGCTACTCGGGATACAAGTGGGATATAACTTAAACAAGCTATGACGAATATGTTGATTGGTTTGGATTAAACAAGCTTAGCAGACGAAAATGTAAGGAGTACACTCAAACAAGGTACTCAATACAAGTGGGATGTAGCTCAAACAAGCTATGATGAATATGTTGATTGGTTTGGCTTTAACAAGCTCTGGATTTTTGATAGGAAGAGTAACTCAAACAAGTGACTCAACACAGTTGTGAACTCAAAATGAGTTTTGAAGGGATTTTTGTCGGATGGGATTTTGTTAAACTCGACAGCTGATGAAATAATGAGTGAACTCAAACAAGTCACCCAATGTCATTTTGATATAGCTTGAAACAAGCTAGAAAGAATGTTCTGACAATTGATGAAATAAGGAGTGAATGCAAGTCACTCAATATCTATTGGATATAGCTAAAGACAAGCTATGACAGATGTATTATTGGCTAAAGTGAGCTAATGAAAATGGTGTGATGTTTTGGTTTGTGTTGTTGGATTGTTTGGATGTTTTCGCTTGGTATTGAATTGGTCGAGAACTGATTTTTTTGTGGAACACAACTAGGGTCTGAACTTTTACAATGAACACATTGATATCAGCCAAGTTTTATGATAAAACAATGCTAAACTATTTTGTTTTCAAACAACAAGCAATCATGTGGATTCAATTGTTTTGGCTTATGAGGTAACTTCTTCAGGAATGATCATTGTTTCATGCAATCATACAAGTATGCTGTGAAATGGTGGATGCAGGCTCTTATTACTCCAAGAAGATGTGTCCTCCGATATACCCTAGTCCTGATATACCTAATTCTGTACGGGGACAGAATTGGTACGGGGAACCCTTAGAGCACTGGAGGAGACTCACCAATTCTTACTTGCCTATTTCGGAGTGAATCACCACGTCCAGAACAGGTTTTGTGAAAAGGTGGAAGGTGATGGAGGGATGAATGTGTATGGTGTCCTTATAACTCCCCGAAGATTTACAGGGACGATGCCCAGGCTTCGTTGTTACAGCTATTTAGGCGTGACTCGCATGCGCTGCACGACAGCATTACCTGTAAGTGAAGAGCAGTGGCGAGGTAAATACCGAACGCTGTGATGAGACTAGGTCTCAAAGTGCAATGCAGATGCAAATGTTGTTGGTGCGTGGTAGTCAAGTCCACGTCACCGGTGTAGCTTTGGTGGTGATGAAATCCACCTCGTCTACGTGCAAAAACAATATGATAAAGTGATTAAACGCAGGGTTCTTTCCAACTTGAAATAAATCACTAGCAGAAAATAATTGCGTACCTGAGCGTACTTTTTTTTTTGGTTTCAGCAATTGTCTTTGAATGGTGGTATTTTTGTGGGATTTTTGTTGTTTTTGTTTTTTTTTGTTTTTGACAATATTCCAGCAACGCGGTTCTACAGAAAACAAATTAGTAGTTATCCTGCAAATGAAATGTTAGAAAAGTGATCGTGGTTGTTTTTGATTTTCCAGATCGCTCAAAGGCGCAGGAAAAGAGCATACACAACCAATGACCAAACAAATATTAAGAATATGACAAAGGAAAATAATTATTAAAATGACAGTTGGAAAACAAAGCTAGAGGATCCTGCAATGTTAGAACAAGAAACTAAAAAATTGTGACCATTTCTGATTTTCCAGATCGCTCGAAGGCGCAAGAAAAGAGCATACGCGGATACAATTGGAATAGTTTTTTTTTATTTTTTTAAATGTTAATAATTATTGCAATTAATCATGATTGTGAAATAGTGATAATGATTATTTTCACAAAAAAGAAAAATGATGAAAGAAGAGGGTGAAAACGTTACCTAGAAGTGTTGTCGTGGAAAATTGAAATGTAAGGCAAAAAATTAAAAATTAAAAAAAAATTGTTGTGCAGAGCCCGAGTGGCCTCACGTTTCTGATTTCCAAGATCACTTTTGAAGTGCGAGGAAAGAGCATACGTGTGAGGTTGTTACGTGAAATAAAAATAAAAAATAAAAAATAAAACTATAATTTTGTTGTTTTTTTGTTAAAAAGACAGGTGTTAGAAGAAATGAAACCAAATTTTTTCTATAAGTCTAAATCTAAAAATTATTTTTTCATTGCATATATCTTTTCAATACCTTTCCGTTAAAAAAAAATGAAGTCATTCCGAGTTCGGGAGCAAAAGTTATGGCTTCCGGAAGATGGGCTACGAGAACGCTTTGAATGAAAATTTTAAACGTGAGAAAAACGTCCCGGGAGCTGGTTTTTTTAATTTTCTGACTTCTGTACTTCACCTGAGAAGCTAAAATTTTGACAGCAAGATTAAAAAAGAACAATAAACAGAAAGAAAGAGTTAGATCACAAAATGATTGACTAAAATAAAAGAAAAAAAATGATTAACTTCCTACAAAGCAATTATTTTAGCAAAAGTAAATAAATAAATGCATTTTCCGGATTGGTTGTCCCATGACAGTAAGATGATAAACTAATGGATAGTTCATGTGTTTCTACAGATGACGAGTAAATAGCAAAATCAAAACTGGGAACTAAACACCAAGCACCGAGGAGATCAAAGACAGGATGAGCTTCAAAGTTTCATTGTTGCTATAACCTGCAGATACACCACAAGACACCACACAACAAAAACACTACCCAAAGTGTGAAGGTTAACCAAAGAAGACCATAAGGAACAGAAAAGGAAATAATAATGAATAATAATAAACAAAGAACAGATAAAACCACTAATTGAGAAATTAATGGTAACAGATCGAAAGTAACCGGGCGTGCCAGAATGTAAGCTAGGAAAAATACACTACTAACAAGGAAGTAAAATACCAATAATCGTACCTCCTCCTTCGCGTTCCGTAGAAAACCTCAGAATGGGCTAGGAAACTTGGATTGAGCCCTGATTTTGTGATATGTAGGTGCTTTTCTTCAAGACGGAGCAAGACCTTCCTGCAACAACGATCCTCTTACTTTGCACTAGATGGGAAAAAGGATTATGAGGCTATTTTGGCATTAGGACGAGGCAAAAGGATGTTCTTTGCTCAAAGGATGCAAGAACTTAGATATGGCATGCAAGCTTATTCTCCGTGTGTTTAGAGGGGAGGGGTAAGGTTGTATTTATAGCCTGAGGGAGTGATTAACTTAGATTAATTTAAGTAATCATGGTTTGAAAATGTGGGCAAGATTAAGTGAGTGGTTTGAAAATGTGGGCAAGATTAGGTGAGTGGTTTGAAAATGTGGGCAAGATTAGATGAGTGGGGGCCACGAAGAATGGGTGAGGATTTGAATTATATTTTTAATTCATAAGTGGAGGATTTTAGGTGAGTGGGGACCACGAAGGGTGGGTGAGGATTTGAATTTGAATTTTTAATTCAATAGTGGAAAAACATGGAGAATAATGACATGTGATGAGGATTGGGTTATTTTTTAGATTTTTGAAATGGATAATTAATCAAATTATATTTGATTAATTCGAAGTGTATTTTTGTGGGAAATGAGGAAGGGGAATTAATTGATTTAGGATAGATGTGAAATTGGGGTGTCTGAGTGGACTGAAATTATACATGGGTGTGGCATTTTATATATTTCAATTAAAAGATATTATTATGATTATGTACATTATTATTTTTATATAATTACGGAAACTTAGATTATAGAGAAAGAGTTATAATTTAATTGGTAGATGATTATTACGCCGTAAGGCGTTATTGTAGTGAGATGAGACCTGTTGGGTTTGACATCTTTCAAAAATTGGAGGGCCAAGATTAGAATGTCAGAGTGTTCGTTGAAATCAGACGGTGACAATCTCGGCTTCTGATAGAGTGAACTGTTATACCTCTTACAATTTGGCATGTGTATCACGTATTTTCTATTTTTCCCCCTTTTGTTCCTGCATGGTGTAGAGATGTGGCTTGTTGCATGCGATAGGGTTCTTGGCATGGTGGATGTGGAATACGATTTCTTCTCAAGTATTTTGCAGTGGTGAGAACATAGGGCATATACAAATATCTCAAGTATGCGGACGTATCCCCTCATCTAGCGAGCAACATGTTTTTTTGTGGAATTTGCAACCTCTTTGTCAGTGTCGACGATGAGATTCAGCAGGTGGAATTGTATCATCATTTCCACGACATGTTACAGGAAATGATTCCGATTCCTCTAAATATACCTGGAACTCCGTATCGGAAAGACAGAATAGCTAGCGATCATATCCATCCGTATACATGAAAATATTGTCAATCGGAGGAGAAAGGATCTGGCAAAATGATGCTCTTCACATGATCAGTATCTGCTGTGTCTTAGTTGGTTTGTATCGCGGACGAGGTCAAAAATAAATTAACGAAAGAGAAAGTGAAAGACAATATCTTACCATTGTTATTAATGTTACTTTTCTCATCAAGTATTTGGCTGCTAAATCCCTCTGCTACCCATGAACTTTCTACAAGGTGTTTTTTCAAAAACATCATCTTTAAATCGAACATGCATTTTTTTTATTAGTTTCTCTCTGCACTAAATTTAATGGAAGCATTGCAGAGAAAATGCAGATTTTTGGTGAGATGGAGGAAAACAAGACGCAACATTTTGGAATAGAAGGACATTCAAAAAATTAAATATTCATGGAGAGTTGCAGAAGATGTTTACCATTTTGTCCTACTTTGCATACATTCTATTAAAAAATGTAACTTGTAGAGGGTTTCAGTGCGTTAGCATTGTGTTTTGGGGGTTTGGTGTTTTGAAGGTCTCCGATCAATTTACCTATTTTTGAACAGATAATTGAGACGATTTTTTCCATACTGGCACGAATGTTTGTGTTGTTGATCCAAGAATTTATCCTTTCTTTTTGCACTCCATCAACTGGATGTTACAGTTTTGGCACTACTTTTCAGAAATTAAAAATATTCATCTTACAAAAAACTGTATGCGTGTGCAATTGCTTGTGTTGGGGTAGTGTGTATACTTTCCGATGGTTTATTTGTACTTCCTCTATGAGTCAGAATCTCTCAAGGCAGTGTTTTTAATCTAGGTTGTCTGATATCCTTTACAGTATAAACATTGTTTTCCTGTGAATTCTCAAATGCTAATAATTTGCATGAGATATTGATCAGTGAGTTTTCATGGTGTTTTTCATTCAAGGATTCATTGCTGAAGCCATTATTCTCATCTCTTCTATTTTACAACTATATTGTCTGGTCATTGTTTAAGACACTCACATGCATCTTTGCATGCTGTGAGTAATTTTATATAAAAGTAGTATGGGAACTCTTAAATCATTTGATTTAGTACACTGCAAAAACACAGCACATCATACATGCATGTCTAAGTCAATCCTCATTGAGTGTTAGGTACAGTATGCGCATGGCATTGAGATTAATTGAATTATTTTTCAAATATAAAGATGGAGTGGACAGTGCTTTCAGACTGCGTTGTGACATAAATCCTGGATTAGGAAAGGTCATCAACAGATGCAAGAATTGTTTTTAAAGACTTAATTCTTGCATCACCTAGCCTTATTTGGTTTTGGTCATATTTAATAGCATATTTATACATAGAATATGAACTAGTTTTCAACTATTTTGTTAGGATGTACAATGCCCTTACAGTGCAATTGTTTGACTCAAATTTTTAATCTGGAAATGCCACTAGCAAATACAAAAATTGTTTTTTAAAGACTGTGGTCTATGTGTGTAGTATCCACATGCATGCCTGTTATATAGATGGTAAAAAAAGTTGGTATTGGTATTTTTATTTAGATTTGGACTATGTTGTTACTTGTATTAATGTTTGTACATTTAATCTACACTCCTTTTGAACAACATTGTTGGCAATATCTACTATTACAATTTAGTTTATGGTTCTTATTATCTCTTTCTAGCAGTACTAAGTCTATAAATTTGATAGGTGTTTGTTTTCAACTATTTTCAATAAATACTATTATTAAGATTTTGTAATTCATTGGGTCAATTGTATTTGCATCTTATTTGTAATTTTTTTAATGATGGGATTTTTTAGTTTGTACTTTGTATGTGAGAAATCATGGAAAATACCAAAACATGATCTTATAGATACAATTACCTCACTCTCTGAAGATATTTTCTTTGTTTTCAAGTTGGATGATCCTCAAATCTCTATCCCATTAAGCATACATTACCACACTTCCAAGTCTTCTCAAGTTAATTTTGCACTGATATACTTTTGGGTCTACATTTTTCATACATTAATTGATACAACTAATCATTTTGCTTTCAATTTCTCGAGTTTCAGTCAAGCCACGAAGAGGTGAATTATGGGGAAATATAAACAATATAGGGATATTTACCAATAGTGGATTGTACTCTTGGGAAGAGTTGATTTGAGTTGTTTTTAAGATTAGGTTAAACTACCTGGCTTGTTTATAAAATTGGAACATAGAGCCCAAATAGAGTCGAAGCCAAATTTCAATTCAATTTCTCTTATTTCTCTTGGTCTGATGACCAACTTGGTTTGAGTTTGAACGAATAACCATCCCTTGATTCTTGAAGGTTCATCTTGACAGCTCTTTTATTAGTTTTATCTTTAAATATTGGTTCGGGACAATCTCTCTGTCCTATAGTAGAAAAAGTGTTGTACAAATCACCGTAAAAGAGAGATTGTAGAAATCATGTTTTCCTCTAATTGGTTCTTAACCCCTCCAAACAATGGTTGCATATGGATTTTGGAGATTTGTGATAGATTACTAACTAATTTCATGACTACCTAAAGATTCATCATAAAACATTCATTGGACAATACTTTCCTTCAATTAAATTACAATATTTTAGAAGTAGTGTGATGCATACAAAGAAAACATTATAAATTTACAAACAAATTCAAAGTATGGTAAGTAGGGTCCATTTTCAAAAATTCTGAGTCAAACCCTTTGGGTAAAATGTAGAAAATGCTTATTCTGTGAAAAAAGTAGAGATCTCTCTCGGTGGCATTTATATGCGGTTCTCAAAGACATTTTTTTTTTTGATGTTCCAAGCACCCTATTTGGTTGTTTCAAGCGAGCATCTCAAATACTTGTACCACAGAAATTTCATATGGAAGGAAATGTCGATGCCCATAATTTTTGGCAAATTCAAATGGTTGAAAAAATGTCATCTCCATTTTGTTTTCATTAACGAGAACACGTTATTTGAGCGGTTCCTAGAATAGTGTCCCAACTTGGAAAAATTGAAGATGTCAAGTTGTGATTGAATAGCATGAAATTTACTCATTTCAAGGCAGACGCATTCAATTTAGATTCATTGTTGTTGTTGATGAGAAAATTTAACTTAGCACGGATGAGGTTATGTAATTTTCAACTCCTATATTCAGGGGAAGGGATCTTTTGTCTGGCCATAGTATACACCTCGTGGCCAAATTTCCTACTATTGAAGAACTCCTAATGCATACCTCCTTTTTGCATGTAACTATAATTTCTTCTCCACCTTTTTTAATGTTTGTATTCTCATAAAGTTAATTTAAATGGGAGTTAAATGTTGGTGGCAATCCCATTATCATATCGCGGATCCAAACTAGTTGTGGGTTTTGAACGTGGATTATGCTCTCACCTCTTTTACTGTTACATCAGAACCCATTTTGGTCATTTTTCTTCAGCTTTGATTGTTAAGAAGAATAAGAAGACATTGCAATTTCATGAGCCACATATTGTATTTTTATACAAGAGGAGGGTCAAGCTGCTTGTCCCCATTGAAGTGGGACCGGCACTTATCCTTGCACTAATGTAGCTGAAAATAACTTCATATTAATACTATAGCTTCTTTAGGTGAAAGCGATATTCCTCTAACCTGTTTTTTTCTTAGGATTACTCTAACATTGAAAATAATGTCATGGTCAGGTTTCCATTGTACATCGATAGTGCCATTAGATTGGGATTTGTCGATTAAATTATGTATCTGGAAAGGTTATCAACAAATGTGATAATTATTTTTAAAAATAAATTCTTGCAATCACCTAGCGTTATTGTTGTTGCTTTTATTTATAGGGATAATATTTCACATATTTTTATACATATATGAATTATGTTTCAACAATATTGCTAGAGTGGATGCCTGTTTTCAAGACTAGCTTTGTGAAGCAAATCCTTGTATTAGGAAAGGTCATTAGTAGATGCAAGAATTGTTTTTAAAGACTAAATCTTGCATTATCATGGCATTATTGTTTTTGGTCATATTTATTAGCGTATAGATACATAGAATATGAATTGTTTTTCAACTATATTGTTAGGCTAGAAAATAATCTTACACTGCAATTTTTGACTCAAATTTCAGAATTTGGAAAGACCAATATCAAATGCCAGGATTATTTTTAAAGGCTATTAGTTGTATCACCTAGCTTTCTTCTCCCACTCATGTCTTTGTAAGATTTGTCTCATTAGTCTTCCTCTGCGTGGAACCCTCAATTTGTTCATCAAACCTCTTCTTCATCATCCCTCATCCTTTTCCTCTATTTCACTTTCTCATTTTTTCATTCTTCACTGCATCCTCTTCGGCGTTCCCATCGTACACTTCACGGGTCCCACAATCACTTGCATAACAATATTCAAAGAATATAATTTTTTTTCTCAATCTCGCCTTTCGGAGAGATATCCCTATTAAATAGGGGGGTTGATTTGGTTGCACATGACACCGTTTCACTCTACATAAATTATATCATAAGACTTAATTTAACCCAAGGGTCCCACAATCACTTACATAACAATATTCAAAGAATATAATTTTTTCTCAATCTCACCTTTTGGGAGAGATCACCCTATTAAATAGGGTGGTTGATTCGGTTGCACACGACACCATTTCACTCTAAATAAATTATATCATAAGACTTAATTTAACCCATCCACATTGGGTCCCACAATCACTTGCATAACAATATTCAAATAATATAAATTTTTCTCAATCTCACCTTTCGAGAGAGATCACCCTATTAAATAGGGTGGTTGATTCGGTTGCACACGGCACCGTTTCACTCTAAATAAATTATATCATAAGACTTAATTTAACACATCCACATTGAGTAGAAAAGGGTCCCAACAATATAAAGTTTATAATTAAACTTTTAAAAAGGGTGTAAAGTGGCGGCCCACCTAAATGGTGTCCCCACTTAATACTAACACACTAACAACCATTATAATTAAGAGGGAGAGATTACTTAAGTCATATAAATAAATGCAACCTAACTCTCATTTTGGAATAAAACACCCACCCATCCCTTACGGCGTCAACATCGCACGCTTCATCGTGCGATTGCTAGTCTTTTACTGATATTAAAAGAGGCTTCAAAAGATGTGGACACGTTTATCCTTCACTTTAATTTTTTAAAATTATAATTTATATATATTTTATGATAATAAGAATGGTTGATTTGAACCTGCCGTTTTCCTTCCTGGTTGTTACAGGAGAAGTATATTGTGTGAACTACTAAGATTTTTAATATACAACTCATTGAAAAAAAAATGTTAGACTTGTCCATAAAAATGCCAAAAAGTTGAACTACCAAGATGATTTAAATAAGACTTGTAAAAGATGGTTCAAGCTAAAACCATAAAATTTGTTCGACAATATTTTGGCAAGCATATAATTAGTATTATTATTCAAAATTATAAAAGAAGACCAGCATTAAAATTGCATTCATATTCATATAATGGTTTTGATTGAAATATATATCTACCAAAAGTACGATCAAATGGACACAATGTGTTAAACCATTCTTGTCAAGAACATAAATATTGAAAACTACAAAGAAGTCCCACACATTAGGTGATGAGTCATTGAGAAGGAAAAATGAAAGAAAGACAATGGCAATCTCTCTCCTAGGGTTAGGCTGTCACTATATTCATTAATTCTTGTCTCCATGCTATCTTAAATTTAATTATGCCTCCAATGGAAGTATCTTTTCATGAAATTTTGTACATGTGTTGTTTTTCTACTGTTATAATCATTGAGATCCTCTATATATTTGTCAAACACCATTATGAAATTGTTTATTTATTTATTTCTTTGTCGTTGATTTCTCTGCCATCTTTCTTGGCTTGTATTGTATCTTCTTCTATGGAAAAAGTAGTGTGGATTATTAATAATTTTTCTTTTCTTTGACAGAAAATATATCAGCTTCAACTTGGAAAAAAATCAATTACCGTATACTAATATACTGTAAAATTAATGTTTTCACTTCCATTACTGTCAGATCATATGATAATTCTAAAAAACCATTCAATCCCTTATGTTTTCGCTGTCAATCAATTATGTTTTTTATGAATTTGAAATAT
Organism: Taxus chinensis; assembly: GCA_019776745.2. Taxonomy (NCBI): domain Eukaryota; kingdom Viridiplantae; phylum Streptophyta; class Pinopsida; order Cupressales; family Taxaceae; genus Taxus; species Taxus chinensis. Next base: position 167,148,597 of record CM034152.1, read on the forward strand.
GAGAGTGAATAAAAGTTGCAGAGTTTGAAATTGAGCGTGCTAATCAATTAAACCACAGCATTTTTGTGAAGGGTTATATTTTGAAATATAATTGTTCGTGTGTTTTTTATAAAATCAATACAAACTTTTTTTATTATATACTGTTAAGAAAAAACATATGCGTTACGGTTATTTAGATAAATAATATATCAATTTGTGCCGTCATAAATATGATAATTCTATATTCAATTAAACTCCCTTATTAAATAATAATACTTAATATTCAATTAAAAGTTTTGGTATTACAGTACGAGAATGCAATAATATGAAAATAAGAAATAAATTGTCCCAAAAAATTATTGAATAGGAAGGTATCAATTCTATTCTCATAAATAATATACTACTTAAAAATTAATTAGTACAACAAACAATTTTAAAACCAATAAAAAACAAATATTTATTAAAATTAATAAAACTTCTTGTTTTTATTTTTTGGAATTAAGGGTAAAAGGAGGGTTTTAGAAGGTCCCCCAACCTTGTACAAAAAAGCCCCAAAGGCTAGATATAACAGTTAATAACATAAAACGGAGATACCCTTAGGAGATTCCAAAAAAAGCAGCGAAAAGGACAACAAAAAGGAAGATACAAAAGAACATCAGATGAGCTTCTTGAGCTCGGAAACAACATTTTTTGCACTAGGGGAACCAGAATCTTCAGCGAGCTTCTCTGCCAGAGTGATGAGATCCGCGCAGTCCCTAGCAATAGCTTTCTTGGTAGAGTCCGTCAAATCCTCCCAGGCCTTCAGGGTAGTGAAGGCACGTTGAAGCCTGTCTAAGATAGAGGAGACAATTTCAATTCTGCATTCATCCCTCAAGGAGTCAGTAACTGTAGGCTCAGCAGGATTCTCATCCATAAACGGAGGAGACTTCGGGGAGTTAGCGTGAGTAGCACTGTCAGCGGAATCCGAGTCTTCCCCAACATTTTGGGTGCTAGTGTTATCAACCTGCAAGTTCGTCTTCGTCTGCTCCGAACCAGGGGAGTCTGGGTAAAGCTTGGCGAGGCCCAGTAAATCCTCAGCAAGAGACTCATTGGGGCTAGAAACAGGGGAGAGCGCCTTGTTACTCAAATTAGCATCTTCTAAGAAAAGACAAGATTGATCAAGCGGGTGTCGGGGGGGGGGGGGGAAAAAGGGGGGACAGAGGGGTTAGCAACAACCTGAGAGGAGCCGAGGATAGCGACATCCGAGTCGGAGTCAGAGGAGATGTGGAGGCGGCGACGGCGGTGAGATGAGTGGTGGGAGACAGGGGAGGGGTGAGGGGAAGGGGAGGAAGAACGGCGGCACCGACCTGACTTGGGGGGAAAGCGGACGAGCTCCAAATGCGAGGCAGCAGTAGTGAACAACAAATATAATAAACCCTGATGCAAGATGGCTCCATCTCCGTCATGTGCCAATTGAATAGAGTGCTCCAGGGATTAGAAGAGGACTGTAGCCAAATTTATCCTTTTGCCCTAGTGCAAATGAGAGAGGATAAATAGATGGGGCCCAAAGATTAGCTGGTATATGCCGTCAATCGTGAAATATCTCATGATGACTTCTGCAAGTCTATCCCATGGGGGAGGAAGTGATTCACGGGTATACCCCGAGAGGTTCTTCTCCAGTCTTTCTCCCGAAGCTATGAAATCCTGGATTTCATCTTGGAGCGAGCGTTTGGTGTAGATGTCTCCAGCAGCCGGAAGACCAGTAGCATCAGCAATACCATTCGTTGATATGGTGAAGGTAGTTTTGACAATCTGGACTCTCCCTCTCACCCAGGTCGCCATTGTGGCGTACGAGACCAGGGCAGAATAGCCCGTCATCCTTTCGAGGAAGGTAGAAATTCCATTGTTCACCAGAATATTCCAAACCTCTTCATGCTCCTTGATCGAGCTGCAAGACGCAGGTTCAATACGATTCAAATGGTCCCCCATTTTCTTAAGAAAAAAGAAATGCATGTGAAGGGGGGAACGCAAGAGGGACTTAAAAAGCCCGCTTCGTGCATGGGAGTCGACTGATCCTCATTAATGTTCTCCCGCTCGTACTTTGTGGAATTATGGGGATGTTTGGCACCAAGCATGGGAAGATCAGCGAAATTATGAATTGCACCCTTCGAAAGCTTCATAGCCAAGGGTCTTTTCTTAATAAAAGCAGAATTAATACCACCACCATTTGTGAAGTCTAATAAGATATTGCTGACACCAAAGTCAGCACTTCCATCGCACTCACTAACATTAGGAGGTGAGATCATTTTGAGTAATTTGGAGGAGATCTGACGGAAAGTTATCCTACCAGCTTTGAGTATTATCAAGAAGAACCCCAATGTTAGCCAAGTAGTCTGCCACTTTGTTTCCCTCCCGAAAGGTGTGTTGGAACTGGATTTGTTGAAAATTCCTTTGCAAAACTATAATATCAGCAATTATATTTTGGATAGTCCATTGACCAGGTTCCTCCGACTGAAGGAGCTTGATGATATTGAGGGAGTCGCTTTCCACTTGCAGAGGATTGTTTCCAAACTTGAGAGCCATCTCAAGGCCTTTGAGAATGGCCATGGCCTCCGCCCGATGATTTGTGCCAACACTAAGATTATGGGCAGAGGCAGCAATGATGGAACCAACAGAGTTGCGAAGGATGGCTCCTCCACCCGATTTACCAGGGTTGCCTTTCGAGGCCTCGTCAGTGTTGAGTTTCCTCCAGCAGGAAGGGGGGGGAGCCACCTCACTGAATCGCGATCCGGAGAAGTAGCTTTCTTCACTGAGAGATTAGCCATTAGCAGCTGCCACTGCTGGGAGTTACAAATTTGGATTTTTTGCTGAAATTTGGCCCAATAGTGAGAGTTGATATTGTCCTGGAAAGACAGAGCAATCTGAGTGGCCACCTGATTAGGATCCAAGCTCTGATCTTTGAAAATTCTTCTATTTCTTTCCTTCCATATACCCTAGATACCATGTGGAAGGAGGAGATTCCAAGCTAAAACCAAGGCCGGATGAGAAAAGGGGGAGCACGATTGAGTGAGGGTGTCCTAAATGGACTCGAGAAAAATCCAACAAACTTCCATCCGAGAAAGCAACCAATTCCAAATAGCTTGAGAGAAAGGGCAGTGAAGTAAAAGGTGGGAAGAAGATTCTACTGCCTTAACACAGAGCACACACCGAGTGGGAAGAGAGAAACCCCTTCTTTTCAGATTTTCTCCAGAGGAAGGCGTTCTTAAAAGAAAGCTAGGAGAAGAAACCAATTTTGGGTATCACTGTCTTTGACCAGATTTTCGTGAGAGGAGGGCCAGAGCTAGCACGAGGCATGGAGTGATAAGCATCTTTAACTGAGAAGGAACCGGAAGGGGAGAGGGGCCAAGATGAGCTCATCCTTAGGCAAGGAAAAGGGGATATAAACTGAAGAAAGTTCCTTCCTAAGAAAAAATAGGAGTTGCCTCTGCTGATCCCTTATTCTAGTCCACTCCGGGATAGTCCAAGAAGGGATGGAGTTTACCACAGTCCAGTATCTAGAAACAAACCTGCCAAGTCTATGAATGAGGATTCTTTTAATAGGTTCCCATGAGGGGTTGATTATCCAGCGGTTCTTCCCCAATCCAGTGATCATTCCAGAAATCGATAAGTTTGCCATTTCCAAAGTTCCATTTGGTGCCATCCCGAATAATTGGGAGGGAGCTAGTAACAGAATTCCAGATGGCCGAACCTTGAATCGGAGTTGAGGAGATTAAATTCTCATTAGGAGCTAGATATTTTTCTCTGAGGAGTTGTGCCCATTAGGAGTTCCCTTTAGCAACTTCCCATCCAATTTTTGCCAAGAGGGCCACATTCATATCAACCATCCTTCTTAAACCAAGACTCCCAAGAGAGGTCGGCTTACACACATCTTTCCAGGAAACCAAATGGATCCTCTTTTTTTCTTCCGCCCCCGACCAAAGGAAGTTCTTTTGAATTCTTTCTACCATCTCCTTCACCAAAGTGGGTAATTTGAGAAGAGACATAAAGTAAGTTGGAAGGCTCTGGAGTGTAGCTTTTACCAGTTGCAGCTTGCTAACCTGGCTGAGCAAGACCCCTTTCTAGGCTGCTAAATTTTTCTGATAACGCTCAATAACAGGATTCCAAAGATTTTTAGTTTGCCTTCCCTTGAAGAGGGGAATGCCGAGATAGGAGGCAGGGAGGTCAACAATTTTGCAGCCAAAGATATCGGCAATCTTTCGTTGCAGCCTGGGAGTAGAATTTATAAAAGAGATGCTGCTTTTGTTGAAGTTAATGGTTTGCTGGGAAGCAGCTTGATAGAGATTTAGGATATCCATGAGAGCTCGAGCTTCAATAATCGAGGCAACATTCAACAGCAAGGTGTCATCAGCAAATTGGCTATGAGTGGCCGAAGGCAAGCTTGAGGTGATTTTGAGTCCCGATATGACTGAATGTCTTTTAGCCGCCTCAAGCGCTCTGCTGAGGGATTCAACCATAAAAACGAAGAGAAAGGGGGATAGAGGGTCTCCTTGCCTGATTCCTCTGCTACTTTTAAAGAAGCCCACTGGAATACCATTTATGAGAATAGAGAAACAAGGTGTCATCGCGATACAAGAGGAAACCCAGCTACACCATCTTTTATCAAAACTAATTTTTTCCAGGATCTTGATAAGTAAAGGACAGCTGACTCTATCGAAGGCTTTTTGCATATCAAGCTTTAGGATCAATCCAGGGGATTTTGAATGATATGCCGAGTGGATAGCTTCATGGACAGTGATTATACCTCCTTGAATGAGCTGTCCACTTATAAAACCGTTATGATTCTGAGAGATGAGGCTATTCATAAGGGGTTTGAGCCTAGAAGCCAACATCTTAGTGATGATTTTGTAAACAGTGTTGCAGAGGCTAATCGGCCTGAAGTTGGAGACATCCTTTGAACCCTGCTCTTTAGGAGCAAGAGCTAAGAAGGTGGTGTTCCATTCTTTAAGAAGATTGTTACTGTTCTGAAATTCATTAACCGCTTTGAAAAGATCCTGCTTGATGGTCTCCCAGAAGACTTGGAAGAAAGCAGCTGGAAAGCCGTCCGGGCCCAGAGCTTTGTCCCTTTTCATGGAGAAAACCACTTTGTGGATTTCTTCCATAGTAAAAGGTTTGATAAGGTTTTTGTTCATCTTTGCTGACACAAGCTGGGGAATATGCTGAATCATATCAGACATTGATTGCTCCGAAGGAGGTTGGTCGACCTGGAGGAGATTAGAATAGTAGGAGACAAGCTCATTAGATATGTCAGAGTCAGAGGTTAATAAGATACCTGAGGATGCCACCAATTCTCTAATTTTGTCCCTACTTTTGTGCTTGGAGGCAGTGGTGTGGAAAAACTTGGTATTGCGATCCCCCTGTTCAAGACAGAGGGCACGAGAATGCTGCTGCCAATATGCCTCCTCCTCCTGAAGAGTCTTATGGTAATTATTGAGAAGAGATATTTCTTGTGGTGAAGGTGATCTAGCCTCCCTTCAATCTCCATTTGGGCTGAGACTCTGGCGATATCTTAATTCAGTTTCTGCTTGTGGAGCTTGATACTGCCAAAAACCGTGGTCTTCCAAATTTTGAGCTGCTTTTTTATTTCTTTGAGTTTGCTAGAAAATTTAAACATATCGGTGCCTTTAACTTTGAAGTCTCACCATTTTTCAACAAGGGGATTCAAGTGGTTATTCTCAAGCCGTGCCAGCTCAAACTTGAAGGGGGGATTCTTGATGTTTAGATTATGATTTGCGCTAAGAATGAGAGGGCTGTGATCAGAGTCAGCCGTAAGGAGGGAACATAGATAGAAGTCCAGAAAAAGAGAGATCTATTCCAGAGATCCAATGGCTCTATCTAATTTGATTTGAATGTGGTTTTTTCTCAATTTGTCGATTTGACTAAGTAAAAGAGGATCCGTGAAGATCCATGTCAAGAAGGGAGTTCTCTCTAATGAAATCAGCCAATGCTTCCATGCTGGCCAGCATAGCAGGGGCACCTCCCTTTTTTTCCAAAGGATAAAGAGGGAAATTGAGATCGCCCATTATTAAAATGGGAATATTGCCGCAATTGTTGATGAAGTCAGATATATCATTCCAAAGTTTTCCACGATGGGTTTCCAAGCTGGGAGCGTAGACATTGATGGCAATGCATGTGGAATCAGAGCCCACTTCTTGGAAGAGCATACACAAGAAGTTGGGGTGTTTAAGCAGACAATCTCCCTTGAAGCTTCTGGGGTCCCATAAGGTGTAAAAACCCCCTGAATTTCCTACCGAGGGCTGAGACTCAAAAGTAGTAGCCGACCAAATTTTCTGGAGACGATCACAATTTTGAAGTTTAGTTTCCTAGCAGCATTATGACATCAAGAGAATTCTGAAACTTTATATCTTTGATGACTCTTTACTTTTGGAGAGAGTTGAGGCCTTTTATGTTCCATGAGATGATCTTCATTTCTTAGGTTTAGATTTGATCCCCCTAACCATGGTGATTGTGCTTTGTGTACCTTGAGTGACATTCAGGGCTGCCTCTCGTTGAAGCTTGACATTGTTCGGGGTCCTTCCCCTGGGTTTTTCATTGCCAAATACAGGCTTCTTACTGTTGCTTCTTGTCTGTCGGGGATTGAAAATGTCGTCAGAAGAGAGGGCCGTAGGGGAGGAAGCCGTGACCACAGGAGGAGGGAAGAGGGGGACCAAGGGGGGGAGGTTCAAGGAAGGAAGATCCGAAGATCCAAGGAGGGAAAGAGGGGAAGGGATAAGGGAGCGGGGAGAGGATAAAAAAGGAGGAGAGTGGGGAATAGAAAGGGAGGGGGGGCCTCTACTGAGGGGGGGAGGGGCAGAGGGAGATGACGAAAGGAAGGGAGACTTGAGGGTGGAAGAAGGGGGATCGGTGGGAGCCTCCAATTGCGAGTCAACATTTATTTCCCCCTCTTCAAAGAGAGCAAAAGGATTAGAGATGGGTATGCCTGGGATCTCATCTGAGGCTGATTTTGGTACAAAGATTTTCTTGTTCTTTGGGGAGGTGATTAGGGTTTTAGGTTTTGGCTGGGGCTTGGAAGGGAAGCCAGAGGCTCTGTGGCCAATGCTTTTACAGAAAGAGCAGGCTTGGGGGATATATTCATAATCAATGTTTTGCTTCCAGTTCCCTAGGTCTGAAAGTAGCTCAATCTCTTTTGGGAGAGGGCAACTGACATCAAAATTAACACAAAAACGAGCATGGATGCATCTAGTTTTTTCCTTAGTAGCTTGATCTATATCTATTAAAGAGCCTATAGTGAGAGCGATACCTTCTATAACTGCAGCGTGCCAGAATTCCAGGGGGAGACCTGGGAGGTGAACCCAAATTGGAGCTTGGGTCATGAATTCTGTGTGAGGATTGAAGCTTGGAGACCATTTCCTAAGGTAGAAGCCCCATCTGCCAAAGAACAAAGGACCTCCAAGAAGATCTCTCGCGAAATCCTCTTTCACGCTGAAGGAGAATAGGATGAAACCATTTGGCATTGCTGTAATTTCCAGCACACCACAAGGGTGCCATTTTAACCGTGCCCATTTTTTAATATCCTCCAAATGGGGCCTAGGGCCCATCAGTTTACCAACCAGCGAAAGATCACGTGAAGCAGCTAACGCCTCAGTGATATGAGTGGGAATTCGTAGGGAGAAGGACCCATCTGCCAGGGTAGGCAAGAGTTTTTCTGAGTGCTGAGCAGAGGTGGAGCCCTCCATGATATTATTCCAGGCATCAAGGGGCTAGGGAGAAAGGACCCTTGACAGAGGGGGCCCCTGGTCCGGACTGTCGACACTAAAATTTTCCTCCGTAATTTCTATTTCATTAATGTATGTATTAGGAATAGGATGTTGTTAAGTATAATTAGTAGTAGCGTCTGATAGAAGATAATGGCACTGTCAGTATGGTGCCGCCAATAATGTGGAGTACGGTAACAGTCAAAGTACAATAGGAATGTTGTAAAAAGTAAATATTTGTCGTAAGTTGTCCGATAATGTTAAAATGTCAAAGTTTGGGTAATTAGAGAAGTAGGGTCTACATGATTAGGAATTAGAAATATTATATTAGTAATAAGGACAAGGAGTGAGGTCATAAATATTTTGAGTATTTTATTTGTAAAAAGTCTAAAAATGTAGAACCCATGTAAAATGATAAGGTTTATCTTATCTTAAAAGATAAGCTTACATGTACAGATAAGAGTTAAGGTATGGAATATGATTCGTCAGAGTGGATTTCTTATCCTATCTTAGAGATAAGATGGATAAGCCTGGAAGTTCTATAAATAGAGAGGCCACCCCCCTCATTTAGCATAGAAGGAAGTAGTGAGGAATATTGTACGAAGTGTGCGAAGGAAGCCATCAGTTAAAGGTGTGTTGAATAAGCCATTAAGAGGTGTAATTGTATAGTTTCTCCCATAGTCTTGGTGAAAGGAAAGTGAAGTCAATAACACTTGAAGTACCTCATGGGTGAGATTGTAACAATTTCATGTTAATATTATAATTTACTTTGATATTTCAGATTTGTCATCATTCCGTCTTATCATAGTCGATGGTATTCTTGTGTTTTGTTGTTTTGTTTCCAGATTACATCCACCAAACTAAAGGTTGTGCATTAGTAAATAATCATAGCATGAGGAGTTCCCGGTGAAGAATTATGATAGTGCCGGATTGGTGATGACATTTTGGTTCCGTTGCTGGGACCATTCCTTGTTGGTAGATTTTCTGGAGAGATATTCCCACTTAGTCAAAAATCAATTGGAGGGTAACCTTGTTTTTACTGTGCATAGTAGTTACCATAGTAAAGTCATTTTTTCCGTGAATAGTAGTTACCATGGTAAAGTCATTTTTGCTGGGAATAGTATTTACCGTAGTAAAGTCACTTTTTACAGTGAATAGTGTTTACCGCAGTAACTTCACTTTTTATCGTGAATAGTGTTTACCACAGTAAAGTTAGTTTTTACTGTAGTAAGTCAAGTTTTACCATAGTTTACCGTGGTCATTTCTATTTTATTGTAGAAAGGTGTAAAGTCACTTTCTAGTATAGTGATTCCAATTATTTATGCACATAAGTCTTGTTGATTATACTTGTGGGTTGGTATTTCATGGTGGTTACTTTTGAAAATGGGAAAGATTCCTATTTTTTCAGCTCAATCTAATGAAGATGCTTCTTCTTTCATTCAAGAGTTTAAACGATCTTGTATTTATAATGGCCTCATAAGGAGGGAACAATGGACTAAATTTTTCCCTACCTTTTTGGATGGTTCAGCACTTAGGTGGTTTGAAACACTAGGTGATAATGTGAAAAATTCATGGGATTTATTAACTGAAAGTTTTCTTGAAGAATTTGGTGAACAACAGAAATATGCAGATCTCATGATCGAGATCACAAAGCTATCCCAAGGAGAGAAGGAGAAGATAAGGGATTATCATGCTCGTGTTCTAGAGCTAAGGAGGAAGCTCGATGCCCAGATCCGGAAGGAAGGATTAGCAGATGGGTTGATGAATGGCGTGGATAATCTCCTATGTAAGCACTTCATTCTTGGGATGAAGCCAGAGATTAGACAACGAGTGAAGTATGACCGCCCAGCTACCATTGAACAAGCAAAGGAGATTGCAAGAAGGCAAGAAGAAAGCATGGAAGAGGAGCCCAAAGAAATTGTTGCTAAAGTAGAGCCTACACCACCACCTTTGGTCCAGAATCCACAACCACTCCCGGTGAGCACAAATATTTATCCTAGTACATCTACTGAGTATGAAGATCTGCTCAAAAAGATGGGTCAGTTAACTATTAATCTTCTTTAAGGAAAAGAATTTAGTTCTCAAGGAGGAGATAGAGGTCCAAAAAGAAATATTTCTGAAATTGTATGTTATGGTTGTTATAAAAAGGGTCATTATAAGTATAATAGTCCAGATAGAGCTTCTACATCTGGTAAAGGAGATAATGATAAAAGAAAATCACCTGTGAATTCTTTTGATGTAGTAGATAAGAGCAAAATTAATGAAGTAGATGTGTTTGTAACAAAAAGATAATCAAGATGGAAATGATCCTAAGAAGATGAAAGGAGAAACTAGTAAGAAACATAGGAGAAGAAAGTTGGGTGTGCAGGATTTTCTTATTTCACAGGGGCAAAGACCATACTCCATCTTGGAAGATCTGTCCAAAAGGCCTGAAAATATTACATATGGTCAACTCTTGGCTATGTCTTCGGGGAAGAGGCGGGAGCTGCGAAGTGGACTCAATGCCCGACGAAGAAAGGAGGTTGAGGTCCCTGTTTTGGAGGCAGAGGCAGATCCCTATGCTCCACAAGCTGAGGTATTATGTAATGGTATTTCAATTCATGATGCCTTAGTTGATGGGGGTGTTGCAGTTAATGTAATGACCAAGTCTGTAATGAATATGTTGGGTTTAAAAATTTATCGCCCTTCAACACTTATTTTAAGGTCATTAAATAAAGGAAAAACTAAACCAGAAGGTGTAGTTTCAAATGTGGCAATATCTGTTATGGGTGTTGTATGTGTGGTAGACTTTCAGTTGATGAAAAATGGTACTGTTGCATACCCAATGCTATCGGGAAGACCATGGCTAAGGAGAGTTCATGCAAGAAACTACTGGAATGAAGGCTTCATGACACTTGGACGTGGTAGAGAGAGGGTGAAGATAAACGTGATCCCTTGACATCATAAAGCAGAACCTATGGATTCAAGTGATGAAACTGATGATTGGACATCCTCTGATTACTCTAGTACCAGTGAAGTGGACACTGAAGATGAAGAAAGTGAGGTTGATGTTTCAGTCATGGATATCCTTCCAGTCACACCAACTCATGACCCCATAAAATTATTTGAAGAAGAAGTTGATGATCGTCTCCAACAAATAAAGATTGGTGATGCTGTGATGGAGAGTGAGAAGGAATCCTACCTCCAGCTCTTTCGAAGGTACATACACCTATTCACTTTTGATTACAAGGAACTCTGTCAAGTAAGTTGGGTAGAACATTCTATTGAGCTGGTAGATGGTGCTAAGCCCATAAAGCAAATGCCATATAGAATGAATCCTAATTTTTCCAAGACTGTAAAAGAAGAAATAGATAAGTTGCTTGATGCAGGATTCATATTTACTGTGGAGAATTCAGAATGGGTTTCTCCCATTGTGATCTCAATAAAAAAGAATGGGAAGCTACGCATTTGTGTTGATTACAGGAAGCTCAATAAGGCAACAAAGAAGGATCATTACCCTCTTCCATTTTCAGATCAGATCTTGGACGAAGTAGCTGGCCAGGAGTGCTATAGTTTTGCTGATGGATATAGCGGCTACAACCAAGTTCGTATAGCAGAGAAAGATCAGCTGAAGACCACGTTCACCACTCCTTGGGGAACGTTTGCTTATAGAGTTATGCCTTTTGGGTTGTGTAATGCTCCAGCAACATTCCAGCGTTTGATGAATAGGGTGTTCGAACTCTACATTGGGACCTTCATCAGAGTATTTCTGGATGATTTTTACATCTATGGGAGCAAGTTGGACCACCTGCACCAAATGGAGACATCATTTGAAAGGTTAGATGAAGCACAAGCCTCACTAAACCCTACAAAGTGTGTCTTTGGATGTTCTAAAGGTGTTTTGTTAGGGCATGTTGTATCCAGAGATGGTATTGGTACTGATCCTGATAAAGTTTCAAAAATCAAAGATTTACCATTTCCTATGAATAGAAGTAAGTTGAGATCATTTTTAGGCCATGTGGGTTACTATAGAAGGTTCATCAAGAATTTCTCAAAGATTGCACAGCCACTAACCCAGTTCTTGTAGAAGGATGTTACTTATGAACCAGGAAATAAGGCACATGAAGCTTTTGGACAACTGAAGGAAGCCCTGGTGTCTTCACCTGTTTTAAAGAATCCAGACTGGAGCAAGCCATTCATTGTGTACACTGATGCCTCAGATGCAGCACTAGGAAGTACTTTGAGCCAAAAGGATGAAAATGGGAATGAACATCCAATTTACTTTGGGAGCAGACAAATGAGCAGTGCTAAGGTAAACTATACTGTAATTGAAAAAGAGGCTCTGGCTATCATTTTTAGTGTAAAGAAGTTTAGAAATTACTTGCTAGGGAAAAAATTTCTAGTTGTAACAAATCATCAGGCTCTAAAATTTATCGTAAATAAGCCTAACCCATCAGGGAGGATAGCAAGATGGATAATTTTGCTACAAGAGTTTGAATTTGATATTATAGATAGGCAAGGAAAGAAGCATGTCAATGCAGATGCACTCTCTCGAGCCTATGATGGTTTAGGATCATCTTGTGATGATGATGATTTCCTCGATGTAGCATTGTTATCCCTTGACACAATCCCTAGTAAATACATAGATATTTAGAATTATGTGAATGAATTCAAGTTTCCTGATGGTGCCAATGCAAAGACTAAGAGAAAAATTACTCAAGCCAGTCGTCCATATTCTATTCTGCATGGAGTATTATTTCGAATAGGACCTGATGGACAGTACAAGAGGGCAGTTGGACGTGATCAAGGGAAGGAATTGCTAGAAGAATTCCACAATGGTACATGTGGAGGGCACTTCTCTGGACAACTTACAGCAAGAAGGATCTTGGATGCAGGTTATCACTGGCCTACTCTTTTTAAAGATTGTTATAATTATTGTAAGACATGTGATATTTGTCAAACACATGGTAACCGTAAGACTTCATCAGCTCCATTATGCCCTATTCTTCCACTTGGTCCCTTTGAAAAGTGGGGAATAGACATTGTAGGTCCACTTCCAACTACCTCACGCCAAAATAAGTATATTGTAATTGCCACAGATTATTTGACCAAGTGGGTTGAAGCTAGGCCATTGAAAACAACTTCCATGGATGAAGTGGCAAGGTTCATATATGAACGCATTGTCACCAGATTTGGTTGTCCATTAGAAATTGTAACAGATCAAGGAAGCCACTTCATTAATGAGGTGGTAGAAGCCCTAGTCAATAAGTTTTCTATTAAGCACAGGAAGGCAACAACATACAAACCAAGCACAAATGGACAGGTGGAACGAACAAATTTTGTGTTGTGTCAAATTCTAGCAAAAGATGCAGCCTTGCAGGTACATAAATGGGATAAGAGGATTCATGCAGCATTGTGGGCATATAGGGCAACATCAAAGTCAGCAACAGGATACTCCCCATTTCAGTTGACTTATGGCATTGATCCAGTTCTTCCTATTGAGTTTGATATTCCCACGGTCAGAGTAATGAAAAATGAAAGAATGGATGAAAGTGATTTAGTAAAAGAAAGGTTGGTACATCTTCATTTGTTAGAGGAAATGAGGGAAATAGCTAAGGATACAAGCTATAAGAAGAAAATGAAGCAGAAGGAATACTTTGATCAAAAGATCTGGTGGTATCCATTTCATGTGAATGACTTGGTTCTAGTATATGATTCCATATACAAAAAAAGAAGACAGAGAAAATTTCTTCCAAAATGGATGGGGCCCTACAAAATAGCAGCTGTGCATGAAAATGGTACGTACCGACTGGAGGAATTGGATGGCACTCCCATTATGAAATGGGTCAACCATGACAAGTTGAAGATTTTCCAAGCACTAGAATAAGTCTACTCCGAGGACGGAGTAGAAGCTAGGAAGGGGGAAGATGTCGACACTAAAATTTTCCTCCGTAATTTCTATTTCATTAATGTATGTATTAGGAATAGGATGTTGTTAAGTATAATTAGTAGTAGCGTCTGATAGAAGATAACGGCACCATCAGAACGGTGCCGCCAATAATGTGGAGTACGGTAACAGTCAAAGTACAATAGGAATGTTGTAAAAAGTAAATATTTGTCGTAAGTTGTCCGGTAATGTTAAAATGTCAAAGTTTGGGTAATTAGAGAAGTAGGGTCTACATGATTAGGAATTAGAAATATTATATTAGTAATAAGGACAAGGAGTGAGGTCATAAATATTTTGAGTATTTTATTTGTAAAAAGTCTAAAAATGTGGAACCCATGTAAAATGATAAGGTTTATCTTATCTTAAAAGATAAGCTTACATGTACAGATAAGAGTTAAGGTATGGAATATGATTCGTCAGAGTGGATTTCTTATCCTATCTTAGAGATAAGATGGATAAGCCTGGAAGTTCTATAAATAGAGAGGCCACCCCCCTCATTTAGCATAGAAGGAAGTAGTGAGGAATATTGTACGAAGTGTGCGAAGGAAGCCATCAGTTAAAGGTGTGTTGAATACGCCATTAAGAGGTGTAATTGTAAAGTTTCTCCCATAGTCTTGGTGAAAGGCAAGTGAAATCAATAACACTTGAAGTACCTCATGGGTGAGATTGTAACAATTTCATGTTAATATTATAATTTACTTTGATATTTCAGATTTGTCATCATTCCGTCTTATCATAGTCGATGGTATTCTTGTGTTATGTTGTTGTTTTGTTTCCAGATTACATCCACCAAGCTAAAGGCTGTGCATTAGTAAATAATCATAGCACGAGGAGTTTCCGGTGAAGAATTATCATAGTGCCGGATTGGTAATGACAGGACCAGAAGGGTCCGGAATCCGTGCTAGCACCAGAGAAAGCTAGGGACGAGCAGGCAGCGGCGGGAGCTAGGGCTCGCGGCGACAGTCTTCATAAAGATCCTAAAACTTGTTTTTATTAATAGTTATTTTTAATTCAAATTTAAATGTCCTAATAAGTGTTTCTTATTTTCTACGTGTAATTATAAAGCCCAATATAAATATATTAAATCTTTATAATCATAAAAATAAAAATAAAAATTAGAGTCTAGAATTTTTAGAGATCTTCATTTAAAAATGAAAAAGGGCGTCAATCAATTTTTCTAGGTAAAAATTATGACCTTTATGAAATAAATACCTTGTATTAATGAGTAAAATATAAATAACCAAATATATAAAAGACAAATAATTCTATTTAACTTAAAACATTTATTTCACTAAAGCTGGACATATTGCAGTAAATCTAGATTCTAGTATTGGAAGAGATCCATCTTCGTTTTTGCGTATATTGGATTCCATTTTTGTCTATATTGGATTTCATTATTACTATTATTGGAATCCATTAGTAGCAATATTGTATTCCAATATTGTCATTATTGGAATTATTGGATTCCAATATCGTTATTATTGGATTCCAATATCACTGTTATTGGATTCCAATTTGGCTATTATTATATTTCAATTTCGTCATTTTTTAGATTTTCAATGTTGAGAGTATGTAAGGCTAGCAACTACTAATTATTATAAGGCATGAGCCCGTTGGATTAATAAAAATAAAAATTAATAATAACTTCCTACAAAATCCAGTTCAAAGTCATGAGTGGTCGCTAACTATTATAAGTCATGAGCCTCGATGTAAGGTGAGCGGTTGTTAACTATTATAAGTCACGAGCCTCGATCTAAGGTGAGCGATTGCTAACTATTATAAGTCATGAGCCCATTGTATTAAATGAAAGTGAAAAAGCCTCGATGTAAGGTTAGTTGTTGCTAACTATTATAAGTCATGATCCCATTGTATTAAATGAAAGTGAAAAAGCCTTGAAATGTAAGGTTAGCGACTGTAACTATTATAAGTCATGATCCTGTTGTATTAAATAAAAAATAAAAAAATAAAAAATAACAATAAATCCCTGCAATAACAAGTTCAAAGTGCGAACCACGGACTTCCAAATGGCAAAAAATACGAGACTCGCACTTAGAAAGTGTAAGGCACACATTTTTGAAGTTGCAAGCCTCACACTTAAAGCTTATTTATGAGCCTCACACTATGAAAGTGCGGGGCTCACACTTTTAAAGTACGAGAGCCTCACTGTTTCTAAGTGCGAGCCCCATAGTCTAAAAATTCTGAGCCTTGCACTTTCAAAGTGATATACTAGCAATCTGAAAAATTTGAGCCTCACACTTTCAAAGCTTGAGATTAGCACTTTGAAAGTGCGAAGTCTCGCACTCACACTTTTAGAGTGTGAATCTCAAAATTTGAAAGTGTGAGGCACGCATTTCAACACATATCCTTAAATTTGACACTGGCCTTAAATGCTAGCGGTGTTATTTTGACTTCTAGTGAAACTCACAATAAAATTATGTTCTCACCCTGAAATATACCTTGTAACAACTCAAGTATTATTTTTTTAGATTGTACAAGTTCACTAGTGTTTATTATTATAAACTATATCTCCGAGTAATCATTAAAAGAAAATAATATAGTTGAGATTTTTGTATATCACAAATTCTATTACTTTGAAAGATAATAGAATTTATGCTTGTAAATTGTTCCATTCTCCATATATAAACAATGAGTCACTTTCCGTGAGGAAGAAAATGAAAATATCCTTGACACAATGCAAGAAAAATGTTTGTGAGAAACACTGTTTTATGCCCTCAAAGATTCATTGAACCATTATTTTATAGTTCACATCAATCAAAACACTCATTGTGCCACAATTATATTCTTTGCGAGTCAAGAAATAACAAAACTGATCTGTCATCATCTTTACATTGAAAGGTTCTATCTGTACATTTCAAAAATGCTATAAATTCATACATATACAATTGTAAATCTTATACAAGGAGTCATTGATTTTTATGGACAATTTTATTTGCACAAAACATGAATACATTTGCTGCCTCTAGAACGGAACTGCCAGTTTGGATACAAGTAGTGTTGAGTAAAGTAGCAGTGTAGGTGCTATCAAAGTAGAGACTAGTATTTACGAGCAGTCAACAGCAGAAGAGTGTGCTACTAGTAGTATTGGAATTAGATTGATTTAGATATGATGAAAACAATCCTATTTGACAAGTGGAAAAGGAACAAATCACCCAAAACCCAATTTTGCCCCTTCTAAAAGAAATTCGGGCACACTTTTATCTATTTGAAGGGTTCAAAGTGGTTTGAATTATTATGGAAAAAAATATGGACCGTAACAGGTAAAACTGGCCATTGTTTAGTTGAAAATCGGCTCATCCATTGAGAAAATCAGACCCCAAGAAAGAGAGGACTCCAGGGGATGAGCTTGTTTTCCTGTCACAACACCGTCCAAGTCTCGTTCCAGTCAAAAAGTGTTTGTGAAATCACCTCACTAAATCTCAAAAATAAATACCTTTCAAAAGCGTAGTTTGTGCTCCCTATAACATCGCTGTGCTTACCATTTACATATCCATCCAAATACCTCCTATAATTATTACTAGGGTTCAGTTGATTCATTCGGATATTAGGAAATTACGTAGGAGCAGGCAATGATGTCGTTGACTTTAGAACTCTGACAACATCATGCATTGTGGGTGTAGTGCCCACTTCCCTTCAACACTTTTTGTTTTTGATTTCATTGTTGTTGACTATACTTATGGATATTATTGTAGCTTTTGATTTAACATGATGTTAGATGTTAGAGATACTGGACTGTTGTTGATTCCGATTCATACATGATGCATGCGGATTATTAGAGACATTTTATATTGATGTTGATATGATGTTGACATGGTTATAATTATATATTTCAGACATGCGATATTTCATCATATTGAGTAGACCTAGACAATAGAACTAATCTTATGATCTTATGGATATTGATGAAATACATAATCTAGATGTTAGAAATTGTAAATGATATCGTAATTACCTAGATGGTGATTTTATGCATATATAGGTGCTTGTGGATTTATATTACATATTTTATCTTGGATGTTTTAATGTGGCCACGAGGCTGAAGGAGGTATTTATGTGTTTTGCAAGTAAATTTATTCACAACAAACAATGGGGGGATTGGAGACTAACCACATTGGAATTCTATATGAATTCAAGAAGGGTCACCATGGCAACATGTATATTGTTGTGGGTGTGTGTTTGAATTATTTGTTAGTGGGGAAATTGTGACCAAGGGGTTATGTATTGTCTTTTATTTAATTTTTCCTTTAATTGATGTTAGTATGTGATTTTTAGTGATGAAATTCAAATTATTAATTATTTGGAATTGGGTGCATGTATTTTTTCCCCTTTATTATTAATGAATTTTAGTGTCTTATTAAAGTAAATTAATCTTGTTATTAACTAATTATGGATGTGACCAAAAGTTTCATTTATTAGACTAGATGGTTATTGGGTTTTGTGTTGTAAGATTGAGTGCTTGTGTTCTTGAGTGTTGTACACTCTACCCCCTCATGAATATTCGAATTTGGCCTTAAGGGCCAATTTTGAAGGCTTTTGGGACAAGTTAAACTTGTCCCACACCTCTTAAATTGCTATGCCAACCCTACCTATGGGTTAGGGGGTCAAAATTAGACCCCATTATGTGTTTTGGGAAGATAAATTGTAAGTTTTTATTGCACTTTCTTACATATATTTATTTTAGTCCTTAAGGGGTGTGGGCTTAGATTGCGTGTGTAAGTAAAATGTCATTTCTTCAACCACTTATTAATTGTGTTTTGGAGTATGGGTTTGACTAGGGTGATGTGAAGTGGAGAGTAAATGAGGTGGCATCCTAATTGGAGCCACATCATCCTCCTCTCTCCCTTTTCTATTTATTCAAGTTCTTTTGCTTGTTTGGGAGTTACTTCATTCTTTTGTGCTCTTGAATTTCTTGGAGTTAGAGGATTTTGGAGAGCTTGTGGTCTTTGTGGGAGCTTGTTGGTGATTGCTTGGGTTTGAAGGAGCTTGGAGTTTGACTCTTGGAACAAGCTCTACTATGGAAAGGAAGGAGCTTTACTTTTGATTATGTTATTCCTTTATTTTTTATTTGTGTGCTTGTTTTGTTGAGTGTTTGGAATGCTTGTTGGGTGTTTGGGTATATTTCCTAAGTGTGGTGTAGGAGGGGAATATGGGGAGAATTTATGTAGGGAGGCATAAGAGTTATTTCATGTTTGGGAGGGAATTTGGGTTGGGTGCCCCACCTTGGACAAGGAATTCTTGCATTTATTACTTGTTCTTGTATGAGGGAGGCATAAGAGAATGCGGGATGCATAAGAGTATGTGAGAGGAATAGGAGGTACTTGAGGGAGACATAAGAATATGTAGGGGATTTGAGATATGTATTGGAGGTTTGTAAGGTGGGCACCGATTTCCCATTGGGAGGCATAAGTGGCCTCCCCATAAGTTCTAGCTCATTTGGCTCTTCATTTAGAAGCCTTGTATACTTTGTTGTTTCTCCTCCTTGTGTTTGTAGTTTGAGTTGAACGTGCATTTATAATGGTTGTGAAATAATTGGTTTGTGATGTGGAAGCTTGTTGTTTCCATGTGTTAGAATCACCTCTCATTGTAATGTGGTTGGGGCTCAGGGGCCAATGAAGAGGATGGCTTCTCTTCCTCATTGAATATTTTGGTTGGGTAGAGAGTGTGGCCTCTCCTCCCATTTTGTTGTGGATCAAGCAAATCATGAAGGAGTTCTCTTGTTGGTGTTGTGAAGCTTGGAGATTTTGTTGGAATCCTTAAGAAATTCATCCTTGTGAAAAGCCTTTTTGTTATTCCTACTTAGAGTGGAGGAACTTGTAATATTGCTTTTCATTTTAGCTTTCATTTTTGTAATTTTTTCCCACTTTAAGTGGAAAGATGTTGTATTAATATTTGAAGGAAAGTTGTATTGATTTTTATTATCATAGTTGTGATGTATGTGGAAAGGAAAAGACTCTTTAGTGAAACAAGTTCGGATAATAAAAGTGTGTTGGAAATTTGTATAAACAAAAATGGCTACTTCTTGTATTCCATGATGTTTATAAATTAGTGAAGGAGTTAAGATTGTCCATCCTCTTATATTGGTTGAAAGAAATTCTAAATTTGTATGTTGGAATGGAAGGAACTTAAAATTAAAATTATTCTCTACTTGACAAATGAAGTAGATTAATTTCTTGTTTTAGTAGATTCTCATTTAAAATTATTGTAAACCATTATAAATTGTTAAAGGAAGTGGAACCAAATTCTTTCTACAGTCTACACAATATTTGTTTAATTTTTTTTTTGGAAAGGAATTTTTTTGAAAACATTAACTTACTAATCTTACTATCAATAGACTTATCACACTTATTGATAGTATATTAATATTTTAGATTTTTAATTATACTAACCAATATTAATCCCACAGGTCTGCGAGCCCTGGGATTGCTGATCCGCGCCGGTATGCAAATAGGGATGGAGGAGGCACGAAGGCTGATAGGGATTCGCTCTGCTCAAAATTCATGAGGATGTCCCTATCATTGGCGAAAACTTTGGGAAACCAGATGTTTATGAGGGCGGTGGCTGTAAAAATGAAGAGGAAAATAAAACGCCAATCTCATGGATTGGCATGGTTTTCAATGCTAACCAAGACTCCCCTTTTCAACAAAACCGAGATGGAATTTCTCTGTTTGGACACAAAACAGGGGTGCTCTCTCATGGGGCAGGTAAAGATGGTTCAGACAAAGAATCATCATCTCCTTAAAACTCAACACTAGCAACTGCAGGTTGCAAGGGACTATGTGTGGCTCTGATGATGGAGGGGAGAGAAACAGGGGTCAGCCAGAACTAGGACAAACAAAACAGTGACAATAGGTCCAGATCATATGCTTCAGCGGTCTCCAAACAGAAGGAGAATACCAGAAATGAGCTCTTGAAACCATCCCAAGAGGTCCTGACGATGAAAATCTAGGAGGATCTACTTCTAAAGGTTCTTAAGGAGGAGGAAAATCTCTCCCACCTGGGTCTCATATGCAGATTTCACAAATTTTGGCCTAAGCTTTCTCAGCTTCATGACTGGATAACCCAGAGATGGAGAGAAAAAATACAAGGTAAGATTGAGCTTTATCCTTGTGCTAAAGCTTACTTCATTGCTGTCTTTTGAAACCCCTGAAGATAGGGATTTAATTTTTTAGCCAACATTGGGTTTGGGGGGAACATGGGCTTATGTCCAAACCATGGTATCCGTCTTTCGACTCGTTAAAGGAGTCTTTTGATACCTACCCAATTTGGGTTCATTTACCAGGACTCCCACTGCCAGCTTTGGAACAGATCTTGTCTCACTGCTATAGGTGATACTCTTGGCTCAAGTGTGGCAGTTGATGATAAGACCTCCATTCAAGCACATACTACTTATGCTCGAATCCTGGTTAATCTCGATACCTCCAAACTCTTACCAGCAAAAATCAATGTACAGATTGCTGACAGGCTCTGGGTGTAGAGGATAGACTATGAGAGACTTGCCTTCAGATGTAGGCGTTGCTTCCAAACTGGTCATGTTACAGATGATTGTGAACACTCCAAACGTAAGATCAAAACAACCTGGTGGAAGGATTCTCTACCTGAACATCTTATAATTGACTCAGATCTGGCTAAGGAATCTAGTGCCCCTCTGCAAGTTAACTCACCCATCATGGTTGATTCACAGACCAATACAGTGAAGCCTCCAGACTATTCTTTACAGGTTGCTGACTCAGTGATTAAGGATATTTCGACCCCCCTTCCTATGGGTCACATCCCCATCAAACCCATTGCAGTTCTTCCGACTGTAGTGGATGTCGGAAATTAGGAATGGACTGTGGTGGATAGGAAAAAGAAGGGAAATGCCAAATCTAAATCCCCCACCATATCGAACAAGGTTTGATTCTTGTCTTTGGATGCTATCATTGCTACATTTAGGAAAATGGTCTAATACGCAGTTGCTAGGCAGCTGTGTTGCTGTTTTGTTGTTGTTTATTAGCTGTTTTTGTAGCAGCTGGTTTGCTTTTCCTGGTTCTCTCCTCGACAGATTTTTTCTGTTGTTGGGATTTTCTGGGATAAAATCTTGCTGTTGAGCACTTTTGTATAAGGGTATAGTCCCTTTCAAAAAACTATTTGCCCATAATAAAAAAAAATACATTTTAATCTTAATTTATTATTAGTGGCGTTGTAATGTTAATATTAGATTAATATAACTATCCCTTTTATTAATTATAATTAATATATATATATATATATATATATAAAGTATTAAGTAACCAATAAAAAAAAACAAACAAACGAATGTATTCATGCCTTAAGGGGCTGCGGCTTGTGAGGGTTTAAAGTTGGGGGGGGGGAGGGGGTCAGCGACCCTGGGGTGGGGGTTGGGGTTGCCGACCCTCCCCACCTCCCAAAACATTATACACTAACAAACGGACGGTGGGGCCAAAACCCCACCCCTATTCAAACACTGTTCACTCTTCAACCTGTGCACTTTTGCTGCGACATGTATAACATATATATATACACACACACACACACCACACACACATACACACACACACACACACACACACACCACACACACACACACACACACACACACACCACACACACACACACATACATACATACATGTTGTATTCTTTATTCTTTTGATTTCGGGGTTTTCAATCCATTGTAGATTTTTTTTAAAAACAATACACACACACACACACATAAAGTAATACAAATGGCTTTAAATCTATATATACACATAGGTTGTATATATATACCCTATCAAAAATGAAAATGCATATTAAATATAGCTTTACAAATAAAATGGGGCAAAACCCACAAGCCCATTTGGGGCAAATCAAAGGAAAACTATGCTAAATAAAATATATAAATGTATGGAAACCCTAGGAGAGGGTGGTAAGCAAAATGAGAAAATAAATGGAACATAGTAGGCCTCTCCAAAAGCTTGAGATGGCCTCTAATGGCTTCCCTTCCTCCTCCATAACCTCCAAACAAAAGAGAAAACAATGAGCCAAATGAAAAGGAAAGGAGCCTTCTTAAGCATACTTTAGGTTTAGATTGCCTTTTTCCTCATCAAGGGCCCCTAATTGAATCCATCTAAGAGATGAGATTCATCCATAACAAAAGTAGGTGGAGAGTGGGTGAATGGAAATTACTTTTTTTAAAAATTTAAATGGTTTATATTTCAAAATATGGGTTGAATTTTTAAGGGGTTACTGTCGTACCCATCGGAACGGAAGATGAACCAAGGATATTGAAGTTAGGATCCTCGTTAACCTAGAAGAAAGTAGAAATACACACTCGAATCCTCAAGGAACATCAGAAGGCTTTTGCATTTAATTATAAGGAAATGACAGGAGTTGCACCCCACATTTGTGGTGCACAACCTCGTCACTAAATCAGATGCAAAACCAATTAAAAAAAAATCAAGACCAATGAAACCAAAGGTAGCTCTCATGGTAAAAGTGGAGGTAATAAAGCTCCTCCAAGTAGGATTCATCAAACCAGTCGATAACTCTCAATGGGTATCTAATATCGTTCCCGTTCTCAAAAAAAATGGAAAGATACGCATCTGCATAGATTTATGAGACATTAACAAAGCGTGTCCTAAAGATGACTTCCCGTTACCATCCATTGATGTCATTGTTGATGCAACAGCTGGATTTGAACTTTTGTCTCTCATGGATGGATTCTCAGGATACAATCAAATCAGAATATCTGAACAAGATCAAGCTAAAACCACGTTTATAACTCCTTGGGGAACCTATTGCTATGATGTTATGCCATGCCATTTGGTCTCAAGAATGCTGGTGCGCTACATACCACCAGCTAGCTATGACATATATATTTCACGATCTAATTCATAAAATCATGGAATCCTACGTAGATGACTTGTTGGCTAAGGCCAAGAAGCGTTGTGACCATCCGGAAGTACTCCGCATCATTCTTTCACGTCTGATAGAATACGGAGTCACGCTAAATCCAGAAAAATGTGTCTTTGGTGTAACAGGAGGGAAGCTCCTAGGTTACATCATATCGTCACGAGGGATAGATGTTGACCCAACCAAAATTAGGGGCTGTCCTCGAAATGGTCCCACCTTCGGATGAATCTGGAATCAGGTCATTTCTCGGAAAGCTTGGTGCAATCCGGAGATTCATCCCGGACTTAAGTTTCGTCATTCATCATCCAATCAACAATTTACTCAAGAAAGATTATAGCATTGATTGGACTAAAGATTGCAATGAAGCTTTTGACGCAGTTAAGCGTTTCTTGTTATCACCACCTACGCTAATGCCACCTAAGCTAGATCACCCGTTAATTTTATACTCGCGAGCTACCAATGTCTCGCTAGCCTGTATGCTGGCTCAAGAAGACGATGACAAGAGAGAACGTGTGATTTATTTCATTAGCCAAACGTTGCTTGACTATGAAACGTTATACACAAGCAGAACGAGAATGCCTGCCATAGTCTTTGCAACCAAACGCTTAAGACATTATATGCTAAATCAAGAAACAAGGGTCATGGTAAAAACAGACCATTTACGAACTTTTCTCACACAAGGGTCCTTGTCTAAGAAGGCTGGACGTTTTATAACCTTAATGGGAGAATTCGAATTAACATTTGTAAATCAGAAATCCGTTAAGGGACAAAATCATCGGATTGTTAGCTGATAACCCATTAGATGGAGGTGATCTAGTAGATCTGGATTTTCCAGATGAGTGCGTATACTACATTGAAACTAAGACCTCCTATCTCTGAGTGTCCCCTGGTACACTGATATCATTAATTATATCATGGACCACACGTATCCAGAAGGGGCTACACCGCAACACAGAAGGTGGTTACGCATTATCGTAGCAAAATACGTCATTATAGAGCAAGTGCTCTATCAGAAAGCGTTCGATGGAATGCTTCTAAGATGTGTCGACACAGAAGAATCCAAGAATATTCTCCATGAATCTCACAGTGGAATGTGTGGAGGCCACTTCGGTGGCCATGCCCACCACTCGTAAAATACATCGAATGGGCTATTTCTGGCCCACTCTAGAACACGACGCAGTAGAGTTTGTACGCAAGTGTCATAAGTGCCAAGAGTTCTCCCATGAGATCCACATGCCACGGCACAAGCTCTACAACCAATCGCTAACTCCATGGCCCTTTTCTACATGGGGCCTAGATTTAATAGGGAAATTCTCTCCCTCGTCTACAGATGGCCATAATTTTATAATCACGGCCACCGAATATTTTACCAAGTGGGTAGAGGCTATGCCTCTTACTACTGTACCGGGTTCTGTAATCGCCAAATTCATTTTGAACCAAATCATTTGTAGGTATGGTATCCCGCAAATCATTATCTCAGATAATGGAACTTCTTTTAAGAATGACGAAGTTCACGAATTGTGTAATAAATTTAAAATAAGCCATCATACGGCTTCCTTGTATTACCCTCAAGCCAATGGACAGGCTGAAGCGACGACAAATAAAACACTAAAAGCCATTCTCCTTAAAACGGTGAAAGAAAACAAACGAGATTGGCACTTTGAAGTTATATCCGGCCTTATGGGCCCACCGAACCTCAATAAACACCAAATGGGAGCAACTCCTTTCTCACTAGTATTCGGGGCAGAAGCAGTTCTCCCACTTGAGGTTGAAATACCCAGTCTCCGTATTTCATTACAAGGGATTCTGGATGAAGACGCTTATAGAGAAGCACGTCTCTCCCAACTAGAAAGCCTAGATGAAGCTAGGTTAGATGCTGAACACGGCACAGAGTCTATGCTGACCGGATGTGCCGGCAGTATAAAACAAGAAGTCTATGAACGCGACATATATGAAGGTGATCTAGTTCTAAGGCTAGACAGCCGATCGATCGACAAGAAGACCGGCGAAGGAAGGAAGTTCCGGCCCAAATGGTTGGGCCCATACCGAGTCATGAAGGACTATGGAAATGGTGCATACCTCTTATGTACGCTAGAAGGTGAGGAATTTGGTGAAACGGTCAATTCCCTACACCTCAAGCGGTTCTACGCGTAAGCAACTAGCACTACTTATAATTACATCTACATTGCATCTTCATATAGATTAAGATCATTTTGTCCGCTTGTTTCGTACACAAATTGTGATCAAGGAATTTTGTTCTCAAAGCAATTCATTACAAACTCATGATGTTGTTGGCATAAACACTCTAATCATACTTCTCCATTTTCATGATATCATCAAACTATCTCAGAATCATTTTATCAAATAAAGCTAGATATGACAAAGTCTTAACGGTAACCATGCCAAGATCTGCAGGTTTATTCTCACTTTTGGTTTCTTCTTAGGATAGGTGTCTTGCCTATGGTCTGTTCTAGAAGCTTCATGGTGTCACATCTATCCCATATGTATATCTCTTTGGAAATAAGCACATACTGACATTTTACTCAAAAACAAGTCAAAATATATGTATCAAACAGAAAATTTTAAATTTACACATTTCCTTGCCCCACCAACCTTTGGTGATGAGCTTGCGTCTCTTACTAGTGACGTAGGGTTGGGAAAGGATGGAAATGCCCTTACTCACCTATGCTTTGCCCACGGTGATAAACCCACCACGCTTCTTACTAGTAGCATGGGGCAAAGTGTAGGGGGTCCTCTTGACAAACAAATGCAAAAGGTCATAAACAAACAATTCAAATCTCGAAGTCTTTGAGTCAAAAACAAATGAATCAGATGTCCAAATTCCAAAGAGTTCAAAATCCTAAAAACCCAGATTTTGTCTACCATGTGGCCATCTAAGGATCTAAGTCTGGATAAACCGCAAAGCAAGTTGCATCCAAAACTATGAAGTCACTCGAGTGGAGTGGGCTTGTGGTATCCTAATTTGGTTCCGCCAAAGCTTTTGTCTGTCTTTCATCAATATCATTTCAACACATCTCATAACTTGCGCCCTTCCCAACTCTCTCGGTGATGAGCCCTCGCATCTTACTAGTTTGCGTGGAGTTGGGGGTAGGGGCAGGTTTATCTGCTCATCATATCAGTTTATCTTCATCACTTTGCCAAAACAAATATGAAGTATCCAAAATTGCTTACAGAAACTAAGATTCAAAATCACATTATATCTACATTATCATATATCAGCTCATGAAATACAAAAAAGGAAAATAAACATTTGCATCATTTGTTCTCCATTGCATACATTCTAAAAAAGCATGCAAGCATAAACATCATAATCTCTACATGAGGGAACTAGAAAATAAGCAAAGCCATAAATGCCAAAGGTTTGATTCAAAAAGATATATATATATATATATAATGATCAACGTTTCTGTACAATGCCATCATGCACTAGGCATGGTCAAAATTCTCAAGGAGCCCAGGATATACAAAAGATGTATCATACAAAATCTAGGAGAGCCAAGTGGCTTCTCAATCCCTACGAGACCCCTCTGAAGGCACACGCCCACGCCTAGGACTCCGGCTACGCCGGCGCTCTGAGTGCATGGAGGGCTCAGGATCCCGAGGGGCAGCCGCAGTCTCACCATGAGAATGGCTCCTCATCAAGCGCTCAACCGTCCTATACCCCGCTAGCTCCGTGTAGAGAGTCGATACCATCCTGGCCACATGCCAGACTGGGCAAAGACGTCGTAGTGTCTACCAGCTGCTGAGGGCTCCCCAGCATCCAGACAGCTCTGCGTGGGTCCTCTCCATGGGGATCATCAGGGTATCAGTACATACCCTACGAATCAAGTCCGCCACTCATCGGCGGTCTCTGCAAACAAAGAGAGAAAAAATTAGAAACCAAACAAGAGATTAGAAATACAAGATAAAACAAAAGGAAGATAGCAACTAAGGAGATCCTAAAAAAAAAAACATAAAAGGAGAGAGGGTAACTTACTCGGATCACCAGGCCTCCAGGATGAATCTGTAGGATCAGCACCTACCACGGATGTCACCGCTGACTGAGGAGCTGCTCTTGTGACTGGAGCAACGTAACACCCCGCAACGGACTCATCCTCCCCTCCATGGCCCTGGGAGAGTGGCTCCTCTAAAACCAGAGTCACCTCTCTGCACTCTGCTGGCCCTCTCTGCCTGCATGATATCCTGAGTGTCATGCCACTCAGGATCACTGTCCTCCTCAGTCTCCCCTCTGTCTCTCCCCCTGTAAACTCCTCAGACTTAGAGTCTACCTCAATGGGGTCATCGTTGCTATGGGCAGGACCCCGGAAATCTGAAGCAAGGGTGCCTGAGGCGCAACGGCTCTCCCTCTGGCACGTACTATCATCCTGGCTGCAATAGGAATGCCAGGAGTAACCACTGTCCAACCCCGGCCTCTAGGCCCCCCTCTGGCCTCTCGGACTGATCTGTATACTGGCGCTACTGGGGGAAGCATACCCATGTATGGTAGGCCAAACTGCTGAGGAACTCGGCCAAAGGGGTGTATCTCCACTCGCCCCCCACTCTATCAATAAGCTTCCCTGTGGGAGAAGGAGATCAAAGTAAGAGCCTCCTCACCCCATATACCCCATAGTCTGATATGGTGTGGCCTCCATGTCGGCAGTAGTCAGAGAAGCCCAACTGGCTGATGAGGTGCTCAGAGCACTGACATATCTTATCTGGTTGCCCTCACAACTCTGGGATCAGAACTGTATCAAAAGATCTGTGTATCCATTTCAGTGAATGACTTGTTCTAGATAGATTCCATAGACAAAAAAAAAAAAATTTCTCCAAAATGGAGGCCTACAAAATAGAATCCTGTGCCTGAAAATGGTACGTACCCGACTGGAGAATTGTGGCACTCCCCTTATGACATGGGTCAACCATGACAAGTTGAAGATTTGCCAAGCACTAGAATAATCACTCCGAGACGGAGTAGAAGCTAGAAGGGGAAGATTCGACACAAAATTTCCTCCGTAATTTCTATTTTCATTAATGTATGCTTAGGAATAATGTTTTTTAGTAAATAATTAGTAGTAGCGTCTGATAGAAGATAACGGCACCATCATAACGTTGCCGCCAATAATTGTGGAAGTACGGTAACATTCCAGTACCAATAGGAATGTGTAAAAAAGTAAATATTTTCCGTAATTGTCCGTAAGTTCAATGTCAAGTTTTGGAATTATAGAAGTAGGGTCTCATGATTATGGATTAGAATATTATATTAGTAATAAGACAAGGAGTGAAGGGTCCTAAATATTTTGGTATTATTTGTAAAAAGTCCCTAAAAATGTGGAACCCTGTAAAAAATGATAAGTTTATCTTATCTATAAAGATACTCTTACATGGCAGATAAGAGTAGTATGGAATTGATTCGTCAGAGTGGATTTCTTATCCTATCTTAGAGATAAGATGGATAAGCCTGGAAGTTCTATAAATAGAGAGGCCACCCCCCTCATTTAGCATAGAAGGAAGTAGTGAGGAATATTGTACGAAGTGTGCGAAGGAAGCCATCAGTTAAAGGTGTGTTGAATACGCCATTAAGAGGTGTAATTGTAAAGTTTCTCCCATAGTCTTGGTGAAAGGCAAGTGAAATCAATAACACTTGAAGTACCTCATGGGTGAGATTGTAACAATTTCATGTTAATATTATAATTTACTTTGATATTTCAGATTTGTCATCATTCCGTCTTATCATAGTCGATGGTATTCTTGTGTTATGTTGTTGTTTTGTTTCCAGATTACATCCACCAAACTAAAGGCTGTGCATTAGTAAATAATCATAGCATGAGGAGTTACCGGTGAAGAATTATCATAGTGCCGGATTGGTAATGACAGGACCAGAAGGGTCCGGAATCCGTGCTAGCACCAGAGAAAGCTAGGGACGAGTAGGCAGCAATGGGAGCTAGGGCTTGCGGCGGTAGTCTTCGTAAAGATCCTAAAACTTGTTTTTATTAATAGTTATTTTTAATTCAAATTTAAATGTCCTAATAAGTGTTTCTTATTTTCTACGTGTAATTATAAAGCCCAATATAAATATATTAAATCTTTATAATCATAAAAATAAAATATAAAAATTTATAGTCTAGAATTTTTAGAGATCTTCATTTAAAAATGAAAAAGGGCGTCAATCAATTTTTCTAGGTAAAAATTACGACCTTTATGAAATAAACACCTTGTATTAATGAGTAAAATATAAATAACCAAATATATAAAAGACACAAATAATTCTATTCAACTTAAAACATTTATTTCACTAAAGCTAGACATATTGCAGTAAATTTAGATTCTAGTATTGGAAGAGATCCATCTTCGTTTTTGCGTATATTGGATTCCATTTTTGTCTATATTGGATTTCATTATTACTATTATTGGAATCCATTAGTAGCAATATTGTATTCCAATATTGTCATTATTGGAATTATTGGATTCCAATATCCTTATTATTGGATTCCAATATCACTGTTATTGGATTCCAATTTGGCTATTATTGGATTTCAATTTCGCCATTTTTTATATTTTCAATGTTGAGAGTATGTAAGGCTAGTAACTGCTAACTATTATAAGGCATGAACCCGTTTGATTAATAAAAATAAAAATTAATAATAACTTCCTGCAAAAGTGAGTTCAAAGTCATGAGTGGTCGCTAACTATTATAAGTCATGAGCCTCGATGTAAGGTGAGCGGTCGTTAACTATTATAAGTCACGAGTCTCGATCTAAGGTGAGCGATTGCTAACTATTATAAGTCATGAGCCCATTGTATTAAATGAAAGTGAAAAAGCCTCGATGTAAGGTTAGTTGTTGCTAACTATTATAAGTCATGATCCCATTGTATTAAATGAAAGTGCAAAAGCCTTGAAATGTAAGGTTAGCAACTGTAACTATTATAAGTCATGATCCCATTGTATTAAATAAAAAATAAAAAAATAAAAAATAACAATAAAATCCCTGCAATAACAAGTTCAAAGTGCGAACCACGGACTTCCAAATGGCAAAAAATACGAGACTCGCACTTAGAAAGTGTAAGGCACACATTTTTGAAGTTGCGAGCCTCACACTTAAAGCTTATTTATGAGCCTCACACTATGAAAGTGCGGGGCTCACACTTTTAAAGTACGAGAGCCTCACAATTTATAAGTGCGAGCCCCATAGACTCTAAAAAGTGTGAGCCTTGCACTTTCAAAGTGATATACTGGCAATCTAAAAAATTTGAGCCTCACACTTTCAAAGCTTGAGATTAGCACTTTGAAAGTAGCCGAAGTCTCGCACTCACACTTTTAGAGTGTGAATCTCAAACTTTGAAAGTGTGAGGCACACATTTCAACATATATCCTTAAATTTGACACTGGCCTTAAATGCTAGCGGTGTTATTTTGACTTCTAGTGAAACTCACAATAAAATTATGTTCTCACCTCTGAAATATACCTTGTAACAACTCAAGTATTATTTTTTTAGATTGTACAAGTTCACTAGTGTTTATTATTACAAACTATATCTCCGAGTAATCATTAAAATAAAATAACATAGTTGGGATTTTATGTATATCATAAATTCTATTACTGTGGAAGATAATAGAATTTAAGATTGTAAATTGTTCCATTCTCCATATATAAACAATGAGTCACTTTCCGTGAGCAAGAAAATGAAAAAATCCTTGACACAATGCAAGAAAAAATGTTTGTGAGAAACATTGTTTTATGCCCTCAAAGATTCATTGAACCATTATTTTATAGTTTACATCAATCAAAACACTCATTGTGCCACAATTATATTCTTTGCGAGTCAAGAAATAATAAAACTGATCTGTCATCATCTTTACATTGAAAGGTTCTATCTGTACATTTCAAATATGCTATAAATTCATACATATACAATTGTAAATCTTATACGAGGAGTCATCGATTTTTATGGACAATTTTATTTGCACAAAACATGAATACATTTGGTGCATCTAGAACAGAACCTGCCAGTTTGGATACAAGTAGTGTTGAGTAAAGTAGCAGTGTAGGTGCTATCAAAGTAGAGACTAGTATTTACGAGCAGTCAACAGCAGAAGAGTGTGCTACTAGTAGTATTGGAATTAGATTGATTTCGATATGATGAAAACAATCCTATTTGACAAGTGGAAAAGGAACAAATCACCCAAAACCCAATTTTTCCCCTTCTAAAAGAAATTCGGGCACACTTTTATCTATTTGAAGGGTTCAAAGTGGTTTGAATTATTATGGAAAAAAATATAGACTGTGACATGTAAAACTAGTCATTGTTTACTTGAAAATCGGCTCAGCCATTGAGAAAAGCAAACCCCGAGAAAGAGAGGACTCCATGAGATGATTTTATTTTCCTGTCACAACACCGTCCAAGTCTCGTCCTATTTAAAAAGTGTTTTATGAAATCACCTTACTAAATCTCAAAAATAAATACCTTTCAAAAGCGCAGTTTGTGCTCCCTATAACATCGTTGTGCTTACCATCTACATATCCATCCAAATACCTTCTATAATTATTACTAGGGGTCAGTTGATTCATTCAGATAGTAGGAAATTACATAGGAGCAGGCAATGATGTCGTCGACTTTAGAACTTTGACAACATCATGCATTGTGGGTGTAGTGCCCACTTCCCTTCAACACTTTTTGTTTTTGATTTCATTGCTGTTGACTATACTTATGGATATTATTGTATCTTTTGATTTAACATGATGTTAGATGTTAGAGATACTGGACTGTTGTTGATCTCCGATTCATATATGGTGCATGTGGATTATTCAAGACATTTTATATTGATGTTGATATGATGTTAACATAGTTATATTTATATATTTCAGACATGTGATATTTCATCATATTGAGTAGACCTAGACAATTGAACTAATCTTATGATTATATGGATATTGATGAAATACAGAATCTAGATGTTAGAAATTGTAAATGAAATCTTAATTACCTAGATGATGATTTGATGCATATATAGATGATTGTGGATTTATATTACATATTTTATCTTGGATGTTTTAATGCGGCCACGAGGCTGAAGGAGGTATTTATGTGTTTTGCAGGTAAATTTATTCACAACAAACAATGGGGGGATTGGAGACTAACCACATTGGAATTCTATATGAATTCAAGAAGGGTCACCATGGCAACATGTATATTGTTGTGGGTGTGTGTTTGAATTATTTGTTAGTGGGGAAATTGTGACCAAGGGGTTATGTATTGTCTTTTATTTAATTTTTCCTTTAATTGACGTTAGTATGTGATTTTTACTGATGAAATTCAAAGTATTAATTATTTGGAATTGGGTGCATGTATTTTTTCCCCTTTATTATTAATGAATTTTAGTGTCTTATTAAAGTAAATTAATCGTGTTATTAACTAATTATGGATGTGACCAAAAGTTTCATTTATTAGACTAGATGGTTCTTGGGTTTTGTGTTGTAAGATTGAGTGCTTGTGATAGTGAGTGTTGTACACTCTACCCCCTCATGGAAATTCGAATTTGGCCTTAAGGGCCAATTTTAAAGGCTTGTGGGACAAGTTAAACTTGTCCCACACCTCTTAAATTGCTATGCCAACCCTACCTATGGGTTAGGGGGTCAAAATTAGACCCCATTATGTGTTTTGGGAAGATAAATTGTAAGTTTTTATTGCACTTTCTTACATGTATTTATTTTAGTCCTTAAGGGGTGTGGGCTTAGATTGCGTGTGTAAGTAAAATGTCATTTCTTCAACCACTTATTAATTGTGTTTTGGAGTATGGGGTTGACTAGGGTGATGTGAAGTGGAGAGTAAATGAGGTGGCATCCTAATTGGAGCCACATCATCCTCCTCTCTCCCTTTTCTATTTATTCAAGTTCTTTTGCTTGTTTGGGGGTTACTTCATTCTTTTGTGCTCTT
Source organism: Taxus chinensis (assembly GCA_019776745.2). Lineage (NCBI taxonomy): Eukaryota > Viridiplantae > Streptophyta > Pinopsida > Cupressales > Taxaceae > Taxus > Taxus chinensis. The sequence continues at coordinate 167,182,096 of CM034152.1, forward strand.
GCATTTCTTGGAGTTAGAGGATTTTGGAGAGCTTGTGGTCTTTGTGGGAGCTTGTTGGTGATTGCTTGGATTTGAAGGAGCTTGGAGTTTGACTCTTGGAACAAGCTCTACTATGGAAAGGTAGGAGCTTTACTTTTGCTTATGTTATTCCTTTAATTTTTATTTGTGTGCTTGTTTTGTTGAGTGTTTGGAATGCTTATTGGGTGTTTGGGTAGATTTCCTAAGTGTGGTGTAGGAGGGGAATATGGGGAGAATTTATGTAGGGAGGCATAAGAGTTATTTCATGTTTTGGAGGGAGTTTGGGTTGGGTGCCCCACCTTGGACAAGGAATGCTTGCATTTCTTACTTGTTCTTGTATGAGGGAGGCATAAAGAGAATGTGGGATGCATAAGAGTATGTGAGAGGAATAAGAGGTACTTGAGGGAGACATAAGAATATGTAGGGGATTTGAGATATGTATTGGAGGTTTGTAAGGTGGGCACCGATTTCCCATTGGGAGGCATAAGTGGCCTCCCCATAAGTTCTAGCTCATTTGGCTCTTCATTTAGAAGCCTTGTATACTTTGTTGTTTCTCCTCCTTGTGTTTGTAGTTTGAGTTGAATGTGCATTTAGAATGGTTGTGAAATAATTGGTTTGTGATGTGGAAGCTTGTTGTTTCCATGTGTTGGAATCACCTCTCATTGTAATGTGGCTGGGACACAGGGGCCAATGAGGAGGATGGCTTCTCCCCCTCATTGGATATTTTGGTTGGGTAGAGAGTGTTGCCTCTCCCCCCATTTTGTTGTGGATCAAGAAAATCATGAAGGATTTCTCTTGTTGGTGTTGTGAAGCTTGGAGATTTTGTTGGAATCCTTAAGAAATTCATCCTTGTGAAAAGCCTTTTTGTTATTCCCACTTAGAGTGGAGGAACTTGTAATATTGCTTTTCATTTTAGCTTTCATTTTTGTAATTTTTTCCCACTTTAAGTGGAAGATGTTGTATTAATCTTTTGAAGGAAAGTTGTATTGATTTTTATTATCATAGTTGTGATGTATGTGGAAAGGAAAGACTCTTTAGTGAAACAAGTTCGGATAATAAAAGTGTGTTGGAAATTTGTATAAACAAAAATGGCTACTTCTTGTATTCCATGATGTTTATAAATTAGTGAAGGAGTTAAGATTGTCCATCCTCTTATATTGGTTGAAAGACATTCAAAATTTGTATGTTGAAATGGAAGGAACTTAAAATTAAAATTATCTTCTACTTGGCAAATGAAGTAGATTAATTTCTAGTTTTAGTAGATTCTCATTTAAAATTATTGTAAACCATTATAAATTGTTAAAGAAAGTGGAACCAAATTCTTTCTACACTCTACACAATATTTGTTTAATTTTTTTTTTGGAAAGGAATTTTTTTGAAAACATTAACTTACTAATCTTACTATCAATAGACTTATCACACTTATTGATAGTATATTAATATTTTAGATTTTTAATTATACTAACCAATATTAATCCCACAGGTCTGCGAGCCCTGGGATTGCTGATCCGCGCCGGTATGCAAATAGGGATGGAGGAGGCACGAAGGCTGATAGGGATTCGCTCTGCTCAAAAATTCATGAGGATGTCCCTATCATTGGCGAAAACTTTGGGAAACCAGATGTTTATGAGGGCGGTGGCTGTAAAAATGAAGAGGAAAATAAAACGCCAATCTCATGGATTGGCATGGTTTTCAATGCTAACCAAGACTCCCCTTTTCAACAAAACCGAGATGGAATTTCTCTGTTTGGACACAAAACAGGGGTGCTCTCTCATGGGGCAGGTAAAGATGGTTCAGACAAAGAATCATCATCTCCTTTAAAACTCAACACTAGCAACTGCAGGTTGCAAGGGACTATGTGTGGCTCTGATGATGGAGGGAGAGAAACAGGGGTCAGCCAGAACTAGGACAAACAAAACAGTGACAATAGGTCCAGATCATATGCTTCAGCGGTCTCCAAACAGAAGGAGAATACCAGAAATGAGCTCTTGAAACCATCCCAAGAGGTCCTGACGATGAAAATCTAGGAGGATCTACTTCTAAAGGTTCTTAAGGAGGAGGAAAATCTCTCCCACCTGGGTCTCATATGCAGATTTCACAAATTTTGGCCTAAGCTTTCTCAGCTTCATGACTGGATAACCCAGAGATGGAGAGAAAAAATACAAGGTAAGATTGAGCTTTATCCTTGTGCTAAAGCTTACTTCATTGCTGTCTTTGAAACCCCTGAAGATAGGGATTTAATTTTTAGCCAACATTGGGTTTGGGGGGAACATGGGCTTATGTCCAAACCATGGTATCCGTCTTTCGACTCGTTAAAGGAGTCTTTTGATACCTACCCAATTTGGGTTCATTTACCAGGACTCCCACTGCAGCTTTGGAACAGATCTTGTCTCACTGCTATAGGTGATACTCTTGGCTCAAGTGTGGCAGTTGATGATAAGACCTCCATTCAAGCACATACTACTTATGCTCGAATCCTGGTTAATCTCGATACCTCCAAACTCTTACCAGCAAAAATCAATGTACAGATTGCTGACAGGCTCTGGGTGTAGAGGATAGACTATGAGAGACTTGCCTTCAGATGTAGGCGTTGCTTCCAAACTGGTCATGTTACAGATGATTGTGAACACTCCAAACGTAAGATCAAAACAACCTGGTGGAAGGATTCTCTACCTGAACATCTTATAATTGACTCAGATCTGGCTAAGGAATCTAGTGCCCCTCTGCAAGTTAACTCACCCATCATGGTTGATTCACAGACCAATACAGTGAAGCCTCCAGACTATTCTTTACAGGTTGCTGACTCAGTGATTAAGGATATTTCGACCCCCCTTCCTATGGGTCACATCCCCATCAAACCCATTGCAGTTCTTCCGACTGTAGTGGATGTCGGAAATTAGGAATGGACTGTGGTGGATAGGAAAAAGAAGGGAAATGCCAAATCTAAATCCCCCACCATATCGAACAAGGTTTGATTCTTGTCTTTTGGATGCTATCATTGCTACATTTAGGAAAATGGTCTAATACGCAGTTGCTAGGCAGCTGTGTTGCTGTTTTGTTGTTGTTTATTAGCTGTTTTTGTAGCAGCTGGTTTGCTTTTCCTGGTTCTCTCCTCGACAGATTTTTTCTGTTGTTGGGATTTCTGGGATAAAATCTTGCTGTTGAGCACTTTTGTATAAGGGTATAGTCCCTTTCAAAAAAATATTTGCCCATAATAAAAAAAATACATTTTAATCTTAATTTATTATTAGTGGCGTTGTAATGTTAATATTAGATTAATATAACTATCCCTTTTATTAATTATAATTAATATATATATATATATATATATATATAAAGTATTAAGTAACCAATAAAAAAAACAAACAAACTAATGTATTCATGCCTTAAGGGCTGCGGCTTGTGAGGGTTTAAATTTGGGGTGGGGAGGGGTCAGCGACCCTGGGGTGGGGGTTGGGGTTGCCGACCCCTCCCCACCTCCCAAAACATTATACACTAAACAAACGGACGGTGGGGCCAAACCCCACCCCTATTTCAAACACTGTTCACTCTCAAACCTGTGCACTTTTGCTGCGACATGTATAACATATATATATACACACACACACACACACACACACACACATACACACACACACACACACACACACACACACACACACACACACACACACACACACACACACACACACACACACACATACATACATACATGTTGTATTCTTTTGATTTCGGGTTTTCAATCCATTGTAGATTTTTTTTAAAACAATACACACACACACACACATAAAGTAAATACAAATGGCTTTAAATCTATATATACACATAGGTTGTATATATACCCTATCAAAATGAAAATGCATATTAAATATAGCTTTACAAATAAAATGGGGCAAAACCCACAAGCCCATTTGGGCAAATCAAGGAAAACTATGCTAAATAAAATATATAAATGTATTGAAACCCTAGGAGAGGGTGTAAGCAAAATGAGAAAATAAATGGAACAAGTAGGCCTCTCCAAAAGCTTGAGATGGCCTCTAATGGCTTCCCTTCCTCCTCCATAACCTCCAAAACAAAAGAGAAAACAATGAGCCAAATGAAAAGGGAAAGGAGCCTTCTTAAGCATACTTTAGGTTTAGATTGCCTTTTTCCTCATCAAGGGCCCTAATTGAATCCATCTAAGAGATGAGATTCATCCATACAAAAAGTAGGTGGAGAGTGGGTGAATGGAAATTACTTTTTTTAAAAATTTAAATGGTTTAATTTCAAAATATGGGTTGAATTTTTAAGGGGTTACTGTACGTACCCAAAATTGTAAGGTACTGTACTGCCAAAACAACGTGACAAGTGCCCCAATGATGATACAGGTCTCCTCGCAAGGTGTTCGGGATCCGGAAAATCTCTCCAAGTATGTGTTAACATCCCGCATGCCCCACTTAACCCCCGCGTGCCTTAGTTTTTCCTTTTTTTCCTCTTCTTTTAGCCCTTTTCTCTTTAGTAACGAAACCGCCGCCCTGCCTGGGCGGCGGTCCTGTAACTGCCGCCCTGCTCAGAGCGGCGGTCCTTTACGCATTTTCCAGAGGGCTATTTTTACACAACTCATGTAAATTCAATGATTTAGCTGCTTTCTTTTACTGCCATGAGCTTGCATTTATGGTTCTGGTTCCCTGGAATAGTGTTTTGCCATTGTTTATAGTTTAAGAGTTCTATTTGGATTTTACCTTGGGTAAATGCAAATGCTATAAATAGATGGCTTGTGCTCAAGCAAATGGCCCCTCATTCATTTCTCATCTTCTCATTTCAGTAGTTCAGTACTTTTATTAGGATTCATAGTTTAGTTTCTTTCATTGCATGCCTATTTATCATTGCTTTGCAGTTAGGAAGCCACATATCCATCTTGTGCAAGTGCTGTCATTGCTTCAGGCCCTCAAGTTTTCCTCTGAATTTCCTCTTTGTAATAGATTCAGCGTTCATTTTGCTTAAAGTTCTTAGTTTAGTTCATTACATGATCAGTTAGCATTGTTTTACTGTTGGTAAGCCACAAATCCATCTTGTGCAAGCAGTGTTGTTGTTTAGTTCATTGTTTTACTGTTGGTAAGCCACATATCCAGCTTGTGCAAGCAATGTTGTTGTTTTATCCAATCCATTGGAGTAGAATAGCTTAGGAAGCCATTAAAGTTGCAGGTTTTGCTCCTCAAACAGGATAGTTTCAGGTTCTGGATGCTTTATGTTGCACGACTCGCAATAAATCCCGCTAGGAATTGCATAAGCCAAGATCTGTACTCTTGCGCTATCCCTCTCCTACTTGCATTGTATTTGATGTGTATTCTGAGCTACCTTTATCCCAATATCTACCTCTGTTGATGCTAGCATTACATGCTTTTCTGGATCCACGTGAACACGAAAGAATGAGGAGATCACACTGAGGGGACAAGATCACATACACCATCGGATTCGCCACTGTTATGCAGAATCCAGGTTCTAGTGTTCAAAGTTCTAGTTAGAATCATATCAAATAGAGTAGTTAATTGCTTTATTTCAGTAAATTCTATTCTTGATATTGCCAGGGAAGCTGTGGGGATTGATAGTTTCTGAGAAACTATGATTCACTCCTCACTTCTGAGGTAGGATCGAGAATCTTGCAAATAGATTAGGAAAGTTATTTCATTGTTTAGAATAGATCTACAAATTGCAAAGACAAATAGCTACACTCGGTTATTTTGTTTGTTTTAAATTATTATTTAGTTGTCACTTCTAGATATTTTAAATAGCTGCTTTCTTAATTTCATATAGTTCGTCAGAAAATAGAAAAATAGAGAAATCATATATGCTATAGATATACTGCAAATAGTTAACTTTCATTTTGCTACAGTTCGTTTACATTGTTCGTTTTGCATGACCATCACGGGACCTAGAGAGCGCAGGGAATACGTATTCGAGCAAATCATGCCTCAGCCCAATCTCATCACGGCAATAACCGATATAGATCAAAATCTTAGGATCCAAGTCTTCCGAACAACGGTAAGCTTTCAACAAATCAATTCCCAGTTGAGAGGATTGAATAGAGAAGATGACCAAGCACACACGTTTTGGTCAAATCAACCTAACTACGAATTACCCTAGGCAAACATTCACATGACTATAGAAGGATTAGAAAGAGAACAAACCTTTGGTTGTGATCCTTTGGTCCCACAGCCAGGTGCAGGAGATACCCTCACAGACATAGATACCAGTTTAAGGATCCAGGTTGCGCGAACGCCTGTGAGATATTCCGAGAAAATCACACAGTTATTGGTCTTGAATATAGAAGCTGGGAAAGCGTACGATTATTGGATATTAGGGATTAGGACTTGATTTCATACATGACCATAGCAGGACCACAACGACCAAGAGTCTATGGTTGTGATCCACGAATCCCATAGCGTAATGAATCCATAAGTCAATCAGATATAGACACTGGCCTATGCACGTTAGCATTTAGATCTATGCCACTTCCACCCGCCATCATCAAACAATTGTCTTTACTGGATATAGCGGCTAACAAAGCTAGAGAATTCTGGACTAGGCCAGAGAATCACCCGTAGAGTCAATTATATTCACCATCCACCGTATGACCTTATCTGGGGACGTACACGAAACTATCCCAGGTCATTTTCCACGTATTCCACAACCCATAGATCGAATCACACCAGAGCTCGATATTGATTGGAGCCTTCGAGCAGTCATCCTTGCCGATCGATCTATCACACCAGTCCAAGTTAGAAGGGCCTTCTTTGTCTTAGATTCACAAATTCCGTTAGTGTGTGTCGAAGACATTAGATTACCTAACTATTTTGTGGGCATCCCACGCATATTCCATCCCCACCGGCTGTCACGGCATGACCTTGGGAGGTCGGGTACGTGGAAGAGTTACCTGTAGATTCCCACGCTCGCTTGTCGCTTTTCCAGCGTACAAAATTGGTGAACCCGACGTGAAGCAAACAATTGTTTCACCTTCCCGACGTGAAACAAACAACTATTTCACCTTCTGTGCCTCATTAGCTTTCACCTTCGCTCCTTCCCATTATTCTGCGGGTATTCATATACCCTCCGAATATGTCGGGATTTGATGCATATGGCAGACCCCTCTTGGGTCTTGAGGCATATTACGCCCAACAGAATAGATAATCATCACCCTCGCTCTCAATGTGGGGTGACAACTATTCAACTAATCAGTTGTCAACACAAACTCCAAGGAGCCGATATAGCTCGTCCTTCCAAACAGAAGGGTTGGAACAAATTGCTCAAATGCAACAAACAGAGCCTTTGGGCTCGAATAATATGACGTTCACCAGAGAGTCTAGTTCATCTCCTCAGGTATTGCTTAGACCACAAATTAGTAAACAATCAGATTCATACCAAGGTCTAGACGATGAATATTTAGCACGTTATGCCAGGAATGACCAACATTCTCGAAGTATGTATCACCCTATAGGAGGTTTACAACCACAACCCGAGGTCTCTTTTCAAGAAAGTACCTCTATGCCACCGCATATAGGAAATACTCTCGAAGAAACTTGGCAAGATAGCGATCAGTTCATAGCAGGATATCACATGCCTATACAAAACTATATTATACAACAAACGCCACCAAGGCAGAATATTGTGACTTCACCAAATGAAGTCATTTCAACTCTAATAGAAAAGGTTAGAGGGTTAGAACTTGCCCAAGCAAGTCAAAATTCGCAATTCGTGCAAACAGGAAGTTCCAATCCTCCACACCATCCTAGCCAAGTAGATCTCCTCATAGGAGTAGGCACGTTAGGCATGACTCCTCAGTATTCACAACAAATGCCAACTAGACCCACCATCTCTAGCACTGTTCCTCCCGGTCTGGTACAGAACAATCCATTCCTAGACATAGCCCCGTCATACTTAAACATCTACTCCAAATCACCACAAGGGGATATGTTCTCCTCTCCCGGAATGTTTGCTCAAACATAGGGGCTTCCTTACGCCCTTGCCAATGCATACGTTATGCCATATCAACAACCCGTTCCAACGCTACTCCCTCAACAAACACCATCAATGGTCGAAACATATGCAATAGGGACTTATTCAGAATATTTGAAAGAGCCCTTAAATTTTTCTATACAAAGCGTCATGCTTCCAAGACCTCTTCCCGATTTACCCAAATATAAAGGTGAGGGAGATCCGAATGCGCATATCAAAGCTTATGCTATAGCCATTCGAGAACTACTCCCATGGGATGGGGTTGTTGCTAAAATATTCCCAAAAACCTTGGAAGGCATTTCTCTCGATTGGTATTATAGAATACCTGAGGCTTCCATACATTCGTTCAAACAACTTGTGTCTGAGTTCATCAAGGCCTTCGACATGAACAAAATGTTAAGGACATGAATCAGGGAGTTCTTACACATCAAACAAGAACATAACGAATATGTCACCCATTTCATCCAAAGATGGCGTACAGTCCTTTATTCCTCGGCAAGCGCTCCAAACATGGATCAAATGGAACTATGTGATTTATTCCTTCATTCACTTAGCAGAGAAGTAAAGGAAGAAGTTTAGAAGTTCCCATTACGAACTTACGATGAGGTACTGGAGAGTGCCCTTCGAATAGATCAAGGAGTGATTGATAGTGGTCGCAAAACATATGAAGCAAACGGGAAGTTAATCGCTCCCAATCAAAACACTACAAATTATCCCACTACCACAAATGTTAATCAAGGACCTAAAATCCTTAACAAAAATTGGGGTGTAACAACCGATGGAGTAACCGACCAGCCCAAGAAGGTAAATGTTGTCAGTACTCCATCACAAACAAACAACCAAAGAAACAACAACTTTACCCCGACAATCAACACAGTGGATTTTAACCATCCACAACAAAAACAACGGTGAAATCCCATACAAGGGCCAAGCCAAAATTCAACTAGGTATCAAGACCAAAATTCAAACCAAAGACAACAAACGCAAAATTTTAATAGGCAACGGTTCGATCAGAATTACGGGCCACAATACACATCAAACCAACAAACTAGGAATTGCAATCCTAACTCATATTGTGGTTTCCACAAGATTCGAGGTCATGACACTAGAACGTGTCGTGATTATAATAAATTCATACAACGCTTGCCAAATGAACAAAAAAAACTGTTTATGGATATGTTCTTAGCGGATCCTACGGCACCAATGTCAAATACTTTTTCAGGGGCGGTTTCTCCTCAAAATGCACCCATAAAGATCTTTAATGATCCACTCCCAAATCACGATAACAACAGACTAAATCCAATTGGGACAAACAAGGGTGCAATGACGGGAAACAATGATCATGAAGCCTCGACTTCACTAAACTCATCAGTTGCACCACAATTAGGAAATCAGCCGAGACCCAAGATAGTCAGTTTGGTGGAGTTAGACACTGAATTACCCATCGAAGCTATAACAAGGACACGAGAATATTTCTCTCAGGCAAGTCCAAGCCACCTACCAGAAATGGATAACATCCAACAAATCGTAGCAAAGCCAGTGGGTGCTTATGATTTAATTAATGATCTAACGAAAACCTTCTCGCATATCTTGTTTTTAGACTTACTAAAGAACTCTCCTGCCCACAGGGCTGCTCTTTTAGAAGCATTGGGTTTAGGTCATTTAATTAACATCACTCCACCTCCTGAAACACAAGTAAATCATGTAGACTTTGATGTTCATCCTCCAGGGCAGCCAGACAAGGATGTCGAATTTATATTCGAAATAAGTAAAATGCCTATAGATATTGAGATCACACGCCGAGGCGATCCAGCCTTACACTTACAAGTATGGGTTTATAATAACTACGTAAAATGGGTAATGGTTGACGATGGGGCCGTGGTTAACATAGTCCCCTTCTCTTTCCTCTAAAAACTAGGATATGGGGAAACAAACTGTTCCACCACTCGAAATACATTGAGAGGCTATGACAGCCTTAAAGCCACTTTGATAGGAACCATAATACTACCAGTCACCTTAGGACCCAAAACAATCCTGACTGAGTTTTATATTATAGATCGGGAAACTAATTATAATATGATCCTTGGCCGACCATGGATACACCGAATGAAGGCAATCCCTTCTACTTTATTCCAAGAAGTAAGATTCTTGCATCTAGGAAAGGTATTTGTAGCCAAAGGTGATCCAAAACCTTTCGATATACACCTAGCCGACTTAAAGAAAAGACCAGGTGTGCACTCGGAATTTGAACTTCCAACAAACCAACTTAATAAACCCACGAACGCAAAACCAGAGGAGAAGTTGGTACCTACAACGGATCTTGAAACTATCAGCATAACCAAGACAACCCCAACCCCCAAAAATAAGGCTAACATGATTGAAACGGTATCATTAGGGACTACTGCAAAAATCGTTGAGTTAATAGAACAAGATTTACCAATGTTCTTAACATTTGATTCAGTAGGCATAGGATATTCCCTGGGGGTTGGTTTTCTTCCAGCAGAGGATCTCTGCATGGTGGAAGTAGAGTGCGCAAACACAGCAAATACCCCAACATCTATATTCCCAGCTAAGTATTGGAATCTCCATTTTTATGGGGCTAGGTGCCGTTATGGAGCGGGGGCAGGTATAATTCTTACTTCGCCTGAGGGGAAAGTCATGTCATTTGCTTTAAACTAAATTTTGAATGTACAAACAATGGTACTGAGTACGAAGCCCTCCTCCTTGGCCTCACCTTAGCCAAGAGAATTGGTGTTGACAATATCAGAGTCTTAGGAGACTCGCAATTAGTGGCAAACCAAGTTTCTGAGGTATATGAAACTAAAGCCGAACACTTGCAGCTTTACAAAAATGCCGTATTAGATTTAAGCAAGGCATTTAACTTCATATCCATTGAAGCAATCCCACGAGAGAAAAATCTTCTCTCCGATTCAATAGCAACTTCAACATCACGTTTTACTCCAAGCAATGAATTAGAAGATACCCATTTCACGGTGTCCATTCGTGATGAACCATTGATAAAAACAATGACAAATCCCCTTTCAAGCGGAAGTGAATCTACCACCCCAGACCATGTTGATAATGATATGGCCACTTTGGAATACTTAAATGCCTATGCAGCATTACATCTCTCCTATCATATGCTAGATTTGTCCTTAATTCCACATTGGTCTTCCTATTTTGGAAATCCCATGATGAGTTTTCCCTCACAAACAGAACCTAGCATATACGCAGTAGAAAATGGGGATGATTTGGATTTACCCCCAGCACCGCCTGAGTTTGAAGAGGGTAACGCCTCTTTGATCGAAGAAACAATCGATGTCAACATCGGAACGGAAGATGAACCAAGAATTTTAAAACTAGGATCCTCGTTAACCCCAGAAGAAGTAAAAACACACACTCGGATCCTCAAAGAGCATCAGAAGGTGTTTGCATTTAATTATAAAGAGATGACAGGCATCGCACCCCACATCGTGGTACACAACCTCGTCACTAAATCTGATGCAAAGCCAATTAAACAAAAATCAAGACCCATGAAACCGAAGGTAGCTCTCATGGTAAAGGAGGAGGTAATAAAACTCCTCCAGCTAGGATTCATCAAACCAGTCGACTACTCCCAATGGGTATCTAACATCGTTCTCGTCCTCAAGAAGAATGGAAAGATACGCATCTGCATAGATTTCTGAGACATCAACAAAGCATGTCCTAAGGACGACTTCCCATTGCCATCTATTGATGTCATTGTTGATGCAACAGCTGGGTTTGGACTTTTGTCTCTCATGGATGGATTCTCAGGATACAATCAAATCAGAATATCTGAGGAAGATCAAGCTAAAACTACGTTTATAACTCCTTGGGGAACCTATTGTTATGCTGTTATGCCATTTGGTCTCAAAAACGCTGGTGCTACGTACCAGCGGGCTATGACATATATATTTCACGATCTAATTCATAAAATCATGGAATCCTACGTAGATGACTTGTTGGCTAAGGCCAAGAAGCGTTATGACCATCCGGAAGTACTCCGCGTCATTCTTTCGCGCCTAATAGAATACGGAGTCACACTAAATCCAGAGAAATGCATCTTTGGTGTAACGGGAGGGAAGCTCCTAGGTTATATCATATCATCACGAGGAATAGATGTCGACCCAACCAAATATTGGGCTGTCCTCGAAATGGTTTCACCTTTGGATGAATATGGAATTAGGTCATTTCTCAAAAAGTTGGGTGCAATCCGAAGATTCATCCCAGACTTGAGCTTCGCCATTCATCCAATCAACAATTTACTCAAGAAAGACTATAGCATTGATTGGACCGAAGACTGCAATGAAGCTTTTAACGCAGTTAAGGGTTTCTTGCTGTCACCACCTACGCTAATGCCACCTAAGCTAGATCACTCGTTAATTTTATATTCACGAGCTACCAACGTCTCGTTAGCTTGTATGTTGGCCCAAGAGGACGATGACAAGATAGAACGTGTGATTTATTTCATTATCCGAACACTGCTCGACTATGAAACACGCTATACACAAGCAGAACGAGAATGCCTCGCCATCGTATTTGCAACCAAACGCCTAAGACATTATATGTTAAATCAAGAAACAAGGGTCATGGTAAAAACGAACCACTTACGAACTTTCCTCACACAAGGGTCCTTGTCTAAAAAGGCTAGACGTTTTATAACCTTAATGGGAGAATTCGAATTAACGTTTGTAAATCAGAAGTCAGTTAAGGGACAAATCATTGCGGATTGGTTAGCTGATAACCCATTAGATGGAGGCGATCTAGTAGATTTGATTTTCCAGATGAGTGCGTATACTACATCAAAAACTGACTCTCTATCTCTGAGTGTCCCTAGTATGCTGATATCATTAACTATATCATGGACCATACATATCCAGAAGGAGCTACACCACAACAAAGAAGACGGTTACGCATTATCGTGGCTAAATATGTCATTATAGAGCAAGTTCTCTATCGGAAGGTGTTCGATGGAATGCTCCTAAGATGTGTCGACACAGAAGAATCCAAAAAGATTCTCCATGAATCCCATAGCAGAATATGTGGACGCCACTTCGGTGGCCACTCCACTGCTTGAAAAATACATCGAATGGGCTATTTCTGACCCACTCTAGAAGATGACGCAATAGAGTTTGTACGCAGGTGTCATAAGTGTCAAGAATTCTCCCATGAGATCCACATGCCGGCACAAGTCCTGCAACCAATAGCTACTCCATGGCCCTTTTCTACATGGGGCCTAGACTTAATAGGGAAATTCTCTCCCTCATCCACAGACGGCCATAATTTTATAATCACGGCCACTGAATATTTCACCAAATGGGTAGAGGCTATGCCTCTTACCACTGTACCTGGTTCTGTAATCGCCAAGTTCATTTTGAACCAAATCATTTGCAGGTATGGTATCCCGCAAATCATTATCTCCAATAATGGAACTTCTTTTAAGAATGAAGAAGTTCGCGAGCTATGCAATAAATTTAAGATAAGCCATCATACGGCTTCCTTATATTACCCTCAAGCCAACAGACAGGCTGAAGCGACAAACAAAACGCTAAAAGCCATTCTCCTTAAAACGGTGAAAGAAAAGAAACGAGATTGGCATTTAAAATTATATCCGGCCTTATGGGCCCACCAAACCTCAATAAGAAAACCAACGAGAGCCACTCATTTTTCACTAGTGTTCGGGGCAGAGGCAGTTCTCCCACTCGAGGTTGAAATACCCAGTCTCCGCATTTCATTACAAGGGATCCTGGATGAAGACGCTTACAGAGAAGCATGTTTTTCCCAACTAGAAATCCTATATGAAACTAGGTTAGATGTTTGAACAGTGACATAGATTCTATGCCGACCAGATGTGCCAGCAGTATAACAAGAAGGTCTATGAACGCGACATATACGAAGGTGATCTAGTTCTAAGGCTGGACAGCTGGATCGACAAGAAGACCGGTGAAGGAAGGAAATTCCGGCCCAAATGGTTGGGCCCATACCGAGTCATGAAGGACTATGGAAATGGTGCATACCTCTTATGTACGCTAGAAGGTGAGGAGTTTGGCGAAACAGTCAATTCCCTGCACCTCAAGCGTTTCTACGCGTAAGAAGCTAGCACTACTTATATAACTATCTACATTGCATTTTCATATAGATTAGGATCATGTTGTCCACTCGTTTCTTACACAAATTGTGATCAAGGAATCTATTCTCAAAGCAATTCATTACAAACTCATGATGTTGTTGGCATAAACTCTTTAATCGTACCTCTCCATTTTCATGATATCATCAAAATATCTCAGAATCTTTTATCAAATAAAATCAGACATGACGAAGTCTTAACGGTAACCATACCAAGAACTGCAAGTTTATTCTCGGTTTGATTTCTTCTTAGGACAGGTGTCTTGCCTATGGTCTCTTCTAGAAGCTTCATGGTGTCACATCTATCCCATATACATATCTCTTTGGAAATAAGCACATACTGACATTTTACTCAAATAAACAAATCAAACGTTGATCAAACAGAAAATTTTAATTTTACACATTTCCTTGCCCCACCAACCTTCGGTGATGAGCTTGCATCTCTTACTAGTGACGTAGGGTTGGAAAAGGATGGAAATGCCCTTACTCGCCTATGCCTTGCCCACGGTGATAAACCCACGCTTCTTACTAGTAGCGTGGGGCAAAGTGTAGGGGGTCCTCTTGACAAATAAATGCAAATGGTCATATGCAAACAATTCAAACTTTCAAACTTTGAGTCAAAAACAAATGAAACAGATGCTCAAAATCCCAAAAGAGTTAAAATCCTAAAAACCCAGATTTTGTCTACTATGTGGCCATCTACGGGTCTAAGTCTGGATAAACTGCAAAGCAAGTTACATCCAAAACTATGAAGTCACTCGAGTGGAGTCGGCTTTGTAGCTTCCAATTTGGTTCCACCAAAGCTTTGTCTGTCTTTCATCACTATCATTTCACCACATTTCATAAACTTGCGCCCTTCTTGACTCTTGGTGATGAGCCCTCGCATCTTACTAGTTGCGTGGAGTTAGGAGTGGGGCAAGTTAATCTATTTATCATAATGATTATATTCATCACTTTACCAAAACAAACATGAGGTATCCAAATTGCTCACAGAAGCTAAGATTCAAAATCACAATGTATCTACATTATCATGTATCAGCATCATGAAATATACAAAAGAAAAACAAGCATTTATATCATTTGTTCACCATTGCATATATTCTAGAAAGCATACAAAACATACATCGTAGTATACACGAGGAAACTAGAAATAGAAAGGAAACCATGAGTGCCAAGATTTTGATCCAAAACGAATGCATATATATAAATAATCAATGTTTATATACAATGCCATCATGCACTAGGCATGGTCAAAACGCTCAAAGAGCCCGTGATATACAAAAGAATATATAGTAAAAAATACACAAGAGCCAAGTGGCCTCTCAACCCCTACGTGACCCCTCCGAAGGTGCACGCCCTCGCCTAGGACTCTGGCTACGCCGGGCACTCTGAATGTACGAAGGGCTCAGGGTCTCGAGGAGTAGCCGCAGTCTCACCATGAGAATGGCTCCTCATAAGATGCTCAGCCGTCCTATAGCCCACTAACTCTGTGCGGAGGGTCGACACCATCCTGGCCACGTGCCAAACGGGAGCGAAGACATCGGTATGCCTACCAGCTGCTGAAGGCTCCCCAGCGTCTACGGACAGCTCCGCACGGGTCCTATCCATGGGGATCATCAGGGAATCAGTACTTCCCTTACAGATCAAATCTCGCCACTCGTCAACAGTCTCTGCAAAAAAAGGAGAAAATGAATTAGAAACTAAGCAGGAGGCTAAAAGATACAAAAATAGTAACTAAGGAGAGCCTACAAATAAACATTGAAAGGAAGAAAGGGTAACTTACTCGGATCACCGGGCCTCCAGGATGGGTCGCTGGGGCCAGCACCTGCCGCGGATCCCACTGCCGACTGAGGGGCTGCTCCTGTGGCAGGAGCAACGTGTCACCCTACAATGGACTCATCCTCTCCACCATGGCCCTGGGAGAGTGGCTCCTCTGAAACTAGAGTCACCCTCTCTGTGCTCTACTCAGCCCTCTCTGCCTGCATAATGTCCTGAGTGTCATGCCACTCAGGATCACTGTCATCAGTCTCCTCCTCTGACCCTCCCTCTGTGAACTCCTCAGACTCGGAGTCAATATCTATAGGGTCATCGCTGCTGTGGGCAGGACCCATGGCAATCCGAAGTAAAGGTGCTTGAGGCGCACCGACTCTCCCTCTAGCACGAACTATCCTCCTGGCTGCAATGGGAATGCCAGGAGTGACCACTGTCCAACCTCGGCCTCTAGGCCCCCCTCTGGCCTCACGAACTGATCTGTAAACTGGTGCCACTGGGGGAAGCATACCCATGTACGGTAGGCCGAGCTGCTGAGGAACTCTGCCAAAAGGATGCACCTCCACTCATCCCACTCGATCAATAAGCTGCCTTGTGGTAGAGTAGGAGATCAGGGTAACAGTCTCCTCGCCCCATATGCCGGCCATAAGCTGGTACGGTGTCGCCTCCATGTCTGCAGTAGTGAGGGAGGAAACTGGCTGATGAGGTGCTCTAAGCACTGACATATCTGTCCATCTGGCTGCCCTCACAGCCCCAGGATCTGCCACCTCCACACCCCTGCCATAAGGGATGAAATGCTCATACACCCAACTCATGACTAGAGTCGGGTGGCTCAGTGACTGCCCCTGTAAGCAGACCACCCTGTATAGATCATGGTAGGTGGTCCCAAGATTATCTGTACCCCAAGCATATATTCGGCCATGCCCCTCTATCTGTGCAATAATAGGGGCCCAACAGTATAACAATGTGTCCCCTCCCTTGTCCCCGATCAGTCTCGAGGCAAGGATCCCCATGATGGCCTGGCGAAGTAAGGGGATAGGCAAAGAAGGAATGGATCGAACTCTCACCCCCTTCTTCGACCCCGTGGAGATGACTGCATCTCCCATATATGCTGCCCACTGTGCAATCTGTGCCCGTGAGCCTGCTGTCTCTAATGTAAGTCGCCTCCCGATGATCGGGACCCCCAGAATGCGGTAGACGTCCTCTAATGTAATGGTCCACTCACCACGGACCCCTGGCAATCGGAAGGTGTTCCGATCTGCATCCCAGTATGAGAATAAGTCACAAAGGATGTGACTAGATGGTGCAACATGGGGCACACGCGATATGCGCAGTATACCAGCCCTCTGAAGTGTGTCCTCCTCATCCTGTGAGAGGGCATCTAGTACCCCTGAGAGCCAATCACACTCTCTCTCTCTGCTCCATCTGATATACTCCTCTCTCGCCTGCATACACCCAAAAACACACAAAACAGAGCAAGTTAGTATCCGAACAATACTAAGAAAGTCATAAAAACACGTAGAAATGCTAAAAATACAAACACAATCTCAAAAACAGGCTCCTTTTGCATTCTGTGCAAAACCGCCGCCCTGAGCAGGGAGGCGGTTTTGTAACCACCGCCTTAAAGGTGGCGGTCGTGTAACCGCCGCCCTGGGCAGGGCGGCGGTCGTGGTCCGAAAACCCACGCGGGTTTTTAAACTAAAAAGGCCTAAAAAGTGCAAAAAATGACCATTTAACCTAAAAAAACGGAGCCTACCCAGTAGGCGCCCCCCCTAGATGAACCTTTTAACACTACATTTTCAAAAATTACCCCCCCATTGCAACAAATTTAGCATTTCAAATTAAAGGGGGAAAAACACAAAATTGAAGAAAACCAACCTGTGATCTAGCGGGGCGATGTTCCGCACGTGGAGGCATGATCACGATCTCGCTGCGGACGTTTCGACTATACTCACGCAAGAAACCGTCACCGTGGGTCCCAGAGCTCAAAATCAATCAAATCAACTCGCGCAAATGAATAGGAAAATGGGCCCACTTTCATATATATAGCACTCTGTTTCATTTTAAAATGACTTTTTCACAGGTTTGGAGCGCTGATGGAGGTAAGTTCCTATCCCCGCACAAATGGTACGTTCTCATTTCTTATTATTTTAGCGTTTATTTTTCAAATTATTGTATCTATTTGCACTTGAGATATCTTTTCATTTTGTAGGTAGCGGGAATTTTGGATGGCATCTTTTCAACACACGGACGTGTCAGGTATAACTTCTAACTTCCCATTTCGGGACCACCATACTCGGACCCACCATTTTACGCCTCTTCATGGCTAAAACGCTTCTCCGAGGGGGCAATATGTACGTACCCAAAATTGTAAGGTACTGTACTGCCAGAACAACATGACAAGTGCCCCAATGATGATACAGGTCTCCTCGCAAGGTGTTCGGGATCCAGAAAATCTCTCCAAGTATGCGTTAACATCCCGCATGCCCCGCTTAGCCCCCGCGTGCCTTAGTTTTTCCTTTTTTCCTCTTCTTTTAGCCTTTTTCTCTTTAGTTATGAAACTACCGCCCTGAACAAGGCGGTGGTCCTGTAACCGCCGCCCTGCTCAGAGCGGCGGTCCTTTACGCATTTTCCAGAAGGCTATTTTTACACGACTCATGTAAATTCAACGATTTACCAGCTTTCTTTTACTGCCATGAGCTTGCATTTATGGTTCTGGTTCCCTGGAATAGTGTTTTGCCATTGTTTATAGTTTAAGAGTTCTATTTGGATTTTACCTTGGGTAAATGCAAATGCTATAAATAGATGGCTTGTGCTCAAGCAAATGGCCTCATTTTCACTTCTGAATCTTCTCATTTTCAGTAGTTCAGTAATTTTTATAGGATTCTTATCTTTCTCTTTTCATTGTTTTAGTTTAGTTTTTTTTTGCTTAGCCACATATCCATCTTTGCATAGTTTAGTTTCTTTCATTGCATGCTTAGTTAGCATTTTTTTACTGTTAGTAAGCCACAAATCCATCTTGTGCAAGCAGTGTTGTTGTTTAGTTCATTGTTTTACTGTTGGTAAGCCACAAATCCATCTTGTGCAAAGTGTTGTTGTTTTATCCAATCCATTGGAGTAGAATAGCTTAGGAAGCCATTAAAGTTGCAGGTTTTGCTCCTCAAACAGGATAGTTTCAGGTTCTGGATGCTTTATGTTGCATGACTCGCAATAAATCCCGCTAGGAATTACATAAGCCAAGCTCTGTACTCTTGCGCTATCCCTCTCCTACTTGCATTGTATTCGGTGTGTATTCTGAGCTGCCTTTATCCCAATATCTACTTCTGTTGATGCTAGCATTACACGCTTTTCTGGATCCACGTGAACACGAAAGAACGAGGAGATCACACTGAGGGGACAAGATCACACACACCATTGGATTCACCACTGTTCTGCGGAATCCAGGTTCTAGCTTTCAAAGTTCTGGTTAGAATCATATCAAATAGAGTAGTTAATCGCTTTATTTTAGTAGATTCTATTCTCGATATTGCCAGGGAAGCTGTGGGGATTGATAGTTTCTGAGAAACTATGATTCACTCCTCACTTCTGAGGTAGGATCGAGAATCTTGCAAATAGATTAGGAAAGTTATTTCATTGTTTAGAATAGATCTACAAATTGCACAGACAAATAGCTACACTCGGTTATTTTGTTTGTTTTAAATTATTATTTTAGCTGTCAATTCTAGATATTTTAAATAGCTACTTTCTTAAATTCATATAGTTCGTCAGAAAATACAAAAAAATAGAGAAATATATATGCTATAGATATATTGCAAATAGTTAATTTCATTTTACTGTAGTTCGTTTATATTGTTGCTTTTGCATGACCATCACGGGACCTAGAGAGCCCAGGGAATATGTATTCGAGCCAATCGTGCCTCAGCCCAATCTCATCATGGAAATAACCGATATAGATCAAAATCTTAGGATCCAAGTCTTCCGAACAACGGTAAGCTTGCAACAAATCAATTCCCAGTTGAGAGGATTAAACAGAGAAGATGACCAAGCACACACGTTTTGGTCAAATCAACCGAACTACAGATTACCCTAGGAAAACATTCATATGATTGTAGAAGGGTTAGAAAGAGAACAAACCTTTGGTTGTGATCCTTTGGTCCCACAGCCAGGTGCAGGAGATACCCTCACAGACATAGATACCAGTTTAAGGATCCAGGTTGCACGAACGCCTGTGAGATATTCTGAGAAAATCACACAGTTATTGGTCTTGAATATAGAAGCTGAGAAAGCATACGATTACTGGATATTAGGGATTAGGACTTGATTTCGTACATGACCATACAGGACCACAACAACCAAGAGTCTATGGTTGTGATCCACAAATCCCGCAGCCTAACGAATCCACAAGTCAATTAGACATAGACACTGGCCTACGCACACTAGTATTCCAGTCTACTCCACTTCCACCCGGTCATCATCGAACAATTATCCTTACTAGATATAGCAGCTAACAAAGCTAGAGAATTCTGGACTAGGCCAGAGAATCGTCCATAGAGTCAATTATATTTACTATCCACCCTATGACCTTATCTGGAGAAATACACGAAACTATCCCAGGTCATTTTCCACGTATTCCACAACCCATAGATCGAATCACACCAGAGCTCGATATTGATTGGAGCCTTCGAGCAGTCATCCTTGCTGATCGATCTATCACACCAGTCCAAGTTAGAAGGCCTTCTTTACCTTAGATTCGTAAATTCCATTAGTGTGTGTCGAAGACATTAGATTTCTTAACTAGTTTGTCTGCATCCCACGCATATTCCATCCCCACCGGCTGTCTCGGCACGACCTCAGGAGGTCGGGTACGAGGAAGAGTTACCTTTAGATTCCCACGCTCGCTTGTCACTTTTCCATCGTACAATTACTTTAGGACCATTATTACAAAAAAAAAGTGTCTAATAAAATCATCCTCCATATCATTGTAAGTACTAATAGATCCATTAGGAAAATGAATATACCATTGGAGAGCATAATAAACAAGGATAGAGTAAAAGGATTTTGGTAACAAACGATCATTG
This sequence comes from Taxus chinensis, assembly GCA_019776745.2. Classification (NCBI taxonomy): domain Eukaryota; kingdom Viridiplantae; phylum Streptophyta; class Pinopsida; order Cupressales; family Taxaceae; genus Taxus; species Taxus chinensis. The sequence continues at coordinate 167,203,101 of CM034152.1, forward strand.
TAATATGAAGCCATATCTAAATGGTAATTCTTTAGATGCAAACAAATAATTCTTGTGCCATAAAAACATAAGAAATTAAGCATGGAAAATGCCTTAGGGAAAGATGAATTGTGAATCTTCTTGGGAATATGATTTCTAGGAAGAGAATTATTATCAATGGAAGCATAATAGGATCCAATCGCAATGGTAAGGGTATGAACTTGAGATTGCAAATTACCAACAACATGCATGAGGGATAGGATATAATGTGAAGGAATGGTTGGAGAAGTGAGATGCACATTAAGGGGTTGGATCTTGCTATTGTGAGTGATCATGGGAACTTGAGGAGGAGTGGATGTAGAAGGAGGAGGTGGTGGTGTGAGAGGAGGAGAGGAACATGGAAGCTATATGGGGATGCTAGGTGTAGGCTTAAGAGACACAATAAGAGGTACATGAGGAGTAGGAGTGGAATCATCTGAGAGACATTGGAAATAACTTCAACAGTAGATAAAATAGGAGTGTCCATAAATTTGCATTCAAAAGTCTTAACCTAGAAGAAACATAAATCACTAACATGTTCATGATCAGAAGCGTAATTAAAATCACTATCACTCATATTTTTATAAGAAAGTATTTCATCAAGAGTGTCATCAACATATAAAGATCAATTGTAAGGAGTAATAACATCATATTTATCATTGCAATCCTTGGAAACAATTCTTACAATATGGAGAGGAGGAGATAGAGATTTAACAATTGACTACCATAGGAACATAGGTAGAGCACATTTACATTTCATGATCAGAATGTAGATTGGTAATGCCAAATCATCTATGTTTTTGCAAGAAAGAAATTATAATCCAAAAGAATGTTAGAAGTCTTCACACCCCTATAAATAATGCATGGGTTACCATCATAATGAAGATATGGAATATCCTTCTTTAGCACCATGAGCAATATTTAGCCGAATTTGTTCTAGTCTCGCTTAATCTTCTTTGATGATCCTATATGAAAATAAAAATTAATAAAACACTTGTTAGATTTTCCAACATTGTAATATGAAGGTTAGAGATTGATTGGAGTGCTTCTATTTCAAATATATGAATTACAATGTACATATCCATTTTTATTCATAACATAATCATTTTACTCACCATGTAGGATGTCCCTCAGACTCGCATTTACCATGAAATCATAAAACATAGGTTTCCAAGTGGAGAAAGGGCTGAACATCCATGCAAATATCAAGATTTTGATGCTTGATGATTTCCAACTGTTTCCACATCAGTTTCAAATGCAAGCAAGCTTAGTTGGTAGAGACTGTACATTATATTTATAGAAATTAGCTTATAATTCTTTAGATCACATTTATAAATAGTTCTTGTAATTAGTACCATAGCCAATTACATATTTCTCTTTTATATTTTTGTGATTGTCATTATGTCACTTGTACATGTAAAGAGCCATGTTCATGTGTAGTATGACCAACCTTGTAGAGAATCGTAAATGTAACAAATATATGTGTCAATAAAGAAATTGTTAAGATATCTACTTTCTAATTTGTTGTTTGATAATCTACACAATATGAAATCATGTCTAGTCATGTTAGTTTTAACACCTTGCTCCAAACACATTTTTTGCAGATCCTTTTTGTAAATGTGAAGTTTGGATGATTTGAATGGTATTCGAACTATAACTTATGTATAGTAGCACTGAACCCTAACAGATCCAAACTCCAATTTATGTGGTTTTGAGATGGATGTTGTTCATTGCATTGGGCCACAATTTTGTTAGACCATATACTATTCCAAGATAATAGCCAAATATAACAATAGAAGAATGTCTGGTATGGAATTCAGCTATTCCCCTTCCTATTTCAGTGCATCAGTTAAAAATGTATACCATAAGAAACAAAATGTAGTACATAGAGAAAATTCATTGCCCCTTATATCTGCCAGAAATAATAATTTATTAATGTGTATATATGGAATTTCCTAACAAATACACTGTTGTAGGAGAATTTGGGATGATAAAAAAGGATAAAGCCATTTACAATATTTCTATTATTATGGTAAAGAGAATTAAAAGTTACCTGAGCGCTAATTTCCAGAGTGATGAATTGGTGTCTAAATGTTTTTAACCAAGTGATGGGAAGAAAGCCACAAACACTATCCTTATCCTCTATCCTAAAGTGGTACATATTGTTTTTTGACAATTAGAAAGAAACACTATAAAATATTGATACATAGATGGACAAGATATATTGTCTTGCATGGTTTTCTGAATAAATTGACATCTTCAAAAAACCAAATTTAATAACGATTAATTGTTGAAATTGCTTAGTGCAACGCATAACAAAAACTTTTATTAATGATTTATTATTTTTATAACTAAAGGAGGGTTGAAGGGTCCCTTTCCCTTTACATTACCAGATACAACGAGAGGATCAATCTAAAAATCAAATGATCCAGCAATACTTTGGTGAAAAAATGCAAGGGCCTATGCCAAAAAACACAAGTGGTTGGGAATCCTAAAAAAAACTAGACCAATAAGATAGACAGGATGATTCGATAACAATGGAATTGGAAAGGCTATATAATAACCAAAACAAAGATACAACCTAATGGATTTTAGAAGCACTTATTTATTTGAATTAGATGACACCTCTTTAACCTCAACTTTAACAGGGATGAATAATGGTTTCTGCAACTTCTTTTCCAGAAAAAGATGCTCTTTTCCAGCAGCAACTCAAGATCTTTAACCAATCGTAGAGCCTCACAACCTTTCCTATGAATAATATCCCAATGTTTCATTTCCTATTGTAATAGAGTAAAACATATCATCCAGGTCATATTAAGATGGAGCGAACTATGTCCTAACTTCCTTGACTTCTCACCCCATTTAGACACACCAACACGAAATCACATTAGGACGTCAAACTTTTGTACAACTCTGAAAAAATGGCCACGTCCACAAAACCTTCCTATGAGGATTATAATGAGCCTCAGAATAAAAGGGCCATGACACACTCATTGGTTTTTTCCATTTCTCTTCCATGCCAACCCTATATGTTGGCTTGATCAAGTGATGACCCATCTCCAAAGCCCAATCATTCTACTCTGGGATGTATGATAAGAAGATGAAAAAATAAAATTGAAGAAACTTTTGAATTTACCCTCAGATGTCCCTTTAGAGAAATATAATCATCTCCAAGAACTCCCTCAATGAAACCATGTATTTCTCTGTGTTCAATTCAAAAAATGGATTTTAAACGGTGACTTAAAATATTGGTATAAAATTCCATTTCACGCACAGAGGTATGCGGAAAATTACATGAAAGGAAACATTGGAAAGGCCATGATAGACAAAAATGAAAGCATCAATGAAATAAAACTGGAAAGGTGTGAAAAAATAAGGAAGAGCGGATGATTAAATATATGGAGTGACTATGCCATCGCATGCTTGTAATTAATACAAGCTTCTTAGGGGCTTTAATATCGACCTTTATTAGAAAAGGTGGCATGAGTCGGTTATGTGTGATCAAAATATTTATTACCAATCTTATCACAAAACACCTTTATCCATTTCCCTCAATTGGATAAAATCCACCTATTTAGTAACCTCCCAATATATAATATTTAAGGCTCCAATATGTAATTAATGAAAAGTAAAAAAGGAAATTTTATTCACACAAGTTTTTCACCACCAATGGCGACCTATGTTAGCAATAATATGAGATTTTCGCCTCCAATAATTAATTCATTACTATTCAAGTCATTAGCCATGGAACAATGTTCCAACACTTTTATTTATTGATTCATACATTTATTAATTTACAAATATTATAGTCATTAGTCATGGTAATCTATTAGTCCAATTAGCCTATGGAATAATGATCACATATTTTGAATGTTACAAAACTACCATTTAGGATTGGAGAGAGGTTATGGACATCACATTTAGAATTATAACAATTCTATATTTTTTCCAGAGTTCAAAATCCTTTTCCCCATGATCTTTAAAAAATTACTAATCTCGACCCATTTATAGTAGGTATTTTATTAAAATCGTTTATTTTCCAAATAAAGTAAAATAGGCTAACAAAAGTTTGTTGATTTTCTCAAACACACAATCGAGGATTATCAGAATAGAAACCAAGTAAATGCCAAATAAAAAAATAGGCCAGATCAACAAGATTAGATTAATGTTCACATGATCCCTAAAATTTGCACAAACATGGATAGGACAAAGTTATCCATTTCAAGGATGTAGATTTTCTATCACATAAGAGATAATATCTTTCGTCACAGATACAAAAATTCTCATTGAGGGGGTAAAGTCTCTTTATTTCGTAATAACAAATTGTGATAATCTTAATTTGAGGAAACTCATTTTAGCCCTTGTGGGGGACGAGTCTCTGCAAATCTAAAAAATCCATACTGGATTTTGTGCTCTACCATTACAAAACAATAGCTTAATGAGGTTGCAAAAATGGTAGTGTGGTACATCACTTTAGATCATTCTCGATGATGGCACTACATCATTAGTGATTTTGAACCATTTATACACAACATGCTTTCTAAGGTTATCTTTCTTCTTATTACCCTCTTACATTCTCTTGAAACTTTAGTGAGTGATGTGCAAACTCATATGAGGGTCCTTTCACTGCACCAAGGAGTGACTTTGTTATCTCACAACCATTACTTTCTTAATTCATATTTGTTGTTGATCTCTACCCCCCACCTCCTAAACAACATCAGATTCAAACCAAGAATCCCAATATTAGAGCTCAAATTTAAAAACTCCCTCCTGCTAAGAGAATCCTCCTTAGCAGATAAAGAATAAGGAAATTATGGGTGCTAAAAATAGGGTACAAATATTTGATCAATCATTCAGTCTACCATCGTCCCTTTTTTTGTTCATATACTATCTTCTCAAATACAAATAACTATATGGGTTGAGGCCCTTAAGGGAATTTACTTAGAAAATGTTGATATTATCATTAATAAAGGTCTCAATTCCAATGTGGACCCCTCAAATCTTTCAAAATTAGAGGAAAAGATTAATAATCTTTACTCAACTCTATTTGGAAGAAAAAGTTTTTAGGTTCAAGATAGTAGAATTCTAACTAGATTTCCATCCACAAGGTAATACTTGATTATATTCAAAAAAAAATCAATGAAGTTTTTTGATGCATTTGGTATTCCAAGGTTTGCTTGGAAGAATGGAAAGATTAAGAAGAAGACAATTGCTCCAGAAATGATCCCGAGTTGAAACCTACAATCAACCTCTATAAGGCTATTCAAGATTGCTCTAAAAGTCTATAACAGTCTCTTTAATATCAACACTTTTTTTTTAGAATCAATCCAAAAAACACATTGGTTTTGTGTCATTCTAGTCGTTAGTCATGTTATTGTATGAGGTTGACATCTTGGAAGAAGGTCATTTTTTTATATTATCTTGCACCAAATAGCTTTGAGGATTGGAGAGAGGCTGACACACATGTAACACTTAGACCCATGATTTTTGTATTTTCTAGATTTTGAACAAAATTTTGTTTTTAATCAAACATACAGGGTTTCCCTTCTTAAAATAGAAACCAACCATTTGGGCACTAGTATATCAAACTATTAGATCAATGTAATATAATCTCGTCATTTAATACTGCACAAGAATCTTGTTCACCTTTTCCTTGCGTATGTGATAGATCATTTAGGTCTATTTTCTTTGAATGGATGATTTTAAGAAAATATCAAGGCCAAGATGGACAATGCAACATTCTTCAGTTTTAAATGATGTACATCTATTATGATGATCTAACATTTTCATACTATGTGGCTATGTTAATTACAAGAAATTGTTGATCGTAGTAATAACAAAGCCTTCCCTTTCATTAACTAACGATGCTTATCGGTTACAAAGCATTTTTGTTTATATTAAAAAGATATGAATCTATGTTGTTGCATAATATATTAGAACTACCATCAACATTCTCGAAGGTATGTATTCAAGGACTGTGATCTGCCAAGGATAGTCCATCGAATATAATATAATTAAAGATAATGACAACAAAAATGTTGATATTGTTTTTTTGCAGTGTTAAAATGAATACATCGACAATATAGAGGCTAGCGAGTCCGATAGCCTTCTCATCAATGAATAATTGGTAAACATAAAACATGCATTTCTCTTCACGGACTCAATCATTCATTCTTGAGCAAGACCCGTGTTCATGATTTTGCCCTCCATTTTTAGTAAAACGTTTAGGACTATTTTGTTTAACGGGTTATTTCTATGGAAATATGCAGGGCCAAGATGATCAGGATACATCTTCAGGTTTAAAATATGTACTTCTATTATTATGCTCTAACTCTTATCTTTGTCGCTAAGATAAGACCAATGATTTTTATTAGGTTGATATTTTTTAAAAAATAGAAAACAGTAGAGCCTAGTGAGCACCAAGCCACTCCTTTCAGTAAGTAATTTATCTTAGACTGTCACTATGTAATTTCTTTGATACGAACTGACATGAAAATTCCTTGTGACGCCATTTCATCCATTCATATGATCTGTTATCCAAGTGATATGTTCTGTAAGTATCATAGCTTAGTGGTCGCTAAGCAATTTTTGTAATACAAACTTTTTTTTGTTTTCTATTTTTGTAATTAAGAAATAGTTTAGCCTAGAGTCCACTAATCTGTTCCATTCTCATTTAACAATAAACAATAAGCGTAGAGCACTCTATGTTCTATGTAAGTATTCGAGCTTAGCGGTTGCTAGGCATTTATTTTATACAGAACTATTTTTTATCTCTATTTTTGAAATTAATAAACATTTTAGCCTTGAGGCCGCTAATCTATTACTTTCTCAAAGACCTCCGTAGCTTTCGACATTAAACAATTTTTATATCTCACATATTTTGCATCTAAAAATTTCACTAAAAATGCCTAGCACCCAATAATATCTATTACTATGATATGTTATTAGAGCACTATGTTCGAAATAAGATATTGTTTAGCCTAGTTGCCGCCAAATCATTCCTTCCTGTAAGTATTCGAGCTTAGCAGTCGCTAAGAATTTTCTTTAATACAAACTATTGTTTGATCTCTATATTCAAAATAAAAAATTAGTTGAGCCTAGTGGTTGCTAATCTACTCCTCCTAACAAGTAGCAGAGCTTAGCGGTTGCTAATCATTTTCATTGATGCACACCGATGTGTAAAAAAAGAAAATATGCAAAGGTGTGTGCCTAACAGTCCCTATGATGTTATATGAGCACCCTGAAAACATTTTTAGTAATCATATTTCTTCCCGACTATGCAAAGACCTCCATAGCTTTCGACAATAAAAATTGTCCATATCTCACATATCTGTCATCAAAATATATTATGGAAAATTCCTAGCGACCACTAATATCTATTACTATGATTTGTTCATAAAGCATCTATGTTATCAAGAAATTTTTTAGCCTATTTTCTGCATAATCATTCCTTTCGGTAAGTATTTGAGCTTAGTGGTCGCTAAGCATTTTCTTTCACACGAAATGTTTGATTGATCTTGTTCAAGTAATGGAGCTTAGCGGTCGCTAAGTATTTTACTTGATACGAACTGATATAAATTATGTGTTAGACACAAAAAAATTATGAGTAATATAGAAGTTGAGATATCTTTCAATTATATGTAGTGCCACACTTGGTTGTGGAAGGAATGTATAGTCAATAAGATAAGATTATAGTTAATGAAAATACTAGTGATCGAAAACTGTAGAGATATTTATTTACATTGCTGGAAATGAAACCTAGGAGTTGTAGAGGCTAGTGACCGCTAGGCTTCTGCTCAACAAATAGACATACAACATACGACATGCAGAGTTGTTCATTAACACGTGCTGAAGAGAATACCTTGATCCCCTATAAAATCTAAGTATTTATTATTTTGAATTCGGTGTTGCAAAAATATCATTCTAATGGAGCTTAGCGGTTGCTATTTTCTTTCCTATCTATAAGGTACTCTCAAATTCTGGTGAAGCATAAAATTATGTTTTATTTTTTCTAAAGTAAAGTGTTAATAACTCTAAAATATCAGACGATCACGAGATATATTAGAAATTTCATGCCACGTGTCAACATTTTAATGGATTACAGTTACAACTTAATAATACAGATTTTTATAGGTAAAAAATATTTGTTAATTCTATCACTAATTAAAAATTTCTTAATAAATGTGTCAATTATATAATTGTGTAATTAACTGGTTCAAACTTGCAAGATGCCACATTTTATTGGATTTTTTCTTAATTAACGTGGACGATAGCTAAAAAATATTGAATTCGCACTCGATAAAAATTAATAATAAACGAGGCGTATATCGCTCTCTTAAAATTTTAATTTTTGTTTCCTAATGTTCACTTCTATTTTCTAAATGGTTTTTTATTATGCTTAAATTAATATTTTTCATTTTCCCGTGAGTTCACAAAGAAACTTTTGACGTTGTCCCACCAGTTTCTAAAGTAGGTAGTATTAATAAATTTGATTTCCCCGTATCCCACGCTATCCCATGAATTAACGTGAATTATATTTATAAAATATTGAATTCACACTAGATAAAAATTAATAATTAACGAGGTGTATATCGCTCTCTTAAAATTTAAATTTTTTGTTTCCTAATGTTCACTTCTTTTTTCTAAATGGTTTTTTATTATGTTGAAATTAATAATTGTCGTTTTCCTGCGATTCCACAAAGAAACTTTTGTCACTGTCTCACTTGTTTCTACAGTACGTAAAATTAATAAATTTGATTTCCTCGTATCCCATATTATCCCCTGAATTAACACACATTATATTTAAAAAATATCGAAGTCGCACTCGATAAAAATTAATAATTAATGAGGCATATATCACTCTATTAAAATTAAATTTTTTTGTTTCCTAATGTTCACTTCTATTTTCTAAATGGTTTTTTATTATGCTTAAATTAATATTTGTCATTTTCCCAAGTGTTCACAAAGAAACTTTTTTCGTTGTCCCACTTGTTTCTAAAGTAGGTAAAATTAATCAATTTGATTTCCTCGTATCCCATGATATGCCCCAAATTAAATGCAAATATTAATGACGGGTGAATTCAAAGTACGATATGTGAAATCCCCCACATTAAATGCCAATATTTGAAATATCAAAATCCTGCACTTTCACTTTAAGAAGGGGAAATTCAAATTTTGAAATTTCCTATTCCCACTTTTTTTTTTTCAGTTTTCAGAATTTCTTTCATTGAATGCATTTGGAAAAAACTAAATAAACCGGAGAAATATATATTAGGGTTTCTTTTTTATTTTGTAATCATAGAAAAGGAGCTCTTGAAATCAGAATACAACATGCACAAGCACTAATTTACTGGTCTGAGTGCTCGATTCCTGGATGTTATTTTGAATAGTAAGCTAAGGCAGTGATCGTAATTGTGTTTGGGGGCACATAAACAAGACAAAAAATAGTGATTGTGGATAGATCACAAGTGTACGAGTGTAGATCAAGAGGCCCACAAAGGATGGAATCAAAAGAGACAAGAAAAATAGGTTGCAGATAGAATCTCATTGATACTGTGTTTTAGAGAGAATACAGAGCTTTAACAGACATTATCAAGCACGTCAAAATATCAGATACAACTAAAACAAGTATTTATCAAAAGCATCTATGTTATTGTATGTGTACCGTAGTTGATGGAGGGCACTTGCAACCACTCTGTATTCACCTAGTTCTTGTGTTTTGCACCGCAATCCATCCCTGCCTTTCCCTTTGGCGCCTTTGCAGTTCCATTTCATCTTCTTGTCAAAACACGTTGCTCTGTCTGAAACCACATTTTTGTCCACCCATGACCAAATATTTTGTAATCCCTTTTAAAATATTTATTCCTTTTGAAAACCCATTTTTTATGTTCAGTCGTAGCTCAAGTATTTGTGTCTATTAAACGGGTTCCCTTTTTAGCCCTTCTATCTGTCTCTCTGGTTAATTTTTGTTGATTTTTCGTTCTTCTTCGTCCATTTATTTTTTCCATAAGTGTTGACATCTATCTCTAGCAACAAAACACGAGTCGCATATTCTTTTTTTATAAATCGTAATGGTTTGCTTTTGTATAGTTTAGGTAATCATTTTGACTTCCTTTAATGATTTTTTTAATATGAAAGAAATAGTCGTGACTAATTATTCAATATTCGATTCTCACTTGATTGCCACATTGATATATATAGTTTTTTATATTTGTTTTCCCACGTAGAAATAATTAAATGCAATGTCTTTACAATTTTTTTATGTTTAGTAAAAGGTAAGCACATTATATGTACTCGTAAATATTATTAAATATAAATGTTAATCATTCTATTTACAAACATATATTTCATTTACAGTTAGTAACGACTTACTTGATAAATGAGCCAATATAAAGTAACAATTTTTAAATTCTAAAATAACATATTCCAAGACTAGAGGCCATTAAGCTAGATGTTTACGACATTGCCTAGCTATTACAAGACAACACAAGGCAAAAAAATATTCCAAGACAAGACAAATATTAAAGAGTTTCCTGAATACATTTTTCAAACAAGAATGGAGACTAGCGGCCGCTAAGATTCTGGTTGACTCACATACGATACAACTAGGATGGCTCACCTAAAAATTGAGCTAAGCACCATTATTATATTTAGATTTCCATATTAATTTATCATAATCCTACCATGATATTTGAAGCCTAGCGGTCGCTAATGTCGAAGATTATTAAATAGCATTGGTGCAACATAACAAAGACTTGAGATTAACGACAACTAGGATATTTGTTGCCTTACATATAGGACAATTAGTAATGATCCCACTGAAAAACTAACTAAGATCCTTTATTATATTTGGATGTTACAATACTACCTTCTAAGACTAGTGACCGCTAGGGTGGATGTTTACTTTATTTGTTTGATGTTCCAAGACAACAAATATTCCAAGACAAGATTAATTTAAATGATTTTCCAGAATACACATATTCCAAAATGAAATTTTCTGCATTGCGGCCACTGAGTTCAATATGTTATTCAAAGTCTATCACATGATATTTGAAGCCTAACAACCATTAAGGTCGTAGATTATTCCATTGTGTTGGTGTAACATAATAAAGACTTAAGATTAGCAGCCGCTAGGATAATTCTTGTCTTGCATTCAAAATATTTATTAATGACCCGAATAAAAACTTAAAACTGAACTAAGCTCCAACACCAATTGTTTAGCCAAGCGGCCTCTGAGTACAACATGTTATTCGAATTTTATTACATGATATTCCTAGCATCTACTATGGTCGAAGATAATTACATAGCACTAGAGGAAAATCACAAAGACTTGAGGTTAGCGGCCGCTAGGATATTTTATGTCTTGCATTCAGGACAATTTGTAACGACTCGATTAAAAATCTAACTATGCTCCCCACAATTATATTTAAATTTTAAAAGACTATTTTCAATGACTGTGACCGCTAGGGTGGTTTCTCACTACATTTCTTTCCTGAATACTCATGATTCCAAACAAAAAATTTAAGCCTAGCGGCCGCTGAGCTCAATAGGATATTTGAAGTCTATCGCATGAATTCCAAACAAAATTTTAAGCCTAGCAACTGTTAGGTTCAATATGTTATTCGAATTAGTGTTGTTGCAACATCACAGAGGCTTGAGGTTAGCAACCGCTAGGATAGTTGTCTTGCATACAGGACAATTATTAATGACTTGATGGAAAAATGCACTAAGCTCCATTATTATATTTAGAATTTAGAAAACGATGTTCCAAGACTAGCGACCGCTAGGGTGGATGTTTACGTCATTTCTTGGATATTTGAATACATGACTAGACAACAAATATTTGAAGACATGACACATATTAACGATTTTCCAGAGTACACGTAGCCCCTAAGATCAAAGCTTATTATATTCTCATCGTGTAACATAACAAATTTTAATGAATTTCCTGATTACACATATTCCAAAAATAAATTTTCAGCCTAGCAGCCATTGAGTTCAATATGTTATTCAAATTCCACCACATGATATTTGAAGGATAGCGAGCACTAAGGTTGTAGATTATTTTGTAGCGTTGGTGTAACATAACAAAGTCTTGAGATTAGCGGTCGCTAGGATAATTATTGTCTTGCATTCAAGCCCCTCTAACCTAAAGCTATAAAGATTGTTTTTTTACATTGACGGAAAGATATCCTAGAATATATAGATGCTAGAGGCCGCTAGTCTTCACTTCTACCAACAAATTGACAACTTGAAACAAACCAAATTTAATAGCGATTAATTGTTTAAATTGCTTAGTGCAATGCATAACATAAACTTCTACTAATGATTTCTTGTATTTTATAATTAAAGGAGGGTTGAAGGGTCCCTTTCCCTTTACATTATAGATACAATGAGAGGATCAGTCTAAAAACTAGAATGATCCAACAATACTTTGATAAAAAACACAAGGGAAAATGCCAAAAAACACAAGTGGTTGGGAATACAAAAAATGTCAGACCAGTAAGCCAAACAGTATGAATTGATAACAATGGAACTGGCAATGCTATATAACAACCAAAACAAAGATACAACCTGATGGATTTTAGAACCACTTATTTATCTGAATCAAATGACATCTCTGTAACCTCCACCTTAATGGGCATGAAAATGGTTTCCATTGGCGGTTCTAAAAAAATATGCTCTTTTCCAGCAACATCCTGACTCTTTAACCAATCATATGCCTCACAACCTTTCCTGTGAAGAACATCCCAACGTGTAAGTTCCTGTTACAACGGAGCAGACATAGCATCTAAGTCAGGAAAGTGGAGTGACCTACCTCCTGTAAACGATGTCTCACCCAATTTTTCCACTTCATACAAGAAATGATTTAGGATGTGAAACCATTTGTGCAACTCTGAAAAAATGTCCACATCCACCAAACCTTCCTATTTATAATGAGCATCAGAAATCAAGGGCCACAACACACTCAAGGTTTTGTCCATTTCCACTTCCATGCCAACCCTATAAGTTGGCTTGATCCAGTGAAGACCCATCTCCAAAGCCCAATCCTTCGCCGGATGTATGATAAGAAGATGAAAAACGAATGTCAAAGCAACTTCCACATTCACCCTCAGATGTCCCTCCAGAGAAAGATAATCATCTCCAATAACTCCCTCAATAGCAACCAGGTATTTCTCTAATTCAATCCAAAAAATGGATTTCAAATGGCGATGTGAAATTTTGGTATAAAATCCCATTTCATGCACCGACATGGAAAATTGCATGAAAGGCAACATTGGTCTGGCCATGATAGAATAAATGAAATATCGTGAGAGAAACCCAAAAGGTGTGAAAATAAGGGAGATCGACTAGATAAATATATGGAGTGAATATGCCATCACATGCTTGTAATTAATACAAGCTTACTAGTGGCTTTAATATCAACCTTTATTGGAAAAGGTGATGAGTTCGACCAATCAACATATTTTTTACCAATCTTATCACAAAATTCTTGGTTAGTCCCCCGATTTTCTACAAAATCTACCTATTTATTATATATATTAATAGATTAGATTAAATGTTGAATTTGGAGTTAATGACAACATACGAAGGGAATTTTATTCACACAAGATTGATTTTCCCTGACAAGGTCTAATTTTTTATGGAAGTGTTAGAAATAATATGGGAGTCTCCTGCAATAATTAATTCATTGCAATTTGAGTCATTAGCCAGGGACCAACAACGTTCCAATGCTTAAACTTACTGATTTATACATTTAATACTTTACTAAATTTCTAATCATTAGTCAAGTTATTAATTATGAGGGTAGCCTCTAGAAGAGGCTCACCCATTAATTTTTTGGCTACCTTTCCATACAAGCTTTGAGGATACTTCTTCTACTATGATCTACTTCTACTACTATGATTTAACCTTGCCAATCTATGTGGCTATGTTTGTTACTAGAAACTGTTTATCTTTGCAATAGCAAAGCCTTCCCTATCATTAACTAACAACACTTACCGGTTGCCACCATTTTTATTTATATGAAAAGATATGAATTACATTTTCTACACAATATATCAAATGATATCTACATAAGGCATTATCCTTCTCGAAGGTATGTATTCAAGGACTTGGCTCTGCCAGGGATAGTCTGACAAACATAATATAATTACAAATAATGACAAAAAAGCTGTTCAGATTGTTTTTACATTGTTAAAATGGATTCCTCGACAATGTGGAGGGTGGCAGTCGCTAGCCTTGTCATCAATGAAACATTTATTCCTGAGAAATATTCATGTTAAAATGGATTGTTATTCTCTAAGTTAAAATGAATTCTGACAAAATATAGAGCATACAAAGGGAAATTTATTCACACAAGATTGATTTTCCCTAACAAGGTCTTCATTTTTATGGCGACATCAGCAATAATATGGGGGTCTCCTACAATAATTAATTCATTACTATTCGAGTAATTAGCCAGGGACTAACAACGTTCCAGCACTTAATTAGTCATTAGTCAAGTTATTAATTATGAGGATAGCCTCTGGAAGAGGCACACCCATTATTTTTTTGCATATATTTTGATGGAGAGATATCCTAGAATATATAGACGTTAGTGGCCACTAGTCTTCACTTCTACCAAAAAATTGACAACTTGAAACAAACCAAATTTAATATTGATTAATTGTTTAAATTACTTGGTACAACGCATAACATAAACTTCTACTAATGATTTCTTATATTTTATAATTAAAGGAGGGTTGAAGGGTCCCTTTCCCTTTACATTATAGATAAATGAGAGGATTAGTCTAAAAACCTGAATGATCCAACAATACTTTGGTGAAAAATTCAAGGGAAAATGCCAAAAAACACAAGTGGTTGGGAATACAAAAAACCCCAGACCAGTAAGCCAGATAGTATGAATCGATAACAATGGAAATGACAACGCTATATAAAAACCAAAACAAAGATACATCCTGACGGATTTTAGAACCACTTATTTATCTGAATAAAAGGACATCTCCGTGACCTCCACGTTAACGGGCATGAAAATGGTTTTCATTGGCGGTTCATCAATGCTTTTTCCATTGCAACCTGAATCTTTAACCAATCGTATGCCTCATGACCTTGCCATGGTAAAGAAAATCCCAAATGTGTCTATTCCTTTTGCAGTGGAGTAGACATAACATCCAAGGTCAAACAAGTTAAGCGACCTACCTCCCATCGACGATGTCTCACCCAATTTGTCCACTTCATACAAGAAATGATTTAGGATGTGAAACCATTTGTACAACTCTAAAAAAATGTCCCATGTCCACAAAACCTTCATGTTTATAGTGAGCATCAGAAAGAAAGGGCCATGACACACTCAAGGTTTTTTCCATTTCCACTTCCATTCCAACCCTATACGTTGGCTTGATCCAGTGATGACCCATCTCCAAAGCCCAATCCTTCACCAGATGTATGATAAGAAGATGAAAAATGAACATCAAAGAAACTTCCACATTTACCCTCGAATGTCCCTTCAGAGAAAGATAATCATCTCTAAGAACTCCCTCAATTGGAACCAGGTCTTTCTCTAATTCAATCCAAAAAATGGATTTCAAACGACGACATGAAATTTTGGTATAAATTTCCATTCGATGCACAACTGTGGAAAATTGCATGAAAGGAAACATTGGTCTGGCCATGACATACTAAATGAAATCTTATGAAATAAACCCGAAAGGTGTGAAAATAAGGGCAAGCGATTAAATAGATATATGGAGTGAATATGCCATCACATGCTTGAAATTAATACAAGCTTTCCAACGTCTTTAATATCAACCTTTATTGGAAAAGGTGATGAGTCTGACCAATCAACATATTTATTGCAAATCTTATCACAAAACACTTGGCGAGTCCATTGATTTTTCACAAAATCTGCCTATTTAGTAGCTATCTTAATAGATAATATTTAAGGTCCAATATGGAGTTAATGAGAGCATACAAAGGGAATTTTAATCACACAAGATTGATTTTCCCTGACAAGGTCTTCTTTTTAATGAAGAAAGCATTAGCAATAATATGGGAGTCTCCTCCAATAATTAATTCATTACTATTCGAGTCATTAGCCAAGGACAAATAACATTCCAGCACTTAAACTTACTGATTTATACATTTAATACTTTACTAAATTTCTAGTCATTAGTCACCCATTAATTTTTTCATGGCTACCACACCATAAAAGCTTAGAGGATACTTATTCTACTATGATCTACTTGTGCTAATATGATCTAACCTTGATTAACTATGTGGATTTATTAGCCAAGAAATTGTTTATCTTCAGCAATTTTCCCTGAAAACTTCCCTTTCATTAACTAATCATGCTTACTGGTTGCAAATACATTTTTGTTTATATGAAACTATATGGATTACATATTTTTATGAAGACTAAAATATCAAATGATAACTACATAAGGCGTCACCTTCTTGAAGGTATGTATTCAAGGACTTGGCTCTTAAAAGGATTTCCAGCTAATATAAAATAATTACAAACAATGACAACAAAGTCCTATTGATATTTTTTTTGCAACGTTAAAATGGATTCATCGACATTGTAGAGGCTAGCTTGTCCATTTATCCTTGATCATCAATGAAATAATTCGTAAACATAAAACAAACATTGCTCTTCACAGCCTCTGATCCTTTATTCTTGATCAAGGTTCGTGTTCATTTTCACCCTCGATGTTTAGTAAATTGTTTCAGACTATTTTGTTTAACATGTAATTTCTGAAAATATGCAGGGCCAAGATGATCAGGATATGTCTTCAGGTTTAAAATATGTACTTCTATTATTTTGCTCTAACACTTATATTTATCATAATGTAGACAATATAATTTTTATTAATAGTAAGCGATTCCATCCTTCTGGATTGTTAAACTCCAAGTAATAATGGATTCTAAGGGAACCAATGTAGAGGAAACTACCTAAGGGAAGTCATGAAGCTTAGCGGTCACCAAGAATTTTCTTTCTTTGATGTTCCAAGACAAGAGAAGACAACAAATATTCCAAGACAAGAAAAATATTTACCACTTTCCTGAATACACGTAATTAAAAATATTTACCATTTTAATGAAGTACCATGATTCAATACAATATTCAAAGTCTATTACATGTTATTCCTAGCCTAACATACTATCTTGATGTTTTGGCCTGATAAGGATATTTGTTGTCTTTTATATGGGACAAGTAGTAACAAATCCACTGAAAACTAACTAAGCTCCATTATTGTATTTAAATTTTACAAGACTAGCGACCGTGAGGGATGATGCTTACTACATTTATTTGATGTTCCAAGACAAGAAAAGACAAAAATACTCCAAGACAAGAAAAATATTTATGAACTTTTTCTGAATAGACGTAATTCAAAATGATATTTCAAGAGAATACAATACACAAAGTCAAACACGTAATCTTAAGCCTAGTGCCCGCTAGGTAGATTAATTGCCACTAGGATCCTAGCAGACATAAGAGTTTTCCATGATTTGTTTATCGTTTGATCACTAATTTTAAAATAAGAAACTATTGAGGCTTGATACCGGGAAACCATTACTTTCAATTACTAATTGAACCTAGTAGTTGTTAGGCATTTTCCTTTATACTAGTTTATTTCAATTATTTTATATACACGATATATCTTATGAGAACCATATAAAAGGCAATTACAACACCCAAACACATCACGACATGTAAGATTTGTTATTATTAAATATTCAATTCTCAACCATTATCACCCATGTTGGATTCCAGGTTTCCACAATGAAGTAGTGTAACTCAAATATGTTTTTTACATTGATGGGAATATATAGATGCTAGCGGCCACTAGTCTTCACTTCTAGCAACAAATTCACTACTTGAAACAAACCAAATTTAACAGCGATTAATTGTTTAAATTTCTTAGTGCAATGCATAACAAAATTATTAATGCTTTCTTGTTTTTTATAACTAAAGGAGGGTTGAAGTATGCCTGATGACCGCTATGCTATAAATATTTATTCCTATTGACTTTTACTCTATGAAAATAATGACATCAAGATACAACATCTCCTTGCTATTGCACTATTGAGAAACAATATTTATCCTTTCCAATTACTTACGAAATATTAATTTGTTTAATTCATTTTTTAGGTAATATGTATTCCATTGGTCTTACTCCGTTCATGCAAATTCCTTTGATTGAAGGAGCATATGATATGAAAAAGATAGACGATGAATGGTTTGTAGAAATTCATTCCCCAAAAAATTACCACGGTGATCTGTGATTATTTTTTGTTGATGAGGAAGTTGTTAGTGAAGTCGGTATGGTACTAACTTCAAAATTTATTGATGAAAAACATTGTGTATTTAGGTTGAATGCATTGACGTTGTAATGAATAAGTGCCTTATTCTTGACATGGAGTTGGAAGTTTCATTGTTCAAGAAACTGGAAATGAAGGCTTCTAGAGAAAATAAGGCATGTTCTTGTTTAAATATGGTTGGAATTTGGGGAAGTTCATACATTCAGACAAAATAGGCTGTGAAAATGCCCTTGAATTTCATAATAACATGAATTTGGTATTCAAAAAATTGTATAGAACCAAGAATACCTCTTCTATTTGTCATTATTTGAATAGAAAAAAATTGCTTTCTCCACCGAAACATGCAAAGCTATTTACAATGTTGAGGCGATCTTTTTATATAAATTAGAGATAGATCCATCTAAGTCAAAGTTGCAAGGGATTAAACAAAATAAAAAATTGACTGTGTTGTTGAAGAAAGCGACCAATATATTTGAGAAAACAAAATCTTCAAATGCTGAACAATTAAAATTGTTTTTGTTCAATGGTGATGTTTTTCCAGTTGAAGTTTCTAGGTTCCATTTGGCACCTCTAAAATATCAATTTTATCTTGTTTCTGAAGATAATGTTGACCTTCTTGTCCATTCAATGTTGATTAATGTTATTCCTACACTGAGGGATGTAATTCTTCTTCCCTTTTTACCTTCTACAAAGGAACTTGTGCAACTCGAGGATCCAGATGACCTGAAAAGGGATGAAGTGCAGTTCTACATTCTTGATGGCCAACATACCATTTGTGCCCAAATTTTTTTTTTGGCTGAAAGAAAATACAAGTCATTACATACTAAGATGCAGTTTAGAAAGGCTCGCATTATGTCTTCACACGCACCTGACAAAGTCATTGTTAATATTTGCAAGTAGCAAAATTATGTAAACAAAAATTGGATTGATACCAATTTTATTGATGTACTCTACAAGGCTCGAATGATTTGAAAATACCTACCTAGGATGTCCTCAGAGGCTTGGAGTGGGAAAATCAAAGTCAAACGATTTGAAGGTAATGAAACTTAATTTTAATGCATTTGTTCTTAAAATTTAATTTTGTAATATACATAAAGTAAATATACTATTTCCTCTTTCAATGCAGTGTTTCGAGAAGAAATGTCTTACTATTTTCAAAGTGGCTAAGGCTGAGAGCCTTTATGAAAAAATGACATTTCTATTTTACTTGAGGACATATGGACAAAATTGAAAACAACAATTGAGTTATTTAAATTAGGTGGGCTTGCTTGTTCTCCTTTTAAGGATAACCAAACTAACTTTCAACCAAATTCATTGGCAAGGTTCACGACGAATTACTTTAGGCATGCAAGAGGAATGTAAAATGAGGAGATATCATTCTACTAGATAAAGTGCAAGCAGGGAAAGTATGGCTAATTCTCTCTATTGAAGCATGCGTCATAGTGGAAAATTTAAATTCTTACTACCAAAGAGTAAAATATGAAAAAAGGATGAGCGAAATTTCTAAAATATATGAAAAGTAAATATCCAGGTAATATTGTATTGGTAGAATGCACTGAAAAAAATATTGTTGAAAAATTTGGTCTGCATGATTCTCACTACCACCAGTTGTGTGTACTCTTGGGAGAAGAGAATAAAGGAAAAAGAAAATATGATTCTAGAGGAAGTGAAAATTTCAGTAAAAAGAAAAATTGATGCTGAAGTGGCAGAGGTTCTCCAAGTGGAAACTCAAACAATTATAGACAACTACATGATTTCAATGGAAGAAAATATTCTAGCAAGGATGGAAGACACCGAAGACTTTACCTGTCAATGTGCATATCCCTTCCAGCTCCAGTCAACAATATCTTCTATTTCGTCAACTAATCCATTCAATGCAGAATGTGTGATCATAGATTTATGTAATTTTTCTAGTGTACTCACTTCCAATGTAATAATGGACTTGCTTACAGTTGTCGGATCTAGTATGCTAAATTGTGTAGTTATTGTGCTCTTACCTTTTGCTTCTTCAAAAATGTTAAGAGAGACAATAAAAAAATACATGCAAAAATTAAAATACAAGGGGGAATTAGTTGTGAAAGTTTGTTATAGATTTTATGTCAGTAGTGGAAAATTTAAGAGCTTATGTCTTATGTACATAATAATTGATGTGCACAATTGTGATGTTGATGATGGGGATATAACAGAAATCACCATGGATTGGATGGATCAACTTCTGTAGAAAATTGTGACTGCAAGAAAAATTGTCCTATGAGGAAAGACACATCCTTTTCTTTATGAGAGATCTTATGGGTTTTGGTCTCATATGTTCACTCGACTTGCTTCCGATAATTCTCCAGTTATAGTGCTATATGATAGTAGTGTTGCAGTGCATGCTTTGGTTGACTCAGGTCTATCTGCGGTTTTTATTGTTGAATCACATGATCAAGAAATATTTTTACAACATTACTATTGTCATTTGAAAAAAATATACATTGATTAAGCTCACTTAAAAAAATTCTATTAGTTTAATGCATTTGAACTAATACATACAATATTTATGAAGCCAACTGTTAATGCGAAATCACAACACCCCCAAATGAGTTATGGATATGATTTTCTAAGGCAAGGTCATTTGGTGTGATTTGCATAACATGGGACCATCTCTCAAGCTGTGGGACTTGCGGACTTGAGATGGCCCTCCAGAGAAAGCTAACTTCTTCTTCCTAATCCTAATGCTAAACTACTCCTAAAGAAGGAAATGCGACTATCTACTCCTAATCTAACAATTCCAAGGAGACATGGAGAGAGAAAGTACATAAAGAGGGAAATCATACACTAATGAGGTGATAACACCAAGAAAAGGGAGCGAGATATTCTGTTGAGGGAGAAAGAAATAGAAAAATGGAGATGAGGGAGGTCAGACAAAAGTAACACGGCCCAGATCTGAAAATCATCCATTAAACTCCATGAAACACGACATCCTGCACTTGCAAATGTGAAATACATGCACATAAAACCAAGACTGAAAGGGAGAGGCACGAAGAAACAACAAAATGATGCAAAGGGTTGAAGAACGCCACAAAACACATTTTTATTGCTCTAGAAGGTGCATAGACCATTACATTTCTGGAATAGAGGCACAAATACATTTTCCAGGCATGGGAGAAGGTTCGATGCTCAAAAATGGTGTTGAAAAACAAATTTGACAGAGTTTCTCTATGCCCATAATGTCTCTCTTTCTCAAATGAGAAGTGTTATAGTATATATAGAAGGAAAAGAGAGAGAAGAGGGAAAAGTGGAATCCTACTCCAACCACCATGAGATACGCATTAAATCCTACCTTGAAATCTCAACCACTGAATATCAATGCCTTTTATAAATCTTCCCACAATATGTCACTTCTGGTTCCCCAACAGATTGAATCGAATCAAATCTGACACTTGAAGAGATTCGATTCTGTGTTAATGGCCTAGAAGACTCTTCTTCATTTTTCACCTACCAGGGCAACGCGGCAGCCTGACACTTCTTTGGGATTCCCTTTTGATATGGGACATGTGGCAGCCAAATTAGAGCAAAAATTAGGCTTGCGCATCTGCAACTTATCTTTTTTCCTTTTACGCAAAAAACACAAAACTCAAAATACTCCCGCAGCCCCGAAGCTCCGCCTTTTGACTCTGTTTGACCATTTGCCCCTGCCTCCATTTCATCCTGAGACATGTGGAGAAGTGACACTTGTTTGAGCTTCTCTTTTTGGATTCATCTTTGGAGAAGCACTGCTAGGACACATGGCTCTATTTGTTGGATCTGCTATTTCATTTTTGAGCCCACCTGTAACCTGTTTGTCATCTGGGAATGTGAGCTTGCGGGTCTGAGTCGTTTCCTTCATATTTCCCTTATGTACAGGAGTTGTCTTGACCAAATTTTCTGGGGGGGAGAATTTGGGATAAAAATTTGGTGAATCACGGGGACATCTACCTGCTAGATGAAGAGACCAGTGGCATTGAAGCATCCATTGGGCATGGAGTCTGCCTGATAAATACGAAACTGATCTCAGCTTTGAAACTCTAACCTCTGAGCCATTTGGAAACCCACTGAAACTTGAAGTTGAACATCATCAAAAGCCAACTGAATGCATTATGCAAGAGAAATACAACAACACCAAAAACTTTGTACAAATTGAAAATCATACATTCTCCAAATGGAACATGCAGAGTGTGAAAAAGCACTTCTTTTACTGGAAACAAACCTACCTACACTACTCTAACCAAGAGAAAAGGGAGCTCAAACAAATCCTAAAACTGACAGGGAGAAATTACTTCCCTTCCTCAAAAATGGCAGCCACGCAATTGATTTGGCACTGAACATGGCTAGTTAGATGAGTGAAAAACTAACCATAAGCTAGTCCTCCACCCAAATCATCAAGGTATCAACATTAATGGAAAATACCTCCTCAAGATGACCTGCATTGGACTATTGGAGGTATTGATGGTGACCCTTGGTACTTTGATGCTCATCCTCATGCTTTGAAGTGGGCATGACTAGTTTTGGTTTCTTCTTTGGCTTCAATGAAGCCAAGTACCTGATTGGGTATGGTCTGATCCTTTGGATGTGCCCTTTTTTTTGAGTTTCAAATCCAAGAATGAAGTTTTCTTGTAGACCTTCTTGGATGAATGGCATGGAAGAAGTGGTGAAAATATTTTGCTCTTTCCCTTCCTCTTTTTGTGAAGAACATGGAAGAGTCATGTATTCCAATCTTGGTTCTAGAGGGCCATTATGGAGTGCAGGCTGTTGTTCCTGAATGTTCTCCTCCATGGCAGCAGGTTCATGTGCCTGGGATGTGAGAGATGGAGGAAAAAATGATGTGATCTCCATGGGTTCCCCTCAATCAAGGTAATCCCTCAAGTCTGATAGATGGTTTGCCTCCTTTTTATCCTATTGCATGAGCTCTACCTCCTCCATGGTGCCTTCCTGATCTGCAACTTGATCACCATGGCTCCCTTTAATCTCAAACATGAAGTTTGAAAGATCAAACTCTTCTTCAACATCAGAGCTTGAAGGGGATGAAGTGGGAGGAAGAACTGAAGGTTCTTTTATGGCCTGCTCCACACTTGGGGCCTCTGAAACTGTATGGTCCTCCTCCATCATGGGTTCATTAATCAAATCAGGCCCTTGAAATGAAAGCAAAAAATATTCAATGATGCCTTCTTCATTGAGTGGCCTCAACATTGATTTGATCTCTCCCAGTTGCTCCTCTTCAATGGGGCTTGGTACTGATTGTTCCTCCTCTTGTTCTTGCTCTTCTTCTACTGCAAACTTAGCCTTAGCCACCACTAGTTCTTCAATCTTGACCTCCTCTATTGGCTTGACCATTAAGGGGATCTTTGTAAACCCAAATTTGGCACCCAAACTCTTCAGATTTTTGTAATTTTTTTTTCTGTTGGGATCCTCTTCTTACTATTCTCCTTGACTGGATTCTTGAATCTCTTCCCAACATGGGCTTGGGAAAGTAAGAGGAGTGGTAGGTTGGGGTTCAACCAGCTTTGCAATTGTTTGTGGTGGGGAGGGAGGTGGAACTTCTTGTTTGTTCAGAGGGGATGACTATTTGGAAGGGAAAAGGACAGAAGAATTGAGATGAGGTGGAAGAATAGGGGATGGAGAAATGGATTTCACACTTAGGCCAACATTCAATGGGAAGCTTGGAAATTAAAGCCCAAATTGAGATGGTGCTGCTTGAGGAGTAGAGAGAAAATTACCAGATAATGGTGTAGGATTTACCCATTGACAAGGTTGTCCCGCACTTTGCTCATAAGCCCCGATCTCCACTGTCCATTGTGCAAGTTGGCGTAGCATTTCAATCATGAAGTCCATCTTCTCCTGAGGGCTGTAGTGTCTTGGAAAAGGGCCTTCTCATGGACAAGGTTCCCTGTAACCAATGCTGAATGCCCTCATTTGAACTGTTTCCCTTAATTAAACCATGCTAGCCTCCATTTTTTGAATCTTCTCTAGTAGATCAACATCCTCTTCATAACTATCACCATTACATGCATCCCCTTGTTATTGATAAGCTCCATGGCCAAACTGATTTTGAATCTACTCATATGGGTAAGCATAGTGGTCCTGGACTTAATTATAATGTTTATCTGGAGGAGTTGGGAAATACATTGGAGGTGGAATGTATTGTTGTAAGTGTGAGTTCCATGAAAGGAATGAAGTCATGATTACATAACCTCATGGAATGGGAGAAAATGGAAGAAGAAAATGGATGAAATGAGTGGAAATGAATGGAAAAGGTTTACAACTTAGAGAATGGGTTTTTGACCAGATGGAGTCGCCAGATGTGCCTAAAAGTGCCTCCAAAGGCTGAAATCTTCACCAAGAGCACATCAAACCTGATGAAGTGAAGTGGTAAGGTGATTCAGACCTGTCCCACCGGGAGTGCCAAAAATGTTAATGTGAAATCACAACACCCCCAAATGAGTTATGGATTTGCTTTTCTAAGGCAGGGTCATTTGGTGTGATTTGCATAACATGGGACCATCTCTCAAGCTGTGGGACTTGTAGACTTGAGATGGCCCTCCAGAGAAAGCCAACTTCTTCTTCCTAATCCTAATGCTAAACTACTCCAAAGGAAGGAAATGTGACTATCTACTCCTAATATAACAATTCCAAGGAGACAGGGAGAGAGAAAGTACATAAAGAGGGAAATCCTACACTAACGAGGTGATAGCACCAAGAAAAGGGAGCGAGATATTCTATTGAGGGAGAAAGAAATAGAAAAATGGAGATGAGGGAGGTCAAACAGAAGTGACACGGCCTAGATCTGAAAATCATCCATTAAACTCCATGAAACACGACATCCTACACCTGCAAATGTGAAATGCATGCACAGAAAACCAAGATTGAACGAGAGAGGCACAAAGAAACAACAAAATGATGCAAAGGGTTGAAGAACACCACAAAACACGTTTTTATTGCTCTAGAAGGTGCACAAACCATTACATTTCTGGAATAGAGGCACAAATGCATTTTCCAAGCATGGGAGAAGGTTCACTACTAAAAAATGGCGGCGATAAACAAATTTGATAGAGTTTTTCTATGCCCAGAATGTCTCTCTTTCTCAAACGAGAAGTGTTACAGTATATATAGAAGGAAAAGAGAGAGAAGAGGGAAAAGTGGAATCCTAATCCAACCACCATGAGATACACATTGAATCCTACCTTGAAAGCTCAACCACTGAATATCAATGCCTTCTGCAAATCTGCCCACAATAGGTCGCTTCTGGTTCCCCAATGGATTGAATCGAATCAAATCTAGTAGTTGAAGAGATTTGATTATGTGTTAATGGCCTGGAAGAATCTTCTTCATTTTTCACCTACCAGGGCCACACGGTAACCTGACACTTGTTTGGGCTTCCCTTTTGATATGGGACACGTGACATCCAAATTAGAGCAAAAATCGGGCTTGCGGGTCCGCAACTTATCTTTTTCCCTTTTGCGCAAAAAATGCAAAACTCAAAATACTCCCATAGCCCCGAAGCTCCACCTTTTGACTCTGTTTGACCATTTTCCCCTGCCTCTGTTTCGTCCTGAGACACATGGAGAAGTAGTGCTTGTTTGAGCTTCTCTTTTTGGATTCATCTTTGGAGAAGCGCCGCTAGGACACATGGCTCTCTTTGCTGGCTCTGCTATTTCATTTCTGAGCCCACCTATAACCTGTTTTTCATCCTGGAATGTGAGATCACAGGTCTGAGTCATTTCCTTCATATTTACCTTATGTGCAGGAGTTGTCTTGACCAAATTTTCTAGGGGGTGAATTTGGGATAACAACAACCAAAAAATAGAGGAAGACACCATCTCTTCCTCTCCACATACAAACAAAGGAGACGATGTCATTCTTAGTATGTCGAAACCAATTCAACTTGCTGCCCCAAATGTCGCTAACCATCCATCCAATGAATCTATAAAAGATGAGTGAGAAATACTCGTTTTATAAATTTATCACTACAAGAATTTTTTGATTGTCATTGTTTACACATTTTTATAAAACGTCAATTTTTTTAGATTTGATGCCAAATAGGGAGGTTTTTGGCATGTCACACATGAACTTACAGACAAAAAATGATATGATAGTCATATATAGTTATAAAGAAAACTATTTATAAGCCCCTCATAATTGAAGGAACCTATACCAAAGAAGTTTATTTGTTATATGTAATACCCTAGCGGTCGGTAACATACATCTTTTAATTAGATTTATTTTGAATTGAGTAATTTTTTAGTTTATTGGTTAATATTAAATTGCGGACAATTGAAAAAAAATTACTTTTGTATAGTTGGCTATTTGCGGCCGTTAAGCTAATCAAAGAATGTCATACCAACTATAGTCCAGACAATAATGGGTTAGCCTAGCGGTCCATAAAATGTTTTTTCATTGAATAGAAGCAAGTTATATAACGAATTTAATTACGTCACCACGGTATTTACTTTCAATTCATTATTGTTTTTTTAATTGGTTAACAATAAGTTGTCGACAATTGAAAAAACAAATACTTCTTTGCAGTTGGCAATTAGTGGTCGCTAAGCCCATCATAGAATGTCAACCCAAACATAGTCCAGGCATTAATGGTTTATGCCTACTGGTCGCTAATATACAACTACATCTATGCAATATTGTATGAAAGAAATTTGTATCACATATTTTTTTACATCAACTTAAAATTTATTTTGAATTGAACATTGTTTTTTAAATAGAACGAGCATCATAAGAACCTGTAGAGGGGGAGTGCGAGGGAATCCAAGATGGAGTCTCAATCAGTAAGTGTTAACACACTGAAATTTTGATTATTTGAATTAGTTCATATCAAATTGCGAACAATTGAGAAAAAATTACTTCTGTGTAGTTGGCCAAAAGGATTATTTAATTATTTTAGATTTGGAGGGTTTTCTCTATGAGAAAAACCAATCCAATAAAGAGTTGGCAATCAGTTTTGTTAAGGAGACTCTCAACTTGTGAGGTTGTCTCAAGGAATTTTTAAAGATACTAGCAACAAAATGTGAAGTGGGATTTTGGTCTATTGGGCCAAAGTTGAAAAGCTAATTAAGGCTTTGAAAAAAATAATTAGCGTTTGAATTCAAACCAGTTATTTTTTTGGGTAAAGAACATTGTTGTGTAGAAGACGAAATTGTAGTAAAAGATCTCCAAAAGATTTGGAGTAGATATGGTATTGTTTTCTGTCTTAGAGACACATTATGTATTACAATGGGTCCAAAGGGAAACCCTCCAAAAAAATTTACGGCGGGGAGGAAATCTAATGAAGAAAATTGTTTCAAAGATAAGTGGTCGATGACCAATTTGTACACAAACATATCACAGATACTGTGTCATGGTTTGAGTGTTGCAGAGGGCATCCAAAAATTGCAACAAACATAAAATATATAACTATTAATTATTTCAAAATATTTTTTACAATGATATTCATTTGTACAGTCATATGATCACTCTTTATTTCATATAGTTTTATAAGTTGTTTTTGAGTTGTGATTAATAATTTGATGCCTTGTTTTTAATCACTTTTGGAAGCTTATATTAATTTTGAGTTGTTTTTATGGATCCTATTGGGGAGCCTAAGAAATTACTAGTTTTGGGAGTTGAAGGTTTGTTGTTTGGAATTGATGGTATTGGTGACAAAATACCTTGTAATATGGTTCCATATTTTAGATCCAGGAATATTGAATACTTTGAACAAGAGTTTAGTGCTGACTTGATAAGTACTGCATCAAAATATTTTGACACTGCCTTATGGTCTTCATTTATGGATTCAACAACGGTGAAGTACATGTTCATCAAAAAATTTAGTTGGCTGCGAGAAACCCACTTCAGGTTCATTTGGGGATGCCAACAATGTAAGTTCAAAACAAATACAAGCTAGCAGATAGTAGACATTTATGGTAATATCTATGGTGAAATAAATATACTTTTGATTGATGATGCGAGATTCTTTTCACACGAGGTCAAAGAAGAAATTAATCTAAAAACCCCAACATACTGGAGATTTGATGGAAACTATAAGATTGATTCAAAAATTAACATTGAATTATGTACATGGTTGAAACATGTAGGAGAACACAAGAACATGTGTAGATAATTGAAAATGTTCAAACACACCATTGGTGTTTGAATTATATACTTTTCTTGCACATCCAACAATGTATTGTGCATTTTTATGGAATAAAATAACTACCTTAAGGTTCTTAAAGAGTCACAGTGCGCAATCATTTTTTTCAATTCTTTTTTAGGAAAGAAAAAAACTTTTTTCTAACTTGTGTGAAGAGACAATCATGGATAATTGACTAATAAAATAACGAGTTTTCCTAGATCTACATAGTTTCAAATTAAATAAATTGGTAAGACCATTATTCCCAATAAAAAAATAAGCTTATCGGCCACTAGCACGTGAAAAATAGAAACATATAATGTTTATTGTTTCACACATCGATTTTGGCTTCTTTGAAATAATTTTTTTCCCCTAGTTATGCATGGTTTAATCTTAAAGACATTTTGAAATTGATATGAACCTTATTCGCAAGAAAAAAATAATCGTAGAGGACGCTAGACTGTATAAAACAAAAACATGTTATGATTATTGATTTGCAGGTCAATGGAGGCTTCCCGGAAATCATAAAATTATTTTTTACCAGATCTTCATATGTTAATCTTAATGACATTTTAAAATGATAAAACCTTGTTGCAAATAAAAAATAAAGCCTATCGGCCATTAACACGTATAGAACTGAAACATTGTATGTTTATTGTTTTGCAAATTATTTTTCAAAAGATTTTCTGTTTATTGTTGTGTGGAAGATTACATCGTTATTATATAGGAAGATTGCATCGTGACCAAATGAATAGTTTATTAATGATACATGAATCAAAAATATTTCTCAAAAATCTTAGCAAGGTTTAAAGCAAGTGTAATGCATATAAAAATTGTAAAAATACACCTATTACAGGATGAATTGTGGCGTATAATGCATATTACAATTCTACTTGATAGATGAATTGTGGCCTATATTGCAAACATTGAAGGATGTGGAAGACGATGTGGAGACGTTCCTGATGTTATTAAATCAATAACCCAATTACAATTATGTAATTTTTACCTAAATTTAATCAATAACACCTTTCTGTATAATGTGTGTGACTATCTTTAGTAATTTTATTTTCTATAATGTGTGTTTTTCAATTAGCAGAAGCCTTTATTCATAATCTATCCAATGCATGGGAAAATATTGATGATGCCCTACATTTATTCTGCCAACCACCCTCATATGAGTCAAGGGAATACTTAATTGGGTTGTACTTTCTCCTGGCCTCACACATTTTATCACATTTCTCGATGCTTTTCCCTCCTTCTCTCTCATGGCATCTACCTATGTTCCTTTCATCCTCTTGCATAACAAGAATCTAGAAATGGCTTTCCTCTCTCCTTGTGTGTTCCACTCGTCTTCCACTTGTCTTTGTAATGTATTCTCTATGGGATCCACACCTATTTTGAATGTGATCGAGAAATTCCTAGGCATAAATTATCTCCAGATCATCGAGATAGCTCGTGTCAACTCTGAGATTACAGGCATCTTCATGTTCAATTTCCTAGTGCCATGTACAGATAAGGAAGTGGTCATGGTGGTCGTGTCCCAATTCATTTAACCATGTCATCATGTGGGTTTGGCCAAAGCTCTGGCAGAAGTATGCCTTCATATCCTCTTTGCCAACATGTATCCTTGTCTGTCTCCTTTCTGGGTTGACATCAGGATTTGTGATGCCCTAGAACTGAAAATTCAGGTCCTCCTTCAATTTTATGAGTCTGTTCAAAGCATCTATCGATTTGATGGGGCGTCTATCTCTAGAATGCCATCCTTGGACCTGGTCGCACTCCCAAAACCTGCCCCACCCCTTCCTGATTGCATGGTGCAGTCGAAGATTGTTGTTAGCTTGTCTTTTGCCTTTCTCAAGAAGATTGCAACGCTTGGCTTAGTGGACCACTTAGAGGTGGAACCCTAGGGTTTCTCTATCATTCATGTTACATTTTGGCCTCATTATTTACAATATTTCCTATTGGTTTTTGGTTTTTGTATGTATCCCTTCATCGATCAAATATTTCGATACTTGTAGGGTGGGGACCCATCAACCCTTCGATTCATAGCTCTAATCAAAAGTGTTTAACTATCTAAAATAGAAAATTATGTAATTTGTCCCTAACTTTATTTGAGAACAAGTTTCTGTATAATGTGTGTGACTATCTTAATAATGTTAATATGTATAAAATGTGTGACTATATTTAGTAATTTTATAATACAATAAAGTATTTAAATGATAATAGATATGTTAATATATACAAATAATGTACATAACATTTTTTATTTCTGGTGAATTCTTATTTAATTAATGTTAATTTAACTAGATAAGCTACACTGGCATTACCTAGCGAGTGCTAAGTTTTAACTCTCTTACTTGTATTTTTTAAATTCATATTATCCTCTCAGACTTCATACTATCCAGTGCACAAATTGTTCACATCGGTTTAAGGAAAAAAGGAATTGAAAAATTCTCAGCCACTTCAACAATCAATGTGTTCATAGATATTGTGAAAACAATTTTAATTTGCTATGATTTATTCTATGAATATGGGATTCCAGCGTAACAAATAGTTTTAAAATGAAATTCAAATCATTCTTAAAATGATTTACCATAATTCTACCTTTACAAAAGACAAAATGAGTTTTAATTTATTTCATATCTATATTTAATTACAAAAAGATATCATCCTGACAAGGGGAGTAAGGATAATTTTAGATTGTCATTTAAAGTGTTAGGAATGGGAGGAAAATTTCTGCAGTGATTTCATGTCCTTCTTTCGATGCACGTAAGGATGGAATAAGATGATGTGAGGGGTTAATGATGAATGCCATCACACATTTATAACTATTAAGGGGATACTAATGTTTTTTGTAATCTGGGTTTATTCCTCTCTTGGAATCCGGGTTTATTTCTCTTTCGGAATCCAAGTTTATAACTATTAAGGGGATGTTAATGTGTATTTATTCCTCTCTTTGAATCAATGTTTTAGCTCGTGCCTTTACAAGTGCAGTCTTGAGCATCATGAGTGGCGCAAGTTTGGCTTCACTGCCAACAAGGAACCCTACTGGAGCAACTCCGCCTGCCATGATCTAAGGCCAACGATCCCAAGTCCGGTGGAGATGCATTTTCCAACCTCTCTCTCTCTAAGGGCAGTGTGGTGCTCATAGTTTTTCATATCTGTATTAAGAATGGAGATCACTACACATCAAAATACCCTTACAAATATCTCTTCCCCACCTATGCCACATACACCTTAACAAGGGATTAGGATGTCGAGGGCCTCACATCCGATGGAAGCATCACTGACGGGGCTTCCGCTACCTATTGGGAACCTCCCAGTCCTAGTGGGTCGTGGACCTCTTTGTCACATACATGTACCACAGAAACAATGAAAATTCTTTTTACGTTACCAGTCTATCTGAGGACCATGATGGATGTCAATCTGCATGATCTTTTCAAATTCTTAGACACATCCCATGTGTCTACGTGGCCATGGATCAAAAGATGGATTAGAAGGGGATTTGGTTTTGTTAATTTTATCAATAGGGAGGATGCTTAGAGAGCTATCAACTAACAATTGCTTTTAACGATGCAAGTGCATATCATGAACCAATATCACATAAAAAGTGAAAAAGAGGAGGAATCAACACTCATGTGAGAGCACACCTAACTCCTAGATAGCCCACAAAATTTACACCGATCTCCATACAATTTTAACGAGTAGGGCCATAAGCTAGTTCACACCACTACCATGCGCATCAAAAGATGAATTACATTTTATTATATTCTCATAGTCTTGGTCATCACCCTCTCCTAGTTTCTTCGGAACATATTTAGAAATTCTCTAGTTACAAAGAGGTTCAATCACATCATAATAAATTGAACCTAGAAGTGTCTCACATCTCTTGAAACTCATTAGCCTAGCGGCTACTAGCCCTTATAAAATAAAAACATTTTATGTTTATTGTATTGCAGATCAATGTTGGATTCCCTAAAATCATTAAACAATATTTCCAATGATTGCATAGATTAATCTTAAGGACATTTTAAAATTGATAAGAAACTTATTCCAAAACAAAAATTAAGCATAGTGGTCGCTAGCCCATATAAAAAGGAAACATGATCAATTTATTGATTTACGGACAAATTTAGGCCTCCATGAAATCATTATATTATTTTCCCATGATCTGCATTGTTTAATGTTAATGACATTTTAAAACTGTTAAAAAGCTTATTCCAAAGCAACAAATAAAGTGTAGCGGCTACTAGCTAGTATAAAATAGAAACAATGATTGTATTTGACAGAGTGAGATGGGGGGAGCTTAAATAGGAGGATAAAAAATACCTATATTTTCTTCTGGCACCACCGAATATCATTGGGCCAAACAAAAACAGCGTGACTAATATCTTGGAATAAAAGTTCAATGAAAAGGGCCAGAAGGTGGTTCACACCACTACCACGCGCATCCGTAAAGTAGCTAAAGTATGCCTTAACAACTGTGCTCTTGAGCACCATGAGTGGCGCAAGCTCAGCGCTGATGCCAACCAAGAACCCTTAGTAAACTTTACAGACATCTCATTGGAAGAAATTCTACTGGAGCACCCCCACCCACCGGGATCCAAGGCTGATGATTAAAAATCTGGTGGAGATGCACTGTCTACCTTGGTTAGTTCCAAGGGTGTTGCGGTGATCATGGTTTTTCGTATCTATGGAAAGAAGGGTGATCATTAGATATCAAAATGTACTTACAAGGATCTCACCCCTGCCAGTGCCAGAAACACCTTAACAATGGATAAGGCCACCGAGGGCCTCACAAAAGGTGGAAACAACGTTGGTGGTACTACCACTTCTTCCACTGTTGGGTGATTAACCTACGTCCCTTCGAGTCTAAGGGGTGGCATGGACCACTCTGGTGACATCATGTGTTGTAAAAATGATGTAAATTTTGATTGAGTTAAGAATTTGTCCAAGGACACGAGGGATGTTGATCTGCATGAGCTTTTCAAGCCATTTGGACACATCACACATGTCTACGTGGCCATGGATCAGAAGATGGGGGTTAGCAAGGGGTTTGGTTTTTTTGATTTCATCAATAGAGAAGACACATATAGAGCTATCAATAAGCTCAATGGTTATGGTTATGATAATATTATTCTCAGAGTTGAATGGGCCGCTCCAAGGCAGACTTGAAATCAGATATCTTTCCTTCTTTTTATAGAGTGTTTTGGTTATTCCCGCTTTAGGGTTTTTAGTGTTGATAGGATTAGTTGTGTTTCACTTGAACGCTACCATTCTCTTGTTATTTGAATTTCCTCGTTTAATATAATGCTTAGTTTTTTTTTTTCACAAAAAAATCCATCAAATATTAATTTTGAAAATTATTTTGACATTGTTCTTATGGTATATTTTGGAAAATTTAGAGTTAAACTTTTAATTTTACATTTTACTATTGAGAAATCATTTTTGTACTTATAACAAATCTTTGTTTGAACTTATTCTGCTCATATTTGAATCCTTTCCGGTGATATCACTTTCTGTTTTGGAGAGTTTTCTTGTTAAGGCAAGTGGGTCATTTTATTTTCCTGACTAATTTGCTATCTAAGAAGATAATTTAATTGCTATGGTATTTTTCTAGATGATTTGTATTCTGATTTTTCTACCCCTTTAGACAATGCAAGATGTTGAATTTATGTACTGTTTGATGTCTTCCACCGACTTTAATGTAAATGATGATACAAAGGATTTGAGTTGGTTTCTTTGTTCTTCTAAGAAATACGTTCTCATAAGAGAGTGTCTTGTATTATTCTATGTTTTTTGGTAATTGATGATTTGGTAGATTTGTGGGGATTAAACCAAATTAAAAAATATTTATTTGAATGGCACTCTTTAAATATACATGAACACTAGGAGATGGTTTACATTTTTACATGATACACACACATGCCACACACACATGCTGTATTATGATTAAGGAGAATGAGAAAAGTGTTACATATTGCACTCCTTATAGGAGCGTGTTATACATTTTTATGCACACAAATTATTGTAAACCAAAATTCTAAAATTAAGAGGTCTTGGTTCCAAGACCAGACAATTCAACAACATGAGAAGAACAACAAGGTAGCTAATGAACAATCATGAGCTACGACTTCCATCAGTGCAATAGTGATGATTATATATTTACCTAATTCCATGAATAGTCCATTTAGCAAAGAAGGGTAAATGTTTGTACCATATTTTTCTAGTAGGTGCACATCCATTGTAAATATGGTCAAGATGTGTTTTACGCCCTTGACAATAATTTTACGCGAGCATAAGTATTCCAATTTTTATTTATAGGGTTTTATTTAGATAACCAACAATTTAAGTGTCTGCATACCAACGATAACTTTGCTCCAGATGCGTGAGGATTTCACTGCTTTTCCCTTTTCTTGAGCTAGGGATGAAAGTGATGGCATTTGATAGAGTGAGATGCAGGGAGCTTAAATATGAGGATAATGAAGATCTATAATTTCTTTTGCCACCGCCGAATATCATCAGGCTGGACGAAGAAGATCGTCGAAGATCTTTCTATGGAGTCTTTTACTTATTTCTATGTTAAGGTTTTATAGGGTTTTTAGTGTTGATAGGATAAGTTGTGGTTCACTTGAATGTAATGATTCTCATTTTCTTTTGACTTTCCTCCTTTATTATAATTATTTATTTGTTTTCACCAAAGAAAACCTATCAAATCTTAATATTTAAAATTCATTTTGATATTTTTTCTCATGGCAACATTTGTTTTTTATTTGTAGAGAGATTTGAGTGTCTGTAAACCCTTAAGATTTACTCCGAATGCGTGAGGATTTCCAGACTTTGCACATTTCTTGAGTTAGGGATGACACTGATGGCATTCGATAGAGTGAGATGTGGGGAGCTTGAATAGGAGGATAATGAAGATCTATAATTTCTTTTACTGCCGCCTAATGTCATCGAGATGGACGAAGAAGATCATCAAATACAAGTTCAATTAGCAAGGCCGGAAGATGGTTCGCACCAATACCATGAGCATCTGAAAAGTGGCCAAAGTGCACCTTAACAAGTGCACTTTTGAATGCCATGAGTGGTGAAAGTTCGATGTCGCTACCAATAAGAAACCCTACTAGAGTGACCCCACTTGTCAGTATCCAAGGTCGATGATCCTTAGTCTAGCAGAGATGCGCTGTCCGACCTCTCTCACTCTAAGGGTAGTGCGCTGCTCATAGTTTTTTATATCCACAATGAGAAGGGAAATCACTACACATCAAAATTCCCTTATAAGCATCTCGCCCCTACCTGTGCTACAGACACCTTACCAAGAGATAAGGTTGTTGAGGGCCACACCTCCGGAGGAAGCATTGCTAGTAGGGCTGATACTACCTCCGCTGCTAGGCACCTCCCAGTGTCAGGGGTGGCGTAGACTGCTCTGGCAACAACATATGCCATTGAAATGATGAAAATTATGTTTGAGTTACCAGTCTTTCTGAGGACCACGAGGGATGTCAATCTATATGAGCTATTCAAGTCGTTTGGACACATCACACATGTCTACGTGGCCTTGGATCAGAAGATGGATTAGAAGGGGATTTGGTATCGTTAATTTTGTCAACAGGGAGGATGCTTAGAGATCTGTCAATACTCTCAATGCCTATGGTTATGATAATCTTATTCTTAGAGTTGAATGGGCCACTCCAAGGTAGACATTTAAAAAAAATTAAAGCAAGACAAACTTAAAAGCAGGCACCTTTGCTTCTTTCTATGGAGTCGTTTACTTATTTTTGCTTTAGGTTTTGTAGGTTTTTTAGTGTTAATACTTGAATGCAACGATTCTCCTTTTATTTTGAATTGCCTCATTCAGTATAATGATTTATTTGTTTTCACTAAATAAAACCTATCAAATCTTAATTTTTAAAATTCATTTTGACATTTTTTCTCATGGAATGTTTGTTTATTTTTATTTGTAGGGTGATTTAAGTGTCTGATAAACCCTTAATCTTTTCTCCAGACGTGTGAGGATTTCCCCTGAATTTTCCTGTTTCTTTAAGTGTCTCACATCTCTTTAAATTCATTAGCTAGTAGGCCGCTAGCCCGTATAAAAAAGAAACATGACTAGTTTATTGTTTTGCAAAAGGAGAAATGTTGGCTTCCATGAATTCATTCAAATATTTTCCCAAGATCTGCATGGATTCCCTGGAAATCATTAAATGATTTTCCAACAAACTGCATAGTTTAATCTTAAATAAATTGTAAAACTGATAAGAAGTTTTTATTCCAAAGGAAGAATTTAAGCCGCACAGCCGGCAACGCTAGCCCATTCAGAAACATAGACATGTTTTGTTTATTATTTTGCAGATCAATGTTAGATTCCAATATTTTAATTTTCAGATTCTAGTATATGGGACTTTGGGAGTGTAGTAAATTCCAATATATGTGATTTTGGATTCCAATATATGTGATTTTGGATTCTAATATATGTGATTTTGGATTCCAATATATGCGGTATTGGAATCCAATATGTGTAATTTTGGAGTCCAGATAATTCCAATATTTAACATTTTGGAATCCAAAACTAGTAATTTTGGATTCCAATATTGGAGGATTTTTTTATATCTCGGACTAGAATAAGTCTTGATTTAGTGAAATAAGCATTTTAAGCTCTTATAAATAAACAAAAAATACTCATAACAAAATGTTAATGTTATATATGCATGACATTCACTATTTTTTTGATTCGTGAATGAGGGTCGATGAGTGTTGAGTTGTGAAGCTTAATTGCTTCACTGACATGCTTTTGTAGACTTGCTGGAATACACAGTAACTGACATCAGTTGACGAACCAATTTCAGTCACCCATGGACTGGTATTGGTCAGGCAAGGAGAAATCGACATCGGTTAGGGATAACTGACATCGGTTGAGGTTAACCAGAATTAATTTCTTGTGCGTGACTACTAATTAAGTTGCGGGAATTAGATATATCTTTAGTTGTAAAGTGAATCTACTGGTTATAATTACATAGCTAAAGTGCCCTAAGTTTGTAGATGCTATGTATAAGACATAAATCTAGGGTTTAGAAGAGTAAGAATTCAATTGAGACTTAAGAGAAGTTTCCTGTAGAGATAAAAAGAGAAATTTATATAGAAGAAAGTACAAGACATCCAAATAAGGTGTGGAAGATTACAAATATTCAATGTACTTTTTCCTCTGTGATAATAAATTGGTTGTTTCTTGGTGGACGTAGCCCACGCTGGGTGAACCATGTTAAATATTGTGTATTGTTTCTTCTTGTTTATTTCTATATTGATTGATTTTATGCTTAGCTCTAATTAATATATCTGTACAACTGATGTGCTAACCCCAACAACTGGTATCAAAGCTTCTTTGTTTGAGGGTTGTGTGTGTTGACAAATTTACTCACAGAGAGATTTTTGATTGATTGGGAGCAAATCAATGAGAGAAGAAGGAAAATTCAGAGTAGATAAATCTGATGACTGTGACTATCTATTATGAAATATGTAGGTGGAGGATTACCTGTATTAGAAAGATTTATACTTATCGTTGGATGAGAAGGCAAGACCTGAAAAGATGACTGATGAAGAATTTAAAATTCTCAAGAGAAAGACTCTGGGATCTTGAGTCTGACGGCATCTGTGGCTTCAAATATTACCAAAGAAGGATCTATGGTAGCTTTGATGAAATATTTAGTAAATCTATATGAAAAACCTAGTGCTTTAAACAAAGTTTATTTGATGAAAAAATTGTTTAATATAAAGATGCAAGAAGGTGGATCTGGATCAAGTCATTTGAATGATTTCTGGTTTATTGTAAATCAATTAAAATTAGTTAGTATTCTATTTGAGGATGAAGTGAAAGCACTTTTATTATTATGTTCTTTGCCAGATAGTTAGGATAACTTGGTAATGGCTGTTAGTAATACAACTTATGCTACTAATGTTTTAAAGTTTGATGATGTGGTTAGTATAATCCTGAATGAAGAAATACATAGGAAAAGTATAGGAGAATCATCATCCGGGAATGATTTGAATTTATAAATAAGGGGAAGGTAGAAGGAGAGA
Organism: Taxus chinensis; assembly: GCA_019776745.2. Classification (NCBI taxonomy): domain Eukaryota; kingdom Viridiplantae; phylum Streptophyta; class Pinopsida; order Cupressales; family Taxaceae; genus Taxus; species Taxus chinensis. The sequence goes on from CM034152.1 coordinate 167,241,655, forward strand.
TCCAAGAGAAAGAATAATGGGAAATCAAAGTCTAAGAATGACACATCTAAATCCAAAGGTAGAGGTATAATCTGCTTGAATTGTGTAAAGAAAGGTTATGCAAAGAAGGATTGCTGGTTTAAGGAAAACAAAGAGAATGTACTAGAGAAAGGTAAAGAGGCAAATGTTTCTGTAAAAGAGGTAATGCAAGATTCCCTAATTCTCTCCTTGGATAATAAAATTGAGTCATGGGTTCTAGATTCAGGAGCTTCTTTCCATGCAACCCCTAATAAGGGCTATTTCAAAAATTATGTCCAGGGTAATTTGGGCATGTTTATTTAGGAGATGATGAACCATACAATATTACTGGTAGAGGTAAATTTCATCTTAAATTTCAAAATGGAAATACATGGATATTGAAAGATGAGAGGCATGTTCCGAGCCTCATAAGAAATCTAATTTCTGTAGGACAATTGTGTAAAATTGGTTGCACAGTTATACTCATAGCCAAATCTTAGAAAGCTACCAAGGGATCTCTTGTTGTAGCAAGAGGTAAGAAGGTAGGATCATTGTATTTATCTACATGTATTACTGATTCCTCTTATTTTATATCTACTTCAATTCAGATACAAGCATACATGGCACAATTGGCTAGGCCATATGAGTGAAAAGGGAATGCAGATCTTAAAGGCAAAAGGGTAAGTTATCAGATCTGAAACGTATAGAAATTGAGAATTGTATTTCTGGAAAGCATAAGAGAGTGATATTTATCAAAGTTGGGGGCAACAAAGAAGAAGCATAAATTAGAGCTTGTACACTCAGATGTGTGGGGACCAACCCAATTTAGCTTCTCATGGAGGATCCCAATACTATATTACTTTCATTGATGATGCCACAAGAAAGGTATGGGTTTATTGTATTAATCGTAAATATGATGTTTTTGAAACTTTTAAAAGATGGAAATCCCTTGTGGAAAATGAATCAAATTAAAAGTTAAAGTGCCTTAGATTTGATAATGGTGGTGAGTATTGTAGCAAGGCTTTCAATGATTATTGTTTAGTAAATGGAATACATAGAGAAATGATGGGTCCTAAAACACCACAAGAGAATGGTGTTGCAGAGAGAATGAACATGAAAATCATGGAACGTGTTAGAAGTATGAGGAGACATGATGGATTTACCTTACAGTTTTGGGTGGAAGCAGTAGACACATTGGTTTATTTGATCAATCGTGGACCTTCTAGTGCATTGGATGATGAAATACCAGAAGAAGCTTAGACTGGAAAAGAGGTAGATCTTTCTTTTCTTAGAGTATTTGGATCAGAAGATTTTGTGCATATTGATAAGGAAAATAGAAAGAAATTGGATGCTAAATTAAAAAGATGTACTTTCATTGGTTATGGCTATGGTGATTTTAGATCTTGGTTTTGGGATCTAGAAGGTTATAAGATAATTAGGAGTCGTGACATTGATTAAAATGAAAAGAGAATGTACAGGGATCAAGTTTTGGTACCCAAAGGTGAACCAATGGAGAATTTTGTGGATGAAAATAAACTCTTGGATTTAAAATTAACACCTATAGGTTTACACAGTAACCGGTATCGGTTTACCCTTCACTGGTATCAGTTTACCCCTAACGACATCAGTCCCTGTACCGGTGTTGGTTACAAAAGAGACAAACCAACACCGGTTAGCCGAACCGGCGTTGGTAGAAGGTGACCGGTGTTGGTCACTATCAAAAGTAGATACAAATCTACAGGATGAGTAGATTTAGCCTTTGACACTCCAAATCTCAGTGAGAAGGTCACAAAGGGTAAGTAGACCTCTAGACAGATTTGCACCTTCCTTATTTTATTTATTATTGACTGATACTAGTGAACCAGAAAGCTTTAAAGAAGTAATACATGATAAATCCCACATGTAGTGGGAGCTTGACATGGATGAAGAGATGGACTCCTTAGAGTAGAACCAGACATGGAATTTGGTTAAGTTTCCAGCAGCTAAAAGAGCATTGCAGAACAAGTGGGTTTACAGGATCAATGAATAAGAAAGTGGACAGAAGAGATACAACGAAAGGCTTGTAGTAAAGGGATTTGCACATAAAATAGGTATTTACTTTAGTGAAATCTTTTCTCCTGTTATTAAGACGACTTATATTCGTATTGTATTGAGTTTAGTTGCAGTAGATGATTTGCATTTAGAGAAACTTGATGTCAAGACGACATTTCTTCATAGTGATTTAGATGAAGAAATTTATATGAATCAGTCGCTTGGGTATGAAGTCAAGGGTAAAAGGAAACTTGTGTGCAAATTGAAAAAGAGTCTATATGGGCTTAAGCAAGCTCCAAGACAATGGTATATGAGGTTCGATAGTTTCATGCATGAGCATGGTTATTTGAGATGTGAATATTACCATTGTGTTTATTTCAAGATGCTTGGAAATGAGATCTATATTATTTTGTTACTGTATGTGGATGATATGCTTATTACAGGATCTAGTGTGTAAAACATTGGTGAGCTTAAAGTAAATCTAGCTCACATATTTACAATGAAGGATTTGGGAGATGCAAAGAGAATCCTTGGCATGCAAATTCACAGAGATGGCAAAAACAAGAAGTTGTATTTGTCTGAGGAGCATTATATAAATAAGGTGTTGGAAAAGTTTAATTTACAAAATTCAAAATCTATAAGTACACCTATGGTTGGACACTTCAAATTGAGCAAAGATCAGTGTTCTACATCACACGAGGAGGTTGAGTACATGATACAAGTTCCGTATGTTTCAAAATTTGGGAGCTTGATGTATGCTATGGTTTGTACAAGACCAGACATTGCACATGCAATGGGAGTTGTGAACAGATTTATGGCTAATCTAGGTAAAGAGAATTAGAAAGAAATCTAATGGATTCTTAGGTATTTGAGAGGGACATCAGGCATGTAGTTATGCTATGGAGGGTAAAATAATTCTTTATGTGGCTATGTGGATTCATACATGGTTGGTGATTTGGATGGCAGGAGGAGCACAACTGGATATGTTTTCATAGTAGGTGGCACGATAGTTAGCTAGATTTCTAGATTGCAGAAGGTTGTGGCCATGTCTATTACAAAGGTTGAGTATGTTGCAGCTACAAAAGCTAGCAAATAGATGATATGGATGAGAAGGTTCATGGGAGAGTTGGGAAACGAGCAAGAGGATTGAAAATTGTACAATGATAGTCAAAGTGTGATTCATCTGAAGAAGAAATTAGTGTTTCATTCTAGAACGAAACACACTCAATTGAGATATCACTTCATACGACAAGTATTGAAGGATGGGAAATTGAAGTTGGAGAAAATTCATACAAAGGAAAATCCTGCAGATATGCTAATGAAGCCGTTGGAAAAGGATAAGTTAGAGCTACACTCCACTTCTATTGGTCTTCGAGTTTGAGACTTGATGAGGGAGAAACAAGCCAAGGAAAGGATTAGAGGAAGGAGTTGTATGGTACAATGCAACAATTTATCTCCAAGTGGGAGATTGTTGAGTTGTGGAGCTTAATTGCTTCATTGGCATGCTTTTACAGACTTGCTGGAATACACAGTAACCGACGTCAGTTGATGAACCAGCATCGGTTACCCATGAATGGTATTGGTTAGGCAAGGAGGAACCAACATCAGTTAGGGATAACCGACATCGATTGAGGTTAACTGAAATTGATTGCCTGTGCGTGACTACTATAATTAAGTTGTGGGAATCAGATATATCTTTAGTTATAAAGTGAATCTAATGGTTGTAATTGCATAGCTAAAGTGCTCTAAGATTGTAGATGTATATATAAACATAAAGCTAGGGTTTAGAAGAGTGAATTCAATTGAGGATTAAGAAAAGTTTCCTTCGGAGATAAAAAGAGAAATTTGTAAAGAAAAAGTACAGGACATCAAATAAGGTGTGGAACATTGCAAATCTTCACTGTATTTCCTCTGTGATAATAAATTGGCTATTTCTTGGTGGACGTATCCCACACTGGGTGAACCACGTTAAATATTGTGTATTGTTTCTTCTTGTTTATTTCCATATTGATTGCTTTTATTCTTAGATTTGATTAATATATCTATACAACTGGTGTGCTAACCCCAACAACAAGCCCCTCCCATGATTGTATTGATATGCCAATTTTTTTATTAAGAGAACCTATTAGGTGATTTGCCATTGGTTCACTAGACCATGAAATTCAAAAGTCCGCAAAATAAAAAAACGAATTAAACTTAGAAGATTCAAATATCAGTCTAATCAAGGCATAGATTCATGTCTATGCATACCAAAAGAATACCCCCAATTTTCCAACTTTTGGAGAAGAAATCACACTGTTTAAAGGGATCCAAAAAACCAGATCCTAAAGGAGATAGTTCATATTATTCTCAAGAAATTTTATCCACCATTTTTTTGGTGCTAGGGTGGAGAACCATCTGAAGTCCATGCTGAAGAAGAAGGATCTGCCCAGTGGATTTAAATGACAATTTTATGCAAGTAACATCGTAATGAGCAAGGCCAATCATGTAAGAGAAGGGATCTTGCTGAGACCATGAGATGGAAATAAATATCCTTATAGATGTAATGAGCCTAGGCTCTATTGGAATGATGGGTGGAATGAACTAAGAAATCGATTCAAGTTATGGAAGAAGACATCCAATGTGAAGCTCATGTTCCGAAAGTGAATGTAACCACCCCTCTCAGTAAATTTGTGGACTATGAATTGAAAAGGCAGATATCTAAAATTGAAGATCACTCTGCAGAAAGGACCGATTTCTGATGGTGTTCATAAAAAGTAGTTTTCATTCATTGATGAATTATGTGATTCAGAGGTTCTGTGCTATGACCTAACAAAAGAGACTTGTATCTCATTGCTAATTTGGTGGATCCAAGCATGTGGTGTCTCCAAGCGAGTTGGTGCCTACAACGTGCTAGTTCATGGGGATTGCGTGTCAACCAGTTGTGGGAACAAGATATCCCTATAGGGAAAAGTGACCAAATGGAGTGTACATACTATCTTATGGGTGGAGATATCTCTCTCAAGGCATAGCTATCATACATAGAGCAAGGTGTACTGACACATGTGAGGCATTCATGGAGTTACAATCCCAAACACATATGACTTCCAAGGGAAGGATAGTGTAGAGTCTAATTGTTATGACTTACCACACATATTACATTTTATGGCTAGCTGGATGCAATGATATCTTTGTGTTCATTTGTTGCATGTGGAGGGTAAATCATAAAGAACATTAACTGCACACACAAGACACATGCCAAAATACGATTTGGTCTACCCATGTAGTGCAACGCTCGAGTTATCTAAGTCCACCTTTGTGAAGCTCCATGATTTATGAGGACAGTTTGACCCTCTTCATTTAGTCCATCTTTATTTTTAGGGTTTGAATGCTCCATTATGTGAATCAGGGTTTTGTAGGAAATTCTTTATTAGATTAGTTTATGACGACATCATCGAACCAAGTGTGAAACCTAACGACCATCTCAAAATTAGATCACAATATTTTTGGTAATGACCATGGAGTCACCAACTTATATGCCCAAAGGCACCCGATACCAAAACTTCAAAAGCCCTAAGTGTTGTTGGATCATGCCTCTGCTACAATTTTTTGAGGTTTGTTGGGACAAACTCTGTTCGAACCATTCCATTCATTCTGTTCAGAACCTCAGATCCAACTACAAGGTAAGTCAAAACAATCCCTAATGATGCAACCAACCCTTAAGACCCTTGGATTACCTTTTAAAGCCCGATCATAGTTTAATAAAAAATAACCCGAGTTAGGCATTTATATTTCAAATTTATGTGTTCAAATATCATAGCTGTATACGCTATGATGTTGACACTACACGAGACCCATTAATGGGAGAGGGTTTATTTAGAGTCAATCTTACAACAATTAACGTCTCGATATCCCATGATCACATTGGCGCATTGGCTCAAACCAGTAGATATCACGAATGCTTCGAAAATTGTAGTATGTAATCTAATAATGAAAAAGGAAGCTCAGAACTGGTATTGAGCTTGAAAATCTGGTTATTATTCTCCCACAAGATTTGGATTTTCAGGATTGACGGTCATACATTTGCAAGTCGATTTGGGTCAAAATTTGGTGTTGGTTTGTGAAGGCCATATAGCCTATTTGTAGGATTATGAGGTCATTCAGGAGGACCTGCATAATGATATATAAATTTCTAGAGATTACTTTTTTGCAGGCCCTAAATACACCATTGTTGCAGGCTCCCTTGAAGATTTATTCAGATCTAGGCATTTTCAGACCCGTGATGAGAATTTTCACATGTGGTAGTGATTTTCATGCATGTTCAGACACAGCAAAGGGAATCGCTTTTCCTAATCAAGAGGTGTCCTTTCTATTAGCACTCCGACCAAGAATCTGTGGTGTTATGTCTTGCCAAATACTATTGACCAAATCTAGCCGGTAGTCAAGTTATTTCTTACTTTCATTTAGTTGTCAACTAGACTGATGCCTACACCACTTAGGTTCACAAGAGATTGCCTCACATCACTTATAAGATCAACTACATAACTTCATCCATATGAAGAACATACAACATAGATATGATGAAAGGGAAGATGCACATTAGAGATTAATCTAAAATGTAATTTATATGATTAATCTAAATGCTATTATGAGCAGTAAATAAATGATAATTAAGTACAAAAATAAACCCAAGCAAGAATAAGAAATAAGTATGAACCCCTAGTTGCCAGTGAGGAGAAGAAGGTACTTAGCTGATTCAAAATAAACCTTGGACTGTCATCGAGAGTAGGATGACCACTGTGAAAAAATGAGCCAAGGGTCGGTCTTCCAACCATTTTTAATTTTCCATGATACAATGCTTCTAATAATGTGTCTACACAAAAGAATGAAATTCCATAGGTAGGACTCCTTAGGGCTTCAAGAGAGGTTAGAATGAGAAATTAGGATGGGTAGAACCCAAATATTTGAGTTAAAGGAGATGACACCATATAGCCATGGGGTTCTTTACCGATATCTAAATAAGCTTTTCCCCTAAAGCTCGATTGTATACTTCCAAAATGTTTTATGCCAACCCCACTTATGGAGTTTGGGAGGCATACTTGATTCCATTTGAGTAAGGGAATCTATTTGATATGCTTAGTCCCTTGCCAAAGGAAGGATCTCATGATCATGGAAAGCTTTATTAGGACAACACTAGGGGCTTGGAGAAAAAACATCATATAAATGGGGGGTGCACTAAGGATAGATCTTATCAAAGTCATATGCCCCGTCATTGATATCCATTTCCCATGAACTAGGTATTTAGTCTTGATTGAAAGACATGCACTACCTTCTTCTAGTGACAAGCCTTTCTAGATTATGGGGATGCCAAGGTATTTGTGAGGAATATAGCCAATGTTAAAACCAAGGGTCCTCTTGATATATAAACTTAATTCTTGAATGGAGTATTGAAGAAGAATATATCTAATCTGGATTCATTTATTAGCTGGCTAATAGCCAAAGAGTAAGTAACCATGATATTTTTGAATGCCCTTGCCTTCCGCCTATAAGCCATTTTATACATAAAGGTGTTGTTCATAAATTGTTGGTAGGAGAAAGGATCCATATGTTCCATGGCTTGGCTACCATGAATCTTCTTGCTGTGACAGGTGAATGAAATGGCCCAACCTAAGTCTTCAACAATCAAGATGAAAAGGAAGGAAGAGATGGGGTCTCCTTGGCTAATCCCTTGGGTTGGAGGAAAAAACCCATAAGGGATCCCATTGACTAAATTTAAAAAATGTGTTACCAAAATGCAACCAAAGATCCATTTACAAAATTCAAGTGAGAACTCAAAATGCCCCAAAACGGTCACGAGAAATCTCTAGTCCACACAATTGTAAGATTTGATGATATCTAGATCGATCAACATACCAGGGGAGTGATTGACAGATAAGGAGTGCATAATCTCATGTGTTATGATGATCCCCTTTGAAATTATCCTCCCAAGAATAAAATTGACTTGCTAAGGTGGGCTTGAAACAAATAGTTATAGCCTTGGTGATTATTTTGTAAATCGTATTGTTGAGGGAGACTGGTTTGAAGTCATCAAAATATTCCACACAAGGAATATGAAGGTGAAATTATTATTCCTTCAAAATGGTTTTAGCCTATCATTCCTTACAATAAGGAGGCAGGGAACCCATTTGGACTAGGTGCTTTGTCTCGCTCTATGTAAAAAAGAGCGTTCCTTATCTCATCCTTGAAGAATGGGACGATGAGGTGATCATTGTATTTTCCATAATCGATACCTTATGACTAGTATTCTTCATTGGTGCGGATTTTGATCAATTTTGGCAAGGGTTTCAATAGGTCCATGGATATGCATACCTTACCATAGGAAACCAAGTCACTATCTAGGAATCGACTGTTGATTTGAATATCCTTACTAGGGGAGAGACACCAATAGTAGTGCACCCTAAGTTAGGGGGCCCATAAAATAAATTCTATAAAATGTGGGAACTTAATTTTTTCACCAACACGTACTTCAAGATTTTTTAAAATTAAATATATTTTTTTGAGTGTTGAATTGGAGGGAAAGATATATTTTAAATTTATTTAAAATAGTAAATTTTAGTTACACTACATTTTGATTGGGACCCATATTTGATCATGGGTGATAATGGTCGAAAAAGGCAAATATTATATGGCATGATGTGATTGGGTGTTGTCATGTCAAAAATGACTAATCACAGGTACTTTTATGACAACTATTGGGTGTTATGTAATCAAGACACTATATCCACAATGAGACCCCGCTCAACTATTGGTGTCTCTCCCCTAATGCCTTAGTTTTTTTGGGATAGAATGCCTTCCTTGAAATATTTGATGGGTAGTACATATAAGTAAATGCAAATAGGTGTATCTCTCATGAGAGTTGAGCAAGCATCTAAGTTTGGGATCCATAGTTGAAGGAAGAGTCCAACATCATCTGGGACCCATTCTCTCAATCGTAAAGCTTTTGCTTTATTTTCCTCACTCTTGAAGATGATGACAAAGAAGACCTTTGGGAGAAAATGTAGGGAGATGCCACTTACCCATTGACGATCACACCATTTTTCCACGAATGATATGTCATACCATTTTCTGGTAAACTTATGGATTAGAGCATGCCTTCTGAGGATGGAGACCTCCTCGATCACTTCGCTTGAAAGGTCCACCTCTACTACATCGGGGAGCCTGTCCTCTAATTGGTCTGCTTGCACATGCTCACACTTGTCAACCAAATCCTCACCAAAAACCATGACCCACTTCTCTGAACTCTTCATATTTTTGAAATTTGCATATTCACTACTACCCTCATAGATTCACATTTCCAAAAAAATCACAATCATACGACATTCACTAAATTATTGAAAACATTTTTAATTTTTTTACCTTTTTCATTAACACAACATATATAGGTATGATATGGAGAATGTTCGGAAACCACAAAATTTGCAACAATGAATATGCAGAAAGTTGAATAACAAAACAACAATTTACAAAGATAGAGATAAATGAAAGATATAAAATACCAAACATGTAAGAGACGAACACTAGATTTATGTGGTAACACCCTTGCTGAGTGCTTAGGAAAACATTCCTGGTGCAAGATACCAAGCTTTTATTAACTCAAGATGAACATATTACATGCAAACTTGTTATGAATTACTTTGGATCTCCACAAAAATAAATACACCTAATTGGTGAAGTACAATTAGGATTTCTCTTCCTAAAAATAGAGTGGAAAAACGCCATTAGGATTTTCCATCGTAAAAATAGAATTTGGTTGAATTCATCTTTCTAGAAATAAGGGATTGAGTCCTTAATTTTTTCTCGGGGGCTTCACCCTCGCTAGGGGAGCTCCATAACATGTCGCCGTCCCCTGGACACCCCTACGACATGAGTCCTTAATTTTTTCTCGGGGGGAGGGGGCAAGTCCCCCGAAACACATCCCCTTTGGGAAGTGAGCTACAATCCGTGCCGCAAAAGGATCCAAAATTTAACTTTTTTGTCACATATCTAACAAAGAAGTCACATACAACACGGTGTATTGAATCCCAAAATAGTGAGCACCCATCTTTTTTACTTTGCAAAAAAAATTAAAATTACAAAACGAGCACATAGTCTTGATGCACATGGATTTAAATAAAAATATTTATAGATTTAAGATCTTTTTAATAATGTTATCTATCATAACCATAGCACAATATTAATGTTATTGCAAATACATATCTAGTAGATGATATGTTTTAGTTGGCTTTCCGACAGTTCAATCTGATTTCTCCTGCAGTGCCCCTCAAGGTATTGATGTTTCCCATCTTTACCATGGAAGCTGCAAAATCACTGAAAAAAGTGTCCTGATCTTTGGCATATGTTTTGACCAGAGAATCAGTAGAACCTCCATTGAATAGTTCCTGGTCTGAGTGCAGAAGTCCTTTGTTTTCAAGGAGATGTTTAAAGTAGTCATTATTAAACAAAGTGGGTGTCTTAAAATCTAGAGGAGCTAGATTGTTGTCGCCTGAATTTGCTTGTGACGGGCATTTCGCTTGCAGGGATTTGGCATAAGATGTGTCAATGTTGGTGTCATTGTAAATATGGCCTCTGAAGGTAGTGCAACGAGCTTGCCCAATTGTGTGACCACCTGATACATCGCCACATACAATTTTGTTTGTTAAATTGTTTAAAAAAAAGAGTCTTATGAATTCTGCAAAAACATCATATGCCATTAGCATAGTTACATGTTACTAACTAGGAAGAAAAATACTAGTAACTAGGGAAAAATGTTCAAAGCATGTATGTGTGATAATTTTTGACTTTGGAAAGCTGTATAAATTTCATATATATTTCTAAGTTGAATTGTGATGGGACCAATGGAAAATAATACCCAATTGTTTTTTAAATTATTCATTAAATAGTCAATCGTGTTAAATAGTCAATCGTGTAACTAATGTTATAAATTAGAGCTTTCAACGACCACTTCCAAAATATTTTTCATATAATCATATCAATCTCTTCTATTTAATTAAAAAATTATTACTTAATAGAATATCAAATCATACTATCATACTATGCTTATTATTTTATAATAGAGATTGGGTTGTCTATTTTTACTTTTAAAAAATTTATTTGAAATGATAATATTAAAGAATTTATGAAAATAATAATAAAAATCTTAATTATTAATATAAAATAAATTCTCATTATTATTTTATCATAAAATTGATTTAATAATAAAATAATAATTTACAAATTAATTAACATTTTATAAATAATAATTATGTACTACATTATTTTAATGATAATTTATGAAAAAATAGTTTATAAAATATTACATTATAGAATATCTCAATTTACATTACATTACCACCTTTTATTCATTAGATTTATACCCAAAATTCCTTTTATCCAAGACTACTTTTTAAAATAATAATTATTTTGAAATAAAAATCTTACTTAATATACTAAAAAAAACAATATTTAAAAATATGATTTAAACATTAAATTTTAAAACAAATATAACTCATTTAATGTATGAAAGTTTAGTGCACTAAATATATAGAACACCTTCAGTTTAACTTACAAGTCTACAAATATAATATTGAAAATATGAAAAATCTAAATTAAAATGAAAAAAAGTTACTAAAAGGTATAACAAAGCTAAATATATGGAGAGAACTATATGATGAGAGCATTAGCAATCCTAACATCTCTGCTAATTCTCTTCATATAAATGCCTCCAAAGAGTTTTTCCCCTTTAGTATCACTGTAAAAACCTATAATCTTCAACAGTCATAATTTAATTACCTGAAAGAACCACCACATCCTTCACGGAAAGTCCTTGGGCTTGAAAGCTTTTGGTTATATTGGTGAGGTTAAGAGTTGGAGCAGGAATGCTTGTATTCGCCAGGTTTGCATTTGCAGTTTTGGAATCCCTTCTTCCAAGAGGGACACTCCAGTTTGGTCCTCCCAACTGCTTTCCTTAATGAATTACAAATTAATAACATTATTTATAGTTAAGGGAAGAAAAAAGAGAAAAGAAATTTAAATTCAATATATACAGTGAGAGTTATAATAACTGACTTCTACAACAGAGTCACGAGCTGCAAGAGTCAAAATGTCTGCACAAGACACAACTCCACTGCAAGCTGCCTCCACCTTGCTTTTTATATCATCTATCACCTCAAAACCTCTGGCAGAATTATTGTTAGGCACGGCAAACTTTTCAGATGCTGAGCCATCCAGGAGTAAAGATGCATCACAACCCTACATAAATAAAAAGAAAAATCTGAATTGAATCCTTAGCACCAAATTTCTTTTAAACTTTCTATTATACAGTGACAATGATAACATATAATCATATTACAAACATGAAATCTTAAACTAAGACAATCAAACATAAGAAAAATCTGAATTGAATCCTTAGCACCAACTTTCTTTTAAACTTTCTATTATACAGTGACAATGATAACATATAATCATATTACAAATATGAAATCTTAAACTAAGACAATCAAACATAAAAACTAGAGATATTTAGTTTAAATCTGAATACCCACATGAACAATCTTCCGAAAAAATCCACACTTCTAAATCAAGTCTAATCATAAAAGATCAATTTTACAAAGGGAAAAAATAGTTGAAAGGAAAAAGACAAAGAAGGATAGAATGGAATTAAAAGAAGAAAATGGAAGGCCATTCCACTCAGTCAGCTTTGCCACGAAATGGTTTTTTAGAAATTCGTCATTGATGCGAAAGTCAATTTTAGAGATTCGCCACTAATTCTAAACTAATTTTTCGGAGGGGGGTCTTAAAATGAACCCTGGATGGAACCTTTAAATGAAGTGATATATACGATTACAAAATAAATCAAGCTGCTTATCAACATCAACTACAAAAATAATAAATAACTATCACTGTAATTCAAATAACATATACCGTTCAGCGTTCACATTACATTGTACATATGCGATTGCTAGTAATAAAATTATGATCAATTCTAAATTAGAGAATTCCATAGATTAATTATTTTACTAAAAAATTATAATTAAACACGAAACACTTTAAGCCTAACTGTTACAAGAGAATATGTAACAAGAGATACTTAATTCTGGTCCTAACTGATCCTTACAAAATAATAATTGGATTTTCAACTTGGAGAGGCATATGACCGTCTGGTAAATAAAAAATACCACCACACAATGGTAATAATAATATGAAAACTTATGATATAAATTATATAATGATATCAAACAGAATTATATATATATATATATATAAGAATCTAAAACTACACTGGCAGAAGCAAGCTTCTAAACTCTTTTAATAGTCGTTTAATCTCTCCTGTCACATGATATTCTTCAAACACGTTAGAGCATGAATGAATAACAATAACCCAATTCAGAACTAATTGGAAACCATGGTTCTTACTTGAACAAAGCAATCATGGAAGTGAAGTCGAAGGATTGATGCACCAATCCTGGGCTCTTTTGCCACAGCTGCTTTCACTGTAGATTTAACTATAGACAGTAGATTTGGACAAGATTTCTGGTAATAGTTTGGCCTGAGCCATGCATGAGCAGAGGTTAAAAACAAGGCCAAAATCCACCATATTATAAAGCATCTAGACATAGAAGAAGAAGAAACCTGCATAGTTAACTTGAACACTATTTACTAAATGCAAGCAATTCAAATGCTACTGAAATGTAAGCTATCTTGGGAGTGCTTTAGAACTAAAGAGTGATTCCTCACCTCTTTTTATATGCAAAATTTGATACCATTGAATACAGAGAATACACAAGCATTGAATAGGCAGGTTTATTAAATGCAAAAACATGGACATTGTAGACTGAGTATTAAAACATCTAAGGCTCTGAAATATCCGATTGCCTTACAAATTCATGCCTTGGTTTTATCAATAAGCACTCTCATTAATGGTGAAAAGGAAATTGCACTTACCAAATTCAATGCAACTTTGATTTTTTCACCTTTTGTCTCTCATCAAGATACCAATGTTTATTTCTTTACTTTTTATAAAGTTAGCTACGGCCCCGACGTAAGAATGAAAGAGATAATTTCAAAATGAAAATGATAGTTATAGATGGCTAGACATTAATATGGAAAATTAAATTGTTAATAGATTTTAACAATTTTTTTTCTTTGATAATCACTAAGATTTTCTAGGTGGTGTATTAAAGGTTTTTATTAGATACCACAAATAAAATTATAAAATTTGAATTCAAAGAAACAAACCTCCCCCCAACAAATTAAATCTTTCAATCAATCCCCTTCTTAAATGGTTGATATCTTAAACCGGGTCATACCATCTCTTTCATTGCCAATTGTTTCTCTTTATACGATATGGTCGGTTGGCCATTCTCAATAAATGACAAAGGCTTAGTCTCGGCTAACCTCATGCTTTATATTGCTTTCACCATGAATCCTAGGGGTTAAAGTTGACGCCCGTTTAAACGTTTTTTGCTATTTTAACCGTAAAATACTTGCAGATATTTGTAATAACTGTCACACGTAACTTATATATTTAAAATTTGACCGTCATTTTATATATATATGTATACATAAATTATAAAAAATATATTCAAATATATCTTTAAAATAACAAAAATAAATATAAAATAAATACTATAATTGACATTATTTTGTATATTTGAAGGGCGGTATTAAAAAATGACCGTCACCGAAAATATGTTTGACAGGCATAGGTGGCCGTCAAATTTAACCCTTGATGAATCCTATCATGACTTTTCTTGCATAGGTTCTGTCATTGTTGTGGGGACATATATGGCTTGTTGCATGTTATTGTGATGATTGAGGTCCCCTAACCAAGGAAAGTGTGGGACGTTTAAACCTATTTTAAGTCTGGTCTTACCCATCAGCCACATCAACATGTATATAACTTTCAATAGGTAATTAGGTTCAATAAACACGAGCTATAGCAACACTTAACAACGGTCTAGAGGGTTTGAGCATTAACAAAGCTAAATAAACAAGGAAACATAAGGCTCTACTCTTTAAGTCAAACTTAGTCGTGAGGAACAAGCAAATATATAAACAAAAATATATTGCAGCAGCATAAAATTAGTTAGGATATATACAAACCAACCATCTTTAATAAAGCATTAAGTCAACTTAGTGTAATTGATATTTCTAATGTTGAGATTAATTTTTTTATTTTATTGTCAATTAAAATTTATATTTACAATAATGTTAAATCAACAAGAAAACATAAGATTTCATTCATGAAAAATAAGTAAATATATAAATAAAAATATATTTAAACAACATAAAAAATATTATGTATATTCCAACCATCTTTAATAAGATATTAGTAGTGATTTTTTCCCCATCTCTTAGTGTGGGTGTTATTACAAGGTGTTAATTTGCAATTTGTGATTAATGTTTTTATCTTGGTGTCTATTAAAATTCATATTTATTTAGTATTTTAAATTTTATAATATTAAAGATTCTCAATTTACATTTTATTTAACAAATTAAATATAGAAAATATTTTTATAAAATATTGATGAGTTAAAAATCATCAAATCTTATTCTCGATTTCACTTAATTGACAATGACAAACTAAGCTATATGCCCATCTAATTATATCTATTACAAATTTAAAGTAATAAATTAAAAACCTAATAATTATAATTTGTTTTTTGATTTTTTATTCAATATTTAACGAAAAAACTAAAATAAAATCTATTTCCCTGTTGTTAATATCATAATGATTTATATAAAATAAAAAAATAAAATTTAAAAATTAAATCATATAATCTATTGTAAACATATTACACTAATAATTCAATCATTTCATCAATCTAAAATACACAAAATAAAGACTTACACAACACTTATTAATGATCAAAATACTTCAAAAAATCATCTAGTTTAAGAGGTCAAAACACTTTTAAAAATCGTCTAGCTTAGATGGTCATTGTTTCATGGAGGGAAAAGGTCTAGCTATTCCTTTTCTAAAACCTTCCTTTACAAATTTCTAAGAGATGGAGGGAGAGGGTCTTGTCCTCCATTTCGTAAAATTTTGTTCCACAAATTTAGACATGGTGGAGTGATGCTTCTTTTAACAAAATTTTCTACACATTTTTTCTCATAGATATTGATATCTATTGGGGTATATTAGATATAAGTATTTAAGATATCTATACTAATTTACATAAATGACTTCGTACAAAATGAATATCAAATCTAAGATTTTTAAAATACAAAACACCTTCTCAAATCTTTCACATTGTAATATTCTCCACCCATATATATATAATATCACATGTTCTCTCTAATTAATTAGAATCTCCTTTAGAGTTATGACATAAAACCCCAAAAAAACATAATTCTAAAAAAAATATTTCTAACCCATATATAGTGGAGAAAACTAATGAGGTTCCAACTTTGGAGATATTTGATCAAGGGTTTGTAAAATGCTTTTTGGATTTGAAGTATCATCTTTAATATGTTAGTTCAATGGTTTGTGGTCATGTAATGGAGATTTGTATAAGTGGATTCACAAGAATTGGTCAAATAATTGTGCGGTATATTTTTGTGTAATGGTTTTGATTAATTACAGCTATTTTGTGTAGTGGTTTTGATTGTGTAAAACCATTCTTGTTAAGAACATAAATATTGAAAACTACAAAGAAGGCCCACACGTTATCAATAACATCAGTAGATATATAATAGAAAATTAATTAGGTATATAATATTGAAAACTACAAGTAAGTCATCGAGGAAAAAGGACACAGACATTGACAATACTTCTGTCAGGGTTAGGGTGACATTTTA
The DNA here is from genome assembly GCA_019776745.2 of Taxus chinensis. NCBI lineage: Eukaryota > Viridiplantae > Streptophyta > Pinopsida > Cupressales > Taxaceae > Taxus > Taxus chinensis. The sequence goes on from CM034152.1 coordinate 167,258,500, forward strand.
TTGATTAATTCTTATTTCTATATAAAATTATTTGTAAATAATAATCATGCAACTATTTTTTCATAAAATTTTCCATTGCTTTTGTACAATTATCATTGAGATGGCTGATCTGTGATTTATAAATATTTATCAGCATTACATGATTATAAAATTGTTTGATTTTTTAAAATTTCCGTTGGTTTTCTGCGTCACCTTTCTTAGACTGCCTTATACCTACTTCTATGGAAAAACTAAAATGTTGATTCTTGAGAATTTTTTTATTTCCTCGGAAGAAAATGGATCGACTTATACAAATAAATACATCACAGTGCAAGAGTTTACTCTTTTAATCTAGTTGAAAGGATATTTGATTAGATTTATGCGAGCTATGCTCTATATAGCTTAAAACAATGTAATAGTAAAATCAACGTGAGTTTACTTTTTACGCCGTAAGGCGTTCTTGTAGTGGGATGCGACCTGCTGGGACTGACAAATGTCAGGGAATGAACGCACAGGATTGATGCTAGCAGAGGCGTTGAAATCTAACGGTAGAGAATTGCCTCTTCCCATCTGGCGAAAGAATGCTTCACAACAAATGACAAAGCCTTCGCTTCTCGCCCACGTCTGTCTGCAGGAAAACATATCGGATACGACCATATTTACGTGGGTTAAACGCATTAATTGAAAATATAAGTGGACAAATTGTTTATATCAAAGGTCCTTTTCGTTGTAGATTTTGGTTTCTTTATAAATTTGGTGGTGTAATCTTTTTCTATTATTAAGTAATGTACTCAAAGGGTATTCTCATAGATATTGAGAGTGTAAGCAATTGACTCACCACATTTTTGTTAAAAATATATTATTTTTACTTTTAATTTTATTGGAACACTTTTTTATATTAACTTCTCAATATAATATAGTTATAATAACAAGGTGGTCACAAATTCAAAAAAATGCTCAAAAATAAATAAATAAATAAATAAATAAATAAATAAATAAATAAATAAATAAATAAATAAATAAATAAATATATATATATATATATAACTAACAAACAATATGGTGCGGGAGTATAATTTGAAGAGACCATAACTTTTGATCTGACCGTTGGATTGTCTTGAAATATTACAGGGTGGTAGATATATATTTTAGTTGCCTAAAATTGGCTCCGAATGTGTTTTTCGCTTTTGACCAGGTCTTATAATTTTAATAAATTTTGTTGTGCTTGTTAAAATAAGTCAAAATTTTGATCCGAGTTGTTTTGCTAGTAAGTAAATTTTGGCATTTTAGGGTTTTTTTAGCATTTTAGGGTTTTTAGAGTAGATGTGAAATAAAAGGAGGATTGTAATGATGTAAAAAATTAGTGTGGATTCTAGAATGAGAAGAAAACTATTTTGAAACTCTTGGTTTTTATTTGCAAAGTTGTTTATGTGTGTTTTGGAGGTATTTCAACCTCTTGCGGATTCACATCACAATAGAATGTCATAATAAAAAAACATTATAGAAATAAGTTGCAATGACACACTACACCATATCAACACCAAAAAAGCAAAATAGAAAAGGCCAAATTACATAAAACACTACCAAGAAGAGTCTATATATATTCAATACAATTTTCTTAATATATAATATTGTGAAAAAAAAAAAATTGTATTTAAAAAAATAAATATTATATCAATTAATAGCATTTATAGATTCAATTAAAGTGGAGGTTATCGAGTAATATTTAATTTTCAAGCAAAATGTTTGGTGTTATGATAGAGTGGATACCATTTAAAAATAGAATATTGTATTTTAGACATATTTGTACATAATTTAATATTACAAAAACAAGTAATAAATTTTACCAAAGATTATTAATTAGAAGACATCAATTATATTCTTCAAAAATCATTATTCCAAAGTTAATTTAAAAATTTAACCAAAATTAATTAAAATTGATTAGGATTACAATTTTTGTTGTTGTTGAAACCACTCCCAATTAACTAGGAGAGTTTTAAAAACAAAAAAGAACTCAATAGAATAAATTATGAGATTAAAAATGTTAAAAAATGTATATAATTATGTTGCATTTCTTATGGCTTCTTAGATTGCAATAAACAATTTATGAGATTATAAATACATACTTGCGATTGCACATGAATTGTAAACTATGTTGAATTTGATATCAAGAAATGCATTCCATAAGATTGCATCTCCCTAAGTCATTTTGTCAAACAATTCATGTGATGTGTATGCTTACAAATTTTATATACATGTGTAGATGAACATTAACAACTACAACATTTACCAGATATACTTTTTAGTATAATTTTATGGATTTACATATCTTATTCTAAATTATCAAAATTCTCCATTGGTTCTTTATACATGGTTTTACACTAATCAATTTGCAAGACTCTTTTCTTCCACCTTGGAAGTCCTTAACAAGATCATATTAGCTCTATTTTTAGCATTTTTAATGGGTTTTATCAAGTACAAATTAGCAAGTTTATGGTGTAAATGTCACCCATGCTAATAGAGCTATAGGCATTGATGGGAAAAGGTGAGTTCTAATAGCTATTTCTATTCATTATCCTCATATTAGCTCTATTTTTTAACATTTATAAAAATACTTTTTATTTAGTACAACATGTTTTTGGTGCAAATGTCATCCATGCTAACAAAGCTAAAGGCATTGATAGGAAAAGACAAGTTTTAATAACTAGTTCTATTCATTATCCTCAGATCACACCAAATAATCATATTTTTATCTTTCTCGAATGATTGGATATAGCTTTAATATACCTATCTTTGTTGCCTGTCCATGACCTTCCTCCTCTTTCTTCTTTGTAGTTCCTCCTAGACTTCTACTGTGTGCACATCTAATTCATTGCCAAGAAAAAAAATACTTTTCACTTGAGACTATAACCATACCATGCAAGTTTTAAAAAAAAAAAAACAAAAAACAAAACATTAGTAATAAAATCAAAATTAGTTATAATTGAGAGACAAATTTCGTCTTTTTATTATCGGTCTATGGATTAAAATTATACTTTTTTGTGCACATAGATTACAAATATTTTTAATAACCTGGTTACCTATTATAACCATGGCACGATATTTTTTTAATAAGCTTACCTATCCTAACCATTGCACAATATTGTTATTGCAAATACATATAGTACATGGTATGTTTTAGTTGGATTTTCAACAATTCAATCTGATTTCTCCTGCAGTGCCCCTCAGAGGATTGATGTTTCCCATGTTCACCATGGAAACTGCAAAATCACTGAAAAAAGTGCCCTGGTCTTTGGCATATGTTTTGACCAGAGAATCAGTAGAACCTCCATTGAATAGTTCCTAGTCGGAGTGGAGTAGTCCTTTGTATTTTAGGAGATCTTTGAAGTAGTCATTGTTAAATAAAGTGGGTGTCGTGAAATCTAGAGGAGCTAGATTTTTGTCTCCTGAATTTGTTTGTGATGGGCATTTTTCTTGTAGGTATTTGGCATAAGAGGTGCAAATGTTGGTTTCGTTGTAAATATGGCCTCTGAAGGTAGTGCAACGAGCTTGCCCAATTGTGTGACCACCTGATACATCACAACATACAATTTTGTTTCTTAAAGTTTTCTACACCATAGAATGGAAAACCAATATTAATCCTCATTGAAGTCTTAAAAGTAATAATCATGCATAGTAACAAATTATGCAAAAACATCATATGCCCACAGGTTAGTTATGAGGTAAAATAGTATACATTTTTTATTTGTTGAAAACTAACTTAAAGTGGAGATTGAGTGTGATCATGAAATTATGTTAATAATTAAGACAAATGGTTGAAAATATATAAATATGTGATAGATTTTATCATTTTGGAGAGTTGTTCTATTTAACAAGTTGAATTATTGATCAAGTGGTCAAAATATAACAATCATAAAAATATTAAATAGCCGATTAATTGGTTAAAATTTCTACCATGCTAACCTATGTGATAGATAAGCACTTCCTAAGAGAGCTTGGATCTTCTTCTTACATATATAATTTTCATATGAACCCGTCAACTTCCTCTATTTAACAAAAAAATGTGTAGTCTTTCATCAATAGACTGTCACATCTTGCTATGTTTATAAAAGAGGGTCGATTATGTATAATTTTTATTTTTTGGTATAAAATAATAATTTCCATAAATATATGAAAAATAAGAAAAAAATCAATATTATGAAATAAATTTTATAATAAAAAATAATTTATAAAATAAATTTCATTTAAATAACAATTATATATTAAACTATTTTATAAATAATTTGTAAATGAATGAATTTATAAAATATTACATTGACAAAAATCAATTATTAATAAAATAAAAAATAAATCAATTTACAATATATTACCACGATAAATTCATTACATTTAGTATCCAAAATTTCCTTCATTCAAAACACTTTTGTTTAATAATAATTGTTCTAAGAAAAACAACATTCTTAATGTATTCAATTTTACTTTCAAACAAAACAATACTTGAAAATTAACTAAATTATAAAACAATATGCAAGTTTAGTGTTCTATATTATATTCTACCAAAATATATTGAATTTAATTTTCGAATAGTACAATACTTACCAATATAATTTGAAGGCTAAAGTTTAAAGCAAATGTGATTCAATTGGGTATATGGAAGTTAATGTGCACCACATATTCTACGAAGTGTCCATTATATAAAGTTGAACGAGGAAAAAAAAAACTTAGTCATGTTTGTGTAAGAGGTATGGAAATAAATATATGATGAGCAAATTGTCAATCTTAAAATCCCTGCATATAAAATTTGTTGTCTTCATATAAAATTTACTCTAATTTTTTTTTAATCTTTCCAAAACATCATGGTGCAAAAACCTATAATCTTCAATACTTATAATTTATTTACCTGAAAGAACAACCATATCCTTGACAGAAAGTCCCTGATCTTGAAAGCTTTTGGTTATATTGGCGAGGTTAAAAGTTGGAGCAGGAAGGGCGGTATTCGCCAGGTTTGCATTTGCAGTTTTGGAATCCCTTCTTCCAAGTGGTACACTCCATTCTGGTCCTCCCAACTGCTTTCATTAATAAATTATAAGTTAAGTGAAAACAATAGAAGAAATAAGAAACTTAAATTTAATATATAGAAAGAGTTATAATAACGGACTTCTACAATAGAGTCATGAGCTGCAAGAGTCAAAATGTCTGCACAAGACACAACTCCACTGCAAGCTGCCTCCACCTTGCTTTTTATATCATCTGTCACCTCAAAACCTCTAGTAGAATTATTGTTAGGAGCAGCAAATTTTTCTGATGCGGAGCCATCCAAGAGCAAAGATGCATCACAACCCTACATAAATAAAAAGGATTTTTTTGAATTAGATCCTGATACCCACTTCGATATAATGATATTTTCGACTAATCAAACAAAAAAAAACATGAATTTTAGTTTAAATATGAATACCTACATGAACAATCTTCCAAATAAATAAACACACTCCTAACACAAACTTTACAAACCTTTTTATGATGGTATTTTAATGGAAAAGATGTCATAACAACCCAAAAATTAAATGATGAATTTCATTTTGTAATATGTATTGCAATTGTACTTTTAGGAAAATAGTTTCCATGTTATTTGAAAAATCTCTATTGTGTCAAAGGTTTTAATTTCAGGTGACAACCTTATTTCTTTAATTATAATGTGATAAAAACAAATATTTATATATATTTTTTATGAATACCATTTTTATCAATTATTTAATATAATTAATTATATAAAAATAGGTGAAATAAAATTAAGAGACAAAACAATATATCAATTTTAAAGAGTTTAATAGATTGTTTATGTTTAGAAAATAAGAATCAATTAAAATATATATTAAGAATATATAAATACAAGCATATACATAATAATATCTCTATTAATCATCTAGTGTAATATATAATCTATTATATAAAAATAAGATATATAAGAATTATGAGAGAAGATAACACTAATTTATAAATACAAGCATATACATAATAATATCTCTATTAATCATCTAGTATAATATATAATCTATTATATAAAAAATAAGATATATAAAAATTATGAGAGAAGATAACACACTAATTTTAAAGAATTATAAAGAAAATTACAAACTAATATAAATATTTTAAATATATTTATTTTTAAAAATAATTTAAAAAAATATATAAAATAAAGATAAATAAATATAATTGTATCTAATTTATTATAAAGAACTTAAAATAAATTAAACATTAAAATAAAAATAATTAGTAATCTTTAAAATAATTCAAAATAAAAATAAAATCTATAATAAAAACATGATAAATAATTACAATTACACATTAAAAACAACTCAAAAAAAAAATAATACTTTGCATCACTCAAAGTTTTACACAACTAGATATTATGCGATAAAAATATTTTCTTTAAAAAAAAATTAAGGATTTTTTTAAATTTCAAGAAAATAATAAAGACATCAACCTCCTAAATCAATAATACAATTAAAAAAATCTAAATATTAACTAAAATAACTACTACTTATCCTCCCCACACACATATATATACTTTTAATGGGTCATGGAGACGATTTTTGCTTTAGGAATGTTAATGGTCGTCTCATCTCTCAAGATTATAAGCTGTCACATAATATGTTAAATGATTACCAATACCCAGTTCAGAACAGAATGAAAACCTACGGTTTCATGGTTCTTACTTGAACAAAGCAATCATGGAAGTGAAGTCGAAGGATTGATGCACCAATCCTGGGCTCTTTTGCCACAGCTGCTTTCACTGTAGATTTAACTATAGACAGTAGATTTGGACAAGATTTCTGGTAATAGTTTGGCCTGAGCCATGTATGAGCAGAGGTTAAAAACAAGGCCAAAATCCACCATATTATAAAACATCTAGACATAGAAGAAGAAGCAACTTGCATAGTTATCTTAAACACTATTTACTAAATGCAAGCAATTCAATACCACTGAAATGCTAGCTATCTTGGGAGTGTTTTTGAACTAATGGGTTATACGTCACCTCTTTTTATATGCAAAATTAGATAGAATTGGATACAGACATTACACAAGCATTGAAATGGCTGGTTAATTAAATGCAAAAACATGTACATCTAATATGCAAAATTAGATAGAATTGGATACAGACATTACACAATTGAAATGGCTGGTTTATTAAATGCAAAAACATGTACATCTAAGCCTCTCAAATATCCGATTGCCTTACAAAATCATGACTTGGTTTTTTGAATGAGCAATCTCATTAATGGTGGAAAAGACACTGCACTTAGACAAATTCAATGCAAATTTGATTTTTTCACTTCCAGTTATTTTTTCCCTTTCTTTTATAAAAAGTTATATAGGGCCTAAGTTAAGAGAAAAATAGTGTCAAAATGCAAATGATTGTCACGGATGGCTTTACATTACTATAGATATTTCCAATATAGTCAATAGTCTTTAAGTCACACTAAACACTACAATCGCCTTCTGTGAGATGCATCATGTCCTTTACCATCTCTTTCATTGCAGATTGTTTCTCTTTGCAAGGTATGGCCTGCTGGCTATTCTCAATAAATGACAGGACCAACGTCCAGCTTCCTTCTTTATATTGCTTTCACCATCAATCCTATCATAACTAGTTTATTGTGATTGAATGAGGTCCCAAAACCACATCAAGTAGTTGTATATAACTTTTAACAGATAATTAAGTTCAATAAGCTATTGGTAGGGAGTCTCCTCTCCATCTCTTGGTGTACATACATGGTATTATCAGGGGTTAATGTAATTTCTCTTATTTTGTGATTAATCTTTATGTTTATTAATTTTTTAAATTTTATAATAATAAAAATTCTTAATTTGCATTTTATTTAACGAATTAAATGTGGAAAATGATTTTATGGTTTATTAATAGATTAAAAATATTTGAAATATTATATATGCCTTCACTTCTTTGATAATGACATATTTAGTAATTTACCCACCTAATCATATCTATTAAAAGTTCAAAACTTCCAATTATATGATAAGTTGGAAATATGATAACTATACACACACATATAACAACTGGAATAAAATCTAATTGGATTTTAAAAGTGTTAAATCCAATTGTTTAAGATAAAAAATTCAAATAAATTAATAAGTATGTACTCTAAACTAAATAATTAATTGATTAAATATTAAACTAGCAACCGCATGTGTACCATGTAATGTGAATGCCAAACGATATATGTTATTAAATTTAGAGGGATAGTTATTACTTTTGTAGTTGATGTTGATAACGAGTGTGATTGATTTTGTAAGTGTAGGAATATAGATGAAACATTATATTTAAAGGTTTTATCCTCTACATTTCAAATTTGTTACAAATTCGTAAATATATATTTGCAAATCTTATATCATGAGTGATAGCATTTTGCATAATATTTTATTTGAATTAATCATGAATACATGAAGTCTTCCATACATTTCCAAATTTTATATCATGAGTGGTAGCCTTTTGTGATTAATTTTTTTTGCACTGAACATGAATACATTTGATACCGCTTTGGATAATTAATTACTTTTATAGTTGATTTGGTTTGTAATTATTTGGGGGGAATTATGTTAGTGTTGCAACATGTTTGAGATGGTGGTTACATTGTTGTTTGGTTGTTTTTTTGTAAAAACTTTTTTTGTACTGTCGATAACATGTTGATAAGGGGTGTGATTGATAGTGGAAGTGTTGGAATATAGATGAAACATTACATTGAAAGGTTTTATCAGTACTTATTCAATTTATTACAAATTCATACTATACATTTGCAAATCATATATCATGAGTGGTAGCCTTTTGTGGACTATTTTATTTGAACTAAACATGAATACATGAAGACTTCCATATATTTGCAAACTTTATATCATAGAGTGGTATCCTTTTGTGGGCATTTTTATTTGCACTAAACATGAATAAATTTCAAACCCAATAAAATATGAATACATTTTCTACCCCCTTGAACAACACTTCCGCTTTAGATACAAGTAGTGTTGAGTATAGTAGTAGTGGAGGTGCTATCAAAGTAGAGCCTAGTATTTACAATGGGTTGTTTTAGTTAAGTGAAATTAGTCTTAACTCCTCCGTTCTTCTTGCTCTAAGTGTAGATACATGCGTAATTTTTTAGTACCTCTCGAATTAAAAAGGAGGGGAAATGAACAGATTGTCAAGGGAGGGAACTCTGGAGAAAGTTGTGAATGTCAGAACGTGCCTTTCAGTGGTTCCAATGTCGACAATTGTTCTATGCAAAGTATAACAAATGAGTGAATCCTATAATTTCATCTTGTAATGTTCCAATATCAGGGCCCTTATAAATATCATGTGTAATAAGGAAGCGCATGGTGTTTTCTCAAAAGCATGCCCCTTGCAGATTTTTGCTTCTATTCCAATCCTTTCCCTGAATTGGTATTTGCAAAAAGAAATAAAATATGGTGCCTCTAATTATTTTTCACACGCAAGAGGCACATGCCCACATTCATAAGTTGTACGTCTTGTACTCTAGATGATAGGGAAAAGGAGAACAATATAAATTAAGGTTGAAAAGGACCAGAAAGGCCTTTATATGGAGATTTAGCCTTAATATTAAGTAATATAGAGAAAACATTGAATGTCATAGTTTATCCATCCATATGACATGGTAACATTGGTAGCATTATTGAATTTTTTTCAGACTGCTTTTTGTTTAGTTTTGGTTGCGTTGTTGTTATGCTCAACAACCTGTTTTTTTGTTGGCTTCTCTAAGGATTTCGTCATATAGGGATCTCATTTGTTTTTGTTATTGTATTATTTGAGCATTCTCCGATATAAAAAACATTTATGGAGTTTCAAATACAACCACCTTATTTTTGGGAAAATGAAGGCATCTTAAAATCAATAATAAAAGCATATCAATAAAAGAAATCTATGAATGATAATCTTCTTGATTCATTTGTTTAAGATATTTTTGTCCAAAAACATCTATCTCATGCCGTATAGGATTCAAAATTGTAATCTCCCTTTCAAAAACACAAGTTCTTCATGATTAAACCAACTTGAAACTATACAACACAACTATTTTACGGACTTGATTGTCTGTTAATGAAATAACCATAAATGGAACAAGTAGCCATTAACAAAACATACTGCTCTCAAAAAATTCTCAAGGGAAACAAAACGAATAGATTCTTCTTTGTAAAAAGCTATACAAATTCTAGAAACAACATCAAAATGAACCCCACTCAGAGTTAGTCATATGTCACAGGGCTTCCAAACATAGCAAGAACAATCATATATATATATATATATATATATATATATATATATATATATATATATGTATGTATATATATATGATGTATCTACCACACCAGGGTAGGGGCACATGAAATTGATGAAAATCGCACAAACCATAATAAATCTATCTCCACCTAGTCCTGTGATTGGGGCTGCTTGTTTCACCATCGCTCTCGTTTGTTCCTTTGCCATTTGGTTTAGAATTTTCTCCCACATTCTCACGACGAGCATTAACAACCTCATGCCCTATTCGACGGTCCTATTCACATGAAGTCATTGTCTTATAATTTAGGTTTCATAGACATAAATAGAAACAAATACACACACACACACACACACACACACACACACACACACACACACACACACACACACACACACACACAAAGTTACACACATATACATACATTGCGAAATGAAATGTTATCTACTTCTAGCATGTGTATAACATGCCCCATCTTAGGCCTATTGTTAGCATCCAGGTCAACACAGTGAAGAGATACTAATAATGCTCGTTTCAAAGCCTTAGATGAGGGTTTCTCTTCCAGTAATGGGTCTACCACTTCCCCTGACCTCCTGTTCCCCGCCGTCATCTTCAACCATTCTACCAAATTAACCTGTAAAAACAAAAAAATGATCTTCATGTCAAGAAAACAAGGGATGTGGTAAAATTACATAGAAAAATTGTTTACTTCTCATGTCCCATCATCAGAATGAGTAATGTGGATTACATGTCCTCTTAACTCCATTTTTACATCTAGTGGTAAGTAGCCCCTAATGTCTATATATAATTAAAATAGTTAAAAGGTACTGTAAAATTAAAATTGTTGAGTGGTACTGTAAACAGTAAAACTACAACCATCTTAGAATTGAGAAAGGGAACACTCATCCCATTTCCAATGAACCATAAAATAAAGTAGAATAATAGAATGGAAAATAAGAGCTCACCCCAACATGGAGATTGTGACAAAATAGATAAAGATTACACTTTTAATGCAACCAAATTAAGAACAAACCAGATATGCTGCAAATATTATGAACTCCAAAAGAAAATAGATCTCCTTCTTTGTTATCAAATAATGAATTACAATGTTTCCTAAATAGGAAAACAACTCCCAACTCAAGTTGCCAAGTAAACTCTAGCTAACTCTGACTAAATCTACTCTAGGTGGCGGAAATTACTATTTTTAGCAGTTTACTAGAACCTGCTATTCTTAGTAAGTTCGCATGCTTATTCCTACGGTCACAGAAATTTCCATGCATCTTCTACATCCCTAAATTAGAGGAATTGCCAACTTTCTAACTCATAATGCAATTAATAGACTAAAATTAACTAATGCTCAAAAATAGGAAAAAACTGAACTATAACTTAAATCCTAATTTTCGGCCTCAAGATGGTGGATTTAGGGCCCAAAAATGTGTCGAAAACTTGCCTTAGCCAGTAGGGCGGTTTTCCGCTGCGTTCGTCACATCGAAACACGTGGTTTCAAAAAAAACGGACTCAAACGGACACCCGGAACTCAAGTTATGACCTTGTCAAGTTCCTGTTAATTCTGGCGCATCAACTTTACAAAAATAACAGTTTAGATTTCTACAGGATAATAGATTTAATACAAAAATATGTTTATCTAACTTAAGTCATTTGTTGCTGTAAATTCAGGTTATGAAAAACATTGAAAATATGGAAGTGAAAGGATTTGTGGATTTAAATACCCCTCCAACAGTTCTCCCATAATCGACATGGTTTCTTCCTGAAATTATCTCCATTATAAGTACTCCAAAAATATACACGTCACTTCTCTCATTCAACATTCATGTGTTGACATACTCATGTGTCACATACCTGGACAAGAAAGACCAACCACCAAAAAAATTCCATCAAGAGAGATCCCAAATGCCCAACATCCCAATCAAAGTTTTTCCATGGTCTAATGGTAAGGTTGGGATGCCCAATAAGCCACTTCATTTTTTGTGTTAAAATTCTTTTACAGGAAAGCATTTTTCCATCCCAACATTCCAATCAATTTTTTTCCATGGTCTAATAATAAGGTTGGGATCCCCAATGAGCCACTTGATTTTTTGTGTTGGAATTCTTCTCATGGAAAGCAGTTTTACATGCTACTAGTTTTATGATTTAGCATAGTTACAAAGGTGAGGGATTTGAATTACAGAATTAGCCATAAACTAGGATTGGGATAAGTACTCACCCAAAATTCCCCATTACCGTAGTTGTAACATAGCTCTTCTCATATCCCAAAATCTTGGCCACCCCAAAATCAGAAACTAAGGCATTTGGAGACATACAAAACCTCCAAACTCGACAACAAACTGATAGTTGAAGGGATCTCACCTGTCAAACGATTATCACCAAATAATATGGAAAAATGAATAATTAGGAATACATATTTTTCACTTTATGCTTGAGCTTTGATTTAATTCGTTACTTACACGTGTATGAGCTACATGTCTGAGTTGAAATTTCGGGTGGAATTGTTCCCAAAAGTAAACGAAAGGGCTAAAAGTAAGATAGTTACTGCAATTTGGGAAATTTGTCTTTTCTGTAAGATAGTTATTGCAATTTCCTCCCCACATAATCTTTCTAAAGACTCTTCTTTGGCCACCAAACACCTTATAATGTCAGGAAAGTTTTTAGCACTTAATAATGAGCTCTTACTCTTTAGAGCCCTTAATTGAATGATAAAGTATTCCATAGTGGTATTTTACTATATAAATAACTAAATCTACTAACTTTAGATTTAGATGATCAAGAAATATGGTTGGCCATAAGTCATCAAAACAATTTGTATTTATGGCAATCTTCATGCTCTCTGTAATTGGTAATGATGATCAACACCACTTTTCTTATTGTGAATTTTGGATGCAATTAGTGTGGTAACTGATTTGATTGAATATTTATTGTTTTTGCAGATATATGTAATGGAGATCAAGCAGCAACAGAAGTTTGTCAGATGATATCCTACCAGATGTGTGAATAGGCCAAGTGATTCCATAAGGATATTTCCATGTTGAAAATATGTTTTTATTCAAATCATATAATTCCCTTAATTGAAGGATAAAGTATTCCAGAGTGATGTTTTACTATATAAATAACCAAATCTACTGACTTTAGATTTAAGGGATAAAATTCCATGGTAAGTCCTGTGATTTTTCAGAATACCAGAATTTAATTCTGCAATTTTGTAATATATCGTCTCCTTATTCATAAAATATTTCGCTTATAAATTAAAAATTGCATCTTTGGACCTTACTTGCTGAGGGTAACAGTTTGGGGAATTTAATCAATTTTAATAGCTGTATGGACAGAGATCTAATCATGATCTTGGGTTGCAAGAGGTCATTTGTATGTTGTATATGTTTATATCGGTTCAATCCTCTAACCATGTGGAAGTTCATCACAAGATCAATACTGGACCTACTACCTTTAAGCATTTCCATGTCAACATGACCTAGGATCATGCAAGTAAAACATTTAAAGTGAACACGAACCCAATAAGCATATTATTCTTGTCATTTATTTGAATTATATCTACAATAAAGTTTATCTTGGTATGAACTACACATGATGTTTTTTGTCTAACGTAGAAAAAATTATATCAACACGAGATTGGTTGATTTCATTTGATCCAACTATTTTTCTTGTGGAACCTTATACAATTAGAGCAGGCAACAACATAAGGTAAAGTAAGGATATAGAAACAAACAAAATTACTTGCTCATTTACTTGTAAAAACACCGAGCCTATGATTTTCTGTGAGGATTCTAGAGAATTTAGTAGTGGCCACAAAATTATTACAAATATGATTTGATATCTGTGATAATCCTCAAAAAAGTACTAATTTCTACAGAAATTACACGAAATTATATTAAAATTTCTACTTTAAATAAAAATCTTCGTTGGAAACCCAAAATTCTACCTTTAAATTTCCAGATGGGGACAGATTTCGTGATGTACTCTACTGCATCACAACAGTTCTACCTGTTTAGGAAGGCTCCTATAGCGCAATAATTCACATTAACTTTAAACGATTGATCTGAGTACATAAGAACATAAGAAAGAAAGCATATTTAATTAGATGTTAGAAGTGGATAGAACCGACTATATATGTCTAGTAAAAATTGTCAAAGCAAAATTGTATGATAAAACACCCTCTTAGACATATCCAAACAAGGTAAAGAGGTGATGCCATCGTAAGATATGCCTACAAGCATAACACACGTATCCAATTAGGTTGGTAAGACACCCCTGTCTAAGGATGGAAAATGACCCGTTAAGATACCCACATAAAAAAATAATAGAATTCTTTTTGGGTATAATTGCACAAGAGGGATGACATTTTGATTCAACGTTCACACACAAGGATGGCAAAATTCTGTTTGGTCATCAATCTTAGAACAACTTTGGATCCAACATGTTGTTTGACACAAGCAATAGAGTTACCGTAGCAAACCCCATCAAAAGCAAGAGTCTTAAGATTCAATTTTAGCTGCTAATAGGCCTCAATAAGGAAATGACAAAACATAGCGGGTACAACAAAAAATGGCAAATTGTCTTAGAAAGAATAACTATCCATTTTCTTTTCATCAATAACAAGAATATGCTTTCAAAGTGTGTCAGAAACAAAAGAATAAAAGCAGAAAGACAGAATAATACCATTATACAACAATTTTGTTAACCTGCATTTCAAGTATTTAATCATTTCAACTCTACTGCATTCCTACTCACCCTCAGTCCAAACCTCCTGACAGTGTTTGCAAGTCTCGCATGAATCATCTATAGGTAAAGGAGTATCACACATAAACAATAGGAGTATCTCCAACTATAATTTCTGACTCTATAGACAACATGATATAACACACCATGAGAAAAAATAAAATAATATGCAGCTCCAAATCAATTTGTTTCCACAAATTTTACAGATAATGGCAAACATGTACTTTTTGCCATTGCTAGTCCTTAGAAATTGTAGCCTTGAACCATATAGTTAGATGAATGAGAAACCGGATGGTTCGATTTCAATTAGAGTTTGTTCCTTGCAATGACTACAAATGAATACTAAATTACCTCAGAAATTATCCCAATCAATATGCAACATGTAAGGGAATCACATGTTTACCTTTCATTCCCAATGTTCCTTAGTGTCAAGCCTGTCATAGTTCAAAATGTAAAAATAATAAATAAAGACATCTTCAAGTATTATTGGCTATATACTTGAAAATATCATCAAGTTTCTAGAATAGAAATATTACAGGAAAAGAATCAAACAGAAAAGAGGGTAGGTATGGGTATTTATAATATATGCCAAAAACAAAAACAAAAATTGGCTCTTTGTCACAACAGTCCCTTTCTCTCAATGGACACTTCAATTTATCCTTTTTTCTCAAATAAAGCGGATCTACTACAAAATGAACTCTAATGAACATGACCGCTAGAAACTTCAAGTAGTGTTACAAGTGTAGTCATTTTTATGCCCTTAGAACAATATTCTAATCCCATGTGCGTCAGCCTATCACCCAACGGGTGGTAGGTGCTCACCCGAGGAATGCGTGGGTGCCGAGGCCCTCCTTTATGTGAGTATTTTGAGAATACATTTATCAATGACAGAAACTTAGAAAAAGGGTAAAGAAACATGCATTCATTCTTAGAACTTAAGATAAGGCATTATAATAATACATCCATTTGAACAACAAGAGAAATATCAAACGGATAACAGATTTGATTCATGATATAAAGAAGGTGCACTAGGGTTTACACCTATGAACAATGTATATTTAGAACAGAACCATATATTCCTCATTACTCTTAGTTCAGTAACCACATTACATTCCATAAGGCCATAATAGACCAATGTATCAATGCAGATAAGGCTCATGCCTCAAAAATCCTAACCATGCTTCCCATATTAAAAAAATGATCACAGACCCATCCATCTAGTTATGCCATCTCTCATATAACCCTCCAATGAGAGTCCATAGAACTCATTACTATTTCTGCAGAGCTTTACCTCTTCCATCGCTATGTGATGCCAGTGACCACACACTTTTCTCAAAGAGCCATCCCTTCCTTCTACCCGATCATCTCTATACATAGCTTTAACATCCACCGCCATGGCTTCCTAAAGTAATAGGTTGGTTTCCAAGTGTCCATGTGGTCCTTCAATGGAGCATGATTCTTCCCATCTAAGTTCTCCACTTTCTGTGATGATGTCTTTATGGATCCTTCCATCGCATGGAATATTCCTTCTTTGACCACCGAGTTACCAGGTTGGCACCTTATGCACTCCGCATGCTCAGTCAGGTCACTCTTTTCCTGCGCACCCACACACCTTCTTGTACTTAGGCCAATATTCTGAAGCCCAACATCACCCCAGACTAAGCTTGTTCTCCGTCTGTGGGAACACCTTCTTCCAACGAATAAAGAATGACAGACTCTGAAAAGTTGGAATAAAGAATAAAGGGATGAAGAATGAGGGAAGAATGAATTAAAGAATCAGGGGAATGCAGAAGATTTTGTTTATTGCTAAAGGAGGAGTGGGAAGTCCTTTCCAATATCTACCTTGAGTTTCCCCCAGGAATTTACCTCACTCTGCGCTTGCTGACATAGGTCACCTACTAGGGCGCTCACCTCCTCAAAACTTAGCTCCTCCCGCTTGGCACTCATCGTATGGAAAATACTCTCTAGTTGTTTTCAAAGGTCATCAAGTGTATCCATTTTGCGGGTAATTTGGGGATATAACTCCTTTAGCCAGTTTTTGATCAAGCCCCACAAGGTCTCGATATATTCTGATTTCTTTTCTACTTCAGCCAAGATCGTGTACCTCTCTGCTTTGTTTCCCTTATTCTTCTCTTGAAATTCCTTAAGCTCCACTTCATGTGTAAAAACTAAAATTCTTTCTACCCTATCCCTATCATCGCAATTATCATAAGCATCCTCAACAACTTGCGCGGTGATCTTTACATCGGCGAGGAGTTTGGTATATCATGTAACGATCTCTACTACCTTTAGCTTATGCTCCCTTTCTTGGCATGCTAAAAGCCTCTTCTACAGATTCTAAGGTGAGTGGCCACCTCTCCATTGTGAGGATGCGAGTCAAATCCTCCAGGAACTACAAGGTTGATTCATATTTTTTCTCGAGTGGTGCTAGGTTGGGATGCTTTAAGACAATACCATCTGTAATCATCTCGCTTTTCTTATATACTTCGCACACCCTTTACTTCTCCTCCTTCAATTCTCAACTTAGCTGTGCACTGATTAGTTCTTCTTATTTTAGGTCCTTTCCTTTCTCGAGAAGTTCCTCCTCCTTCTTCTCCAATTCCGCCACTAGGAATCTCACCCTATCATTCCTTCTAAAAAGTTTGGCCTCAACCTCAATTGAAACCTTGTTGAGTGCATTACAGAATTTCTCATCTGACATCTGTTGAGCATTAACCAAGCATTTTATCCCTTTTGTCTCTGGAATATTCATTAGTGCCCCCTAGCTTACCTTGAACTCAGGTTCATCGACATGGGATTCAAATTCCCAAGATAACATTTTCCTGGTTCGTGGGTATGCACCTTCTACGTCAAATGAGGGCATGGCCAGGAGTTGTTCTATTAACACAGTGCTCTGGAAGTGCACGCATAATACCTTGCTTCGATCATTGATGTAACCCATCCCTTTCCCTTAGGCTTCCACCATGCTCTTCCCACCTATTTCTGTAGCCTTTGGAAAGCTTACTGCTAGGCTGGGGTCTCTTCCCATGCAGCCATACTCTTTTCCAATGTTCTCCTCTTCTATCTCCTTGAGCACTTCATCTGCAATATGCTCTACCTACTGTTCCACTAACGTTTTGATGATGCCTTCCACTTCTCTCTCCACGGCCTCTTCTATTTGTTCCTTGGTGAGGCTTGGGGTCCTCTGATCTCTTTTTTTTACTTCTTCGCTCACCCCCTTTGCCTTGAGCATCTGCTTCTTCCTCACCATCCTTCCCTTCGATTCCTTCTTCTTCCAAATCATGTATATCATACACGAGATGATTATGAACTTCTTCATCCTCATTGTCATCCTTCATGCTCCTGTATGCCTCCAAACCCTCTGTTTCCTCTGAGTATTACCTCTCTACCACCTTCTATTTCTTCCTAATTGGTGATTCTAGTATAGGAGGCTCTTCCCTCTCTCTTTTTCCAACAGGCAACTCCTTCCTTGGAGAATCTTCTTGTGTGGGATGTTCCTCTTGCTTTGGCACCTATTCTTCTGAGGTATTTTCCCCAACTGGGGACTTCTTCCTACGTTCCTAAGTGTTTGGCTTAGCGCTTGCTTCCGACGTGCCCACAGATTGTGTTGTCTACAAACTAGGTGCATGTATAAAAGAAAATGAACACGTGACCTTCCTTTGTACTCGACTCCCCAAGGTTGTGCCGGAGCAGCTGATGTTGAATGTGTGTGGCTAACTATAGGAGGATCAGTGACTAAGATCTGGTAGTGTGGTCTTCTGATATTTGAGTTGGAAAAGGGGAGATTTAGAGGCTATGAACGGGTAATGTAGATTCCATATGGTTTGTTTTCCTAAATTGGATCTAAGTGTTAATCTAGTTTGAAGTGTCCAAATTAGCTAAGCTAAAACTAACAATCTATGCTACTGCTGAAAGGAAACTAATCTAAACAAATCATAAAATTGAGATATTACAATCACAAACAACAATTTTCTTCTATTCTAAACAACTAAATTATTTCTACACTAAAACTAAACAAGCGAGATAACCCGGTGTGGTTATTCACCTGTGATGAGTGTATTGAAACTAAACTAACTTAAAACAAGAAATTTTCCAAATGATCTATGATGTGTAGACAACCTGCCATAGATATTCTATCCTTTAGATCCACAGGGATGGGAGGAAGAGGATCCATCACCGGGAGTTTCTATTAATGATTTTAACCCTCTTAGAAATTAACTAATTGCTTGCAAATGAAAGGAAATTGATTTCTACTCCATTTGATATGATGTAATAATGATAAATTGTAAGAATGAAGGAAATCAAACAAAAAATCTAATCTGGAATTCACAGAACATAGGTAAATCCAGCTGTGTAGTAATTTGTCCCCTCAATTTGTCCTTTCTTTCTCTGAGTGTTCATATGAGTCCAAGGGATTGGGAATGCAAGAACAACAACAGGAGGATGGTGCTTGAGCAATGGCAGCTTAAAGGCAGTCTAGATGCAATGCAAGTAGCAGCGAGATAGTAAAAGAGATCCGAGCTTGGCTATGCAATTCCTAGAAAGATTGTGGCATCAATAGAATGCAAGATACACAAAATTGTCAGGCCTTTTACTTGAGTACAAGCAT
The DNA here is from genome assembly GCA_019776745.2 of Taxus chinensis. Lineage (NCBI taxonomy): Eukaryota > Viridiplantae > Streptophyta > Pinopsida > Cupressales > Taxaceae > Taxus > Taxus chinensis. Next base: position 167,278,135 of record CM034152.1, read on the forward strand.
GGAATATATAAGAATTGGGGTTGGGAGGTGCCTTCATGCACATGGAAAGAAGAGGTAATTAAACTAATTAAATCTATTTAAAAATAGAATAGAGAAGGAATACCATGAAAACAAGACTATCTTTAGGAAATTTGGTTCACAAACGCACCCTAAAAGTTGAGTTAAGTGAAGTGTTGTGTGTTAAAATCATGCATGAAGAGTTCTAGAAAAAATGTTTAGGACTACTACCCAAGCCTGGGGGTGGTCCTAGGACCGTCGCCCTGCTCTGGGAGGCGGTCTCAGGACCGCTGCCCTGTCTGGGAGGTGGTTCTGACACTAAGCCCAAAACGTGCACAAAAATGAGTGGGAAGCTGGAAGAAAGTGTGGAAAAGCTAAGTAAGGATGTCTAGGCTACAAATATACACTGTGAATGGGTTTAGGAACTCGAACACCTTCTAAAAGGACATGAATCCTCATTGGGGAATTTTGTAACCATTTTTTGACAATGTAGCACATGCAATTTTGGGTGCGTACAATGCCTTCTTCTGCACTTCTCTCTCCATTTTCTTCGGCGCAACATTCTTCCTTCCTATGGGTTCCTCAGGAATAGAGACATCATTCTCTAGGTAGGTGCCCTTTTCAAACTGTGGCTTGATGCGCAAGTATACCCTTACTGCAGTCCTCCCAGTGATTGGCAGTGTCAATGGCTTCATCATCTAAACTTCGTGGGAGACATATTTCTCCACATATGCGCACTTCTTCAGATATACGAGCTTTCAACTCAACTCGTGGTAGTCTTTGTCTACCTCACTAAGGTCAAACCTTAGTCTTTTTGCCTCCTTAAAATAGTTGACCCCCGCTTAGAAGTATTGCACGGTGAAGGAAAATGGCAACTAACAACATGGACTCTCAGTCCCATCCATCAAAGTGAATCTTATGATGTAGAAGTGCTGATATACAACAAACTCGGCATCTTCTCCTACAAGTGCACGTATTTTCTCAGGTATCCTCCACTCTGCCTCAAATGTGTCGTGTATTCGCTTGTACCATTTTTCCAGGAGTACCTTGTGAGTGGCTGTTATGGTATCATAGGTATATTTCTCAAATATCTTTGTGGGTGAGGGATTCTCTTCTGGGTATTCCCATACAAAATTCTCCAGCCCATCGGGCACTTTGATCTCTGAGAAGATGATGGTGAGGAGAATATTTTTGAACATTATCTTTTCTCCCTCATGTGTGTTGCTAATGATTTCATCTGCAATGAAGGTAGATAAGTTGTAGATGGTTCCTACCGAGATCTTTCGGCATACATTCAGCCATGCCTTATTCACTTGGGTCCATCTTTCTTGACCATTCAGCTTTGTAACCAAGTGCATGACCATCCTCATTACAGGGTTGGAGATATATGCAATATTGAAGTAGCGTGAACCATTCTTGTAGTCATAGGACTCTACTATCTTTTTTATGTCCTCGTTATTCTCCAAGTCTTCGTCTGTGGATTCTCCTTCACAAATCAGGCTAGTGAACTTTGACATGAGTTGAGGATTTATGTACATTTTGTGGCCTACAAAATAGAAGTGGTCTTTATACATGCACAACATCAACCATTGGTATAACCGCTTGGGCTTGCCAAAATAGGCAAACTCATATAGTTGCAGTAACCCGAACTTACCCAAATTTACCTTCACCTCATTGCTATAGATCGACATTCCTTCTGGTGTCCTCGTATCAGTTGGATGAACCAGTTCCAACACCATTTCCTTCTCTATGGTACTCGTATGATGGTTGTAGTCGCTCACTGCCATCTTCCTAATGTGTGATACCCATTCTTTCCCCAGGAATAATCCATCTGGGTACTGCATCTCTACATACCACTCATCATTGAAACTTGATGCAACAGTTTGCTTTGCCTTTCCCTTCTTCTTTGGTTCCATTTTTACTTATCGGGTTACTTCCTAAACTTGTCTTCCTTGCTTTGCTTCCTAACTCTGACCAATCCTATGGCTCAACTCTACAAAATAATCCTTTTATCTTTGTGCCCTAGCTGCAGAACCATAACTTGGAAAAAGTCTTCCACAAGACAACGTATTCCACTAAAACTTTCTCCTTACGCTCGTGTACTCCTTCCACTTTGGTTTGCAGATCAACCCTAGTCACACACTTAGATCTCTATGATTCCTTCTTCACACAAATATCTCTTCGTGGATTCCCTAATTTGTAAGATCTCTTCAATTTTCTAATCACAAGGTAAATACTAACTTGTTCAACTTCATACTTATAGCTTTTTCCTCCTTTCCAGCAATAAATGCTACACCACCTACCAACCTAATTAGCATTAAATGCATATTTCCCCCTTAAAGATTACCTTAAGTACCTTTTTCTAAATTCCCAATCTTGTGTAAAACCTTTTGCAACCTTTTGGCGCCCAAGAAATTAATTACCGACCAAAGATAATTATGTCGTCTGTAATGCCAAAGGCACTTCTTCTGTCAACTTGATTTTTGCCTTCGCCTACCTCGTGTTGTTCCTGTGCTTCATATCCTTTGAATGTGGTCTTTGTTAAGCTATCTTGACACCAAAATTTCTTGTTCACCTTTTCCATGCACTCTCCTCACACACTTTTTATCTTTCAATTGGGCCTTTTAAAGCAACTTCCACTACCAACTAATTCTTCACTTCGCACTACTCCACCGCACACTAAAATCAGAAGCGTAGTCCTCTGCGCATACACAATATTTTGGAAGTAATAAGTGGTTACCAACGCACAAGGCGTAAAACTGAACAAAAAGAAAGGAACAAGCAACGAGAAAGGGAAACACAAGAAAAGAAAATGCATGAAGGGAAATCCTAAGCTAATTGGAAAAATTACCTTGTTAACAAACACAAGGAAGGATTATTTATAGTAGGGCTTCAACCTACTCCCATTGAAATGGCCAGGTAACTTTGTCCCATCTAGGGCTTATAACTGACATGCACCTGAATCATGGATGTATGAGATGATGTAAGGGCCTAACCAATGGACTTTCAGCTTCCTAGGATGGTGCCAAAAACTTGGAATCATACAACAGAACCATCTGCCCAACCTAAAATTGATTATTTTTGATATGGCGATCATGCCATGCCTTTTGTCTGGCCTTTTTAGTCTTTTGAATCCATCTAACAAATGATCATATCTCTTATAACTACATCAATTTATCGATCCTTTCCTCAAGCGCTTGTTCATCAGCCAATCCTCCTACGTGCACTATATGCAACGATGGTAACATAAATTCAACTGACGAAACAACCTCCGTGCAAAACACCAATTGAAATGGCATGGCCTTATTCAACCTCTTGTAGGTTGTCTTGTACTCCGATAGAACGACTGATACTTTTTCATCCCAGTCTTGTCTTCCAACATCACAAATCTTGGTCAACGTGTGACTCAATATCTTGTTGAATGCCTTAGCAGTTCCATTTTCTTGAGGATGATAGGGGGTAGTCTTGTGATGGGCCACCATAAACTCTGCTAACAGAATCCTTACCATTTCATTTAGAAAATGTGTACCCCTATCACTAGTCAATCTCAAAGGACATCCATACCTGTTGATTATGTTTTCCCATAAAAATATAGTAGCTATCATTGTAGTGCAATCCTTTGTAGGTGTTACCTCTACGCATCTTGTCAAGTAATTAGTACTAGTAATGATGTACCACAGACCAGTTCTACGCACGACTAGCGAAATTGGTCCTACAAAGTCGATTGTCCACTTTTCAAATGGATATGTGCTGGCTATCGGCCTTAATGGAATCTCATCCCTCTTTCCAGGTTTTCCCAGGTGATGAAAATGGTTGCAGACCTTATAAAATTCAAAACAATCCTGGTAGATGGTTTCCCACTATAGTCCTGTGAGTAGAATCTTTCACGCAGTTGTATTTCATGCATAGTTCCCTCCTGCAATCCCACCATGCACTTCCTCTATAATCACTTCGTGCTCATGTTCTAATTACTTATTCCTAGTTTTACAACCATAGTTAACTCAAACTCTTGAAATAATAGGACCCAACGACATATACGCCCTTATAGAACTGGATTGTTTACAAAGTACTTTAGTGCCATGTGATTTGTGTAGAATATAAATAGTGTTGCTAGTAGATACTACCTGAACTTATGCAGTGCGTAGATCATTGACAGTGCCTCGTGCTCAATAGTGTTATAATTCTTTTCTATTGGTGTTAACTTCCTACTTGCAAAACATAAGGGGTGATAAAAATTACCATCACCAGGTTGTGTTAGTATTGCCCCAATGGCTATTCCTGAGGCATCAACATGCACATGGAAAGGCTTATCCCAGGGAAATGTAGTATGGGAAAATTGACAAGTCTATCCTTCAAAGTTTCAAATGCCTTCTGTTGTGCTTCACCCCAGTGAAAGGTACTCTTGTGCTTTAGAAATTATTCCAAGGGTGAAACGATCTTGGAATATCCTTTGATGAACTTCTTGTAGTACCCCATATGGCCAAGAAATCTGCGCACTAAACTATGACTAGTAGGCTCTCCCAATTCCATAATAACAACAAATTTTGCGGGATCCACTAACAAACCTTCCTTACTTATAATATGTCCTAACATGGTTCCAAATGGAGTAGAAAAGACATATTTCTTAATGTTGAGGGCTATTGTCAACTGTCAAAATCATTCGAACATCAGTCTCAAATTGTCACAATAGTATTTTACTAGCCCATACACCATCCAGTCATCCAGGTAGACTTGAATAAACTTATGGATGAAGTCCTGAAATGATTTTACCATGATGCGCGAGAACATAAAAGGCACATTCTTCAATCCAAAGGGCATAACCATGTATGCAAAACTTCCCCACTCAGTGGTGAAAGTTGTCTTTCTCTAATCCTCCTTTGCAATCCTGACTTGGTGATACCTGGAGAATCCATTTGTGAAGGAATAGACCTCATGCTCGGCTACTCCTTCGATAATTTCTTCAGTGAAGGGGGTTGGGAAAGGATCAATGACACATACTTCGTTCAAGTCCTTGTAATCAACACAGATCCTTATCTTTCCATCCTTCTTAATGCTTATGACCACTAGGCTTACCCATTCTGATTCTTTTATAGCCTCAATGATACCAGATGCTATCATCTTATCTATCTCTTCCTTGATGTTAGGAAATAAGGGATTAAATATGTGGAATAATCCCTCACAGAATCACAACAGTAGAAACTAATATGCAGAAATTATTACAGATCTCAAATAAAATTGCAGAATAAAATAACGCGACACAAAGAGATAGTATTTAACATGGTTCACCCAATTTGGGCTACGTCCACAAAGAATCACTTGCTCAAATTTTATTACAAGCCACTGCTCTCTTACCCAGAACCATTTGGAGCTATGCTCAACAAACTCGTAAGAATTCACAGCCGAATTCAAAGCACATCTGCAATGTTTTTCATTATACCCTACCATATGCATAAAACCATATAAGTAGGCAACTGCTTAAGCAGTTTTACAATACTATGGGTATCAAAACCATGGGCCAAAACCAGCCCAAAAACCTATGGGTCAAAAATCCAACCATATGAGAAGAGCATGTTTCCTGATATGTCGGGTGCATTTTTTCAAGGCAAAAACAAAAAATTTATGCCCAATTTTTTTTCAAGGGCTGCGCCCCCAAACCCCTGCTATCAGGGGCTACGCCCTCAAACCCCTACTACCGGGGGCTACCGCCCCCAGACCCCCGCTTAGGGCTTGACCTAGCCCCAAACCCCGGAAAGGATACATGAAAAGTGTACAGTACTCTTAGTGTACAGTCTTCAACACTTTCACACATGAAAACAGGCTCCACAACCTAACACTTGACTCTTATGGACAAGTTTGGATTCATCCAATAGGGTCTCTTCCAAATCAAGCACATACCTTCCTTCAACTTGATCCTCATCTCCCCCAAGGAATGGTGAATGTCTTTGAGATCATGGTACCCACGCAGGAATAGATCCTGAAACTTGCGCAACAGATGAATGATTTTTGAAACCTCTTTCTCTGACCAATAATCCCCAATGATATCTTCTTTACGTTTTGTCTCTGTCCCAATGTTAACCATCTTTGTTTTCAAGGGCTCATGGTAGGCGTGTGCCCGCTCATTAATGTTAACTATGACTTCGCACGTACCTTTAGAATGGTGAACATCCAAACTTTCCATTTCTTCACCATCTACTATATAGACCATCTTCCCTTTTTCCTTTTCAATGCATGCACGCTCAAGTTGTATCTCTTCTGATTCTTCTTTATTGAAATATGTCTCCGAACTAGGTTCACCTAGTAACTATAGTAACCTATCTTGTACCATAGCACTATCTCCCATTGTAAGGTGCTTGAAAACTTGCAACGCCTTATCCATAGATGGCTTGGTACTTCGAAACTGAAACAATCGAATGAAATCAGTCGTTAGTTCCTGTCAATTCCCTATTTGATGGCATGTCTTTGAGTGAATATACCATGCACGCGCACAACCTTGTAAGGTGGAATATAACTTATGCACCCATAACAAAGGTGGTAAAGCTTCTGTTCTCTCCATCTAGGCATTCTCACATGCTTGGATATGGGAATGGCTGGGTTCCTTGCCATGGTATTCTTGGATAATAGTGGACGCGTCGATTCTGTAGAACCTTAAAGAAAATGTGACTCTTACCTCGTGCCACTCTAGGAGACTCTCACAATGTGTTTCCCACCAACGTGATGTAGTCCTGAGCAAGTTATAGCTGATCATACTTCTTCTTTCATCTTCATTTTTCCACTGAGCCTCCATTTCTCATAATAAATCATTAGGGCTTGCTCCTCCAGAGTAACTTGGTAGCTTCTTCCATCCCAGGTGCTTGACTGAGTGCACCTTTGTTACTCTTGTTACAGATCCTCTCAATTGTTTCCCAATTAACTTGTAAGTCCCATGCGCCAAATTTTCACATGCTATGCTAGTTGTATCACTTATCGACTGAGCATATTCAAATTGGATAACTCCTTTTGTCAGATGAATTATTTCAGGATCCCTTATGGAGCGTACATAGATTTTTTCAAGGAGTTCCTCTCCTAAGGGCTCATTATAGGGCACTGACTTCCCATATGTTAAAAGGATGATCACTCTTTCTTCCTTGTTCTCAAAAATGATATACCCCTTGTTAAACTATAGGCCAACATTATTTTTATAACACCAAGGGTGCCCAAGTAATGTTGGGAAATTATCCACCTCGGCGAGTAACAAGACTTCAAAGTCCCAAGTGAACTTGGCTCCTTGAATAGTGATAACCGTCTCTTTCAAGACTCCAATGGGAATCGCCTTTGTCTTGTTTTCTATATACAACACATTCAAAGATGGATGTAATGCGGGCCTTCCCATTTGATTTCATGAATCCAAGGTGAGAACAATGACCTTCGCTTCTGTGTAAATGAGGCTATTGCTTGGGTGCCACCCATCAACAACTGCATTAAATGTGATCTCTTTAGCATAGTCAAGGTTGTGAGGAGGAAGGTTGGCATGTAGAACCTTCCTTTCACGTTATCTCCTGGTGTGTGGTACCTTCTCTCATAACCATTCCCCTAGTAAAAAAATGATATTTTCCTGCCTTAACATTTTACACACTTCCTTGACCTCATCCAGATCCTTCTACAGAGCCTCATCATTCTTCCTTTTCTCTAACTGCCTTGACAACTCCTTTAGACACTGGATTTCTCCTTGGAATCCCTGGATCACATCCATAGTCTCTTGATACACTTCATTTGATGAGTAGGGTCCGGATACTTCCCATGTACCACTTCTTCCCTAACAACTAGTTTCTTCCTTGGCATCTCCCTTATGTGCGTAGCCTCTACTCGCATTGTCACTAGTACAGGTTCTAATCCCGACTCACGTGCACTCTTGGCATCCATTGTGGGTTAGCATTCTTTATACTTACCATCCCAATGCTTTTATCCTTGCGGTGTTGTTGACTCATATGTTTAAAAATCTCAGGACATTCCTCGTACTTATATTTTTTTCACACTACGATGATGACAATAGGTCAGGAAAATCACATTTATAATGTTTCGTCGATCCACAATTATAACAGGTTCCATGCGGGAACTAACTTCTTCCTCCATCGTGGTTATTGCTACCATGAAATCCTCTGTGAAAACCTCTTCTGCGTGCTCCTCCATCTGCATGCCCTTTACAGCGGTGATCATCATCCTTGGAGTAGATTGCAATGGTAGTATGGAGCATGCCAAGATCAATAGCATCATGAATCTAGTCAATCAGCCTTGCAATCCTTGGTATCATGGGTCGTAGAGGTACAAATCTTGCAATAAAAAGAAACATTCTTATGGATTGCGTGTTAAAGTAGAGGACATCTATTTACATCATGATCCCCATAGAAAATCTCACAGTCTACCGCCATGGACCAAATTCTGAGGGAAACTATCCTTTGTATGTCCCTCCACTTCATATTCTGTGCACCAAAGACCACTACAAATGTCATGAGATGAATTGGTAGAAAATTCTCTAATTGCTTGGCCATTGCAGTAATTTGAGCTTCCAAGAAAGGGCTCACACCGGTATCAATGCTCCCAACAGCCTCAGTGCAGAGGGAAACCTCCAAGGCCTCGCGTGGGTCTATGAAAGTCTTGTGTGAGAGTGCCCTTCTAAACGGTGTTATCAATCCACCAACAAACCATTGAGCATGTTGAGAGGGGTGTATGTCATAGGATATTTTTGATAAGAGAGTTTTGAACTGAGCATCGTACTCTCGCAAAATCTCTGCCATTCCTTGCTGGATCTCCTTTAGGGCACTGATGATTTTTTTTCTCAAACTCAGGGATATGGAACTCTGCTAGGAAGGTATTCTTCAATGTAGTGTAATCCATGACTGTCTGGTGGGGGTCATACATGTGGTACTAGCTATGCACGTGCCCCTACAACATTGTTGCAAATTGACTTTCCTTTCACTCTGGGGTAGTGATCCCCTTCGCATGTCATAGCAATTCACACTTTTACACATGCTCTGCAACATCACCAATACCTCTGTAGTCTGGTACATGTAAATACATCTCAAAAAATACTTGCGGGGATGGCTGAGGCCCTTGTCCACCTGACCTAGAACCTTGATTTCCTCCCGTGTTTCTTCTGCCACTAGATTCACTACACCCACCAGGTCCTGTCCCTCCTGACCCACCAGATCCTCCAAATCTGCTAGATCCACCAGGTCCTTCAGACCCTACACCACCAAATCCACCTCATGTAGCCGAAAAATGGCCTAAAGTGGTCACATCTAGTGTCGCCAACGTCCCACTAAACTGCACACCAATGGTTTGTGATATTTCCCCACTGCCAGTTGTGTTTCCCGTGCCTCTCCTAGATGCAATACCCAAACTTTCTATATTTGCAACTTGTATGAAAATTCCTCCAAATATAGGAATGGTTTGTGCAGCCATAGATGTCCCAAATGAGAAATGATATCTCCTAGGCGTAGATCGGCTACTTCCACTGATACGAACCAGATTAACAATACTTATCCCTTGATCTAGAAAACCAAACACCGAGGGTTGGTCACCAGGTGGGTTTAAATGTGCACCGATGGCTCTCTTTTCTCCACGTGATGAAATCTCATCAGAAGCTGAAGGGGCTTCTCTCTCGTGCTTTCCAAGATGGGGTAGTACAGATTTTTCAGGGTCCAGGTCCCCTGCATGAACCTCAACTCCTTCCTGCAACATTTGACACCATAGATCCATCACACCTGAAACTCGCATTGTCTAGCCATCTCCCTTTCACGAGCTTCCCTATACTTGAGTCATCTCTCTTCCCTTTCTTGTTCATCCGCAATGTCTGCCATCTTCCTCCACCCTAACTTCCTCACCCAACACTCAGAGAAGTGTAGCCGACCATAGGAAATGCCTTTAAACTTAGGGTAATGATCAAAATCTTCAGAGCCAAAGGGACAACATGTAAAAATGATCCTCTCGGTTCCCTAAGGAATTCAAATTTAGCAACCTCTAGACAAGAACACGTAGAAATGGCATATTCTAAAGCATAACTAGTCAATACTCATTTCCACCTGTGATCGACAACATGTGTCTAAGTCAGATCCCCATCCTACAACTTTTGGTAATCATCTTGGGTCCATATGCATGATCTATATTACCAGCTTGATCTGGATTAATATGCTAAAATCCATTCATACAACTCTACTGGAAAGAAGTAGAAGAAAGTTTCATACAACTCATGGTACAAGTGCTCTTCTACCCATCTACGTGCATCAAAATTAGGTGCAACACTGAACATTTGAGCAAACTCATCCTATGTGCTCCTAAACCATGCTTCAACACTCTCCAAGGTCAGGCACTCAGTCATCACATATTAATGGAACCAAGGTGTGGATGTATCCATTTCTCACAACAACTTCGAAAAGAGGTCCTGAGAACGGAATCAAGATGTAGCCATTTTTATGCCCTTATAACAACAGTCTAATCCCATGTACATTGACCTATCACCTAGTAGGAACTGGGTGCTCACCTGAGGCATGCGTGGGCACCAAGCCATTCCTTTATGTGAGTCTTGTGAGAATAAATTAATCAATGATAGAAACTTAGAAAAAGGGTAAAGAAACATGCATTCATTCTGAGAACTTAAGCTAAGGCATTATAATAATGCATCCATTCAGACAATAAGATAAATATCAAACATATAACAGATCTCATTAATAATATAAAGAAGATGCACTAGGGTTTACACCCATGAACAATGTATATTTAGAGCATTACCATATGTTCCTCATTAATCTTGGTTCAGTAACCACATTACATTCCTTAAGGCCATAACAAACCAATGTATCAATGCAGATAAGGCTCATGCATCAACAATCCTAACCATGCTTCCCATATTACAAAAATGATCACATACCCATCCCTCTAGATATGCCATCTCTCCTATAACTCTCCTATGAGAGTCCATAGAACCCATTACTATTTTTGTAGAGCTTTGCCTCTTCCATTGCTTTGTGATGCCAGTGACCACACACTTTTCTTAAAGAGTCATCCCTTCCTTCTACCCGAGCATCTCGTGTAATGTGTTATACATGTGGATCTCCTGATCACTACAGTGCGAATGCCCTCAGAATATTAATTATTATTTTTGTGGGAAGAATCATAACTATGAGGAATTCCTGGACTTATATGAGCATCTTAGCAAGAAGCATAAACAAGAAAACAAGGGCGCAAGGATGGTTAGAATACAATGCACCATGGAAAATTAGTGGATGCCAAAGTTGGCACTAAAACTTGAGGTAGTACCTATGAAGATTACTACACGCATTGAAGCTGCACGTCAGAGATATGTTACAATAGAAGCCTACTATTACTAAAGAAGAGGTTTTACATGCAAGATACCCAAATCCTACACACCAAAAGGAGGTTTATTAGGAAACCAAGGAGGTAATCATAAATATTTAGGGTGAAATACAATGTTTAAAGGAACAATCACGGAAGTTGTAGCAAAAGAAGGCTACAGAGACATTCCAGTTAGATGTTGATGATTTGAAAGAGGTATGCAAGATGATGTTACATGAGAATATTATTCCATTATTAAGGAATTGGTTAAAGGGAGCACTTTGCACGCAGGTATTGAGAATGGACGGAAGATCATGCATGCTAATATTCCCCCTCATAGCTTGGATTATGACAATTAAATCACTCTGAATGTTTTTGTGGATGGGAGGCTTTTGAGAAATACATTGATTGACAGGTGCGGAAGTGAATGTGCTTACTTTATATGCATGGGTTCAAATGGGAAGAGCTCCATTAAAGCCATCCTCTAATGTATTTTTATGGCTAATCGAACTAAGGCCACTCCAATCAGAGTTTTAAAGGATGCATCCATTACTATACAAGGGGCCAAGTTCACTGGGGAATTTGAGGTTTCGACACTTGCCGAAGCAGACAACTTCCCAACTCTACTTGGGAACCCTTGGTGTTATGCAAATAATGATGATCTACAATTCAACAAGGGGTATGTATGTTTTGAGAACAAGGAAGAATGCATTATTATCCATTTTACATATGGGAAATCTACACCTAATGTTCAACCTTTGAGTGAGGAAGATCTAAACAAAATTTATGTTTGTGCCATTCAAGATCTAGAAGTACTTGAGCCATCTAAAGAGGGAATCCTCCAGTGGGAGGATGAACAATCTATTAGTGATACTACAAGTATTTCTTGTGACAATTGGGTGCATGGAACCTATGAGATGGTTGGGTGTGAAGTAAGAAGCACCTTTGCACATAGGAGAAAACCTCGTTGTATTAGGCGGATAGGTAACAACTCTGTACCCCGGTACACTAGAGAAGGAGATCCTACAGTATTCCTGCTCGCCATGGAGGAGAAGTGGATGGATCCAGTCGAGAGAAGAAATATGTTAGTGTATACATTACGTGGGATGGAAGCACGCTGGTGGATGGTTCACATGGATAATCTCATAGAATGGAATGAAGTAAGAATTACTCTAACAACCCAGTTTCTCAGGAGCAATGTGCCTACTCAGATCTACATATATCATGGTAATCAACCTGTTCAACACCACGTTCAGTAGTGTGAGAGACTATGGATAGAAGGGTAGGGTTATTTACCTCCTTCACTTTGGGTGCACAAACTTTATTCCACTTTACAAGGTTGCGCACACGTTTGATATGTTTATGTGGATTTGCATAGGGAGACTAGAAATTGGCAAGACTTGATTACATGAATGGCCCAGAATTTTGACTACTTCTCTACTAAACCTCCGGTGAGAGAGGCATTACGGGTTATGGAATTCTTGACTTAGGGAGATAGTGCAAAGGTTGAAGAACTCATTCAGGAGTTATTTGGTTAGAAAGAACCAGGAGTGTGTTTTGATGAAATAGATGAGCCAAATGCCAAATTATTTAAGCGTGCTTGCTTTGAGAAGGAGAAAGGAAAGATGATCTACATAGTGGATGATGAAAAAGTATAAAATTTAGACATTGATCATTCCAAAGGTATGTGCGAGGTTTTAGACAATGTGGATAAAAATGTGTATTCCTATCATGAACCTATGAAGACTACGAAAGTGAACATTAGCACGAATGTTGAACCTAAGGAGGCCGTAATTGGAGATTATTGATCTGATTCCGAAGTTGTAAAGATAATTGAGTTACTACGTGATTTCCAGGACTTATTTACTAGGGGATACCATGAGTTAAATTGGGTGCATGAGTCATTAGGGGAGATTAAGATTAAGCTAAAGGAAGGTGTGCACTTGTTTAGGAAGAGACCTTACATGATGAACCCTAACCTACGTGTAAAAGTTAAATAAGAAATTGAAAAAATCCTAAAATATAGCATCATTAAGCCCCTAGAAGAATCGGAATGGGTTAGCCCCATGTTAACCAATATAAAGAAAGATGATCAGATTAGGATTTGTGTGGATTACAAGGAGCTAAATGTTACATGTGTGATTAATCCTTTTCCTACGCCTTTCACAAAGGAAATATTAGAAGGTGTTGTAGGGCGCAAAATTTACTCTTTTACATATGGATTCTCTGGGTATCATCAGGTCAGAATTGCACAGGAGGATTAAGAGAAGTCAACTTTCACCACTGAATGGGGAAGATTTGCATAAACGGTCATGCCCTTTGGTTTGAATAACACACATACTTTATTTTTGCGCATAGTTTTTCAAGCATTACAGGATTTTATTCATAAATTCTTGCAGGTTTACTTAGATGATTGGATGATATATGGGCTTATTAAGGATCATTATGACGACTTGCGCTTAATGTTTGAAAGTTACAGACAGTTAAGCATCTCTTTAAACATCAAGAAGTGCATATTTTCTACACCTTTTAGAACTCTGCTAGGGCATATCATCTGCAAGGAAGGTTTGTTAGTAGATCCAGCTAAGGTTGTAGTTATTGTAGGCCTAAAGGATCCTACCAGTCAGATTGAGGTGCACAGATTCTTGGGCCATACAGGGTATTACAGAAGTTTTTTCAAAGGATATACGAAGATATTTTGACACCCCTAGAGGATTTACTAAATGGAAAAGGGACATTCTATTGGGGAGAGCCGCTGGAGCGTGCATTTGAGGCATTGAAGGAGAGAATTACTACAACGCCTATTATGCATTTTCCCTCATGGAACCAACCATTTCATATACATGTGGATGCCTCTGGCACGAACCATTGGTACAGTTTTAGCTCATCCTAAAAAAGGTATTATAGATCATCCTATCTACTTTACTAGTAGAAAGTTGACTCCTTGCATAACAGAATTATACAACTACAGAGCCCAAGGCTTTGTCGATGATCTATGCACTACATAAGTTCAAAATATTTACTTGCTAACAACACCTTTTGTATTTTATATAGATCACATGGCATTAAAATACTTGGTAAATAAGCACGTTTTACAGGGGAGCATTTGTCGATGGGTTCTCTTATTCCAATAATTTGACTTCACAATCGTGGTAAAACTAGGTAAAAGTAATTCTGGCCCAGACCACTTATCAATAATTCAATCATGAGAGGATGTGTAGACAATTGAAGATACAGTGCCATATGCATAGTTGTATAGGTTACATCACATGTCTTCAGAATTGGAGAATATTGTATGTCTTTTTACGTATAGGTATGGCGCTAAAACAAATGAAAGCCTTAGTGAAGAAACAACTTGCAATTCGCGTTGCACCCTTCATGTTGATTAATGATGACTTATACAAAATGGGTTGAGATGAAGTATTACGCCGATGTGTATTAAAACATGAGTGCATGATATATCATGGAAGAGGATCATGGTGGTATTGCAGGTGGGAATTATGCAGGTGACACCACCGTGTGTAAGATTCTACTTGATGGATTATGGTGGGAGACCTTGTACAAGGATTGTAAGGAGTATTGTAAGGCATGTGATCATTGTTAGTTCCTTGGAAAACCTAGACAAAGAGATGAAATTCATTTGAGACCTATTACTAGTGTAGAGCCATTTGAAAAATGGGCAATATACTTTATGGGTCCTATTTCCTCTAACCATGCATGTAGAACCGGATCACGCTAAATCATCACTTGTATAGATTATCTTACAGGATGGGCAGAATCAGCACCTACAAAGGATTATACAGACAGCTACAATAGAAAGGTTCTTATGGGATAATATTCTTACTAGGTATGGATGTTTGTTGAGTTTGACAAGTGATAGGGGCGCACACTTCTTGAATGAGACAATCAGGATATTATTGGATGAATTTATGGTCACGCATGACATAGGACTACATGTTATCACCCTCAAGCAAATAGGAATGTTGAGGCCTTCAAAAAAATATTGAGCCAAAACTTAACAAAAATTTGTGATGTTGGAAGGAAAAATTGGGATGATAAAGTTTTTGTTGTACTTTGGGCATATAGAACAACCTATAAAAGGTTAAATAAGGCCACACCCTTTCATTTGGTGTTTAGCACAAAAGCAGTTCTTCCTATGGAATTCATGTTAGCATTCTTTTTGTATTACGCGTGTGGGAGGTATAGCTGATGAGAAAGCATTAGAAGAAAGAATGTGACAAGTTAATATAATTGGATGAGAGGCATGTGCCATAGCATGTTGGAGACAAAAGAAGGGAAATTCCAGGCAAAAGGCATGGCATGATAGACACATGAGGGATAAGAAGCTTAAGGTTGAACAAATGGTACTTCTTTATGATTCCAATTTTTTTTGCCATCTAGGCAAACTTAAGGTGCATTAGTTGGGACCATATGTTATCAATCACATCCTTGAATCAGGTGCTTGTCAGTTAGAGGCGTTTGGACGGAACACGACTACCTTGTTACTTTAATGGGAGTCAGGCTAAATCCCTACTACAAATAAGTATTCTTGATGTTTATAATAAGGCATATTATTGTCCATTTAGTATATATTTCCCTTTCAATATTTATTTTAATTTATTTCCTTCTTCGTTTCTATTCTTTGTCAATTTAGTTCGGTGTTTTGTGTAATAAGCGCATTTAGGCGCTGAAAGTTAATTACAATTCTAAAGTATTTTTATGCATGCAGAGTACTGCACATACCATTGGTGTGGGGTTGGTTTTTATTCAAAAAGGGGGTACACATGATAACATACTATTATAGGTGTTATTCAAAAATGTAAGGGAGCTTCTCAGAAAGAATATTTTTCTTAAGGAAGACCATAGTTGGAAATAAATAAATGAACACTATAATGTGAGGTAAGTGGATGACCGTAGAAACTACTAGTGGAGAGGCACAATGGCAAGGTACTTAAGCTGCATGGACACACACAGAAGGATATTTGTAGCCAAAAGGTAGGAAGGCGCGTTGTAAGATTATAGTTGTGGTGTGTAGGTGTATCACACAGAAATTGGGAAAATGGTTAATTAATGAGAGGATTGGTGGTAGCTAAAGGAGCAATAAATGTAATAATTTTTAGGAACACTATATAAATATGTGATGTGGGGTTATTTCTAACTTTGAAATCACAATTTTTTGAGCAAGCTAGTAGCGAAAAAACTAAGAGAAATGTCTTGAGGTGCAGAGAGTGGTGAAATCAGGCATGGAGAGCAAATTTTTGCACAAAAGTGGCTTGCATCCCCATTAGAGAATGGTTTGAATGAAGCAGAAGCATTCAGAAGGAGCTAGGGCATGCAATTTCAAGCTAGGACATGTGATTTTGAGCTATGGCATGTGGTTTTGATCTAGGGCACGAGAGCTTACTTGATAGATGAAAAAGGAGAAATGTTTATCATGGCACCAAGAAAAGAACTTGTAGCAAGAATGAAGGGGAAGAAAAAGGTAGAAATTGAGGTCGAAGATGCTCCCGAGAGTAAATTTTTTAGAAATGTAGTATCCAAAAGGAGTGATCACTAGATGGGATTGGGATTCCCATATTTGCATATATAAATTAAATGACTACAACCATTGCACCACCTGTAACAAGGGATATTTGGATGCCTTATTGAATAAGAAGACCAACAAGTGCATGGTGGATGACATGCCATTATATGATGATGTTGTGGAGAAGTTTCTCAAGAAGGTAAGGGTGTATTATCTGTATGAACTCCCATATTTTGGAAAACCAAAAATTTTATATCGATGGCTTATGAGCAGAGTCCATGAGGACTTCTTCTATTTTGTTGGACAGTGGGTAAGGATCACCGCGCCTTTGATTTCTATGTTAACAGGATTGAAGGGCACAGGGACAGAGGTTAGTAGTGATCTAACTGATAAGGAAGTTATTATAGCTATAAGTAAGGAGTTGGGATATGCCAAGGTTCCACATGGAATGGACATCTATATATTAAGGAGTACCTTATGGTGCAGGAAACCATGCATCTACTCAATAAGTTGAACGATTAGGAGAGATAGTCACAAGTAAACACCATGTGGCTACATATTGCAAAGAAAATTTCACAAGGAGAAATGTAAAATTTAGTTGGCTACATAACAGAAACAATTATTGAGGAAGCGCACATATGTGAGAAGATAAGTTTTGGCGTTATCCTATTATCTCTTGTGTTTGTAGAAATTGGAGTGCCCGATGGGCCAAATAACAAAATTTGGGAATACCCCACGGAAAAGAAGCCCCTCACAGAGAGGTTTGAGAAGTATTTTTGTGAAGGAATAATGAGTGGCCGATTCAAATAAAGGGAAGAACTATGGTATTATTGACTTCACATGGCCTTTGAGGAAGAATGACACATTCCAAAGGAGTTACCCTCAGTAGTGGGCAAGGCAATACAATTCGTGGTGTATCACCATTTTTACATCATGTGGTTCGTAATGATGGATGAGACATGGAGTCCCTGGCGCAAACTACCATATGCCTTCACAACATGTTACTTTTAGGAAGTATTACATAGGTTTATTAATGTGCATCGGTTGAGCTACAATGTGGATAAGGTAGACTATGACTACCATACTCTAAGGAAAACATATGTTTATCTAGGCTGGTCTGCCTATATCGAGAGGCTTATTTCTGATGTTATAAGAATGCAGTCAATAAGTTTGGATATTGGGGATAGAGGGGCCACACTTATCTATCTTCATCTCAAACCTAGGATGGAAAAGGGAAAGTATGTGGAGAATGAGTTTATGCTCCTAGGGTCTCCTAAGAGAAAACACACAGTTAAAATATGGCAGCTCTAAATCCTACCTCGACTATAGAATGAAATGAAGAAGAAGAGATTGACGAGGATAGTGGAGGCTTGGACCATAGAGGTCAGAGGAAGCCTATAGAAAAAGTGTAAAGTGACTACACGGATACTCCCCCTCGGACACAAGGAGGAGAGGAAGACTTGGACGTGGGTACAGTCTATGAAGAACGACAGTTTCAAAAGGTGTTTAGAAGAACCAAATCTCAAGGCACATGAACATATCAACCTTTAATAAGGTCACCTCGACTCTCCCCTCAAAAATAAGCACCCGAGGGAAAGAGAAGAAGAAAGTTGAAGCTTAATGAGGAGGAGGAGTCTGAAGAGAGTGCACCAAGAACCCTGGTTTAGCATGAAGATATGGAGGAACTCTGAGATGAAGAAATGAGAGAAGAAGAGGAAAGGGTGAAATAATTAGAAGAAACTTTACAAGAGCAACCTAGCATGCCCATTACAACTCATGTAGGAGAAGTGCCAACTTCAAACCTTGACACCCAGGTTTCTAAGGGGCAAAGAACAAGAAGAGAAATAACAAGTGAATAGTATGTTGTCCCTAGTATGGGTTATACCGAGGACACAAGAAAACTCATTCGCACCCAATTTCAAGATCATTTTGGACCTTAAGGAGTTATATGGGTGGGAGTTGACAGATCCAGATACGGTCACTATGTGCACAAGGAAGCAGTTATCCTGGTCTATGCAAACTCATATAGATGAACCATATTTTGATGTGTGCGAGGAGTCCTGTGTCTCGTGAAGAGTGAAGAAGGTACCCCAGAGCAGGCACATGACAATAAAACCTAATCTAATGTCTAATGATCAGGTCAGCAATGTAATGGTCAAGGTATCTACTGAGGTGGCATGGAGAAGCATTGATAAAGCTGCCACCATTCAAGTGCCACTTAAGATAAAAAGGCTAAAAATGAAGAGATAATGTGTTTAAAGGACGAGAAGGAATGATAATGGGAAAAGAATGTTACCTTCGTTAGCATGGTAGAGGAAATTGGTGATCACATCCTTAAAACAAGGCCTCATATAGAATCTCAGGTTCCATAAAAGTTTCCTTCTACTATGCATTATGTGCACACTTTGATTGATTTAGTGTTAGATGAAAGAACAATTCGGATACCTGCACCAAAATATTCTCAACAAGAGGTAGAGAGAGCAAAGGCATCTATTGTTAGGTAAATTTAAACTTACGAGGCATTTCTCCAAACTTTAAAGAATGAGCTGAAAAGAGCCAACCAAGCTCTCAATTTATGTGCAGCACCAGAAGCAGTAATAAGGACCAGAACTATAGTAGAAGATAATGAAGTTCTGGCAACGATGAAAGTCGAGACACTTGGGCACAAAGAAAGATTGGCAGTGGTGAAACAAAAGTGTGAGGCCCTCACAGTAACCTAGGATCCACACAAAGAGAGGATTGATGAGATTGGGAAGCTCATAATGTAAAATATGGACCTCCTAGAAGGAATGATGTCAGGAATGACCAATGTTATCCGGGTACTACATAGCGAGAAAGAGAAGTTACTCAGGAAGAACTAGATGCCATAGCCACATATATTCTAAAGAAGACAAGGACCGCGCTAAGTGACTGGCAGACATTGGAGGATGAACTGAAAAATGAATATCTAGAGATAATCCTTCCAGTTGAAGAAGAGGTTGATGCAGAGTGAAAATTCACTCTTTTTTACAGTGTTTCATTAATTCTTTCATTCCTCATTCTTTATTATTGGGAACATTAAAAATAATTCCCATTTTTGGGACAATAATTTACTTTAGTGTGGGGTAATGTTGAGAAGAAAAAATGTTGCCCTAAGGATAAGACACGCAAAGGATGTGCACACGAGAACAAGGCACATTTGAAGGCACAAGAAGATAGGGAAGGAAATGTGCACCAGAACACTTTGGCTTAGGACTTAGCCATTTTTATGAATAAGGGATATTTTTTAAGATAGCGTGTGGAGCACACCTAGAGATGAATATGTGTTCCTTATGCAATAGTATTTTGGGAACAAGTATTTTTTAAGCACCATGCATGGTTTAAGATAATAATAAGATTTCTTCTTAGAGTTAACTATAGGACATCTATTATTAGAACACTTACATGTTGTGCATACCATTGTAAATTTGCATGGCTATTATCAGTAAGGAACCTATTTTGAGAAGTGCATGGGTGGTGAAGGGCAAGTACCCACCTCTATAAATATGTATTGAACTATGTAGTTTAGGGTGTGAGAATTATTGTAGAGTTATGTTGTTGGTTCGGATGCGCGCGTGACTCATGGAGATAATTTATAGTGTAAGAATCTTATGGTTTTACAGTGTTTAAAGAAATGGAGTATATTAGCTAGATAATGGTGTTTAACATAATTTAATCTAGTTCTTGTATGGTTATCCTTATTATAGTTATTGTTTAGTTCATGATTATCTAAGATCTAGATCTGGTTTATGCACTGTGAAATGTTTATGATTATTTATGGATCTGAATATGTATTATCATCATCACACTAACATCCTACACAAACAAATCTAAAGAGGGGCCTGGTACCTTTGCCCACTTTGGTTGAGCACTCAACTCAGGCTGAGTGATGTGCCAATGCACCTAGGTTTTCTATAGTAGATTCTAGGCTGCATCACACCACTACGATGCACATTTACAAAGTGGAAAAAGTGTGCCTTAACAAGTGTGATATTTAGCACTGTGAGTGGTGAAAGTTCAGCGCTACTACTAACCAATAACCCTCAATGAAACTTCTAGGCATCTCCCTAGAAGAAATCTTGTTGTACCGCCCCCACTTGCCGAGATCCAAGGGAAATGATTTAAAATCTGGTGGAGATGTATTTTCCATCTTTCCTAGCTCCAAGGGTGGTGCAATACTAATGGTTTTTTGTATCTATGGTAGTAAGGGAGATCAATGGACATCAAAATGGACTTACAAGGATCTCACCCCTGCCAGTGCCACAGACACCTTAACAATGGATAAGGCCTCCGAGGGCCTCACCACTGGTGGAAGCAATACTAGTGGTACCGATACTTATTTCATTGCTAGGCGATCAACCTACATCTCGCATAGTCTCAGGGGTGTCATGGACCAGTATGGTGACACCATGTGCCACAAAAAAGATGAAAATTATGATCAAGTTACCAATCTATTTGAGGACACGATGGATGATGATGATCTACACGATATTTTTAAGCCATTTAGACACATCACACGTGTCTATTTGGCCATGGATCAAAAGATGGGAGTTAGCAGGGGGTTTGATTTTGTTAATTTTTTCAACAAGGAGGGTGCAAAGAGAGCTATCAATAAGCTCAATGGTTATGGTTATGATAATCTTATTCTCAGGGATGAATGGGCCACTCGTGTGGTATTTTTCTAGATGATTTGTATTCTACTTTTTTTACCCCTTAAGAAAATGGAAGATGTTGAAGTTTTGTATGGTTTGATGTCCTCCACTGACTTTAATGTAAAGTATAATACAAAGGTTTTGAGTTGGTTTCTTTATTTTTTTAAGAAACATGTTCTCCTAAGATAGTGTCTTGTTGACATGAATGTAGAGGTCGACTGCCCTTGCAATGTCATACATCATCACTCTCAAACAAGATTATCCTTTGTTGATTACGTGCAACAGGTATGTACTTTAACAAACATGTTTGTTTAATTTTATTTGTAATAGTAATTTACTAGCTAAATTCACTTAAATCTAAATAAAATATGAAGAGTTGACGAGACGACAACCCTAAATTGTTCAAGATTTATTGAAGAGACAATATGGAGCCCTCAGACACCTCAAAACCTATAAAAATATTAACTTAGAAATCTTGACAAGAAGTTTACATGAGCATAAGTATTCTTATTTTTATTTGTAGGTTTTTACTATGATAACTAGTATTTTTAGTAATTAAGGAGAATGAGACAAGCGTTACATATTGCACTCTTTATAGGAATGGGTTATACATTTAAAAAATAATCTTAATGACATTTAAAAATTGTTTAAAATGTTATTCAAAAGCAATAAATAGATCATAATGGTTGCTTGCCAGTATAAAATAGAAACAATGATGACATCCGATAGAGTGTGATGGGGGAGCTTAAAGAGGAGGACGACGAAGACCTAGATATTCATCATCTACCACCGAATATCATTGGGCTAGATAAAAATAGCGTGGATAATATCATGTTCAATGAGCACGACCAAAAGGTGGTTCACACCACTACCACACACATCCGCAAAGTGGCTAAAGTGTGCCTTAACAAGTGCTCTCTCTAGTGCCATGAGTGGTGCAAGTTCGGTGTTGCTGCCAACCAGGTGACCCTCAACAAGTTTTCTAGGCATATCCTTAGAAGGAATCTTGCTGGAGAGGCCCTGCCTGCCAGGATCCAAGGCCGATGATTAAAAATATAGTGGAGATACATTGTTTGTCCTGACTAGCTCAAATGGTGGTGTGGTATATTTAATTGATAACACCTTTCTGTATAATGTGTGTGACTGTCTCTAGTAATGAGATTTTGTATAATGTGTGTTTATCAATCATGGGTAGCCTTTATTCATAATCTTGCCTTTTTTGTGTTCTTTAGATTCCCTTATAGTTATTGCTTTGTTGTTTTGGGAGGATTGGCCTAGTGCGCTTGTGGCTTTGGGGCTTGCTCTTATACCGCCCACTTATTTTGTTGAGAGAATCTTGTATCATGTTGCATTTAAATAATATAAGATATTTTTCATCAAATAATCTATCCAATGCACGGGAAAATGTTGATGATGTAATATGTTTTTATTACGTTGACCTTCCTCACACGAGTCGAGGGACTATTTAATTGGGTTGTGCTTTTTCATTTCTTCACTCATTTTCTCATGTTTCTATCTATTGTTTTCCCCTTCCCTCTCATGGCATCTACATATGTTCCTTTCATCCTCTTGCGCAGCAAGAAGTAGGAAACGGATTTCCTCTCTACTATGTCTTACATTCGTCTTCATAATGTCTTCCGCATAGACTCCACATATGTTATGAATGTGATCATGAATGTCCTGGGTTTGGATTATCTCTGGAGCATTGAGAGATCTCATGTAAACTCTGATATCGTAGGCATATTCATGTTCAATTTCATAGTGTTGTGTGCAGATAAAGCAGTGGTCATGGAGGTCGTGTCCCATTTCATTTAACCAGAACATCGTGTGGGTTTTTTCAAAGCTCTGGTAGAAGTATACCTTCCTTGTGTCTTTGCAAATTTGAATCCTTTTCCATCACCTTTTTTGGTTGACAGTAGGATTTGTGATGCCTTGGAGTTGAAAATTTGGGTCCTACTTCAATGTTTTGACTCTGTTCATAGGATCTGTCGATATGATGGGGTGTCTATTTGCAGCATGCCATCCCTAGACCTGGTTGTGCTCACAAAACCTACCCTGCCCCTTCCTGATTGTGTGGTGTACTTGAATTCTATTGCTGGCACATCCTTTTCCTTTCCCAAGATTATTGTAATGCTTGGATGGGTGGAACCCTAGGGTTTATCTATCATTCCTGTTATCTAATTTCCTCCACCACCCACTAAAATTAGATAATAAGAATATTCTTGCTAAATCGAACAAGATCAGAAATCAATGAGAAGAATGAAGCCTCAAAATATCATGGGGCTTACGCATGGAGTCAACTGTAAGGATTCCACCAAAGAAAAATTCCTCACATTAATATGCAGAAGGTTCATTACTTACTCAAAGAAGAGTAGTGTTACTGTGGATAGTGCCATGTGTCAGCTTAACACACTTCCAAAAGTGATAAAGAAAAGAAGAGACCCTGGAGATACGCTTGGCCTCCACTTGGATCTTGTGATGAATGGGATCCATATTTGAAGAAAGTTGCAAAAGTTTTGTGATAGGTAAAATACCACATATGGGCAATTATGAAACCTACCTAAAAGTTTTAAAAGCTCGGATCTTTTTAAAAGGTAAAAAGAAAAGGGTCATTCGGATCATCTTTCCAGCAAAAAATTCAATGCATAGTTCTGTGTAAAGAGTGTGAACCTATGAATACTTGATTTGTTCACCTGCTCTCAAATGGCCATTTTAAACAGAACAACATAAAAATAGGTTTCATTAGAATCTTGAGCCCAAAACCCAATGCATAAAGTTTAGATATGTAATAAAGATTTGAAATGTGAATCCATTTCAAGGGAGTTAGTTGCAAAATAGTTAAGATATGTATTAAATGGGTATGGCTCTCAATCCTTAAAAAATGGATCATGGGGAATTATGGGATAGATCTCCCAAATCTACTTCTATCACTTCACACCATTTACCATAGTTGACAAGCAATTGGAAAATGGTTTGGGAATTATTTTTTTATCTTCTTCTCATCCTATATATTGTAATAGAAGTTTTTCATAATAGTAATTCATATTGGGAGCTAGTTAATTCTTTTTTCCTGTCTTAGTTCCTCTTCTGTAAAAGGTAACAGTCTGGAAACTTAGCCTTCTCTTTGAGCTTTGTAATAGCACTCTTCTTGCCTCTTATTTTTTGTAATACTATGCATATTTTTTGGAATAATATAATATGCCTTGTGGTGCATTTTTTCCATCCTTTTCATATATGTATTGTCTCTGATAGCCTTTATTTTGATGTTAGTATATTATACATGTTTATAATGTTATTACTATTTTTAGAAGATGTTCTTAAGCAATGTTCTGTGTGAATCATCTCTTACCTGTGGTGTATTTCATCCGCCATTTTCATTACTCACCTTTTCCCAATTCAGGAAGTTGTATTCTTGATTAAATTTCTTTTCTTCTCGGCACATAGCTCTTGTTTAGTTTCATGCTATGTTTTATTTTCCTTTGACCCTCATCTCACACAACAAAGAAGAGACAACTTCTTCAAAATATGGAGGTTACCTTAGTGCACACGTCCCACTAACCTAAGGTATTCAATGAATCTTATGGTTCATCTACAAAGATAATCATCAATAATTTTCTTGGCATGCCCAGTGGGACAGTTCAAAGCATCCTATCATTTCATCAAGTTGGTGTGTTCTTCGTGAGATTCATCCTTTAGAGGCACATATAAGCACATCTGGAAACTCCATTTGGTCTAAACAGCCCCTTCTTTGAAATTACAGACCTTTCTCTTATCTATCTCCATTCATATTTCTTTCCACGTCCTTCATTTTCTTTCATTCCATGAAGTTGTGTAGTTATGGCTTCATTTCCACAATGGAGTCCACATTTTTAGAAGTTTCATTAGTATCTAATGAGTTTCACACCTTCTCCAAACCAACAACATAACCAATTTTAAATTCACTATCACACCCCAGATGAGTAAAGCCAAGACCAGTTTGGCTATGAAAACAATAAAGGAAATGAGTATGCATTTGGTGATTACAATTAATTGGAGGATGCTGGTCTACTAGAGAACATAGCACAAATAGAGAATGGCATGGCTTAATAATGGGTTATAGCACAAATTGAGGCATTCAGAATAGGATGTAGGGAACCTTATCCATGGGTTGGTCCTTTCCTATGCACTATAGCTCATAGGAGAATCTTGGATTATTAGAAGAAAAAATTCCTCCACTTATGTAGTGGATCGAAGGTATCAAAACATATGGGTGAAGCATGAGACAATCTTTTCGATGGGTAGTTCAATCACCGACTCTTTATTCATCTCCCGTTCCACCCCATGTTTTAGCATATCATACCACTCCAAATGCCAAGTTCCCTTCTCCATCTCAAAGCCATCCATCCCAACCCCCTTGTCTTCGAGTATCTATACTCCCCATACCAACAAGGAACAACTCCAAATCTAATAGAAGAGGATTATATGGTGGGAAGTGAAATGAATTGAGGGGGTTCGAATCATGAGTCAGGTGCTCAAGAGACTGCGGATCCCTCCCCCATTCATCTTCCCCACAAATCAAAGTTTCTGGAAGAGTTTGGGCCGACAAGATTCATTTATCAAGATGGAGCTATACATGATGGAGAATTTGCAAACTCAAAAACCATCATACAAGAGGGGGAGAACCATGCGTAATAGGATGGAGATAGGCTTGATTACTTATCAGATTTGGGGGGATGTCTCAATGAAGAAGAGACCATATAAATAATAACCTTTGTTGCTTCATCAACCCCACAACAAAAGTAACTTGCTACTCATGAAAGTTACCCTAAATCAAATTTAGATGATCTAGAAAGAGGTATCATTGAAATCTTTTTTCTTTCAATAGAAGAGTCTGGATTTGCTAGAAAAGCTGGTAAAAAGAGAGAGGAAAAATAAGATAAGGATGAAACCCTTCAGAAAAGTATACAAAAGGGCTTCATCTCAAAGGATGAAATTCATAGTGATGAGAAAATGTAGCTGATCGAGTCCTACCCCATCAAGAGTCTAGCCACACCAGAGCCCATGGAGAAGCCAACATCTATCATGCTCACTTCAGATCATGAGGATAATATTCGAAGCTTGAAGGGTCATCCACAACACCTCTAATGAAATGAGAAGCATCTTGAGGAGGTATTCTTTTTATTTTTTGATACCGTAGGTAGAAGAGTGAAAATATTTTTTTCACTCTTATTATAGACCATATCTATTGCTAAATTAATTGTATGGCTACAATTTATAAGGAAGGGAAGTTATTTATCAATTCCTTTTTTAGGTTTTGTTTAGCTAATCCCAAGTTTGGTTAGTTTAGGAGTCGGGGTAGATTTATTTCAGCAGAATAAGTTCTTGTGCACACTCTACATGACTCATTTGAGGCACGTATGATTTATATTTTTATAGGATTGTGTCCATATTACTCCAATAAAATGCACCATACTCTCTAATGTTCATAGTAGGAGGATTCACAATTGTCTGTAACAATTATAAACTTCATTTCAAACAAATTCAGAACAATTGAAATCATTCAAGAGAGTGATTTTGTTGTTTCTTCAATTTTCTACTCTCACAAAACAAGTTGCAGAGTTTCCTTATGAGAGTAGGAAGGCACAAGGATCAAATAGTGGCTAAAAAAGTAAGCAACAATACTTAAAATACTTTGGAATCAAGGTTCAGATCAGATGATGGTAAAGATATAGACTCCATGCCCAATAGATAGATGTGGAAAGTGGGTTCGTCCTAGTTAACAGGCTAATGGTCCCTCGTGAATCACCGAAATTGTTATCTAATTTCCTCCATTTCTCGCTAAATTAAATAAAAGTAGATTCATGTTGAATCAACCAAGTGATTCTGATATTCCTATAGATTCAAGTCACTCGAAGGGTTAAGCCTTTGACGATATGGGAGAAAGAGTTAGCCGAATCAAATATGAGAAACTAAGCCAGGACAAGAAAATTCAAAAAGAAGAGTAGTGCTCTCGTGGATGATGCCAAGTGTCAACTTGGCACAAGATCAGAAATCAAAGAGGGGAATAAAGCCTCAAAATCTCAAGGGGCTTACATGTGGATTCAAATGTAACAGTTCCACCCAATAAAAATTCCTCGCATTAATATGTGACAGGTCAATTACTTACTGAAAGAAGAGTAGCGTTCTTGCGGACGGTGTCATGTGTCATCCTAGCGCACTTCCAAAAGTGACAAAGAAAAGTAAAGAACCTAGAGATGTGCTTGGCCTCCACGTGGATCTTGTGATGAATGGGATCCGATTTCAAATCAAGTTGTGAAATATTGGTGATAGGACAAATACCACGTATGGGAAATTATGAAAACTACCTAAAATTTTTAAAATCTTATATCTTTTTAAAATGTAAAAGGAAAAGGGTCATTTGGCTCATATTTTTAGCAACAGAATTAATGCACAATTCTATGTAAGGAATGCAAACTTATGAATACTTAATTTGTTCACCTACACTCAAAGGGCCATTTTAAATAGAACAAAATCAAAATAGGTGTCATCGGAATCATGAGCTCAAAACCCAATGCATAAATTTTAGATATGTAATAAATATTTGAAAGGTGTGCCCACTTCAAGGGAGTCGATTGTAAAATAGTTAAGATATGTATTAAATGGGTATGGCTCTCACTCCTTGAAAAATGGATCACGGGGAGGTATGGGATAGATCTCACAAATCTACTTATGTCACTTCACACCATTTACCATAATTGACAAGCAGTTGGAAAATGGTTTGGGAATTATCTTTGTATCTTCTTCTCATCCTATATATTGTAATCAAAGTTTTTCATATCATTAATTCATATCAGGAGCTCATTAATTCTTCTTTCCTATCTCAAGTCCTCTTCTATAAAAGGCATGGGTCTAGAACTCTAACCTTCTCTATGAGATTTGTAATAGTGCTCTTCTTTCCTGTTATCTATTGTAATAGTGTACATATTTTTTAGAATAATATAATATTCCGTGTGGTGCATTTTTTCCATCCTTTGCATATTTGTATTGTCTTTGATAAAATTTATTTCGATGTTTGTATATTGTGCATGTTTATAATGTTATTACTATTTTCATAATTTGTTCTTAAGTAGTTTGAAGTGGCTTTCTTTGTGAATCAACTTTGGCTTGTGGTGCATTTTTTCCACCCTTTTCATTTCTCACCTTTTCTCAATTTAGGTAGTTGTATTCTTGATTATATTTATTTCCTTTTCGGCACATAACAACTGTTTATTTTTGTGCTATGTTTTATTTTCCTTTGACCCTCATCTCACACCAAAGATAAGATCCATCTTCTTTAAAATTTGGAGGTTACCTTAGGGTGCACCCATCAACCCTCTAGTTCATAGCTCTGGTTAAAAGCGTTTAACTATCTAAAAAAGAAAATTATGTAATTTTTCCCTAAATTTATTTGATAACAAGTTTCTATATAATGTACCTGACTATAATATGGGAGAAGATTTGGTCTGCAACGAGCCTTAGGATCTCAATGATGTTAAATTTGAGGCTATAGAGGTGTTTGAATTAATGAGATTGTCCCCTTTCTTAAATATCTTTTAGGAGTACAACGAGCAACTGATTAAGGATTTCGGATTGGTGTGGCATCCGACCAAGAAATGGATGGGGGGAATGTGTTGCTGTGGGGAGTAAATACTATATAGAAATGATAAAATATGTCTAAACGGGATTCAAATTTAATACCACGTTGTGGCTTTTGTTGCAACCATTGAAGGACAAAAGAA
Source organism: Taxus chinensis (assembly GCA_019776745.2). NCBI lineage: Eukaryota > Viridiplantae > Streptophyta > Pinopsida > Cupressales > Taxaceae > Taxus > Taxus chinensis. Next base: position 167,307,411 of record CM034152.1, read on the forward strand.
TATGTTCGTTATCCCATATAAATCAGAAACATGTTCTGTACATAACATGTCATAAATAATGCCTAACATCATCTAGACCGTATAACATAGAATAAATAACATAGCATAAATTATGGTTGGCGGCCACTAGCCCTTATAACATAGCATAAATAATGGCTGGCGGCTGCTAGCCCTTATAACATAACATAAATAATGGCTGGCAGCCACTAGATGTTATAAAACATAAACATGTTTTGTACATAACAAATCATAAATAATGCTTAGCAGACACTAGCCCGTATAATGGATTCCAATATTTGAGTTTCTGGATTCCAATATATGGGACTTTGGAGTACATATAATTCGAATATAGGTGATTTTGGATTCCAATATATGTGATATTGGATTTCAATATATGCGATATTGGAATCCAATATGTGTGATTTGGGAATGCAAATAATTCCAATATTTGACATTTTGGAATCCAAAAATAGTAATATTGGATTGCAATATTGGCTATATTTTTTTGCTTCTTGGACTGGAATAAGTCCCGATTTAGTGAAATAAGCGTTAAAACAAGATGGACAAAATATGGGGGTTAATTAGTACTTTCTTCACTCAAGAACCTTCTAAATAGTAGTATGAAACCAAGATAAATAAATTTCTAAAGTGCATGTTTTTGTGACTACAGATGCCTTGGTGGTTCTATATGTGTAGAAGCACCTCTTCTTATGAATTCCATTCTAATTTTCCCTATCAGGGGATTTACTTTTTCCATCTGCATGTTATTTTGGATGATCTTTTCATCATCTTAGGTAATCCATACCAAATCATTCACATCTTCCTCATGAGTGTATGTGAGATAGATTTTTCCTCTAAGGGACTCTAGGTGCTTAGCCACCCTATTTCTTAGATCATAATTTCTAGTTGGGTGCTTTGGAAGATTAAAGGAATGTTTATAGAATACTACATCTTTGAGTTCTGGCCATCTCTTTTATTCCATAAATACAATTTTCAAGGGAAGAGGCGAGGTGGGTCCTTAGCTTCTTTTCTTTGCATTTGTTTCCACTCTGTTGAGGATTTGGAAGATGACTTCTCATTCAACTAGTTGTTTTGGCACATAATAAGGGAGTTGGAATGATGGAGTCAACATGACATTTATCGTGATAAAAATATACTTAGGATAAAATAAGATATTCCCTATTTTTCTACAAGCTTGTAATAACTCTGCAGAGAGTCTTGGTGTAGTCCTTTCTATACCCTTCAAAGAACAGGAAAATCCCATGTGCATTGGCCTATCACCTAGCAAATGCTAGGCACTCACTTGAGGCAAATGTGGGTGCCGAGCCCCTCCTTTGTGTGATTTGTGTGCGAATGCATCATCTATGACATATACTTAAATGCAGAAGAATGGAAAAGAACCATACATTCATCTTGAGAGCTTATGACAAGTTTCTAGACTAGTGCATTCATTTAGACAAGGAAAACATTAACAAAATATAGATTTGGACCATAATAGAAAGGAAATGTACAAGGGTTTACATCCATTCACAAAGAATATATACAGAACAGATCCATATAGATATAAGTATAAACCATGAACCACATATATTCATATTCAACATGTTTGATAATCACAATGAATTCATTGAGGCTAGTACAAATCAATATAACAGTGCAGACTAGAGTCATGCATCAGGACTAGACTTAGGTCCCTCATATTAGAAAGAAAAACAAAGGCCCATCCCTTTGATATTCCATTACTTCTATAGAGATTCTAAACCCAACCCATAGATCTCTCCACGATATTTGTCCAGAGCTTCACTTCTCATCTCTGTCCTCTTCTCTACTTCCTTCTCACAAAAATTCCATTTTCTTCTACCAGGCACTTGATTATATAGCCTCAGCAACCACTGCCAAGCCTTTCTGAAGTTATGAATCGGTTGCCAAGTGTCCAAGGTGGTCCTCAAAGGAAGCATGCATTTTTCAGATCCGAGCTCTCTACTCTTCACAATGATGTCTTTCTCCATCCTTCTAATGCAAGGAATATTCCTTTCATGGGCACCAAGTTGCTAGGATGGCACCTTATCCATTCTGCATGCACAGTCAGGTCATGATTTTTTGTTGTGCTGCTAGGAATGTCAAATGCATCTAAGTCCCAAAACCCTTTCTTAGCCTTGCATGTGCGCCATGGGTTATGGTAAACCCTTTTAAAACCCTGTCACATGTGCCTTCACATTTCGTGACATTCTCTGAGTAGGCCTTACGCGCCCACATGCCTTCGTGTACTTAGCCAATAGTTTAGGGGCCCAACATCACCCCACACTACGCCTATTCTCTGTCCTTGGAAACACTCTTCAATAAATAAATAAATAATGGTGGACCCTTAAAAATTGTTGGAATAGAAGAATGAGGGAATGAAGAAATGGGGAAAGGAATGAAAGAATGGGGAACTTTATTTCTAGATGAGGAGAGAGAATTCCTTCCCTAATTCTTCTTCTATCTTTCCCCAAGTGTTGACCTCACTCTGAGTCTGGTGACAGAGATTCCCTACCAGGGTGCAAATTTCTTCAAAATTCAGTCCCTCCCTCTTAGTACTCATTGTTTCCACAATATCCTCAAGTTTCTTGCCTAAATCCTTGAGCACGTCCATCCTCCGAGTAATTTGGGGATACAAGTCCTTCAACCGGTTCTTGATTGAGCCCTGCAAGGTCTCAATGGTCTCTGATTTCTTTTCTACCACAGCTAGGATCTTGTCTCACTAAGCCCTGTTCCCCTTGTTCTTTTATTGGATGCCTTAAGATACATTTCATGTGTGGTGACCAGGATGCTCGCCAATCTGTCTCTATCGGCATAATTGTCATAAGTGACCTCAGCTACCTGTGTGGTGGTCTTTAGGTCGGTGAGGATTTTTTTGTACTGAGAAACAATTTCTACTACCTTCATCTTATTTTATTTCTTTTGGCACGCCAACACCTCCTCTACTGATTCCAGGGCAAGTGGCCACCTCTCCATAGTGAGTATGTGGGTCAAGTCCTCTAGGCACTGCAAGGATGATCCATACTTTTGCGCAGGTGGTGTTAAGTCTGGATGCTTTAAGAAAATGGAATTCATGATCATCTCTATATTTTTGTATTCCTAACTCACTCTTTCCTTTTCATCATTTAGCTCACACCTTAATTGAGTGTTGATTAGCTCTTCCTTCTTCAATTCCTTGGTATTTTCAATGAGCTCTTCTTCCTTTTTCTCAAACTCTGCCTCTAGGAACTTCACCCTGTCATTTCTCCTAGAGAGCATGGCTTCAACTTCAACTAAAATTTTTTTCAGCATGTTACAGATTTACTTGTCTGATAATTGCTGAGTGTTTACCAAGGGGTTGATTCCTTTTGACTCAGGCACCTTCATCAATGATCCTTGGCTTACTTCAAATTCAATTTCGTCAGTGTGGGACTCAAATTCTCAAGAAAGCATTTTCCTCGTCTGAGGGTATGCACCTTCCTCATCAAATGACGTCATGTCCAAGAGTTTCTCCATTGGCACGCTACTTTGAAAACATGCGCACAATGCCTTGCTTGGATTTTCAATTTATCCCATTCATTGACCTTGGGTTGCTTCCGAGTTCTTCCTTCCTGTGCATGCAGCCTTTGGAAAGCTTACATCTAAACTAGGATTTCCTCCCATGTTGTCATATTATTTTCCTACGCTTTCCTTCTCAAGTTCCTTCGGCACCACATCCATGCTTTGTTCAGCCTCTTGTTCTACCAAGGTCTCGATGATTTTTCCACTTATTTTTTTCGGCCTCGTGTATCTGTTCCTTTGTGAGGCTTGGGGTCCTTTAATATTTTATAACTTCTTCCCCACCTACCCCCTTTCCTTGGGTCTCATATTATTATTCAGCCTCCTTCTCCTCATCTCCTTTGTTATACTCATCTCCTTCTTCTTCCTCAGAATCCTGTACTTTAAAAACTTGAGGGTGTTGAGTTTCTTCAGGATCATCATCATCCTTCTCACCTATGTAGGCTTCTAGGCTCTCTATTTTTTCAAAATCTACCTTTTCTGTCACCTTCTACCTTTTCTTAACTGGTGATTCCAGTATAAGAGATTATGATCTTTCTTCCTCCTCTCCTGGTGACTTCTCCTTTGTGAGATGTTCTTCCTGCTCTAGCACTTCCTTCTCTGGGGTCTTCTCCTTGATCGAGGACTTCTTCCTGCGCACGTAAGTACTAGGTTTTGTGATTTCCTCTGGCATGCCCGCCGATTGTGTAGTTTGAACACTTGGTGCCTTTTTCTCTTGCACCTCCTCTCTTTCTCTCTTCCTAGGCATGACCTTCTTCCTTCCTGTAGGGTCCTCAAGAATGGATACATCATTCTCCAAGTATGCACCTTTTTCAAATTTCAACCTTATGCACAGATACACTCTTGTCACTGTCATCCCTGCAATTGGTAGCGTTAGTGGCTTCATCATCTGGACATCGTGGGAGATGTACTTCTCTATATACACATGCTTCTTAGGATAGACAAGATTTCTGTTTAGCTCTCGGTGGTCTTGATCTACCTCACTAAGATCGAACCTTAGTCTCTTGGCCTCCTTGAACCTATTTACTCCAGCTTGTAAGTATTGCGCAGTGAAAGAGAAAGGTAGCTTGCACCAGGGGCTCAATGTCTTGTCTTTCAATTTGAATTTTCCAATGGATAAATGTTGATAAACTACAAATTCTACTTCTCCATCCATGAGTACTTGAAACTACTCTAGGATCCTCCATTCTTCCTTGAATGCATCACACATTTGTTTGTACCACTTTTACAAGTGCGCCTTGTGAGTGGACATCATGGTCTTACAAGTATACTTTGCAAACCTCTTTGTGGGTGATGGGTCATCTTCTAGATATTCCTAAACAAACTTTTCTAGCCAATCGGGCACTCCAATCTCTGAGAAAACAATTGTAAGGAGGACATTTCCAAATAGTATCTTCTCACCCTCCTGTGTGCTATTAATGATCTCATCTATGATGAAGGAAGACAAGTTAAAAATGGTTCCCTCTGATATATTTTGGCATACATTTAGCCATGCCTTGTTCACTTGGGTCCATCATTCCTGATCATTGAGCTTAGTTACCAAGAACATAATCATCCTCATCACTGGGTTTGGTATCTTGGTGATGTCAAAGAATCATGACCCTTTCTTGTAGTCATACGCAGCTATAGTTTCCTTGATAGCCTCTTTGTCATTCATGTCATCATCAGTGCTATCTCCTTCACAATTGAAGCTCGTGAACTTGGATATCAGCTATGGTGTGATACGCATCTTGTGTCCCACGAATTAAAATTGATCTTCATGAACTCACAACATCAACCATTGGTACATTCGCTCAGGATTTCTGAAGTAAGGTAACTCATAAAGCTGTAACAACCTAGCCTTCTCCAATTCGACCTTTAGTTCGCCATTGTATAATCACTAGCAGCCATCTTTCATAGATGCAACTCCCACTCTTCTCCTAGCAATACCCGATCTAGGTACTGCATTTCCGTGTACCATTCTTCATTGGTGATCACGATGGCAGCGATTTTATTTCCCTTGCCCTTTCACTTTGTTTTCTTCAGTGAAATGGTTGGTTTCCTTGGTTCCATTCTTTTGGTTGGGTTAATCTTAAATAATCCTTCCTCTCACTCTTCTCTGCTACTCTGTCCAATCCCAAAGCTCAACCTTGCAAAGAAACCCTTCTAACTCTGTGCCCTAGCTGCAAAACTCTATCTAGAAAAATCCTTCCACAAGACGACACTTCCTCAACAAATTTTCCCAAGCCCATGTACTCCTCCCACACTAGTTTGTGGATCTACTCTAGTCACACACTTTAGATTTCTCAGATTCATCTTCACACAAATCTTTGGATGCCCTAGTTCACAAGAGCTTCTTCTACTTTGTAATTGCAAGGTAAAATAACGATGTGCCCAAATCCTTATTTATATATTTTCCTTCTTTCTAGCATTAAATGTTGTGTCACCTACCACAATAATTAGCACTAAATGCAGCTTTTTACACTAATACGGCCTTAAGCACCTTTACCCACGTGCCAAATCCTACACAAAAATCCCTTTAGAGCATTCTACGTGCAAAAATCCAACTTGACCGAATACACTTACGCCCACATCCATAGCGCCAAAGGCACTTCTTCTGTCCTTTACTCAATTTTTACCTTTTCCTATCTCATGTTGTTCGTTCACTTTTCATCCTTTCTGTACGTAGTTTCTGCAAAGCCTTTTTGACACCATAATCCAATATCTACCATTTCCTCATGGGATTTCTCCACCTTAATGCACTTTTTATCCTTCAACTGGGCCATTTACCACAACTTCTAATGCCAATTCAAAGTTGTATTATAGGCCTATACTTCGCATCACTCCACCCCACACTAAAATAGATGCACGGTCCTCTGTACATACACAAATTTGGGAAAAATAATGTGGTTACCAACACATAAGGTGCAAAACAAAACAAAAGAGAGGAACAAGCAATGGGAAAGGGAAACACATGAAAATAAAATACATAAAGGGAAGTTCTAGACTAATTGGCAACATTACCTTACTACAAACACCAAGAAGACTTATTTATAGTAGGGCTTCAGCCTACTCCCATTGAAGTGACCTGGTAACCTCGTCCCATCCAGCACTTGTAATTGACAAGCACCCAAATCAATAATGTATGAGATGATTTAAGGTCCCAACCAATGGATTTTCAACTTCCAAGGATGGTGCAGATACTTGGAATCATACAACAACACCAACTGCCCAAACCTAAAAATTCTTGTTCTTGATATGACGATCATGTCATGCATTTTGTCTTTATTTTTCTATCTTTTGACTTCATCTACCAAGTGATCGCCTTTTGTCTAATTTCATCATATTATCAATTCTTTCTTCTAGCGCTTTTTTGTCATCTAACCCTCATGCATGCACTATACGTAGTGATGGTAACATGAATTCCACTGGTAAAACATCCTCCATGCCAAACGCCAATAGTGTGGGCTTGTTAAACCTTTTGTAGGTTGTCCTGTATGCCCATAGAACGGCTGATACTTTGTCATCCTAATCCCATCTTCCAATGTCACAGATCTTAGTTAATGTATGACTTAGTATCTTTCTAAATGCCTCAACAATTCCATTTTATTGAGGGTGATACAGGGTAGTCTTATGATGGACCACCACAAATTCTGCTAACAGAATCTGGACTGTTTCATTGAGAAAGTGTGTACCTCTATCACTTGTTAAACTTAAAGGACAACCATACCTGCTGATTATGTTCTCCCACAAATGTGCCCTTGCATAATGGGTTTGTTGACTAAGTACTTCAATGCCATATGGTCTGTCTAGAATATAAATGGTGTCACCAACATATACTGCCTAAACTTATGCAACGTGTAGATAAAAGACAATGCTTCGCGCTCAGTAGTTGTGTAATTTTTCTCTGCTGGTGTCAGCTTTCTACTTGCAAAGCACAAGGGATGTTCAACAATGCCATCACCAAGTTTTTTCAGTACTACTCCCATAGCTGTCCTAGAGGCATCGACATGCATGTGGAAAGGCTTATCCCAAGAAGGAAAATGTACTATGGGCGTCGTGACAAGCCTATCCTTCAAAGTGTCAAATGCCTTTTGTTGTGCCTCTCCCCAATGAATGACACTTTTGTGTTTCAATAATTCCTTCAAGGGCGTGATGATCTCTTCATATCCCTTGATGAACTTCCTATAATATCCCATATGTCCAAGGAATCTGCGCATTGTGCTTTGACTAGTAGGCTCACCTAAACCCACAATTACTGTAAATTTGGCGGGATCTACTAGTAAGCCCTCCTTACATATTATATTCCCAATGAAGGTCCCAAATGGGGTAGAAAAGACACTTTTATTAATATTGAGGGATATCCTCAACTGTCGATATCTTTCAAACATCAATCTTAAGTTATCACAATGGTCCTTAACTAGCCCATACACAGTCCAATCATCCAGATAGACTTGAAGAAACTTATGGATGAAGTCCTGAAAGGATTTTACCACAATGTGCGAGAACACAGCAGGTGCATTCTTTAACCCAAAGGGAATGAATGTATAAGCAAAACTTGCCCACTTAGTAGCAAAAGTTGTCTTTTTTGGGGTTCCTTCACAATCCTTACCTGGTGATAACCTGAAAACCCATTCGTGAAGGAGTAGAATTTGCACCTGACCACTCCCTCTAAAATTTCTTTAGTAAAAGGGGTTGGGAAGGGATAAATGACACATACTTCATTCAAGTCCCTGTAGTCAAGATAGATCCTTATCCTCCCATCCTTCTTGATACTGATGACCATTGGGCTTATCCAATTTGACTCTTCAACAGCCTCAATGATGCCTGATGCTATCATTTTATCTATCTCCTCCTTGACCCGTAAACACAAGTTTGGATTCATTTAATAAGGCCTCTTATGAATTGGGCACACACCTTCCTTCAAATTTATCTTCATCTCCCCCAAGGAATGGTGAACGCCTTTGAGTTCATGGTACTCGCGAGGGAACAAATCTTGGAACTCGCACAACAGATCAATGATCTTTGAAACCTCATTTTTTGACTAGTAATATCTGATGATAGCTTCCTTAGGTTCTTCCTCTGAACCAATGTTAATGTTATTTATTTTCAAGGGCTTATGGTAGGCATGTACTTGCTCATCAGCGTTATATATGAATTCGCACGTACCTACAAAATGGTTAACATCTAGACTCTCTATCTCCTCACCATCGATCACATAAAAAACCTTCCCCTTTTCTTTCTCCATGCACGCATGCTCAAGTTGCATTTCCTCTGATTCCCCTTCATTGGGGTGCATCTCTAAATAAGGCTAACCTAGTAGCTCTAATAGCCTATCTTCTATCATAGCACTATCTCCCATTGTAAGGTGCTTGATTACTTACAATGCCTTATCCACCGATGGTTTGGTACTCCTATACTCGAAGGCTTGAATGAGATCAACCACCAATTCCTTCCAATTACCTATCTGACAGCATGTTTCTGAGTGGATATACCATGCACATGCTTAACCTTTTAATGTGGAATATAGTTTATGCACCCATAATGATGGTGGTAAGGCTTCTGCACCTCCGATCTAGGCCTTCTCACAAGCTTAGACATGGGACGAGGCGGGTTACTTGTCATGATAGTCTTGTATGGTTATGGGTGTGTTGCTTCCGGATAACCTAACTGAGAACGCGATCCTCTCCTCGTGTAATTTCAAGAGATTCTCGTGGTGTGTAGCCCTCCAATGTGCTACAGTTTAGAGCAAGATATATTTCAGCATCCCCCATCTTTCACTCTCATTCCTCTTAGTTGTTACATATTCCTCCAAGGTGCTTAACTGAGCGTGCCTTTTTCACTCTTGTTACATATCCTCTTAGTTGTTGCCCAATTAACTCATAGATCTCATGCGCCCAATTGTCACATGTTATTCTAGTTGTATCACTCACAGAATGAGCATCTTCAAATTGGATAACTCCTTCTATAGGGTGAATGAATTATCTTAGGGTCCTTGATGGAGTGCACATAGGTTCTATCAAGGACTTCCTCTCATAAGGGCTCAATGTAGAGCACTAGATTCCCATATGTCAAAGGGATGACCACTCTTTTCTCCTTGCTCTCAAAGCTTATATACCCCTTGTTAAACCGTAGGCTGGCGTGGTTCTTATAACACAATGGGCACCCAAGTAATGCTGGAAAATTTTCTGCTTCGGCGAGCGCCAAGACTTCAAAGTCTCCAGTAAACTTGGCCCCTTGAATGGTGATAACTGCATCCTTCAAGAATCCAATGGGCATTACCTTTGTCTTGTTTTCCATATACAACACATTTGAATATGGTTGTAATGTAGGCCTTCCCATTTGATGCCATGCATCCAATGTGAGAACATTGATCTCTGATCCTGTGTAAATCAATATGTTACTCAACAACCAACCATCCACAACTGCATTCAATTTGATCTCCTTGTCATAGTCAAGGTTGTGGGGAGGAAGGTTTTCATGCAACACTTGCCTCTCATGCTCCATTCTAAAGCGTGGTACCTTCTCCTGTAACCATTCTCCTAATAAGGGAATTATATTCTCTTGTCTTAACATTTTACACACTTCTTTGACTTCATCTAGGTCCTTCTTCGGAGCCTCAACATTCCTTCTTTGCTCATGCTGCTTGGACTACTCCTTTAGACACTGGATCTCTCCTTGTAAAATCCGAATGACATTCATATTCTCTTGATATACTTCTTTCTGGTGAGTAGGGTCTGGATAATTCCCATGTACCACTTCCTCTCTTGAAACCAAAGTCCTCTGCCTTGGTACTTCCTTATCACGTGTGGCCTCTACCTGTGTTGTCACCAGTACAGGTTCTAACCTTGACTCATACACTACTCTTAGCATCCACTATGCATAAACCTTCTTTATGCTCACCATCCCAGCGCCCTTGTCCTTCTGGTGTTGTTGGCTCATGTGTTCAAACAACTCAAGGCATTCCTCATACTTATGATTTTTTCCACACCATGATCACTGTAATAAATTAGGACACTCATGCCTCTAATGTTTTGTAGGCCCACAGTTATAACACGTTCCTCACAGGAACTCACTTCTTCCTCCTCCCTAGTTACTGTGACCACAAAATCCTTTGTGAAAACATCTTCCATGCATTCGTCCATCTACGCGCCCTTCATAAAAATGGTCATCATCCTTTGAACTGATTGCAAGGCTAGTCTAGCACACACCCATATCAATATCATCATGGATTTGATCAATCATTCTGTAATCCTTGGTATCATGGGTTTTAGAGGTATAGATCTTGCAATAGAAAGAAACATTCTTGTGGATTGCACTCTGGAGTAGAGGGAATTTACCTGCATCATGATCCCCATGGCATATCTCAAAGTCTACCACCATAGCACGTACCATATTTCGAGGGAAATTATCCTTTGTATGTCCCTCCACTTCATAGTCTGTACACCAAATCCCACTATGATCCTCATGCAGTGAGTTTGCAGACAACTTCTTCAACTGCTTGGCCATTGCAGTAACTTGAGCCTCTAGAAAAGGGCTAACACGAGTGTCAATGCTCCCAAAAAATTTGGCACAGAGGGAAGCTTCCAATGCCTCGTGCGGGTCGATGAAAGTATTATGTGACAGAGCCCTTCTAAATGTAGTTATCAATCCTCTGAAAAACCATTGAGCATGTTGAGAAGGATGAATGTCATAGGATAGTTTTGATAAGAGAGTCTTGAAACATGCGTCATACTCCCGCACATTCTCTACCATTCCCTATTGGATCTCCTTCAGAGCACTGATGCTTTTATGCTCAAACTTTGGGATATGGAGCTCTGCTAAGAAGGAATTCTTCAACACGGTATAGTCTACCACTTTCTGATGGGGGTCATACTTCCTATACCAACTATGTGCACACCCTTGCAACGTTGTTGCAAAATGATTTACCTTGCACTCTGGGGTAGTAATTCCCTTCATGCACCATAGTAACTCACACTTGTGCACATTCTTTGGAGCATCTTCAATACCCCTATAGTCTAGTAAGTGCAAAGAAATCTTGAAAAACACTTAGGGAGGTGGTTGGGGTCCTTATCCTCCCGATCTAGAGCCTTGGTTCCCTCTGGTGTTTCATCCTCCACTAGATCCACTAAGTCCTATTCCTCCTGACCCACCAGATTCATCTCCTGTAGTCAGGAAAGGACCAGAAGTGGTCATGCCTAGTGTTCCCAGCGTCCCATTGAGCTATGCACCAATCATTTGTGATATTTTCCCACTACCTATTATATTTCTCGCGCTACTCCCATACGTGATACCCAATCCTTTCGTACTTGCACCTTATCCAAAGATTCCCCCAAATACAAGAATAGATTACATAGCCATGGATGTTCCGAATGAGAAATTATATCTCCTGGGCATAGATCGGTCACTTCCATTGATAGCAACTGAGTTAACAATACTTCTCCCTTGATCTAGAAAACCAAGCTCTAGGGGTTTGTCGTTAGGTGGGTTCAGATGTGTGCAAATGGTTCTTCTCTCTCCATGTAATGAACTCTCATTAAAAGCTGAAGGGGCCTCTCTCCAGTGTTTTCCAAGATGGGGTAGCACAGACGACTCAGGCTCCATGTCCTCTACATGAACCTCAATTCCTTCCCACAACGTCCACCTCCATAGATACATCACACTTGTAACCTCGCATTGTCTAGTCATCTCCCTTTCACGAGCTTCACTATACTTGAGTCGTCTCTCCTCCCTTTCCTTTTCATCCACAATGTCTGCCATCTTCCTCCACCCTAGCTTCTTCTCCCAATGCTCAGATAAGCTTTACCCCGGCCATGGGGAATGGTTCTAAACTCAAAGTAATGACCAAGATCTTCATAGCCAAAGGAATAACATGCAAAAATGATACTCTAGGCTCCCTCAGAAACTCTAACTCAGCAACTTCTAGGTAATAATACTCAAAATAATGAATTCTAAAGTATAATTAGCCAACACTCTCTTCCACCCGTGATCAATAGCATGCGTCCAAGTCAAATATGCATCCTACAACCTCTAATAGTTATCTTGGGTCCACACACACAATCTATAGTACCAACTTGATCTGGATGCATATGCTGAAAGCCATTCATATAGTTCTACTAGGAAACAACAAAAGAATGTCTCATATAACTCATGGTATAGGTTCTCTTCTACCCATCTACATGTATTGAACTCAGGTCTGGTGCTAAATATCTGAGAAAAACTCTTCCTCTATGCTCTTGAACCATGTTTCAACACTTTCTAAGGTTAGGTTCTCTATCATCTCGCATCACAAGGACAAAGATGCATGCCATTTCTCACAACAACTTCGAAAATAGGTCCCGACAACAAAACCAAGATGTATTCATTTTTGTGTGCTTCAAAGAACAGGAAAATCCCATGCACGTTGGCTTATCACCTAGCGGATGTTGGGAACTCACCCGAGGCATGTGCAGGTACCAAGCCCCTCCTTTGTGTGAGTTTTGTGAGAATGCATCATCTATGACAAATACTTAACTACAGAATAATGGAAAAGAACCATGCATTCATCTTGAGAATGGATAGACAAGCCAACAGTGTGTAGGGCATAGCCCCTCTTTGAGTCAGCAAAGTGAAACTGGTTTATTGCTATTCTACTAGCAGGAATCTATGCAAGTCTTACAATATTCTGCCTTCAGGGGTTTGGGATCTCATCCCAGTAGAGGTGTTTCCAACTGTGAAAGGAAAGGAAAGAAGGGAAAGAACAAAGATAAGATAGATCTGAAGGGAGAAAAGAAATGAATTCCAAAGCAGAAAGATCAGAAGGTCTATGTTTTGGGATTGGTAATAAATGGAGCCAAACCTACTTGCATAGATGAACAAAGCAATACTGATGAACAAATGACAAAAGAAGTAGAAGTAGATTCAACAGAATAAACATGCATAGATCTAACATAAGAAAGTTCTAATGCATAACATAGATATTCAGTGTAAAGTCTCAATATCGTATTAATATTTTTCTTCTGTTATAAAAAGTTCAAAGCCTTTTCTTCTTACTTCTATTTTGTTTTATCTAAAAAGTGTCCACACCTTGAATACAACAAGTATCCAAGTATATATAGAAGAAGGAGAAAAGAGAAGGCAAAAGGAAAACAACAACTAATTACAAAATATCTACAAAATAGCTAAAAGTCAATGTTGACTTTGGGCAACTTGGTGGATGACAACATCCCATGGTGCAACATGGATGATGTCATCATTTGTGCCAACATACTCTTAGATATTTACAAAAAGAAAGCCAAGAGGAAGAAGTCTATTCATCGTCGTCTCGCGGCTGAAAGGGGGTATCTTGCTTCTGCTGCTGTTCGGGAGAGGTAATGTGGAACTGGGTCTGATATTCCATGAATTTACTGACCATCGGCTGAAGTTGATCCTGGGCAGGACCCTTTGTATGATCACCGATGACCTCACAAGTCTCCCGCTCATCTCTGAGTTTTTCAGGGAGCTTGAAATATTCATTACCTGCCTCCATCAGGTACCCCACAAAATCACGGCAAGCCAGAAGGTTATTGATGCATTCAGTGTCAAAAGTGGCTTCTGGCCCTAGCCCTTGCGAGATGATCTCCTTGAAGATCCGAATAGTTTCATCTACCTTCCTCAAGGAAAGAAGGAGTGAGCAAGCCCGGAGACATTCTTAGGACAATTTGCTCCATTTGATGCATTGCATCCAGGGCTTCCTCCTTGACCTTGTCTATCTTCTCCAGGATGAATTCCATCTGATCGACCCGGTAGTCCAACGCAGCAAGGATTTTGCTGGGTACCCTGGGGTGATCGAAAATGCCGAATTTTACCAAATCATCGACTGAGTAGTCGAGCATTTTCTGGAACGTCTCGTGTTGCAACCTAGCATGGTCCAACTCTTCGGAGATAGGTCCCGCAATCGCCTGGAGATCTTTGTTCACCTGACTAATGTTCTGATACAATTCGGTGAACTTGACAATTACCTCCTCGCTGTCTTTGAGGATCTGATCTCTCCAGGTGGAAACTGCCATACCTTGTTTGCCAATTTTGGCGTATTCATTTATCTTATCCTGGCTTAGGACCTCAGGAGTTTCGGTGGCAGTTGTAGGAGGTGCACTGCCCATTTTCTGTAGGGCATGGAGAAGATGCTTGTTCTACTCTTTTAATAGCCTCTTCTCTTCCTTTGCTTCTTGGAGCTTCTTGCAAAGGGCATCCACCGCAGATAGGGCCTCTCCTTGAAGACTTTCAGAAGACGTTCCCATTGTGACCTGCGTCACTGTATAATCTGTAGGAGACAGATCCTTTTTATCCTTTGAAGGATTGGGATACGCAATCTCCATTACTCTTTCTCCCGATGCACTCTGAGAGAAGCGAGTTATCGGATTTTGCTTCTTAGCCCCCTTTGCTGGGATGACGGAGAAGTCCATTGGTGCAATAGGGAATTTCCTCTTATGTTGACTCAGGTGCTGAGAAAGCCATGCTGGACCTAAGGGAGCGGGACCAGTGGTGGAAGAGGGAGCAGCTGCAGTGGATGAGGGGAAATGCGTAGAGACACTTGGTGGCGGCATCGAGAGAGAGGCCAAGAAAGTGCTCATGGGAGGGGGAGATACTGCAGGTGAGGTAGTCATGGGAATGGAAGGGAGCTGAGAGATGAGAGAAGAAATAGTGGGGGACAGCTCCGCGAGAGAAGAGAAGATGGAGGACGAGGAAGGGGGAACAGTAGAAGATGGGGGAGAGGATACAACCAAAGGAATGGTCGCTTGAGTCACATGAGAAGGGGGAGAAGGGACGGTGGGAACCTCCATGGTTGTTGCAGTGGCAACATCCTGAATGGATGTGCCCATTGGAACACTCTCTGCCGCTTCTTTCTCTGGGGATGCCAGAGTTACAACTTGTTCCTGTGCGGTGGAAGGAGGGCTCTCAGGAGCTTCTTCTTGAGCGGAGCTTGATTCTCCCTCTTTATCCTTGCCTTTTCCCTTTGGCAGATGTTTCGGCCTGACAGGTGCATTGCCCAAAGGGGACGTGGTGAAATCTACTCCGAGGTAGATAAGGCCATTCATTCTGCACCAGTGTTCTGTTCACCGCAATGTTTCTTTAACCCTTACCTCAATGGTCTGAGGTGCCTTTGTTCTATCTATTTCAGCAAATGGCCAGCTGTCCCCATCCGTGTCTAGATACACCTGATCAACTTCTTGATCGGTAGTTTGATAACCTTTTGGAACAATGGCCACGCCATACTGAATAATCTCTGCCAGGGCCAGGTGAGAGTGATCCTTTCTTCTGAGTTTGACCTCATGATACAGGTCGATGTAGATATCCTCGATCTGTGGAATGTGGATCGGATCGAGTTTTTCCTTAGGGAGGTAATTTCTTGGATCGAAGGTGGGCCTTGCCGGGAAATTGTGCTTTAGATTGAGCAGTTCTAGCTCTGCGAACATTTCCCGGGCTTTGTTGTGGGAAATGCAGGTGTACCTGCCCACTGTAAGGGGGAAAGGAGTTCCACCCTTCTT
The DNA here is from genome assembly GCA_019776745.2 of Taxus chinensis. Classification (NCBI taxonomy): domain Eukaryota; kingdom Viridiplantae; phylum Streptophyta; class Pinopsida; order Cupressales; family Taxaceae; genus Taxus; species Taxus chinensis. Next base: position 167,323,451 of record CM034152.1, read on the forward strand.
TCTCTTCAGACACTTCTCATGGTATGTTATGAGCTGTCTGGACAACTCCAACAGGATCAGCTTAGGGCCAGCATACCTTGGTAATTTGGTGGGCTCCCCCAAGAAGTTAGCTGCTCTGAGATAGGTGAAGGTGGGGAATTGGGTAAATAGTGCTACCCACTTCTCAGTCGTTGTGACTATGCTCTTGGTCATCTGACCATGAGTCATATTTGGCCTCAAAAGGCAGACGATGCCGTAGAAGAAAGCATCATTGATCTTGGTAAACTATGAGATGCTATTTTCCAGCTTCAGCTCTGGGTAGTATTCGTATATCTTCACCTGAGGCCAAACCCTGCATCGGCTCAGTGCTGGATAATCCCTCTCTGAGGCTGCAGCGTAGACTACGTAGGAGTTCATGTAGAACCTCCCCGTTGTGGTGAGTTGTTGGAGCTGCTCAGATATGGTGCTGCTTATGATCTCTGCCCACTCAAAGCACTGATCAGGCACATTCTTATTCATGGTTTCTAGGTACCTGAGCATCCATTTGTGAAAGTAATGGGCATCAGAAAGCCCAAAAACTCTACTTAGGAATGTGATGGTATCACTCAGTTCCTCAGAGAAGTCGCTACGGTGAATAACCTGTGGCCACCTGGTTATCACCTTCTTATTCTTTAAGTACACTTCATTCATCAGCTGCATGCATTTGTCCTCATTATCCTCCCATGCCTTGATGCAGTCTTCTTGGCTTACAGCCACAAAATGTCGGTGGTGGGGAATGCCTAGCATGATCTCAAAGTGTCGGGCAGTGAGGTTGATTATGACCTCGCCCTTTTCATTTTTGACACACCTTGTGTCTTTGTTGTAACAACGGGCCACCACCATCATAAATTCATTATTTACTGCACTGACGGGGATCCCCCCAGCAAAATGTAGACCACTGCCCACCAGCTTGTCCATCCAAGGACTGCCTGTGACCCTCCTGGTTCTGGCCCAGAAATCTTCCATGTCGATGTGACCAAGTTCGGAATCTCTAATGTCTAGGTCACATTCTGCCTGGGACTTGGGCATTCTGACCCTTTGATACTTGTATTTCATCTCTTCCTCTGTAAGCTTAGCCTTACCCTTTGACTTGGTTGGCCTTTTGCTTGATGTAGACATATGTGGATCTGAGTTCAGTTGCTGATCTATAAGAAGAAGGAGTGAAGTCCAACGTAAAAGAGCCATGTTAGCTGTCAGATCTTCCATTAAAGCATCACAGAATGAGGAGTTAGCAATTTTAAGGCTTCTGGGCACAGGGTGTAGGGACACTGCAGGCTGTAGGGTTAATAGTATGGCACACTGAAGCAGAGTGTTACAAGGAATAAATCAGCGCCAAAGGGCGCAGGGCGCAAGGATTTTGCATATAACATCATTGTTGTTGTAAACAGGAGTGCGCCTGCGCCATTATATGTGGTTTTATACTGGGCACAAATAAGTTTGGTGTTGCATGGGAGTAGGATGCGCCAATGGCGCAGGTAATTTGCATGTAACATGGAATTTTGGTGCGCCGAAGGGCACATGATTAATGTGTGTAGCACTAACTTTATGTGCGCAAAGGGGGACTTTGGCGCGGCGCAGGGAAAGCTTGCATGGAACTTGTTATTGTTAGCGGGGTTGCGCTTGCGCTGGGTTTAGGATTTACTCGGTTTATGCATGGCACAGGAATCTTGTGTGCTACAATCAAGGTCAGTGCACCCTCTTGGCGCGACTGTGTTTTCTGTAACAAGGGTGGCGATTGCGCCAAGAGAAAAATGTGGCTCAGAAGCAACTTTTAGGTTTTCTCTCCTTTCTTGATGGGTTTGCGGTCTTTTAGGCTTCCTTCTTCATGGATTTAGATGGTGAAGGGGGCACAACAAAGAGATTTGGTTCATTTTTGAGGCAGAGCCCTCTTGGCCAGCAGATCTAGAAAGAGGGTGAAAACGGCTTGGGAGGGAAGATTTGCAAGAATGGCAGGAGGGGTTTATGGATCTTAGATTTATTTCACCAAACCTCACAAACAACCAACAAAACAAAAACACAAGAGAAACAAGGACCACTTACCTGAAATATATAGAATGAGAGAATGAAGTGGGGTCCATGAACGCGACACGAGAATGACGGGCGCGCTGACAGGTGCAGAGGAATAAAGATTTTCACGTGTTTTTGATTGTGAAAGTGACAGGGTGGATGCGCCTATATATAGGCAAAGGTGTAATAAATGCGCCAACCACTTTTTAAAGGGGTGCACCAAAACACGTGTCGACATGGAAAACTTTGCGCCCTTTGGCGTGGATATGGTTTTGTCAACATGGAATTATCTGCGCCTTGGCACAAATTTAGTACTGTCGACACTAGATTTTGAGCGCCTTGGCACACCAAAACATGGCGCAACATTTTTGTTGTTGACAGGAAGGTGCATGCACCTTGGCGCAGGCAAGAAAGGTGCATCACGGGAAGGTGCAACAATTGTTGTGTCAACACTTCAAAGGGTGCGCCAAAGGAAATAAAGGGGGCAAATTTGGTCTGTGTTACATAGATAAAAGGTGCGCCCAGCCAAAAAAGGACCAAAATGACCAAGTTCGGAAAACTAGATTTCCCAGAAAGGGATTTTACAACATTCCAAACGTTGAGGGACCCCGACGAGGAACCAGAACAAAATTTTGGTATGGTTACCTGTAAAATTGCCCTCGTCAATTTTACAGGATAACAACTGGCTCTTTCTGGGGACTATCTTTGAGTGAAGCTCAAGGGTAGAGAACCCCAGATCAACATGTGCCTATCCATTGGGTTACAGAGTCAAAAACAAGGGTGATGATGGAAGCAAACACACGACAAAAGAAAACACACAACATAAAGAAAACTGTACAAAGAAGAGAGCAAGCTCTACTTCCTGAATATTTTGAGATGCTGCCCGCTATAGGGAAGCGGGAGATCAGTTCCGTCTAGATACGAGAGATAGAAGCTATTCTCTCCATTGAGCTGCTTGATCTTGAAAGGTCCTCTCCATAGAGAATCAAATTTCCCATGCATGCCCTTTGGCTCTCTTTGTTTGTCCCACAAAAGGACGAGATCTCCCACTTGGAAGTCTCTTTGCTTGGCCCTTTTATCGAACAATCTCTTAACTTGATTCTGATGTTCGGTGATCCTGTCGACCACTCTTACTCTTTTTTCTTCAAGCTCTGCTAGATACATGATCCTCTTTTCAAGAGAATTTTGGAAAGTCTCATCTTCAACTGCTCGTGCCAAGCGTAGAGCAGGAAGTTCTGCAGAAATGGGAAGCTCGGCGTTGATTCCATATAACACTTGAAAAGGTGACATACCGAGAGACCTCTTGGGAGTAATGCGGTCTGCCCACAAAGCGTCATACAATGACTTGTGCCATGTCCGCTGACTCTCATCAACTAGCTTCCGTATGATGGTCACTAAGTTTTTATTACTGGATTCTGCCTGACCATTTCCCTGGGGGTAATAATCTGAGGCGTGGGCCAAGATTATCCCGTGTTCATAGCAAAAACAAACAACTTCTCGTGAGGAGAAGTTGGAAGCATTATCAGCAACGATTTTGTGTGGAACACCAAATCTCACGATGATATTCTCTTTGATGAAATTGCAAACAACTTCAGAGGTGGCATTCTTGACAGGAATGGCCTCCACCCATTTGGTGAAGTAATCTGTTGCTGTCAGGACATAACTATGTCTGGCACTCGATTGGGGATGGAGTGCTCTGATAAATTCAATTCCCCACTGCCTGAATGGTTCATCAATAACGACCGGCCTGAGGGGAAAAGCAAGCCAATTTTGGTTTGCCAACAAATTGTTGGCAGAGCTCACATTTTGCTACCCAGGTGGCTGTATCCTGAAACAATGTTGGCCAATAGTACCTGGCCGGATGATCTTGTGTGCCGTCATGGAAGAGGAGAAGTGACCACCACAGGCTGAATCATGAAAACTCTCAAGTAACTTTATCTGTTGTGGCTTGTCAACACATCGCAAGAAGATGCCATCTATTCCGCGTTTGTATAAACAGTCATCCCAGATGACATATCTGGCTGCTCTGAGCTTTATAGCACGCTTCTCCTTTGAAGTTAGATGAGCTGGGCACTCACCGTAAGTGAGAAAGAAAGTGATATCAGAATACCATTCGTCGCTAGTCGCGACAAATAGAACCATGGGTAGAGAATCAGCTTTCTCCAGCTGGCTTTGTGCTCCATCGGTGCAATCATCCTTTTCCTCAGGGTCTTCTGAATCTCGGTTTTCAGCCATGAGCTGACATAGGCCCTTGCCTCTTACCAGCTTGGTTGGTTTTATATCTAGATCATACTCTTGAACCTTTGCAATCCAATTTCCTCGCAAACTCCCTAACTCCTGTTGAGTTAAGATTGACTTGACTGCCGTGTCAGGGACCAGCACCACTGTGTGAGAATTTAGAATATAATACCTGAAGTTCTTGACTGCTTTGACAACGGTGAAGGCATGCTTTTCCAACTGAGACATTTTTAATTCATGAGGCTTTAGGGGAGAGCTCATGAATGCGATCGGGGATTCAACATCCTCAGAATTCTTTTGCATTAGGATGGCCGATACAGTATGCTCAGATGCATAGCTATACATGATAAAATCCTTGGAGAAATCGGGACATACCAGGACTGGTGTGAGTGATGGAGGCTTTTATATCCTCGAATGACGCCTTTCCTTCTTTGCTCCACCGGAAAGTTGGTGACCCTTTCATCATGTTTGATATGTGGCGAGTCTTTTCAGCAAAGTCGGGAACAAAGCGCCTGAGAAAGTTCACTTTTCCGAAGAAAGAGTGAACGCCGGTCTTGCTTGTGGGTAAAGTAAGGCTCTGAATAGCCCTAACCCTTTCGGCATCTATCTTTGTCCCTTCCTTGCTTACAATGTGTCCCAGCAATTTTCCTTCTGTGACCCCGAAAATAGACTTTTTTGGATTTAGGGAGATCCCATGTTCTCGGCATCTAGTCAATACTTGTTCCAAATGATCACAATGATCATTTCACTGTTTAGAGAACACAGTTAAGTCATCCAAATAGACTACGATGACCTTCCCCATCATACCTTTGAATGTGAAGTCCATTGCCCGCTGAAAGGTGGCGCCAACATTGGTCAGACCAAAAGGCATCCTGCTATAGGAAAATGTGCCCCAGGGGGTAGTAAATGTTGTTTTGAATTGGTCTCCAGGTGAGACTTCAATCTGATTATAGCCTGAAAAACCATCAAGCATGGACAACATTTCCGAACCAGTTACTGCCTGCAGAACCTGATCCATTATGGGAAGTGGGTAGTTATCCTTCAAGGACGCTTGATTTAAGTTACGAAAATCTACACATATGCGTATCTCACCATTTTTCTTGTGTACTGGCACAATGTTTGCGACCCAGGTACTGTGATGGATAGGAAAAATGATCCTTGCATCCAACATCTTCTGAATTTCAGCCTGGATGGTACCTGAGATCTTAGGATTATAGTGCCTCTGTTTCTGGCGAAAGGGTTTGACACCTTCTTTCAATGGGATGTCATGCTGGACGTCTTTTGGCTTGAAAGACTTTAGATCGGCATAGGACCATGCCAATACATCCATGTATTTCTTCAGCAATTTGACAAACTTCCACTTTTCTTTGGGTGTGCAACATTTTCTGATGTTCACAAATTACGGATGTTCCACGGTACCTAGATTGACCGGCTTGATCTCTGGGGAGGAGTTAGGATCATCTTGCCTTTTCTTCCTGACAAAACGATCGTGTCTATCGAACAAATGTTCCAGAGAAACCAAACCTTTTGGAATTTTATTTCCTTTGAGCTGACATATGCCATCACTTCCTTTTGATTCCTCGTCTTGATCAGTAACCGATTCACGGCATGCAGAAGTGGATCCTTCAAAATGAAGCTCACTGAAATTCTCTGCCTTTTCCAGGAAGGCAATAAGTTGATTGTCATCATTGAATACCTGCCAGTGCTGAGAGTTGTCTGGCACACTTGGGTGGAAAACTACCTCAATGGTATATGTGTCTGTTTTCAAACCTGGGTGAGGGAGCATGAGGGATGCTGAGATGGCTAATGAGTCGGCCATGTCATTCTGAGCTCTTGGGATGGCTTTTATTGAAAAAGTGTCAAACTCCTCAATGTTGTCCCATACCGCGTTGCGGTAATGCCTGAGCCTTTCATTTTTCACTTGGTATATCCTTTTTACTTGATTTACGACCAACTCTGCATCACCCTGTACTTTTAGGTTCTTGATTCCCCTTTCCTTTGTGGCTTGCATGCCAAGTAGCAAAGATTCATACTCAGCAGTATTATTCGTGTTGAAAAACTGCAACTTGAAAGAGAGAGGAATAATCTCCTCCTCAGGAGATATTAGCACGGCTCCAGCGCCGCACCCACTAGTCACGCAGCTGCCATCAAACTGCAACGTCCATATCTTGTTAAGATCCTCTTCTTGGATGAGAACATCCATTCTATCAGACTTTGTAGACAAGAAATAGTTCCCCATCCCTGATGATTTGAAGAGAATTTGGGCTTTGGGGTCATCAAAATTGGTAACCAAGTATTTCTTTTGAGATTCCGGCTCCAATGTTTGCATTACACCTTTGACGGGGATTCTAGCCTTAGACCAGTCCATATGAATCTCTCCACCAACCTCACTGCAAAAACTCCTTCCTAATAGAATTCCATATGCTGCCAGAATATCGGCAACGAGGACGGTCATCTTTACTCTTTTCTCTGGGAATGCCGCAAATGCAAACTGCGCATCTTTGATTTGACCGATCAACGGAACCTGCTTGGTTTCCAAGGAATAACATCTGCCAAAAGGCTTGGTAAGGGTGAGGCCCAGAGCATGGGTGACCTTTGCCGGCATGACATTATCGGAAGCCCCAGAATCAATTATGCAGTTGCTTAGTTTGTGACCATTGATTAGGAGGGAGAGATAGAAAGGTTCTATTTTTCCTGATGCAGAAGTCGAGGCAACATTTATGCGAGATGCAGGAGGAGTAGAAAGGATTCCTTTTGGGGAAACCTGAGTAGTTATGACAGCTTGGCTTTGGATGTATTCGGTCAACCTTACAAGCTGCTCAGGGTTAGACTGAAGATACTCGGCTTCAGACATTTGGATCTTGGTCTTTTTAGCATGATCAATTATGTCAAACGTGGCCAAGGGTTGCGTTGATGAAGGAATGAGTCCCTCATTTCATGATGGTAGGGTAGGATTACTGGTCTTGATAGGAATATGAGAGGGCTGATTCAGAGGGGAGATAGGGGAAAAATATTTCTTCGAAAAAGACTTAATAACAGGTTGAGCAGGAAGGGGACTACCTCTTTTAGCGATGGTTGGAGGCGTGTTTGACACGGCCTTCTCTTTCTGCATCTTGGTAGCAACTTCTGCTTCTTTTCCTTGCGAGCGGGTGAAAACAACATATGACTGCCCGCTTGCATACCCTTGGGTACCCTCTTCTTCATCAGATTCCTCCTCATCAAATTCCATATACCCAATAGTAGAGTCGCCAGTCGGTTCGCCGACATCTTGATCATCTTCACCTGGCGATGAAGGTTCTTCATAATTTTGCTCCTCTTCTTCGATTTCGGCTAAAGCATTGACCGGAGGGGCCTCAAGCGCCAACCGTGGAGCAGCTGCAGGTAGGCGTGGCCTTTGTGGGACATTGTTAGAAGTGAAATTACTACGTGGGATATCCCGGTATGAAGTGCTAGGAGAAGCTTGAGCTAGCTGCTTCTTTAATGTGAGCAAGTCATTCGCCATCTTTTGAAATGCCGGATTAGATGAAGTGGTGGGAGAAGGGATCAAAGCTTTAGGCTTGGATGGTTCTCTCTTTAATTTTCTAGATATTAGTAGGTTATCTTCAATCTGTATGGCAGCAGCTTAGGCGAGAACCAAAGTAGCGACCTGTTCTTGCAAGAGTAGGAAACTTACTTTTGAGCTCATGGCGTTTACGAAGAAACACTTCTGATTTTCTGGCATTGGCAGCATGGTAGGCGGAACACGGTTGATTAGTGAATTGAAATGGGTGATGAAATCACGCATGGTTTCATTGACCTCCTTCTTTAGGTGAGTGATCTTGGACAGTAACGCGAACGCGTCCTCTGAAGGCTTATACCTTTCTTCAAATGCAGTCCGTAAGGTGGCCCAACTAGTGATAGATCCGGCCGGCAAATGCTGAAACCATTCTGCTGCAGGTCCTTGCAAGGTCTCTAGAAAGAGGTGAACTGACACATCTTCATGGGTCACATCCAGGATACTGCATGACATGATGAATGCAGATATGTGTGAATCTGTGCTTTGGTTTCCGCTTCCATCAAATTTGGGAAAATTCTTCCGGTTTCTGTGAGGGAGCGCGTGAACAGGATGTGGCAAAGCGAGAGGGCCCATAGCATTTCCCCATGGTACTGCCATTTGAACAGCTGGAAAAAGGACGTGAGCTAGAAGCACAGTTCCACTGAGCAGCAAAGCACTGCAAAGTGATGTGGATGCTCCTTGTGAGAAATGCTTCCTTCGTGGAGGTGAGACACTTCTGGATGACCGGTCAGCTGAACTTAGCGATGAGAAGCGTGCCGGTGTAACACTGAAGTTGTGCCTTTGAAGTAGATCGAAAGTAGGATCGACTTCTCCACGAGCTCTCCTGCTACGAGTAAATGGTTCACCCGCCAGTGTACCTTCCAGATCTGCAATATTTTGGAGCAAATTTTAAAAACTCTTTTTGGTTGTACTTGCTGATTTTCTGATTTTTTTGACAAAAATCAGCAGCATGTACCTTTTCTAAATATTTAATTTTATCCCCTCTTTTGAAACCGATTGTGGTTTAATGACAAAGATAATGAGGATAAAATAATGGCCAACTTAGTAGGCTGATTTTCAGATCTTAGAGTTGAATTTTGGCAAGGGTTTGAAATTTTGCAAAACAGTCAAAAACTCATATCTACGGAAAAATACGGGTTTTTGTAAAAACTCAGTGAACTAAAGATCTCTAACTAGTCCCGATCTATGGATCCCTGAAGAAAATTTTCAGTTTGGATCACTTTTGCAAAAAATTTGGATTTTGAAGAAAAGTTAAAATTTGCAAACAGGTAGTGATTTTTTGATTTTTACTGATTTTCTAACATACCACTATCATAGATCTGTTAGATCTGTTCGATCCCCAGTAGAGTCGCCAAAAACTGTTGGTCTGAAAATCTGTCGGGTGGACAGATCTATGGATAGATGAGCCAACAGTGTGCAGGGCATAGCCCCTCTTTGAGTCAGCAAAGCGAAACTGGTTTATTGCTATTCTACCAGCAGGAATCTGTGCAAGTCTCACAATATTCTGCCTTCAGGGGTTTGGGATCTCATCCCAGTAGAGGTGTTTCCAACTGTGAAAGGAAAGGAGAGAAGGGAAAGAACGAAGATAAGATAGATCTGAAGGGAGAAAAGAAATGAATTCCAAAGTAGAAAGATCAGAAGGTCTATGTTTTGGGATTGGTAATAAATGGAGCCAAACCTACTTGCATAGACGAACAAAGCAATACTGATGAACAAATGACAAAAAAGTAGAAGTAGATTCAACAGAATAAACATGTAGATCTAACATAAGAAAGTTCTGATGCATAACACAGGTATTCAACACAAAGTCTCAATATTGTATTAATATTTTCTTCTGTTACAAAAAGTACAAAGCCTTTTCTTCTCACTTCTATTTTTTATCTAAAAAGTGTCCACCCCTTGAATACAACAAGTATCCAAGTATATATAGAAGAAGGAGAAGAGAGAAGGCAAAAAGAAACCAACAACTAATTACAAAATATCTACAAAATATCTAAAAGTCAATGTTGACTTTGGGCAACTTGGTGGATGACAACATCCCATGGTGCAACATGGATGATGTCATCATTTGTGCCAACATACTCTTAGATATTTACAAAAAGAAAGCCAAGAGGAAGAAGGCTATTCATCATCATCTCACGGCTGAAAGGGGGTATCTTGCTTCTGCTGCTGTTCGGGAGAGGTAATGTGGAACTGGGTCCGATATTCCATGAATTTACTGACCATCGGCTGAAGTTGATCCTGGGCAGGACCCTTTGTATGATCGCCGATGACCTCACAAGTCTCCCGCTCATCTCTGAGTTTTTCAGGGAGCTTGAAATATTCATTACCTGCCTCCATCAGGTACCCCACAAAATCATGGCAAGCCAGAAGGTTATTGATGCATTCAGTGTCAAAAGTGGCTTCTGGCCCTAGCCCTTGCGAGATGATCTCCTTGAAGATCTGAATAGTTTCATCTACCTTCCTCAAGGTGAAAGAAGGAGTGAGAAGGCCCAGAGACATTCTTAGAACAATTTTCTCCATTTGATGCATTGCATCTAGGGCTTCCTCCTTGACCTTGTCAATCTTCTCCAGGACGAATTCCATCTGATCGACCCGGTAGTCCAACGCAGCAAGGATTTTGCTGGGTACCCTGGGGTGATCGAAAATGCCGAATTTTACCAAATCATCGACTGAGCAGTCGAGCATTTTCTGGAATGTCTCGTGTTGCAACCTAGCATGGTCCAACTCTTCGGAGACAGGTCCCGCAATCACCTAGAGATCTTTATTCACTCGGCTGATGTTCTGATACAATTCAGTGAACTTGAAAATTACCTCCTCGCTGTCTTTGAGGATCTGATCTCTCCAGGTGGAAACTGCCATACCTTGTTCACCAATTTTGGCGTATTCATTTATCTTATCCTGGCTTAGGACCTCAGGAGTTTCGGTGGCAGTTGTAGGAGGTGCACTGCCCATTTTCTGCAGGGCGTGGAGAAGATGCTTGTTCTGCTCTTTTAATAGCCTCTTCTCTTCCTTTGCTTCTTGGAGCTTCTTGCAAAGGGCATCCACCACAGATAGGGCCTCCCCTTGAAAGACTTTCAGAAGATGTTCCCATTGTGACCTGCGTCACTGTATAATCTGTAGGAGACAGATCCTTTTTATCCTTTGAAGGATCGGGATACGCAATCTCCATCACTCTTTCTCCCGATGCACTCTGAGAGAAGCGAGTTATAGGATTTTTCTTCTTAGCCCCCTTTGCTGGGATGACAGAGAAGTCCATTGGTGCAATAGGGACTTTCCTCTTATGCTGACTCAGGTGCTGAGAAAGCCATGCTGGACCTAAGGGAGTGGGACCAGTGGTGGAAGAGGGAGCAGCTGCAGTGGATGAGGGGAAATGCGTAGAGACACTTGGTGGCGGCATCGAGAGAGAGGCCAAGAAAGTGCTCATGGGAGGGGGAGATACTGTAGGTGAGGTAGTCGTGGGAATGGAAGGGAGCTGAGAGATGAGAGAAGAAATAGTGGGGGACAGCTCCGCGAGAGAAGAGAAGATGGAGGACGAGGAAGGGGGAACAGTAGAAGATGGGGGAGAGGATACGACCAAAGGAATGGTCACTTGAGTCACATGAGAAGGGGGAGAAGGGACGGTGGGAACCTCCATGGTTGTTGCAGTGGCAACATCCTGAATGGATGTGCCCATTGGAACACTCTCTGCCACTTCTTTCTCTGGGGATGCCAGAGTTACAACTTGTTCCTGTGCGGCGGAAGGAGGGCTCTCAGGAGCTTCTTCTTGAGTGGAGCTTGATTCTCCCTCTTTATCCTTGCCTTTGCCCTTTGGCAGATGTTTCGGCCTGACAGGTGCGTTGCCCAAAGGGGACGTGGTGAAATCTACTCCGAGGTAGATAAGGCCATTCATTCTGCACCAGTGTTCTGTCCACCGCAATGTTTCTTTAACCCTTACCTCAATGGTCTGAGGTGCCTTTGTTCTATCTATTTCAGAAAATGGCCAGCTGTCCCCATCCGTGTCTAGATACACCTGATCAACTTCTTGATCGGTAGTTTGATAACCTTTTGGAACAATGGCCACGCCATACTGAATAATCTCTGCCAGGGCCAGGTGAGAGTGATCCTTTCTTCTGAGTTCGACCTCATGATACAGGTCGATGTAGATATCCTCGATCTCTGGAATGTGGATCGGATCAAGTTTTTCCTTAGGGAGGAAATTTCTTGTATCGAAGTTGGGCCTTGCTAGGAAATTGTGCTTTAGATTGAGCAGTTCTAGCTCTGCGAACATTTCCCGGGCTTTGTTGTGGGAAATGCAGGTGTACCTGCCCACTGTAAGGGGGAAAGGAGTTCCACCCTTCTTTCTCTTTAGACACTTCTCATGGTATGTTATGAGCTGTCTGGACAGCTCCAACAGGATCAGCTTAGGGCCAGCATACCTTGGCAATTTGGTGGGCTCCCCCAAGAAGTTAGCTACTCTGAGATAGGTGAAGGTGGGGAATTGGGTAAATAGTGCTCCCCACTTCTCAGTCGCTGTGACTATGCTCTTGGTTGTCTGACCATGAGTCATATTTGGCCTCAAAAGGCAGACGATGCCATAGAAGAAAGCATCATTGATCTTGGTAAACTGTGAGATGCTATTTTCCAGCTTCAGCTCTGGGTAGTATTCATATATCTTCACCTGAGGCCAAACTCTGCATCGGCTCAGTGCTGGATAATCCCTCTCTGAGGCTGCAGTGTAGACTACGTAGGAGTTCATGTAGAACCTCCCCGTTGTGGTGAGTTGTTGGAGCTGCTCAGATATGGTGCTGCTTATGATCTCCGCCCACTCAAAGCGCTGATCAGGCACATTCTTATTCATGGTTTCTAGGTACCTGAGCATCCATTTGTGAAAGTAATGGGCATCAGAAAGCCCAAAAACTCTACTTAGGAATGTGATGGTATCACTCAGTTCCTCAGAGAAGTCACTACGGTGAATAACCTGTGGCCACCTGGTTATCACCTTCTTATTCTTTAAGTACACTTCGTTCATCAGCTGCATGCATTTGTCCTCATTATCCTCCCATGCCTTGATGCAGTCTTCTTGGCTTACAGCCACAAAATGTCGGTGGTGAGGAATGCCTAGCATGATCTCGAAGTGCCGGGCAGTGAGGTTGATTATGACCTCGCCCTTTTCATTTTCGACACACCTTGTGTCTTTGTTGTAACAGCGGGCCACCACCATCATAAACTCATTATTTACTGCACTGACGGGGATTCCCCCAGCAAAATGTAGACCACTGCCCACCAGTTTGTCCATCCAAGGACTTCCTGTGACCCTCCTGGTTCTGGCCCAGAAATCTTCCATGTCGATGTGACCAAGTTCGGAATCTCTAATGTCTAGGTCACATTCTACCTGGGACTCGGGCATTCTGACCCTTTGATACTTGTATTTCATCTCTTCCTCTGTAAGCTTAGCCTTACCCTTTGACTTGGTTGGCCTTTTGCTTGATGTAGACATATGTGGATCTGAGTTCAGTTGCTGATCTGCAAGAAGAAGGAGTGAAGTCCAACGCAAAAGAGCCATGTTAGCCATCAGATCTTCCATTAAAGCATCACAGAATGAGGAGTTAGCAATTTTAAGGCCCCTGGGCGCAGGGCGCAGGGACACTGCAGGCTGCAGGGTTAATAGTATGGTGCACTGAAGCAGAGTGTTACAAGGAATAAATCAGTGCCAAAGGGCGCAGGGCGCAAGGATTTTGCATATAACATCATTGTTATTGTAGACAGGGGTGTGCCTGCGCCATTATATGTAGTTTTATACTGGGCGCAAATAAGTTTAGTGTTGCATGGGAGCAGGATGCGCCAATGGCGCATGTAATTTGCATGTAACATGGAATTTTGTGTGCACCGAAGGGTGCATGATTAATGCGTGTAGCACTAACTTTATGTGCGTAAAGGGGGACTTTGGCACGGCGCAGGAAAGCTTGCACGACACTTTTGTTGTTGTTAGCGGGATTGCGCCTGCGCCGGGTTTAGGATTTACTTGGTTTATGCATGGCGCAGGGATCTTGTGTGTTGCAATCAAGGTCAATGTGCCCTCTTGGCACGACTGTGTTTTCTGTAACAAGGGTGGCGATTGCGCCCAGAGAAAAATGCGGCTCAGAAATAACTTTTAGGTTTTCTCTCCTTTCTTGATGGGTTTGCGGTCTTTTAGGCTTAACTCCTTCATGGATTTAGATGGTGAAGGGGGCACAGCAAAGAGATTTGGATTCATTTTTGAGGCAGAGCCCTCTTGGCCAGCAGATCTGGAAAGAGGATGAAAACGGCTTGGGAGGGAAGATTTGCAAGAATGGCAGGAGGGGTTTATGGTTTCTCAGATCCATATCACCAAACTTCACAAATAACCAACAAAAAACAAAAACACAAGAGAAACAAGGACCACTTACCCAGAATATATAGAATGAGAGGAACGAAGTGGGGTCCACGAACGTGACACGAGAATGACGGGCGTGCTGATAGGTGCAGAGGAATAAAGATTTTCACATGTTTTTGATTGTGAAAGTGACAGGGCAGATGCGCCTATATATAGCCAAAAGTGTAATAAATGTGCCAACCACTTTTTAAAGGGGCACACCAAAACACGTGTCGACATGGAAAACTTTGCACCCTTTGGCGTGGATATGGTTTTGTCAGCATGGAATTATCTGCACCTTTGGCGCAAATTTAGTACTGTCAACACTAGATTTTGAGCGCCTTGGCACACCAAAACATGGCGCAACATTTTTGTTGTTGACAGGAAGGCGCATGCGCCTTGGCGCAGGCAAGAAAGGTGCATCACGGGAAGGTGCAACAATTGTTGTGTCAACACTTCAAAGGGTGTGCCAAAGGAAATAAAGGGGGCACAGATCTAGCCTGTGTTACATAGATAAAAGGTGCGCCCAGCCAAAAAAGGACCAAAATGACCAAGTTCGGAAAACTAGATTTCTCAGAAAGGGATTTTACAACATTCCGAACGCTGAGGGACCCCGACAAGGAACCAGAACAAAATTTTGGTATGGTTACTTGTAAAATTGCCCTCGTCAATTTTACGGGATAACACAGTGTAGACCAGATTCATGCATCAGAACTAGACTTAGGTCACTCATATTACAAAGAAAAAACACAGGCCCTTCCCCTTGATATTCCATTACTTCTACAGATCTTCTAAACCCAATCCATATATTTCTGCAGAGCTTCACCTCTCATCTTCGTCCTCTGCTCTACTTCCTTCTCACCAAAATTCCCTTTTCTTCTACCAGACGCTTGAATATATAGCTTCAGTAACCACCACCAAGCCTTTCTAAATTTATGGATTGATTGCTAAGTTTCCAAGGTGGTCCTCCAAGGAATCATGCCTCTTTCACATCCAAGCTCTCCACTCTTCGTAATGATTTCTTTCAAGATCCTTCTAATGCAAGGAATATTCCTTTCGTGGGTACCAAGTTTTTGGGCTGACACCTTATCCACTCTGTATGTAAAGTTAGGTCATGGTTTTTTCGTGTGCTTCCAGGAATGTTAAATGCTGCTAAGTCCCAAAACCCTTTCTCTACCTTGTGTGCGCGCCACGGGTTCTGCTAAACCCTTTTAAAACCCTGTCCTGTGTGCCTTCACCTTACACGCCATTCTCCAACTAGGCCTTACATGCCCAGGCACCTTCTTGTACTTAACCAATATTTTAGGGTCCCAACACTTGGCAAGTATTTTCCATGAGTAACCTATATACACTGGGGTAGAAAGCATTATAGATATCCTCTATGTGAGCCCTAAATCTGTGGGCATAGAGTTATGTGTATTATTAATTTACTTCACTAATGTCTCTTATTTTTCATGGTGGACAAAAATCAAGGTACACTAATACTCCAAAGATAACATCTACAAAATATGAATCCATATAGAAATGATTATTTTGAATGAAAAATTTATCCCTACATGTGAATAAATTTTATGACATGACTTAGCCAAGGGATGGAATTTCCCCTTCATCAATAATCAAAGAAAGTAAGGAGATCTAGGAGACATCTAATTTTTTGATGGAAGGATTTTCATATAATTTATTCATCAACGCCATTCCAATCCTCGTACCATACCTAAATCTTTGGATGAAGATATTATTCAAACTCTCATCAGCCATGTTATCAATTGGGTCCTTGACCCAATTCCACATAATGGTTTCAATATCATGGGCAGCCATTCATAACTTGATAGTTATGGGATTATAGAAAATGGTAGCATTGAGTAGCTTATAAAATACTTTAAAAGCAACACTAGAAATGAAATCTACCTTATTATTTTCTTCCTTTGACAACAAAAGTCCTTCCTTGACCATGGTAAGGGTAAAAATGGGAGAAAGTAAATTAGGGCATGAAAATGCCTCTAGTTTACTTGCAACCTAGCCCAATTTGGCCCTTTTGAGCACCCAAATATCTATGGATCTTTGAACTTAGTCTGCAAGTATGTCATCTTCATAGATGGCATCCACCAAGGTCCTTTCTCTCTAAATTGCTAAAAAAAATAGTAGACTAATGAGGCAATTCATGGTCTAATGATGTGAGGTCAAAAATTGTATCCCTCACCATCCTTTGAGCTTTGTAGGAATATATAAAAGCATCGACATTTAAATGTCCTACCTCTCCCACCATGGTTATGATATTTTTAGGATCTAGAAATGCATTTATATAGAGTCCTTAGGATTTGTAAGATTATATTTTTATAAAAAATGCTATATTCAGGCTTTGCAAAAGTTTTCAAAAATGATGCTTTGTAAATTGCCCTAATTAACACATTCATTTTAGATTGCACAATTTATCAACCATGATTCAATACGATCTACATTAATGACACATAATACATGGTTTGATGTTTTTTCACATCAGGGAACATTAATTTTTGAATTAATTTTTTTTGAAGGTAGGCCTTACACATGTGCAAGCTATGTTTTATCATAGTTTTTAGCTTTAATTATCCCTTCTTGGACCTCTGGATGCCACATGGATACTATGTAGGAGGCTACATGTATGGGTGTGATAGGCCCAAGGATTTCATATGATGATGTTTCTTTCAACATTTTTTATTTCTCCTTTGTCTTTGGTTCTTACACTTGCAAAGTGTGTGGCTTCGAATGGGTGAAGTGCGATCATATTCATTGGACATTACCTTCTTCCATTCTTAGGTGCGAGGTTTAGGACCCTTGCACTTAATAAGTGTGATACTTTATTTTGTGTTATTTTGCATTTGAAATGTGTGAGCCTTCCTTCCTTGATTGTGAGGAGAAAAAAAATGAATTTAGTCTAAATCATCAGTTTCGTGAATAATAAATCCTCACAAATGTAAATTGTGAAGAGAAATTTAGAAAATTACGAGAAGAAAGAAATTTTGAAGTAGCAAGGAAAATATAAAGTGTGAGCATGAAAGAAAATCCAAGTGCGAGTGAAAGTGATTTATATTTTTCTAAGTGCAAGTAGTAAGTAGAGATTAAAATGTGAGCACTTAATAAAGGACTTAGAAAAAAGAGAGAACACTATTAATATGGTAAGGGTAATACCCAAGTACTAACAACTAATTTAAACTGAATTGGGTCCCTACTTTAAATATCATCACTTTAAAACAATTGGGGCTGTTATGCGATAAAAAAATCTAGTCGTGCCTCTTCATCCAATAATTAAAGGAATATCATTTTCTCAATGCGGTTGGATTTCATTGGGGTTATTAATCTCAATTATTCTAAAAGCCATAAATTCATCCTTACAACTTCTGGCATGTTGAGTTATAGATGTTGTCATTGATGTAAAATATAATTAATGAAAAAGAGTATCATGGAGAAGGATTAGATGATTCTTAGTAAGTTGATGACATGGATATTGAGGTGGCTTCATGATGGCATGAGGTGTTTTAGTGAGATTGGCATTGGTCTTGCAAGCCCAATCAGGTGACCTAGCTAGCCTAGGAAATGATAGTGCATGGTTGAATGAGAGTTTATTTATGGTCTTTAGGATCTATGGTAGGAGTATGGAGAGAATTTCTAGGGATATCTTTTAGGCACTCACATTAGTTTTAGATTGTAGGTACAAGTTGAAGGCCAAGATTACAGGAGCTTCATCTAGACTTAGGTCTAGGTGCTTAGAGGCATGAGGTTGATTTTTGGAGCCATGAGAGATCTCATATATGCATGTAGTTAAGTGTTTCATGATGTTAATAAGGATTTTAGGACCTTTTGGAGAGGTTTCATGATGAGTTATAGTGTTGGTTCACTTGACCCTAGCATAAACCATGTAAAACCCCAAGGGATAGTCATGTACATGAGATGAGTATGAGAAGATTAAGAAATATTTGAGCCATGATGATGATTTGAGATGATGTTCACAAGAGGTGTTCCTAGAGGTGTGAGAAAATTTTAGAGTCATTAAAAATAATATTTTGCAAGTTAAGTTGTTTTTGGTGAAACAATTTCAAGAGGAATGTGATTTCTAGCTAAAATTGCACCTTTTGATGCTCACCCTAAATTGTGTGAGTTGCATGGGACCTTGTGGATTTTAGGGATGATTTCTAAATTAAACTAATAAGGTTCCAAAAAAACAATTTGAGTTCATTTCATATTCCACAATTTTACATGGGAATGTTAATAAGGTAAGCATCGTTTCTGTGTGCTTGAAACCCTAACTTGAAAGTGGTAGGAGAGAGTTTGTCTATAAGTGATTATAATTGATTTATAGTGCTAGTATTGTTAGAATTGTATGATTGTATACAACTACTCCATAGGTTTCCATAAAGGTATTTTAGATAATGCTAAAGATGATTTAGGCCCAACCTAAAAAAGGCTAATGTTTTTAAAGAAGTTCAGTTTGTGACATAAGTTGTTTGAAGGAAGGTGACAAAATAAATTGACACTATATTTAGACATGGGAGTTTTAACTAATTTATGTTGGTTTCAAATTATGGTTGATATTATAAATGGATAATTTTGTTCCCTTATTTATAAATATTGGTTTTTGGGTAGTCTTGGAACAACTTGTGCTAAACAGTTAAATTGCAAGAGCTACATGTGAAGGATTTATAGACTCCATTCAAGTTTTGTTGTGATGTTGGCTCAAAGATATTTCCATTGGTTTATGAAAATTTAGTTTTTTGATATGGTATGAGAGAAGTTATGACCTATTGTTTGAGGGTTAAATTTTGACGATGCTTGAGTCTAAACATGGTGCTAATGTAGCTTCATGAGGTAAGATGATGGTACTGATTTTTTTAATGCTTTTTGAAGGTTGATGAGTTATTTGAAATAATTTATAATGGTGTTAAATTATTTTGTAAAGTATGGAAGTGATTTTTGAGGTGATGGATCATGTTAAGCTGAAGGCTTTGTTCTTGAGTCCTATAAGGCTTAAGGAATCAGTTTAAGAGATGGAATTGGTTAAAGGCCTCTCACTTGGAGTTTGAAGGAAATGTAAGATGTTATAGAAATTAGGATTCATATGGATTTATATATGGTATATGTATTTTATTTATGATTAGTTTTGATTGGTCATCCAGGTATGATTTGTGAAGAAGAAGGTTTGCTTGTTTTTCAGGACAAATATTTCTTAGGCTAAAGAATAAGGTGAATGAGGCATGAGATGGATTATATCATACTTGATATCATTTTTGTAGTGAATATGTATTAATTTTGTTCCTATTAAGTCCATTTGAGGATGTCTTGGAAGTGATGCAGAAAGGGTGAAAACTAGTTGAGTTTGTAAAACTACTTTCTAGGTAGCTTGATTTGGTGAAGAGGAAATTTGTTATGGTTTTCCCATGTGGATGTTTCATGAGATATATCATGCATATATGTATATATAAATGTATTTTGGATTCCAATGATTGGTTACATTCCATAATTTATTTATGTTTTGGTGGTGCTTGAGGTCCAAAGGTGAAGACAGAGGTCCTGGAAACAACTGTTTTGAGAATGATATGAGCCTTCTTGAGTTGAGTTATGATAATTTTTGATTATTTAAAGCTAATTAATGACCATGGATGATGTTTTATGTCATATTTGACATGTATGGTGAATTTTGGAGCTTGAATAATCATAATGGTTTTGCATTTTTGGTTTTATCTCATCTGAGTGATGGGGTTTTGAGCTTGTTTAGTGCTAGTTTGGGCATGAATGACGACCTACATGGGCCCAATATGGATATTTTTATGATTTTTTTGATATATTTTTAAGTTTTATTGGTTAATATAAATAGGATAAGGACCAAAATTATTTATGTTTTATGAAATGAGAAGCATATAAATGTGTTAGTTTTAAGTTTAAATTTGGTTGAATCTAGTGCTCTAAGAGGGAAAATGTGACCTGTATAAGGGTGTGAAAAGCTGTATGAAGACATGTTTTCATAGATGATTAATTTTGAAAAATGTTAAGGAATGTTATAGGACATGTGAGTAATGGTATTGGAGTCCAATTAAATTCCATGAAAGAATAAGAAAGAGTGAGCTAGGTGAATGAGGGTTTGAACATGGTGTTTGTGGAGATGGAGTTGAATTTGTCATCTCCATCAGTTGTGGTCAGAAAAAAAATTATAGATAATCAATATTTAGGTGGATGAGTTTGTTCTTAATCATCTTAGGGGGTTGCATCTCCTTGTAGAGTGGGTGATTCACTAAATTTAGGGTTGGTGCTCCTTGTAGGGTTGGTGTTCTCACTAAATTTGGCAATCATGCTCCTTTGAAATTGTGTAATCTTCACTAAATGAGTATTTGTGTTGATTAATATAAGAAGATTTTTAGGTGGGTTTTATTCCCCTTGAGGGTTTCCCATTTACATATGGTGTTCATGTGTCATAATATTTGCTTTATGTTCTTGTGAATGGTTAATACACACCTAATGTGCTTATAAGGTCCGAATGCATGTTAAATGAATGAATGTATGAAATTTAATTGATGTTAAATGTTTAAAGTTTTTTAGGACTGATTCATTCAAATCCCCCTCTTATTCCATTTTGCTTCCAAAAATTGGTATCAAAGCAGGTCCTTTTGGAGAAGTTTGAAAACTTGAAGGAGATCCTCTTGAAGAATAAAATTCATGGGTAAACCATCAGATGTTGAAGAAACCCTTAAAAAGAAGTATGATGTTTCAGAATCAATCATTTAGAGTTTTCAAGAACAAATGAGTTGCATGGTAGATGA
Organism: Taxus chinensis; assembly: GCA_019776745.2. NCBI lineage: Eukaryota > Viridiplantae > Streptophyta > Pinopsida > Cupressales > Taxaceae > Taxus > Taxus chinensis. Next base: position 167,344,431 of record CM034152.1, read on the forward strand.
TCATGGTCAAGCCATTCAAGTTTTGGAGTCACAAGTGGAGAGGGTGTCTAAAACCCTAAATACCAAAGAAGAAGATTGCAATAGGTATGAAGATGAGTTGAGATCCTTAAAATCAGAGTTAGAGAAGGTACACAGTAGGTTGCAACCCTATGAGAGGTTGGAGAAAAGTTCAAATTTCCTAAATTATATATTGGAAATCCAAAGGGTAACAAATGAAAAATATGGTTTAGGCTATAAAGAAGATCATTCAGAGAAGCATGAAGCTGCCAAATTTGTACCTAGTAATGTTGCAAAAGCTATGATGGATGTTAAAGATATCAAGAAGGTTATTAGGCATCCCAATGCAATGAATTTTATAAGTAAGTTCAATGGTGTTTGTTACTCTTGCAATAACTTTTGTCATAGAGCTAGGGACTATAGGAGATCTTTTAAGAATGAATTTCTATGGAGAAATGGTTGGCATGATCATTCATATCAGTCATGAGATATTACATGCTATAATTTCCATAAGAAGGGTCATATTGCCAAGTTTTGTCATCAAGAGTATCCTAATCATATTTGGAGGAATGAAAATAAGTATGGATTTATGTGTTATAGTTGTAATCAGATTAGACATACAACTAGATATTATCATCAAAAGCGTTCTAAAAAAGGATGGAATAATCTTTTAGAGGTAAGAATTCTATTCTTCTTGTTTCAAGTGTATAATGTTGGTCACATTGCAAGGTATTGTAGGGTGAAGGTGAACACATATAAGAGGAAGGATGATGTTAAGACTGATCATGTTGGAAAAGTAAAGGAAGAGCTCATGTCTACTCCATTCAAGAAGGAAAAAGAAGGTCCTAAATTTTTTGGATTTCTCTAGTCATGATGAATATATTTCTCATAAAGGTTCTATCCTGATGTTGTAGAACCTCAAGATTTTTATTATCTTCTCATGAAGACCTCAAGAAGAGTAAAAAGAATAAAAGGTACAAAAGTTAAGAGATTTGATGAAGGATCTTGGTATCATGTCCCATGTGGACATGGATGTTCTACCTTTCTAGGTGAATGTTGAATTTCATTGATACCTCCATTAGGATTCATAGGGTCATCATTCTAAATGAGTTGAAGCATGTAAAGGTATGTATATCATAATCAATGTCTTGTCAAAAAAATGGTTATGGTTGTCCATATTCATGTGTCATAAGTCATTGTGTCAATGTTTAGATAATAAAGTCTTGTGCACCATGTCATTAACCTAAGGTACAAGTTTTCTTTAATATGTAGTAAGTCATGAAGTTGAGAGTAACTCAAACAAAATTTGAGTCAAGTATAAAAAAGTTGTCAATAAGTAAATGATTTTATTAAGTAATAGTCAATGTTATGTATGTTCATCTAGTTGATTCAAGTTATGAGTCTTCATTAAAATATAAGGTCTTTTCACACATAAAATGATAAGGTTACAGAAAATGTCATAGTGGTTGAAAATTAAGTTCTATAAAGTGTTAGGTCAATATTGGTTGGATCATGTTCAATATAAGGGTTGTATTAAAGGCCACCTATCAAATATTAAAATGGTTAACCCATAGCTAATGATTGATGAGATAGTAGCCTTATGAGATTGATTTTGGTATAGATAAGAGTCCAATTCTATGATCTTCAAATATGTAAGTCATCCTTAGTGATAATTTGTTCCATGGTCTTTTAGTCTTGGCTATCAAAAGTGTCAATTATACCCACTGATCATGGTATCTTCAACAATCAATGAAATTGTTACTAAATCTTTGCTATCCTGCATATTTATCAAGGATTTTATGTTGTCATCAAGATATGAATACTAATACATAAACTTGAGTTATTGAATCTTGTGTTCATGTGAAACTATTAGATCTGACTTAATACTCTTTGTCTAAAGCCATACATGTAAGTAAGGCTATATCAATATAATCTAGATGGTGGTCATGTAAAATAAGAGATTTTCCAACTCAATCTTCAATAAAATATCATGGTTACCTATTTTCATCTTTTGAAGAAGTTGAAGTATCATGGTCAGATTTACCTTTAAAATATAAACTATTGTCAGATATTACTTGACATTGTACTTAGAAACACATGATAGTGTATCAGGGCAGAATTTGGTTTTCTTAGTTAGGAACACAAAGTATCCCTAATTCAATGTAAATCTTATAAATCTTAGGAAAGTACTATAGTTATAAAGTGTTATTAGGTCAATGATTCTTTCTATGGAACTTAAATCTAAAATATGCAAGTTCAATGATCTTTGTAGGTCTGGGTATGATTTAAGAAAAAATCTGTCCTTGATCAAATAGGTTCAAGATGTTTTCCAACTAGTTATAAGTCATATTAGGTTGTTACAAGTATGGTGGAGAAATAAATGTTTAAGGTTTGAGGCATGTTTGAGAGAAGTTGCCCTTAAATATGTATTGCATCAATTATTTTAAGATCTAAACATGACCTTAATATCTAGAAATTAAAAGTCTGATCTCATAAAGATTCAAATGGCCTTTTAGAGTGACTCAAAATCATGTTTTTGAAACTATGAGAAAAGGATTGTTATGTATAATGAATTGTACATTTGAAAGATTGAGTACTTGTAAAGTTACATAACCAAAATTTCAAGGTGAAAGATCCATAGAGAAATTTGTATGAGTAGGTATCTATTATCAGATTGTATGATCCAAGAAAGCATATTTTAGTTCAGAAAGGTGTTCAATGAAGCTTCTGATCTCTAAATAAAGATGGGTATGCTTACAAGTGTATGTAAATTTCTCATGTATAATTTAAAGGAAATAAGTTGAAAACTCATCAATTTTAGAATTGCATTTTTCCTTAAAGGTATGAAGGGAGTCCCAAAATTATATGTTTAGGTTTTAGAATTAATGTTCAAGTTAATTTATTAGTAGCTTGAAGATCCCTAATGAATGATTTTATGTTGTGTATATCACATAAAAAATCATAATTTAATTCCAAGGTAGTGTAACGTTCAAGAGTTATATAGTGTTCAAGACATGAAATCAAGATGTAAAATAATCCATATCCAAGTTAACAGAATATAAGAAATATGTAAGGATATGAAATATGTTATTAATAATTCTTGAAGAATAGATTGTCTTCATAGTGAAGCCTTGAAATTTATTTTCATGATTATATTGTACATACTAGGTAAGAGTTGAAATCCTATACTATGATAAAAGAAGTCCTATGTGCATTAGTCATTCAATACTTTGTGAAACTTATATGAATTCTTGTTCAAGATATAGGAAGGTTTAATCATGGTGGAGTTCTAAACAAATGAATCAAATAATTGAGTTGATAAGCACATGTCATAAAACCTTTGTAGTCTAAGTAACATAGGTATGTTCAAAAATAATCCTACATATTTTTAATATTGAGTATACAATTGTATATGAAGGCTTAATGATGCCCCACCTAAGAGAATATAGAGAGGGTGAGCCTTAGAGGCTTCATGAATCAAGAAAATAAAGAGTATGAAAGAAATTTTGCAGATAGTAAGCTTTAGGTAAAATGATTAGTGATATATATGGTAGTATAGAGTAGGTCATACATGAATCAAATAGTGAGCTAAACTCTATAAATGATTTGGAAGACTGGTCTAGTCAATTTATGATCATAAAAAGGTTAGAAATATGATTATTTGATTTTCATTAGGTGTTAAGGTTCTAAAGATAAGGTTTCTAATAGTTAAAATGGTGTGTTACTATATTGTTGAAATTTTTTATTAAAAGTGGAACTATTCACATGTCTTAATGAAGACCTGAATGTAGGTATGAAAATAATATCGTAGAAAATGTTCTTACATAGATAGAATTGAGGCAAGGCTTGTGATCACTAAATTTCTAAATATAGGTTATCTAGGACTCAATAATGTTAAAAGGACCTAAAATAGATAAATGTAATTGCAAAGTTAGGCTATAAATATGTAAGATGTCAATTGTTATTAAGGATTGATAACATGATAGGGTTAAATGAATTAAAAGTATAAAAAGACAGGGGTAGTTTATGTTCTCATTAAAAATGTATCATAAAGCTGTCTAGGTGTTAATGATAACATGATTCATAGGTCATTGATTTTAGTATATTGACCTATCAAAGGTAATATTTTTCATTTGACTCAATAAGATAATGAAAATATAGCATTATAAAGAAGGATCAAAACACCTAAAGGCATGTTTTAGGTATGATGAAGTACTAAGTTAATCCTTAAGGCATTAATATGTATGGTAATAATAATTTTTGTTTTCCTTAGAAGAAGGTGTCATATGTCCAAGGGAAGCTATAATCTAGATTCATGATGTGAGTGAGATTCTAGAGCATCATGTCTAAAGTTTATGCAAATAGCTACTTGAAGATTTAGTTTAGGTGATGACAAAAGTCCAAAAGTTGTATGGACAAGAAGTGAAGAGTTGTGCCAAGTGACATTTGAGTCTTACCTAGTGTGATAAATTTTCACATACAGGAGGTAAGATTAATGGTTTTAAAGGGCCCTAGGATCATAATTTATTGGCATGTATAAGTGAGGAATGCTTCTTTCCAGGGGGATTTTCAAGTTGAAGTCAGCCTTGAAAAGGTCAAAATCAAATTAAGTGTAGATAAAATGTTTTGCATTCGTTGTATGATGTTTTTTTGTGATTTTTCATAATTAAAGGAGATCATATGAATCATAAATATCAATGTAAATGAGGTTCATTAGTATCCACTTTGTCATTATGGTAAAAAGGGGGAGTTTCTATTAGGTGGTTTTCCATCAATGATAAAGGGGGATATTGTTGGCATGTTAAGTTCTAGGTGTTTTCATTGATGTAAAATATCATTAATGAAAAAGAGGATGATGGGAAAGTATTAAAGGATGCTCAGTAGGTTGTTGACATGGATATTGAGGTGGCTTCATGATGGCATGAGGTGTTTCACTGAGATTGACTTGGTCTTACAAGCCTAATCAGGTGGCCTAACTAGCCTAGGTGATGGTGTATGGTGTCATGAGAGCTCTCTATTGGTGACTTTTTCATTTGGTATCAGTATGGAGAGCATGTTGGGAGATTGTTTAAGCACTCACATGAGTTTCATGGTGTAGGTACATGTTGAAGACCTAGTTACATGTGTTCATCTAGACTCAGTCTAGGTGCTTGGAGGCATGAGGATGAGTTGCAGAGCCATTAGATGATCATTAATTCATGCATAGGTGATTGTATCATGATTTATTATAGTTATGTTAGGGCCTTTTGGAGAGGTTTCATGATGAGTTATCCAGTGTTGGTTAAGTTGACCCTAACCTAGACCATGAAAACCCCAAGGGCTAGTCATGCAAATGAGATGGGATGAGAATATAGAGAGATATTTGAGCCATAATGATTTTGAGATATGGTGAAAATTATAGGGTGTTTTAGAGGTTTGAGAAAAATTTTGAGTCATTCTGAAGAATATTTTGCAAGTTATGTCAGGTTTTGTGAAACAGGGTCAAGAAGAAGGTGATTTCCAGCTCGAATTGCACCTTCTGATGCTCACCATGAATTGTGAAATTTTCATGGGACCTTATAGATTTCAGGGATTATTTTTCATTGAGTTAATAAGGTTTCAAAAAATAATGGGGTCATTTCATCGTCAGATTTTTATGAACGAATGTTAAGAAGGTAAACAATTTTTTGTGTGCTTGAAACCCTAGCTAAAAGCAATAGGAAATATTTTCTTGGTAAGTTCCCATAATTGAATGGTTGTGATATTATGATGATTGGATGTTGTATAATAATCCTCCAAATTTCCAGAAAGGTAAGATATAACATGTGGTGATGAGTGAACCCCACCTGAAAATGTTGTTTCCAAAGAAGTGTGGTTTGGGAAAAGGTTATCCAAAGGAGTTGTAAAATAAAATGACATCGTTTTTAGTATGGTAATTTTACTTGATTTCCATTATTGTTTAATATCATGGTTGATATTATAAAGGGAAAAGTGTTCCCTATTTATGAAGACTAGTTTTTGGGGCCGTTTGGAGCAGCTTGTGGTAAAAGTGGAATTGTAGGAGCTACATGTGGAGTTAGGACTTGATTCAAGTTGTGTTGTGATCCTGGTTTGAATATATTTACATTATTATATCAAAATTATTTTTTTGATAAGTTATGAAGAATTTATGTCTTTTTCTTTGAAGGTCAAATTTGGAGGATGCCTAGTAAAGTAGGGTCTTGTGTAGCTTCATGAGGTAAGATGATGATACTGAGTTGTTTATGCTTGTTTAAGGTTGATGAGTTCTTAAATTTTTTTATAAGGGTGTTACATTATTTTATTAAGTGTGTAATTGAGTTTTTAGGTGATGGATCAAGTTGAGCTCAAGGCTAGTTCTTGAGTCCTATAAGGCTAAAAGAGCAATTTCAGATATGGGCCTAGTTGAAGGCCTTCCACTTAGAGTTGGAAGGAAAGGTAAGATATTATGGAAATTATATTTAGAGGGATTTCCAATGCTATATTTTTTTTTTTCTTGATGATGATGTTTGATAGGTCATCCAACTCAATTTGTGAAGAAGAAGGTTTGTTGTTTTCATGATATAATTTCTCAGGCTAGAAGATTGAGATATAATTTGGATTTATTGATGCTTGATGTTATTTGTAAAGTGAAGAGGGATGAATTGTTTTGCTATTGAATTCATTTCAAGGTCTTGGAAGTGACAGAAATGGTGTAAACTATTTGAGTTTGTAAAACTACTTTCTAGGCCTCTCAATTTGGTGAAGAGGAAAGTTGGTGTGGTTTTCACATGTGGATGTTTCATTAGATATAGAAAGCATGTATGTGATCTAAAGGTCTATGGTATTCCAATGATTTGTTACATTCCATATTTTATATGTTTTGGTGTGTTCTTGAGGTCCATAGGTGATGACAGGGTCTTACAAATAGATGTTTTAAGAAGGATATGAGCCTTCTTGATAGAGTTATGATGAATTTTATTAGTGAAATATAATTAATGACCATGTATTATGTTGTTATCTCAATTTTTTTTTTGAATTTTGGATATTTACTAATCATGGTTATGGTGTTTGTGGTTTTAGCTCATTCAGGTGATGGGGTTTTGGGCTTGTTTTTTGCTAGTTTGGTTCATTTGGGCATGGCTGACCTACATGCGTACAATATTAATGTTTTTATGAATTTTTTGTGATTTTTTTAAGATTTATTTGTCAAGATAAATTTATAGGACCTACCTATGATGATTTTTTGAGTTGAGAAACATATACAAGTGATGTTTTGAGTTCATTTTTGAACTAGTTGTCTAAGAGGGAAAAGTGAATCCCAAGTGCAAGTATAAAATAAGTATGAAGGAATGAAATCAGGGACAAGGAAGCGTTAAAAATTATGAGGAGTTTTATAGAGAATGTGTATAAGGGTTTGAGGCCAATTTTGTCCATGAAAGAAGAAGAAAGAGCGAGCTAGGTGAATGAGGGTTTAAACAAGGATTTGAAGGATTTTGGAGCTGAATCTTGTGATCACCATCATATGAGTTATTGCAGCATATCTACAATGATCTTATTATCAAAGTATTGTTTTATGATTGATATTCATGCAAGTCTCTTGTTGTGAGTAATATAAATAAGGGTTTAGGGGTTGGTGCTCCTTGTGGGGTTGGTGTCTCACTAATGAAATCTCTTGTGATGTGAAATATTCACTTGAGTATTTTTTGTTAGTAATATCAGAAAAAAATTTAGTGGGATTTCTTACCCTTGAGGTTTTCCCACTTACATCTTGTGTTGTTGAGTACTCCTTATTTATACTATGGTGTATGGTTGTTGCTTGTTATAATTATCACATTAATACATGGTTGAATTTTAATGGTGTATGAAAGTTAATTTGAAATTGTATAAGGGTCTTTGAAGTAATGATTCACCCCCCCCCCCCCCCATTCCATTGCACTTCCAACAATAACTATTGATTAAGGTATTATATGGGTAGATATATTTACAACCAAAAGGAGTAAAATAAAAGATATAACAATTTTTTTGGAAGCTAATATCATAACAAAGTTTTGGTTGTCCTTTTTATCTTTTGTTTGATAAAGGTCCATCTTTTCATTATTGATTTTACAGAATTGGCATATGATCAAAGTGTTACACTCCAATTTTTTTCCAAATATTAACCTTAAGGTAATGGTTTATCTGAACCCATACAAAATTATTGGACATTATAAAGAAGATAACTCTTGATAAACCAAGAACATGGCATACATTATTGAAATATGCACTTTAGGATGATAGAACGAGAGTTAAGACGAATTTGAAGAATTCACTATACCAGATAGTTTATGGAAGGGATTTTTTTATGATTACTTTTCATATCCCAACACACTATTTCTTATGTGATTACATAGCTAGAGGAGATAAAGTCAAAAATAGAGTTATGAATTTGATACATTTGTAGGATGCAAGAGACCATACACTAGAAAAATTCAACAAAGATAAATAAACATTCAAATGTTGGTTTGACAAAATATCTAAGATCAAATTCTTTATAAAAGGGGACCTACTTTTTATTTAGGATAAAACACAGGAAAAAATGGAAAACATTCAATTTTTGATCCATTATGGATTGGAACCTATTAGATTTCATAACCTCTAGGAAAAAATGCATTAAAAATGAATTATTTGTAGGGGTGGTTTTCCTGTACCAATTAATAGTCAGTACTTACAATATTACTTCATGTTTGTACCATCATTTTCTTCCTCTAACTGACCAAATGAGTTATTTTAGAATAGGAGTAGATTATATTTCTTGCATTCTTAGATTATATTTCATGTTTTATTATATTAGATTGCATGTTCTCAATAAATTGAAAAGTTGTTATGAGCCAGTTCTCAAAATTCAAAATTTTCCAATCACTAAAAGAAAAATTTCTAAAAGTGAGCAGGAAGAGTTAAATTTGAAGGCTAATTAATTGGATTGAAATTAACTAAGTAAAACTTTGTAGTTAAATAAGTTTAAAAGTATTCTTGTCATTAATGATGAAATACATAAATTTTACACTTAAAGAGAGTCACGACATACTCCAAGGACTTAAAAAATTCTCCTAAACCAATAAAAGAATAGTCATATCCTTTTTTGTCTTATGAAAATATCCTCTGAAATTCAAATCATTCCCAACCCCTAATTTGTTCTATATAGACATATATAAAAAATAGAAAAAAGGGAAAACAAAAATTAAAGAAGAAAGAGACAAAAGATAAATTAAATATCAGGGGTGATTTGAATAATCTCCATCAGGGCTATGGATGCCTAATTAGTAATGGAGAAAGGCTTGAAGTGGATCCAAGAGTATATCTGTTGTGGCTATAGAATCCTAGCTAGTTGGAAAAAAAATCTTAAGTTTTTAGAGGATATAGCTGTATGGTTTGATTGGTTTCGATTAATTCAATTGAAGGTTTTACAGAAGGATGGATTTACACCACTTTAGCACACAAGTTAACTCTTTAAAAGTGTAATAAACATGTAAAATTGATAGTTGGAAACAAAATAAGTATTGAATTTAATTTTTATGCAAAAAATTTCTTTCAATTTCCTAAATTTTATGGTCAAGATAAGAAACTAAAGAACCTGAGTTCTAAAAAATCTCTAGAAAAAAAAAATTCCCATGAAAATTCGCCATTTTTTATGACCATAACACACCCTTACTTTGTTAAAAGGTAGGGACCCAATTATAAGTTTAAGATAATTATCTCAAGAAAAAGAGATGTTAAATCAAATGAAATATAGGATAAGGAGTCCAAGGGAACCTTGAAAGACTTAAGAATTAGATCTACATGTTTAGGATATACATAAGATCTTGTTTATTGAATTTATTTATTGGTTATATGTTTTATCAATAAAATGTGCTTTCATGGGTATATGGTAATGGTTATGATGTGCAGGCATTTAAGAAAACTAGGCTTGAAATTTTGGAGGTTTGGAACCCCACGAAAGTGGAAGAAACACACAAGGATGTTCACATGCCTTGAATTAGTTCTAGGATGATAAGATCAGCTTTAATCAAAAATAAAATGGTGTTGACATGCTTATAATGTTTTAATTCTATATAACTGGTAACGTTCAGCTTGGTGGAGGATTTTTGGGCTGCAATCAAAATTCTATTTAGGGCATATCCTATGATGGTCACAAAGTTTCCTTTATCATTTCTAAGAAAATTATCCATGATGGATATAGCCTCGATGATAAAGGTTTCCCATGAAAATAACACATCTATGGTTGTCAAATATCACACATCAGCGAGGAAAAATTAAAAATTTTAGAGTGCAAGAAGTCACCAATGGCCACCAAATGCCATACATTGGTGAACTTAAAGGGTTCCAAGCTCAAGAATGTGTCAATGGTATCCAAGTACTAGGAATTAATGTCCTTTTAAAGGTAGGTTCAAATTATGAAATTCTTATAGGATGCTAGTGTCGATGGCCACCAAATTTTTCACATCAAGTAAAATTAAAAGTCACGCTCGAGAACAACTCATACTAAGCTTCAAATAAAAGGTTTGAATCATGGAATATAAAATCCATTAATCTATCCTCATTATTAATAATCTTGATGGTGCATGAATCAATTACAAATTAAAATAATTGAGACAACTCCGTTCAAGTCACATCTCCATTGAAGGTTATATTTTTCAAAATTTCAAATGCACATAGCCATATTTTAAGAAAGGAAACTAGTTTTACAAAGGTTTTAGTAAGAGACAAGTTTGGTACTTAAAGGAGAACAAGTTTTTTGGTTAAGAAAAGAATACAAATTATAATGACATCCAAAATAGAGGTTTTCTCTTGATCTTCTTTACATGTGCAAGAAATCAAATATACTCTCTTCACCAAGTCTCTCTCACCCCATACTAAACTAGAGCCAAGTATATTCGGAGGTACAACATTGTGACAATAAATTCAAAGAAAAAAACCTTTCAAGGAGGATGATTACTACTCTAATAATTTATTAGCTATTAGGGACTGTGGCCTTTGTGATATTGCAAAAAAACTAGATGTTTACCATTGTCATGATCTATTTGACGATGTCTTCATGGCTTGTACTCTCTGGGAAATTCATAGTATTTTAAATTCTATAGGTCAACGTATCAATTTTTTTCAGGAGATGCCTTTAATATGATGTATAAAACACCTATGATAGAGACATCCTAAATTCAAAATAATCTTAAAGAATTTATGAGTGGAGAGGACCTAATGGAGGAATTAAGGTCATGGGTATTGATGAATCAGTGGTGAAAAAAAATAAAAGTTTTACATACCTATTGCACAATTTAGGAGAGGAATCATATTTTTCATGGTCTCACTAAACATGATTTATGGGAAGGAAATGGATGATCATGTTAGCCAATATTGGGTTCCCCTATTAAGCATGATCATGCAGGGGAAAAGACTTAAATTTGGTTAATTATTAGAATTTAAATTTGGATTGTGTTGGAATGTGATGGCTACGGGTAAGAATTTCAATATGTTTTCTTATCTCGTATACCTATTTTGTGATTTCATATATTTTAATCCACCTTTCCAAATTGGTTTCCTACATCTTCTAATTTAGTATGTTGATTTTTCTAATTTACATAATTTGAGCTATGGTCCACATATTTGGAAGTTTGTCACACATTCTATCCAGTTGACTAACGTGCTATCTATTGGGTATGAAAACCTATAATCCTACCTAAAATTAGATATTCCATAAACAAGTTAGGGGATTATTGGTATTATTAAGAGTTCACTCTGATCATAATAGAAGGTGTTCTAACTCCTCATCAACTACCTATACATGTACATGAAATATTATACACCATTGAAATAGCTCATCAATTGGAGAATTGTATTGGAGGTTGGTATAAATAGGAATAAGTGGAATTGGAATCTTCTTCCCTTTAATATTTGTAGGTATAAGTTTACCAAATTCTCATTTGTTCATAATTTAGCAATGCAACATAGACTTTATGTTAATCTCCATTTTGATATTCAAAGAGACTGGGATCCTAATGGTCATGTAAGGACCCATCTAAACTATATAATCCATAGGTAGCCCAAGCATTACATTCATAAATGGATATAATCAAATAACTACCATATGAATCTTGAGTCTTTGAAGGAGGTTATTGCCAAACAAAAAGAAGAATAATTAATGGCACTTGCACCACCTGTACAAATTTATCATGATTAACCAAATGCTACCTATAGAGATCTTGAGAGCCATATTATATGGGTTATTCCCCCTCATCCAAAGGTCAAAAAATCAGCTTGAGCAACTAGATAGGTCTGAGATTCAATTCAAACTAGTCAATTTGGTCATATGTGTCAAATGGCATGATCATCGCTAAGATATTGTGATGCAACCTAGAATATACCGCGAATAAGCCAAGTGTGCTGGCACATCACCCATCCTGAGATGAGATCTCACCCGAAGCGCGCAAAGGTACCAGCCCCCTCTTTAGGGTTACTTGTGTAGGATGTTAGCATGAAGAATAGATAATGTATTCAGATCCATAAATAGCATAAACATTCCACAAAACATATTCCAAATCTAGGTTTTTAAAGGATAAATAATTTAAACAATAGCCATAATGAATTCAACCATACAAAAGCTAGTTACAATCATTTTTAATACCTTTATTCATCTAATACACCCCATTATATTAAACATAGTAAATACAAAAGCCAATAATAAAGTCCTTATATCATATATCATTACCATAGTTCATGCATGAATTAGTTGCAACAACATAACTCTACAATACCTACGTGTATCTAAACTACACAGTTCACTACTTATTTATAGGGGTGGGGACTTTCCCTTCACTGCTCACGCACTTCCCAAAATAGGGCACATGCTGAAAATAACCATGCGCCTTTACAATAATATGCACACATGCAAGTGCACTGATAATAGACCTCCTACAGATAATTGACAGTAGTAATCCTATTATTATCTTGAACTTCTGCATGGAGCTTAGTAGATGCTTATCCCAAAATAACACTTGCGTGACGTAAAATTTTCCATCACGCTGTGTACTCTACACATTATCTCCAAAAATAGATCGTATCCATGAAAATGGTTAAGTCCTGAATCAGTCTCGTCCTTGTGCACATTTCTTTTCCTAACCTTCTGCGCCTTCAAATGTGCCTTGCTCCTACATGTGAACATTATGTGTGCCTTCTCCTTAGTGTCATACTTTTTTTGATCAACATTACTCCACACTAAACTACATTTCCACCCCAATAATGGTTGCCTTCTGATGTTTTAAAGAATATAGAATAGGAATGGAAAGAATGTAAAGAAGTATTATACAAAGAATAGACTTTATTCTTCAACACTCTCCTCTTCCATCTGGAGAATCAACTCTAGGTATTCTTCTTTAATTTTAGCTTCCACAGTTTTTCAATCATTTAGAGTGTTCCTTGTCTTCTTTGGGACATCTGTAGTGATGCCCTCCAACTCATCTTGGATTATCTCTCCCTTCTCATTTTTTAGCACTAGGACAATGTTGGCCATTTATGACATCCTTCCTTCCAAAAGATCCATCTTTTGCACTACAAGCTTTCCAATCTCATCTAGTATCTCGTTATGAGGGTTTTGTGCTACTTCAAGGGCTTCACATTTTTGCTATACTAGTGTTAATCTCTCTGCGCACCCTAAATTCTCATCCTTCATCTCCTTCAAGACTTCATTATCTTCAACCATAGTCCTGATCATAATTACTACTTCTGGAGATGCACATATGTTCAAATCTTGGTCTTATTTCTTCATCTCTTCTTGAAAAGTTGGGAGCAATGCCTCGTATGGTGAAATATTTTGATCCAATGAGGCCCTTTCTCTCTCTACTTCATGTTCAAGGTCCTTTGGTGCTGGAATGCGAATTGGTCCATCCTCAAGCAACAAATAAACTAAGGTACGCACATAGTGCATAGCTGAAAGAAACCTTTCGGGTACCTTAGATTCCAAGTGCGGTTTTGATTTTAGGACATGATCGCCAATATCTTCCACCATACTGATGAAGGCTTCATTATTTTTTTCTCTAAATCCTTTTCTTCTCTTAGACGTGTTATTTTTGTTGCTTTGGCCTTGTTATCTTCTCATAGTGCTATAATAGTGGCAGCCTTATCTATGTTCCTCCACGCCACCTTTGTAAATACCTTAACTAAGGCATTACTCACCTATTCATTAGACATAACAGTGGGCTTCATTGTCATGTGTCAACTTTATCCTCCTTGACACACAAGATTCTTCACATACGTCGAAGTCTGGTTCGTCCATATGTGTCTACATTGACTGAGATAATTTATTTTTTGTGCACGTAGTGGTAATGCCTGCATCCCTCAGCTCCCATCTATATAACTCCTTAAGGCTCGTTGTGCTCTAGAAATGGGCACAAAAAATTTTACTTGTGTCCTCTATGTAGCCCATACTTGGAACATTGTATTCCCCACTTTTCCTCTTCATTTTTGGCCCCTTAGGAATTTAAGCGCCAATGTATGGAGTCGGCCCTTCGACATCCTAAGTTGTATCATGTTCTATTTCTTCTGCCTCCTTTGCTCCTTCCTCTTCATTCTTCATATCTTCATCTTAGGGATCCTCCACATCTTCTGGATGCACTGGGGATCTAGGTGTGCTCTCAGAAGACTCGTCTTCCTCCTCATTCAGTTTCATCTTTCTCCTTCTATTCTATGTCACCTCTTTTTGAGGGGAGAGTTGTGGTGATCTCCTCACAGACTATGGATTTCTTGTGCCCTTGGTCCTTGTCCTTCTGAATAGCCTCTTAAAATGGTGCTCTTCATGGAATGCATCCACATCCAAGTCCTCACCTCCTTCTTGTACCTGAGGTGGATTATTTGCATGCTCAATTTCTACTCTGTCTGTTATCTGTCTCTTGCCTCTATGTTCCAAGCCTCCACTATCTTTGTGTTCTTCCTCCTCCTCATCTACCTGTATGGTTTCAACAGACTTAAGAGATGGAACATTTTACATTGTATGTTTTCCCTTAGGTGGCCTTGGGAGCGTGAACTCATTCTCTACATACTTGTTATTTTCCATCTTGGGCTTAATTTGAAGGTATACAAGCACTAATCCAAAGTCCCCAATAGCCAAGCTTATCGGCTTCATACTTATAACATCTGAGATGAGCCTTTCAATGTAAGCAGTCCGTCCTGGATACACATATGTCTTTCTGAGGGTGTGGTAGTCACAATCTACCTTGTCTGTAATGAATTTTAGATGACACCCATCAGTAAATCGGTGGATTGATGCCTGGAAGTAGTGCGATGTAATGGCATACGGAATTTTGCACCATGGTCTCTATGTCCCATACCTCATAGAAAATCACGTAATGTAGAAGTGTTGGTACACTGCGAACTGTATTGCCTTTCCCACCACTAAAGGTAGCTCCTTAGGAATGTGCCACTCCTCTTCAAATGTCACATGAAGTCAGTCATATCACATCTCTGCCCTCTACTTAAATGGCCCACTCATTGATCCACCACATAAATATTTGTCAAACCTCTCTGCAAGGGACTTTTTTTCCATGGGATACTCTCAAATCTTGTCCTTTGGCCCATTGAGCTCTCTAATTTCTAAAAATACGAGAGAAAGTAAGATAGCACCAGAACTGATCTTATCGCCTTTACGTGCTTCCTCGATAATGGTTTTTTCAATATACCTTGATATGTTATAGAATACCCCCTAAGACATTTTCCTTGTGATATGGAGCCACATGGTATTCACTTGCGACAATCTCTTTTGATTATTTAACTTGGTCACCAAAAGCGCAACTATCTATACCACTAGTTACATCTTCAATTTATCAATGTCCATCCCACGCAGACACTTTGCATACCCTAACTCCTTTCATGTTTCCATGATTGTTTCTTTATCAGTTAGGTCACTGTCAAGGTCTAACCCTGTGCCCTTTAATCCCATCAGTGTCAAAATCAGGGTTGTTGTGATTTTAACCCTTTGTCCGGTGAAATAGAAGAAATCCTCAAGGACTCTGCTCATCAGCCATTAGTGTAAAGGTTCATACATGCCAAAATACGAAAGCTCATAGAATTGATAGACTCCTACATATGTTAACAATTTTTCCCCAGCCTCATCATCTGGCATATCCTCCACCGTGCACTTGTTGGTCTTTTTATTAAAAAATATGTCCAATTCTTTCTTATTGTCAGATGTGTGGTGGTTGTAATCACTTATTTTACACCTGCAGATATGAGAATCTCATTCTTGTCTAATTATCACACCTTCTGGATACTGCATTCTGATAAATTACTCTCAGGAGTAATTTTAACTTCTACTTCTGCTTTCTTATTTCCTTTGGTTTCTACGGCAGGTGTTTTCTTTGGTGCCATTTGAAAATCTCACCTTCTATCTTTTTTAGTGAGAAAACTCAAACCCTTGCTTGATTTGGTGTGCCCTAGCTTGATACCACATGCCCTAGATTCTCCTCAATGCTTTGGCTTTGCTCAAACCCTTCACCAATGGGGACACAAGCCTCTTCTGCACAACAGTCTGCTCTCCATGTCTAGTTTCATAACTCCTTGTGCCTCAACATGATTCGCTCAGCTCGGTTGCACTTAGCTCACTCAAATATTTTTGATCACAAAGGTAAGATAGAACCTACATCACATCCTTATATAGATTTTGAAAAATTTAGTGCATTTATTACTCCTCCATCTACCAACAATCCGCTCATTAATTGACCATTTTCAAAATTTCCTTAAATTTCCATGTGGTACCATTATTCCCCCAAGCTATAACCTTCTAGCGCGACTTCCTACCCTTTTTCCACAGACTTCTCTTTAGAGCGCTTCCATGTGCCCAAGTACCTCACCATTGTGCCTTCCCCTGGTAGTCTTCACGGCTCCTGCATACCTCGTGTTATACTGTTCCCTCATCTATCTCCATCTATGGTCATTTATTTTATTTTTATTTTTTTCAAAGCAATCTCCTCTCTGAGAAATCCTCTCTAAACTTGAATAGCACTTGTAGCTGTTTGTTCTTTTATGTGTACCCAGTTGTAAATAAAACCCACCCAACAACAGTGGTATGTGAAGTCCTCTGTGCATAAAAAGACTTCAAATTGTAATTAGCTTCCGATGCGCAAATGCACTTATAACACAAAACACCAAACTAAATTGACAAAGAATAGCGACGAAGAAGGAAATATAGAAAGAGAACCCTAGTTGAAATGGAAATATTGCCTTATTACAAACACCACAAAGACTTATTTATAGTAGGGCTTCAACCTACTACCGTTGAAGTAATCGGGTAACTGTATCCCATCAAGTGTCTCTATTTAGCAAGTGCCTAATTAAAGTATATGAGTAATAATATATGGTCCCAGCCAATGCACTTTATGCTTTCCTGGATGGTGCAGAAAATAAGAATCATAAAGAATCACCATTTGTCCAATCTCAAGATTTTTATCCCTAATGTGCTTGTCATGCCATGCCTTCTTCCTGGCCTTTTCCTAATTTTGACTCCAATGTGCTATGGATGTTCTCTCATCCAATTGTATCAATTTTTCAATCCTTTCTTCCAATGCTTTCTCATCAACTAGACCTCCAACATGTGCAATACACAAAGAAGGTAACATGAATTCCATTGGAAGAACTAATTCTGCACAAAACACCAGTTGAAAGGGTATGGCTTTGTTCAACCTCTTGTATGTTGTTCTATATGCCTAAAGAACAGAAGAAACTTTATCATCCCAATCTCTCCTCCCAACATCACACATTTTTGTCAATGTCTAGCTCAAAATTTTGTTGAAGGCCTCAACAATCCCATTTTCCTGAGGATGATACGGTGTAGTCCTATGGTATGTAATCATAAATTCATCCAAGAGTATTCTAATTGTCTCATTCAAAAAGTGTGTGCCTCTATCACTTGTCAAACTCAGCAGTCATCCATACCTTATACAATTTTTTATAGGTGCTTCTTTTGCCCACCTTTTAAGATAATCTATTCAAGTGATGATGTAGCAAGATCCAGTTCTACGTGCGGCTGGTGCAATAGGACCGAAAAATTCTATAGCCCATTTCTCAAATGGCTATGCACTAGGAATAGGTCTTAAAGGCATTTCATCTCTTTTCCCAAGTTTACCAACATGTTGATAGTGATCACATGCCTTACAATATGATTTACAATCCTTATGGAGGGTCTCCCACCATGATCCAGTAAGTAGAATCTTGCACACAGTGGCATCACCTACATAGTTCCCACCTATAATGCCACCATGAGCCTCTTCCATAATGTCTATGCGCTCATGCTCTAGTACACCCCGACACAATACTTCATCTCGACCTAACTTGTATAGGTCACCACCAATCATCATAAAAGTTGTCACGTGAATTGCAAGTTATTTCTTCTCTAAGGATTTCATTCCTTCGAGTGCCATACTTGTACATAACAAGAAAACAATGTATTCTAATTTTGAAGGCACACCTGTATTCTGTACAATTTGCATCTGTCTTTATATCTTTAATTGTCTGCATGTCCTCCCTTGACTGAATCCTTGATAAATGGTCTGGCCCTGAATTTCTTTTACCTGGTTTTGGCACAATTGTGAAATCAAACTCTTACAATAAGAGAACGCATCGACATATACGCCCATGTAAAATGAATTATTTACCAATTATTTTAATGCCATGTGATCGGTATAAAACACAAAAGGTGTGGCTAGCAAGTACTGTCTAAATTTATGTTGTGCGTAGATCATTGACAAGGCCTCACACTCCGTAGTTGTATAATTCTACTCTGCAGGAGTCAAATTTATACTAGCAAAACATAAAGGATGTTCTATAATACCCTCTCCAGGATGAGCCAACACCGCACCAATGGTTGTGCTAGAGGCATTCACATGTGCATGAAACGGTTGGTTCCATGAGTGAAAGCACATAATAGGTGTTGTAGTAAGTCTCTCCTTCAATGTCTCAAATACATGTTGTTGCGCTTCTCCCCAATAGAAAGTTCCTTTTCCTTTGAGTAAATCTTCCAAGGGTGTTGTGATTTTATCATATCCTTTGATAAATTTCCTATAATACTCAGTGTGACCCAAAAATCCACGCACCTCACTCTAACTAGTAGGTTCTTACAGGCCTATAATGACTACAACCTCAGCTGGATCTACTAACAAGCCTTCCTTGGGGATGATGTGCCCTAACAGAGTGCCAAAAGGTGTAGCAAACATGCACTTCTTGATGTTCAAAGAGATGATTAACTATCTACATCTTTCAAACATTAATCACAAATTGTGCAATCCAGACCTAATGATACCCAGAGAATCCATCTATAAAAGAATAGATCTTGTGCCCTGTAACGCCTTCTAATATCTCTTTTGTGAAAGGTGTAGGAAAGGGATCAATCACACATGCAACATTCATCTCTCTGTAATCCACACAAATATTAATCTGACCATATTTCTTTATATTGATGACCATTGGGCTGACCCACTCCGATTCTTATAGGGGCTTGATGATACCAGACTTCAACATCTTGTCAATTTATTCTTTAACTTTTATGCGCAGGTTAGGGTTCATCTTGTAAGATCTTTTCCTGACCAGGTGCGTACCTTCCTTAAGCTTAATCTTCATTTCTCCTAATGACTCATGTACTCCTTTTAATTCATGGTAGCCCCTTGGAAATAAGTCATGAAAATCATGGAGCAACCCCACTATCTTTGCCACTTTAGAGTCAGACCAATAATCTCCAATTATTGCCTCCTTAGGTTCAACATCCGTACCAATATTCACTTTATTTTTCCTCATAATTGTTGGTGTGTGTGACTGTCCAGTCATCGTCCACATCACCTAGGTGAGTCATCTCACCTTGCGAGAGTCATAGGTCTTAGGAAGTCAAATGACAAGTGTTAGATTCTGTCATAGAATCTGACATTGTCATTTGCGTCAATGCGTCATAGGAGTTACATTCCTTATTTGGAATTGTAACTCCTCTTCTAGTGGCGTCATATGCATCAGTCAACATCATATGCGTCAGTGGCGTCATTGAGTTCTTTCCATGTTTAGGCATGGGGGTTACACAACACCCCTATTTGTACTTCCTATTTTTTGATCTATGAGTATGAGTAGACCCATTCTTCTTACTTGCAATCTTCTTTCCATTTTTTCGAATCTTGCATATTGCATTGGCTTGAGGTTACCATCGGAGTGCAACTTTGTTATGGTGCATCGCTTTTCGACATCGGTTCTCGCGAATCCCTCTTTCATGGTATCAGAGTTGGTTTTGGTAAACATGCACTCTTCATTTCTCAGTTGTTTATTACTTCTGGTTTCTTCTCATTTCCTCGTGTGTAAGTTTTTTTCGATTATCATTTTGGAATTATTGCTCACCTCGTATTGAGGTTTCAGTAGTTGCAAGTTAAGGTATTTGGTTGGTTTACTTATCAGCTGAGTTCATATTTGGATATTTCTAGATCTTTGTGGCTGTTGTTTCTGGGTTATTTCTTACTGGTTGTGTTCAGATTCAGCTGCAGGGTAAAAGAAGAGCTTGTTTTTTGGAGTGGACCTGTGATTACTAGTTGGAATCGTTGTTTTTTCTTCACCGGTGTACACTCAGACTATTCCGATTTTTTTCCTCCTCGCTGTGGTTCCTTGATGTCTCGAAATTACCTCTGCCTGGTCTCAACGTTTTTTGCAAAACCTCTCACGTTTTTGCCCGATCTCTCACGTTTTTGGGAGTCTACTCCCGTTTTTTTGACCCTTGATGCATTCCCCAGCTTCAGTGTTCAACCTTCTATGACTTCCACGCATTTTTAACCTGTTCCAGGCATTTTTTCTATCCTCTAGCTGTTTTTTTCAACTGTCCAAGCATTTTTAACCTATTCCAAGCATTTTTTTCTATCCTCTGGCTGTTTTTTCAACTGTCTAGGCGTTTTTAACCTATTCCAGGTTTTTTTTCTATCCTCTGGCTATTTTTTCAATAGTCCAGGCATTTTTGCACTGTCCTCAGTTATTTTTCTCTCCTTTCCTGCGTTTTCCCAGCTTCTCTAGCCGTTTTTCCCTGTCCTCAGGCGTTTTCTTTCAGTTGGCTGCATTTTTGCACGTTGTTCTAGCGTTTTTGGACTGGTAAGGCGTTTTTTTCCTTCAGCTGACATTTTTTTTGCATGTTACTGCATTTTCTGTACCTACTGGCGATTTTACTACAGTGGAAAGTCACTCAGTTATTTATTTTTTACCTGACCTTCATTCCCACGTGGCCTTCTCGTCCGCTGCCAGGTAATATCTCTCTAAAAATACGTTTTTTTATTCACTTTTCTTAAAAAAATGTGGTTGCATTATTTTTATCTTATCACTGTTCTAAAAAACGTGTTGTTTCATTATTTTTATAAGGTATAAGGTAAAAACATTACATTTTATCGGTATTGTAAGTTTTTTGGCTTGTTTTATTATCCTTCCGTCGAGTGCCGAAGACGAAGGGTGAGGTCCGGGATTGGCAGGTGGCTAATCCCCCCTCGCAATACAAACAAACCCTATCTCAAATTTCATGCCATTTCCAACGGGCATACATATGACACCTTTTTCATGCGTTTAGGGAACTTTTTTAATCCGTTTGCAGGCTTATTGGCTTTTTCCTCATTAGTTGCGGGAATTAGTTTTTGCTATAACTTTTGACTCGTTGCTCGGTTTTGAGCACTTATTTAGTCAAAGTTTCATGTTTTTTCGCACTCTAGATGATGGGATCATTAGTTTTGTAAATTCCCTAATTTTATAAAGTGCCGCATTATGGGGGGGTGTCTTTGCATTGCTTAATTCAACTCATTTTTTCTTGAGCTTTGTTCTATTCCTTTTTTGTGGACTTGTGAGCGCGTCCACCACAGTCTTACAACAAAGGGATTCTTTTGTGCGACGTGAGACAATGTTTCTCACAAAGCTCTTTCTTCCCCCTCTTGCTTCTCTCTTCCTGTGCTTGCTTGCAGTGTTGATCTGTTGTGCCCTACAAACCTTGATTTTCGTCTCCACCATTGTGCGTTATTACGCTAATTGCAAGGTGAGTGACAAATTGGTTCTCAGAACACAGTCGCATTTGGTTGTAATCAACGCACTGAATTATAAAGTGCCAAACTCAGGGGGGTGTAATTTTGTTTTGGGGGGGTTGTTATTATCCTGGGTGTTGTATTACATGCAGATGCATTATCGTC
The DNA here is from genome assembly GCA_019776745.2 of Taxus chinensis. Taxonomy (NCBI): domain Eukaryota; kingdom Viridiplantae; phylum Streptophyta; class Pinopsida; order Cupressales; family Taxaceae; genus Taxus; species Taxus chinensis. Next base: position 167,366,603 of record CM034152.1, read on the forward strand.
CGAGTCCGACGTCTTGCATTTGTGCATATTGCACTTTTTGATTCTGCATCATGGAGGGTGCTCTTTCCAGACTTGAGCATCGTAGGATCGCCTTACAGCCTCCGCCAATTCTTACTGGGAGAGAGAACTATTCAGCTTGGCGTGCTTCTATGGAACATTACTTCGCCTACAAGGGTCTTTCTCACTTCTTGGTTGAGCCTGTTCCTGCACCCCACTGATCATCGTCATCTTAATGATTTTCTCAACAATTGTGACTGTGTTTTTGGTCACATGATGATGCATGTCTCTACATCTCAATGGGTTCACGTGGAAGACTTAGATCCACCCCACCATGTCTGGAGCATTCTTCATTCCCTCTATGGAGACCCTTCACATACTTCCACAGTTGTTGCTACTGCTGATTCAATTGTCTCCTCCATTTCTTTGTGTGATGACAGTTTCACTGACACAGGCTTGTTTGGTTCTACTTTTGATGACAAGGATTGTGCATCCAGTTCTGATGTCGAGAGTACTACAGAGGACTCTTCTCCTCTTTCTCTCACTATTCCAGAGAGTGTTGACACTTCCCACATCTCATCAGATATCGAGCAGTCCCCTTCTCAGTCTCATACAGTCATCACACCCACCTCCTTTCCACTTCCAGTGTGTGAGGCCCATTTCACTCCTCTACCTTCATTGGATGACTCATACCTATCTGACATCGCTCTTCTATTTGTTGAGCCTCCTCTTTGGGACAAGCATATGCCTGACCTTAGTCGTCTTTTCATAGATTCCACTTGTGATGCTCTACAGGTCCCTCATCCATCTATAGGTATTTCAGAGGAGTTCATCATCTCTGTTGTTGGGAGTGCCCCTTCTAGGACTCTTGCCACTTCCACTTTTTAGGAGACCTTCATTGATCCACTCTTGCTCGTGGATCCCTTTTCTATTGTGGGGGATGTTTTGTTACTTTCACATTAGTTGGACATCCTTTCTATAGGTGTTCACCCTTCATACTTTGACAGTTCTACACTCGTGACAATACCCTCGGCTCCTTTGCACTCACTTGCTAGACCTATGTCACACTTTCGTGGACCAGACTCAGAGTTCTTCATGCTACTGCCTTCAGTTTCCTTCGTGGAGTGGGCAGATTTCCAACACATCTTTTCTATCCTTCCTAAGGGCAGACACACAGTATGGTGTAGATGGCTCTTCTTCAGTCCAGAGGCAGAGGATCTCATCATCGACATACAGTATGTTCAGATAGCTGATCAGGTTGCAGACATTTTCACCAAGCCCTTCACTAAGGTGAAGTTTCTTCACTTGCAGTCTCTTCTTGGGGTGAGGTCTGCTGCAGCCGCCCATCTTCTTCGGGCTATATAGTCCTCCTTCTTCTCCTCTTCTTCTTTCCAGAACGATGTTGTTTGTACATGGGCACCTTATCAGGCCTTTAGTTGCTGGGGCCCATTGACACATCTTTCTTAGTTGTCTAGGGGAGTCTTCTTTTTCTGTTTTGGCTTACCTTGACCTCTTCCTCGGCTTCGATGAAGGGGGGGGTGTTGGTGTGTGTGACTGTCCAGTCATCGTCCACATCACCTAGGTGAGTCATCTGACCTTGCGAGAGTCATAGGTCTTAGGAAGTCAAATGAAAAGTGCCAAATTCTGTCATAGAATCTGACATTGTCATTTGCGTCAATGCGTCATAGGAGTTACATTCCTTATTTGGAATTGTAACTCCTCTTCTAGTGGCGTCATATGCATCATTCAACGTCATATGCGTCAGTGGCATTATTGAGTTCTTTCCATGTTTAGGCATGGGGGGTTACACAGCAGCACCCCTATTTGTACTATCCTATTTTTCGATTTATGAGCATGAGTAGACCCATTCTTCTTACTTGCAATCTTCTTTCCATTGTTTCAAATCTTGCATATTGCGTTGGCTTGAGGTTACCATCGGAGTGCAACTTCGTTGTGGTGCATCGCTTTTCGACATCGGTTCTCACGAATCCCTCTTTCAATAATTTCATGAAAGGCACACACATTTTCATCTGCACTATCCAAAACCTCACGCGTACCTACTGAAAGATCTATATCCAGATCATCTACCTCCTCATCATCCACTATATAGACAATATTTCCTTTTTCTTTCTCTAAACAAGTGCACTTAAGTAGTGTCTCATTTGTCTCTTCTTCTTCATCAAAGTACGCTTCTGAGTCATCCTCATCAAATATCTCATGAATAAGTTATTCCAACTTTGAAATATCTTGTATATTTAAATGCTTTATAAACCTTAACACCTCTTCTATTGGAGGTTTAGTAGAGAAGTAGTCAAAAGTTTGGACCATTCCTGCAACCAAATTCTACCAATTCCCAGTTTCTCTATACAGCTCTACATATACATACCAAACACATGTACAACCTTGTAAAGTGGAATAAAGTTTGTGTACCCATAGCGAGGGTGGTAGATATTCCTACCCCTCTATTTAGAGATTCTCACACTGCTGAATGTGGTGCTGAACATGTTGATTACCATGATAAGTGCATATCTGAGTAGGTACATTGCTCCTAGAAAACCGAGTTGTTAGAGCAATCCTAACTTCATTCCATTCAACAAGATTATCCCTGTGAACCACCCACCAACATGTTATTGTCCCACCCAGGGTATATGCTAACATATTTCTTCTTTCAAATTGGTTTATCCATTGTTCCTCCATGGTGGGCAAGAATACCATAGCATCTCCTTCTCCATTGTACTGAGGTACAGAGATGTTACCTATCCTCCTAATGAGATGAGGTTTTATTTTCCTCATAAATGCACTCTTTACTTCATGCCAAACCATCTCATAAGTACCATGAGCCCAATTATCACAAGAAATATTTTTATTATCACTAATAGAATGTGCATCATCCCATTGAAGGATTCCTTCCTTAGATGGCTCAAGTAATTTTGGGTCCAGAATGGCGCACATATAGATTCTAGTCAGATACTTCTCACTCAAAGGTTCATCGTAAGGTGAAAATTTTCCATCTGTCAAGGGGATAATTACTCTTTCTTCCTTGTTCTCAAAACTTATATACCCTTTTCTGAACCATAAATCAGCATTATTTACATAACACCAAGGGTGCCCAGGTAGAGCTAGGAAGTTGTCTAATTCTGCAAGTGCTAAGACCTCAAAGTCCCCAGTAAACTTGGCTCCCTCTATATTAATGGTTACATCCTTCAAAAATTTTATGGGAGTGGCCTTAGTTTGATTAGCCATAAACAACACATTGGAAGACGACTATAATGGAGGTATCCCCATCTGTACCTATGCATCTAAAGTAAGTACATTCACTTCCACACTTGTATCAATCAATATATTACTCAAGAGCCATCCATCCACAATAGCATTACGAGTGATATCCTTGTCATAGTCCAAGCTATGTAGGGGTAGATTAGCATGTAAGATATAACATCCATTCTCACTACCCACGCGCAGAGTGTTTCCCTTAAGCCAATTCCCTAACAATGGAATGATATTCTCTTGGCGCAACATTTTACATACCTCTTTTCAGTCATCAATATCCGAATGGATTGTCTCTGCTACCTTTTGTTGTTCCATCTTCTATGATTGCTCCTTTAAATATTGTATTTCACCCTAAATATTTCTAAGTACCTCCATGGTCTCCTGATAAACCTCCTTCTGATGCGCAGGATCTAGATACTTTGCATGCAAAAATCCCTTCTTAGTGATGGTAGGTTTCTGTTTTACTATTTCTCTCACACCATAACTTCATCTCACGTAGTAGTCTTCACAAGTAATACCTCATGTTCCAGTGCCAACTTTGGCATCCACTGATTTTCCACATCGCATTGTATTCTAACCATACTTGCACCTTTGTTCTCATGTTTATGCTGCTTACTAAGATGTTCATATAAGTCTGGGAATTCCTCATAACTATGATTCTTCCCACATAAAGAACAAGTAATATCCTGAGGAAAGTTTCCCCTATAGTGGTCAGAAGATCTACATGTGAAGCACATCCCACAAGGAAATTTGCCTCATCCACCACCACCTCTTGGGCCCTTGAATCCACCACGGTATCCTCAACCTCTGCCATGTCCTCCTTTATAGCACCCCTCATTCCGATCGTAGTGCGCTTGATAATGAATCTGATCCTGGTGCTCACCTTTATCTTTAGAGTTATTTGATACTCATGTTTGTCACACACCAATATCTATAGCATCATAGATCTAACCAATCAACCTACATTCTTGTGTATTATGAGTCATGGACTGGAAAATCTTACAATAACATGATATATTCTTTCTTATCACACATTGTAATAATGGACAGCGACTCATGTCATGGTTTAGGTGACATATCTCATAGTCTAGCAATAATGAATGTATTGTTCTACCATGGAAAATATCCTAGGTGTGCCCTTCCACTTCACAATCAGTACACCAAATCCCAGTGCATGTCTTTTGTTCTGAATTTGTAGAATTTTTCTCCAACTGCTTCACCATGGCTGTAATCTATGCTTCCAAGAATGGGATGACTCCAGTGTCTATACTCTCAACTACCTCAGCATGCAATGTTGCTTCAAGTGCTTTGCATGGATGAGTGTATGTCTTATGTGACAGTGCCCTTCTAAAAGGTGTGATCAGACCCCCAATGAACCATTGTGCATGCTGAATTACATGAATGTCATAAGAAATCTTAGACAATTTTTTTTTGAAGCGGGCATCATATTCCCTAACACTCTCAGTAGTGCCTTGCTTAATATATTTGAGAAAACTTATACTCTTCTGCTCAAACTAAGGGATGTGAAACTCTTTAAGGAAAACATATTTTAATGTTACATAGTCTACACAAGTTTGATCAGGGTCAAACCTTCTATACCAGTTGTGTGCATGTCCTTGTAACATAGTTAAAAATTGACTTGCCTTATGCTCAGAAGTTGTGGTTCCTTTTGCGCACCACAGTATCTCACACATGTGCACGTGTTCAACAACATCTTCTATGCCCCTATACTCTGAAATACTGTTATCCTGTAAAATTGACGAGGGCAATTTTGCAGGTAACTGTACGTACCCAAAATTGTAAGGTACTGTACTGCGGAACGGTGTAATAAGTGCCCCAATGATGATATAGGTCTCTTCGCAAGGTGTTTGGGATCCAGAAAAGCTTTACAGATATGCGTTAACATCCCGCATGCCCCGCTTAGCCCCCGCATGCTTTGTTTTCCCTTTTTTTCCCTCTTTTCTTGGCTTTTTGGTCTTCAGTGACGAAACCGCCTCCCTGAACAGGGCGGCGGTCCTATAACCGCCACCCTAAGCAGGGCGGCGGTCCTGTGCGAGTTTTTCAGAACGCTCTTTTGACGCGACCCGCGTGAAATATCACGACTCACCAGCTTTTCTTGCCGACTTGAGCATGCATTAATGTTTTTGGTCCCCTGGAATAGTGTTTTTCTTTTGTTTAATGTTTAGGAGTTCAGTTTGGATTTGATTTTTGGATGTTTGGATTCCTATAAATGCATGGTTTGTGCACATGCAAATGGCTCTGAATTTTTCTCCAAAGTTTGCTTTTGAATTTCTTGTTACAGCAGTTTTAGTTTTCCTTTGCTTAGGATTCTTAGTTTTCTCATTGAGTGCTTTGGTTAGTATTGTGTTGCAGCTGGTAAGCCACATATCCAACTTGTGCAAGTGCAAACATTATTCGGGCCACCATTTTCACTCCAACTTTCATGTTTTCAGTGCTGTGGTCCCTTTAGTTTGCTTAGGATTGGTAGTATAGTTTGTTGCAGGTTTGTTGTAGCTTTGTGTCGTTGTTGGTAAGCCACAGATCCAACTTGTGCAAACAGTATTATTGTTTTGGAGTAGAATAGTCTAGGCAGCCATTAAAGTTGCAGGTTTTGCTCTTCATACAGACTAGTTTCAGGTTCTGGACGCCTTTTGTTGCATGATTCGCAGTAGACCCCGCTAGGAATTGCATAGGCCAAGCTCTGTACTCTTGCGCTATCCCTCTCCTATCCGCATTCTATTCTGTCTGCATTCTAAACGCTGTCCATTGATCCAAATATCTATTCCTGTTGATGCAAGCATTCCACGCTTTTCTGGATTCAAGTGAGCACAAAGAATGAAGAGACCATACTGAGGGGACAAGAACACACACACCGTCGGATTCGCCACTGTTCTGTGAAATCCAGGTTCTATCTTTCAAAGTTTTAGTTAGAATTTATCAAATAACGTAGTTAATCATTTTATTTCAGTTATTTCTATTCTCGATATTGCCAGGGAGGTTGTGGGGATTGATATTTTCTGAGAAACTATGATTCATTCCTCACTTCTGAGGTAGGATCGAGAATCTTGCAGATAGATTAGTTATTTCGTTGTTTAGAATAGATATACGAAATCGCACAGACAAATAGCTACACTCGGCTATTTTGTTTGTTTTACGTTGTTAGTTTAGTTGTCAATTCTAAATATTTTTTTAGCTGCTTTCTTATAAATTGCCAGAAAATACAAAAAGAAATTATATATGCTAGAAGTGTACTTAGATTTTACTTTATTTTAGTTTGTTTCGTTACTGCTTTTGCATGACAATTACGGGACCTAGGGAGCCCAGGGAATACATTTTCGAGCCAATTGTGCCCCAACCCAATACCGTAGTAGCAATAACTGACATTGACCAAAACCTTAGGATACAAGTCTTCCAAACAACAACAGACTTCCAACAGATCAGGGCACAGTTGAGAGGGTTAAACATCGAAGACGACCAAGCACATCTGTTTTGGTCAAATCAGCCAAACTACAGATTACCCTAGAAAATACCCACATGACTGTAGAAGGGCTCGAAAGAGAACAAATATTCGGGTGCGATCCTTTAGTTCCACAGCCAGACGCTGGAGATACCCTCATAGATATAGATACCAGCTTAAGAATTCAAGTTGCTAGAACACCTGTAAGGTATTATGAGAAAATCGCACAATTGCTGGTTCTAAACGTAGAGTCCGAGAAAGCATACGATTACTGGATACTAGGGATTAGAACTTGATCTCGCGTATGACCATAACAGGACCGCAACAACCAAGAGTCTACGGTTGTGATCCACAAATCCCACAGCCTAACGAATCCATAAGAGAATTAGACATAGACACTGGCCTACGTAAGTTAGTATTTCAGTCTACTCCGATTCCACCTATCATCATTCAACAGTTATCCCTACTAGACACAACAGCTAACGAAGCTAGAGAATTTTGGACTAGGCTAGAGAATCGTCCATAGAGTTGACTATATTCGCCATATGACCCTATCAGGAGAAATACACGAAACCATCCCGGGTCATTTTCTACGCATCCCACAACCCATAAATCGAATCACGCCAGAGCTCGATATTGATTGGAGCCTTCGAGCAGTCATCCTCGCTGATCGATCTATCACACCAGTCCAAGTTAGAAGGGCCTTCTTTGCCTTAGATTCGCAAATACCATTAGTGCATGTCGAAGACATTAGACTCCCCAACTAGTTTGTCTGCATATTCTACCCCCACCGGCTGTCTCGGCATGACCTCGGGAGGTCGGGTACGTGGAAGAGTCACTTGTTGATTCTCATGCTCGCCTGTTGCTTTTCCGATGTACAAAATTGGTGAACCCGACATGAAACAAACATTTCTTTCACCTTCTCTTTGAGAAGTTTCATCTTCTCCAAATCACCTTCACTCCTTCCCATTATTCTGCGGGTATTCATATACCCCCCGAATATGTCGGGATTCGATGCATACGGCAGACCCCTCTTGGGTCTTGAGGCATACTACGCCCAAAAGAATAGGCAGTCATCACCCTCACTCTCAATGTGGGGCGACAACTATTCAACTAATCAGTTGTCAACACAAACACCAAGGACTAGATATAACTCGTCCTTCCAAACAGAGGGGTTGGAGCAACTTGCTCAAACACAAACAGAGCCTTCAGGCTCGAACAATATGACATTAACTGGAGAGTCTGCTTCATCTCCTCAGGTATTACTCAGACCGCCTATTAGTAGACAGTCAGATCCATACTCAGTTCTAGATGACGAGTATTCAATACGTTATCCTAGGAGTGAACAACGCTCTCAAGGCATGTACCCACCTATAGGAACTTTGCAGATACAGCCCGAGTTCTCTCCTCAAGAAAATTCCCCTATGCCATCACGTATGGAAAATACTCTCAGAGATGCTTGGCAGGATAGTGATCAGTTCATAGCAGGATATCACACACCTCCACAAATCCATGTTATACAGCAAATGCCACCAAGGCACGATATCGTGGCTTCACCGAACGAAGTCATTTCAACTCTAATAGAAAAGGTTAGAGGATTAGAACTTGCCCAAGCAAGTCGAAATTCGAGAATCATACAAACAGGGAGTTCCAATCCTCCGCACCATCCGAGCCAAGTAGATCTCCTCACAGGAGTAGGCACGTTAGGTATGACTCCTCAATATTCGCAACAAGTGCCAACTAGACCCACTATCGCTAGCACTGTTCCTCCTGGTCAAGTACAGAGAAATCCATTCCTGGATAGTACACCTTCGTACTTAAACATGTACTCCAAATCACCACAAGGGGATATGTACTCATCCCCCGACATGTTTACTCAAATACAGGGATTGCCTTATGCCCCTGCTAATGCGTACATTACGCCATATCAACAACCCGTTCCGCCACCGCCTCCTCAACAGGCACCATCAATGGTTGAGACGTATGCGATAGGGACTTATTCAGAATATTTAAAGGAGCCTTTAGATTTTGCCATACGAAGCGTTATGCTTCCAAGGCCTCTTCCTGATTTGCCTAAATACAAAGGAGAAGGAGATCCGAATGCGTATATCAAAGCTTACACTACAGCCATTCGTGAATTACTCCCATGGGATGGGGTTGTTGCTAAAATATTCCTCAAAATGCTGGAAGGCATTGCCCTCGATTGGTATTACAGAATACCCGAAGCTTCCATACATTCATTCAAACAACTCGTGTCTGAGTTCATCAAAGCCTTCGACATGAACAAACTATTAAGGACAGGAATCAGGGAGTTCTTGCATATCAAGCAAGAACATAACGAGTCTGTCGCCCATTTCATCCAAAGGTGGCGCACAGTCCTTTATTCCTCGGCAAGCGCTCCAAACATGGATCAGATGGAGCTATGTGATTTATTCCTTCATTCTCTTAGCAGGGAAGTGAAGGAAGAAGTCCAGAAGTTCCCACTAAGGACTTATGACGAGGTACTTGAGAGCGCTCTGCGAATTGATCAAGCAGTAATAGATAGTGGCCGTAAGACGTATGGAGCAAATGGGAGGTTAATCACCTCTACTCAAAATACTACAACCACCACAAGTGTCAATCAAGGACCCAAAATCCTTAACAAAAATCGTGGGGTAACAATAGACGGGGTAACTGACCAGCCCAAGAGGGTAAATGTCGTTATTACCCCGTCACAAACAAACAACCAAAGAAACAACAATTTTACCCCGACGATCAATATGGTGGATTTTAATAATCCACAACAACAACAACGGCGAAATCCCATACAAGGACCAAGCCAAAATTCCTTTGGTTATCAAAACCAAAGTCAAAACCAGAAACAACAAAACTTTAGTCCTAATAGGCAACAGTTTGATCAGAATTTTAGGCCACAATATACACCAAACCAACAAAACGGGAATTACAATCCCAATTCTTATTGTGGTTTCCATAAAATTCGGGGTCATGACACTAGAACGTGTCGTGATTACAACAAATTCATGCAACGCTTGCCAAGTGAACAAAAACAATTTTTTATGGATATGTTCTTAGCAGATCCTACATCACCAACGGCAAGTACCTTCGCAGGGGCAGTTTCCCCTTAGAATGCCCCTCTCAAGATCTTTAATGATCCACTCCCAAATCATGATAGCGATAGGTTGAAACCAACTGGAACAAACAAAGGTGCAATAACAGGAAACAACGATCACGAGGCCTCAACCTCGCTAAATCCGTTAGTCGCGCCAAAACTAGGAAGTCAACCACGACCTAAGGTAGTTGGATTAGTAGAGTTAGACTCCGAATTACCCGTTGAAGCAATTACGAGAACACGAGAGTATTTCTCTCAACCAAGTCCAAGCCACCTGCCAGAAACAGATAACATCCAGCAAACCGTAGTAAAACCTATGGGTGCTTACGATCTAATTAATGATCTAACAAAAACCTTCTCGCATATTTCATTCCTTGATTTACTAAAGAATTCCCCTGCTCACAGGGCTGCTCTTTTAGAGGCGTTGGGTTTGGGTCATTTAGTTAGTATCACTCCACCACCAGAAGCACAAGTAAATCATATAGACTTTGATGTTTATCCTCCGGGACAGGTGGATAGGGATATCGAATTCATATTCGAAATAGGTAAAATGCCTACAAATGCTGAAATCACACGCCGAGGTGATCCAGCCTTACACTTGCAAGTGCAGGTTTATAATAATTATGTAAAACGGGTAATGGTTGACGATGGAGCTGCAGTTAACATAGTCCCTTTCTCTTTTCTCCAAAAATTGGGGTATGGAGAAACAAACTGTTCTACTACACGAAATACCTTGAGAGGCTACGATAGCCTTAAAGCCACATCGATAGGAACTATAATATTACCGGTCACCTTAGGACCTAAAACAATCCTGACTGAGTTTTATATTATAGATCGGGAAACTAACTATAATATGATCCTCGGCCGACCATGGATACACCGCATGAAGGAAATCCCTTCCACGCTATTTCAAGAAGTAAGATTCCTGCATTTGGGAAAGGTATTTGTAGCCAAAGGTGATCCAAAGCCGTTTGACGTACACCTAGCTGATTTAAAGAAAAGACCAGGTATACACTCAGAATTCGAACTTCCAAAAAACCAACTTAACAAACCCTCTGACCCAAAGCCAGAGGAAAACTTGATACCTACGACGGATCTTGAAACTACCAACATAGCCAAAACAATTCCAACCCCTAAAGGTAAAACTAAAGAAATAGTATCATTAGGGACTACTGCGAAGATCGTTGAGTTGATAGAACAAGATTCACCAATGTTCTTACCATTCGATTCAGTAGGTATTAGATTTTCCCTAGGTGTTGGTTCCTTGCCAGCAGAAGATCTCTGTATGGTAGAAGTAGAATGTGCAAACACAGCAGATACACCTACATCCATACTCCCAGCTAAGTATTGGACTCTCCATTTCGATGGAGCTAAATGCCGTTATGGAGCAGGGGCAAGTATAATTCTTACCTCGCCCGAAGAGAAGGTCCTCCCATTCTCTTTTAAATTAAACTTTGAATGCACAAACAACAGCGCTGAATACGAAGCCCTCCTCCTTGGCCTTACCTTAGCCAAAAGAATTGGTATCGATAATATCAGAGTTTTAGGAGACTCGCAATTAGTAGCAAACCAAGTTTCAGAGGTATATGAAACTAAAGCCGAACACTTGCAACTTTACAAAAACGCTGTATTAGATTTAAGCAAGGCGTTCAACTTCATATCCATTGAAGCAATCCCACGAGAAAAAAATCTTCTCGCCGATTCAATAGCAACCTCAGCATCACGTTTTACTCCAAACAATGAGCTAGAAGATACTCATTTCACGGTATCCATTCGTAACAAACCATTAATAAAAACAATCATGGATCCTCTTTCAAACGGAAGTAAATCTACCGTCCTAGACCATGTTGGAAATGATGCGGCTACTTTGGATTACTTAAATGCCTTTGCAACACTACATCTCTCCTATCACACGCTAGATTTATCTCTGATCTCGCATTCATCTTCCTACTTCGGAAATCCCGTAATGAATCTTCCCTCACAAAAGGAACCTAATATATACGCGGTGGAAAACGGGGATGATATAGATCTACCTCCGGCACCACCTGAGTTCGAAGAGGGTAATGCCTCTTTAATTGAAGAAACAATCGATGTCAATATCGGAACGGAAGATGAACCAAGAATTTTAAAGTTAGGTTCTTCGTTAACCCCAGAGGAAGTGGAAATACATACTCAGGTTCTCAAGGAACATCAAAAAGCATTTGCATTTAATTACAAAGAGATGACAGGAATTGCACCCCACATTGTGATGCACAACCTCGTCACTAGATCAGATGCGAAGCCAATTAAACAAAAATCAAGACCCATGAAGCCCAAGGTAGCCCTTATTGTAAAAGAGGAGGTAATAAAACTCCTTCAGGTAGGATTCATCAAGCTAGTTGACTACTCCCAATGGGTATCCAACATCGTTCCCGTTCTCAAGAAGAATGGAAAGATACACATCTGCATAGATTTTCGAGATATCAACAAAGCTTGCCCTAAGGACGACTTCCCATTACCATCCATAGACGTTATTGTTGATGCAACAACAGGTTTTGAACTCTTGTCTCTCATGGATGGATTCTCGGGATACAATCAAATCAAAATATCTGAGCAAGATCAAGCTAAAACCACGTTTACAACTCCTTGGGGAACCTATTGCTACGCTGTTATGCCATTCGGTCTCAAGAACGCCGGTGCTACATACCAGCGGGCCATGACATACATATTTCACGATTTAATCCATAAAATCGTGGAATCCTACGTAGATGACTTGTTGGCTAAGGCCAAGAAGCGTTGTGACCATCCTGAAGTACTCCGCATCATCCTTTCACGCCTAATAGAATATGGAGTTACCCTAAACCCAGAGAAATGCGTCTTCGGTGTAACAGGAGGAAATCTCCTAGGTTACATCATATCGTCACGAGGGATCGATGTTGATCCAGCCAAAATTCAGGCTGTCCTCGAAATGGTCCCACCCTCGAATGAATCTGGAATCAGATCATTTCTCGGAAAGTTGGGTGCAATCCGGAGATTTATCCCGGATCTAAGCTTCGCTGTTCATCCAATCAACAATTTACTCAAGAAGGACTATAGCATTGATTGGACTGAAGATTGCAATGAAGCTTTTGATGCAGTCAAGTGTTTCCTGCTATCACCACCTATGCTAATGCCACCAAAGCTAGATCGTCCTTTAATTTTGTACTCACGGGCTACCGATGTTTCGTTAGCTTGCATGCTAGCCCAAGAAGACGATGACAAAAGAGAGCGTGCAATTTATTTCATTAGCTGAACATTACTCGACTATGAAACGTGCTATACACAAGCAGAGCGAGAATGTCTTTCCATAGTCTTTGCTACTAAACGCCTAAGACACTACATGCTAAATCAAGAGACAAGGGTCATAGTAAAGACGGACCATCTACGGACTTTTCTCACACAAGGGTCCTTGTCCAAAAAAGCTGGACATTTTATAACCTTAATGGGAGAGTTCGAATTAAATTTTGTAAACCAAAAGTCAGTTAAAGGGAAAATCATCACAGATTGGTTAGCTGATAACCCGCTAGATGGAGGTGACTTAGTAGACTTAGACTTTCCAGATGAATGCATATACTACGTCGAAACCCGAACTGCTATATCTGAGTGCCCTTGGTACGCTGATATCATTAGTTATATCATGGACCACAGGTACCCAGAAGGAGCTACACCTCAACAAAGAAGGCGGTTACGAATTATCGTAACTAAATACGTCATTATAGAGTAGGTGCTCTATCAGAAAGCATTCGATGGAATGCTCTTAAGGTGTGTTGACACAGAAGAGTCCAAGAGGATTCTCCATGAATCCCATAGCGGTATATGTGGAGGCCACTTCGGTGGCCATGCCACTACTCGAAAAATACATCGAATGGGCTATTTCTGGCCCACTCTAGAACATGACACAATAGAGTTTGTACGCAGGTGTCATAAATGTCAGGAGTTCTCTCATGAGATCCACATGCCGGCACAAGCTTTGCAACCGATAGCTACTCCGTGGCCCTTTTCTACATGGGGCCTGGACTTGATAGGGAAGTTCTCTCCCTCCTCCACAGACGGCCACAATTTTATAATCACGGCCACTGAATATTTCACTAAATGGGTAGAGGCCATGCCTCTTACGACTGTACCTAGTTCTGTAATCGCTAAGTTCATTTTGAACCAAATCATTTGCAGGTACGGTATCCCGCAAATTATTATCTTAGATAATGGAACTTCTTTCAAGAATGAAGAAGTTCGTGAGCTATGCAACAAATTTAAAATCAGCCATCATACGGCTTCCTTGTACTATCCCCAAGCCAATGGGCAGGTTGAAGCAACAAACAAGACATTGAAAGCCATTCTCCTTAAAACGGTAAAAGAAAACAAACGGGATTGACATTTAAAGTTATATCCAGCCTTGTGGGCCCACCGAACCTCGATAAGAACGCCAACAGGAGCAAATCCTTTCTCATTGGTATTTGGGTCAGAAGCAGTTCTCCCACTCGAAGTTGAAATCCCCAGTCTCCGCATTTCGCTACAAGGGATTCTAGATGAGGACGCTTACCGAGAAGCACGTCTTTCTCAATTAGAAAGCCTGGATGAAACTAGGTTAGATGCTGAACAACGACATAGAGTCTATGCCGACCGGATGTGCTGGCAGTACAACAAGAAGGTCTATGAACGTGACATATACGAAGGTGACCTAGTTCTAAGGTTAGACATCCGGATCGACAAGAAGACCGGCGAAGGAAGGAAATTCCGGCCCAAATGGTTGGGCCCGTACCGAGTCACAAAGGACTACGGAAATGGTGCATACCTCTTATGCACGCTAGAAGGTGAGGAGTTTGGTGAAACAGTCAATTCTCTCCACCTCAAGCGTTTCTACGCGTAAGTAGCTAACGCTACCTATATAACTATCTACATTGCATTTTCATACAAATTAGGATCATTTTGTCCACTTGTTCTTACACAAATTGTGATCAGGGAATCTATTCTCAAAGCAACTTATTTCAAACTCGTGATGTTTCTGGCATAAAGTTCTTTAATCATACTTCTCCGTCTTCGATATCATCGATCAACTCAGAATCTTTTATCAAACAAAATCAGACATGACGAAGTCCTAACGGTAACCATACCAAGATCTGCAAGTTCGTTCTTGCTTTGATTTCTTCTTAGGATAGGTGTCTTGCCTATGGTCTGTTCTAGAAGCTTCATGGTGTCACATCTATCCCATATGCACATCTCTTTGGAAATAAGAATATACTGACATCTTACTCAAATAGACAAGTCAAGAAGTGATTAAACAGAAAATTTTATTTTTACACATTTCCTTGCCCCACCAACCTTCGGTGATAAGCTTGCATCTCTTACTAGTGACGTAGGGTTGGGAAAGGATGGAAATGCCCTTACTCGCCTATGCCTTGCCCACGGTGATAAACCCATGTTTCTTACAGGTAGCATGGGGCAAAGTGTAGGGGGTCCTCTAAACAAAGTAAATGTTAAAAGGTCATAAACAATCAATTCAAACTTTGAGTCAATAACGAATGAATCAGATGTTCAAAAATTCCAAGAGAGTTAAAAATCTTAAAAACCCAGATTTTGTCTACTATGTGGCCATCTACGGGTCTAAGTCTGGATAAACTGCAAAGCATGTTGCATCCAAAACTATGAAGTCATTCAGGTAGAATAAAGCTTGTAGTTTTCATTTGGTTCCACCAAAGCTTCGTCTGTCTTTCACCACTATCACTTCACCATATTCCATAACTTGCGCCCTTCTTGGCTCTTGGTGATGAGCCCTCGCATCTTACTAGTTGCGTGGAGTTAGGAGTGGGGCAAGTTAATCTATTCATCATACTGATTATTTTCATCACTTTGCTAAAACAAATCATGAGGTATCCAAATTTCTCACAGAAACTAAGATTTAAGATCACAATATATCTACAAAATCATGTATCAGCATCATGAAACACAAAAAGAAAGCAAACATTTGCATCATCTGTTTTCCATTGCATATATTCTAGAAAGCATATAATACATACATCATAGCATACACGAAGCAGTTGGAAATAAAGAAAGTAGAATACAAATGACAAGTTTTGATCCAAAACCGACGCATATATATAAATAATCAAAGTTTATATACAATGCCATCATGCACTAGGCATGGTCAAAACGCTCAAAGAGCCCGTAATACACAAAAGAATCTAAATACAAATACAGAAAGCCAAGTGGCCTCTCAACCCCTGCGCGATCCCGCTGAAGGTGCGCGCCCTCACCTAGGACTCCGGCTACGCTGGCGCTCTGAATGGATGGAGGGCTCGGGGTCCCTAGGGGCAGTCGTAGTCTCACCATGAGAGCGGCTCCTCATAAGACGCTCGGCTGTCCTATAGCCTGCCAACTCTGTACGGAGAGTTGACACCATCTTGGCCACATGCCAAACGGGAGCGAAGACGTCAGTGTGCCTACCAGCTGCTGAGGGCTCTCCGGCATCCACAGATAATTCCGCACGGGTCTTATCCATAGGGATCATCAGAGAATCGACGCAAACCCTACGGATTAGATCCCACCACTCATCAACAGTCTCTGCAAAGCAAAGAAAGGAAAACGAATTAGGAACTAGGCAAGAGGTTAAAGTGTACACAATACAAATATAAGGAGAGTTAACATTCAAAGACAAATCCTAAAACAAACAAGCATTGAAAGGAGGAGAGGATAATTTACTCGGATCACCAGGCCTCCAAGATGGGTCGCCAAGGCCAACACCTGCTGCTGATGCCGCTACTGACTGAGGCGCTGCTCCTGTAGTTGGGGCAACATGACGCCCCGCAACGGACTCATCATCTCCACCATGGCCCCGGGAGAGTGGCTCCTCGGAAGCCACGGTCTCTCTCTATGCACTCTGCTCCTCCCTCTCTGCCCTCAGAATGTCCTGAGTATCATGCCACTCAGGATCACTCTCGTCCGTCTGCTCCTCTGACCCTCCCTCTGTGTGCTCCTCAGAATCGGAGTCGATATCTATGGGGTCGTCACTGCTATGAGCAGGACCTGCAGCAATCTGAAGTAATGGTGCCTGAGGCGCACCAGCTCTCCCTCTGGCCCGAACTATCCCCCTGGCTGTAATAGGAATGCCAGGGGTAACCACTGTCCAACCACGGCCTCTAGGCCCCCCTCTAGCCTCTCGGACTGATCTATAAATAGGTGCTACTGGAGGAAGCATAGCCGCGTATGGGAGGCCAAACTGCTGAGGAACCCTGCTGAAGGGGTGTACCTCTACCCGTCCCACACGATCGATAAGCTGCCCTGTGATGGAGCAGGAGACCAATGTCATGGTCTCCTCTCCCCATATACTAGCCATAAGCTGGTATGGTGTAGCCTCCATGTCTGCCGTGGTAAGGGTGGCTACTGGCTGGTGAGGTGCTCTGAGCACTGACATATCTGACCATCAGGCTGCCCTCACCGCCCCGGGATCTGCCATCTCCACGCCTCTGCCATACAGAATGAAGCGCTCATACACCCAACTCATGACTAGATTGGGGTGGCTCAAAGACTGTCCCTACAATCCGACCACCCTGTATAAGTCATGGTAGGTGGTCCCTAAAATGTCCACGCCCCAGGCGTATTTCCGGCCATGTCCCTCTATCTGTGCAATGATGGGGCCCCAGCAGTATAATAAGGTGTCCCCTCCCTTGTCCCCGATGAGTCTCGAGGCAAGGATCCCCATAATAGCCTGTCGAAAGATAGGGATGGGCAAAGAAGGAATGGATCTGACTCGCACTCCCTTCTTCGGCCCCGTAGAAATGGCTGCATCCCCATATAACCAGCCCACTGAGCTATCTGTGCCCTGGAACCAGCTGTCTCCAGTTTAAGTCTCCTCCCAATGATCGGGACCCCCAGAATGCGGTAAACATCCTCCAAAGTGATGGTCCACTCACCACGGACCCCTGGCAGTCGGAAGGTGTTCCGATCTGCATCCCAATATGAAAATAGGTCACAAAGAATGTGACTGGATGGAGCAACGTGGGGCACACGTGATATACGCAATATGCCGGCCCTCTGCAATGTGTCCTCCTCATCTGCTGAGAGGGCATCCAATACCCCGGACAGCCAGTCGCACTCTCTCTCCCGGATCCATCTAATGTACTCCTCTTTTGCCTGCATACGCCCAAAAACACACAAAGAAGAGAAAGTTAGTATCTAAACAATATCAAGAGAAGCATAAAAACACGTACAAATGCAAAAAATACAAGTACAAGCTTTCAAAATAGGTTCTTTTGCATTCTGTTCAGAACCGCCGCCTTAAAGGCGGCGGTCTCGTGACCGCCGCCCTGTACAGGGCGGAGGTCGTGTAACCGCCGCCCTGTCCAGGGCGGCGGTCACGGTCCGAAAACCCGCACGGGTTTTTGGGCTTAAAAAGCCCAAAAAATGCAAAAAATGACTATTTTGATCAAAAATGGGGCCTACCCAGTAGGCGCCCCCCCTAGATGGACCCTTTAAACCAAACATTTTCGAAAATAATCCCCCCATTGCAAAGAATTTAACATTTCAAATCAGAAGGGGGAAAAAACACAAAATTGAAGAAAACCAACCTGTGATCTCGCGGGGTGGCGTTCCGCACGTGGAGGCATGATCTCTATCTCACTGCGGACGTTTTGACTCTACTCGCGTGAGAAACCGTCACCATGGGTCCCAGAGCTCAAAATCTACCAAATCAACTCGCGCAAATGAATAGGAAAATGGGCCCACTTTCATATATATAACGCCCCGATTCGTTTTAAATATCTTTTTCGCAGGTTCGGAGCGTTGACGGAGGTAAGTTTCTATCCTCGCACTAATGGTACGTCCTCTTCCCCTATTATTTTAGCGTTTATTTTCGAAATTATTGTATCTATCTGCACTTGAGTTCTCTTTTCATTTTGCAGGTGGCGGGAATTTTGGATGGCGTCATTTCAACACACGGGCGTGTAAGTAATAACTTCTAACTTCCCATTTCGGGACGGCCATACTCGGACCCACCGTTTTATGCCTCTTCATGGCTAAAACGCTTCTCCGAGGGGGCAATATGTACGTACCCAAAATTGTAAGGTACTGTACTGCGGAACGGTGTAATAAGTGCCCCAATGATGATACAGGTCTCTTCGCAAGGTGTTCGGGATCCAGAAAAGCTTTACAGATATGCGTTAACATCCCGCATGCCCCGCTTAGCCCCCGCGTGCTTTGTTTTCCCTTTTTTTCCCTCTTTTCTTGGCTTTTTGGTCTTCAGTGACGAAACAACCGCCCTTAAGGGCGGCGGTCTCGTGACCGCCGCCCTGAACAGGGTGGCGGTCCTATAACCGCCGCCCTAAACAGGGCGGTGGTCCTGTGCGCGTTTTCCAGAACGCTCTTTTGACGCGACCCGCGTGAAATATCACGACTCACCAGCTTTTCTTGCCGACTTGAGCATGCATTAATGTTTTTGGTCCCCTGGAATAGTGTTTTTCTTTTGTTTAATGTTTAGGAGTTCAATTTGGATTTGATTTTTGGATGTTTGGATTCCTATAAATGCATGGTTTGTGCACATGCAAATGGCTCTGAATTTTGCTCCAAAGTTTGCTTTTGAATTTCTTGTTACAGCAGTTTTAGTTTTCCTTTGCTTAGGATTCTTAGTTTTCTCATTGAGTGCTTTGGTTAGTATTGTGTTGCAGCTGGTAAGCCACATATCCAACTTGTGCAAGTGCAAACATTATTCGGGCCACCATTTTCACTCCAACTTTCATGTTTTCAGTGCTGTGGTCCCTTTAGTTTGCTTAGGATTGGTAGTATAGTTTGTTGCAGGTTTGTTGTAGCTTTGTGTCGCTGTTGGTAAGCCACAGATCCAACTTGTGCAAACAGTATTATTGTTGTGGAGTAGAATAGTCTAGGCAGCCATTAAAGTTGCAGGTTTTTCTCTTCATACAGACTAGTTTCAGGTTCTGGACGCCTTTTGTTGCATGATTCACAGTAGACCCCGCTAGGAATTGCATAGGCCAAGCTCTGTACTCTTGCGCTATCCCTCTCCTATCCGCATTCTATTCTGTCTGCATTCTGAACGCTGTCCATTGATCCAAATATCTATTCCTGTTGATGCAAGCATTCCACGCTTTTCTGGATTCAAGTGAGCACAAAGAACGAAGAGACCATACTGAGGGGACAAGAACACACACACCGTCGGATTCGCCACTGTTCTGTGAAATCCAGGTTCTATCTTTCAAAGTTTTAGTTAGAATTTATCAAATAACGTAGTTAATCATTTTATTTCAGTTATTTCTATTCTCGATATTGCCAGGGAGGTTGTGGGGATTGATAGTTTCTGAGAAACTATGATTCATTCCTCACTTCTGAGGTAGGATCGAGAATCTTGCAGATAGATTAGTTATTTCGTTGTTTAGAATAGATATACGAAATCGCACAGACAAATAGCTACACTCGGCTATTTTGTTTGTTTTACGTTGTTAGTTTAGTTGTCAATTCTAAATATTTTTTTTAGCTACTTTCTTATAAATTGCCAGAAAATACAAAAAGAAATTATATATGCTAGAAGTGTACTTAGATTTTACTTTATTTTAGTTTGTTCGTTACTACTGCTTTGCATGACAATTACGGGACCTAGGGAGCCCAGGGAATACATTTTCGAGCCAATTGTGCCCCAACCCAATACTGTAGTAGCAATAACTAACATTGACCAAAACCTTAGGATACAAGTCTTCCAAACAACAACAGACTTCCAACAGATCATGGCACAGTTGAGAGGGGTTTAAAATCGAAGCGTTACGGAGGTAATTTCTATCCTCGCCTAATGTGCGTCCTCTTCCCCGATTAATGTTAGCGTTTATTTTTCGAAATTTGGACCCCCCCCATCTATCCTGCTCACTTGAGTTTCTCTTTTCATTTTGCAGGTGGCGGGAATTTTGGATGGCGTCATTTCAACACACGGGCGTGTAAGTAATAACTTCTAACTTCCCATTCGGGACGGGCCATACCTTTCGGACCCACCTTTTTAATGCCTCTTCATGGCTAAAACGCTTCTCCGAGGGGCAATATGTACGACCCAAAATTGTAAGTACTGTACTGCGGAACGGTGTATAAGTGCCCCAATTATGATACACAGTCTCCTTCTGGTCTCTTCGCAGGTGTCGGGATCCCAGAAAAGCTTTACAGATATGCTAACATCCCGCATGCCCCGCTTAGCCCCCGCGTGTTTTGTTTTCCCTTTTGTTGTTTTTTTCCCTCTTTCTTGGCTTTTTGGTGCTTCTGTGACGAACAACCGCCCTTAAGGGCGGCGGTCTCGTGAGGCCCCCCCCCCCGCCGCCCTGAACAGGGTGGCCGGTCCTATAAACCGCCGACCTATAAACAGGGCGGTGGTCCTGTCGGCGTTTTCCAGAACGCAGCTTTTGACTCGACCCCGTGAATTCACGACTCAACAGCTTTTCTTGCCGACGTGAGCATGCATTAATGTTTTTGGTCCCCTGGATATTGTTTTTTCTTTTGTTTTATGTTTAGGATTGTCAATTTGGATTTGATTTTTGGATGTTTGGATTCCATATAATGCATGGTTTGTGCACATCAAATGGCTCTGAATTTTGCTCCAAAGTTTTGCTTTGATTCTTTTACAGAGCAGTTTTAGTTTTTCCCTTCTTTAGGATTCTTAGGTTCTCATTGAGTGCTTTGGTTAGTATTGTGTTGCAGCTGGTGCCACCTATCCAACTTGTGCAAAGTGCAAACAATTATTTCGTGCCACCATTTTTCACATCCAACTTTCATGTTCAGTCTGTGGCCACTTTATTTTGCTTAGGATTGGTAGTCAAGTTTGTTTTGCAATGCAGGTTTGTTGTATCTTTTGTCGCTGTTGGTAACCACAGATCCAACTTGTGGCAACCGATTATTGTTTGTGGATAGAATGTCTAGGCATCCATTAAAGTTGGGCAGGTTGTTCTCTTCATACAGCTAAGTTTCATGTTCTACGCCTTTTTGTTGGCATGATTCACAGTAGACCCCCGCTTAGGAATTGCATAGGCAAGCTCTGTACTCTTGCGCTTCCCTCTCCTATCCGCATTCTATTCTTTCTGCATTCTGAACGCGTCTCAATTGATCCAAATATCTATTCCTGTTGATCATAGCCTTCCCGCTTTTCCTGGATTCAAGTGAGCACAAAGACGAGAGACCATACTTAGGGGACAACACACACCACTCAGCAACCAACCGTCGGATTCCGCCACTTGTTCTGTGAAATCCAGTTCTTTCTGTTTCAAATGTTTTAGTTAGAATTTATCAATAACGTTCGTTAATCCTTTTATTTCAGTTATTTCTATTCTCGATTTGTCCAGGGAGGTTTGTGGGGATTGTAGTTTCTGAGAAACTATGATTCATTCCTCACTTCTGAGGTAGGATCGAGAATCTTGGCAGATAGATTAGTATGCGTTGTTTAAATAGAGTTACGAATGCACAGCCAATAGCTACAACTCGCTATTTTGTTTGTTTTACTGTGTTAGTTTTAGTTGTCAATTCTAAATATTTTTTTTAGCTACTTTCTTATAATTGTCCAGAAAATCAAAAAGAAATTATATATGCTAGAAGTGTACTTAGATTTTACTTTTATTTTAGTTTTGTTTAGTTACTGCTTTTGTCATGACATTAACGGTACCTAGGGAAGCCCAGGGAATACATTTTCGAGCTCAATTGTGCCCCAAACCCAATACTGTAGTAGCAATACTAACATTGACCAAAACCCTTAGGATACAAGTCTTCCAACAACAACAAAGATGCTTCCACCATCATTGCACAGTTGAGGAGGGTTAACATCGAAGACGACCAAGCCCATTACCTGTTGTTGGTCCAAATCAATCAGCCAAACTAAACTCCAGATTACCCTAGAAAATACCCCCATGAACTGTAGAAGGGCCCGAAAGATAAACAAATTTCGGGTGCTGATCCTTTAGTCCATAGCTATACGCTGAGATACCCTCATAGATATGATACCAACTTTTTGTAAGACTTCAAGTTGCTAGACCACCTGTAAGGTATTCGGAGAAATCGCACAATTTGCTGGTTCAAACGGAGGCCAAGAAGCATATGAGTACTGATACTAGGGATTAGAACTTTGATCTCACGTATGCCATAACAGGACCGCACAAACAATAGTCTACGGTTGTGAGTCCACAACTCCCCACAGCCTAACGAATTCCATAAGAAGAATTGACATAGACACTACTTGCCCCTACGTAAGTTGGTATTTTATCTACTCCGATCCACCTATCATCATTCAACAGTCATCCCTCTAGACACAAAGCTAACGACGCTAGAGAATTTTGGACTAGGCCAGAGAATCGCCATAGGTTGACTATATTCACCATATAACCCTATCAGGGAAAGTACACGAAACCCATTCGCCGAGTCAGTTTCCACCACGCATCCCGTTTCCCACAACCCATATATCGCATCATCACGCCACAGAGGCTCGAGAGTATTGGAGCCTTGCGGCAGTCATCCTCAGCTGGATCGATCTATCACATCCAGTCCAAGTTAGAAGGGCCTTCTTTGCCTTGAAATTCCGCAAATACCATTATGCCGGGTGAAGACATTAGACTCGCCCCAACTAGTTTTGTCCGGCATATTCTACCTCTATATTCTACCCCCACCGGCTGTCCTCGGCATGCACCTCGGGAGGTCGTGTACTGAGATCCCTGTTGATTCTCACTCTCGCCTGTTGCGTTTTTTCTTTCCGCCGTATAGTAACCATACCACAAAATTTCTGTTTGGGTTCCTGTTTGAAGTCTCTTAGCGTTCAGAATGGCTAAATCCCTTTTTGAAAATATAGTTTTTAGAACTTGGGCATTTTTTTTTTTACCTTTTTTTGGTTGGCGTAGTTTTTTTAATATTCACGTTACACATCAATGAAAACTGCGCCCATCCTTTCCATTTTGTTGGCGCCTCCAGGGAGTGTTCAACACTCCAGATTGTGTGCCTCTCTAAAGCTGTGCCTTGGCGTATGTGCAAACTGTCAACACAACAAATGGTGTGCCTCTCTAAAGTGCGAAGTGGTTGCTGAAACTCCATGTTGACACTCTCAAAACTGCTGGGCGCGAATCTTTTCATGTTGAAATCTATTTAGGTGCACACCTTAGAAAAATTTGGTGCGCATTTATTGCACCTTTTGCTATATATATATGCAGCATCCGACCCCCTTTGTCATTTTCATGATTTAAAAAAACGTGAAAAGGTTATCGTTTTTATACTGTCAGCATTCCTGTCACCCCACACTGTTAACTACTTGTCCACATTTGTGGTACCCCACATCGTCTCCATCTATCTTATATATGCTTAGTAGGTGGCCTGCTGGCCCTTATTGAAAGATTTGTTTTGGTTTCTATGTTTGGTTTTAGAGGTGGTTAGTTTGATTAAAAATAACAATGAACCTAAGAGAAACTTCACTCCATACATATTGCAATGCACCTTCACACCATTTTTTAAACCATCTCCTTCCAGATCTGCTAATTTGGAAGGCTCTACTCAGAATGGACCCCCCCGTCCTTTTCTCCTCTATTCCCTTGCTATCAATATCTAACTTGGAAGATGAAAAAAAAAAACCCATAAAGCAAAGAGAGTGAAAATTATAAGTTTTGCAATCAGCAACCCACTATTTTTTTACCAGGTGCTGCTTTCATTATTGTTACAAATCAAGCACATCGCGCCACGTCGCACTATCCCCAAATGCAACATTAGCCTTTCCCACACCTTATAAATCACAAATTTCCTAAAAACAAGTGCAGGCACAAACACCATACATGCCCAACAACAATGCATGTTGTGCAGGCCCTTCCCCACCAACGCAAGCTAATTCTTGGTACAAACCTTACCTTAATGATGCATCCTTTGATCCACACCTTTGCGCATCAGAATATTTTGCAACATATACCACATTTTCACCAAAGGCGCACCCTGAGACCCTTGCTTCCATCCCCAAATAAATCTGCGCACCAGTTAAAACCTCATAGGGCGCAAGGGCGCACATCCATTAACCCCACTCTAATGTTGTGTGTAGTATTCCATGCCCTACACCCCGTTTTGCGTTTTTTGCCCCATGCAACCTTTCCCCAAAGTGTGTCATGATTTTCTGAGACCCGCAGGCTGCGTAAACTGCGCCTTGCACCCAAGGGCTTGTAATTGATACTTGTCATTCTGTAAGCTTTGATGGACCAACCTAATACTAACAGGGATCTCTGCGATGGACTTTTTCCTTTATTCTCTTTGTAGATCAACCGTTTAACTTAGATCCAAACATGTCTCATTGATAGAAGCCAACTAAGTCCAAGGGGAAAGCCAGGCTAACAGAAGAAGAAATGAACGATAAATACCAAAGGTATATTCATTCCCTACTTCCTGAGGTGATCGAGCATCTTGCAGATATGATTTATTATTTTCGTTGTTCGGAATAGATATAACGAAATCGCACAGACACATAGCTACACTCGGCTATTTGTGTGGTTGTTTCGTTGTTAGTTTAGTTGTCAATTCTAAATATTTTTTTTAGCTACTTTCTTATAAATTGCCAAGAAAATACAAAAGAAATTATATATGCTAGAAGTGTACTTAGATTTTACTTTATTTTAGTTTGTTTCCGTTACTGCTTTGCATGACAATTACGGGACCTAGGGAGCCCAGGGAATACATTTTCGAGCCAATTGTGCCCCAACCCAATACTGTAGTAGCAATAACTAACATTGACCACAAACCTTAGGATACAAGTCTTCCAACAACAACAGACTTCCAACAGATCATGGCACAGTTGAGAGGTTAAACATCGAAGACGACCAAGCACATCTGTTTGGTCAAATCAGCCAAACTACAGATTACCCTAGAAAATACCCACATGACTGTAGAAGGCTCGCAAGAGAACAATATTCGGGTGCGATCCTTTAGTTCCATAGCTAGACGCTGAGATACCCTCATAGATATAGATACCAACTAAGAATTCAAGTTGCTAGAACACCTGTAAGGTATTCTGAGAAAATCGCACATGTGCGTTCTAAACGTAGAGGCCAAGAAAGCATATGATTACTAGATACTAGGATTAGAACTTGATCTCACGTCATGACCATAACAGGACCGCAAAACCAAGAGTCTACGGTTGTGATCCACAAATCCCACAGCCATAACGAATCCATAAGAGAATTAGACATAGACACTGGCCTACGTAAGTTAGTATTTTAGTCTACTTCCGATTCCACCTATCATCATTCAACAGTTATCCCTACTAGACACAACAGCTAACGAAGCTAGAGAATTTTGGACTAGGCCAGAGAATCGTCCATAGAGTTGACTATATTCCCATATGACCCTATCAAGAGAAATACACGAAACCATCCCGAGTCATTTTCCACGCATCCCACAACCCATAGATCGAATCACGCCAGAGCTCGATATTGATTGGAGCCTTCGAGCAGTCATCCTCGCTGATCGATCTATCACACCAGCTCCAAGTTAGAAAGGGCCTTCTTGCCTTAGATTCGCAAATACCATTAGTGCGTGTCGAAGACATTAGACTCCCCAACTAGTTGTCTGCCTATTTCTACCCCACCGGCTTGTCTCAGGCATGACCTCGGGAGGTCGGGGTACGTGGAAAGAGTCCACTTGTTGATTCTCACGGCTCGCCTGTTGCTTTTCCGCCGTTATATAACCATACCAAAATTCTGTTTTGGTTCCCTGTTGAGGTCTCTTAGCGTTCAGAATGGCATAAAATCCCTTTTTGGAAAATCTAGTTTTTAGAACTTGGTCATTTTTTTTTACCTTTTTTGGTTGGGCGTAGTTTTTATTCACGTTACATCAATGAAAACTGCGCCCATCCTTTCCTTTGGCGCATCCTAGGGAGTGTCAACACTCCAGATGGTGTGCCTCTCTAAGCTGTGCCTTGGCGTATGTGCAAACTTGTCAACACAACAAATGGTGTGCCTCTCTAAAGTGCGAAGTGGGTGCTGGAAAATCAATGTTGACACTCTCAAAACTACGCTAGGGCGCGAATCTTTTCATGTTGAAATCTATTTAGGTGCACCTTAGAAAAATTTGGTGGCGCATTTATTGCACCTTTTGCTATATATAGATGCATCCGACCTGTCATTTTCATGATTTAAAAAAAACGTGAAAAAGGTTATTCGTTTTTACTTGTCAGCATTCCTGTCAGCCCCACACGTTACTATTTGTCACATTTGTGGACCCCACATCGTCTCCTCTATCTTATATATTCTTAGTAAGTGGTCCTTGCCCTTATTGAAGATTTGTTGTGGTTTCTATGTTGGTTTAGGTGGTTAGTGTTATTAAAAATAACAATGAACCTAAGAAGAAACTTCACTCCCAATACATATTGCAAATGCACCTTCAAACCATTTTTACTCTCCTTCCAGATCTGCTAATTTGGAAGGCTCTACCTCAGAATGGACCCCCGTCCCTTTTCTCCTCTATTCCCCTTGCTATCAATATCTAAATTGGAAGAGGAAAAAAAAAAACCCATAAAGCAAAGAGAGTGAAAATTATAAAGTTTTTGCAATCAACCCACTATTTTTACAAGGTGCATGCTTCATTATTGTTACATCAAGCACAATCGCGCCACAGGCGCACTATCCCCAAATGCAACATTAGCCTTTCCCACACCTTATAAAATCACAAATTTCTAAAAAACAAGTGCAGGCACAAACACACATACATTACCAACAACAATGCATGTTGTGCAGGCCCTTCCCACACCACGCAAAGCTAAATTCTTGGTACACCTTACCTTAATGATGCATCCTTTGAATCCACACCTTGGCGCATCATAATATTTGGCAACATATACCACATTTTCACCAAAGGCGCACCCTGAGACCTTGCTCCACCAAATAAATCTGCGCCCAGTTAAAACACTTCATATGGCGCAGGCGCACATCCATTAACACCAACATCTGAATGTTGTGTGTAGTATTTCCATGCCCTACACCCCTTTTGGCGTTGTTTTCTCCCATGCAACACTTTCCCAAAGTGTGTCATGATTTTCTGAGACCCTGCAGGCTGCAGTAGAACTGCGCCTTGCACCCAAGGGCTTGTAAATTGATAACTTTTCATTCTGTAAGCTTTGATGGACAACCTAATAGCTAACATGGATCTTCTGCGATGGACTTCCTTTATTCTTCTTGTAGATCAACAGTTGAACTTAGATCCAAACATGTCTTCATTGAGTAAGAAGCCAACTAAGTCCAAGGGTAAAGCCAGGCTAACAGAAGAAGAAATGAACTATAAATACCAAAGGGTCAGGATGGCTGAATCCCTTGCAGAGTGTGATCTGGATATCAGAGATTCAAAACTCGGGCATATTGACATGGAGGACTTCTGGGCTAGAACCAAGAATGTCGCAGGTAGTCCATGGATGGATAAATTGGTCAGCAGTGGTATGCACTTTGCTGCAGGGATTCCTGTGAGCGTAATCAACAACGAGTTCATGATGTTGGTGGGCCATTGTTACAATAAGGACACAAGATATGTCAAAAATGAGAAGAGCGAGGTAATAATCAACCTCACTACCTAAAATTTTGAGATCATGTTGGGTATCCCTCACCACCAGAATTTTGTAGCAGTAAGCCAAGAAGACTGCACGAAGACATGGAACAAAAATGAAGACAAATGCATGTAGTTGATGAATGAGGTTTACCTCAAAAATAAAAGGTGGTAAGTAGACCTGGCCATAAGTCATTCATCGTAGTGAATTTTCAGAAGAGCTGAGTGACACCATCACCTTCCTGAGCATGTTGTTTGGGCTTCCCGATGCCCATAACTTTCACAAGTGGATGCTCATATATTTAGAAACAATGAGTAAAAATGTCCTTGATCAACGTTTTGAATGGGCAGAGATTATCAGCAGCACAATCTCGGAGTAGCTTCAACAACTTTTAACAACTGGGAGGTTCTATATGAACTCCTATGTGGTATATACTGCTGCCTCAAAGAGGGACTACTCGGAATTGAATCGATGTGGGGTATGGCCCCAGGTCAGAATATACAAGTACTATCTAGAATTAAAATTGGAAAACAGTATAGCCCAATTCAGCAAAGTCAACGATGCCTTTTTCTATGGCGTCATCTGCCTCTTGAGGCCTAATATAACTCATGGTCAGAAGACCAAAAGTGTGGTCACCACCACAGAGAAGTGGGGAGTGTTATTCATGTAATTCCCCACTTTCACCTATCTTAGAGCTGCTAACTTCTTGGGAGAGCCCACCAAATTTCTGAGGTATGCAGGACCCAAGTTGATCCTATTGGAGCTGTCTAGACAGATCATCACATACCATGAGAAGTGTTTAAAAAGGAAGAAGGGTGGAACTCCATTCCCCCTCACAGTGGGCGGGTACACCTACACTTCCCAAAGTAAGGCCCGAGAGATGTTTGCAGAGCTTGAATTGCTCAATTTGAAGCATAATTTCCTGGGAAGGCCAACCTTTGATCCTCATGATTTCCTTCCAAAGGCAAATCTCGATCCAATTGACGTACCTCAGATCGAAGATATCTAGATCGATCTATATCACAAAGTTGAGCTTAGACAAAAGGAACACTCCCGCCTGGCCCTGACAGAGATCATTCAATATGGTGTGGCCATCGTCCCAAAAGGTTTCCAAGCAACTAATCAAGAAGTTGATCAGGTTTATCTAGACATGGATGGGGATAATTGGTCATTTGCCAAGATTGATAGAACCAAGGCACCTCAAACTATTGAGGAAAGGGTCAAAGGCACTCTGCAGCGCACTAAGCATTGGGTAAGAAAAATGGTCTCATCTACCTTCGAGTAGACTTTACCACGTCTCCCTTGGGTAATGCACCCACCAAGCCAAAGCACTTGCCTAAGGGAAAAGGAAAAGATAAAGAGGGAGAGACAAGCACTGCTCAAGTGGAAATTCCTGAGAGCCCTCCTTCCGCCGCAAGGGAGAAGGTAGTAAACCTGGTATCCCTAGTAGAAGAAGAAGCTGTAAGTTCTCTAACGGGAACATCCAATCAAGATGTTACTACTAATACAACTGGTGAGGTCCCCACCATCCCATCTCCCGCTCCTCCTTCCCCTCCTCATGTTGCTCAACCAACCACTCCTTTGGTTGTGTCCTCTCCCCCATCTTCTACCGTTCTCCCTTCCTCTTCCTCCATTTTCTCTTCCCTCGCAGATCTGTCTCCCAACATTTCTTCCCTCATCTCACAGATCCCTTCCGCCCCCATGGCCTCCTCTCTTGTAGTGACTCCTAATCCCGTGAGCGTTGGTGTGTCGGCCCCTTTCTCCATGCCACCACCAAGTGTCTTGACACACTTTCCCGTGTCCACTATAGTTGTTCTTCCTTCCACCCCTGTTTCTTCTTCGTCCTCTGGTCCCACTCCCATAAGTCCAAGTTGGATCTCAGACCGCCTAATCCAACACAAGAGGAAAGTCCCCATTGTACCCATGGACTTCTCCATCATCCCGGCTAAAGGACCAAAGAAGCAAAAAGGGATAACTCACTTTTCAAAAAGTGCTTGAGGCGAAAGGGTTATGGAGATAGCCTACCCGGATCCCATAAAGAAGAAAGAAGATCTGTATCCTACAAATTTTACAGTGACCTAGGTCATAATGGGAACATCATCAGAGAGCCTGCAAGGAGAGGCCTTGTCAGTCGTGGATGCCCTTTGCAAGAAAGCTGTCAAGAAGAAAAGGAGAGAGAAGAGAATGTTAAAAGGAATAAAACAAGCATCTTCTCCAAGCTCTGCAAAGAGATGGGCAATGCACCTCCTATAACTGCCACCGAAACTCCTGAATTCCTTAGTCAAGAGAAGATAAATGAATACGCCAAGATCAGCGAATAAGGCATAGTAGTGTCCTCCTGGAGAGAGCAGATCCTCAAGAGATAGTGAGGAAGTGATCACGAAGCTCACAGAGCCTCGACCAAAGTATACATCAAGGAAAACAATGAACTCTAGGAAATAGCAGGACCTGTGTCCGAAGAGTTGGACCATGCCAGGTTGCAACACAAGACATTCCAGAAAATGGTCGACTTCTCGACCAACGACTTGTTAAAATTTGGCATCATTGATCACCCGTGAGCACACAACAGAGCGCTTGTCACTTTAGACTATCGGGTTGATCAAATGGAGTTTGTCCTAGAAAAAGATAGACAAAATCAAGGAGGAAGCCTTAGACATGCAATGCATCAAATGGAGCAGATTGTCTTAAGGATGTCTCCAGGGGTTACTTGGCGCATCGTTCACCTTGAGAGAAGGAAAATGACACTACTTAGCTTTTCAAGGGAATAACATCGCAGGGTTTGAGCGCCAGAGGTCACTTTTGACCGAGAATCTATTAACAACCTTCTGACTTGCTGCGACTTTCATCGAGTATTTTATAGAGGCAGGAAACGAATACTCTAAGCTCCCTGATAGGCTCAGAGATGAATGAGAAACTTGCAAATTTATCAGAGATCACACAAAAGGTCCCGATCATGATCAACTTTAGAGTGATGATCAACAAGTTTATGGAGTATCGAGCTCAGTATCACATCGCCTCTCCAGAGTAGAAGCAAGAAACTCCCATTCAAGCAAAGGGAGATGATGACGAATAGGCTTCCTTCCTCCTAGGATTAATCTCATTTTTGTAAAAATTATTTAAAAGTATGTTGGCACACACGATGACATCATCCATGTTGCACCATGGGATGTTGTCATCCACAAAATTACCCCAAAGTCAACATTTGACTTTTAGATATTTTGTAGATATTGTGTAAATAATGGTTGTTGGCTCCTTTTTGTCTTCTGTCTCCTTCTCCTTCTATAAATACTTGGATACTTGTAGTATTCAAGGTGTGAGCACAATCTTGTATGAAAAATAGAAGTGAGGAGAGAAAGACTTTGAGCTTTCTTGTAACAGAAGACAGACATTAATACAAAATATTGAGACTTTGTGTTGAATTCACCTATGTTATGTGCATTAGATCTTTCTTTACGTCATATCTGTGCATGTTTATTCTGTTGGATTCATATCTATGCTTTTGTCATTTTGTTTATCAGTATTGCTTTATTTGTTTATGTGAGTAAGTTTGGCTCTGTTTACTACCGGCCCAAAACATAAACCCTTTGACCTTTCTACTTAGGAATTCATTTCTTTTCTCCCTTCAGATCCATCTTTCTTCGATTCCTTCCTTCATTCCTTTTTGTTTTTCGTCGGAACTAAATTTACTGGGATGAGATCTCAAACCCCCCTGAAGGTAGAATATTGTAGGGCTTGCACAGGTTCTTGCTGGTAGAATAACAATAAACCAGTTTTGCTTTACTGTCTCAAAGAGGGGCTTGCCCTACACACTGTTGGCATGTTTATCCATAGATCTGCACACCCGACAGATTTTCAGACCAACACAGACCTTCATTAACATGATTTCTTTACTATCTACCGAGGACTAGTTGCAAGGGAAGAAAAGCTGCTGACAAGCTTTGATTAGCATTTTCCATGTTACCTCTGACCTCTAGAACATTGAGGATGCTAGTAATTAACAATTATAATTTGAATGAGCTAGATGATACCCAGGGTAATGCTACCAACCTATAGCAGAAGTGGAAAATAACTATATCTGGTTACCCCCATGTGTTACTAGATGGTAGTATTGCAGATGCAATTTAGTTAAGTTGGAAGACAATTAATTTGTTTGTGTACTTCTCCTCGGTCGTCTAGAAATCATAAAATCCATGCTAGAACTAGATGCAGATTAGTGCGCTTGTTTTATTTGTTTTTATTCCCTGACAAATATAAACAATGTTATTTTCAATGCCAGTAGATGTACTAATGCAATATGGAATTACACTACCTGTATTCCCTACTGGCCAACTTAGCTACTGAACTCACACTACCCGATTCTACTAGGTACTAATGCTCCATAGTTGCCCATCAGCTAGGTTCTCGGAATAGATTCCATATGTCGCACAATGTTGCCCAGGCATGACCTAACATGGAAGTGAGAGCACCTGAAGGTCAGAAGGTTGACGTTTCCCTATCAGGCACCATCCCAGATAGTAGATTTCCTCATGCATTTTTACTATTATTCTTGATAGTGAACTCCTATTCTTCAATTTACATTTCTTTATCCTTAACCAATGTCATCCCTCGTTGCGGTGAGGGTAGTCAGTGTTGCGTGGGTGGCATACATTCTAATGGGTGGTCATCCCTCTCGTGCACCTCATTATACGTAAGCCTCAACAAAGAAGTCGTTCTGAGTCTTTCCTTAGTAGTCCAGCCTCCAAAGTCCACCATCTGTCTGCCAAACCTCACTGCGTCATCAAATAGCTCTAGGCTGGTCATCGAGCTTATTTATGCCATTCTTTGTACTTCAAAGTTACCAAATCTATTCCATCCAACTTGGATTTCTTGATCGCATTTGCAACCAGCTGCAAGTAAGCTCCCTATGTGTTGATAATCGCCCAAAATTGGAACCAACTACCTCGTGTGCAACAACTAAGTTAAATTGAGTTTCATTGAATTACAAGCCTTTTTATATGCACCATCACTAACTTCAATGTATCCTACAATGCGTGATCCTAAATCTTATATCAACAACTATCCAGAGGGCTTGAAATTACGATCCGTAGTTTCCAGATCTCAGTGTATGATACCTCTAGATTCTCATCTTAGATGGATAAACAACTAGCCACTCATACAGTGTCTATAATTGGAAAAACTTTAGCAACCCTAGCTCTTTTCCCATTACATTTGCATACCATATTCTTTTGTTGCTGCACATGTGTCCATGATCCCCAGTGTGGGACTTGTCTCAAGCGTTCTCTTGGCTTTCCAGAGATGCTTGGTTCCTCAACCTAATCCTACTCTAACACTGCTAGGAAGGGAAACCGTAACTATCTAGTTCATCTATGATTTCAAGGCATCTAAAAGTGAAAACATGCATTGAAAATAAGAGGTCTCACAAATGGGATAATGATGTAGCCTATGAATATACGCCATGAAGAACATAGGTGCACTGCACAGACCTCTAACAATTGAGCTGAAGCAGCTCACCCAAAGTTCATTAAATGAAGAAGGGAATTCCATCCCATCTTTCCCAGTCGAAATGATCCAAAACTGCATTATAAATTTGCTATGGTCCATGAGAGATAACGTGTTCAGAACCATGAAAAGGAGAAACATTCACATTTTATGCAAATTAGGAATCTTGGTCTGTTAACAAGGAGTCAATCCAAGTCTTAAATGGTATAGTCATGAATGGATTCAACCGTCACAAAAGCTAGTTGTTTATCACATTTCAATACCTTTATGCACAGCCATATACATAAACTAATTAGAAGGCACAAGAACACATTGCCAAGTTCAAAAAGAGGTCCTACAAAATCATATCATTACTTAGTTAAATGCTTCTAATATAGTTCCTATTATCATTTTATTAACATCTACTTAAGCTCCTCTAGATGCATGTTTTACATTAGTATTCAGAATGGGATTAAAAGATAGGTAGGGAAAAGACTAGGTGTTCATTTTTTATATGTCAACGCACTTCAACAAGATAGCATGAAATGCCTGAAAATAGCCATGCGCCTTAATTTTATTTGAGGCACAGATGCAAGTGAAATGATAGTGAGGACCTCCTAGAGTTAGAGTTAAAGTAGGGAATCCAATTAATAGCTTGAAATTATGCATGCCACTGGGTAGATTTTTATCATAGAGAATAGTAGTTGCATTTTACGCAAGTCTCCATATTGTTGTAATTATATATCATGTTTTCTCCAGCATATCCCATATCCATGAAAATGCTTAAATTTTTTCCAAATCCTTCTCGTCCTAGCACACATGTTCTTTATCCTAAAATATTCGTTTAGTCGTTCTTTGTTTATGTTATTTTATCATTGATGCATAGAACCTTCTGTTCAGGTACCCCTTAGTTTCCTACTTTCTATATGCAAAACACATTGTCACCATCCTATTTTGTTGTGCTAGTGAAGTCCTTTATGACTATCACAAATATAGATGGATGATTCTATTTCTTAATACATGATAACATTAAAAATGTCTTCACTTGGTATGATCACACTCTTCTCATCATATTATAGTCAAATGTCGTTGGGTGGGAATATGTCCTAATACTGTCATGGTGGTAGGGCTCTTCTTGATCCAGTTGGGACTATATATTCTACCACTAGACCTATCCACAAGGATTTTCTGTACCTTCTTCTCCCTCATCTCCCATAATTTATTCTTCCATTCCCAGGTCCTCAGCCAGAATTACCATGCATCATCCATAATGATTTTTGAAACTATCGAGGACATCAATCATGCCCCATTCCCACACCATCTCTTACATGAAGATGCTTACTTTAAAGATGTTGGTAAAAATTGTTTTATTAGACACTACCACTAGTTCCGTTTGATGTTCTCACAAGGCCAGTTACGTGAGGATCTTTACTAAAGATTTTCCACATCCTCATGACTACTTGCACTACAAGTTCAATACCATTCTAGCGATATTTCAGGTTAAATAGAAACTTGTTTACATATCCAAATTATGTGTTACCGTAGCCTACAATTTTCAAGTTATATGTACACTTTGTATTTATCTCATAGGATGATTGTCAACTGTACAAAATTCCATGGGGTTGTGGATGTGCATTCGGCAACTTCTTTAGATTGCATACGCATCCAGAGCCATTGAGGTTCACAACTACGATATCATAATATTATAAAGACAGTCCCCCCACCTCTAATGGAGAAAGTGCAACTTGCTAAATAAGAATGGTAGTAACAATTTTTGTTTGTGAGGCTTTTGGAGCTCTGCCTACACACGCGTAGATAATATCTTGGGTAATCGTTTTATTATAAGAATGGTTTATACATCTCGGTGCATGTGACCACAAGTGTTATGGAGACCCAGTTGCAAATAGATGTTTGCTCTGAGAATAGAGGAATAGTGTCATGAGCCTATCAAGTAATATAGGACTTGTGTAATGAGCCTTTTGTTGTATCAATGTCAGTGTGGTATGTATGCATCATTAAAATAATATACATGGTTGCACATATTTTTTGAAAAATAATATGTAAATAAGTAGTTAAGTTACAAATATTTCTTGTGTGGTGCATGATTTGATGTGTTACATCTGGTCCTTGATAGAATTTGCTTTTAAATTTTAAAGACATTTCAAATGTCAAGGATATGGAAGAGACAATAGAGTTAACCCTACTAAGTTTAAAAAAAGAATTCATGGAACTCAAATCCAAGATTACAGTCATATATGAGATGGTAAAGGGTGACATATTACAAAAATTCCACTCATGTTTATGGAAAATGTTATCACTATTGAAAACAAGTTAACTAAGTTTAAAACAAAATTCACATGTGTTTCTAATCAGTTGGAAACCACTTATAAGCATCCATATATATTTTTTATAAGTATTTTTATGTAGTCACATAATCACGCACTTACTATTACATTTATACTTCAAAGTATGTCATTTTATATATGGATCTTGCATAAAAAAAGCATTCACTAATGACCTATCCCCTAGTCTTGTCGTCAGTTCCTTAGTCATCATCATCATTTGTCTTTCATAGTCATTAGTTTTTTACATAGTTCTGGTCATCTCTCAGGGAGTATCAGGTGTTGTTATTTAGTCATTTTTCATTTCTAGTGCTTGACTAGGGTTCCTAGGGTTTTACTGGGGTGCCCACGGGTACCCTGAATTTTAGGTGCCCTAGTCCCCATAACACTTGGGTCTAATTTACTTATTCTAGGTTGGTATTTTTTATTTCCCCACTCATTCCCCTAGGTACTAGTCAACATGTCGGGCCATTCATGTCAAAAATTGAAAAAGAGATCCTTATATAAACATAACATACTCAATATCTTATGGGCGGACTATCTACTATCAAAATCTAGCTATCTACTAAGGAAAATGATAGCATTTGGGAATCATTTACATCTACATCACACAAGCATAAGGGGAAAGAGTTGTACTCATTCTATTCCATTTACCATTTGTATATTTACATCTATTTACTTGTCCCTACTTCTGTGTCATTGGCACTAGGGCACCCTAGGCAAACAATTGCACACACAAGCACATATAACTACATTAAGTCTCGAATGTAGTGCAGTGTTTAGTTGTAATTCCACTATTGTGACAACTAAGGTCAGTCTAACCCATGCATATGCATATTTTTTAGGGATTTGATTCTTTGTATAGGGTTTTACATGTAGATCTTCATTTCAGATTTACAACGACATAAGCGAACATATTGTGAAAACTATGCGACAAAGATAAAGACACTGCGAAGACCGAATGACACTTTCAGATTTAGATCCTGAGCTTTCTATAGACTAGAGAATCCAAATTACTAATGAGGGTGCCCACAGGTGGCCCAGTCTCTTCCTAGGTGCCCCAGTCTAGTTGTATCTTTAGCTGCTTCAATTTTTAGGCTAGCATCTTCACATTGTGTCTTGTCTGCACATCAATATGTCCAAGTCCATCATAAAATGAAGTAATTCATTTTCAATTTAGTACCTTATCCTTCTCATTTTCATTATTTCATTTCTTTTAAATGCCAATTAAAATTATTTAGCATCAATATTTCATCTTACATCATTTATTGCATTTATGTACTTATTTATATTAACTTAGAATATAGATCCAAAATTCATATTTTAGCTAATCATTTTGGTGAACCCATCTTTTTGAATAGATTTCCCTAGGATCCAATAAAACCCTAATTTCTAAACATAGCTCATCTTCTTTTCCCATCATGTCTCATTTCAACGTTAACCCTATTTATGATGAGGCAACCATAGCTGAGCTCAAAGCTCTATATAGTACTATTTTTATTACATCCGATCATATCAAACAACAACTTTTATATGGCCAACAACATATGCCTACTCATTTTGAATATTATCCTATAGACATTAGCATTGTTGAGGATCCAATAACATTTACTCGTTGTACACCATGTTATACAGCTACTTGTGAGCCTCCTTCTGATCTTTCACAGGAAACTTTAGATGATTCCATTATTGATTACTTACTTGGTATTGACAATCATTCACATATGCATAATGATTCTTATTTTACTTTGACCACTGATATCATTCCTTCTCATGATTCTACCACTTCTAACATTGCTTCTTATGATACATGTCCTACTATTTTGCATGTTGCTTCACATTATGTTGACGATACTATTGATAGCATTCTTAGCGACATTCTCATTTTTGAGTCTCTAACTGATACTCATGAGACAAATGATAGTCATGGCTCACCTTATTTCTATACCGTTTAGTGTGACTCTCCTATTCAATTTTTTATCTTCTCCTGAGATTACATCTACCACTGTTCATAAGTCACCGCCATCTATCGCTTCTTCTTCTCTTACTGTTACATATCCTCTTGTTATATCATCTTCATCTCCTAGCCCATTCTCTCCTATAGATGTATTTCCATCGCTCACCTCACTTATTACAGTTGTTTATGATGTTAGTCCTACCAAAACTATGGATATTCCATCTATTTCACCTATTATAGCTTCCTTGGCACCTACTCTTAGTGTTCCCTTAGCATCAGACTCTTCCTTGTCACCTATTTATATTCCTATGATTACCCATAATGGAAAGTTACAACCGCTCAATACCTCATTGTCATCTTCCACCATTCCTTCACAGGATATCATATCTCTTATGCATGTCATAGGTCAGTTACAATATCAAGTTCATTCCCTCAATTTATAAATTAGGGTTTATTATGCTTCTATCGACAACAATTCATTACATGGTAACCCTATCCGTAAGAAGATTCATAACTCTACATTTCCTTAAGATTTTATCGTGCCTACTTTCACATGTTCTGATAGTATTGGTGACGCTCATGCTTATATTATACATTACTGCATACTTATGGCCTCACATTCTAATGATAAACTATTACTTAAGGCCTTTCGATATAGTCTTGTGGATGAGGAATTACATTGGTACACTCATCTTCCCTTTGAGTCCATTAGCACTTTCTATGACATGGAGGATTCAAAAATGGCCTCGAGCCAATTATGATCGCATACCTTCTTTACATCAAGGCTCCTCTGAACCTATCAAGGACTATATCTTACTATTCAATGCTTGTATACATAAACTAATAGTCCAACCTATTGATTTAGAGAAGCAATTCGTTTTATGTCATGGCCTAATTCCTCCACTCAAGAAAATATTACAGTATGGTACATGTGATTCATTCATTATCCTATGTTATAAAGTTATTTACCTAGAATAAGAACTTCTCTCATCACACATCATGGATACAACACATATCTCTACGGCTATTTCCCCATCTCGTTCCCCACTAGTGCCTCCAGTTGAGCATCCAAAACAATCTCCACCTTTACCTCACAAGAAAAGAAAACAAGATCAACCCACTACACCAAAAAAACATACTCCTTCTTTGGCTCCATGATAAGATACTTCTCCTACCACTCATAGGTCATGCGAGCATTTACATTTCTCTCATCATGCTTGACCACATGATGTGTTGCATGTTTTACTTACCGAGCAATTAATTTTCCTACCCTCCAACCAAAATCATCCACAAAACAAATTACAATGTCAATGTGACCAAACTTATTGTAATTATCACCGCATAAATGGCCATAGGGACAATGATTGGCTTTCCCTTCATGATCGATTACAACAACTAGAGGATAAGGAAATCATATCCTTTGGCTCTCTCTCACATAAGTGATCCATCTCTCCTCTACCTCATAATAGATTTTCTACTACAGTTGAGTCATCTCCTACATATGATGATCAGGCTATGGTACATCCACCACAATCTATTATTCATACGCGTTCTCCATCGTTTCCATACACCGTTGCATCATCACATCCATCACATTCAATTCATCCATCTCATCCATCGAATTCATGCTATCCATCAAATAATTCTACTCCTTCACATTGGTTCCCACAACACTCTTCTCTCGCGCATCACCACAGCTCCATATGACAGTCAGTTTGGTTCATACACTCATGTTCCTTCCATCCCATATGCTTCCACCACTTCATGTTGCCTTGGTCTTTAGTAGGTGATTTCTATCACCTTACCCCTTGACGAAACACTAATGTAGTTATAGTTCTTATACAATTGTTGAGGGTTTTACTCTTAAGAACCTTTCATCATGCACTTCATTGTTTCATCTAGTGCATTATATCATTTTCCAATGACATGCTATTGCTTACATGGCTCATTCTTGACTGTTGAGGGGTCTTAACTAAATGAGCCTATTCATACACACACTGGGAGGAATCACTTATTATCCCCCCTAATTTCATCATATTAGCATTTTACGATCACATCCTATAATCATTTAACATAACACGTTATTTTGTTTGGCGATTATACATCATCTATTTTTACATCCATTCTACTATCATCACTACATTGACTATGCATTACAAATAAACATTTTTCATCAATCACATTACATTTATTATTTACCATCACTCACCATACACATATTGTCTACCATTTCCAACATTATAA
The DNA here is from genome assembly GCA_019776745.2 of Taxus chinensis. Classification (NCBI taxonomy): domain Eukaryota; kingdom Viridiplantae; phylum Streptophyta; class Pinopsida; order Cupressales; family Taxaceae; genus Taxus; species Taxus chinensis. Next base: position 167,406,986 of record CM034152.1, read on the forward strand.
TGTGAATCCACACTAATCAAAAAATACACCACACATACAATAAACATTGAATCATACATCATCCAACACATTGAAACATATATCCATGACAACACAAAATTACCATTTATCATAAACATGTGTTCATACATATATATATATATATATATATATATATATATATATCGAATACAGTTGTCATAACGAAACATGTCTCGTCACCGGGGTGCAACTCCCCTACATTGTATGACATATTACCTATTATACCTCATCATCACTATCACTCTCGGGTACTACGAGAGCCCTAGAACTCAATGCCTCTCCACCAACACAATGTCATTGTTCGCATCCTTGATATCACTCGACATGCCTCTGTAACAAGGTAATATATGTAGCCTGCTCAAAACACTAAAGTTGCAAATCTACATATCATGCAAACACATCTTATACGAAGGGACCACCACTTACCTCCTCTCAGGCTCGTCGAGTTTCCTCGTGTGCATCATCTCTCTTTCCCAGCAACACAATATATGTCGTTGCTGCTATGGCCACTAGATCAAATAAATGGGCATGCATGTTCACGATATCATCCATGAGCTCAATTATACCCACACCTAGCACATTGGTTGGTACATTCCGTGGGAATGTGTAGATGGATGTATCAAACATCAATGAACAATACACATCACCTACAAACACAAATTAAACATGTTAGACAACAATATATAACAATATAGGCATACAACAAAGTACAAAACTACAAAAATACTTATGCTCCACTATAAATGCTACCACATGATGGGGGCATGTATTTCCCCCTCTCCTTCTCCTATATGCGGTAACCCCATTGGACATGTAAATAATGGGAACAACAATACCTATCAATGAACTGCCCACCATATGTGGTACTCCTAGGTGTCACCCACATCATCTGAGTCTACAAGCTCTATCTTCGTGTCTACCTAATCTAGTCACAGTGGTATTAACTACTCTAACGTGGGCCCTGGTCTACCTTCATCCCTCCTAGGTGATCTGATATCTCACAACCATATATATGGCTCTGGGGGCACATCTTGATCCATGTTGAACTGACGTGATAATCTCTCTACCTGAAAAATCTCGGCCACACCTGGAAATCGATCCTCAAGCCACATCATCATCCGAATACATTACAACTCTATTGCATCCTCAGACCATCCTCCATAGTTGCGATATGGCCTCCATATGACTACCTCATGCCCCATCCTACCTATTAGTGCACTGTAGGTATTTTTTCCCATCTTCCTACCGTGAATATTGATCCACCTCCGTGCATAGATCTCTGGCCTAGCCCACTCCCCTCATGGACCTCCAATTGGTCTCAATATGGCTATGTGCTCATATGATCGTACATGCAATAGTGTGGTGGCTCATATCCCTCCACCATGCTCCTCTTGTGTAAATCAATACAGGTCACTATATCAGTTGGTCAAGACACACCATGTCCATGCATATCTAGTACCCTCCTCCTCTATCCGCTGGAATATGTCATGCATATTATACAAGATTCCTATGCCTCCTTCCTTTACAACTATATATGAAGAAATTATAACCACTATGAACTTCTGCAAGCATGGAACCCCAAACTACAATATAACATCCAAACCTATATGGGCCTCATCAGGTACTTGAGTCCCCAGAAAATACAGTCTCGCCACTCGCATATGTCTCTCCATATCCTCTATTGGAATAACCCACACTCTCTCCCCAACCACTGGAAATCGTAGTATGTGATATACATCCTCCATATTAATAGTCATCTCTCCTATAGGCAACCAAAATATACACGTATCAACACACCATCTCTCGCATAGTGCAATAAACATGGGCATATTATGGGTCACATCACCCATTGGTGCTATGTTCCATAGGCCAGCACGGTCCATCACATCCCAATCATCATCTGAATATCCCAATCCTAGAAACGTACTCATATGATGCCCACCATGGAACTCCCTTGAGTGGATATCCCTTTACACACCATAAAACAACAACAAAACCCAGTGTTAGAAAACATTACATGATCACAGACATGTATTTATCATACTAGGAAATTTTTTTCACCATTATACATCAAATTCACCCATTCTGGACCAGGGCACCCAGATGCAGGACTGGGGTGCCTAGGAGCAGGACACAAGCACCTAGATTTGGGTGCTCTTATCCCAGGGGTCACTAGTGCCCTCACTACTGTTGTCCAGGTCAAAAACATTGAGAAACTTAGAAATATAAAAAATTACAAAAAATCAACCAAAACAACTACTACACCCTATATTTTGTGAAAAACAATGCACTTAACAACTTCGCGATCGTACGTGATGCTACAGCGGTTGCCACCCTCTCAAACCGACTAGGGTGTGTTGCTATCACTTGTGGAATTTTCACTCACTTCATGCTCACTCTCACAATCTCATACAAAAATAATGAAGTGACTAAACACTTTTTCACTTTACTACTTATAGTTACTTTTTATCACCTACTTTACTATCGTCATTATTTCATGTTTCTTACCACAACGAATACATGTTACATTATTTTTGTCATATCTTGAGCATTTCTACTCTGATTTACACCCTATTTGTAGAGTTCTTTTTAGAATGCCACCTACTACCGTATTGAACACATTTTTCACTCGATATCTCTCCTCAAAGTTTTCTTCCGTTCCATTTATACACATTTTGGTGTTTTTTACCACTTTCTATCTATCTCGTGCTTACTTTCAGCTTAGTGTTCATTCTTATCATCACATTAAGGTCATCATGTAATTCCCCTTGTGTAACCATGCATTTAAAAACACTACCAATGCCACAATTCCAAAAAAAATACTAATTCACCATGTGACATTTCACCATTAACTCCCCCTAATGACCTAATCTGGGGGAAACAAATATACACTTCTTCTATGCAATGTTTTATCACTTCCCCCTAATGACCTAACTTGGGGAAAAACATGATTACAAATATTTTATGAGATATTTCACCAACTTCTATTGATTTCCCCTAATGACTTAACCTGGGGGCAACTATCGTAAAATATCTATATGAGTAACTAAGTCAATAGATCAAATCAATCAACTCATTCAAACCTCTAACATTCAAAATTAAACTACTCAATTAATACGATTCAATAAAATCGTCCTCCCAGATGAAATAACTTGGGAGATTACAATCATCACTTTTCCCAGATGACCTAACTTGGGAATTTATTTTACATTTTGCACTTGCTTCCAGATGACCTGACTTGGAAACCATCATGTATCTTTGCATTTGTTTCCAGAGGACCTAACTAGGAAGCCATCATTCATTTTCACATTTGCTTCCAGATAACCTAACTTGGAAGCTATCACATTACGGTGACACCCATGGAATCGGGGCAAGAGTGCCTTTCCTATACCACTCTTATATGGGTCAACTGTTTGATCGAAATTGTCTTGATCCAGAAACCATAAATATTTATCTGATTCCATTGGCAGTTGCTATATCTTGAGGATATAATTAGAGATAGGAGAATATCACACTTTTTTCCCTACACTCTTACTATGATGGCAGGACACCCAAATCTTCTAGTTGTTTATTTTTATACACGCATTTGGGTCAGGAACTGATCACTCCCTACTCATCCCATTGTCATCATACAACATTTGAAATCATAAATCATCTCACATTTCTATCACTACTCTTACTTAGTGTACTTTACCACGACAGTATGGTTTTCGTTGCATGGATCAATCTGTTGATCCATGGTTTGGCACACTTTTATGGTTCTTTTGGCATGCTTCTACTACACATCTGCATATTCTATTATAGTATGGGATTTTCTGACTTCTCTCAGGTATGCATCTATATCTACTTTTTGTTACTGAGCTTTCCACTCACCAACATAGAGTGGGGGAAAATGTAGTCACAAAATCATGCACTCACTAATATATTTATACCACCAACTATATCATTTTATATATGGATCTCACATGGTAAAATTATTCACTAATGACCTATTCCCTAGTCTTGTCATTAGTTTGTTGATCGTCCTCATCATTTGTTGTGCATAGTCGTCAGTTGTTTACACAGTTTTGGTTATCTCTCAGGGAGTACCAGGTGTCGTTATTTAGTCATTTTTCATTTCTAGTCCTTGACTAGGGTTCCTAGGGTAGTACTGGGGCTTCCATGGGTGCCACGGTCCATAATTTTAGGTTCCCTAGTCCCCGTAACACTTGGGTATAATTTACTTATTCTAGGTCGGTCTTTGTCATTTCCCTGCTCATTCCTTGAGGTACTAGTTAGCATGTCGGGTCATTACTGTCAAAATTTGAACAAGAGATCCCTATATAAACATATCATACTCATTATCTTATAGGTGAACTATCTACTAAGGAAAAGTACTGCATTTGGGAATCATTTACATCCACATCACACAAGCATAGAGGGAAAGGGTTGCATTCATTCTATTCCATCCACCATTTGCATCTTTACATCTAGTTATTACCCCCTACTTCTACATCATTGGCACTAGGGCACCCTATGCACACAAATTACACACACAAGCACACAAAACTACATTCGGTCTAGAATGTATTGCAACACTTAGTTGAAAGTCCACCATTGTGGCAGCTAAGGTCAGTTCAACCCCTTCATATGCATATTTATTTTTTATGGATTCGATGTTTTGTATGGGGTTTTACAGGTAGATATTCATATCATATTCATGGTGATATAATTGAACATATTGTGACAACAATGTGATTCCCCAGACCTAGCGACACTTCCAGATTCATATCCTAAGCTTTTCTGTAGAACAAAGTCCCCAAATTACTAACTAGGGCACCCATAGGCGCTCCAGTCCTCTCCCAGGTGCCCCAGTCCAGCCGAATCTTCAGCTATTACAATTTCCAAGGTAGTACCTTGACATTATTTCCTATCCACACATCAATTTGTCCAATTCCGGCATACAATGAGGTAAGTCATTTTCAAGTTAGTAATGTATCCTTCTCACTTTCATTATTTTATTTCATTTAAATGTCAATTAAAATTATTCAGCATCAACATTTTAGTTTACATCATTTATTGCATTTTGTACCCATTTAGATTAAATTAGAATATAGATCCAAAATTCATATTTTAGTTAATCAGTTTCATTATTTATTAGCATAGAGTTAATGCAACTTTTGGATGCAACAGGAAAAGTTTTTCCAATAGATAATTTTGAGGGATAATTTATTTCATGTCTTTGTTTGACCAATAGAAGCAAATCCCTCTCTTAGATTTTTTTTTAAGATGCATGTGTTTATCATCACCATATTTTTCAAATTATATAATTCAAAAGGAAAAAAGCTATTTTTTGAGGGGATTTTGCATGATGTCAATCAAATAATTTAGAAAAGTGAAGGACCATGCAAACCATTGATCATAAATATGTAGGTTATCAAAGCTAATTATAGATTGTGCCATTAGGCATAAAGTGTCATTTTATGAGAAGGAAAATTGTCACATATGTGTCAAGGAATTCACCTTAAAATAGTCTATTGAATATTCCTGTGTGTATGTAAAAAAAATTCTAATTCAGATGACTCAAATTGGGATGTTAACTTAAGCAGAGTAGCCTATGATTAGGATAGAATTTTGTAACCATGAGAGCTTGTTATCATCTTTTTATTTTCAAGATTTCAAAATTTGGGGTTGATTTTATTTTAGTTTATTTAGTATATTTTATTTGAAAATCCAAAATTAACATGAAGATCATGAGATTGGATCCCATGTCTCTATAAATATATGTAATTTCATTGTAAAAATTATCCAAAGTTGAATTCAATGCAGGAGAAGCAAGTTTGGAGCTTTCAAAAAAATTGTGAGTTGTGTAATTTGTTTCTTAATTTTTGGTTCATGTCTTCAAAACCTATATAGTATTATTTTTTTATTTTCTAAGTAGTATTTTCACTTAGAATAAAAGTTAATTTTTTTACAGTTTTATTTCATTTGTGGATGTTTCTAACACTGGTATTTGTAGATTTTCTTTGTTTAATATTTTCATAATACAAACTTGGCTCCTTGAGCTTTCATGGCTTTGATAAAAAAAATAAAATTATACACCTGTATTTAAATCTATCCTATCTCTCGCTTATGCCCTCATTTGAATGCATCTATATCAAATGTGAGGAAATGAGGTGGTTAGGGTTTTAACTCAACTAACCACAACTATGATTAGTCTAACCTAGAGAGGTTTACACCCTAGTTAGGGACAAACAAGTCATATCTTGGTGTTGAACATGTCTTATGACCCCTTTCCATCATTTATTACACCTAAACTAACTTCTAACCGTATACACGCCTATGAATTAATTCAAATATTTAAACTTGTGGTTTTGGAGGGAAACTCACAAACACCACTTATTACATGCTTATGTTGTCCAAATGGACAAGTTACATCACTTAGACCTCGAAATGGACCCAATACACCCCTAAACACCTAGGAAAGCCAAAATTGATTATTTACAAGATGCTCCTACATCATGCTCCCCAAGTGGCGATAATTGAGCTCATATCTTTTATTTCTTTGTAATTTTCTAATTTCTTTGTTTCTTTGATATGATTTTCTTCCTCTTGTGTTAAGCTTCATCCTTCTTGAATCTTTTCTCTCTTTTCTTTTCCTTCTTCACTCTTTGTTTTCTTTCTTTGTCTTCATTTTCTTTGACTTTATCTTCATTCTTCCTTTTATTTTATTCTTTCACTCTTAGCTGCTCCATCATACCAAACTCTTGTATGTATTCTTCATCTCATGGTTGCTTAAAATCTTATTTGGTTTATCCTTCATGTTCTTTATACTCTTTTTATTCTTGTTCACCATTTAGAATTATCATAAGCTTTATTTTTACTCTTCTATAGTATTCTTCGTCTTCAAATAGATTTGAAATCTCTTACTCATTCATGATTTTCTACCATATGAGTTCTTCATTTACTGTGTATTCATGATTTTATTCATTGATTCTTTGATCTTCCATCTTCTATGTCTTCATCCTTGAAAATTTTATTTGTTTATAGCTCTTCATATTTAATACCTACATTCACACATTCAAAGTAAATATTAGAATAAAAATATAGAGGCCTTATAGTCTCATGAGAAGCTACATTGATGAGCTCTCCTTCTTCTTCAATTTGTTTCTCCACTTCATCACTTTCTTATTCTTTTCAAAGATAATTTAAGAAGCTTGCAATAACCTCTTCCTCATCAAACTCTAAGTTTCTTCATACACTATCTATCTATAACCTTCCTCTTCTTGCTTCCTCATCCTATTTTTTTCTTACTTTAGCTTTCTCTCTTCCTTTATTATCTATTTTCTTAGTTTCTCTCTCTTTCTCTTCTTCACAAGTAGCACTAATGGCCACTTATATTTATTCTTAATCACTATTCCAACTAGTTCCTCTTCTTCTCTTTGTCTTTCCAATATGTCCAACATTTGTCCCACATCTCTCTTCAACTCTTAAATTTCTTTTTCCATCCATAATTCTCTATCTCTTGCTAATTTCTTCATCCTTTCTTCTTTCCTTTTTATTTATTTTTCCTCTTTATCTTTCTTCATATGGTACATTACTTTTATCAGTCCCTTTGTCATCTCTATTCTCTCTTCTTCCATCTTTTCCTCTCTCAACAAGTCTTTCATAATCTTATTTCTTCTTGTTCTTCCTTTTTAATTATTTTCAAGAGCCAAATTCTCTTCTCTGATACCAAATGATGTAGATCCATACATAAAACTCATCCTCTAACATCCACAATATCATAAGAAGCATCAAAAACAAATTTATCATTCACTTTCAATCAAGAATCGTCACTTTGCTTTACAAGCTCATTCTTGCTCAAATGTTCAAAAATACATAAATACCTTAAAAAAACCCAAAAATATTTTTATATATGCTTATAATAATCATATAAAAATTCTCACAACATTTCATGTTGTATATTTATTTCCAACTTGATATTCAAGGTACTTGTTTGCATTGGTACCATTAGGATTATCCCATATTTCACATATAAACCATAATTTTATGTCATAAATAAATTTCCGTACAGGTTTCAAATAAATAAATCCTTAAAAAACACTTGAAAAATGTTTTCATTATTATACCCTCAAAATTTCATAACCCATCTCTTCCAAACACATGAGATAAACTCATTTTACCTGGCAGGCATTTTGACAAACAGTTTACATGCATCCTCAGTCCAGTGAGGAGATTACTTCATAATTGAAAAATTATTCATCATCAAGGAAAAATATTGAAAACCCATCTGAAAATTTAGTAACCCTTATATTTTAAAAATTTAAGGTATTTTGGATTTAAAATTAAAAATTTATGTTAAATGGTCTAAAACAGACCCTCACACTTTCACACACAATCACACCCACACACAATATACTATGAGTTTTTAGCTTTTCACCTATCAAATCTTGATAATTTCCCTTGAAATTTTAGGAAATAATTTTAAATATCTAACTTCACCTTCTAAAAACATTTAGGCCTTGATAAATGATAAAACTCCCACAATCCATATTTTAGAAATCTTACTCTAGTTCTTGAGCTGTGTTGGCAGCAATCACTCAAAAATAAATAATTTTTGAATGAAATGGTTTTAAGACATAAAATCACTTTAAAACATTTTGTAATATCCTCTTACACATCTCCACAAAATTTTATCTCATATCTATGCCCATAACTTTTGGAAAATGCATTTTACTAGTTTGAAATTTGTCTTTCTCCAGAATGCTCAAAAGATCATACATGTTTTGGATTGAATTGAATAACTCTTCCATCCTTGTCTCCTCAAAACCTAATAGGGTTCATTAACCTATGTACAAACATTCATAAACCACAAATACCATTTCATAATATAATTATATCATTCATTTATAAACAATCATCACAATTTGCACATAATGCTCAAGAACTCCTTTTATTGATATATTCTTAATACAAACTTGGCTCCTTCAGATTTCATGGCTCTGATAAAAAACAATTATAAACTTGTATTTAATTCCTTCCTATCTCTCCCTCATTCCCTTATTTGAGTTCCTCTATATCAAATGCAAGGAAATGAGGTGGTTAGGGTTTTAACTCAACTAACCACAACTATGATTGGTCTAACCTAGAGAGGTTTACACCCTAGTTAAGGATAAACAAGTCATGTCTTAGTGTTGAACATGTCTTATGAACCCTTTCCATAATTTATTACACCTAGAATAACTTCTAACCATATACACACTTATGAACTAATTCAAATATTTAAACTTGTGGTTTTGGAGGGAAAATCACAAACACCGCTTATTACATGCTTATGGAGTCCAAATGGACTAGTTACATCACATAGACCTTTAAATGGACCCAATAAACCCATAAACACCAAGGAAAGCCAAAAAAAATTAGTTATAAGATGCTTGTACATAAAATTTCAAAAGTAATTTTATGTATGCTCCTATTTACATAATTGTTATAAGAAAATTATAAATGTTCTACAACCAAATCCCATTTTATTATCTCTCTCTAACCAAACATATTAATAAATTTCCATGGATTTTGTTTACAAATTCTATCAATCCATCACTTTTAAAATGACACACTAAAAAAATTTCAACTTTGAATTCAAATTCTTCCATAATGTTCACCAAAAATGACTAATAATTTTTAATCTATGTCAAACATTACTACATAGAAACACATGTAGCTTAGCAATATACCTGAAGAATAGATTTGTAATATGTGTTGCATCACTAGTATTTCTAAGAGAAATGGAATTTTTCATCTTTGAAAATATATCCATGACTAGAAAAAAAGAATCAAATCCTCTTTGTGTTCTAGGTAAACCCATAACAAAATCCATAATTATGTCTCCCCAAGGCGTATTTGGAATGGGAAAAGGTTGATATAACCTTGAATTTTGGGATCTTCCTTTACCAACTAATAGATGTAGCATTCCTACATAAAATTTCACACATCCACACTCAATTACGACCAAACATAACTCTCCCCTTCTTTTTAAAGTTTTATCCAACCTATAGTTCATTATTAATCCTCTACAATGCTTATCTCTCTCTAAGTCATCTTGCATTGAGCCTCTTGGGATTATTTCCTTCTTAATAGAAACATTCCTTATTGTAAAAAATAGTCTAACTAAGGTATCTTTTAAATTATTTTTGGTATTATGCATGTGTCCCATACCTCTCTTAAATATTCATCTCGTGAATATAGTTCCTTCATGGATTTATACCACACAACTTCTACTCTCATCTATGTTAATAAACAACTATGACTATTGATCACATCAACCACCTTGTTATATTTTCCACTCCTATATTTCAAAAAAAATGTTATATTGTTGTAGGTATTCTACCCACTTCATATGTTTTTTATTTATATTCCCTTGATAGCTTAAAAAATGTGATTCTCAATTATCATTAAATAACACAAACTTCATTTGTAAAAGGTAGTATCTCTTCTTATTGAGAACTTTCTAAATTGTGTAGAACTCCTAATCATATACATTTACTTATTATTACATCATTACAATTTTCATTTTAATATTCAATTTGTCTTCCTTATTGACTCAATACTACTCCAATCGTTATACCACTAACATTGTAATAAACCTAGAATACCTTCACAAAATATTGTAATGTCAAAATAGGCTATTCAATTACCTTCTTCTTCAATTCCACAAAACTATTTTTTGTGTTTGTGCTCAAGATGGAAATATTCTTATCTCCTCTCATGGCCTTTGTAACTAGTGCACATAGACAATGAAAATTCTTGATGAGATTGTTGTAAAATCTATCCAACTCTTGAAAAATATGTACATTGAATGCACTTTAGGGTGATGGAAAATCCACTATTGTGAGAACCTTATTTGGTTCTATATTTAGTCCTTTTTTGGAAATCACAAATCCCATATATGCTAGATACTACATACAAATACATTTCTTCAAGATAATAATGAAATTTTATTCACACAATATTTGCAACACTTGATTAATATGTAATATTTATTTTCATCACACACCCCACTAAAAATCAAAATATCAAACAGGTACAAAATCACAAATTTTCTATAAAAAAAATTAGTAATTCATTCATCAAGCTCATTAAATTACTTAGTGTGTTTTTTAATTTTAATAACATTTCAAGCCAATCATATGATCCCTCTCAAATCTTAAATGGTGTCATCCACTCATCCCTTTCTCTTATGTGAATCTAAAGGTATATACTATTCAAATTAATTTTGCTGATATATAATTTTCTCCAATCAATAAATCCATAATATAATCCATGTATGGAAATATAAATATGTACTTGATGGTGATCTTGTTGATGTCTTTTGAATCTATACACATATTCCACTCACCATATTTCTTAGTGCTAAACCTACCAGTACTACGCATGGAATTTGAATCTCTTTGATAAGTACTCTATCTAATAATTTGTGCACTTTCCTATGAATATTTGCATTCTCTTATAATTTCATGTTGTAATATTCCTTGTTTGGAAAACTATAGCCTATAATTATGTCCATGCAGTGACTTATATCTCTTATAGTATGTAACCCATAGATAACTCACTTCATATAATCTTCACAAATTGACTCAACATATCTCTTACTTATTGTGTCATTGTTACTTCAATATTAACCACTTCCACCACACCTCATTTATATTTGTTCCTCACAATGATTAAAAAACATGCAATATTTTTCTTCATCTCATTTAGGAACTACTTTCCTAAACTTAAAAACACTGTCAAACTTGTTTCTTCACTCTTATCTTGTAAGGTCTTCAAAGTATACTTCTTTGCATTCTTCTCCACTTTATAGGTGTTTGTGCAGCCATCATGTTGCAAATTAAATTTTAACTTCCACATCCTCCAAATAATAACATGACATGCATCCATGGGAATGATTTCAAACAATACATCATCTTCATATCTTTGTACTTGGAACTTGATTATAAATTTCTCTATCACCAAACGTTAGTGTCTCTTCTACAACCTTTAAAACTTATAGAGGTTTCAATGCTTAGTTCTTTTAAATCCCAACTTATCAACCATCTCATGTGTTACCAAGTTTTCATTACTTATGTTATCTACAACCAAATTATGTACCTTTGGACACGAGACTTGCACACTATTATAAACATACTCTTTATCTTTTTAGGATCAACTTCTATTTTGGATAGTTTCAACAACACACGACTGAAAATAAATGGTTCCAAAATTATTGGTTCTTCCTCATTTGACATAGTATATTATTCTCATTTGACAATATGCATAATTTTCTTTACCTCATTTTGGGCATGTAAAAAACCATATACTCTATGCCTTGTTTCTCCATACCTATATGGTGTGTTGTTAAATCTGTGACTTCTCTCTTGAGACACATTTCCTCCTTTTTCTATTATCTCATTGTGTAACATATAACTTTTCTTATTTTCATGATTCATAAAATTCTCTCTTCCAACACCTTTTCCATGGATTTATGTGGTTTCCCCTTTCTACAAGATGAATTTTATTGTTTTTGTGTTGGTTTTTCTTCCATATTAAGTGCATATTGATATTACTCCTCAAATTAACTAATTTGGATCATTACAAACTCATCCTAAATTGTAATGTGTAATACATTGATATATATATATATATATATATATATATATATATATATATATATATATATATTCTCCAAATCATTTTCCATATGTCCTACTCTCATTGTGAGTTGGAAAAACTCTTCAGTGTACTGCTTAAGACTCAACTCTCTCTATCAGAAGTTTTGCAATTTATTCAAAAAGGATAGTAATTTGTGTGGGAAAATTTTAATTTGATCTTTTCCACTAGCATATCTCATGTTTTTATCTTCTATTTACATTTATACACTCGTCTTGTTTTTATATGTTCCCATCAAAGAGATGCATGACCCTTCAAATTTGTGCAAGAAAAATTGAATTATTGTGATCTTCCATGCCTTCGTGCTCAAAATAATTCTCAATCTCTGTAATAAAATCAATTAGATCCATTGGTTCCAAATTACTAGAATAAAAAGGGGTGTCGAATCTAGGATTACTCTCCATTATCCTAAATGCATATAATAGTTTATCTTCAAGACCATCTTATGCTTCCTCCTCTTCCTCATTTTCATTGTCACTTATGGCATATGATCCATATAATGGGGGATCAACTTAATTATCACTTATATATTCCATAAAAAACCCCTCGGTGTTGTGCAACATCTCTTTCTTCTAAGTGAGCTTGCCTAGTTCTCATCAAATTTTCAACTCTTGCACCCTAGTTTTTGCATCCAACATTTATATTCATTTGATGTGAAATAATGTCTTCTCTAAAAATTCATATCAATAAAATTTTCAATATTCTACCAAAAATTACTCTTTCGATAATATGCACACAACTATTTTTTATTCACCTTTTATAAAGTGGAAAATAGTCAGTCCTTTTTTCTAATACTCACTCATTCTACCCAGAATTCTCCTATTGGAATATTTCCATAATGACCTTGTACCCATAATTCACATTGTGAATAGTTGTAAAATCTTACTATGTCACTTCCTCACACCATTTTCCTAATAATTACATATTTAAAAATGTCTAAAATGATTTTATACCCACGTTTACAAATGTGGAAAAATATAAAGATCTATCATGTCTTTACTATAAGGAAAGAAATCCTTTCTCCATTACCGAGTGTTGTATATGGATTCAAGGATTACAATGAGAACATATTTTCACCTCATATCCCTCAGAATACACATGAAAAAACATACCAAATATATTATAAATTACGTGTAGAAAGGAAATATTAAATGAACATAAATTTAAACACTGAAAAAAAATACTTCACTTCATATATTTAGTTAAATAGAAAAATTAGACTTATCACAAATGATTTAGTCAAGCATCATAATACTCATGTCATGTTAGATCATCTTACAAATACATACCTCTTTGAGCTTTAATCTCACATTCACACTCAACTCTTAAGGAAAACTCTAAGCTACTTCTTAGTATCAAAAATATCTCTCTTGTATATGGAATTTGGGATTTGTTTATATATCCTTCCAATGCTATAAAATAATACTCATAAACTTATTAAACTCAATTGAAAACTCCAAAGGACCCATAAAATGACCCAAATCATATCCATTCAGCCTTTCTAAAACTTCTTCCTTCAAACATCTAATTATCAATGATTCATGGTTTCAAAATATTATCCAACATTTTACATATTGGGGTAACCTGTATATGATTGGAAAAAATCTTTATATAATTTTTTTTCCTTGAATAGGAATATGTTAATAATTCCATGCATTAAAACAATTGCACAAAAAACTAGACACTGCACACTCATGAAAAAATTACATAATGCACTTGTGCACTTAACAAAATGCAACACAATGCTTCATGACCCACTAGAAAAATATATCTTTACTGCACAAACCCCCAATAGTAAAAAAATCTCAGCAAAATGAAAATTTAATTAAATTCAATTATGTAACTAGTTTTTGGTTGATACAAGATTTCTTGTGAACCTAGATGCTCCTGCATCACTTTTACATACTTATTTCATCCAATAATACCCTTATTATTATCCCTAAATCATAGCTGCTCTCATAATTCTATCTATGAAAATATTTTTATCATTTATTTTTTGGATTCAAAATACTCCCCCAAGTTATTGATCCATTGTTTGGTTTCAAAAAAAGGTACTCCCATCAATTTTCATTGTTGACATAGAAACAGTTTTTGGTATCTTCTCATATCTCAAAATTTTCAACACCTCTTTTAATTAAATGTAGTTTGGTGGCATAAATCAGCCCCTCTTTTATTGTTCTTCTGTAAAAATCCGCCCTTTCAAGATTATTAACACTTAATATAAGATTATTAAGCTCCAAGAGCACATTATTAACATTTTTAACTGTTGAAAGTAAAATAAAAAAATAAAAATTAAGGAAGAGATCTAGTGTTACCTTAATTGAAAGGAGAAACTCATATTATTGAAATAAATCTTCCAGAGGAGAAGAAAAGTAAATATCATTGTGAATCCTACTTTCCCATTCAATCATTCCTTGTTCATTTCATTGCGTCAAAGAAGATTTTTTATCTATCTTATTATGATTTTTGAGTTCATCATTAATAATGAACCAAAGGGCCTTATGAACCATCCATTTTAAGTCTTATGGCTCCATGATTTCCCTTTAAATATTCTCAAGTATAATAAATTGATTATTTAGACTATATATCCCTACTTTGGTCATTTCATAAATATACAAGGGCTCAAATTTTCTATGAAAAATCTATAATACCGTACTCGTGACCATAAATTAGATCCTCTCATAAATTTCCTTAGGGTTTGTATTGACCATCATATCCTTCTCCAACCCTTTCATATCCATTAAGAATGAATATATTACTTGTTTTATATCTACCTCAATGATATTATGGGAGTATCTTACCATTAATGAGATGATCCCCCTAATGTAAATATCCTCCTAATACCTATATATTTTGAATATCCCCTTGCAGGTAAAAAAAATCATAGTTTTTCACCTTCCACCCTCGCTTCATAATTTTTCTCAATTTATTATTCTATTAATTTTATTAAAACCATATCAAGAACATTAGGTAAACTTTCTCTTTCCTTATGATATACCTCTACCATAATTCCACTTCAAACTTCTTCCCAACCTCATTACAACCTTCTATATGATGAGGATTAACAAGAGCCCTACCCCATGAGATCTAGAAAAAATAAAATAATATAACCAAGGAAAACTCCCTTAATATATAACCTTTGAAAGTCACTTCCATAACTTTAACCTCTACATCTTTTATAGATCTCTTATATCGATGATCCATACCATCCTATTAAAATTCCTTTGACCCTTCTAGATCAAATGAAATTCGATTCGACCCCTTTGTACTCCCTTATCTCTTAATTTGATCCCTTCATAATTATTTTTCATCTCTCCAATTTCTCCATACAATGGCATAGCCTTATTTACTAGTTCCTCCTCCTCCCCATGTCTTTTGAAACCACCCCTTTTATGAACCTACTTCATTTTTATAATATTTATAACATTATGGTAATAGTGGAACTTGGGATTAGAATCAGGCCCTTCATTTCCAGTAAATAATTAAAATTCAAAGTGTTTCCCATTTTTCTTCTTGGTGCACATGGAGAAGTTTGATCCCTACATATAAGTATCCCTATGGTAACTACAACATGAAAATTCCCCACACCACAGACCATATGTAATAAATAATCAAACCTATGACATATCAGTCATCAAAACGATGACTTATCATCATAAAAAAATCTATATCAAGAACATTAGATAATTTTTCTCTTGCCTTATGATATACCTCCACTAGTCATTTTGATTCAATATTCGTCCCACCATCGTTAGAATCTCCATTATTATGAGTCTTATTAAGACCCATAATACTATAGAGCCCATGAAATCTAGTAAAAATTAAATATTATACCCAAGAAAAAACTCCTAATTCTAATCTTCTATTCAATTTCGTAACTTAAATCTATGTGAATTTTATATATCTCTTATAGTGATGTAGACAATAAATCACACACTTTAGGTACATTTATAGGTCATAGTCACATGCTACTATTCATATGATTCCTAAGTGAGAAGAATAGCAATTGACAATTATCTCTGGCCTTTTGTCTGTGTTTCATGTCTCTTTTCTGGCCTCTTACACCCTACATCCAATCGACACTTTACTGCTTTATCTTTTATGACTCTAGAAACCAGCACCTAGATAGGACACCACCACCCAGGCGCCCCCATCCTTTTGGGTGGCCCGACCTCTCTTTATCTTACTCAACTCTTTTTGGCATCTCATTTTCTTATAGGTCATCCTTTTAGCTGTCAATTACAAAATTTAAACAAGGGAATCATATAAATACAAAGATATGTGACCATAATAAAGGACCAATCTCTAAGCATCTACTATCACCACCGAAGGTTGCATCTGAAGGCATTCTAATATCATCAAAGCATACATCTAGTACTCATGCAAGGGGTAAGGGACTCCATTTTCTGCATACATACATGAGAGGGGAAGTTCATTTTTCCATCTACACATCTACTTACATCGCTACATCTAGTTATTTCTCTCTATTCAAGTGTATCTTACACACAAAATTCTTGCACACGCACACGAGAACTACATGGAGTCTAAAATATAGTGCAGTGGTCAGTCGTAAGTTCACTCTCTTGAGTGACCATTGGGACTCCCCATTTGCATATTTATTTTTTAGGATTTGATGTGTTTTGGGATTTTGTAGGAGATCATTTGTTTTACAGGTTACAGGTGAACTCTGTGATCTTCCAATGACATATAAGAGACCAACAACGAATATTAGCAAACATCTTGCGACAATACAAAAATTGGTTTTTAAGGTTCTAAGAAGTCACGGGTTCCCAAAAGTAGTCTATAGTGCCCAGATACCCTTGACCTGATCCAGGTACCCCATTCCATGTATATCCAACATCACACAATTTTATGAGCACGGTTAAAAAAATTCCTCCTCGTGTTAATCAATCTTCTAGTTCAATACACTTTGGGATCAATTGTGAAATCAAATAAGCATTTCATTCCCTCTCTTGCACCTAGGGTTTCAATTTTATATAGATTATTTCTTAGGTCAAATCTGTACTTTATTATTTATCATTTTTTTATGACTCTAAAATTAGGGTTTTATAAATTTCCAATATTTTTAAAATCATATGGTGAACCCATCCTTTGAATACTCTCCTCTTCTTCTCTCATCATGGCTCAATCTTTTGAAAAATTTACTAAAGCCCTTATTCAAGAGCTCAATGATCATCTTGTTGAACGTCCTCAAGATCCAGATCTACTTTTATCCACTGCTCATGAGGAGGCCACCAATCTATCTAATCTTAATGTTATTACATCCATCCCTACTTTTATGAATATTTCCACTTATCCCCTTGTTTCCACTCTTCCACCTATTTCTATTGTTCCCGTATATGTTCCTAATCCCACTAATCACTTCAATCCACCTCTTGTTTCTCACACGTGGCAAGTCTCTTCCACTAACAATCAAGACCTAGCCTCTCTCTACTAGGATTTCCAAATTCAAATCCATCAACTACAGTAGGTTACTTCTCATGCATCTCCATCTCATGATTCAAATTTGATTCTTCATACTCCTTTCACACCCGACATTTCTACCTATCCACTTCCTCCAAAAATTTTCACCCCTAATCTTCCCAACTTCGATGGCCATGGTGACCCTCAAGAGAATCTCTAACAATTTCATGTGGCATGTCTATATTATGCAAATGATCACACATTATTAGCAATTTTTTTTCCTAGAAGTCTCCAAGATTATATAATGCAGTGGTTATACGATTTATCTATCCACTCTGTAACATCATGTACGCATTTAGATGATGTTTTTCTCATGCATTTCTCAATTAATATCAGCTCTAAGATCTCTTATGCTCAACTTGTTAAAATTAAACAAGGATCTAATGAATATCTAGCGGACCATGTTTTACGATATAAGAACAACTTACCTAAGATGTCTAATGTTCTCGCAAACTTATAATTACAAGATCTATTTGTCCAAAGTATTTTTCCTCCTTTGTAAGAGAGTGCCATTTTTGAGACCTCTCCATCATTTGATTAGCTATGTCTTTTTATTAAGCTACGCGAAATAAAATTACTCACTATGGTCAACCTTAAATATTATGAGCAGGCTTCATCTTTAGCTTGATTTCAAAGTAAATCAACTTTCAAGCCATCTACTAAGCCCACTGAAGAAAAATTAATTATTAATGCTATTACTACTCTTAAGAAGATTTAATGGCAACCTCAAAAGCATACATTCACAAAATATCCTTGTGCTTTGCACATTTTATTGTTGCAACTTGTTGAGAGAAATCTTATTACGATTCGTCCATTGCTTAATTTGGACCCATCTCACCCTAAAGGATACAGTTACAAATAAAAAATTAGATATGACTATCATAAATGTGTTAGGCATTCTGTAGATTGATGTTTTAAACTTTGACATCTTATTCAAGATCTCATCGAAAAAAATGTAATTGAGCTTCCAGAGCCTTTGGTATCTGTGCCAGTAAATGATTATAAAAATATCAAAATTTTCAATGATCCATCAAATGGATTACTCTTCCACTAATCATACATATCATGTAGTGCCTCCTCTCCTTCATCGGGGGCTCTTGATTTTCTAGTTTCTCACGCTAATGCATCTCTACTATTCATTGCTTTCTCTTGTCACAACTATAATGCTACATTCTCTTTTGACACATTACATATCAATGCTTCCATCAAGCCTTGTGTTATCAATAATACAATGATTGATCCATCGATTTATATGTTTGTGTGTGTTTTCTAATTCACTTCTTATTGCTATCGACTATCTGTTATCGCATATTTCATATCATGTTCCTAAAACTTATAGTTATGTCAAGCTTCCAGTCACAGTTGTTCATCTTTTCATGCTTTTTTCCATTTCTCATGACACCTTCAGTCAAAGGTTGTGACATGCTCTTAGGCCTTCCCTGGCTCTGTTACTCAAAATATACTTTCTATGAATCACTTCTATTTAAAGTTCATTCACAAAAAGCAAGTCATTTCTATCAACGGTATTCCACCATGCACACCATGGCTGCATCCTCCTCTTGAGGTTTGCTTTGCACTACCTAGAGTATCTAGGTTCCCTAGACCTCTCAAATTTAAAGCACAATATACTCTTATCTCTCCTATTCACACACATTCTACACGATCTCATCAGTCTGCTAGTCCATCTAGTCATCCTAGGTCCACTACTTGGATGACTCCTTTACATAGGCATACATCACCTCTTAGTCTCCTTCACATAGGTTCACATCACCTACTCACTCTCCTTGAAATAGGTGCACATCACCTCCACAGTATCCTTCACATAGGTTCACATCACCTTCTCAGTCTCCTTCACATAGGTTTTCATTATCACCTAGTCCATATGCACATGTCTCCTTCATTGCTACATCATTGGTCTCATACATCACTGATCTTAGAGCATGGTCACACACCTTTATATTCACAAGCATTGGCTAGAGGACTCTTTCCCTTCATTTTCATCAGATAGATTACTTATCATCATGCACTTGGGGGGAATCATGCTTACTTCACCCTTTCTAATATTCTCAAGTGTCTCACATTTCTACTTTTTCACTTTGTGCTTCACATCTAGTATTTCACATGCATCTTACACATCTTAATACATGCAACTTGTATCGTCATTACCCTATGACGTACTCTTGTTTTTTAGTTCACACTTTACTTTTGAGGGTACACTACATCTATGAACCTCACACACTGCACATTTCATGCTCTATGCTCTACGACACATCTTGCTCACCTTGTCTTCTCGCACATCACACTACCCTATGACGCACTCTAGTTCCATGATTCATACTCGACTACTGAGGGTATAAATCTGAAATGAACCTCACCTCATTCACACTCTATATGCTTTTTGCTTCATTTATCATTTCTTTCTAGTGCACATTATCAAACCATTTCCTAATGATGCAATCTTGTTTTATGGATCATTCTTGATTTCCGAGGGGTTTTTTATAAATTAACCTCATCTCATACTCATACAAATTCACTTAAGGGGCACACTGATCCTATCATTCACTTTTTATTCCACTCCATTAACACTCATAGCATGTTATGTATCTTGGTTTCCATTATTCTTGTTTTTTTATAATCACATGTTACACTTTTCTTACTATGTTAGCCGGATATCTAGTATGTCATTATCTTTATCATATACATATGAGAATTCGCTTGTTCTCTAGTTGTGAATGCATACTTCATACATATATTTACATGAAACATGGATGCTTGGCACTGTACCTCTTACTAGTCCCACAGTGGCTCTTGGGGTAATATACTTTCGTATACATCACAAGTGTTATTGTATTGTTTTCTACTACTTCTTATCCTTACTAGCACACCACTCTATATCGGAACATACATTCTTTGACATAATTTTTATCCTTCTAACATGATAATGTGTGCTTCATGTGTAACATTTTATTTACAGGAACTATTTACCACCATGCTTTTATGACACTTAACTTGATTGCTATTTTTCAATGTTTACCATTGTATGCCATTATTTGTGGGATATGACCTTTTTCTTATGTGCACATTGTATGATTTTGGATGCTTCGGCCCTGATTTTCTTGCAACATTGTGAGTGATGCCCCATCTTTTAAGCCCACTTTTCATGATCTACATAGTATTCTTGCTTTCTAACTTACACATTATCTTCTATATGTGTATTTTTCTTGTTTTCACTAACACATGTTTCTAGTTATATTGTTTGCATGTGCCTTGGTTTCTACCATGCACATTCCCTCACCCTGCAGGATATCATTTTCAGATCGGTGTCCAGTCCTCTCCTTATGGCCGCATCCTCCTAGTGATGTCACATGCACCCCAAACAAGGGGGGCATACATTGGGTGAATCAATCACCCCATTCAACACTACATAGTCACATTCTAGACCTGCACAATACACGAACAACACAGTCTACAGTTAAAGAAATGGCCCAAAATCTAACTTGGGTCATTATTTTAGCATAGATGCCAACAATGCCCAGATACATACATGAGTTCCTAGGCACTCCTAACCCTTCCTGGGCACCTATGACCAAGTGGAAGTTATAGTCACTTTTTCATGTCATTGCAGTTTTCAATAATTTACACATCAACTTACATAGTACAAACACAATCCTCAAACAATTAGAATGCATTCTACCTTCATTTTTCTACTTGGATCAAACTTGATTGAATGGGAACTAAGTGGGATCACACCATTTGTAGTGGTGTATAAATTTTGGGAAGCAGTTAGGGATGGAGAATAACACTAGACCTTTCTCCCTAACACTTCTTCTTCTGTAGCATGAGATTGCCCAAAAAACTCACACTTGGCATGAGATCACCTAAAAAACTTGCACTTGGTTTGAGGTCACCCAAAAAAACTCGTTCTTGGTGTGAGATAAAAAAACTTATTCTTCTACAACATTTTCAGGACATTTTCTATCCTTTTCACTGGTCACAGATCAGGTGGACATGTTCCTTTTCACATTTTTACATACTTGGATCAAATTTTTCACATATACATGAATTTGACTACTCTTTTTCTCTTCTTTTTACAGGTCTTTCCTTATAATAAGTAGTAGTCTCAAGCATAACACAAGCATGATAATGACAACATGTACAACATGGTACACACATTATGCTTTTCACCCCTAGGGTCATTTCCTCTTTTCTATATTAGCTTCCATGCTTCATTTTTATCACTCCACTCTTTTTCATGTCTCGTCGACATGCTTTTTCCATCGATCTACATAGTTATCAAAAGTAAGTGCCATATCTTATATATTTTATGTTATCGAGTATTCACTCAACAACATAAAGTGGGGGAAAATGTAGACACTAAATCATGCACTTTGGGTACATTTCTAGGTCCTAATCACATACACTATTCATATGATTCCTAAGCAAGAAAACTAGCAAATTGACAGCTATCTTTTGGCCTTTTTTTTATGTTTCTGTCTTTTTCTATGTGGTCTTCTTACACCCTACTGCCCAGTCTGATACTTCCACTGCTTTATCTTTTATGACTCTAGACACCAGTGCCCAGATAGGACGCCAAGTGCCCAAGTGACCCCGTGTCCTTCTGGGTGCCCCTGAACCTCTCTTTATCTTACTCACCTCTTTTGGGTCCTCTTTTCTCTTTTGGGAATCCTTATTTTATTATGGGTGGGAATTTTAGTTGTCAATTACGAAAATCAAGCAAGGGAATCATATAAATATAAATATATGTGACCATAATAAAGGACCAAGCTCTAAGAATCTACTATTACCACCTAAGGTTGCATCCAAAGGCATTCTAAGAGCATCAAAACATCTATCTAACACTCACTCAAGGGAAAAGGGACTACATTTTCTGCATACATACATAGGAGGGGAAGTTCATTTTATCATCCACACATCTACTTACATCACTACATCTATCTATTGCTTATTATTCAAGTGCATCTTACATAAGATCCACCTAGGGCACAATTCTTGCACACACACACACACACACACACACACACACACACACACACACACACACACACACACACACACACACACACACACACACACACACGAGAACTACATGGATTCTGAAATGTAGTGCAGTGATTGGTCATAAGTTCACTCTATCAGGTGACCTCTGTAGGTTCAATTTGAGTCCCCATTCACATATTTTTTCTGTTTAGGATTTGATGTGTTTTTGGGTTTTTATAGGAGACCATTTGTTTTATCAAGTTACAAGTGAACTCTGTTATGGGCATAGTGCAAACACATAGGTGACTAAAAAAAGGTGAGCGATTACCTTATGACATTAGAAAAACTCAATTTTTAACCATTTTGAGTCAGTCACGGGTGCACCCCAGCGGAGGTCTATAGTGCCTAGGCAGTCCCTGACCTGAACTAGGCACCCCAATCTAGGAATATTTTGACAGTTGCACATTTTTTCTAAGAACATAGTTGTGATCAATTTCCTCCTCTTGTTCATCAATCTTCTAGTCTCAACATACTTTATTATAAATTGTCAAATCAGCTAAGTCTTTCATTACTTCTCTTGCACTTAGGGTTTCAATTTATCTAGCTTATTTCTTAGGTCAAATATGTAATTTATAGTTTATCATTGTGTTATGACTCTACAATTAGGTTTTTACAAATTTACAATATTTGTTAAATCAATTAATCATCCATAACATCCTCTTCAAATTCCTTCATCCCTTCTAGGTCAAATTTAACTATATCCATCTTCACTCTCTTATCTTCTATTTTGATCCCCTTATACTTATTTTTCATCTTTTTCCTTCTTTCTATGCTTATGTAGCCTATTGTTCTAGGTAATCCTCCTCCCCTCCATCTATTGCAACCACCCCTTTCAGGATCCTTATTCTTTACTCAACAATTTAATCTTCATAAAATAACAATGATATTGGAACTCAAGGGAAGGATTGGGTCCTTAATTTCCATTGAATGGTCCAAATCTAGAGTGTTTCATTATGTTTCGTTTGTTCCACATGGAGAAGTGTGATACTTACATAAAATTTTCCCCATGTCAAATGTAGCATGGAAATTCACCACTCTAAAAACTATAGGTAATCAAGAATCAAACCCATGATATAGAAGCCATCAAAGCAATAAAATCCCATTTTTACAACCCTAAGGGATGTAACATATTACTTTCATTCCTATGGATTCACAAGATATGCATAATATTTCCAACATACACAGGTTCATAAACTATGTACACAAATATGTTGGCATGAGTATGGTATAATTAATGACAAATAGGATGGTCTAGGAGTGCTATAGGATGTTTTAGAATGATGATGCTATGGGTAAATAATATATTTCATGGTTGCATGAGTGGAAACAATGAGACTTGTTTAGTTAAGGGGGTCTAATCGGGAGATCTAGTTACCCTAGGTGCTATAGCATGATGGTTTGATATGCATGATGGCTTAAGGAGCATGGTAGAGGCTAGGAGAACATTATTGGAGAGTGTTGAGACACTCATGTGAGTCTCATAGTACAGGTACAAGTTTGAGCATGGTTTACAGGTGGTTGAAGGTCAAATGGAGCATGAAGAGTGAGGTGCAGATGTATATGAGATTATGGAGGCATGTAGAGGTGTGAGACATGTTGTCTCAAGTGTGTTAGGTCCTTTTGGAGATCTTAAAATTAGGGATATGGTGTTTTCCTACTTTGACATAGTCTAAACTAGACCTAACCCTAGTCCATGGAGGCCTAATAAGGAATGATAGTCACTTGTAGAAGTTTGTGATCCATTGTAAACACTCATGAAGGTATTTGATATTGTATTCAACATATAGAGGAAGTTTGTAGTGGTTTTATGCATGTTATTATGTTAGAACACTTGGTTATTACCTTAACTACACAAAAACACAAGGCCTAGTCATGCAAGTCCTAGTGGTGGTAAATATGTAGACCTATTTGTGATAAGATAATGATTAGAGATGATGCACTGTGTTTTTTTGAGGTGTGGGATATTTTTCAATTCAGCATGTTGAGAAATTTGTAAGATATGAGGTTTTGAGTCCTATTAATTTCCAGAAAGCATGTTTTCCAGGTTGATATGAGAGAAATTGAACTCGTTTGCACATGTAACCTTTGCATGGGAACATGATCCAGTAAAGGATGATGGAGAATGTAGATAATAAGGTTTCAGAGTTGTAATGAGGTTAAATGAGGGTCTATTCTTTATGAACAATTGTTAAGAAGATAAGAAGGTCAAAACCATAATTTGATAGCGATGGAGGAAATATTTCTTGTTTGAGCCTAGAATGGACTGGATCATCAAATTTTATGATTGGATGATGGAGAGGACTCTCCTAGTTTTCATATGGTGGTAGTTTCAAGTCACGACACTTAGTGGAGCCCACTTAAAATCCCTTATTTTTAGGAAATGAGGTTTTACTCTCACGTTTTCCATTATACCCTATGAATAATTTAGTTTTATGATATATATATGGGAGCCATGATACATTTTTTATTCATTTTAGATCTTTGTGAGGCCATTTGATGGCCTACACATGTCAAAATAGGTTGACTAGTTTTGGTGCCTAAAAGGCACTTTTGTAGTCTTAGTGAATGGAAGTGCTTGAGTACTTTTTGTTAGGTTAATTAATTATCCATAGTATATATTAATTATTTAATTAATTATATTAATTAAATAATGTTGTTATATGGTTTTTAAACCATATTTGTCTTATTCCATAGTTATAGGATTATTTGTTGCATAGTTGCAACTTAATCATTTGTTTGTATTAATTTAATTGTTGCTTCCAGGATGTATTATGGAAGTTGTATTTTTGGTTGTACCTGTGCAACCTCTCTTTTGTCTACACATGACTGTACAATAACTATAAGTATTGCATTCCATCTATTGTAACTTGGTTGATTGAGTTTAATAAAGATATTCAGGCTTCCGCCCCTGTTACTCAATTTACATTTAGTACCAGAGCAAGAATCTGAACCGGTGAAGCAGTGAAGGTTGGAGAGAGGAAGCATACAGTTTTGGAGGAGATTCTACACTCTAGGAGAGCTTGTGTTGCCTCTAGAAACTTCCCAAAAAAAAATTCATCTCCACAACCTCCTACCATTCTCAAGGTATTTGTAAGGCAATTTTGTTTTTCCTTGGTGCCTCTTGTACCAAGCAAAAATTGCCTCCTAGATGCTATTTAAAAAAAACCTTTTTCCCCATCAAGGGTTTTACCTCTAATATTAGAGGAGATTTTATTCACTATTAATATTAACAGTCTGCTACATTTGAAGATCTCAAAGATATTCTTCATACAAAGGCCAAGCTATGTTGAAGTCACAAGACCTACACAAAATGCAATAACTGATTTGCTTTGTTTGAGTTGGTGTGTTAATGATTTGCTGTGTTTTAAATAAATTAGAGTTGTATTGGAGGCAAACCCACCGAGCAGCGACCTCCACATCCTAGCAACGAACCTGTATCAAAACCAAATCAAACGGAATCAACAAAAACAAAAAAAAAGAATAAAAAATAGCAATCAATTCATAAAAAGTGACCTGCACACAAAAAGGAAGGTAGCATTAGAATTCAACGAAGTTTATCAAAGCCATGGAGAGCAAAAACAAAGTGGCGTGGAGATAAAAATGTTTCAAGATCCATTTTTTTGGGCAAAAGAAACCCTAATCTGCATTGCCACTCATGCAGCTCCACATGCAGCCTCAACCAAGTTGCATTTTGTAAGGTTAGTCATTTTTCGAATGTTTTAAATACAAGTTTGTTCATTTCATACTCCAAGCACACATAGTGCTAAGTTGGATAATTGGAAGCAGCTTAGGAGTAGGAGGTGCATGGTTCAAATCACACCCAAAACACAAGTTTTTCAATTTTGATATTTGGTGGAAAACTTAGTGGAACTACTAACTTTAGCGAAAAATTCAAATTTAGTTATAACTAACTAAATTTAGTGGGGAAATCCCTAATTTAGGGTAAAAAAAATTCCCCCATTCAACCTGTTTTTTCATTTTGGAAATCTTTTGCTAAAGGAGGCCTATCCAAAAATTGCATTTTCAGCTATATTTTTGTAATTTTTTGGCGTAGTGGGTCATTTTGGGCTCCAGGGGCCGCCAGGGCCCGCAAAACAATTTTTTTTTGCCAACCATTCAATTTTTTCTAGATTTTTGAATGTAATTACATGCTGTAATATATTATTTTAATTTATAGGTTATCATAGTCAACTGAAAACTTTGTAACTGCTCAAAAACTGGCAGAATATTGTACTAAAAAAGAATAAAAATTGGTTATGAAACACTCATGAGATCCTAGACCTCATTCGCATCATTCGGTATATATGGTGCCTCTGGGAAGTACTTACGGGTAAATCTGTCATGAATACTACGGCACTTAACACCTAATATAGCTGCAACAACATCATCTGGGCATCATCACTATAAATCGATGGGGAGTAATAAGGTCACATTGCACACACTATGAGCCATCCCATCCGTCTGTGAACGATTACATGACATAAAACCGGATTGAGAAATTATATGTCCTTAGGTTGACAAAGAATATGCTTTCAGTTAGCTAACTCCTTGATCACAATCTAAAAATTGAATTTGATAGTCATTCCAGAAAGAAAACGTGTTTGATTCGAGATAAATCACGAGGCTCGAAAAATAGTTGTGAAAGCCTCTAATGTGGGATGCATGTTCCAGCTTGATTTTTTCCACAGAGATGATTAGGAACTTATGGCTAAGAACTCTACCTTAGCACATTTATGGCATCAGAGACTTAGTCATGTAAGTTTTAAGTATCTCGAGACACTTCACCAGTGCAATATGGTACATGGGCTACCATCTCTTCAGAAGGATACATACAAGTGTCCTCACTACCTAGCAAGAAAACAACACAGAGCTTCGTTCCAAAAGAGTACATATGAAGCTCATGGTAAGCTTAATCTGGTTCATACCGATCTTTTTAGTCTGATGTAACAAAATCATTCTGGATTTCAGTACTTCATGTTATGTTTTGACGACTATTTAAGAAAAATGTGGATTTTTTGTCTTCGTAAGAAAAGTGAAGCTTTTGAAACCTTCAAAAATTTCAAAGTAGCTGTTGAGAACAAAATTGGTCATCACATCAAAATTCTCTGCTCAAATTGAGGGAGGGGAATTCACTAGTAATGAGTTCAAATACTACCTACAAACTCATGGGATTCATCGACAAATGTCTCCTCCATACACACTACAACACAATGGTGTTGTAGAGAGAAGAAATCATACTATCATGGAAATGGTACGATGCATGATTGATGACTCTGGACTTGCAAAGACATTCTGGGCAGAAGTAACAAAGACAACAGTGTATTTTTTGAATAGAGTGCCCACAATTGCTCTTGATGGAGTAACACCACAAGAAGCATGGTCAAAGTGGAAACCATCTATTGTACACCTTAGAGTATTCGGGTGCAAATCAAGTATGCAATACCCAAGCAGAACATAAAGAAATTGGACAGGAAGTCATAGAAACTCATCTTCATTAGGTACAGTGACGAGACTCTTTGGTGCAGATTGATGGATCCAAAGACTAGAAAAGTCTACATGAGTAGAGATGTTGATTTTTTTTAGAAGAAGGAAGTAGAGTCTCCTCCTCTAGACTCACCTGATGTAGATTCTTCACCATTTGTAAAAATTGAAGCTGATGTTCCCACAGATGATGAAAGTGATGATGGGGATGATGGTGTTGATCAAATAGAACCACAACCCATGGGAACAGTTCAGCTTATTCCCAAGTGATGTAGTAGCACATTACGAGATGTAAGAATGGATGCTCTACTGGATACATCCACCCCTGGACCACGGAATCATAGTAAAGCAAGAAACAAAGTCAAATTTGCTTTGATGAGTAGATTTATTGAGTCTAATGAGCCCTCTACAGTCTAGGAAGCCCTACAATCAAAAGCTTGGAAAGATGTCATGGACTCTGAATATCTATTAGTAATGAAAAACATCACTTGGCAGCTTGTCGATATTCCACAAGGGAAGAAACCCATTGGATGCAGATGGATATTCAAAATGAAGGACAAAGCAGATTAGACAATGGACAAGTATAAATCAATACTTGTAACAAAGGGGTATGCACAAATAGAAGGCATTGACTGTGAGGAGACATTTGCTTCCATATCTAAGATCAAAACAACTAGGATGATCTTTGCTCTAGCTACATAGTTTGGTTGGAAAGTCCATTAGATGGACGTAAAACATTCCTTTCGGAATGGAGATTTACAAGAAGAAGTCTACATGACTTAACCTAAGGGATATGTAGTACCTGGTCAAGAAGCAAAGGTATGTAGACTCAGGAAATCTATGTATGGCCTCAAACAGGCACCATGGGCATGGTACATCAAAATTTATGAGCATCTCGTACAACATGGATTTGTTATAAATCCATATGATCCCAATCTTTACCTCAAAAAGTAAGGGGGTGAGATTGTGATTGTCATTGTCTATGTCGACGATCTAGTCATCATTGGCAATTCAGTGAGGATGATCGATGCAACAAAGAAAGATCTTAATCGATCATTCGACATAACAGATCTCGGGATAATGCACTATTGTCTTGGATTGGAAGTATGGCAGAAATAGAATCACATATTTGTTTCTCAGATGAAATATACCAAGACAACGCTTAAGAAATTCATGATGATGGATTACACACCAATTGCTACACCTATGGAGAACATATTGCAGTTATCGCGTTTAGATCCATCTCCTGAGGTAAGTACCACTCTCTATCAGCAGTTGATTGGGAGTCTCATTTACCTAACCTACACTAGACCAAATATCAGCTTTGTAATAAGCTATTTATCCAAGTTCATTCAGGAACCCAAAATTTTTCATTGGAAAGAAGCAAGGTGCATCTTGAGATATCTCAAAGGATCGGTGGATATTGGTCTAGAATACAAGAAGAATGACAACTTCTTATTGTTTGGATATTCATATTCATATCATGCAAGAAACATTGATGACAAAAAATCCACTTTAGGACTTGTGTTCTTTATGGGATCTGGACCAATATCATGGGGAAGTAAGAAACAACACTTCATTTCTCTCTCTTCCAAAAAAGCCAAGTATTTTTTTGTAGGAGAAGTTTTCTGTAAATCGATTTGGCTACATCACATACTTGAAGGACTTGGAATACCATAGGACAAACTGACCACCATGTATGTTGATAATGAAGGTGTACTCAAACTTGTTCGCAATCTAGTTTTTCATGAAAGAACAAAACACATTGAGGTACAGGTTCATTTCATACGCGAGCATGTGTTGAAGCACAATATACAACTTCAATGTTTTCCAACAGCTGAAGAATAGGCAGATATCTTCACAAATTCACTTACACGTGACAAGTTTGAGTTGTTCAAAGAGTTCCTCTCCTCATCCCTCGAGACAATGCACAATTAAGGGGGGAATGTTAGGTTAATTATTATTTACCTATATTAATTATGTATTGCATATTAATTAGTCTATTTATTTATTGTTTATATGGTTATATTTAATCATAACCATCTTATTGTTTGTATTCAAAACACTACGGGTGTTGTTATATTGTTCTAATAATATTATTGTCATTATTCATTTGTGCTTCCCGGATGTATTTTGGAAGCTACTATATTTTAGTTTGGTTGTTGCATAGTTACAACTCCATATCTGTTTGTATCCAGGCTATCCAATATGTATAAATATTGTAGCCTGCTCTATTATATTTTGATTGCGTTGATTAATATAATCATACAGGATTTCATCCCTGTTCTACACAATACACATTTTTTCCTATGAATTTCATATTCACATGCATGGAATAAATTAAAAAGGAAACACATACATGCTACTCTCATGCATATAGCATCCATTGGTAGTTTTGTGTTTATAGTTCATTGATTTTAATCATGGAAATTTTAATTACTAAATTAAAATGGTGGTAAATGTACTACCTGTAGTTTGTACAAAATACACTTAGCAATAATCATTGAACATTTATCTCATCCCTTTCCTATGTATAAAGTCAATTGATCACTTAATCCTACATGTATCTTGTTCAATCCCATACTCCAAATCCACAAAGTCAATACTTCACACCTAGCTTAGCTCATTTTGGATCTTTGTATTATATAAAAAACACATATTTGGACTCATGACCACCTATATTTTCTTTTAGATCGGGCCCAAGATAATTCGGATCATAATTAGATGATGGCTCTAACCTTGGTAAAAAATTAATCCTAAACACTTTCAATAGCCATATTTTAAAATACATAATTTACTTGAGCCACCTTAGGCTCAATTAAGTCACGGAAACTATTTACACAAGTCATATATATAAGCACATACACTCTACTGAATAAGAACAACTCTTGAATCTTTTGCTATCTATGGGCTCTCACACTCAAGCACTAGACAAGAAGGACTAGGTCATTGCATTATGACTCCTTGAATCATATCAGCAAGTTATCGAGTCTAAATACCTCTCATATTGTTGCCCTTTATATCATTGTCACATGTTACAGCTCACACCAAAGATCATTTTTGAGTTGTGAAAAACCTTATCAGGGTCTTTCCGAAGCAATATTTATCGCACATTCATCAAGAGGGTGAACTACATTGATATTAGGCCTCTTCATAGTATTAATATGTAGGAAATTCTCTCTTCATAGTATTAATATGTAGGAAATTCTCAACTTAGCAGGGGGTTGATAAAGTTTTACCCAATGGAATTAGCCCCTTTTCTGCCTAGTTTGGGTGAATCTTCTCTGCTATAAATTTCAACATTCTAGATTTTATAGACACATTTATGACGCTTTGCACATATCATTTCTCTACATCCATATCATTATCACTTTGTCACAATCTATTTTAGATGAATATGTGCCTAAACCTTAACCCTCATTGCAAAGTGCCCCATGACACGTCAAACATAATTTTAAAGATATTCATGATAATTTGTATGGCGATCACTTTTCTCATCCTATAGTTGGATGCCCTATAACATGTCAATCTCATGTCATGATGTATATGATGCAATTGTAGAATTATACACGTAATCACTTGTAATTCACAAATTCATGTCATTTAAGCTCAGAATGGGTGTCTATATTATAATTTAAAAAATTAAACTATGTTCCAAGATAATTTTGTAAAATTGATTTAGAAAATTATCCTTATTTATACTTAAAAAATGGTATCCTTCAATAGAAAAAATTATAATAAAAAATATCCTCTAGAATTGCCGGCAACATATCCCCTATTTGGGGGACTATTAATTTTACCACAAAATGGAAAATAAAGTTTGTAAGAGACAATCGAGATTTTAAGTGAATTTTAAGAAAGGTTGTTGAACTCAACTTGAAGTAGCCCAAAAAATCGCTCTCATTTATATTTATAGAAGAAATTCTTTATTCATTCCCTAAGTTTAATTGTTGTGGATGGGAAATTTCGATTATTAACTATATATTCTTTATACTCATAGATAATCTTTTGAGTGGTCAAATATAATATTCATATGTTTGCCTCGTGCATGGGTATTGGTGTCCTTTTTTAATGGGACAGATTAAGTAGGAGCAAAATAGATTGAACCATATATATGATATATGATATTTTAGAATGTTTTATATTATTTTTTACAAGTTTAATATATAAAGGACTTATGGAAAAGGTTGTAATCTTATTGGTCAATTAAGCTACAATCTTCATAAGATAAGATTGATTTTGAAAAGTTTGAATTAAAAACATATTAAAGATTTAGTTTTTTAATTTATAAAGATGATTTATTTCCTATTAATTGTAAGAGTAAGTTTTTGAACCTTTAAATTTATGTTTTATTTTGTGGAATATTTTTTCTTTTATGGATTTTTATTGCAATTGTCTCATTGAATATTGTCTTCTCATTTCATTCATTTTCAATACATCTTATATTTCATTTAGTTTTTTTGCAAATATTAATATTTGAAATTAAAAAAAAAAAATGTCACAAAAATATTCAAATGAATTTTTTGTTACATTGTTTCAATTATTTTATTGTTTCTTCTTTTCTAATTTTTTTAGAAATATATATATAGTATGTAAACTAAAACACATACAACCTTTTTACATAAATAGAATTGAGGTTTTGCATATTGTTTATTTTTATCTCTTATTATATTTTATTAAGATATAAAGTTGTATATTTTATATATTTTGATCGAGCACTTCTAGGGTGTCTTACAATTAGATACTACATTACTAGTTTGATGACATCTTTATCTAATTTCATTGGTAAGTGGCATCCACACTGTCAAAATTACCCAAGACACAATACTAATTTCAACCATTTGACACTCAACAAGATGTAATCAAGACATACATCAACACCAATAGACCAAAAATCCTTCCAAACACATTTTTATATATTAAATATAAGTATATGATCCATAAATACAATAGATTTTTCCCAAAAAAAAAAGCTATTCATATTATTAACCACCTAAATGTTAACCACAATACATAATCAAACCATACGTTCACATTGATTACTAATAGGGAAATCATAATTTTAATCTCTCTTCCCCAAGCATTAAATATCCTTTTCTATAATAATTGTCTGGCACCTATCAATAAATAAATAACAATTCCACGTTTTCCTTTGTCTATGGAGTATCGTGGAAGCGTGTGAAGAGATTATTTTGTACAGAAAATGTCAATTTAACTCCACACGGCTCCATCGCAGAGGAGGATTAAGCCTTAGGCAAACTAGGCAGTTGCCTAGGGCGTCAACACTCAGGGGGCCCCTGAATCTAAAAATTTCCTTTTTGTATAAAATATTGTATATAAAAAGGTTAATTGTAGGAGCATTAAGAAGTCTTGTATAAAATATTGTATTTTTATCTAAATTTGAGCCTTAAAATGTTGAAGAAGAAAGAAAAGATGATTGTTGGGTCAAGGCCATGAATGAAGAAATAGATCAGATTGAAAAGAATAGAACTTGGGAATTAGTGCCTAGACTTAAGGATAAGAATGTTATTGGAACTAAATGAGTGTTTACGAATAAATTCAATGATAATGGAGAAGTTAAAAGAAACTATGCTATATTGGTCTGTAAGGGATATGAACAAGTTTAAGGAGTTGATTTTGATTAAAAAAAATCTCTAGTAGCTATAATGGAAGCCATTAGATTATTTCTATTATATGTAGGGTTTAAAAGATTTAAGGTGTATCATATGGTTGTCAAATCTGCATTTTTAAATGGTAATATAGAAGAAGAAGAAGTGTACATTGAGAAGCCTAATGGAGTTTCCTTGACAAATGAGAAGGATTATGTATGTAAACTAAAAATTGATCTTTATAGACTAAAGCAAGACCCTAGGGCTTGGTATGAAACACTTGACAAGCACCTAATTGAACAAGGTTTCAAGAGAGGAGTTGTTGATAGTAACTTGTATATAAAAAATGATGAAGGAAATTTATTAATTGTTTTAGTATATGTGGATGATATAATATTTGGGGTAAACAATGAACTTATGAATCATAAATTTGTAGATGCCATGAAAAGATAATTTGAAATGTCTATGCTTGGATATTTGTCCTTCTTTCTAGGACTACAAGTCAATCATTCTAAGGAGGTTATATTAATATCTTAAGCTAAATACATAAATGAGATGTTAAAGAAGTTCTAAATGGAAGATTACATGCCTATTGGAACCCCATGGTCACATGGTGCAAACTAAGAAAGGAGGATGAATCGCCTAAGGTAAACCAAAATGAGTACATATATATGATTGGGATTCTATTGTATTATACTTCCTCTAGACCAAACATCTTGCAAGCTATAATTCTTTTTAGAAGGTTTTAGAAGGATCCAAAGGAGAATCACTTGCAACTAGTGAAGAGAATCTTCAGATATCTCAAAGGGACTATTGAGTATGGGATATGGCATCTAAAGAGTTAAAATTTTGAGTTGAAGGATTTTACAGATGCGTTGAAGGATTTTACAGATGCTGATTGGGCAGGCACCCTAGATGATAGGAGTACTAGTGGAGGAAAATTTTTTGTTGGAAAGTGTCTTGTTTCTTAGATGAGTAAAAAATAATCTTTAGTATATCTCTCCACATGTGAAACTAAATATGTTGCAACAACACTATGTTGTGCATAAGTCTTATGGATGAGACAAACTCTAGAATACTATAAGGTGGAGTGTGATGGGCCTACCCTATCTACTGTGATACAAGTGTTATTAGCATTTATAAAAACCATGTGTTGCATTCCAAAACTAAACACATTCTAATCAAATATCATTTCTTAAGAGATCAGGTAAGTGAAAAAAGGATCAAATTGGGATATGTATACACCAAGGAGAAGATAGATGACATTCTAAAAAATACACTTCTAAAAATAATATTTGAACTCCTAAGGATAAAGTTGGGAGTGATTCCTACTCCTGGCAGTCATTGAGAGCTCAAATCATTTGAGAGGGATCAAGATAAATGAATCTTCAGCTCCAAGAAAATATGAATAGGTGTAGAAAAAGGAAAGAAGGTGTGTGGAAGTTCTACAAGAGTTTCAAATATGAGGTAGTAGGTCTCAAGAAGAAGAATTCATTCATTTGCATGATGACTTGACCAGACCATTTGAGAAAGGTGAAATAGTTATTTTCAGGTATGTTTATGAGTTGACAGAGCCTACACGGTGTATATTTAGTTCTTGATTCAAATTTGAGGTGCCTTAATATTTTATACATCGTAAATTTTGTATAGAGAAGTATGAAACAATGTCAGGGTTGTTAAGGTCAGAAGTGAGTTTCTCAATTTATATGTAGTGTTTCAATCCTATGTGTGGTTGTTTAAAGTCTACAGTAGTTTCTTAAAAATGGATATGGATATTCAATGAAGTTACAAGGCTATATAAGGCCTAAAATGTCTATTTGCATCTTGATGATAGTCTATAAATCTTGTGCAAAGATAAGGTACGTGTTAGTGCAAAATCATAGCATCCCTAGAATGATTTCTAAAGATCTTCTTTTCTAAGGTAGAATCATCTAGTGTGATTGCATAACATGGAATTTTTTCTAAGGTGTGGAACCTTACAAATTGGAAAAGCTCTCCAGATTTAAAAGTTGGTTCCTTATTCCTAAACTACCTACCACGAGCTAATCCAGTGCAGGAAAACTAAATCTAACCTAATCTAACCATTCCAAGGGACCAAGGAGAGAGGAAGAGGGAAAAAAAAAGATCCTACACTAAAGTGGTGATACACCAACAAAGGAAGTGAGATATTCAATTACGGGAGAAAGAAATAGAAAAAATGGAGATGAGGGAGATTAGACAGAAGTGACACGGCCCAGATCTACAAATCATCCATTAAACTTCATGAAATACATAGCATCTTGCACCTGCAAATGTGAAATACATGCACAGAAAACCAAGACTGAAATGGAGAGGCACAGAGAAATTAACATAACGATTGCAAAGGGTTGAAGAACACCAAAAAAACACATTGTTTTATTACTCTAGAAAGAGCACAGACCATTACATTTTTGAGAATAGAGGCACAAATACATTTGCCAATCATGTGGAAGAAGGTTTGATGCTCAAAAATGGCATGTCAAGAAACAAATTTGATATAGTTTCTCTATGCCCAAGAATGTCTCTCTATTTCAAGCGAGAAGTGTTACAACATATATATAAGGAAAAGATAGAGAAGAGTGAAAGAATTGAATCTTTCTCTAACCACTCTGAGATATGCATTTAATCCCATTTCAGAAAGCTCAACCATCGAAAATTAATGACTTCTATTGAAATCTTCCCCCAAATCTATCTTTCTAGATGCATCAATCCATCTGTTCGGCACCTTGAAAGAAGAATGGAAACGATAGAAACAAATCAAATCAGATCTGGTAGTTGAAGAAGATCAGATTCTTGTGTTAATGGCCTGAAAGACATTTTCTTCATTTTTAACTTACGATGGCCTATAAAAAAGTTTTTTTTTTTCCTTCCATGGCATAGAGGACGTCGAGACGTTTCCATACGGTTTTAAATTTGCAATATTTCAAGCCATGAGTTGAAAGATATGCCCCTTGAAGTCTTGCATCGATTCTGTACACATGTGGCGGGCACCGCACTCAGTTTAAAAAAAGGGTCTCCCACTCTTTAATATGGGACACGTGGCAGCTAGATTAGGGAAGAAGCAGGTCTACAGGCTCATAGACTTAACGTGGCTCCCCTCTCTGCTGAAAATCACAAAATCCAGAAAACTCTTGTGGCCCCGAAGCTCCGCCTTTTGACTCTATTTGACCATTTGCCCCTGCCTGAACTGTTTCAAGCCTGAAGGAACTTCAAGTCCTTGTCACCATTCTTCCTTCTTCTTGCTTCTGGCCTCTCTGCGGCAGTGTTAATCCTTCTTCTCTGGACCCTACTAATTTCATTAGTTTGATTGTGCCTGACAGCTTTTGAGAATGGATTTAAGGCATAGAAATAGCCCGACAGATGTCATTTTCTTTCTGTATATGATCCTTGGCTCTTTCTTTTTCCCTCCACCACTTCATTATTAAATCTTTTTGCAATCAATTTATAGGATTTGAATGATGTTTTCTCAGGTTTCTTCCATGCAGGAGTCGTGATTTGATCTAATATTTAGCTTGGGGGAGAAATATGGATAACAATTTAACAACTCAAAAGGACATCTTCCTGTTAGATGAAGAGACCAGTGGCCTTGAAGCATCCATTGGGCATGGAGTTTACTTGATAAGCATGGAATTGATCCTTGAGCCACTTTGCAATTCCTGATCTATAAGCCTTTTCTATGTCTTGCCTGTCCCCGATACCTACACTCTCAATTTTCATAAGAAAACATTTATATAATGATTTTTGAGAGTAGAAAACTGATTCGACCTCGTGCTTTTCATTTGTCCCTCAAATGGAATATGTCTTAAAATAGCTTTTAGCTACTCTACATTTGGATCCTATTTGGAATTCGCAACTTTCATAGGTAAAAATGAACCTTCTTACCTTAAATAGTTTAAGAGCCTAGCCTCATGGCTCATATGAAGCAATACAAACAAAAATTATATACAAAGATCGAATCATACATGCCTCAAATGAGACATGCAAAGTGTGCATAAGCACTTCTTCTACTGAAAGAAAAATCTACACCTACTCCTACACTAACCAGAGAGGAAAGGGATGCTCAAAAAAATCCTACTACAAGAAGGGAAAAGTAGCTTCCCTTTCTTCAAGAGGGGCAGCCATGCAAATTATCTGACATTTATTATAGCTGCCTGTATGAGTGAAAAAATGACTACAAGCAAGATCGGTCCTCAACCCAAATCACCATAGTATCAATCTGAAGAAAAAACCAATAATTCTTTTAGTTGCTCTACATTTGGATTGAATAGGTATGGACAGTTTATCCTTGGTGGTTTGTAGCTCATCCTCATGCCCTAAAATAGACATGACTGGTTTTGGCTTCTCCTTTGGCTCCAATGAAGCCAAATACCTAATTGAGCAAGGTTTGGTCCATTTGATATGCCCATAGCTCTAATTTTCAACTCCAAAAATGGAGTCTTCTTACAGATCCTTCTTGAATGGATGGTGTGGAAGAAGTGGTGGAACTCTTCTGCTCTTTTTCTTCCTCCATAGCAACATAAAACTCCTCTACAATTTTTAGCTCTTCATCTCTGATTGTAACATCCATTGGAGTTACTTTTGCATCATCATACTCTGCTGCTATACATTGTTGGCTCTAGTGTTCTTCTATTGATTTTTGAAGATCAATCTGCTCTTGGACATCCCCTTCTTCTAGCATGAAGTTTGTCAAAACAAAATTTCTAATTTGTTGTTCTAGAGCACTATTTGTGAAAACAATGTCTTCTTGGTAGTCTCTTATCATTTTGGATGTGGCCTTGGGAAGATCAAAATCTCCCAACCTTGATTCAAGAAGTATGGTAGAAAATGTTGGTTGTGCTTGCAAGTTTTCTTTCATGGCAGCATGCTCTTGAATGGTGAATGATGGGGAAGAAAAGATTGCAACTTCTATGGTCTGATCCCTATCAAAACATCCTTCCAAGTTTGATAAAAAATCAAACTATATGTTGTCTTGTTGTAGCCAAGTTTTTCCCTCTTGCATGGTGGTCTCAAAATCTGCATTCTTTTCACCAAATAACGCTTCATCTTCAAACATAAAGCTAGTGAGTTCAAACTCCTCCACAAAGTGAGACTTTGGGAGAGATTGAATGGGAGAGAGATCTGATATCTTATGTGCAACCAGCTCATGGTTCCATGCCTCTAAATTTTTTTTTTCCACCTTCATGTGCACCTCTCTAACTGAACTTGGAGCTTCTGGTTCTTCCTCCCCCATGATGGATTCATTAACCAAATCAGGCCCTTAAAATGAAAGCAAAAAGTTTCCAATGATGCCTTCTTCTTCTGCTACTACAAAATTTGATTCAATTTCTTCCATTTGCTCCTCATCAATGGGGCTTTGAGCTGATTTTTCTTTCTCTTCCATGGCTGATTGTGCAACCTCTATTGGATCAGCATTTTCTTCAAGTGGAGTGCCAACATGGGCACTACATTCTGAGTAAAAAGGCTGCTGATTTTCTCCCCTTTGTCTTTGCTATTCTTCTGCTGCAATAAACTTAGCCTTGACCACCTCTGGTTCTTCAACTCTAACCTCCTCCATTGGTTTGACCATCAAGGGGATCTTTGTAAACCCAAATTTGGCAGCCCAACTCTTCAGATTGTCTATCATTTCTTTTTTGTTTGGCTCCTCTTCTTATTGTTCTCCTTGACTAGTTTCTTGGGTCTCTTCCCAACATGGAATTGGGAGGAAAAGAGGAGTGGCAGGTTGGGGTTCAACCAGCTTTGCGATTATTTGTGGTGGGGAGGGAGGTGGGACTTCTAGTTTTTTTGGAGGGGATGACTATTTGGAAGGGAAAAGGGAAGAGGATCTAAAATGGGGAGGAAGACTAGGGAATGGAGAAATGGAGTCAACACTTGGGGCAGCAACTGGGAAATTTAGAGATTGGAGCTTGGGTTGAGATGGTGATGCTTGAGAAAGAGAAAAATAAAATTTATGAGATGGTGGACTTACCCATTGAAAACATTGTCTTGACTCCAACTCATAAGCCTCGATCTCCTCAGTCCATTGTGCAAGTTGGGGCAGCATTTCAACAATGAAGTCTAGCTTCTCCTGAGGGTTGTAATGCCTTGGAAAAAGGGCATTCCCATGGACAAGGTTCCTTGAAACCAATCTAAAATTCCTTAATTTGTGCTATGCCCCTTGACTGAACCATGCCAACCTCCATTTTTTGGATCTTCTCCAACAGACCAACATCTTGTAATTGATTATGTTCATTGTTTGCATACCCATGCTCTTGGAAAGCTCTAGAGCCAAACTGATGTTGGCATTGCTGCTCAGACATATTGATTTTTCCTTTGCTCAAAATGATGATTTGAAGGAGTTGTAAAACATATTGGAGGTGGATTGCTCTCCTATTGTAAGTGTGAGTCCCAAGAAGGAAATGAAGTCATGATTGCACAACCTCATGGAATGGGATAAAATGAAAGAGATGGAAGAAGAAAATGGATGAAAATGAGTGGAAATGGATGGAAAAGGTCTGTAACTCAGAGAATGGGTTTTTTACTAGATGGATTCACCAGATGTGTTTGCATCTGCCTCAAAAGGCTAAATCCCACCAAGAACACATCAACTTGATGAAATAAAGTGAAGGCCTCTACTCTCACCAGGCATGCCAAAACTGTTAGTGTAAAATCACAGCACCCCCAAAATGATATCTAAAGATCTGATTTTCTAAGGAATAATCATTTGGTGTGATTGCATAACATGGAACTTTTCCGAAGGTGTGGGACCTTACAAATTGGAAAATCTCTCCAAATTTAAAGGCTAGTTCCTTATTCCTAAACTACCTGCCACGAGCTACTCCAGTGTAGGAAAACTAAATCTAACCTAATCTAACCATTCCAAGGGACCAAGGAGAGAGGAAGAGGGAAAAAATAGAGCCTACACTAAAGCGGTGATACACCAGTAAAGGAAGTGAGATATTTTGTTGAGGGAGAAAGAAACATAAAAAATGGAGATGAGGGAGGTCAGACAGAAGTGACACAGCCCAAATCTACAAATCATCCATTAAAATCCATGAAACACAACATCCTACACCTATAAATGTGAAATATATGAATAGAAAACCAAGACTGAAAGGGAGAGGCACGGAGAAACAACAAAACAATGTAAAGGGTTGAAGAACACCACAAAAACACGTTTTTTATTGCTCTAGAAGGTGCATAGACCATTACATTTCCAGAATAGTGGCACAAATACATTTTCCAGGTGTTGGAGAAGGTTCGCTGCTCAAAAATGGCATCGAGAAACAAATTTGATAGAGTTTCTCTATGCCCAGAATGTCTCTCTTTTCAAGCAAGAAGTGTTACAACATATATAGAAGGAAAAGAGAGAGAAGAGGGAAAGAATCAAATCTGACTCCAACCACTCTGAGATATGCATTGAATCCCATTTTGAAAGCTCAACCATCAAAAACCATTGCCTTCTTCTAAAATCTACCCCCAAATCCATCTTTTCTAGCTCCTTTTGTCCATCGGGCGTGTTGAAGAAGAATGGCAGATCAAATCTAATTAAATCTAGTAGCTGAGAAAATCAGATTCTGTATTAAAGGCCTGAATATTTTTCTTCTTTTTTTACCTACCAGGGCCTACAAATTTTTTTTTATCCTTCCACGATGTAGAATAAGTTGAGACACTTCCAACGGTGTCAGATTTGCAATATTTTGAGCCCTGAGTCGAAAGATATGCCCCTTTGAAGTTTTGCGTCGATTCTATACAAATGGGCGGGAAAACTAGTTTTAAAAATGGGCCCCCTCTTTAATATGGGACACATGGTAGCCAAATTAGGGTAAAATCAAGTATGCGGGCTCAAAACTTAACTTTTCTCCCTTTTTGCGAAAATCACAAAATCCATAAAACTCCCACAGCCCCAAAGCTCTGCCTTTTGATTGTATTTGACCATTTTCCACTTCCTGAACCATTTCGAGCCCGAGGACCTTAAATCTTTGCCATTCTTCCTTCTTCTTGTTTATGTATCCTCTGTAGCATCAATCCTTATTGTCTGACCCTGCTATTTTATAGTTTTGCTTGCCTGCAACTTGGAGAATGTATTTAAGGAGTAGAACAACCTGAAAAAGTCATTTTCTTTTTGTACAGGACCCTTTGATCCTTTTCCCCTCCGCCACATTATTGTTGAATCCTTTTACAACCAATTTGCAAGATTTAATGCATTTTCTTAAGTTCCTCCTAGGCAGGGTTGTGATTCGATCCAATATTTATCCCGAGGGCGAAATATGGATAACAATATGTTTTTATGGTTGTTCCTTGAAGTTTCTACTTTTTATAAGGGTATGAATGTACTACTACAAATTATGTGAAGATACATGATGATGGGTAGGATTGTATGATGGAACATGTTGAGGGGGAGCTAGAATGCTCATTTCCTTTAAAAGGTGAAGCTAGAGGAGTTACACATCTTGCATACTTGTTCAAGTTGCATATTGATAGGGTATAATGACTCTTAAGCACTATAACAATGGGCTACATGTATGAGAAGATTTATTGAAACATGGGGAGTTGTCCATTATCATCTAACATGATAATACAGTCTCAAGGAGGATAGCTAGGTAGAATTATTGGTGTTTGCATGTATATTTGCAAGGGGGACTTATCATAAGCTTAATCAGCTGAGTTAACATGAAAAAGAGGCTAAGGACACTCAAATTTTGCTATAAGAATGTGTAGTTATGGATGATCCATCTTTAGTACAGTGGGTTGAGGTTTATAATCATATGTTTGTGTTTTTAGTTAGACATGGGGAGTATGATCTCAAGGGGAGTAGAAAGAAGTTGTTTCATGTCAAAAAAAAATCCTACATCAAGGTGAAGATTTTTATTTTGGGTCTAAAGGCGAGCTTCAAGACTATATGTCCTAAAAATTACTTATACTATGTTAATGCAAGAACCTAGCCAGTTTGTAAGTATTTTAGCTAAAGAAGTCAGTGAAGTGTCAAGAATGATGTTCTATGCTTAAGATTAGAATTTTTTTCATGAGTATGTGTGATATGAATCTTCCCAAGGAGTGTTATAGTGTTTCCAAGCAATAAAGAGGTCAAAAACAAAGTCAAGAAGAAGAAAAGAGGACTATGTACTAAAAATGACAAGTTTGGTTGATGTTTCCAACCAAAAGGATCTCCAAATAAGTTGAAGGACGATTATGAATGTGTTCTTACGTAAGTACTTTGCATTAATGTAAAAAGGGGGAGAAGAACTAGGTGGTTTTCCATCAATGACAAAAGGGGAGATTGTTGGCATGAATAAGTTAGATTATTCTCATTGATGTAAAATCTCATTAATGAAAAAGAGAATGGTCTAGGAGTGTTAGAGGATGCTTGGAATGATGATGTTATGGGTAAATAATATGTTTCATGATTGCATGAGTGGAAACACTGAGACTTGTTTAGTCAAGGTGGTCTAATAAGGAGATCTAGTTAGCCTAGGTGATTGAGCATGATGGTTTGAGTTGCATGATGGCTTAAGGATCATGGTAGATCATTGGAGAGAATTATTTGAGACTTTTTAACACTCATGTGAGTCTTAGAGTGCAGGTATATATTTGAGAATGGTTTGTAGGTTAGACCTAATCTAGGTGCTTGAA
This sequence comes from Taxus chinensis, assembly GCA_019776745.2. Classification (NCBI taxonomy): domain Eukaryota; kingdom Viridiplantae; phylum Streptophyta; class Pinopsida; order Cupressales; family Taxaceae; genus Taxus; species Taxus chinensis. The sequence goes on from CM034152.1 coordinate 167,450,953, forward strand.
GGTCAAATGGAGCATGAAGAGTGATGTGCATAGGTATATGAGCTTATGGAGGCATGTAGAGGTGTGATAAATGTTGTCTCAAGTGTGTTAGGTTATTTTTGAGAGATTGGAAGCATAGTTATGGTGTTTTCCTATTTTGACATGGTCTAAACTAGACCTAGTCCTAGTGCAAGGAGGCCTAATTAAGCATGATAGTAACTTACAGAAGTGTGTGGTAACTTATAGACACTCATGAAGGTATTTCTTATTTTATTCATCATGTAGAGACAATTTGTAGTGGTTTTATGCATGGTTATCATTTTTAGAACACTTGGTTGTGACTTGAACTACACAAAACCCTAAGGCCTAGTCATGGAAGTCCTGGTGGTGGTAAATATGTAGACCTATTTGTGACAATCTTATGATTGGATATGATGCATAAAGTTTCCTAGAGATGTGGGCAAAATTTCAAGTCAGCATGTTGAGGAATTTACAAGATATGAGGTTTTAAGTTCTATCAAGTTCTAGAAAGCATGATTTTCAACTCGATATGTGATACATGGAATTTTTTGGCATGTGTAACCTTTGTATGAGAACTTTATCCATTCAAATATGATAGATCGTTATGCTAAAAAGATCTCAGAGTTAGAATGAGGTTAAATGAGGGTTTATTTTTTATGAACGATTGTTAAGAAGGTAAGAAGTTAAAAACCCTTCTTAAACCCTAGTTTGATAGTGATGGAGAAAATATTTCTTATTTGGTCCCAAAATGGATTGGATGATGGATATTACTCTCCTATATTTCATATGGTGGTGGTTTAAGGTTAGGACACTTAGTGGAGCCCATTCAAAAGCCCTTGTTTTCAAGAAATAAGGTTTTACTCTTAGGTTTTCCATTATAACCTATGAATAACTTAGTGTTCTAAGATATATGTGAGCCATGATACATGTTTTGATTCATTTTAGAGCTTTTTTATGCCATTTTATGACATGTACAGGTCAAAATAGGTTGACTAGTTTTTGGGCCTAAAAGGGCAGTTTTGCAATCTTGGTGAATGGAAGTGCTTGAGTACTTATGGGCATGGTGATGAAGTTTTATATTATTATATTTATTTTATATATATCATATGATGTATTGGATGCATTTTTTTATCTCTAGAATTCGGATGAGGTGGCATGAAGAAGGTCACAACTTGACCTAGTTTGACTGATTCAGGATAATAGGGGTTTGTTCTGAAAGACCAATAAATTGGCTTAGGCGAGGATGGATATCCAAATTAGAGAGTGAATATATATTAATTTTATTCCTATTTAATACATTGAGAGAGCTTGAAATTTTCAGAAAGGGTGCAAGAAGGTTGAATTTCCAAAACTGGTTCCTGGGCAGTTCAATTTTTTGAAGAGAAGTTGTTCCACTTGCTTTCTTGATTGTTTCATGAATTCTAAATGACTTAGAAGTGTTCTACATGTAATTTTATTTCTAATGAGTGGTTACATTCCATGGTTGATGTTTTTTTTATGTTAGGTATTCATCTATGAATATTGGTCAGCTAAATGTGCTTGATTTGAGTAGGAAACAGTTCTACTAGGTGGTGAAGTGAGAAGAATGGATGATGCACAGCCTTGTGAGCTGATGGATGGTGTTTATAGGATATCATGTAAAATTTTTAAGCCTTTAGAGGCTTGAAAAATATTTATTAATCTCTTGGAGGTCTTGAAGTTCTCGGTGAAGGAGAATTTCTTTTTTTTAAGCCTAGCTGGGCTTCTATTGTGTCTTGGTACATTGCCGACCCATATGGGTCCTTCATGATGATTTATATGATGTATTATATTTTTTTTGGTGTTGGTATTACTGACCTTTAATATTCATGGCCAACCTTGTTATGTTTTTTATTTGATTCATGTATATAAAGTGCATGTATGATTCATTTTTTAACTAGTGTTGTGAGAGGGAAAAAGTGCAAGCTAGGTGTGAGAGTGAAAGTGGTTTAAGGGAATCAGGACAGAGATGAGAGTGTGTGGGAATTTCTGAGTGTTGAAGAGATAGTTTTCAAGGGAAATTATCCAAATCATTCCATTATTAATGATCAATATTGAGCGAAGTAGGAGAAGGTGAATTTGAAGAGGGTTTAAAGGCGTATGAGTTGAATATTTGATTAGTATGAGTTGTGTGAGAAGCATATCATTAGTGATCATCCATTCCTAAGTAGTTGAGTTTGTGTTTGATCACGTTGGGGGGTTATAACCTCCTTTCACGGTTAGTGCCTTTCTAAATAGGGGTTGGTGCTCCTTTTGGGGTTGGTTCCTCACTAAACAAATCTTGTGTGATGTGTCATATTCATAAAAGTCTTTTGGTTTGTGTAATATAATAAAAAGTTTAAGTGTTTTTATTCCCCTTGAGGGTTTCACACTTACATATTGTTTTCTTAGGTACTCTCTCATGGTTGTGCTCTTGTGAATGGTTGTTATATATTATTATGCTCACATTAATTCATGGTTTAATGGTAAATGGTTTATGCAAGTTAAGTTAAATTAACTAAGGGTTTTGAAGGAATGATTCACTCCCCTCTCATTTCATTGTCTTTCTAGAAAAAAAAAACATAGTGTTTACCATTCCTAGTGTTCCTTATAAGTACCCTTTTCATTTTATCATAGTTTTTGTTTCTATTATAGTTCAATGGGTGGTGTCTCATATAAAGGCAAAAATTTTGCAACCCATACTCTTTTACATCTCCTAGACACTGTGTTCCTTGATGTAGATTACCTATATTTTCATCCCATTGACATATCATATGATAATATTTATAATATCCTCTTATTCATGTATGAAAGTGTAGTCAATTTTACATAAATTATTATACACATATAGCATTTTATTATTTATCTATTTGTTTCATTTTGTCAAAGCACGGTGCAAATTCTTTTCATACTTAGTTATAGCTCATGATTATAAACACCTTGATAATACAACACATTTCATGGGTCTAATGTGATTGTTAAGGGAATAATCATCACCCATGACTCATCCCCTTTATTCTATTCATATAGCCTCTGACCCAAGGAATTTTATACATTTCAAGTTAGAATTTTCTTTTCAAGATTTCTTATAGAGATAATATAAAAAATATTAAATATGGAACAAACAAAAAACCAAAACCTACATATGACTAGCTCATTCATTACATATACATATACTTTATGGTTATTTGGGTGTGAAAATCTATACACCCTACATCATTATGTACTTAGTCCCTACAGTGAAAATAATCCCGTTATAGATACCCGTAATCCATGGACATGTTACAACTTATTCAACCATATACCCTAGGTGAAACCCGCCACATTGGGGATATATTTATACCATAGGAGATACCTACTATATAAGGGAGAAACTACATAGGGGGCATCTCACATACTAAGCTTATATTCATATCTTTACACACTAGTCTATGAATAGTATAAATATTCTATTTTTTATATTGTACCACCTTATATTTTATGCCATGTGCTATATTTTTATTCATATGAGAATAATAGTGTTTACCTCTAGGAATTGATATGACATGCTCCATACTCAATTTCTATTAATTGTATAATTACTTCTTTTAACCACATAATGTTATATTTTTTTTTTATTATTATCCATTGGATCGTGTTTATTACTACACATTTCTTGACACATTGTCTAACTCCTTGTGCTAGGCACATTATGTTTACATCATTTTAGCTTATAATTTTTTTCTTTATGAACATTGTATCATCCTTTGATAACCCTAGACATGTTGTATGGTCCCTTGATTTCCCTAGGCACATTTTTATTACATCAATTTCTCTAAGAACTTTATTTATTTTTTCAATGTTGTATGCATTTTTTACTTTATGCACTTGTTTGTATGTTTCATGCCCTATATGCTCTATGCACTTTTTTTATAGCTCATTGTTTTCTCTTTGTCATTATTTGTTTTATGCAGGTGTACATCTATGTCATTATATGCTTCATACACTATATGGTCTATGCACTTGCTTTCTCTAGGACATTTACATTTACATATATATATATGATTTAATATAAATAGTATTAAATCTATATTTCAAAGTAACTAATGATAAAATACAGGAAGACACAAGTAATAAGCATGAAATAATATGAAACCCTAAGCATGAGAAGGAGATAAGGTGACTTAGCTTATTTCTGAGTGATCTAGAAGTCATCTGAACTGAGAAATTTCTAAAACAAAATGGGAAGAGTGTCTTCGAGACTCGCTGGAGGTTCTAGAACTCAAAGATGTGTAGGACAGAAGCACCCACGGGAGGACAGGAGCATCAGGGTGTTAGTGACTAAATCTAGGCACTAGTGTCCACCTAGATACCTGAATTCTAATATTTTCTATGCGTGAGGAGCTTCGATAATGATCTCTATTTTTTTCTCTAGTTTTTCTCCAATGTCGTTGGTCATACATGTAACCTACAAAATAGATAACTAGTTACACATGCCCACAAACTACATCAAAACTAATAAAGAAGATGCATAATGGGGAGTCGGACTGACCCTGGCGCTCACTCGGAAGAGTGATCTTATGACCGAGTGTTGCACTACATCTCAAAATCCATGTGGTTCTTTGTTAATTTATGTGTAATGATGACCTAGGTTTCCCTTATGCAAGTTACACGATGATAATGGGATAGATCTAGAATGCTCCAAGTATAAAAATGTGTGTGATGGAGTAAAAATAACTTCATCTCATATGTTTTGTATACATATTGATGCATCCCTTCTCCCTTGTGTGGATTTCCTAGATGAATGCTTTGAAATGCTCCTTGTGCCTTGGAATGCAAGCTTAGGTGATAGTAGATAATGCTTAGTGTTTGGCCTCTTATTTGAGTGCAACAACTAAGTATATATATATGATTCCCTTAATTGAATTTTGTAATTGACAACTAGAATGCCGACCAGAAAGTGTAAAAGGTGACCAAAAGGTAAAAGAGACCCAAAAGAGTGAGAAAATGATAGAGAGGGTCAGGAACACCCAGGAGGGACAGAAGCTCCTGGGTGCTTCTGTCCTAATTGGGTGCTAGTGTCCAAGGCCATAAAATATAAATAAATCAAGTATCAACCAATTTTTAAGGTATGTAAGGCCAATAAAAGAGCAAGAGATAAAATAAAAGGCCCAAAAGAAGTTTTCAACCACTAGTTTTATTGCTTAGGAATCATGTATATATTAGTATGTTTTAGGACCTAAATGTACCCAAGGGTATAGATTTTGTGTCTACATTTTCCACCACTTTATGTTATTGAGTGAATACTTGATAGCATAAAGTAGATAGAAGGTGTGTACCTTGTAATCCTGTAGATAAGAGTGTTGTTGGTAGCATTCCAAGTGGACAAGTGAAGCGTGAAGTGATCGTGATGTGAAGCGTGGAAACTAGGAAAATGAAGTAGACCCTAGGGGTGAAGCGTATACATAATAGTGTGCTTTTGGAGCTTATTCTTGCTAATGTGGGTTGATTCTTGTTGCATATATGGAAATACCTACAAAATAAAAGTGAGAAAGAAGTCAAAGTTTCATAAATGAAAAATTAGAGTGATATGTGTATAAGTATGTAAAAAGTGTGTAAAGGAAGAATGCACCTAATGTATAAAAGAGTAAAGGATAAAAAGTTTTCATATTGGCTTGGAGTTGCTGGATTTGAATGTGGATGGCAAGGTTTTTGGGAGATCTCATGCCAAGAGAGTTTTTTGGGTGATCTCATACTAAAAGAAGAGTGTTGGGGAGAGAGGTCTAGTTTTTCTCTCCTTCCATGACGCTTCCCAATAAGCACCACTACAGATGGTGCGTCTTTGATTTTTTCATGTTGTTCCTGTTTGTAGTTGATTGACTGTATTATGTAACTGGAGGAAAGTTCCTCATATTGGAGAACGGTACTGAAAACTATTGTAAACTATTTTGGAGTAAGAAAATGATTGTTTTTCCCCCATGACACAAGTTCCCAAGGAGGGACACAAGTTCCTACCGTTATTTTCTAGGATTGAGCGCTAATCTCTACTCTGAGTTTTGGACCCAAGTATGATTATAAAACACTCTATAATTGTGTTCTTGTGTCAATTCTCTACTATTTTGTGTTATTATGAAGCTCCGAGCTACTATAGGGGTGAGTTTTTCACCCAATATATGCCCCCCTAGTTTGGGGTGCATGCGATGACTATAGGAGAATACATTCCAAAGGAGAGGACCTGAAGCTGATATGCATATTTGAGAGTGAATACCTATAGGGGTAGGGGATTTGAATGGTACAAACCAAGGCACATACTCATAATATGGACTAGTAAACTAGTGTTAGTGTAATAGTAGCTAACATGCAATATAAGATAAAGTAACCAGCAATGATGAAGATAAGAGGTACCATGAAAAGTGGGTTTCATACATGGGACATCGCTCATAATGTCACAAGAAAATCAAGGAAAAAGTTTCCAAAATCATATAATGATCAAACAAGACATATGGCCTAGCTTACAAACAATAGCAAATAATAGTAAGCAAGAAGTGATAGATAACCATGGTTGTATGTATTCCTACAAGGAAAATACTACACATGAAGCACCCATTATCATATTAGAGAGATAAATATTATGTCAAATATGTATAGATCAACAAAAAGTAAAGTGACAGTAATGAGAAGTAGTAAATAATGTAGCAATAGAACCTATGATGTTTAGAATATAAGAGTAGTAAAGGTAGATGCCCCCAAGAGCCTCGATAGGACTAGTAAAGAGAAATGTCAAGCATCATACATCATGTATGAATCTATGAAAGGTCCTACATTCACCTCTTGATGCTAAGTGAATGTGCATGTGTATATAGAAAAAATATAATGGCATACTAAGTATCCAACTAGCATAGGAAATAAAGAGTAACATGTGAGTAGAATAAGCTAACAAGAGTAACTGCAACACAGATATGAAAATGTTGTGTGAGTGCGATGCTGTGATGTGATGTGTAATATGTGAAGATGAGGAGAGTGACATTTCCCCCTAGTAGATGTGTGTGAGATCAAGTTCATTCAAGAATGCTCCCTCAACAATCAAGTATGAACCATAAAATAAGAGTGCATCATCAGGTAATGACGCTACAATATGTTTACCAGAGATATGATAATGCTTTAAAATATTTATCATGAAGCATAGAGTGTATAGGAAAGAATAAAAAATTGGATGATGTGAGTTTCATTTGAGAATTTGGACCATCAAAAGTCAATTACGAACCGTGGAACTAGAGTGTGTCTTCAGGTAGTGACGGTATAATGTGTGTACCAAATATGTAGGAGTGTTTAGAAATAGTATTCATGAAGTGCATATTGTGAAGTGTAGTAGTAAACACTAGAGAAAAATTATAGTGATGGAAGGGGGGAGAAATTATGATGACCCCTAAGTGTGTGAGGGATAGAAGACTATTCGATGATTGTGAAGGGTGAAGCCCCCCCACCCAATATATGAGGAGAGAAAGGCATGTGACCATGATCTAAGATCAGTGGTGTAGGAGAGTAACTATGTACACATGAATGAGACCGATGTGGAGAAAGAGGTGGATAACACCTATGAGAAGGGGTTACTCAATTAGGGGACTTAGGCCAGTGGGGTGGACTAATGTACCAAGGAGGATGGTAGGGTCGTGATGTAAGCCATGTGTGAATGGGAGAGCTAGGTGCAGAGATAAATTTAGAATTAAGAGGTGCATGAGACCTATATTCCATGACAGGTGTAAAGATAGCAACAAGAGTGGGCCATAGTAATGGTGTATGCGGTGGAATATCTTTGGTAGTGACAAATTGCTTATTATGGATGAACTTGAGGAATAGCTGATTCACGGAAGGGATGGTTGGGGTAGTGCAGAGCTGAGGAAGACCTAAAATCATGTCACAACTAATGATTTTAGAGGTAAGAAGGAATGGTGTAAACATAATAAAATACCCAACAATAATGGGAAGAATGACACAGCCATAAGAATTAGGGACCGGAAATGTGATTAGAGAGGTGGGACATTTGATAGCTAAAAGAAGTGCCATAGAGCATGCATTGGTAAGGGCCGATGGATAGACAAAAGTACTGTTAACTAAATAAGTGTCAAAATAAGTGTTGATATGCAATGAATCATAAGAAAATGTAGCATGATAATCATGGTCCGAGAATTCAATGACTAACAATGGTATATCAACAATAACGACAAGAAAATCAAGTGGTACTGATGAAGGAGGAGGCACAACACGATATCTATGGTTTTCACAAGACTCAGTAGCCTTCTTTTCATGCTTGGGAAATGGGTCATTAAATATTTTGAGTTTTTATTATCATTGAACGGTTTGGAAGTAGATGGCTCAGGGATCTCAATTGTATTGTTTTCGATAAGATATTGAATGAGATTTTTAAGTTTAAAGAAGCGATCAGTAGAATTCCAAATGCATTAGTGGTAGTCACAAAGTGCATTTTCATTGTAGTTATGTCCATGTGGGAAAGAAGGATTGAGATTGAGCGGTGGTGGAAGAGTAATGATATTTCTTTTGATAAGTTGCGGTAATAGGAACCGAGGTACGTAAAGTAGTTTATTGAAAGTAAAATTCTGAGGTTGCAATTAGAGCTTTTCTAGTATAGAGACAACATTGATAGTCACTTTATCTTCAGTAGGTTTAGCAGATGGTCTAAAGGTGGATATATCTTGACACTTTTTAGAGGATGAGGATGAAGAAGCATCATAATATTTTAGTTTTCCCATAGATGAAACTTTTCCTTCACATGATTTGAGTGTATGGCATAATTGATCAAAGGAGAGAGAAGTATCAAAGATAAAACTCTCTTAAAGTGGAGGTAAGAGACTTTGAAAAAAAAGGACTTTTAATTCTGAATCAGCTAGTACATTGGTCATCTTAGCGAGATTCTTCTTATAGCACAAAACATAGTTAGCAAGACATTCGTTGGATCCTTTTTTGAGTTGAGAAAGTTGTGCATAATATACATTGGTGTCGATATTGATAGAAAATTGAGAAAGGAAAGCATCAGCTAATGATGTAAAGGAAGTTACCAAATGAACAGGTAGATCGTAAAACCATCGCATAGCATAATCTTGTAACATTATAGGAAATAATTTAGTAAGGTAAGGTCATCTACATAGTTAATACATGTTACATGAAAGGATCGAAGATGCTCCTGAGGCTCATTATGGACATTAAAGGTAGGAAGCTTAGGTGTAGTGAAGTTAGGAGGTAGTGGATAAGAATATATGGCAGCTGTGAAAGGGATATGAAGAAGGAGTGAAGAATCCAAGGATGAAGATGAATGTGAAAGAGCCTATTGTAATTGACATATTTGGGATTGTAAATCATGGTATAAGGAGATTATGTCATGGGTACCAGAAGAGGAAACAAGTTTTGTATGGGAAGTATTAGGAGAAATGAAGGGAGTGGTAGTTGTAGCAATAGAAATAGGAATGTTCATGGGTGGTGTGGAGGACATAGTAGTCAAGGAGGAACATACAAGAGGGATATAAGCAACATATCAATAAATTTTAGTAGTAATTAAAGCATTTAGAACATGTGGAATATGCATAGGGTTGGTGTGTAAAGCTTGATGGAATTTAGTGAGCTTGTCTAGTTTTTCTTGATCCACATTAATGTCCATGTCATATAATTGTTCACTATTAGAACTATCAATTTTTTCAAGAAGAATGTTGTTTGAGTTAAGGAAGGGATTTGAGGATTCATCCATTAATTTAGATAACTTACAGACAAATAGAGGAAGTTGAATGTGTTCAAGGGGACCAAAACAACCACTACAAGTGATGGGCATAAAAATAAAACCTTGAAGGAAGGTAGGGCTTGAGCGATTTCACCAAATAATTTAATTTAAATTTTATTAAATATATATTTCAAATTAATTATTTTAATTAATGATAGCCTAATGAAAAACTACATAAAGACATAAGCAATAAACATGCAATAATATGAAACCCTAAGCACAAGAAGGAGATAAGGTGACTTAGAAAATTTTTGAGTGATCTGGGAGTTGTCTGAACTAAGGAATTGTTGAAATAAAATGGGAAGAGTGTCTTCGATACTCCTTGAAGGTTATATAACTCAGAGATGTGCAAGACAGAAGCACCCATGGGAGGACAGAAGCGCCCAAGCACTTGTGACTGAATATAGGTGTTAGTGTCCACCTAGATGCTCAAATTCTAATCTTTTATGTGTAGAACAAGCTTCGTTGTTGATATATGTTTGTCACTATGGTTTTGCTCCAATGTCATCAGTCATACCTGTAACCTAAAAAATAGATAACTAGTTGTGCATGCCCATAAACCACATCAAACCTAAGAAAGAAGATATATAATGGGGATTCAAACTGACCCAGGTGGTCACCCGAAGAGTGATCTTACGACCAAGTGTTGCACTACATCTCAAAATCCATGTAGTTCTGTGTGAATGTGTGTAATGATGACCTAGGTTTCCCTTTTGCAAGTTGTGTGATGATAGTGGGCTAGATCTAGAATGCTCCAAGTATGCAAATGTGTCTGATAGAATAAAAATAACTTCCCCTCTTATGTTGTGTATGTAGAGTGATGTGGCCCTTGTCCCTTATGTGGATGTGCTAGATGAATGCTTTGAAATGTTCTGTGTGCCTTTGAATGCAAGATTAGGTGATAGTAGATAATTCTTAGTTCTCGGCCTCTTATTTTAGTTCAATAACTAAGTATATATATGATTCCCTTGTTTGAATTTTGTAATTGAAAACTGGAAGGCAGATCCAAAAGTGTAAAAGGTGACCAAAAGGTAAAAGAGACCTAAAAGAGTGAGAAAAGGATAGAGAGGGTTAGTAGCGCCTGGGCGCTTCTATCCGAACTAGGCACTAGTTTTCAAGGCCATAAAATATAAATCAATCAAGTACCGATCGAGTTGTAACGTATGTAAGGCCAATAAAAGTGCAAGAGAGAAAACAAAAGGCCCAAAATAAGTTGTGAACCACTAGTTTTCTTACTTAAGAATCATGTATATATTAGTATGCTTTAGGACCTAGAAATGTACCCAAGTGCATAGATTTTGTGTCTAATATATATATATATATATATATATATATATATATATATATATATATATATATATATATATATAGTTTATTTTATGCACTTGTATTCTCTATGACATTTAATGATTCACGTACTATTTTCTCCATATCATTATTTAATCTATGCCCTTCTATTACTCTAATAACCTATTTTATTCATGTCATGTTTTTCTCTATGTCATTATATTTTCTATGTACCTTTCTATTCTATGCATTTTATTTTTAATAGCATGTTGATTATTATAAATCTTGATGATAGATATTTCTCATAACCCATTTTTCATTACCTCTTTATCTAGATATATTTTTCATAGCACACTAATTATTACATCTCTTGATTATCGATATTTCTCGTAGCACACTAATTATTACATATTTTTATTTAGATACATTTCTCAGGGAACATTGATTGGTACATTTATTTATTTAAACATATTTATCATGTCACTTTGATTGATACATCACCTAAATTAGAAAAAAAAATTAATGAACATTGAATGACACATCACTTGATTTATATATTTCTCTTAGCACATTGGTTAATCCATCTATTGATACAAAATTTATCAGAAACCTCATGTCTATTAAGAAGGCTTAAAATCACTTTTCTATAGATTAAAATATCTATGAAGAGAATATAAGAAAGGAAAGAATAGAAAAGAAGAGACTTTAATGTGTGGTAGAGATGAGATGAGAGATATATTTATATAGAGTGAAGAAGATAACTCCATTATTACCTATAAAAACCTTCTTAGTGTGTGCCTACTATTGATATTCTCTATGAGGTGGTGGGATAAGTGTGCAATAAGTGTTCATGGAGTTTCATAAGACATGAACCTAGAATATACCCTTCAAAAGGGGGAAAATAGGTTAGACACCTCACATGTTCCATTAATATATAAATAAATATTTATATTACAATAATACCTACACACATTAAGATTATATAAATAGCACAAATAAAGGACGATCTTAACACCTTAAACTTTATTTATAGGTTACCAATAAACTAAAGAAGGAAGGGAGATTTCATAACTCAATACTCTCAAGCCTTGATGAAACCTTCATTCAATATGAAAAAAAAAATTACAATTATTTTATTGGAGAAAAAGAAATAAGAGAATTGATGTCTTTGAAAAAGTTGCAAATTTTGAGGTGAAATCATTGAAAATTTCCCAAGAACTCTTATTATAAAAGGTGGTAAATCCTCTTTAGAATACTAACTAATTCTATCCTAACTTGCAAAACACAAAAAAATACAATAATATTTGGTTAAAAAATGTTACTCCATAAAATATAGGATTGAAATACATTGTAATGTAATGAAAGTAGATTTACTGTAAGACATAAATATCAAATAGACAACTTCAATAAAAAAAAGTTCCCACTCAATTTTGGATAGTGCACGATCAATATAATTTTTTGAAAACAAAAAGATACAATATGCACATCGTACCTTAAAAATATTTAAGAATCACCATTAAGCTTAGAAGGTAATACAATATTACACAACTTATTATTTAATAAATTGGCACCAATACAACATTTTTCTTTGACAACTTACAATAACATAAGTAAACACAAAACCAAAGAAAACATATATAGGTATAACCCCATCAAACATTATAGGTAAGGAACAAACAAGGAGAAAAAAACATTAAAATTTCAAATAAACATATTTTTTGCAAAAAATGATAAAATTACATAAAGGATAAAAAAATCCAAATTAAATAATCGATGAAGTGCATATCAATAGTAAGATTTAATACAACAAAAAAGATATATTTATACACATAATAAATGTTATCTTAGAGAAAATAAAAATAATCGTGCAATTATTAATGAAGTAAATTATACAAACATAGTGTTTGTCCTTTCACAAAAGAGATCTTATGTATTTCAATTAAATACTTATCAAAGGAAGGCACTACATTATCTTTCAATGATACCAAAACTTTAGGGATCTAAATTTATTTAACCTTAGGCTGACTTGATTGAATTATTTTCCAACAACAAGAAAATACAATATTTATTTTTCCAAAAAACTAATATGGATATAATTTCCAACATTTATCAATGTCACTTCCATTTATTTTGCAATGATCACAACATTTAGTATTTGTTAGAAATATTCTTGTTTTCATATTGTTATTACTCACATGGGTGAGTTAAATATTAACTCATTAATACATTTGATTATATTGTTATGTGAGTTATAATAACTCACATTAATATAGGTTTATGTTGCACGTTTGCAGGGATTGAATTCTATTAATGAGATGCATGAGCCTATTTATTTGTATCTTATTTTTTTATAGATTAGTTAAATATGAGGTTTTGAAAGGGCTTGAAACCTTTTACAACACACCTAACCAGAGATATAACAATAAACACCAGCAAGAAACATAAAATCCAAAACAAGGGTAAATAATTCTTGAACCTAGACGAGAAATATTTTTTGGTAGAAAATAAAACTTAAAATTCTTCCAAAAGGAAGTAAAAAGGAAGCGAAAGGTAACATGGAACATGAAATAAAACAAATTAATTATAGTTGTTCTTTTGTCTACCCTTAGTTCTTAGGCTAGGAGCATCTGGGTTATTCGGACTCTCTTTAGTACTACCTGTTATCACCGAATCACAGCACCCTTGTGTTTATACAAGTGCATATACTTGAACTCACGGTGTGATTGGATAACATGGGTACTATCTCCAAGTTATGGGACTTGCTACTTGAGATAGACCTCCAGAGAAAGCTGGTTCTTGCTCCTAAACTACCTGCCACAATCTACTCTAATGCAGGGGAAACTAACTATTCTAATCTAAACTTCCAACGGACCAGGGAAAGAGAATGCATAAAATGAAAGCCTACACTAAAGTGGTGATACACCAGAAAAGGAGGGTGTGAGAATATTCTCCAAATGCATGAAATACAGAAGTAAAGTGCACACTAGAAGGGGTGATGACAGTTCTCCACAATCTAGCAAAATACATTCACAAAATATCTCAAACATGCACAATTATAATGGATCCCTGCAAGAGCATAAAAAATAAACACAATATTCTTGTAGTAAGATTAAAAGGGCAAGAAGAATGCAAGAAAATGCAGCAGGGGAAGATACATGCACAAACTGATATTTTATTGCTTCATGATATGCACAGTTCAGTCTATTACAAGATAAGGGCCTGGATCACCATGCAAGGAGTCCACTACAAGGGCCTACAACACATTGGCTTCACAAAGAAATTTTGACAGAGCTTTGCTATCTGAAAACTCCCTCCTTTACAATGAGCCCAACACTCCAATTTATAGAAAAATGAGAAGGGAAAGAGAAGGGAAAATGGAAATCCCGAAATCTGTCCTTCAACCACCTGTAAGAGGCATTAAATGGAGTAATATGATTATAAATTACTTGCAAAAGGCTCCCCATACTGTCCCATGTGCTACAGTAGAGAAAGAATGATGACCATGCCTCTTAATTGCACTCCCAACCACCAAATGAAACACTGTTGTGAACCCGGCCACGTTTTCTTAAAATATAAATCAATTGTTGATCAAATCTATAATTTCTTGATTTTTGTGCATTGGGCTCGGAGCCCACGATTCCAACGGTACCAATTTTGTGTGATTTTGTTGAGAAATGTAAACGTTATGGCCTTCTGAGTGTGGGCAGCTATTTGGGGTCTGGCAGACATTTTTTGTCATTTGATGGGAATGAGCATTAACTGACTGGATCTGAACACGTTTCCTTCATTTAAATATATCTACCCTCATTAAAAATAAGAAATCCAGTTTTTGTGACGTAGAGGACTTCGTGCTCGTTCCAGAAAGTCTAATTTTATGAAAATTGGAGCTTGGAGTCAAAAGTTATGGCCGTTTGAAGTTTCCGGACCAAATGTTGACTTTTCTTCTTGGTCTTCGGCCGCTTCGGCTTTTCACGTCCCACGTGTCCCTTTGGCCCGGATGTCCCAGTACGAAAGTCTCTTGTTTCAGCCGAACCGGCCGGTTCGCATCCACCGCGTACTCTTGTCCCGCTTGTCCCGGACTGTTTGGGACAAATTCTTCCGATTCACCTAGTTCGGCCGGGTCGCGTACTTCACGTACCTTCAATTGTTCTGGGCTGCCTTAAGTCTTTTCGGCTGACGTACTAACTGCCTAGATGTCCCAGACTGCCTGTTTCAACAGTTAGTCAATTTTTCAATTTTTCTCGGATTTCCGTGTCCCCACGCGTCCCTTTGTCCCAACTGCAAATGCTGCACAGACTACCTGGCGGCCTTTCGTCCGGTTCGCGCCCAGATGTCCCTTATGTCCTGACTGTTGCGAGGACTAACTTAGCCATTTTTAATGATTTTTTCTGGCCCGAGCTTGTTTTCTGCAAATTTTTCACCTCTTCTCAGAACTTGCTCTCTTCTACTTGGACAGGGGAGTTAGAAAAAATCTAAGGGGACCCTAGAAACATGACTTTTTGCCCTGAATCAATATAATTGCCTAGGACTTGAGAATTTAATGCATGTTGTCAAAATTTACCCTAGGGGGTGAATTTTGGATAACACTACCATTATGCTCCTTTTGGGGGTCGAGGTCCTTCATAGCCAATTTGTTATCAATCAACTCATGTATTTTCTCTAGTATGATGCTAACAACCTTGTGTTAGGAAATAAGGGATAAAATATGTGGAATAATCCCTCACATAATCGCAATAGTAGAAACTAATATGCAGAAAATATTATAGATCTCAAATAAAAGTGCAGAATAAAATAACACAACACAAAGAGACAATATTTAATTGGTTCACCTAATTTGGGATACGTCCACCAAGAATCACTTGCTCAGATTTTATTACAAGCCATCGCTCTCTCAATACAATACCCATATCTGTTTGGAGCTAAGCTCAAAAAAATCTACAGAATTCACACCTGAATTCAAAACACATCTGCAATGTTACATTATTTTTCTACCATATGCATAAAACCATATAAGTAGACAACTGCTTAAGCAGTTTTACAAAACCATGGGCCATCCCATAAACCTATGGGTCAAAAACCCTACCCATATGAGATGAAAACGTTTCCCAATATATCGAGCACGTTTTAAGGCCAAAATTGTTTTTCCACAACCTAACAATCTCCCACTTGGAGACTAGTTTTCCTCTGAGCAAGCTTCTCAACCTTTCACTAGTTTCTGTGAAGACCAACCAAAGCTGAACACAGCTTTAGTTTTTCCCTTGTGACCACCTTGGTCATCATGTCTGTAGGATTATGACTAGTATGAATCTTCTCTAGCTTCAACTTCTCTTCCTCCAAAGTTTTCCTGATGAAATGGAACCTTAACTGTATATGCTTCGACCTAGAGTGGAAAGCAGAGTTCTTAGCTAGGTGTATACAAATCTGACTATCACTATGTATCTTTCCTTCCTCCTGTTTATGCCCCAACTCCTCAAGCAATTGTTGTATCCAAATCATTTATTTTTTTCCTCTGTTGCAGAAACATACTCAGCCTCTGTGGTTGAAAAAGCCACTAGCTTCTGTAGTCGTGAAATCCAACTCGCTGTTGTCCCACCTACATTGTAAACATAACATGTCATGTTCCTCCTGCTATCTACATCTCCAGCCATATTTAAATCTATGTAACCACACAAATTGGTGTCTATCCATTGTAGCACAAAAAATTCCCCATGGTCCCTCTCAAATACCGAAGGATTGAATTTACTTCCTGTCAGTGATCTCTACCTAGATCACTCATAAATCTACTCATCACTCCCACTGCATGGGAAATATCAGTCCCCATGTACACCATTGCATACATCAAACTACCAACCGTTGATGAGTAAGGTACCTTGGACATTTGGTTTCTTTCATGCTTTGTCTTGGGACACTGCTCCTTTGATAACTTGAAATGGTCTACCAAAGGAGTCCCAACCGGTTTAGCATCCTCCATATTAAACATCTCCAATACCTTATTAATGTACTCTTCCCGAGATAAAGTCAGCTTTTGTTCCTTCCTATCCTAAGATATCCTCATACCAAGGATTTGTTTGGCTGCCCCCAAATCCTTCATAGTAAAGGATTCACTTAGCTACTTCTTGAGTACTTTTATTTCCTATATGTTTTTACCTGCAACCAACTTTTCATCCACATACAGACACAGGATAATATAATTTCCATCCTCAATTTTCTTTGTATACACTCAATGTTCAGAATGAAATCTAATATAATCTTGTTCCATCATGAAGCTATCAAATTTCTTATATCATTGACGTGGAGCTTTTTTCAAGCCATACAAGTTTTTCTTCAATTTACGCACCATCTCCTCTTTACCTTTGACCTCATAGCCCTCTAGTTGTTGTATATATAGTTTTTCCTCAAAATCACCATGGAGAAATGCAGTCTTTACATCAAGTTGTTCTAAGTGCAAGTATTTGCTACAACTATTCCTAGAACAGTTCTAATAGAAGTCATTTTTACTACAGGAGAAAAAATATCATTAAAATCTTTACCTTTTTTCTGTGCAACCCCCTTGACCACCAACCGGGCCTTGTATCTTTTCTTTCCTCCTTCCTATTTAAATCTAAACAACCACTTGTTTTTTAAGACTCTTTTTCCTTTGAGTAGCTCCGCCAAATCCCATGGTTGGTTCTATATGAGAGCCTGATGCTCCTTATCCATGGCTTACTCCCACTTCTTCCTGTCATCTACCTACATTGCTTCATCAAAGCTCTCTGGCTCTCCACTATAAGTGAGTAATAAATAATAAAGAGAAGGAGAAAAATGTTTAGGTTCTCTTCTTACCCTAGAAGACCTCCTCAATATAAGAGTTTGGGGTTCCTGCTTAGGAGGTTCCTAAACTGATTCATGTGTCACTTTCCCATCCGGAATACCCTCTACTGCTACATATTATTTCTGGGATTCTTCCCTATTTTCTTACAACTACTGCTTATACATAACTTTCTCATTAAAGACCACATCCCTAGATCGAATGATTTTCTCGTCCTTAGTACTCCAACATTTATATCCAAAGTCATCACAGCCATAACCAATGTGTTTGTACCCATATTTACTCTTCTTCAAAAACTGATTAGCATCATGGATTTGATAGGACACTCAAAAGCATATAAATGATTATGTATGTCGTTTTGTAGCTAGGGAAGCAATTTATCTGACTTTTTAGCACTCAAGCCTTGAAGAAGTGGGTAGCACCTTAAAAGAATTTGACCTTATCCTAACCATTTTAGGTTGTGCCTTTCAACCAAGGTAAGATAATATATTTTGTAACCTTTGTTATTGAAGGAGACACAAATACCTTTCTTATGCACAAATTTTATAAAGAAACCCTTGGGAAAATATGATCAACACACCAAATATGACTCTCACGAGTTGTCACTTCCAGACTATGGATATATTTTCAACACAAGGCTAAGGTTACTAAAGACATTATGGAATCCTGATTGTTGTGCATATTTTAGTAAATATATGTTGTTCCTTTGTTGATATATAAAGAAAATAGGGGTAGTTCAGGATGGGTTCATGGCTTTTTGAATGATATTTTTGGGAGATTGAGTAGGATAAATTTGATTATACCAGACCTTTGAGAAAATTCACAACAATGGACAACTCAACAACAGAAAGCTTTATGATAGTTAAGACGTTCCTTCAACTAGAAGGCGTGCTTCAATGGAGGCCCAAATCAACATGTTTTCACACAACCTTTGAGAATCTAACATGAAGGCACAAGTTAAAATACTCAATTAAACACCAAAATCATTGATCAATCACGCCTAAGGTACACCCAAAGACTTACAAACAATCTTTATCAACAAATGATAGTGCAGTGAATTTAAATTTGTTTATCTCATCACAGGATGAAGGCTCCTCTTGAAATGAAAATGCAAATGCCACTAAACTATCATAAGGATGAGATATTGTGTGATTTCACAAATATTTCAATAAAAGATTGCAATAGGAACGAGTAAAACTACTTGTAGATATTCTGAAACAAATCAGACACTAATTGCTCCAAGATGAACACAAATTGATTTCAAAATTGCTTAGATTCATCAACAGGGGAAAGTTACACAAAACAGTCTCAGAGCTTGTCAATGGTTGTACACTCGTAACCAACTTGACATGATAGAAAATATAACACAAAATAAATTAACAGGTTATCTCAGATTGGTCTCTCAGGAAGACATATTTTCTTAATTTTTCTCACAAGAATTCAACCCCCGATCATTTGCAAGAGTATTCTCATTGCATTTATACATTTTACTCGCTCAAATTTCCCCCCAATAAGAAAGAATATTTGAGGGACCTTTGCTTGTTGAAAATTTTCTTCAGAAAGTGACATTTAACCAATTCAGATCCGAACACTATCAGGTGGACCAATTGTGAACTGATCACATTTCTTGGGCCCTCGACTAATGACTAGGATGTCATGCCACAACCTTTTGGGAGTCCTAATCATTTTGATTCTGTCATGAGAAATCCCCTTTTTAATCATTTTCCAGAGGCTCTGTATAGCTAGATCCGGTAGGTAATCCCTTTTTCTCTCAAGGCAACACCTTTTTCATCTTTTGCGCCTGAAACTTTCATCATTTCATCCTTTTCCCTTTCCTTCCTCTACAACTCTTTCCCGCATCCATCTCCTCTGGTAATTCCCATTTTTGTAAGTGTCTGAGCAATTCCAACTTCAAAATATCAATCTTAACAATCTTTGGACTCATAATTTAAGTCTCAAATCCATTTAATGGCACTTTCTAGACATAGACGATAAGAAATTTCATCAAAAATTGATGAAAAATAGTGCGTATTTACATCTCCAAGAATCTTGGAGTAAAAATGGCAGAAAAATAGACACGATGCACAACAACCGTTGATTTTGTCCCTTCTCCACCTTATTTTATAACCATCCACATGTTTCCCTGGCGTAACCGCAAAGGTAAGGTATAGAGGCAAGTTCCCAAACAAGTGTGGGCCTTCCACATGCCCTGGGCCCAAAAAAATGCCTTTTGGCCTTTGAAATTCTCAGTGCAAAAAAGGAGCTAGCAGAAGCCTCCACATGTCTCAATGGTGCATTTTGAGATGGTCCCCAAAAGTAGAGACCCCAAACAAGCACAAACTCAACACGTGTCTCAGTCCAGTAGAGTTTGTTAAAAACATTGAAGGTTCAGTGGAAGGTGCCATGTGTCTAGGGTCTGAGACATTTTCCTTGGCTGTTGAAAAGTCCAAGCAAGGGCAGAGTGAGCGGAAGCCTCCAAGTGTCCTCCTGGGACTTCTTCAAAATAAAACTTAGGGGCCGGTCCCCAAACATGCGTGGTCCCTCCACATGTCTCAGGCCTCTCAAAATTGTTTGAAAATTCTAAGTATGGGAAGACCGGCAGAAGCCTCCACGTGTCTTCATGGCGCAACTTTAAGATGGTGCCCAAGAGTAGAGACCCTGAACAAGTGCGAGCTCACCACATGTCCCAGGCCTTAGAAAGTTTCTTTGAAAATTTTAAGTACAAATCAGAGCCAGTAGAAGCCTCCACGTCTCTTCCCGGTGCAACTCCAGTGCTAAACCAAAAGGAAATTTTTAGATGAACACCGGCCCTCCACGTGGACAAGCTTTGAGTTGAATCGGGCCTTAGATTTTTCAAATTTCCTCACCAAACCACATCTAACCAGAAAGGGCCACGTTTCCATAGATATTATGATACAAATTGATAGGGAAAAAAAAACATGATTGTGGAAAAATGGAAGGAAGGGAAGAAACTTGATTTTACACCCAAGTTAAAAATTCTTTCACATGGATAGAGGAAGGGAAAAAAAATTCTAGACTTAAGTGATCCTCGACCAAAGGAAAAGACTAATCATGGAAACCAAATGAAGGACAGAGATTGTATGCATCAATACGGGGAGATAGAAAACACGACAGATCCTGCAAATTGAATAATTTCAAGGAAAAACAGGGCGAGACCAAATTGAGCACCAACATTAGCTTCGACTCAGGTATGGGCACTCCCTGCGAGTACCATAAGAAAAAATAGCAGACCAAGTGCCCAAAATAGACCATTGGGCAATGGAGTCAAAGAATAAGCTTGCAGAGAAGAGAAACCATAACTAACCTCCAAAAAATGAACCGAGAAACCAGAAAAACCAAGTCACCAAGGACCAGAATGAACAAAAACACAAAAGCATAATGAAAACAAAGAACTATACACTATACAATGGTGAGCAACTTGATTCAAAGAAAACAATCAAGGAAAATATTCAAGTGCCTACCATTCTAGATATGACCATGCTAAGCAGTCCTGATATGTCTTTAACAGATGGTCATATGATTGTCTCTCTTTTCCATCCAAGTTGCTATCTGACCACATTTTTTCAGGCTTACCCCTCGTGTCTAGGCCAAGTTTTTAAAATCCTTCGAGGCTACATCAAACATCAAAGTCCCAAGAAAATCATCCTACTCATGATACCTAAATTGATCAATTTCATATTCCTTGAAAGAAACATAGCTCACAGAGTTATCAATATCAATATTTGCATGTAATACTTCATAAGAAGCATTGTTGGGGTCCTCAATAATATATAACATCTTATTTTCACTAGGTAACTTCACAAGGTCTCCCTCAATTGGTATGGTGGCATAGGACATGTCCATTTAAACATTTCCACCAACACTTGCAACCCACTTTCTTGATAACAGCATGCCTCATTTGGCAAGGAAATCAGCAACAACAACATCAAGTTTCAAGTTCTTACCCAGGTAAGTTGTAAGTTATACCACCAAACCTTTTACACATCCTACAACTGGCACCTCTCTAGAATCCATTTCAATACACTTGTCATAATTTGTTTTCACTTTAATGTGTAATTCATTCATAACCTCTAGAGGCATAACATTGCATGATGCTCTGGAATCAAACATACAATTGTGCAGTAGTTTGTCCTTAATAATCAGCATTGTAAAAAATGGATCAACATTTAATTGAGACTCAACCAAAGATGTTCCCAAGTAAACTTCAGGTGGTTCACCTGGTTCCTCCAGTACTTGGGGTTTTTTTAACTCTGAAATGGTAGGAGTCTCAACATTTCTGTCTTGGGTGACCTTTTCTTCTCTAAACCCTAGATATTCGAATGTTTTACTCCTATGCTCAGGGATTCTAAGCAATTCAACAATAGGAACAGAAATCTTGATCTGACTCAAGATTTGGGCTATGTCACAAAGAACATATTTTGGTAATGTAGTGGTAGGAGGAAGGTTTACAAATTCATCAGACGGCCTAGGATTTTTTACAATCTAAGCATGGGGAGGGACACAAGTTCCACTTGAGATAACAAGGCCTTTTCCAAATGTGTCTTTCCTTGGAGTTTCTTTTGGGATACTGGTGAGCACTACAATTTTTGGTTTGGCCTAAGGCCCTGCCCCTTTAGAAACCTTACTCCTGGTATTATATTCTTTTTCATGGCCAACCACAACATTCATTAACAACTTCCTATCCTCCTCAAAAGGGATCCCTCCATCATACTTCTCAATCATTATAGCTCTTAGGTACTCAAAATCATTATTAGGAAGTTCAAAAGCTTGAATCATATCAATTTCAAAAGTATGACTGGGAGAAAGAGGTAATACCCAGTGAATGCAATCCCAGAAATCTTTAACAGTTCTGGCACTCATAAGCTCAGTTGAGGTTTCTCCCTGCTATGAATTTTTAGAGGAAACCATCATGCATGCATCATCATCAGTGTTATCATCGTCATCATCTTTTTAACTTGTTGATCTACTTCACATGGATAATGTGGAAAGAAACAGTTATCACACCACTCAATTTCATGAGCTTCACTAACAGTAGTAACTCTAGCATTTAGAGGATCAGGCACTACTCTATTTTCCCTAGCCTAGGGATTTCTAGCTCCCATGGGTTCTTTACCTCTGTCATCAGATCTTTGATCATTTCTTAGATGATTTGTAAATCTGTCTTGTCCTTGTTTCCTATGCTGACCTTGAGAACCTTGTCCAATTCCTTTCTCTACCCTAGCTAGCTTGTAAGAGATTTATTTGACAGCTCCATCCAAAGTCTTTACAACTTCCTCAAGATCCACAACCTTACTTGATTGAGGCTTTTCTGGGTTGATCAGTTTAACACCCTCCCTCTTAGGAGGTTTTCCAATTTCTTTAATGTTGTTCTCAATTTGTAGAGCCATGGTAAAGGCCTGCCTCAAAGTTCCAGGGTTCTTATCCCTCAAATAGTAAGCATCTTTCTTATCGAATGCATATGAATACTTTATTAGACATGATTGATCACATGGCCTCAAATTAAAAGGTAGTATTCTCAATGTTTTGTTAAATCTTGTATTGAAATCATGCACTGATTCATTACGATTCTTCTTAATGTTTTCAAACTCTGATAAAAGAAACCTAGGGTTTGTCTTATCACCATAATGCATTCTAAAAGCATTTTTAATCTATGTCTAGGAGTCAATGGAATTATCTAGAAAATATTTATACCAGTCCCTTGCATATTCTTCTAGAGTATGGATAAACAATTTAATGTATACATCTGCAAATTCTATTCCAAAGTCTTCCATAATATTGACAAAGAGATTCAAGTGTTGATCACCAGTGATTGCATTATTTCCTTGAAACTTAGGAAATGTATTTCTTACATCCTGTGACACATCATTTGGATAGCCAACCATACCTCTAAAATTGATGGGACCAAAGGTATTAACAAAAAATGGAGGATTGGGTGGAGGCTGATCCATATTATTTTGAGGAGGTGATCTTATAGGAGAAATAGAATGATGAGGAGTGAGGGGTCTATGTGGTACAAGGATTCAATTCTCAGAATGACTTCCCTCTAAAGGCTCTATTTCTTGGAAAACTCTATAAAATTTGGAAAAGATAGGGGCAAATTGAGAAGTAAATTTTTCAAATTCAAATGAAGGCCCCTCTCCAGATGGAGAATTTAGATTTACAAATAGACTACCTGATTCAGAAGTAGTTGAGGAAGTATTGAAATCTTTAATCACATGCAGATCAGTTTCACCAATGGAGATCCCTTTTCTTGATGCTTGATCTCCAACAACCTTCCAAATTATTCCTCCTTCTGAATTAGACTTTCTAAACTCTAGAAACAACCTTCTACTAGGGTCGTTGGTGAAGAAATATCTTCTTCCTTCCAGATTTGCAGATATTAATGACAAATATTACTTGATATATGTTAAGACACTGGTATTTATTAAGAATTTAAACAACACAGATTCGCCACTAAGGATTTTCACCTTAGTTTGTGAAAATGCACTATGAAAGACCTATCAAATGTCTGTCAATACCAGACTCAGGCAAGGCTTACAAGATTTTCTCTTCTTCTACCCAAATTTATCAATGATGATACAAACTTTAGTGTAATAACTGTATATGCTAGAAATATTGTGCTCAAAACTTACAACTTTGAACAATTCTTACAGATCTGAACACATAATGATGTTTCAACAATGTATTTGCACTTAGATCATGTAAGGAACATTACCAGGGTCTGTATGTACAACATTTGTAAAATACTTCAAAGAGTCCCCAACAATGGAACCAGAAGCATGTTTTTGACGGGCCAAATGGATATGAACTAGTAAAAAATCAAAAAATCATCCTCAACAATGCCAATCAGTTCTCAGAAACATAAATTAGCTCCCCAGAAATGACGCCAGAAGTGTGTTAGTACGCAGATTTAATCTTCTTCACAAACCGAGTAGTATCATGGATTTGACAGGATACTCAAAAGCAGATAAATGATTATGTATGTCATTTTATAGCCAGGGAAGAAATTTATCTGAATTTTTAGTAATCAGGCCTTGAAAAAGTGGGTAGCACCTTAAAATTATTTGACCTTATCCTAACTATTTTAGGTTAAGCCTTTCAACCAAGGTAAGAGAACCTATTTACTCTTCTCCACAAACTGAGTAGCATCATGGATCTGTTAGGACACTCAAAAGTAGATAAATGATTATGTATGTTGTTTTTTAGTCGAGGAAGAAATTTATCTAACTTTTTAGCACTCAGGCCTTGAAGAAGTGGGTAGCACCTTGAAATGATTTGACCTTATCCTAACTATTTTAGGTTGTTCCTTTCAACCAAGGTAAGAGAACCTATTTTGTAACCTTTTTTATTGAAGGAGACGCAGATACCTTCCTTTTGCACAAATTTTATAAAGAAAACCTTGGGAAAATATGATCAACACACCAAATATGACTCTCACGAGTTGTCACTTCTAGACTATGGAGATATTTTCAACACAAGGCTAAGGTTACTAAAGACATTATGGAATCTTGATTGTTCTGTATATTTTAGGAAATAGATGTTGTTCCTTTGTTGATATAAAGGGAAAACAAGGGTAGTTCAGGATGGATTCATGGTTTTTTGAATGATTTTGGTGGGAGATTGAAGAAGGATAAATTTGATTATACCGGACCTTTGAGAAAATTCACAATAATGGACAACTCAACAACAGAAAGCTTTAGGATACTTAAGACGTTCCTTCAATCAGAAGGTGTGCTTCAATGGAGGTGCTAGATCAACGCATTTTCACACAAACTTTGAGAATATAACACGAAGGCTCGAGTTAAAAGACTCAATTAAGCACCAAAATCATTGATCAATCATGCCTAAGGTACACCTAAAGACTTACAACAAATCTTTATCAACAAATACCAGTGCAGTGAATTTAAATTTGTTTATCTCATCACAGGATGAAGGCTCCTCTTGAAATGAAATTTAAAATGCCACTAAACTATCATAGGGACGAGGTCTTGAGTGATTTAAAAAATATTTCAATGAAATATTGCAATAGGAATGAGTAAAACTACTTGCAGACATTTTGAAACAAAGTAGACACTAATTGCTCTAATATTAACACAAATTGATTTCAAAGATGCTTGGATTCATCAGCAGGGGAAAGTTACACAAAATAGTCTCAGAGCTTGTCAATGGTTGTACACTCGAAACCAACTTGACATGATAGAAAATCTAACACATAAGAAATTAACAGGTTATCTCGGATTGGTCTCTCAGGAAGACAGATTTTCTCAATTTTTCTCACAAGAATTCAACCCCCAACCATTTGCAAGAGTATTCTCATTGCATTTATACATTTTACTCACTCAATTTTCCCCCAAAAAAGAAAGAATATTCAAGGGACCTTTGCTTGTTAACAATTTTCTTCAGAAAGGTGACATTTAACAAATTCAGATCCGAAAGATGCTAGGTGGACCAATTGTGAACTGATCACATTTCTTGGGCCCTTAATTAATGACTAGGATGCCATGCCACAACCTTTTGGGAGTCCTTCTAATCATTTTGATTATGTCAGGAGAAATCCCCTTTTTAATCATCTTCCGGATGATCTACACAGTTGGATCTGACAGGTAATCCCTTTTTCTCTCGAGGCAACACCTTTTTCATCTTTTGCACCTACAGCTTTCATCATTTCATCCTTTTTCCTTTCCTTCCTCTACAACTCTTTCCCGCATCCATCTCCTCTGGTAGTTTCCATTTTTGCAAGTGTTTGAGCAATTCCAACTTCAAAATATTGATCTTAACAATCCTTGGACTCACAATTTAAGTGTCAAATCCATTTAATGGCACTTTGTAGACAAAGACGAAAAGAAATTTCATCAAAAATTGATGAAAAATAGTGCGTATTTACATCTCCATGAGTCTTGGAGCAAAAATGGTGGAAAAACAGATGTGATGCACAACAACCGTTGATTCTGTCCCTTTTCCACGTTATTTTATAACCATCCATGTGTTTCCTTGGCGCAACCCTAAAGGTAAGGTACATAGGAAAATTCCCAAACAAGTGCGGGCCTTCCACATGCCCTGGGCCCAAAAAAATGTCTTTTGGCCTTTGAAAAGTCTCAATGTAAAAAAGGAGCCAACAGAAGCCTCCACATGTCTCAGTGGCACATTTTGAGATGGTCCCCAAAAGCAGAGACCCCAAACAAGTGCGGACTCAACATGTGTCTCAGTCCGGCAGATTTTGTTAAAACTTTGAAGGTTCGGTAGAAGGGGTCATGTGTCTAGGTTCTGAGACATTTTCCTTGGCCGTTGAAAATTCCAAGCAAGGGAAGAGTGAGTGGAAGCCTCTAAGTGTCCTCTTGGCACTTCTTCAAAATAAAACTTAGGGGTCAGTCCCCAAACATCCGCGGTCCCTCCACGTGTCCCAGGCCTCTCAAAATTGTTTGAAAAGTCTAAGTATGGGAAGACCTGGTGGAAGCCTCCACGTGTCTTCATGGCACAAATTCAAGATGGTGCCTGGAAGCGTGAGCTCACCACGTGTCCCAGGCCTTAGAAAATTTCTTTGAAAATTTTAAGAACAAAGTAGAGCTAGCGGAAGCCTCCATGTGTCTCCTAGGTGAAAATCCATGGCCAAACCAAAAGGAAAATTTTCATATGGCCGCCAACCCTCCACGTGGACAAGCTTTGAGTTGAATCAGGCCTTAGAGTTTTCAAAGTGCCTCACCGAGCCACATCCAACCAAAAAGGGCCATGTTTCCATAGATATTGGGATACAAATTGACAGGGAAAACAAAACGTGACTGTGGAAAAATGGAAGGAAGGGAAGAAACTTGATTTTACACCCAAGTTACAAATTCTTTCACATGGACATATGAACAAAAAAAAATTATGGACTTAAGTGATCCTCGACTAAAGGGAAAGACTAATCATGGCAACCAAATGAAGGGCAGAGATTTTATACATCAATATGGGGAGATAGAAAACACGATAGAGCCCGCAAACTGAATAATTTCAAGGACAAATGTGGCGAGACCAAATTGAGCACAAACACAATGACAATACATTTTTCTTATTTAGCCTCTAGCTTGGTGCTATCATCCTTGTCTATATGGACAAACACCTCACATCCAAAGACTCTAAGAAATGAATAATCATCTTTCTTACCATACCATGCCTCCATCCAAGGCACTTGAGGGTCCTTTGTTTATCAAGTACACAGTTGTTCTCACCGCTTCTGCCTAAAAGTTAAGAGGCAGTCTTGCATGTAACCTCATGCTCCTATCATGTTCCATTATTGTTCTGTTCATCCTTTCTAACACCCCATTTTGTTGTGAAGTTCCTAGAACTGTCTTTTTCCTTTGGATTCCATTATTACAACAGTAACCATCAAATTCATTATTGTAATACTCCCCTCCATTATCTTTTTGGTTGGATATTTTGTCATGCCAAAATATGAGGTTTAACCATAGTACATGGGATTAAATCCCTCCTCAAAGATAGGTGAGGCTACTTATTTATTACTAATATAAAACACATCAAAAATAATATGTACAATATTCACATTAATCTAACCATTGGGGTTGGGATAGAATCCCAAAGTCCATATCCATGCTAGGTAAAGATATTGTTGTTTTCTGAAATAGAATGGATCAGAAAGGAATACACAATGGAAAGGAAATGATGGGAACATATTTTCTTTTGAGCAAACACAGATCACGAAATAATCATACGAGTTCTAGATAAAAAATGTAATGTAATGTTTGAAACAATTAAAATGATTGAGAATGCTAAACAAAGAATAGCTTAAGATCCTGAACATAAGAACAATATCTTAAGAGAGATGAATCTCACAACACAAAGTTTGCAAAAATAGCATCAATTTCTATTCCTCAAATGATTAAAAGAAAACACAAAGTTTTCCTTCTTCACAATAGTTCTCAATATTCCAAAAATATCAACCCTTTGGAATGCATAAGCATCCCTTATTTATAATAAAAGGTGTTGAGAGAAAATAGGATAAATCCTAGAAAATAGTCTTTTAAAAGAGAGTCCTATTTTGCTTGACTCTCACGTAGGAGACCAAGTCAAAATTTGCTTCCTATGTGAAAAAGCAAAAATGAAAAAGACATGTCGATTTCAAGATTGAAATGACATGTTACATTGTGCTTATTCTGTATCATCATCTTTATCTTCCTCCAACAAAGCCTGCTTGTCCCGAAATTCTTGGAATTTTCAGATTATACCCTGCATCTCATTCTCATCAGGCACGATGGAATGATCACTCAGAACTTCACATGTTTCCTAAGTATCACTAGCATTACCAGGTAGCTTTTTCAATCTCTTGTTGAGTTTCCTTAGGGTCTCCAAAGAATGTTTGATTTTCAAAAACCTGTCAATGATTTCCATGCCGAATCTGTAATTTGGTTCATACTAAATTGATTCTTGGATCTTTTTGTAAAGATCATCAACAGGTAAGATACCCGAGCCTTCACTCAACACCTTAGCTGTTTGAGTTTGACTAGCTCTTCTTCTAAGTCGTTCTTGCCATCAACCAATTGATCTCTTGATTCTCTCAATTTTCTGCAAGCTTCATTGAGAATCTTTATTCTGAATCTGATGGCTTTAGTCAGTTGAAAATGTTTATCCCCATGTGGAATGATGCCCTCCTCAACCAAGATGCGGGATGGAATTTGTTTCAGCGTTTGGAGAGCTTCGAAAGTCAACTCTAGGTTCCTGATTTCCACTGAAAACTCATCGTCCATTTTCTCTCCATCTTTCTTTATATCCTCTAAAGATTGATAGACTTCCACAGTATCTTTGATGACTTATTTTCCTTGCAGGAGCAGCCTTTGGGTCCATTCATCGACCACTCTCCCCTTTTCATTAATCTTCTCAATCATGGGTACCGATGAGAAATCAGACACGGTAGGAGTAGAGGATGATGGTGTTGACTCAGGAGGCTTTGAGAGCTTGAGTAACACTTCGGTCAACTGCTCCAATTTCTCTTTAAGCTCATCCCTGCTTTCCTTTGTTTCTTTTAACTTCTGACATAGCAGGTTCATAGCATCTTGTGCATCTTGTTGTGCTCCTTCTGCCATCACCTTCCCTAGATTGACCTTGGTTATCTGATAGTCAGAGGCCATTATGTCCTCTCTGGTCTTGTCAGCTGCAAGAGTGGTGATCTCTACAAATTTTTGCCCCAAAGCATCCACTAAAACCCTTGAAACTATTTTGGGTTTCTTGGTTGATTTAGTAGGAGAAGCCTTGAGTGAACTGAAATCAAAGGCTGGTAGGGGAACTACCACCTTCCTCTTCCTCGGAGTCTGGTCAAGCAACCATTGAGGCGTGGCAAAAGAATTTGCTACTGTTGTAGGAGTTAGGGTTGCACTTGCAGGTGGAGGAAGACTCACTGGTGGAGTGGGAACAACCACAAGTGTGGTGATGGATTCAGTGAAAAGAGGTGCAGAAGGAGGAGGCATATCTATAGTCACTTTGGTTCCAATAGAGAGAGGTGAGAGACCAGAGAAGATGCTGGCCATGGCTGATGAAGAAGATGGAGAAAGAGGAGGTGGAAGTGGTGGAAGTGGTTGCAAAGGAGGAGGTGCAGATCCTGAAGCCAAAGCCTGAGAAGCAAGAGATAAACTTACTTCTGTTGGGCAATCAGCAAAAGGTGAAATTAGAGGTTGACTCACCTCTACCTCCAAAGATATTTCCCCTATTTCTGGTGGGGTTGGTGAATCTGGTATGTTCACCGTCTTAGCTAGAGTGGCAGATGAAGGGGCTTCTTGTTCTCCTCCCTTCTTGACAAATTTGACCCTTATAGGCCTCTTAGAAGAGCTCTTGTCCTTTTCCTTTCTGGAGGGCCCCGCTTCCAAAGCAACCAAATTTGAACAACTCTTTTCTTTGTAACTCATTCCCCAAGAAATGAGCCATGCCTTAGTGTGTGCAAGAATCGGAGCTGATCTATCTGCAATAGAGGCTTTTTCACCGATAGACCAATCAATAGCTGGGAAAACATATTGATCCTCATTCAGTCTATCGTATGAAGCATCCAGAACACTTTCATTGTCACCAGTACCCTCTAGGATGTCAGCGAGCTCAAGTGTCTGAATCTCTTCAAGTGTTAACGTGCTATGATCCTTTCTGCAAATAGCAACTTCATCATGAAGATCAACCCATATGTCTTCTATGCTAGGCACATGTAGGTACAGGGTTCTATATGACTTACGAACTCCTCAAAATTTGAACCCATCCCTGTGCTTCATGTGTTACTTTAACTTCTCCTGAAGCTCGTGCACTACGTTCTTGGATTTTACCACCGTTGAGCAGGTATACCTTCTAATATAAATTGGGAAGGATACGGTGGCCTTGTGCTTACTCTATTAGAACTTGTGGAAATCTAATAATTACCTGACCAACTCCATCAGGATCAGCTTATCTCCTGGGTATCTGGGCAACCGAAAAGGATCAGTCGGGTACATGACCACTCGAAGGTACATGAACTTCTTAAATTACAGAAGAAACAACCCCATTTTGAAACTTCAGCCCATGCCTCATAAGAGACTCTTGTTTTCCTTAGTTTGGGGTTCATCCTACAGATGTTCTCGTAAAAGAAAGCATCATTTACTCTTCTGAATTGGTCCTCAGACCCCTTCCTTGTTAGCTGAGGAAAATACCAATAAATGTGTTCAGCTGCCTTGTTCCCCTTTGTGTCCAATCTGGGATAATTCCTCATACTAGTTGCTACATAGATGACATATGAGGACATATAAAAATTTCCCGTAGACAAGACTATTTTCATTTGGGAGTCTACCTTGTCACTGATAAGACTACCCAAATCAATTCCCTATCGATTCTTCTTAATGATGACCATGAATTGGTACATCCATCCTTGGAAATCATTTGACTCGGGAAATCCAAAAACCCGGCTCAGCAAGGTAATGATATCATTGATCTCATGAATGAAATCACTTCTAGGAACAAATCTTGGAAACCTAGAGACAGGTGGCTTGGCCTTGATCAGGAACTTCTTATTCACATGTTTAATATAATCTTCCTTGTCATTGTCCTAGGCTTTCTGAGTTGATTTAAGATTCACATCCACATACTCCTCGAAGTTAGGAAATCTGAGAAGGTCATCGAAGTAACCTCTGTCTAACTTAACTATGACTTCTCCCACCTGATTTCTCACTGAATGAGAAGCAGAGTCATAATTCGAAGCACATGCCAAGATGAACTCGAGGCACTGAGTAGACATGGGGAATCCTACTACAAGAGGGAGGCCACTACCAGTTATTGATCTCATCCAGGGGGTTTGGGAAGAATCCTTGATTCTATTCCAAAAATCTTCCATGTCTATATTTCTGAGTTTTGTATCCCAGATGTCATAATTGCAATCAATGTAGGAAGGAGACTCCACCTTCTTGAATTTGTACTTCATCTTCCTTGACTTATCTGACTTATCCTTTGATGGTCCAGGATCTGACATGAGGAGTCTTGGAGGAGAAATGCCTTGATCACTTCTTATTTGAACACTCGCGCTTGAAAAATTGTTGAGTAACCCCACAGACCTGATGCACTACTGAGTGTGTCAGAGGTCAGGATTTTTCAGACACTTTGCAAAACCCGGCAGACAGCTGAGTGCATCGGAAAATATTAGGTGTTGGACACTTGTAGAAACCTGAAACACTGTGGAAATTGGAAGATGTTAAACACACCGCTAGACCTGACACACTGCAAATCAGATGTCGGAAGATGTTAGATGCCAGGTACGCCATAAGACCCGACACACTCTAGAACTTAGAAATTGTAAAACACCCTACAAAACTTGAAATAGAGTGATCGGGTTTTTGTGATGTCAAGACATGCAAACTTTCCGCCATTTCAATAATTAGGATTTTTGTATTCTTCTCTTTTTATTTGAACAACAAAACGGTATATTCCAAGTTACATAAAAATAGGAAAACACCCCAAGGGTGAAATCTAAGCAACAATTTTATTGGAATGAAACCTAAAAATGAAGAAGACAATCTAAAACCCTAAACCTAAAAGGAAAAACAAGAAAGGAAGGAGAATGTCAAAAAGGGCACTATAAAAACACATCCAAAAGACCTCACAAGTAGAGGATAGGGAAAATACATTCATCCAATTCAAAAAATAGTCAAAAATGAGTCATGTAATCGAGCACGAGATCAAATCGAGTTTGAAGGTCGAAGGAACATGCATGAGAAAATCCACGTATCAAAAAGTACGACTAGTAAAAATGACCATGTAAATCCAACTATTTGTAAGAACCCCACATTTATTACACCTCACTTGACACGTGTGATAACTACCCAAAAACTCATAATTAATGCCATGTCATCATGCTTGGAGTGTCCGGAAACCTGACACAAAGGATTTCCTACCAATTCAGGTTTCAGGTTTCGGGAAACATGCGACATGAAGCATGGTATGTTTAGATGTTCGAAGGTTCCAAAAACCCGACACAAAGGAACATATCAGGTTTTGGGTTTCAGAAGTCATGTGACATGAAGCATGTTTTTGATAAGGCATGTTCCGATGCTTCAAGGTCCTGAAAACCTCACGAACTAGCTTGTATTGGGTTTCAGGTTTCGGGAAACAATTTGCATGAGTCACATATAAAATATGTGATCATGTTGTTGAAACCTAAAAACCTAAAAAATCTCCTCAAAAGGGCATTTTAGAAGATTTTTCTAAAAATTTTCTATGGTTATCTTAATTTTAGCTGGGATCATTAAAATGAGATAATAATTGGCTCTAGTTGGGGACTTTCTTTGTGACATCAAAGGAAGAGAACTCATAATCTCTCGTTTTATCCATTGGGCTATGGAGTTTGAAAGAAGAAAACCAAAAACCAACAAAGAAAGAAAGAAAGAAAAAGCAAACACAGGACATAAAATAAAATATATACAATGTAAGAGAGCATCTTGCATTACTGATGGATCAACTTTAGATGTTGACCACTGAAAGGTAGAGGAAGAAACTCTCCATTGAGATATGATAGACAAGAAGTTTATTTTCATCGTTCAACTAATGTATCTTAAAATTTCCTTTCCACAAAGAATCAAACTTTCCATGCATCCCCTTCCATTCCCTTCTCTTATCCCAGAGAAGTACTAGATCTCCAATTTGGAAATCACATTGCCTTGATTTCTTATCGAACATATTTTTTACCTTACTCTGGTGATCTGCAATGTGATTAACCACTTTGCACCTTTCCTCTTCCAACCTGGCTAGGTACATAACCCTCTTCTCAATAGAACTTTGAAAAGTTTCATCTTCAATTGCTTTGGCCAACCGCAAGGCTGGAAACTCTACAGAGATAGGGATCTCAACATCAATCCCATTTATCACCTAGAATGGAGACATTCCAATAGCCCATTTCAGAGTAATCTGATCTGCCCATAATGCATCATACAATGCTTTGTGCCACGTCCTTTGATTCTCATCAACCAGCTTTTGGATTATAGTAACCAGGTTTTTGTTGCTTGATTCAGCCTGACCATTGCCTTGGGGGTAATAGTCAGATGAATGGGCCAGCGTGATTCTGAATCCATAAAAAAATAATGTTAGCTCATGTGACGAGAAATTGGAGGCATTATCAGCGATGATCTTGTGAGGAACACCAAATCTGATAATTATATTTTCCTTAAGGAAATTACACATGGCTTCAGAGGTTGCCTACTTAATAGGCGCAACTTCCACCCACTTGGTAAGATAATCTATGGCGGTGAGCACGTAATTGTGGCCAGCACTAGAGATAGGATTTAATACTCCAATGAAATCAATTCCCCATTGGTGAAAAGGCTCTTCAATCACCACAGGCTTCAGGGGAAGGGCTGTTAGCTTAGGACGACCAATGAAATGTTGACAAGCTTCACATTTGGACACCCATTCTGCTGAGTCTCGAAAGAGAGTAGGCCAATAGTACCTGGCCCATAGGATCTTATAAGCTGTTACAGAGGAAGAGAAATGTCCTCCGCATGCTAGATTGTGAAAGGATTCTAGCAGCCTTACTTGCTGAGATTTATCGACACAACGCAGGAAAACACCGTCAATGCCTTTCTTATATATTCCATTGTCCCACAGAATGTATCTCGCAGATCTTAACTTAACTGTTCTCTTCTCCTTTTGGCTTAAATGTTGGGGGAATTCACTGTAAGTCAAAAAGAAAGCAATATCTGTGTACCACTCGTCAGTCGTGCTCACGAAAAGCACCATGGGCAATTCTGAAGAGTGTCTTCAGTTTCTTCACATTCTGTCTCAACATTACTTTTTGCGATCAGTTGGCACAGGCCCCTTCCTCATACCAACTTGGTCAGTCTGATGTCCAAGTCATATTCTTGGACCTTAGCTATCCAGTTACCCCGTTGACTACCCAACTCTTGTTGAGTCAAGATGGATTTAACTGCAGTATCAGGAACGAGAACGAGAGTATGAGAACTCAACACATAATATCTGAAATGTTTCACCGCTCGTACCATGACATAAGCATGATTTTCAATCTGTGACATCTTTAGTTCATGTTCCTTTAATGGGCAGCTCATGAAAGTGATGGGAGCTTCAATGCCTTCTTCGTTCTCCTGCATCAGGATGGCTGACACTGTATGTGCGGAAGCATAGCTGTACATGATGAAATATTTTTTGAAATCTAGACATACCAGAATAGGAGCATGAGCAATTTCCTTTTTGACTTCATCGATTGCAAGCTTCCCTTTGGTACTCCATCGAAATGGATTTTTACCTTTCATCATCCCAAGGATATCCTTGGTTTTATCAGCAAATTCAGGTACGAACCTCCTTAGGAAATTGAATTTGTTGAAAAAGGAATGCACTCCAGTTTTACTTGTGGGTAAGGTAAGGCCTTGGATGGACTTAACTCACTCCGGGTCAATTTTAGTTCCTTCTCTAGTCACGATGTGACCTAGCAATTTTCCTTCAGTTACCCTGAACATAGATTTATTAGGATTCAATGAAATCCCATGATGCTTGCACCTTAGGAGTACCTACTCTAAGTGATCATAATGATCACTCCGCTTCTTAGAGAAGACCATCAAGTCATCCAAATATATGACTATGACTTTACCCATTAGATCTCTGAAAGCTAAGTCCATAGCTCTCTGAAATGTGGCTCTGGCATTGATTAAACTGAAAGGCATTCTCCTGTAAGAAAAGGTCCCCCATGGGGTTGTGAATGTCATTTTATGCTGATCCTTCAGTAGCTACCTCAACCTGATTATACCCTGAAAATCCGTCGAGCATGGATAGCATCTCTGATCTAGTAACAGTTTGTAACACCTGATCCATGATCGGCAAGGGGGTAGTTGTCTTTTAATGAAGACTGATTCAGGTTCCAGAAATCAACACAAATCTAGATTTCACCATTCTTCTTCCTGACAGGGATGATGTTAGCAACCCAGGTAGAATGATGGATCAGAAAGATAATCCTTACATCTAACATTTTTTGAATTTCTGCAAGAATAGTCCCTGAGATCTTGGGGTTGTAATGTCTCTACTTCTGCCTATGGGGTTTAACTTCAGGCTTCAAGGGAATGCTATGTTGCAAATATTTGGGCTTGAAAGACTTTAGTTCTACGTATGACCATGCTAGGACATCCATGTATCTCTTCAAGAGTGAAGTGAATCTTTCCTTTTCCTTTAGGGGAATAACATTTACCTGATGTTTACCATCTGCGGTTGATCAGCGGAACCCAGGTTAACTTGATCTACTTCTGACGAGGAAGCACCTTCAGGTTTCCTTTTATTCTGGATAAAACAGTCATGCTTATCAAACAGACATTCCAGAGAAACCAATCCCTTGGGAATCTTATTTGCCTTTTAGCTGAATGAACTCACCATCAATCTCTTGATATGAACTCGAAACATTTTTGTGGAAAGTTGATTCTGATCCTTCAAAATATAGTTCACTAAAATTGTCAGCTTTTTCAAGGAAAGACAGTACCTGTTGATCATCATTGAATACTTGCCAATGTGCTGAATTATCTAGAACACTAGGATGGTACACAATCTCGATGGTGTACGTGTCTTGTTTGAACTATGGATGAGGAAGGAGAAGAGATGCAGACATCAAATGAATCAGCTTTGTCATTATAATCCCTCAAAACTACCTTGATAGAAAAAGCATCAAAGCATTCTATGTTGTCCCATACTTTGTTCCTGTAATGCTTTGGGAGATCATTTTTCACTTGATAAACTCCTTTCACTTGATTTACAATGAGCTCAGTGTCTCCCTGAACTTTGAGGTTTCGGATTCCCTTTTGTCTTGCCATTTCTAATCCTAATAACAAAGCCTCATATTCAGCTGTGTTATTAGTATTATCAAACTGTAACTTGAAAGCAAAGGGAAAGATCTCGAAATCTGGAGATATAAGAACTATGTCAGCACCTGATCCAGTAGTTAAACAACTGCCATTGAACTTGAGGGTCCAAATCCCATTACGATCCTCTTCCTTAACATCCACAACTGGTATCTCTGATGTCATGAAATAATTCCCTAAGCCAACATCTTCGAAAAGAATTTGAGCCTTGGGGTCATCCGATTTAGTGACTAAATACTTTTCTTGAGGTTCTGGATGGAGAATACGAGGAACTCCATTAACTGGAATTTTAGCCTTGGTCCAGTCCATATTGATTTCCCCTCTGACATCTTTACAAAAAACCTCTTCCTAAGAGAATACCGTAAGCAGCTGGGATATCAGCAACCAAAATGGTCATTTTTACTCTCTTCTCGGGAAGGCGAAAAATGCAAATTGTGCATCTTTGATTTGACCAATCAAAGGAACTTTCTTGGTTTCCATGGAGTAACACCATCCATATGATTTAGTCAAATTAATTCCAAGGGCATGAGCTAATTTTGTGGGCATCACGTTATCGGAGGCTCCTGAGTCAATTATGTAATTACTGAGTTTGAACCCGTTTATGAGTAAAGACAAATAAAATGGTTCGATCTTTCCTGAAGAAGAAGTAGAGGTCATATTGGTCGAAGGTGAAGGTTGATTAGGACTTGAAAAAATGCCTTTTGAAGATGAAGGGAAAAAACCTTACTTCTAATGAATTTAGCAAGCTTTTCGAATTGCTTGGGATTTGATTGAAGATATTCTACTTCTGACATTTGGATCTTAGTTCTTTTTACATGGTCAATAATGTCAAAAGCA
Source organism: Taxus chinensis (assembly GCA_019776745.2). Taxonomy (NCBI): domain Eukaryota; kingdom Viridiplantae; phylum Streptophyta; class Pinopsida; order Cupressales; family Taxaceae; genus Taxus; species Taxus chinensis. The sequence goes on from CM034152.1 coordinate 167,489,006, forward strand.
GTATATGAAGGAATGATGGTAGGCTCAGTTTTGATTATATGGGTTTGAGCTGAGGTACTGGTCTTAGGAGTAGGAGAAGGAGAATGAGAAGAAGTTGTTACCTTTTTAGTTGTCTCCTTTTCAAGTTTGTGCTAAGATAGGAGAGCCTCTCTTGGCCATGACCATAAGAGATTATTTATTCTTCTCCTTAGAGCCTTCAACTGGTTTTCTAGGATTTTGAGATTGGGATCGAGTAAAGACCACAAATTACTAACCATCATGTTCACATCCATCTTCCTCGTATTCCAAATACCCAATGCTGGAGTCACCAGCTGAATCATCATAGGACTCATCAGCATATCCCGAAGCTTCAAAAGCTTCGTGAGAATCTTGTTCTTTTGAGTTCTTCCATCTTCTTCAACTATCTCTACTGTAGCATTAATAGGAGGAGCTTCAATAGCCAACTTGGTTGAGCAGCGGTCAACCGTGGACTATCTCTTGTGGGAGTGCCATTAGTATTATTGAAATTCCACCTAGGAATATCCCGATACGGAACATTGCTCACCTGTTGAGACATTTGATTTTTCAAAGTGATCAAGTCATTAGCCATCTTTCTGAATCATTGGATTAGTAGTACTTTGAGAAGAACTCTGATTTTTAGGCTTGGATGATTCTTTTCTGATCTTTCCAGCCAGAATAAGATCGTCTTCTATTTCGGTGGTCGTAGCTTGAGCTGGTGGCCAAATCGAGGATAACATATCTTCTTAACAAGAAGCTTACATCTGGAGGTTGAGCGTTGATGAAGAAAACATTTCTGATTCTCAAGAGTAGGAACAACATGATCTGGAATCTTGCGAATCAAGCTTGTTGAATTTGGCTATGAAGTCCCACATGGGTTCATAAGACTCCTTCTTCATGTGGGTAAGCTGTGCTAACAAGGCATGAGAATCTTCAGCTGGTTTGAACCTTGCTTCAAATATAGATCTCATGGTAGCCCAGTTGGTAATGCATGCATTTGGGAGATGATAGAACCATTCTACTGCTACGCCATGCAATGTTTCAATGAAGAGTCGAACAAAGACATCTTTGTGAGCAACCCCAAGAACACCACATGCAAAAAAGAATGAGGCAATGTGTTTGTTAGGATGTTGTTTCCCATCACCGTTGAGATTAGGAATATTCTTCCATGATCCATGAGGTAGGTCATATAATGGTGGAGTTAGGGAAAGAGGACCAATAGCTGCGCCCCAAGGCACAGGTTGTGCTGCCATTCTTCTAAATGAAGTGTGAACAAGGAATTTGAATATCTGGCAAGAATAATGCATGACAAGTTGTAGAATACTTCTTGTTCTTGAGGAATCTGATTCCTTCGGATGGGTGAAGAACTTCTTTCCCGGCTAGATGCAACACTGTTGGGTGAAAGCCTGAAATTATGCTGTTGAAGTAGATCAAAGAATGGATCAGTTTCACCCTTGGCTCGGCTTAACCGAGTGAAGATCTTCCTAGCCAGCTTGAACTAGAAAATGGATCTTCTTGAAAATAAGGCAAATACGGAGTCGCCAGACACCAAAAGGATAAGCTTAGTCTTATCAATCCGTATTTCCCCAGCAGAGTCACCAAAAACTGTTGGTTGTATATTTTTTCATGCCAAAATATGAGATTTAACCACAGTACATGGGATTAAATCCCTCCTCAAAGATAGGTGAGGCTTCCTGTTTATTACTAATCTAAAACACATCAAAAATAATATGTACAGTATTCACATTAATCTAACCATTGGGGTTGGGATAGAATCCCAAAGTCCATATCCATGCTAGGTAAAGATATTGTTATTTTCTGAAATAGAATGGATCAGAAAAGAATACACAATGGAAAGGAAATGACGGGAACGTATTTTCTTTTGAGCAAACACAGATCACGAAATAATCACACGGAGTTCTAGATAACAAATGTAATGTAATGTTTGAAATGATTAAAATTATTGAAAATGCTAAACAAATAATAGCTTAAGATCCTGAACATAAGAACAATATCTTAAGAGAGATGAATCTCACAACACAAAGTTTGCAAAAAATAGCATCGATTTCTATTCCTCAAATGATTAAAAGAAAACACAAAGTTTTTCTTCTTCACAAAAGTTCTCAATATTCCAAAAATCTCAACCCTTTGGAATGCATAAGCATCCCTTATTTATAATAAAAGGCATTGAGAGAAAATAGGATAAATCCTAGAAAATAGTCTTTTAAAAGAGATTCCTATTTTGCTTGACTCTCACACAGGAGACCAAGTCAAAATTTGCTTCCTATGTGACGAAACAAAAATGAAAAAGACATGTCGATTTCAAGATTGAAATGACATGTCACATTATGCTTATTCTGTATCATCATCTTTATCTTCCTCTAACAAAGCCTGCTTGTTCCCAAAATTCTTGGAATTTTCAGATTATACCCTGCATCTCATTCTCCTCAGGCATGGTGGAATGATCACTCAGAACTTCACATGTTTCCTGAGTATCACTAGTATTACCAGGAAGCTTTTTCAATCTCTTATTGAGTTTCCTCATCGTCTCTAAATAATGTTCGATTTTCAAAAACCTGTCAATGATTTCCATGATGAATCTGTAAGTTGGTTCATGTTGAATTGATTCTTGGATCTGTTTGTAAAGATCATCAATAGGTAAGATACCCGAGCCTTCACTCAAAACCTTAGCACAAATTTTGACTAGCTCTTCTTCTAATTCGTTCTTGCCATCGACCAATTGATCTCTTGATTCTCTCAATTTGCTGCAATCTTCATTGATAGTATTTATTGTGAATCTAATGGCTTTAGTCAGTTGAAAATGTTTATCCCTATGTGGAATGATGCCCTCCTCAACCAAGATGCAAGATGGAATTTTTTTTAGCGTTTGGAGAGATTCAAAAGTCAACTCTAGGTTCCTGATTTCCGCTGAAAAACTCATCGTCCATTTTCTCTCCATCTTTCTTTATATCCTCTAAATATTGATAGACTTCCATAGTATCTTTGATGACTTCTTTTCCTTGTAGGATCAGCCTTTGGGTCCATTCATCGATCGCTCTCCCCTTTTCATTAATCTTCTCAATCATGGGTACTAATGAGAAATCGAACCCGATATGAGTAGAGGATGATGGTGTTGACTCAGGAGGCTTTGAGATCTTGAGTAACACTTCGGTCAACTGCTCCACTTTCTCTTTAAGTTCATCCCTGCTTTCCTTTGTTTCTTTTAACTTCTGACATAGCAGGTTCATAGCATCTTGTGCATCTTGTTGTGCTCCTTCTGCCATCACCTTCCCTAGATTGACCCTGGTTATCTTATAGTCAAAGGCCATTATGTCCTCTCTGGTCTTGTCAGCTGTAGGAGTGGTGATCTCTACAAATTTTTGCCCCAAAGCATCCACTAAAACCCTTGAAACTGTTTTGGGTTTCTTGGTTGATTTAGCAGGAGAAGCCTTGAGTGAACTAAAATCAAAGGCTGGTAGGGGAACTACCACTTTCCTCTTCCTCAAAGATTGATCAAGCAACCATTGAGGCATGTCAGAAGAAGTTTCTACTATTGCAGGAGTTAGGGTCAGACTTGTAGGTGGAGGAAGACTCACTAGTGGAGTGGGAACAGCCACAAGTGTGGTGATGGATTCAGTGAATAGAGGCGCGGAGGGAGGAGGCATATTTATAGTCATTTTAGATCTAGCAGAGAGAGGTGAGAGACCGAAGAAGATACTGGCCATGGTTGATGAAGATGGAGAAAGAGGAGAATCGTTGAAAGGAGGAGGTGTAGATCCTGAATCCAAAGCCTGAGAAGTGAGAGATAAACTTACTTCTGTTGGGCAATCAGCAAAAGGTGAAATTATAGGTTTACTCACCTCTACCTCCAAAGAGATTTCCCCTATTTGTGGTGGGGTTGGTGAATCTGGTATGTTGTTCACCATCTCAACTAGAGTGGCAGATGAAGGGACTTATCGTTCTCCTCCCTTCTTGACAAATTTGACCTTTATAGGCCTCTTAGAAGAGCTCTTGTCCTTTTCCTTTCTGGAGGGCCCCGTTTCCAAAGCAACCAAATTTGAAAAACTCTTTTCTTTGTAACTCATTCCCCAAGAAATTAGCCATGCCTTAATGTGTACGAGAATCGGAGCTGATCTATCCGCAATAGTGGCTTTTTCACTGATAGACCAATCAATAGCTGGGAAAATGTATTGATCCTCATTCAGTCTATCGTATGAAGCATCCAGAACACTTTCATTGTCACCAGTACCCATTGGGATGTCAGCGAGCTCAAGTGTCTAAATCTCTTCAAGTGTTAACCTACTATGATCCTTTCTACAGATAGCAACTTCATCACTAAGATCAACCCAGATGTCTTCTATGCTAGGCACATGTAGGTACAGGGTTCCATATGACTTAAGAACTCCTCAAAATTTAAACTCATCCCTGTGCTTCTTTAACTTCTCCTGAATCTCGTGCACTACGTTCTTGGCTTTTACCACCGTTGAGCAGGTATACCTTCCAATAGAAATTGAGAAGGATACGGAAGCCTTGTGCTTACTCTGTTGGAACTTGTGGAAATCTAATAATTGCCTGACCAACTCCGTCAGGATCATCTTGTCTCCTGGGTATCTGGGAAATCGGAAAGGATCACCTAGGTACATGACCAATTGAAGGTATGTGAACTTCTTAAATTGCAAGAAGACAAAACCCCATTTTGAAACTTCATCCCATGCCTCATTAGAGACTCTTTTTTTCCTCGGTTCAGGGTTCATCCTGCAGATGTTCTCGTAAAATAAAGCATCATTTACTCTTCTGAATTGGTCCTTGGACCCCTTCCTTGTTAGCTAAGGAAAATACTAATAATTGTGTTCAGCTACCTTATTCCCCTTTGTGTCCAATCCGGGATAATTCCTCATACCAGATGCCTGCATAGGTGACATATGAGGACATATAAAACTTTCCCGTAGACCAGACTGTTTTCATCTGGGAGTCTACCTCATCACTGATAATACTACCCCAATCAATCCCCTATTGATTCTTCTTAATGATGACCATGAATTGGTACATCCATCCTTGGAAAACATTTGACTCGGGAAATCCAAAAACCCAGCTCAGCAAGGTAATGATATCGTTGATCTCATGAATGAAATCACTTCTAGGAACAAATCTTGGAAACCTAGAGACAGCGGGCTTGGCCTTGATCAAGAACTTCTTATTCACATGTTTAATACAATCTTCCTAGTCATTGTCCAAGGCTTTCTGAGCTTATTTAAGATTCACATCCACATACTCCTCGAAGTTAGGAAATCTGAGAAGGTCATCGAAGTAACCTCTGTCTAACTTAACTATGACTTCTCCCACCTGATTTCTCACTAAACGAGAAGTAGAGTCATAATTCGAAGCACATGCCAAGATGAACTCAGGGCACTAAGTAGACATGGGGAATCCTGTTGTAAGAGGGAGGCCACTGCTAGCTATTGATCTCATCCAGGGGTATTGGGAAGAATCCTTGATTCTATTCCAAAAATCTTCCATGTCTATATTTCTGAGTTCTGTATCCCAGATGTCATAATTGCAATCAATGTAGGAAGGAGACTCCACCTTCCTGAATTTTTACTTCATCTTCCCTGACTTATCTGACTTATCCTTTGATGGTCTAGGATCCAACATTAGGAGTCTTAGAGGAGAAATGCCTTGATCACTTCTGATTTGAACACTCGGGCTTGAAAACTTGTTGAGCAACCCCACAGACCTGATGCACTACTGAGTATTTCAGAGGTTAGGCTTTGTTAGAAACTTTACAAAACCTGACAGACAGCTGAGTGTGTTAAAAAATATTAGGTGTTGGACACTTGTAGAAACCCGAAACACTGTGGAAAGTGGAAGATGTTGAACACACCGCCAGACCTGACACACTGGAAATCAGATGTTGGAAGACGTTAGATGCCCGGCACGCCACAAGACCTGACACACTACGGAACTTAGAAATTGCAAAACACCCTACAAAACCTGAAATAGAGTGATTGGGTTTTTGTGATGTCGAGACATGTAAAACTTCTGTCATTTCAAAAATCAGGATTTTTATAGTCTTCTCTTTTTATTTTAAAACACAAAAAGGCATATTCTAAGGCATAAAATAGGAAAACACCCTAAGGGTGAATCCTAAACCACAATTTCTATTGGAATACAACCCAAAATGAAGAACACAATCTAAAACCCCAAACCCTAAAGGGAAAAACAAGAAAGGAAGAAGAACATCAAAAAGGGCACTATAAAAACATATCCAAAAGACCTCATAAGCAGAAGGTAGGGAAAATACCTTCAGCCAGTTCAAAAAATAATAAAAAATGAGTCACGCAATCGAGCATGAGATCAAATCGAGTTTTAAGGTCGAAGGAACATGCACGAGAAAATCCACGCAGCAAAAAGTATGACTGGTAAAAATGACGTGTAAATCCAACTATTTATAAAAACCCCACATTTATTACACCTCACTTGACCCGTGTGCCAACCACCCAAAAAATCGGCATTAATGCCATGTCATCATGCTTGGAGTGTCCGGAAACCTGACACGAAGGATTTCCTACCAATTCGGGTTTCAGGTTTCAGGAAACATGGGACATGAAGCATCGTATGTTTAGATGTTCGAAGTTTCCGAAAACCTGACATAGAACATAATCAGGTTTCGGGTTTCGGAAGTCATGCGACATGAAGCATGCCTTTTGTGAATTATGTTCTGATGCTTCAAGGTCCTGAAAACCTGACGAACTAGCTTTGTATCAGGTTTTGGGTTTTGGGAAACAATTTGCATGAGGCACATATAAAATATGTGATCATGTTGTTGAAACCCGAAAACCTGAAAATCTCCTCAAAAGGGAATTTTGGGATATTTTTCTAAAAAAATTCTATGGTTATCTTAATTTTAGCTGGGATCATTAAAATGGGATAACATATCTGACTTGAGACATTTTATCTTAAGACATGTTTCATTCTCTACCAAGGCTTTCCATTTAACAAAAGTGTCAAACACATCAGATTTGTTTCTAATACAATAAACCCAAACTTTCCTTGTTGAAATATCAATAAAAGTAACATAATAACTTGAACCCCCAAGAGATGATACCTGAGTCAGCCCCCACACATCAAAATGCACCAGCTCTAACTTACTCTCTTTCTTTGTAGGTCCAACCTTGAGAAACTTTACTCACTTTTGTTTCCCATGTATGTATTCCTCACAAAACTCCAAACCTTTTTCTATATATTTGGGAAAATCCTTCTTTATGATCTTTGTGCCCTTATGGCTCATATGGCTAAGCCTATATAATGCCACAATGTTGTATCTACTTATGAAGCCACAATATTACAAACATTAGTGCTATAAGTGGTTAAATACAAGGTTTCATCCTTCTTACCTCTTGCCACCAAAATAGCACCCTTGGTAACTTTCCAAGATTCCGTTATAAATATCACAATACAATCATCATTTCCTAACTGGCCTGCCGATATCAGATTTCATTTTAAAGTAGGAACATGTCTGACATCCTTCAGTAGCCATGTATTCCCATTTTACATCTTAACCTTGATAGAACCTTTTCCAACTATGTTGCAAGGCTCATCATCACCAAGAAAAACATGCCCAAAATCCCCTTGAACATAATCAATAAAATAATGCCTATGTGGAGTAGCATGGAAAGAAGCCCCTGAATTTAAAACCCAAGATTCAACAATATTGTGCAAAGAGATAATCAAAGCATCTTGAAATACATTACCCATTGCCAATTTTTTTTCTGTGTTTTCTTCTTGTTGTTTCTTCTTTTCCCAAAGCTCCAAACAATCCTTCTTTTCATGTCCAGATTTTCCATAGTGCCAACATACTAGCTTGCTTTTGGATTTTGACCTTACATGATCTTTCGATTTTCCACGGCTTCCTCTATTCTTCTGTCTCCCTCTAGTTTCCACTGTTAAATCATTCCTTGAAGTAGAAGATTCCCCAAAACTTTTTCTTCACATTTCCTCGCTTAGAATCACCCCTACAACATCTTCAAACTTAAACTTTGACTTATCTGGAACCAAGTTGCTTACCATCATTACTAGGCTATTCCAACTCTCAGGTAAAGAGCACAAAATTAATAAAGCCCTAACTTCTTCATCAAATTCTATTATAACTGAAGATAGCATATTTACAACCATATTAAAATAATTTAAATGATCTGTTACTGAACCATTCTCAGACATCTTCATATTAAACAAATTTTTCATTAAAAATATCTTGTTAGAGGCATAGGGTTTTTCATACAACTTCCCTAATGCATCAATCAGTTCTTTTGTAGTATTTTCATTTGAAACATTAAATAATACCAAAGATGCAAGACACAACCGGATTGTCCCAAGTTCCTTCCTATCCATCAAATCCCATTCTGCATCCATCATGCTCGAGGGTTTGTTCACCTTCTCAGACAGTGGAATATAAAGATCCTTTTGATAAAGGTAATCTTCCATCTGCATCTTCCAAAGACTGAAATTTTGCCCATTGAATTTATCAACCCTTGATCTTCCATCATCTGCCATAGCTCCCACTCAAGATAAAACTTTCCCTACGATTCAACACTTCAGCAAACCAAACCTCGCTCTGATACCAATTTTTAGGAAATAAGGGATAAAATATGCAGAATAATCCCTCACAGAATTGCAACAGTAGAAATTAATATGCAGAAAATATTATAGATCTCAATTAAAAGTGCAGAATAAAATAACACAACACAAAGAGACAGTATTTAACGTGGTTCACCAAATTTGGGCTACATCCACTAAGAATCACTTGCTCAGATTTTATTACAAGCCACCACTCTCTCAATACAATACCCATATCCGTTTGGAGCTATGGTAAAAAACTCTACAAAATTCACACCCAAATTCAAAACACATCTGCAATGTTACATTATTTTTCTACCATATGCATAAAACCATATAAGTAGACAACTACTTAGGTAGTTTTACAAAACGGTGGGTATTAAAACCATGGATCAAAGCTGACCCATAAACCTATGGGTCAAAAATCCCGCCCATTTGAGAAGAAAACGTTTCCCAGTATATCAAGGACATTTTAAGGCCAAAAATGTTTTTCTTTGGGGCTATGCCCCTGAACCCCCACTACCGGGGGCTGCCAGCCCTGAACCCCAGTGAGACAACTGTGGAAAGTGTATAGTATTTTTAGTGTATAGTCTTCAACACTTTCTCACATGAAAATAGGCTCCACAACCTAACACCTTGATCTTCTTATTTTCAACCTTTATTTTCTCCACATCATTTGTCACCTTTTAGGTTTTCACTATCAGACCCTCAATAATTTTTATTTGAATGCAACCCGCCTACTCATAAATATAAATAATTTTTTGTAGGTTATATGTGGTTAGAAAAAATAGGGGTTGAACCGGTTTATCCTTCCCTTTAGAAGATTGACCACCAATGGATCCAGTAGCCAAGTCATCAAGAATCACAAGAACCTCAACACTAGAATTTTCCTCAAGATTTGAAAAATTTGAATTGTTGGATTTCCCTCTCATCAAATTGATCTTTTCATGTAGAGTTACGTATTTCTCCATGTCATCCTCCTCTTCAGCCCTATTTTCTTGTTTCTATTTTTCTTCCTTATGGATGAAGAAAATTATGGGTTCCCATTTTTTAAGAGGATAATAATGAGGGATTAGTTGAGAGGAGACTCCAATTTCACATTACTAAAATATTTAATAGAGGCCTTTAGAGACATGAACAAGAAGAACGACATACTTAAAAAAATTATGTTGGAAGTGGTTCAAGTGAGAAAGATGTTGTGTATGAATATTTTTGAACTTGTCATCCAAAGTAATGTACTTCAATAATCTATAAACAAACATAATGGCAGGGAAGAGGGAGGTTTGTGTGAAGGAATTCTTCCAACTCATGTATGCATTCACCAAGCCTAAAAACTATTAAATCTCCTCATTCTTACACCATTTATCCTTAAACACTTTAGTCCCCTCCATAGACATCCCTAACTCCAACACAATGGAATTTTCAAATACCTCCAACATCATATATCAAACCACCACCTTCTCACCAACCCATATCTAAGTGATTTTAATTGCCAATGTGGGGTCTAACCCCTTAATCCTCTCAATATAGTTAGTTAAGCACCCTTTCTTCAATATTTTCCAAACAGTTGCATTTCTACAAATATCACTACAGCTAATTGGATCTATTCTCACTATGTCACCCCTCATTTTACTCTTCTTCAATTGAAAATTCTTGAAAAGGGGGATGACCAAAAGAAATAGGTCAAGGGTAGTGAAAAAATTACTCCTAATTTGTAATAAAACATGGGTTGTACAACACAAGTGACCATAATTATTCACATGAGAGCTATTAATGATCGTTTCAAACTCCCCAATATGATTAACAATAAATAACCTCAAAGAATACACATGTGGGAGATACATCAACTTAGTTAGTGATTGGATCATTATGACATTCGACCTTTAGCTTAGATGTCACCTAAATTAGAATACATGACTTATATATCCACATGTTGATTGCAGGAGAATCGACCCCAAATTTAGCTAACATGTCATCACAACCATTTACATATCTATAAATGTGTATAACCCATTTCTGGACTCAAAATCCATTAACAACTATTTTTAGTCCTTTGGAATGTTTGTATAAGACCAACTAGAGGATTTGGTGTAGGAAATACCATTAATAACATTCAAGAAATCATCTTCAACAATTATCTTGTTGATATAAAAGGGTCCTAGCTCTCCGGATGCCCCAAAAAGATGACATAACCTCTATATAATTATTGTATATGATTCCTAGAGGACCAACATATACCAAAAGAAGATGTCCCTTACTGTATTTGATGATCCCACTACCCCAAATCTGATTGGTTTACCCATAGCCATGCCATCGAAATTTACTTTACCCCATCCATGTAAGGGTTTATCCCACCTCATGATAATTTTGACCTTGGTAGTATGGACTGACGATTAAAATTCTAGATTCCAATTGATTAGTAAATTTTTCTCCTTAACAGGGGCCGATTTGGAGTCCTTGTCTTTTAGGACAAAAAATATTCTCTCAAATTAAGAGAACAATGTTTTTAGCAATCCTTAATTAATCTTTTTTCCTATCCCTAAAAAATATATTATTTCATTCTAGCCAGATCACCCAAAAATATGTGGAAGAGTAAGTATACATATTTTCTTGAAATAATCAGAGGCAAAAGGATTCTCCAATTTTATCCAAAATTCCCACACAGAGCTAGGCACAACTCAATACAAATTGAAAAGAGAGAATATTATACAGGATCTTAGAAACAAAGGAACATTACAACAACATATGTTGAGTAGTTTCATTGTCAACTTCACAAAGAACACATCTATTTGGGGAAATAATAACTCATTTATTGAGATTTTCAAATGTAAGAATTTTAAACTAGATATCAACCTAGAAAAATAAATTGATTTTCAAAATATAATTACCATTCTAAAGACCCCATCATTTGAAATTATTTGGAGTAGGAATCTACGAAGGATAACCCATCTTAAAAATATAATCCCCACTATCTGTTTGACTCCAAACCAACTCATCAAGGTTATGTACCGAGATGATATGGACCAAAGAAAGAAGCTAATTGAGATCTTGTCAAGCCTCTTATAATCCTTGGTGATTCCACTGAATTTTCTTCCAATTTCATCCTATCTCACCTCTATCACAGTAGTCCCGAACTTATATCCTGAAGACTCTTTTCAACTACTTGTGGAGTTGGGCCCAAGGGGTATTGAAGACAACTAGAGTGTTAAGAAGTCAAAAATTATCCCAAAACCTAATAGTTCTTTTGTCTCCAATTTTCCATTTTCATCCTCTAACCAGAAATTCCTGGGAATTTATCATAACTTTCCATATTAACAAGCGTTCAGGCATTTCATCTTTGAAACTTATACATGTAATGAATGGTTGCACCCATTGTGTAACTACCCCTTTAACCCCATATATAAAAGGGTTAAACATTTGAAAAACAATATGTAATTTTTTTATGAGAATAAAGAAGGATTAATAAATGTACGTAATATTGAAGGTAAAAGGGAAGGAGATCCGTAGCACTCTGAAGAGCAGCAAGACAAGGTCCATCACGTGGATCCAAGTGGAGGCATAGAGTACACTCCTCAACTAAGGCTAGTTTTGAGAAACACAGTTTGTGTCTAACCCTCATTGTTGAGTATGGTCTCGATGTTGGCTTATATATTTATTTTACAATTTCTATCAATTTATGTATTTATTGATTTATTCATAACATGTAAAAACTGATCTAATTAAAAATATTCCACAACCAATCTATTATTGTGTAAATAAAATAAATATGGAAATAGGCACATGATACATTTAATGAAAAGGGAATTCAATATTTTAGATAGTAATAATTAGCAGTATTCTTCATATCTTAATCATTTTAATTTTGAACATTTCTACATTTTCGACATTTAAAAAAGAGCCACCTCTTAAAGTAAGCATAATTCATGTTTTTACTTTGCATTCCCTGATATTAAGTGTATTGAGATCATATACTTGCATCATTTCTTATACAAACTATGTTGGTCTTAATTGGGATGAAAATTGTGGGATTTCAAGGATGTTTATGGTTGGCATGCTCTTGTTGGTTATTGGGGAGGATTCGAGCATGATGTTGTTGGGATGGAGCATTATAATTCAAAGTTGTATGTCATTGTTCCTAGTGACTACAAAAAACCACACTGAAAGTCTATAACATTACTACTAGTTTGTAAGCCTTATACTAAACAAAATCAGTATTTTCCTATCTGTGGTCTTAGTTCTCATTTGTCTCTTCTTATTTCTCATTATCCATTTTCAACAAATACTCACAAATCACATTTAGAAATAGATTCAATAGAGAGAAGTCTGCATGTTTTTCATAACCATGTGATATAATGCATGTAAATATATCAATCCTCATTCGGAATGACTTCAATTCACTCCCTTAGAACTCTAGAGGTTCATTCAATTCCTTCCCTCCCTCTAGCCCACCATTCATTGTTCAAATGGTTCCCTAACGCCCTTTATTGGCAGTTGTTACCTTTACAGTCACTCATTAGCATTTATCATGTTCTCATTTTTCTTTAACCCTTCAACACCACTCATTGTAAAGGGGATTGACCCCTAACGTTCCCCTCATTGTAATTGCCTCGTCTAGTCACCAAATTCTCTTTTCTCTCCTAGTCTGTTCCATCACTCCCAACCTTCTTGTAAATTTTACCACTCTCCATCTCCTCTTTGCCCTCTTAATATCTTTAATGTCTTCATGCATACCCTCTTTTCTATTTTCCCGTCATCCTAGTATCCTCCTTTCATGGGCATACAACATTTTTCCAATCGATGTCATTCCTCCCCTTCTTTCTTCTTGAACATACTCTACCATTTCATTTCCACTTATTACACCCTTCGTATTCCCTTCCTTCTAACTCAATTTTCTTTGTTCTCTATTCTCTTCCCCCCCGTGTCTAGTTTCCTCCATTGTATCTCTTCTTCCCCTTTTTCCATCACGTTCCTCCTTACTTCCCAATCGATACATGGTTGTTCAGAGTTTGTCCTGTCTTTTTATCATACCACCCTCACATGAATATCCATACAGTCTGTTCCATAATCGTGGCTGGTCTCCTCGAAATTGACACGATTCTTTCAATCTTCGCACGTGTAGCGTTCATCTCTTTCCTCTCCATAATTTCCATGGTTCTTTGACCACTTCCGCTTTTCTCTACCACCGACCTTTTGTTCATTCTGTATATATTCTCTTCCTTTTCTCATCCTCTTTTACACTTTTCCGCGCCCTCATCGTTTCTTTTTTTTTTTCCTCCGTTCTACTTTTCTGTCATCCTCTTTCCATTTCATCCATTTCCCCTACTCCACCTCATGTTCTACTTCTCATTTATCCTTCCGTCCTCTTTTCTTGCCACGTCATTCCCTTTACTATTGTGTTGCTTCCTTCATTTTGAACATCTCCTCTATTTTATCCCCTCCACCTCACTTGTCATTTTTTTGGTGTTTACCTGGTTACTTCATAAGTCCCTTCATCCCCTATCATCACTATCTTTATTCTATTCTTCATCCTTTGTTCCCCTCCCTAGTCCGTACTCTTCTCATAATCAACCTCCAATCTTATCAGTCCCTTTTCTCTTTCCCCACACCCTCACACCTAGCATTCAAGGTCGATTGATCCTCCTCCATTTGCGTCGTGCAGTCATTCCAATCTCTTCACTTCATTATCGTCCGATTCTCCACGAATCCATTTCCCTTATTTTCGAGAGTTCTGTCGTATATTTTCCTTCTCGTCAGTCCTCTCAAGGGGGCATCACCACATCTATCCATAATCACATCTTCTCATGACATTTTTTGTCTTGGAGGATACTATGACATCCGTCACTCACCACTTTCTATTCTCCCAACAAAACATTCGCTCTACCTTTTAAAAAGTAGATTGAATTCTTCCCCCCCCCCCCTACCCGTCTACTTTCTTTGAACAGGACACTCCTTCATAGTACCCCTTCCAAGAGGGGCAAATGTAGACAACCCCAATTTCACATCTATCCTAAATCAATTAATTCCCCTTCCTCATTTCCCACAAAAATACACTTCGAATTAATCAAATATAATTTGATTAATTATCCATTTCAAAAATCTAAAAAATAACCCAATCCTCATCACATGTCATTTTTATCCATGTTTTTCTACTATTGAATTAAAAATTCAAATTCAAATCCTCACCCACCATTTGTGGTCCCCACTCACCTAAAATCCTCCACTTATGAATTAAAAATATAATTCAAATATTCACCCATTCTTCGTAGCCCCCACTCATCTAATCTTGCCCACATTTTCAAACCACTCACCTAATCCTGCCCACATTTTCAAACCACTCACCTAATCTTGCCCACATTTTCAAACCATGATTACGTAAATTAATCTAAGTTAATCACTCCCTCAGGGCTATAAATACAAACCTTACCCCTCCCCCTCTAAAACACACGGAGAATAAGCTTGCATGCCATATCTAAGTTCTTGCATCCTTTAAGCAAAGAACATCCATTTGCCTCGTCCTAATGCCAAAATAGCCTCATAATCCTTTTTTCCCATCCAGTGCAAAGTAAGAAGATCATTGTTGCAAGCAGGTCTTGCTTTCGTCTGAAGAAGAAGCACCTACATATCACCAAAATCAGGACTCAATCCAAGTTTCCTAGCCCATTCTGAGGTTTGCTACGGAACGCGAAGGAGGAGGTACGATTATTGGTATTTTATTTCCTTGTTAGTAGTGTATTTTTCCTAGCTTACATATAGTATCATTTATTGCATTTTTTCAGAGCAGGTTCTTACTACCATTTATATTAGCATATGTATTTTTGATAAATCTATATAAAAGGTATCGAGAAATATCATTCTTGAGGCATCTATACTATTTATGTCTCAAATCTAATATATGTGCCTCGAGAATGATACCTCTCGATGTATTTTACATAGGTTTATCAAAGATAGGTATGCTAGTAGCGCCTGTAGCTGTATAATATAAAAGTAACTATTTATTTCTCATAAAAACATGTTTAATATAAGTAATTACAACATTCATTTTAATTTCATTTAATACATAATTAACTTGGGAAATAGAGATCAACACAATATCAATTAAACAAAATTTGCAATATGATATATATGAAGAATAAAAACAAATTTGTGATATTTAAATGCTATACATTTGATCCTCTAACAATTGAAGTCTTTTTTCTTCCTCTTTTATTTTATCTACTAATTTTCTATTCTTCAATTTATCATACCGGTCATATGTGACAAGAGGTGAGATCCTCAATCCATGTAATGACTTGACACGACATATAGCAAAAAAATGCCATACCTTGTCTTTTTATATTATAGATGTCCTATATCAATCGTGGCTTTGTTAAGTGTTAGGCCTTGTGATTTTTGGATTGTCAATCCCCATGCCAATTTCATAAGTAATTAATAAGCGCATCCTTTTCTTTAAGGATGATTGGAATTATAGTTGGATTTTCATCAATAAAAAGAATTTACCTATGTAGTCATCGAATTGAACCATTACATATATAAGTGGTTCAAGGGGTACCAATCCCGATTTGTAAACAATGCTTCGAACAAATCCAAATGTTCCATTGACAAGACCTACTTCAGTCCGTAACATTTGTGGCAAGAATCACCCTTGCACCAATAGAGATCAATAGTTGAACTTGCAATTGTTTACCATCCAATCCCACAATAATATTGTTTTGTCATGTCAGCTAGTTGCAATGCATCATTCAACGGTTTGATTCAATGTATATAATTTTCTCTTATTATGTTCACCCACATCATCATTTGTTGAAAATAAATGCATATCTATTCATTAAATTCCTCCTTTCCAGTTGTTTGAAGTGAAGCATTTGTTCTAGTCATCAACAACCGTCAACCTTCAATGATTGGATTGGCATCTCATGGAGGTTTTCCTTATAACTTAGCTTGTGTTGTATTTTCATATGGAGGTTTATGTTTCACTGGAGGTAATTTTCCCAAATCCCCAACGAAAATCATAGACCTACCACCAAAGCACATATTGGCATTTTCGAGAATCTATGTTTTGAATCATGTTTTGACCTATATAGCTCATCTCATGAATCAAAATATATATAACATGTCACATTTCTTCTTGAAAACTCATTAACCTTATTCCTTATAATTTTTCAATAGCATTCACAAGGTTTTATGTATTTTTGATGCATCGATGTTAAATGTTGCAACTCCAGTTGGAGAAAGCAATAGAAGGGGGATACAAATTGTGGTTGTGATAATTTTAAAACTTCTAGTTTGATTCCTCCGATAAAATAATATTTCCTTATACCTTTCATTCCTTGGATTATCATATGCAGTGGAGGTGCACTTTGTCATTGATGATAATTTCACTAAGGTTATTTTTTTATTTTTCGCTAAGGTTATGATAGATAAAATTAGAGGGTGGTACTTCTTCCATTGCAAGAAAACAATTATCTTTAGCCACACTAATGAATTTAATAGCTTTTTTCATGTGTTTTTCACTAGGATAATTTGCATTCCATATTAGAAGGGGGTTGTGTTGTGGTTGTGATAATTCTAAAAGTGCTAGTTTATTTCCTCCAACAAAATATGATTTCCATGTTCCTTCCATTCCTTGGATTATCCTATGCAATGGAATTGCACTTTGGTTGATAATAATTTCTACTAATTATATCAAATGTTATTTTTTTATTTGTCACTAAGGTTGTGGTAACTATTTAGTTGGAGGGTGGTCCTTCTTCTATTGCAAGAAAATAATCATCTTTAGCCGTGCTTATGAATTTTATAACTTTATTCATTTAGGATAATTTACATTCCAAATTGTTTTCCTTTTAATATCCCTTCGACCCAACATATCAATCTCGTAAACATGTAAAAAAATTGTGTAAACCTAATATGATCTCCAATTCATTTTTAATAGTGTTTTATTGAATAATATCATCATTTCATCCTCATTTTCTCTTTGAATGTTATTGTTTGTTTCAATAACCCTCTATGTAATCCACAAATTATATTGAAATTGAGCCCAATTGGATTTTATAATATCATCCTCAAGTCCAATGTATCTCTCAATATTATGTAATGGTTTGTATAATACTAACTTTGATTAACGTAAATCCAAAAATAATAATATCTTGTTGTGGGATGCCACAAAAATTGTTGATGAATTACGCAAAATTAATTATCTTTAGCCATGCTTATGAATTTAATTGTGTAATTCATCAATTGTATTGGTAAATCTTGAATGGTCTTCTTTACAAAAATTGTTGATGATTTTTGAGCTCGATTTCACATTTATCTTGTTCATGGAAAGATACCTAAACATATGATGTTTTCCAAAATAGATATCTTTATTTATCGTATTAGATATTTTACATATTCATGTAGATGTATGTGTTTAAATCATGGTTCTAACCAGTCACACCTTCCATCAGGGAATAGGGTTAGGAATGTCGTGTCTAATAAACTTTTTTTCACGTAATCATTGAGTGGAGATTTACAGATTTGTGGCCAAGCTATTAGTTCGCTAGGATCTGCATTGGATTATTTACCTAAGAATGATTAAGATCTTTGAGTTTCATTTCATCAATCTTCACGTCTTTAAATAGAACTTATCATGTCTAATCTTATATTTAAGTGCATTATATACCCACTCTTTATTCACAGTACAGTTGTATGTAGTTCCACATTGTTGAAATTTCTTCATACTATGATAATCAAAAGATTTAAAATATTATGTGGTAAAACTTTTGCAATTTCATTGACTTCTTGTGGAAAAAAATGTTATTCCCTTTGTATTTTTAGTATCCTCTTATTACATGGGTTACTTGTAGAATTGGATTCACGTGCAATTAACATATTTTCCACTTGGGTCAATTTTGTTAGTTCAAGTGGTTGTGGACCAAGTTCCATGTTATTATCTTCAAAAAACCGATGGACATCGTTCTCTTCTTAGCATCTATTACAAGCAGGTCCTTGAAGAGCTCCAACATGACTCTCTTGACAATTATAAGACATGTGTGGAGATGGAAGTTTATCTAAGTCACATCTAAAAGGTAATTATATAGTCTTGAAATCTATCTCAACAATATTTTTTGTCCTCTTCTTCTTAGCTTTGATTTCATCTCTTTTGTTGATCATTGTTGTATCGCATCGTATTTCCAACATCAAAATCAATTTCTCTATTATCTAGAGTTTGTATCACACAATCTATGGTTAACAAATTTATTCCTTTATAATTAACCTCAACATTAAAGTAATTTTGATGATGCATTTGAACTACTTGACGATTTCATTTTTATAATTGTTGTCTTTCTTTCTCAATGAATGTATCTAAATTTGTTTATCTTTGTAATCTTCTTCTTTATATATGTTGATCATCTTGCGATGTTTGACCACAATATATTACCATTTCGTTTGCATGTCGTCTCATTTGTGCTTCTAGTTCTTTAACTGACATTTATGTTCTACATTTAGCACATATTTCTCTAATTTCACCCTCATTTTTTCATTACCTTTGTGTGAAAATTCTATTGCAATCACTGATTATTAATCTCCTATCTTAAGTGATTATTTAACTTATGAAAACTAATTCACAGCTAATATCGAAAAATAACACAACTGCAACTTCACTAATAAGAATACGGAAAGAAATGCGTAACACAATGAACACAATATTTTCGTACAAATTGTCCCTAGAAAAACCCCTAAGGGAAAACCAGTTCTACATATGAGAAATTATATTAACTTCAGCAAATTAAGAGATACAAAGATTCCTTGCCTCTTACTGGTAGAACTTCGACAATCTCCCAACCTCTCCCACTGATATTCCCCCACTGTTATCCCCTACACTATCATTGCGCCCTTGCTAACACTGCAAACTTACAAACTCATTTGCTAGCATTGCAAATGCTTCTCCAAAACTTATACTTTCCAAATGCCCAATGACCTCCTTTTATACTACTCTCATTGTAACACCAACGACCGAGATCAATTCTCAATCGACAGATGAGATACATAACAACTTAACAACCATAAGAAATTTGGTTGCAAGGTGTCACTAAAGGAAATCAATAATTAGAAAATAATTAATATAATGTAGCCAAATTATGAACAAACCAGATATACTGCAAATAATATGAACTCCAAAAGAAAATAGATCTCCTTCTTTGTTATTGAATAATGAATTACAATGTTTCCTAAATAGGAAAACAACTCCCAACTCGAGTTGCCAAGTAAACTCTAGCTAACTCTAACTAAATCTACTCTAGGTGGTGGAAATTACTATTTTTAGCAGTTTACTAGAACCTGCTATTCTTAGTAAGTTCGCATGCTTATTCCTACGGGCACAGAAATTTCCATGCATCTTCTACATCCCTAAATTAGAGGAATTGCCAAATTTTCTAACTCATGATGCAACTAATAGACTATAATTAACTAACGCTCAAACATAGGAAAAAACCAAACTATAACTTAAATCCTTATTTTTGGCCTCAAGATGGTGGATTTAGGGCCCAAAAATGTGTTTAAAACTTGCCCTAGCTAGTAGGGTGGGTTTTCGCTACATTCGTCTCATCGAAACACGTGATTTCAAAAAAAAAACGGACTCAAACGGACACCCGGAGCTCAAGTTATGACCTTGTCAAGTTCCTGCTAATTCTGGCGCATCATTCTCCCCTGCTTGAAAAAAATGCAACTCCTGCAAGTTGTCTTCTTCAAAATGATTCCATTTATCTGCATCCAACTTCTTAATCTCCCACTCTGTGACACAAGTATTGTCCTCGTGTTCCAGTCCTTTCCAATGTACCAAATATTTGTTGTATTTCCTATGTCAAGTGTGCATTATTATCTTGTCTAGAATCTGATCCACTTCTTCTTTCTTCTTCACCGGAACATGTTGCATCCATTCTACTACTTCATCAATAACATCCCCTTCTGCACCATCCCCATGAAAAGAATACAAATCTGAAACATTAAATACTGGAGAAATATCAAAGTTCCCTGGCAATTCTACCTCATAAGCATTATCGTTTATTTTTTCACGAGTTTACAGGGACCAATCTTATTTTACTTCAGCTTGTTATAGGTTCCTCTTGGAAACTTTTCCTTCTGCAGATATACCATAACCAACTCACCAACTGTAAATACCTTTCTCCATCTGTGCACATCTACTATTTCCTTATACTTATCATTACTATTTTGCAGCGTCTTCCGCACTTCTTCCTACAATTGTTGTATATGTTCAACAAATGCTTCTGCATCATCACCGACTCTGCCATCAACTAGTAGTTGTACCAAATCTAACACCCCATTTGGATTACTCCCATACATAACTGAAAATGGAGACTTTCCCGTGGATCTGTTTATGGAACTGTTATATGCAAACTCAGCTTGTGGTAATGCTAAGTCCCATTGTTTCGGCTTTTCCCCAACGATGCACCTTAACAGGTTTCCCAAACTCCAATTTACCACCTCTGTTTTCGCATCAGTCTACAGATGATAGGCATTGTTGAACTATAGTTGAGTTCCAAATTTCTTCCATAAAGTCTGCCAGAACTGACTTAAGAACCTTGTGTCCCTATCTGAAGTAATGGTTTTTGGAACACCATGCAAATGAACAACTTCTCTGAAAAAAAAATTTGCTACGCCTATTGCATCACTTATTTTCTTGTAGGCAATAAAATGAACCATCTTAGAAAACCTATCAACAACCACAAAAATTGAGTCATTACCTCATTGTGTTTTTGGTAATCCCAAAACAAAGTCCATACTCAGATCTGTCCATGACCCTTTAGGAACAGGCAACGGCATATACAACCCTGTATTCTATGCATGGCCTTTCGAGACTTGGCAAATTCGACATCTCTCCACATATCTTACCACATCTCTTTTAAAACTTTGGCCAATAGTATTTGTCTGCTATCAAGGCTATCATCTTATCTTTACCAAAATTCCCAGCCAACCCTCCGCTATGCAACTCTTTCACTATATTCTCTCTCATAGACCCAACTGGGATACATAGTTGGCGTCCCTTGAATATGTAGCCATCCTATAAAATATACTCATCCAGGACATCTCCTACATTGTCTGAAAATGGACTAATTAATCTTTCAACAATATCCTTGAAATCAAAATCAGAAGAATACAACCCCTTTATTGCTTTAAAACCCAGCACCTCATTTTCCATAGTTGTAAACAAAGTCACACACCCACTCAATGCATCTGCAACTTGATTTTTTTTTCCAAATTTATGTTTTAGAGAAAAAGTATATCCCTGCAAAAATGATACCCACTTTGCATGCCTACTATTCAACTTCTTTTGGGTATTCACATACTTCAGGGCTATGTGGTATGTAAATAACACAAACTCCTTAGGCACTAAGTAATGCCTCCAATGCCTTAATGCTTGTATAATTACATAAAACTCCACATCATAAGTAGAGTAGTTCTTTCTTACCTCATTCAGTTTCTCACTAAAGAAAGCTAGTGGCTTTCCTCCTTGACTTAGAACAGCTCCAATACCCACATGTGAGGTGTCACAATCAACCTCAAACACTTTATCAAAATCTGGTAGTGCCAAAATGGGTGCCTCTGTCACCTTCTTCTTCAAGAATTGAAAACTATCCTCAGCTGCCTTTGTCCACAAAAACTCCCTTCCTTTTGTGCAATCTGTTATAGGTGCTACAATACTGCAGAAATTTTTAATAAAATTTATGTAGAATATTGCTAGACCATGAAATATTCTTACCTCTGTTATACTCCATGGAGTAGGCCATTCAATAATTGCCTTTATCTTCTTTGAGTCCATATATACCCCATCTGCTAAAATAATAAAGCCCAAGAATACCAAACTCTCTTGCATGAATGTTCACTTCTTCATGTTTGCATAGAGTTTCTCTTTCCTTAACACTTCAAATACCAACCTTAGATGCCTCAAATGTTCTTCTTTAGTTTTACTAAAGATCAAGATATCATCAAAATAAACCACAACAAACTTACCATTATAATCCCGTAGCACGGTGTTCATCAATCTCATAAAAGTACTAGGTGCATTGGATAACCCGAATGGCATCAGCAACCACTCGTATAATCCATTTCTTGTCTTGAATGTTGTTTTCCACTCATCTCCTTCTCTGATCCGAATCTGATGATAACCACTTCGAAGATCAATCTTGGTGAAATACTTATATCTAACAAGCACATCCATCATATCATCAAGGCGAGGTATTGGGAACCAATACTTGATTGTAATTTTATTGATCACTCTGCTATCCGTGTGCATTCTCCATGTTCCATCCTTCTTTGGTGTTAATAAAGTTGGTGTTGCACACAGACTCATGCTCTCCCTTACGACCCCCTTTCGCACGAGCTCTGCCACTTGCTTATTCAACTCTGCATGCAATGTCGGGCTCATCCTATAAGCCGCTTGATTTGGGAGTGAAGACCCTGGAATCAAATCAATATGGTGTTGAATATCTCTTTTGGGCGGTAATCCATCTGGTAGCTCGTCAGGAATAATATCTAAAAATTCTTCTATTAATTCTATTGTTTCTATTGGTATTTGTGCACTTATAGGTTCATCCTTATTTGCAATTAGTGCATAACAAAAACTGGTTTCATTTGCCTCCTTCACAAATTCCTTTGCAGAAAGCATATTTTTATCCTTTCCCTCTTCTTTAAGAGGTAGTAACACTATTTTTGTGCCATCCTTCCAAAAAGTATAAGTATTTTTTCCCCCATCATGAATAAGTTTTCTCTCAAATTGCCATGGTCTTCCTAGTAGCATATGACATGCATCCATAGGAATAACATCACACCAAATCTCATCCTTATAACTGTTCCCAATAGAAAATCTTATTAAACATCTCTTATCAACGATAACTTCATTACCCTTCTTAAACCATGCAATACGATAAGGGTTAGGATTCTTCACACAATGCAGACCTAATTTATCGACCATCTCATTTAAAAGCATGTTCTCACAACTACCACCATCAATAATAACATTACACACCTTTCCTCTTGAAGTGCATCTTTTTTCTGAAAATATTTGTACGC
This sequence comes from Taxus chinensis, assembly GCA_019776745.2. Taxonomy (NCBI): domain Eukaryota; kingdom Viridiplantae; phylum Streptophyta; class Pinopsida; order Cupressales; family Taxaceae; genus Taxus; species Taxus chinensis. The sequence goes on from CM034152.1 coordinate 167,512,682, forward strand.
AGCCATGCATCCCCCTTGACCTCCTTTCTTGGAGCAATCATCATCCTCTTGATCATCATATTTTCTCCAAAATTTGGTGTAATTTCTAGGTCCTGTTAATCTTCTACTTGTTCAACTTCAACAAGATTTACTCTTAGAGCATCTCTTTGCCTTTTTTCATGTGCATAAGTATGTGGTAATTCAAAAGTCTGATGCCCTTATTCACCACCTCTGTAACAAACAAATGGTCTTCATGGATCCTCCCATCCTCTATCGCCATCATATCCTCTACCCCTAGAAAATCCTCTACCTCTTTGTTGATTCTGGAAATCTTGTCTCATATCCTCTTGCTTTTCCAATCCATGAGATGATTCTCTCCTACCTTGGCTGAAACCCAGCTCATCCCCGAAAGAAAGATGAGGCCCCCCTATTCATTCTAAGTGATCTCCTAAAACTTTGATGATTTTGTTTTTCCATCGGCTTTTAAGGCTAATTGATAGAAATCCTCCATGCTTTTAATCATATGCATACTTATCTCATCTTGAATAGAATATTTTAATCCATTAACATACCTTGTAGCGATTTGTTCCTAAGTTTCTTCATGCTCTACACGAATGAACAACTTGTAGAACTCATTTGTGTATTATTGCACTGTTTGTAAGTTTTGTCTGAGATTATGAAACCTCCTATAAAGGGTTTGTGCAAAATCCATAGGGAAAAATTTATCTTTCAGCTTCTTCTCCATCTTACTCCACGTCCTAATTCTTTCTTTCCCCCTTTCTTGGCCGACTCTTTCTGTAGGTGATCCCACCATAACATAGCATGACCTTTCAATTTCCGTGCATGTAAATTTTACCTTCTTTTCTTTCTGACATAGCCTTCCACTCAAAAAAAATTCCCATGCTAGTCAACCAGTCTATCAGCTCATCTGGTTTTAGACTACCACCATACTCTGAAACATCAACTCTTATCCCATCATTCTTTCCTTCTAATGCTCGAAGCATCCTTTCTTCAAAAGCTAATGGTGGTGCTTGCGTTTCCTCCTCTTCACAAACTTCTTCTTCATCTGTGTCATCTCCAACTTGATTCCCTCTCTGGGTTATCATTGCAGCAAGCGCAGTAACTTGTCTCTATAGATCTTGCATATTTCTATTCATCTGGGCAATACCGCCTCCTCTTCCTCTTCCCCTTCCTGCCATTTTCTTTTTTAAATACTTTGAACCTCGCTCTGATACCAGATAATGTAGCCAAATTATGAACAAACCAGATATACTGCAAATAATATGAACTCCAAAAGAAAATAGATCTCCTTCTTTGTTATTGAATAATGAATTACAATGTTTTCTAAATAGGAAAACAACTCCCAACTCGAGTTGCCAAGCAAACTCTAACTAACTTTGACTAAATCTACTCTATGTGGTGGAAATTATTATTTTTAGCAGTTTACTAGAACTTTCTATTCTTATTAAGTTTGCATGCTTATTCACATGTGTTTGTCTCATCGAAACATGTGGTTTAAAAAAAGGACTCAAACGGACACCCAGAGCTCAAGTTATGACCTTGTCAAGTTCCTGTTAATTTTGGCGCATCAGATGTTTCCTGTTATGCTTTCCTAACATGTCCTAATTTGGATGTTAGCCTATGTTTTCAAAAAGGTTGTTAAAGAAACATAACAAGGGACCCCCAATGTATGTTGACCATATGCATCTTGCGACGATGTAATTTTCCTATAAGAAATGTCAAATATAAATGTTTGATATTTCTATAGTGAAACCGTGAAATCATATTTTGTATATGCTTGGAAAAATGTTTTGTTATAAATTCCAAGGAACTATGGTTCCATGATATTCTTTTTCATTTTTGTGAGTGGATGAGATGTTATTTTATTGGCATTTGTATGTTGTGTATTTTTAAGCAATGATTAACGTGGATATGTGCATTTGAACATTTCTTTATAGGTGGTGTGCGTTTCTTTCATCGAAGGACATGGATATAGCTTATTTTTGAATATGCAATTAAGAATTTTTTGTTTGATAATTTTGTCTTTGATATCGTTTTATTTGTGAGAGGAACATTATTGAATTGTCACAACTTTCCTGTATAATAACGATTTATATAATGACATCGATGAAGAATTGTTGTGTTAGTAGAGAATTGATGTATTGTTTTTTTTTTTTGTAAATGCGATCATTTGTGTACAATTTTTCATTGTGGTGACTCCTTTGGTAGGAAGAATTTTTATTATGAAAATATGCAGATATTTGATTGGGTTATTTATGTAAATGAATTTATAAACTGCATGGTGTTTTGATTATAATTTTGAAAAAAGTATTAAAAAATCAAACACAAGGTCATAAATATGGAAACACAAACCGTTTTTATAAATTCCTATTCACTTTAGTTCATATCATATTTTGAGTATCCTTCATAATTTTTAGAATCTCTATACTATATGATTATTTACTATTACATGTACATGGAGTTTTAAATAATATAAATAATTGGATGATTTTTTGAAAATACTTTATAGGCATGGCTCCACCAAGATTAAAATTTGAAAATGAAGAGGAAAGAAAATCATATCAAAGAGAATATGAAAGAAATTATCGCAGAAGAAGACAACAAGAAATGATAGATGTGCAACGAGAGGAAAAAAGGAAACATCGAAATGATATTGATAGAAGAGGGTTTGCAGAACAAAGGGCTGAATTGACAAATGGAAAAATAAATGCAGAGATACGTGTTGTAATATATATCTTTCCCCCCAGATAGATATAGACAAGCAAAAGAATATGAAAATCACAGAAACTCAAAGCCCGATGTAAATGTATGCGCCAAAGAACAGGCAAAAAAGTGTCAACATGTAATTTTCAACGCCTATGGCGCATCTTTGGGAGGCGCAACATTTTGAGCGCTGACAGGAAGCAAACCCTGGCACAGATATTCAGATGGCCATAACTTTTCACAGGGAGATCGGATTCATGCAAGGTTGGACTTTTCGGAAAGCTAACGAGGTCCTCTATCCAACTACAACTAGATATCTTTAATTAGGTGGGAAAAAGTTCTTAAAAATGCAAAATATAGTTCACCACTTTTTGGGTTTGCTAGGGTTCTCACCTACCACCATAATGAGATGAATTAAATGCAACCTAGAGGTGGTTGGGGTAGATTTGGAATTCCTCTCTTTTCTCTCTCATTCTTCCTATAAATTGTAAGGAGGGGATTTTTTCTAGAGGTTGGACATTCTTGTTTTGCAGTGATCAGAAGCTTAAAGAAATTCAAGCACCTAGTCTCAAACAACAAGATCTAATTATTGGTCTCTCATGCGGTAGTCAAGGACTTCCTTCTAAACAAGGATCTGAATGAGAAACGTGCGGGATGGATCACTTGTGTCATGGAATATGACATCGAGATCAAGGTCACAAAACTAGTACGTGGAAAAGGACTATGTGAACAACTGCCTTTGAGTCGGCATGTTGAAGCAGGTGATGAAAAAGAGACTGTCTTGGTACTACAAGATGGTCAAGAATAGGAAAATGATGATGTGCCCACTCCTTGTTGGACTCAGAATATGATACACTTCCTACAGGCAGGTCTATGCCCTCCAGAAATGAGCAAAGAAAAAAAAAAGGAAAAGAACATGGAAGGAACCATCTAGGCCATGGGGCATTGTCTCTCCATCCAATATATTAAATCTCCATTCTTCTCTATAGGAAATCTCCCATATGATTTTCTAATCATATTAAGGAGTTACATGAGAAACAAATTAGGACCTCCTACTCTTTTGGGCATTATTTACCTTATTTTCATAATATGTAATTATGGATGTTTTGTTGTATACAAATTAAGAAAATAATAATTTGGTATAGAAATAAGTTAAAAAATTATCTCCTGGCCAGTGAATTAAATGATCTCCATGTGAGTGGTGGGCGTTCCTTTCTCCTATTCCTTTCCTATGTTATGTGTATGTAGATTTTTGACCATACATAACTAATTTGATTATTAAATCCTTATTTTGAACATTTCATGACCCAAATTATCAACAAGGACTATTTTTTCTTATTGGTGAAGAGTAGAGGCAATATCTACCTTTAAATTCTCCTTGAAAATTTTCCATCCAATGTAATGTTTACACTACAATAAAAATGAGCAACTTGAAGAGGACTTTCATGAGACCTAGTATTATAGTCATTGATTTGAATAATACCATGTTTCCCCTCCTCACATATATATGTGGATGATTTTTATTTATATGAATCACGTGTATTTCTATGATATTCACCACATTAAACCATTTTATTGGCATCATTACATGGTAGGGGAGAGGAGCCTTTTAGAAGTGATACACCCTAAGTTAAGGGGTCCACAAAAATCAATTTTTATCAAATGGGATTGTGAATTTTCACTAATGTATCGTTCATATTTGTTTAGCTTTATTTTTTCTTGTAATGTTTGATCGGAGGGAATCCATATTTTGAATTGATTTTTAAAATAATAAATTTGAGTTACACTACAACCCTGGTGGAAACCAATATTTTAATCTGGGTGAAAATGCCTTGAACATTGAATTTTGTAGACTTATGACATGGTGAGAGTTCTTACATGTCATGATTTGATTGGCTACGGTACGACAAAACAGGGAAAAGTACATGGAGCGTGGGAATCTACAAGGCAAATCTTCTCGCACCGACCTCCCAAGTCTGCCCGAGGGTAGTGGTGGTTATGGAATATGTGATGATGATACAGACAATTAGTAGGCAATCTAATGTCATTCAATACGCATTAGCGGAAATTTACGAGTATAAGAAAAGAAGGCCCTCCTAACTGAACTTGGTGTGATAGATCGGTCAGCAAAGGAATGAGATTGCTCGAAGGCTACAATCATATTTGAGCACTCGGACGTGATTCGGATCTATAGAGTTGTGGAATACGTGGAAAATGATCCGCGATAGTTTCGTGTATTCTCAAGACAGGTCATATGGTGGATGGTAAAAATAGTAATTATGTGGACGATTCTCTGGCCTACGTCCAGAAATTCCCTAGCTCTGTTAGCTGCTGTGTCTCGCCAGGATAATTGTTCGATGATGGAGGTGATGGAAGTGGGGTAGACCGGCATACTAGTGTGCGTAGGCCAGTTGTCTATGTCTAATCTCTGGATTTCGTTGGGCTGCGAGAGTTGGGTCACAACCGTAGATTCTTAGTTGTTGTGGACCCATTATGGTCATGCGTGAAATCAAGTATTAATCCCTAATATCCAATAATCGTATGTTTTCTCATCTTCTATATTTAGGATCAATAACTGTGTGATTTTCTCGGAATATCTTACAGGAATTTGTGCAACCTAGATTCTTAGGCTGGTATCTATATCTAGAAGAGTGTCTCTTGTGTCTGGCTATGGGACTAAAGGATCACAACTAAAGGTTTGTTCTGTTTTTGACCCTCTAACAAGTCTATGAATGTTACTTAGGGTAATCTGTAGTTCGGTTGATTTGACCAAAATGTGTGTGCTTGGTTGTCTTCTATGTTTAGTCCGCTCAACTGGGAATTGATTTGTGCAAGCTTACTGTTGTTCGAAATACTTGAATCCTAAGATTTTGATCTATATTAGTTATCATTGTGATGAGATTGGGCTGAGGAATGATTGGCTCGAATAAGTATTCCCTGGGCTCTCTAGGTCCCGTGATTGTCATATAAAAGCAACAAAGTAAAGCGAACTATAGTAAAATAAAATTTACCTATGTGAAGTATATCTATAGCATATATAACTTCTCTATTTATTTATTTTTGTTTTCTGATAAGCTTTACAAATTTAAGAAAGCGGCTATTTAAAATATCTAGAAATGACAACTAAAATAATCAATTTAAAACAAACAAAATAACCGAGTGTAGCTATTTGTCTGTGCAATTTGTAGATCTATTCTAAACAATAAAATAGCTTATTTAATCTATTTGCAAGACTCTCGATCCTACCTCAGAAGTGAGGAGTGAATCATAGTTTCTCATAAACTATCAATCCCCACAGCTTCCCTAGCAATATCGAGAGTAGAATTAACTGAAATAAGCAATTAACTACTCTATTTGATATGATTCTAACTAGAAATTTGAAAGCTAGAACCTGGATTCTCCAGAACAGTGGCGAATCCGATGGTGTGTGTGATCTTGTCCCCTCAGTGTGATCTCCTCGTTCCTTCGTGTTCACGTGGATCCAGAAAACCGTGTAATGCTAGCATCAACAGAAGTAGATATTGGGATAAGGCAACTCAGAACACAAACTGAATACAATGCGAGTAGGAGAGGGATAGCGCAAGAGTACAGACCTTGGATTATGCAATTCCTAACGGGATTTATTGCGAGTCATGCAACATAAAGCATCCAGAACCTGAAACTATCCTGTTTGAGGAGCAAAACCTGCAACTTTAATGGCTTCCTAAGCTATTCTACTCCAATGGATTTGATGAAATAACAGCAGTTATTGCAAAAGATGGATATGTGGCTTACCAACACTAAAACAATGCTAACTAAGCATGCAATGAAAGAAACTAAGCATTCTAAGCAAAAGGAAAACTAAATCTATTGCAAAGAGAAATCAGAGGCAAATTTGAGGGGCCTGAAGCAATGACAACACTTGCACAAGATGGATATGTGGCTTTCTAACTGCAAAACAATGCTAACTAAGCATGTAATGAACTAAACTATGAATCCTAAGAAAAATAAAAGACTGACCTACTGAAATGAGAAAATGAGAAATGAATGAGGGGCCATTTGCTTGAGCACAAGCCATCTATTTATAGCATTTGGATTTACCCAAGGTAAAAACCAATTTGAACTCTTAAACTATAAACAATGGCAAAACACTATTCCAGGGAACCAGAATCATAAATGCAAGCCTATTACGGTGAAAGAAAGCTGGTAAAACGTTGAATTTACGTGAGTCATGTTAAAAGAGCTTTCTAGAAAATGCGTAAAGGACCGCCGCTTTGAGCAGGGCGGCGGTTACAGGACTGCCCCCCTGTTCAGGGTGGCGGTCATGAGACAGCCCCCTAGGTAGGGTGGCAGTTTTGTCACTGAAGAGAAAAATGCCAAGTAAAGAGGGGAAAATGGAAAAACAAAGCACGCGGGGGCTAAGCGGGGCATGCGGGATGTTAACGCAAACTTGGAGAGATTTTCTGGATCCCGAACACCTTGCGAGGAGACCTGTATCATCATTGGGGCATGTGTCATGTTGTTCTGGTAGTACAGTACCTTACAATTTTGGGTACGTACATATTGCCCCCTCGAAGAAGAATTTTAGCCATGAAGAGGTGTAAAATGGTGGTTCCGAGTATAGCGGTCCCGAAATGGGAAGTTAGAAGTTATACCTGATACATCTGTGTGTTGAAATGATGCCGTCCAAGATTCCCGCTACCTGCAAAACGAAAAGAGAACTCAAGTGCAAATAGACACAATAGTTTTGAAAAATAAACGCTAAAATAATAGGGAATGAGAACGTACCATTTGTGCGGGGATAGGAACTTACCTCCGTCAGTGCTCCAAGCCTGTGAAAAAGTCATTTAAAACGAATCTGGACACTATATATATGAAAGTGGGCCCATTTTCCCTATACATTTGTGCGAGTCGATTTGATTGATTTTGAGATCTGGGACCCACGGTGACGGTTTCTTGCGTGAGTAGAGTCGAAACGTCTGTGACAACATAGCGATCATGCCTCCATGTGCAGAACATCGACCCGCGAGATCACAGGTTATTTTTCTTCAGTTTATCCTTTTTACCCCCTTAAATTTGAAATGTTAAATACTTTGTCATGGGGGGGGGAATTTTTGAAAATGTTAGTGTTAAAAGGTCCACCTAGGGGGGGCGCCTACTGGGTAGGCTTTTATTTTTAGGTAAAATGGTCATTTTTTGCATTTTTTAGGCCTTTTAAATTTAAAAACCCACGTGGGTTTTTGGACCACGACTGCTGCCCTGCCCAGGGCAGCGGTTGCATGACCACCGCCCTATTCAGGGCAGCGGTTACACGACCACCACCTTTAAGGCGGCGGTTAAAAAACCGCCTCCCTGCTCAGGGCGGCAGTTTTGCACAAAATGCAAAAGGAACATCTATTTGAGATTGTGTTTGTATTTTTAGCATTTCTACGTGCTTTCATGATTTTTACAGCATTACTTGGATGCTAACTTGCTCTGTTTTGTGTGTTTTTGGGTGTATGCAGGCTAGAGAGGAGTAGAGATAGGGAGTGTGATTGGCTCCCAGGGGTACTAGATGCCCTCTCACAGGATGAGGACACTCTTCGGTGGGCTGGGATACTACGCATTTCACGCGTGCCACACGTTACACCATCTAGTCACATCCTTTGTGACTTGTTCTCATACTGGGATGCAGATCGGAACACCTTCTGATTTCTAGGGGTCCGCGGTGAGTGGACTATTACATTGGAGGACGTCTATCGCATTCTAGGGGTCCCGATCATCGAGAGACGACTCACCCAAGAGACGGAAAGTTCACGGGCATAGATTGCACAGTGGGCCACATATATGGGAGATGCAGTCATCTCTACAGGGTCGAAGAAGGGGGTTAGAGTTCGATCCATTCCTTCTTTTCCCATCCCCCTAATTCGCCAGGCCATCATGGGGATCCTTGCCTCGAGACTGATCAGGGACAAGGGAGGAGATACATTACTATACTGTTGGTCCCCCATTATTGTACAGATAGAGGGGCACGGTCGGATATATGCCTGGGGAGCAGACATTCTTAGGACCACCTACCACGACTTATACAGGGTGGTCCGTTTACAGGGGTAGTCCTTGAGCCACCCGACTCTAGTCATGAGTTGGGTCTATGGGCATTTCATCCCTTATGGCAGGGGTGTGGAGGTGGCAGATCCTGGAGCTGTGAGGGCAGCCAGATGGACAGACATGTCAGTGCTTAGAGCATCTCATCAGCCAGTTGCCTCCCTGACTAATGCCAACATGGATGCCACACCATACCAGACTATGATAGGCATATGGGGCGAGGAGGCTCTTACTTTGATCTCCTACTCCACCACAGGGCAGCTTATTGATAGAGTGGGGCAAGTGGAGATGCACCCATTTGGTTGTGTTCCTTAGCAGTTTGGCTTACCATACATAGGTATGCTTCCCCCAGTGGCACCAATATACAGATCAGTCTGAGAGGCCAGAGGGGGGCCTAGAGGCTGGGGTTGGACAATGGTTACTCCTGGCATTCCTATTGCAGCCAGGAGGATAGTACGTGCTAGAGGGAGAGCCGGTACACCTCAAGCACCTTTGCTTTAGATTTCCGCGGGCCCTGCCCATAGCAGTGATGACCCTATTGAGGTAGACTCCGAGTCTGAGGAGTTTACAGGGGGGAGACGGAGGAGGAGACCAAGGATAGTGATCCTGAGTGGCATGACACCCAGGATATCATGCAAGCGGAGAGGGCCGAGCAGAGTGCAGAGAGGGTGAATCTAGTTTCAGAGGAGACACTCTCCCAGGACCATGGGGAGGATGAGTCTGTTGCGGGGCGTTACGTTGCTCCAGCCACAGGAGCAGCCCCTCAGTTGGCGGCAACATCCGTGGTGGGTGCTGATCCCATAGATCCATCTTGGAGGCCTGGTGATCCGAGTAAGTTACCTTCTCTCCCTTCTAGTGTTTGTTTAATTTAAGATCATTTTAGTTGCTATCTTGTTTCTTTTAATTTCTTGTTTGGTTTCTAATTTGTTTTCTCCTTTGTTTGCAGAGACCACCGATGAGATACCCTGATGATCCCCATGGAGAGGACCCACACAAAGTTATCCGTGGACATTGGGGAGCCTTCAATATCTGGTAGACATACCAGCGTCTTCGCTCTAGTCTGGCATGTGGCCAGGATGGTATCGACCCTTCACACAGAGTTAGCAGGGTATAGGACGGCTGAGCACTTGATGAGGAGCCATTCTCTTGGTGAGACGGTGGCTGCCCCTCAGGATCCTGAGCCCTCCATGCATTCAGAGCACCAGCGTAGCCGGAGTCCTAGGCATGGGCGTGCACCTTCAGAGGGGTCTCGTAGGGATTGAGAAGCCACTTGGCTCTCGTAGATTTTGTACTATATATTCTTTTGTATATCCCAGGCTCTTTGAGTGTTTTGACCATTCTTAGTGCATGATGACATTGTATATAAACGTTGATCATTTATATATATATATATATATATATATATATATATTTATATATATATATATATATATATATGTATATGTATTCATTCTGGATCAAAATATTGGCATTCATGGCTTTCTTTCTATTTCCAGTTTCCTCATGTATGATGTTTGTTTATATGTTTCTTTTAGAATGCATGCAATGGTGAACAAATGATGCAAGTGTTTTACTTTCCTTTTGTGTTTCATGATGCTGATATATGATGATGTAGATATAATGTGATTTTGAACCTTAGTTTCTGTAAGCAATTTTGGATACTCCATGTTTGTTTTGGCAAAGTGATGAAAATAATCCGGTATGATGAACAGATAAACCTGCCCCTACCCCCAACTCCACGCAACTAGTAAGATGCGAGGGCTTATCACCAAGAGTTGGGAAGGGTGCAAGTTATGAGGTGTAGTGAAATAATAGTGATGGAAGAAAAACAAATCTTTCGCGGAACCAAATTAGGACACTACAAGTTCACTCCACCCGAGTGACTTCATAGTTTTAGATGCAACTTGCTTTGCGGTTTATCTAGACTTAGACCCGTAGATGGCCATAAAGTAGACAAAATCTGGGTTTTTAGGATTTTAACTCTCTTGGGATTTTTGAACATCTGATTCATTTGTTTTTTAATCAAAGTTTCAAAGTTTTGAATTGTTTGTGTATGACCTTTTGCATTTATTTGTCAAGAGGACCCCCTACACTTTACCCCATGCTACTAGTAAGAAGCGTGGGTTTATCACCGTGGGCAAAGCATAGTCGAGTAAGGGCATTTCCATCCTTTCCCAACCCTACATCACTAGTAAGAGATGCAAGCTCATCACCAAAGGTTGGTGGGGCAAGGAAATGTGTAAAATTAAAATTTTCTGTTTCATCAATGTTTGACTTGTTTATTTGAGTAAAATGTCAGTATGTGTTTATTTCCAAAGATATATATATATATATATATATATGGGATAGATGTGACACCATGAAGCTTCTAGAACAGACCATAGGCAAGACACCTACCCTAAGAAGAAACCAACAGTGAGAATAAGCTTGCAGATCTTGGTATGGTTACCGTTAATACTTTGTCATGTATAGCTTTATTTGATAAAATGATTCCGAGATAATTTGATGATATCATGAAAATGGAGAAGTATGATTAAAGTGTTTATGCCAACAACATCATGAGTTTGTAATGAATTACTTTGAGAATAGATTCCTTGATCACCATTTGTGTATGAAACAAGCGGACAATATGATCCTAATCTATATGAAAATGCAATGTAGATAGATATATAAATAGTGCTAGTTGCTTACGCATAGAAACGCTTGAGGTGTAGGGAATTGATTGTTTCGCAAAATTCCTCACCTTCTAGCGTACATAAGAGGTATGCACCATTTCCATAGTCCTTCATGACTCGGTATGGGCCCAACCATTTAGGTCGGAATTTCCTTCCTTCTCTGGTCTTCTTGTCAATCTAATTGTCTAGTCTTAGAACTAGACCACCTTCATATATGTCGCATTCATAGACTTTCTTGTTATACTACTGGCACATCTGGTCAACATAGACTCTGTGTCACTGTTCCGCATCTAACCTAGCTTCATCTAGGATTTCTAGTTGGGAAAGGCGTGCTTCTCTGTAAGCATCTTCATCCAAAATCCCTTGTAATGAAATGCGGAGACTGGGTATTTCAACCTCGAGTGGGAGAACTGCCTCTGCCCCGAATACTAGTGAGAAAGGAGTTGCTCACGTTGGTGTTTTTATTGAGATTCAGTGGGCCCATAAGGCCGGATATAACTTCAAGTGCCAATCTCGTTTGTTTTCTTTCACCATTTTAAGGAGAATGGTTTTTAGTGTTTTATTCGTCGCTTCAGCCTGTCCGTTGGCTTGAGGGTAATACAAGGAAGCCGTATGATGGCTTATTTTAAATTTATTGCATAGTTCGCGAACCTCTTCATTTTTAAAAGAAGTTCCATTATCGGAGATAATGATTTGTGGGATACCGTACCTACAAATGATTTGGTTCAAAATGAACTTGGCGATTACAGAATCAGGTACAGTAGTAAGAGGCATAGCCTCTACCCATTTGGTAAAATATTCGGTGGCTGTGATTATAAAGTTATGGCCGTCTATGGATGAGGGAGAGAATTTCCCTATTAAATCTAGGCCCCATGTAGAAAAGGGCCATGGAGTAGTAATTGGTTGTAGAGTTTGTGCTGGCATGTGGATCTCATGGGAGAACTCTTGGCACTTATGACACCTGCATACAAACTCTACTGCATCGTGCTCTAGAGTGGGCCAGAAATAGCCCACTCGATGTATTTTGTGAGCGGTGGCATGGCCACTGAAGTGGCCTCCACACATTCCACTGTGAGATTCATGGAGAATCTTCTTGGATTCTTCTATGTCGACACATCTTAGGAGCATTCCATCGAATGCTTTCCGATAGAGCACTTGCTCTATAATGATGTATTTAGCTACGATAATGCATAACTGCCTCCTTTGTTGTGGTGTAGCTCCTTTTGGATACGTATGGTCCATGGTATAATTAATGATATCAGTGTACTAGGGACACTCAAAGATAGAGGGTCGGGTTTCAATGTAGTATACACACTCATCTGGAAAATCTAAATCTACTAGATCACCTCAATCTAATGGGTTATCAGCTAACCAATCCACAATGATTTGTCCTTTAACCGACTTCTGATTTACAAATGTTAATTCGAATTCTCCCATTAAGGTTATAAAATGTCCAGCCTTTTTAGACAAGGACCCTTGTGTGAGGAAAGTTCGTAAATGGTCTATTTTTACCATGACCCTTGATTCTTGATTTAGCATATAATGTCTTAGGTGTTTGGTTGCAAAGACTATGGCGAGGCATTCTCGTTCTGCTTGTGTATAGCATGTTTCATAGTCGAGAAACGTTCGGCTAATGAAATAAATCATGCATTCTCTCTTGTCATCATCTTCTTGAGCCAGCATGCACGCTAGTGAGACATTGGTGGCTCGTGAGTATAAAATTAACAGGTGATCTAGCTTAGGTGGCATTAGCGTAGGTGGTGACAACAAGAAATGCTTAACCACGTTGAAAGCTTTATTGCAATCTTCAGTCCAATCAATGCTATAGTCTTTCTTGAGTAAATTGTTGATTGGATGAATGGCGAAACTTAAGTCCGGGATGAATCTTTGGATTGCAACCAGCTTTCCGAGGAATGACCTGATTCCAGATTCATCCAAAGGTGGAACCATTTCGAGGACAGCCTGAATTTTGGTTGGGTCAACATCTATCCCTTGTGACGATATGATGTAACCTAGGAGCTTCCCTCCTGTTACACCAAAGACGCATTTTTCTGGATTTAGCGTGACTCCGTATTCTATCAACCGTGAGAGAATAATTCGGAGTACTTCCAAATGGTCACAACGCTTCTTGGCCTTAGCCAACAAGTCATCTACGTAGGATTCCATGATTTTATGAATTAGATCGTGGAATATATATGTCATAGCTCCCTGATATGTAGCACCAGCATTCTTGAGACCGAATGGCATAACAGCGTAGCAGTAGGTTCCCCAAGGAGATATAAATGTGGTTTTAGCTTGATCTTGTTCAGATATTTTAATTTGATTGTATCCCAAGAATCCATCCATGAGAGACAAAAGTTCAAACCCAGTTGTTGCATCAACAATGACATCAATGGATGGCAATGGGAAGTCGTCTTTAGGACATGCTTTGTTGATGTCTCAGAAATCTATGTAGATGTGTATCTTTCCATTCTTCTTGAGAACGGGAACGATGTTAGATACCAATTGGGAGTAATCGACTGGCTTGATGAATCCTACTTGGAGGAGTTTTATTACCTCCTCTTTTACCATGAGAGCTACCTTGGGTTTCATGGGTCTCAATTTTTGTTTAACTGGCTTTGCATCAAATTTAGTGACGAGGTTGTGCACCGCGATGTGGGGTGCAACTCCTGTCATTTCCTTATAATTAAATTCAAACGCCTTTTGATGTTCTTTGAGGATTCGAGTGTGTATTTCTACTTCCTCTGGGGTTAACGAGGACCCTAGTTTTAATATCCTTGGTTAGTCTTCCGTTCCGATGTTAATATCAATTGTTTCTTTGATCAAAGAGGTGTTACCCTCTTCAAACTCAGGTGGCGCTGGAGGTAAATCCAAATCATCCCCATTTTCTACTATGCATATGCTAGGTTCCATTTGTGAGGGAAGATCCACCATGGGATTTCCGAAGTAGGAAGACGAATTTGGGATTAAGGACAAATCTATCATATGATAGGAGAGATGTAGTGCCGCATGGGTGTTTAAGTAATCCAAAGTGGCCATATCACTATCAACACGGTCTAGGATAGTAGATTCATTTCCGCTTAAAAGAGAATTTTTCATTGTTTTTATCAATGGTTCATCGCGAAGGGATACCATGAAACGGGTATCCTCTAACTCATTGCTTGAAATAAAACATGATGCTAAAGTTGCTATTGAATCGGCGAGAAGATTTTTCTCTCACGGGATTGCTTCAATTGATATGAAGTCAAACTCCTTGCTTAAATCTAATACAGCCTTTTTGTAAAGTTGTAAGTGCTTGGCTTTGGTTTCATATTCCTCAAAGACTTGGTTTGCTACTAATTGCGAGTCTCCTAAGACTCTGATGTTATACACACGAATTCTCTTAGCTAAGATGAGGCTAAGGAGGAGGGCTTTGTACTCAGCGCCATTGTTTGTGCACTCAAAATTTAGTTTAAAGGAAAAAGGTAAGACTTTTCCTTCAGGAGAAGTAAAGATTACACCTACCCCCACTTCTGTAACGGCATCTAGCTCCATCAAAATGGAGTGTCCAATATTTAGCTGGGAATATGGACGGTGGGATATCTGTTGTGTTTGTATATTCTACTTCCACCATACAGAGATCCTCTGTTGGAAGAGAGCCAATGCCTAGGGAATATCCTATGCCTACTGAATCGAATGGTAATAATATTGGTAGATCATTTTCTAGCAATTCGAAGATCTTTGCAGTAGTTCCTAATGATACTGCTTCTACAGTTTTAGCCTCATCTTTGGGGGTTGGGGTTGCTTTGGCTAGGCTCATAGTTTCAAGATATGTCGTAGGTACCAACTTTTCGTTTGTTTTTGCGTCGGTAGGTTTATTAAGTTGATTTTTTGGGAGTTCAAACTCCGAGTGTACACCTGGTCTTTTCTTTAAGTCAGCTAGGTGTATATCAAATGGTTTTGGATCACCTTTGGCCACGAATATCTTTCCTAAATGTAAAAACCTTACTTCTTGAAATAGTGTAGAAGGGATTGCCTTCATGCGGTGTATCCATGGTCGGCCGAGGATCATATTATAGTTAGTTTCCTGATCTATAATATAAAACTCAGTCAAGATGGTTTTGGGTCCTAAGGTGACCGGTAATATTATAGTTCCAACCGAGGTGGCTTTAAGACTATCATAGCCCCTTAGTGTATTTCGAGTTGTGGAACAATTGGTTTCTCCATACCCTAGATTTTGGAGGAAAGAGAAGGGGACTATGTTAACTACCGCCCCATCGTCAACCATTGCACGCTTTACATAGTTGTTATAAACCCATACTTGCAAATGTAAGGTTGGATCACCTCGGCGTGCAATCTCAGCATCTGTCAGCATTTTGTTTATCTCGAATATGAATTCGACATCCCTATCTGCCTGCCCTGGAGGATGAACATCAAAGTCCACATGATTTACCTATGTTTCAAGTGGTGGAGTGATGTTAATTAAATGACCTAAACCTAATGCTTCTAAAGAGCAGCCCTATGGGCAGGAGAGTTCTTTAGTAACTCTAAGAATGAAATGTGCGAGAAGGTTTTTGTTAGGTCATTAATCAAATCATAGGCTCCCACAGGTTTTACTACGATTTTTTGGATGTCATCTGCCTCTGGCAGGTGGCTTGGAATTGGCTGAGAGAAATAATCTTGCATCCTTGTTATAGCTTTGATGGGTAGTTCAGCGTCTAACTCCACTAAACCGACTACCTTAGGTCATGGCTGACTTCCTAGTTGTGGCACAACTAATGGATTTAGTGAGGTTGAGGCTTCATGATCATTGTTTCCTATCATTACATCCTTGTTCATCCCAAATAGATTTAGCCTATTGTTATCGTGATTTGGGAGTGGATCATTAAAGATCTTCAGGGGTGCATTTTGAGGGGAAACTGCCCCTGAAAAGGTATTTGACGTTGGTGACGTAGGATCTGCCAAGAACATATCCATGAAAAGTTGTTTTTGTTCATCTGGCAAGCGTTGCATGAATTTATTGTAGTCATGGCACGTTCTAGTGTCATGGCCCCGAATTTTGTGGAAACCACAATACGAATTAGGATTGTAATTCCTAGTTTGTTGGTTTGATGTGTATTGTGGCCCAAAATTTTGATCAAACCATTGTCTATTAAAATTTTGAGTTTGTTGTTTTTGGTTTGAATTCTGGTTTTGGTACCTAGTTGAATTTTGGCTTGGACCCTGTATGGGATTTCACTGTTATTGTTGTTGTGGATGGTTAAAATCCACTGTATTGATTGTCGGGGTAAAGTTGTTATTTCGTTGTTTGTTCATTGGTGGTGAAGTATTCATAGTATTTACCTTTTTAGGCTGGTCGGTTACTCCATCTGTTGTTACACCCCAATTTTTGTTAAGGATTTTAGGTCCTTGATTGATGTTCGTGGTAGCAGGATAAGTTGTAGTGTTCTGGTTGGGGGCGATTAACCTCCCGTTTGCTCCATATGTTTTGCGACCACTATCAATTGTCGCTTGATCTATTCGAAGAGCACTCTCAAGTACTTCATCATAAGTTCTTAATGGGAACTTTTGGACTTCTTCCTTCACTTCTCTGCTAAGAGAATGAAGGAATAAATCACATAGTTCCATTTGATCCATGTTTGGAGCACTTGCTGAAGAATAAAGAACTATACGCCACCTTTGAATGAAATGGGCGACAGATTCATTGTGTTCTTGTTTGATGTGTAAGAACTCTCTGATTCCTGTTCTTAATAATTTTTTCATGTCGAAGGCCTTGATGAACTCTGACACGAGTTGTTTGAATGAATGTATGGAAGCCTCAGGTATTCTATAATACCAATTGAGAGCGATACCTTCCAAGGTTTTTGGGAATATTTTAGCAACAACCCCATCCCATGGGAATAGTTCTCGAATGGCTGTAGTGTAAGCTTTGATATGTGCGTTTGGATATCCCTCGCCTTTATATTTGGGAAAATCAAGGAGAGGTCTTGGAAGCATGACGCTTCGTATGGTGAAATCCAAGGGCTCTTTCAAATATTCTGAGTAAGTCCCTATCGCATATGTTTCAACCATTGACGGTGCCTGTTGAGGGAGTGGTGGTGGGATGGGTTGTTGATATGGCGTAGCGTATGCGCTGGCAGGAGCATAAGGAAGCCCCTGTGTTTGAGCAAACATGCCGAGAGAGGAGAACATATCCCCTTGTGGTGACTTGGAGTACATGTTTAAGTATGACGGAGTACTGTCCATGAATGGATTGTTTTGCACTAGACCGGGAGGAACAGTGTTAGAGATGCTGGGTCTAGTTGGCATTTGTTGTGAATACTGCAGATTCATGCTGATCTTTCCCCAAGGAGTGGTGAATGTGGTCTTCAGCTAATCCCCAAGGAGTGGTGAACGTGGTCTTCAGCTGATCTTTCTCTGCTATACGAACTTGGTTATAGCCGCTATATCCATCAGCAAAACTATAGCACTCCTGGCCAGCTACTTCATCCAAGATCTGATCTGAAAATGGAAGAGGGTAATGATCCTTCTTTGTTGCCTTATTGAGCTTCCTGTAATCAACACAAATGCGTAGCTTCCCATTCTTTTTTATTGAGATCACAATGGGAGAAACCCATTTTGAATTATCCACAGTAAATATGAATCCTGCATCAAGAAACTTATCTATTTCTTCTTTTACAGTCTTGGAAAAATTAGGATTCATTCTATATGGCATTTTCTTTATGGGCTTAGCACCATCTACCAGCTCAATAGAATGTTCTACCCAACTTACTTGACAGAGTTCCTTGTAATCAAAAGTGAAAAGGTGTATGTACCTTCGAAAGAGCTGGAGGTAGGATTCCTTCTCACTCTCCATCACAGCATCACCAATCTTTATTTGTTGGAGACGATCATCAACTTCTTCTTCAGATAATTTTATGGGGTCATGAGTTGGTGTGACTGGAAGGATGTCCATGACTGAAACATCCACCTCACTTTCTTCATCTTTAGTGTCCACTTCACTGGTACTAGAGTAATCAGAGGATTTCTAATCATCAGTTTCATCACTTGAATCCACAAGTTCTGCCTTATGATGTCGAGGGATCACATTTATCTTCACCCTCTCTCTACCACGTCCAAGTGTCATGAAACCTTCATTCCAATAGTTTCTTGCATGAACTCTCCTTAGCCATGGTCTTCCTAGCAGCATTGGGTACGCAACAGTACCATTTTTCATCACCTGAAAGTCTACCACACATACAACACCCATAACAGATATTGCCACATTTGAAACTACACCTTCTGGTTTAGTTTTTCCCTTATTTAATGACCTTAACATAAGTGTTAAAGGGCAATCAATTTTTAAACCCAACATATTCATAACAAACTCGGTCATTACATTAACTGCAGCACCTCCATCAACTAAGACATCATGAATTGAAATACCATTACATAATACCTCAGCTTGTGGAGCATAGGGATCTACCTCTGCCTCTAAAACATGGACCTCAACCTCCTTCCTTCTTCGAGCATTGATTCCACCTCGCAACTCCCGCCTCTTCTCAGAAGACATAGCCAAGAGTTGACCATATGTAATATTTGCAGTCCTTTTGGACAGATCTTCCAAGATGGAGTATGGTCCTTGCCCCTATGAAATCAGAAAATCCTGCACACCCAACTTTCTTCTCCTATGTTTCTTACTAGTTTCTTCTTTCATCTTCTTAGGATCATTTCCATCTTGATTATCTTTTTCTTTCTTTCTTTTTGTTACAAACACATCTACTTCATTATTTTTTCTCTTATCTACTACATCAAAAGAATTCACAGGTGCTTTTCCTTTATCATTATCTCCTTTACCAGATGTAGAAGCTCTATCTGGACAATTATACTTATAATGACCCTTTTTATAACAACCATAACAAACAACTTCAGAAATATTTCTTTTTGGACCTCTATCTCCTCCCTGAGAACTAAATTCCTTTCCTTGAAGAAGATTAATAGTTAACTGACCCATCTTTTTGATCAGATCTTCATACTCAATAAATGTACTAGGAGAAATATTTGTGCTCACTAGGAGTGGTTGTGGATTCTGGACCAAAGGTGCTAGTGTAGGCTCTACTTTAGCAACAATTTCTTTGGGCTCCTCTTCCATGCTTTCTTCTTGCCTTCTTGCAATCTCCTTTGCTTGTTCAATGGTAGTTGGGCGGTCATACTTCACTCGTTGTCTGATCTCTGGCTTCATCCCAAGAATGAAGTGCTTACAGAGGAGATTATCCACGCCATTCATCAACCCATCCGCTAGTCCTTCCTTCCGGATCTGGGCATCGAGCTTCCTCCTTAGCTCTAGAACACGAGCATGATAATCCCTTATCTTCTCCTTCTCTCCTTGGGATAGCTTTGTGATCTCGATCATGAGATCTGCATATTTCTTTTGTTCACCAAATTCTTCAAGAAAACTTTCAGTTAATAAATCCCATGAATTTTTCACATTATCACCTAGTGTTTCAAACCACCTAAGTGCTGAACCATCCAAAAAGGTAGGAAAAAATTCAGTCCATTGTTCCCTTCTTATAAGGCCATTACAAATACATGATTGTTTAAACTCTTGAATGAAAGAAGAAGCATCTTCATTAGATTGAGCTGAAAAAACAGGAATCTTTCCCATTTTCAAAAATAACCACCGTGAAATACCAACCCACAAGTACATTCAACAAGACTTATGTGCACAAATAATTGGAATCACTATAGAAATGACCATGGTAAACTATGGTAAAACTTGACTTACTACGGTAAAAACTGACTTTACTGTGTAAACACTATTTACGGTAAAAAGTGAAGTTACTGCGGTAAATACTATTCACGGTAAAAAGTGACTTTACTGCAGTAAATACTATTCCAGCAAAAATGACTTTACCATGGTAACTACTATTCATGGCAAAAATGACTTTACCATGGTAACTACTATGCATGGTAAAAACAAGGTTACCCTCTAATTGATTTTTGACTAAGTGGGAATATCTCTTCAAAAAATCCACCAACGAGGAATGGTCCCGGCAACGGAACCAAAAAGTCAACACCAATCCGGCACTATGATAATTCTTCACCGGGAACTCCTCGTGCTATGATTATTTACTAATGCACAGCCTTTAGTTTGGTGGATGTAATCTGGAAACAAAACAACAACATAACACAAGAATACCATCGACTATGATAAGACGGAATGATGACAAATCTGAAATATCAAAGTAAATTATAATATTAACATGAAATTGTTACAATCTCACCCATGAGGTACTTCAAGTGTTATTGACTTCACTTGCCTTTCACCAAGACTATGGGAGAAACTTTACAATTACACCTCTTAATGGCTTCTTCAACACACCTTTAAACTGATGGCTTCCTTCGCACACTTCCTACAATATTTCTCACTACTTCCTTCTATGCTAAATGAGGGGGGTAGCCTCTCTATTTATATAACTTCCAGGCTTATCCATCTTATCTCTAAGATAGGATAAGAAATCCACTCTGACGAATCATATTCCATACCTTAACTCTTATCTGTACATGTAAGCTTATCTCCTAAGATAAGATAAACCTTATCATTTTACATGGGTTCCACATTTTTAGACTTTTTACAAATAAAATATACAAAATATTTATGACCTCACTCCTTGTCCTTATTACCAATATAATATTTCTAATCACATAGACCCTACTTCTCTAATTACCCAAACTTTGACATTTTAACATTACCAGACCACTTACGTCAAATATTTACTTTTTACAACATTCCTATTGTACTTTGACTACTACCGTACTCGACATTATTAGCGGCACCATATTGATGGCGCCGTTATCTTCGATCAGACGCTACTACTAATTATACTTAACAACATCATATTCCTAATACATACATTAATGAAATAGAAATTATGGAGGAAAATTTTAGTGTCGATAGTCCGCTCTACTGGGAATTGATTTGTTGCAAGCTTACCGTTGTTCGGAAGACTTGAATCCTAAGATTTTGATCTATATCAGTTATCGCTGTGATGAGATTGGGCTGAGGCACGATTGGCTCGAATACGTATTCCCTAGGCTCTCTAGGTCCCGTGATTGTCATACAAAAGCAACAAAGTAAATCGAACTACATTAAAATAAAATTTACCTATGTGAAGTATCTCTATAGCATATATAACTTCTCTATTTATTTTTTTGTGTTTTCTGATAAGCTTTACAAATTTAAGAAAGCGGCTATTTAAAATATCTAGAAATGACAACTAAAATAATCAATTTAAAACAAACAAAATAACCGAGTGTAGCTATTTGTCTGTGCAATTTGTAGATCTATTCTAAACAATAAAATAGCTTATCTAATCTATTTGCAAGACTCTCGATCCTACCTCAGAAGTGAGGAGTGAATCATAGTTTCTCATAAACTATCAATCCCCACAGCTTCCCTAGCAATATCGAGAGTAGAATTAACTGAAATAAAGCAATTAACTACTCTATTTGATATGATTCTAACTAGAAATTTGAAAGCTAGAACCTGGATTCTCCAGAACAGTGGCGAATCCGATGGTGTGTGTGATCTTGTCCCCTCAGTGTGATCTCCTCGTTCCTTCGTGTTCACGTGGATCCAGAAAACCGTGTAATGCTAGCATCAACAGAAGTAGATATTGGGATAAGGCAACTCAGAACACAAACTGAATACAATGCGAGTAGGAGAGGGATAGCGCAAGAGTACAGACCTTGGATTATGCAATTCCTAACGGGATTTATTGCGAGTCATGTAACATAAAGCATCCAGAACCTGAAACTATCCTGTTTGAGGAGCAAAACCTGCAACTTTAATGGCTTCCTAAGCTATTCTACTCCAATGGATTTGATGAAATAACAACAGTTATTGCAAAAGATGGATATGTGGCTTACCAACACTAAAACAATGCTAACTAAGCATGCAATGAAAGAAAATAAGCATTCTAAGCAAAAGGAAAACTAAATCTATTGCAAAGAGAAATCAGAGGCAAATTTGAGGGGCTTGAAGCAATGACAACACTTGCACAAGATGGATATGTGGCTTTCTAACTGCAAAACAATGCTAACTAAGCATGTAATGAACTAAACTATGAATCCTAAGCAAAATAAAAGACTGAACTACTGAAATGAGAAAATGAGAAATGAATGAGGGGCCATTTGCTTGAGCACAAGCCATCTATTTATAGTATTTGGATTTACCCAAGGTAAAAACCAATTTGAACTCTTAAACTATAAACAATGGCAAAACACTATTCCAAGGAACCAGAATCATAAATGCAAGCCTATGACGGTGAAAGAAAGCTGGTAAAACGTTGAATTTACGTGAGTCATGTTAAAAGAGCTTTCTAGAAAACGTGTAAAGGACCGCTGCTTTGAGCAGGGTGGCAGTTACAGGACCGCTGCCCTGTTCAAGGCAGCGGTCACGAGACTGCCGCTCAGGCAGGGCGGCAGTTTCATCACTGAAGAGAAAAAGGCTAAGGAAAGAGGGGAAAAGGGAAAAACAAAGCACGCTGGGGCTAAGCGGGGCATGTGGGATGTTAACACACACTTGGAGAGATTTTCTGGATCCCTAACACCTTGCGAGGAGACCTGTATCATTATTAGGGCACGTGTCACGTTGTTCTGGCAGTACAGTACCTTACAATTTTGGTTACGTACAGCTACTCTACATAATTATTATGTCAAAAATAAATAACTTCTACATAGTACTATGACAACTATTGGGTATTGTGTGATCAATAGTTATGTCAACTATTGGACCATGTTCACCTATTGGCCCGTCTCCCCTAGGTACCAAGAATTATACGATTCCTAAATGTAGATATTGTTATCCTTGCATAAAATGCATGTTATTTATGTGTAGTATTATTGTTACCATTGCATTGAACATGAGATTTTTAATTATTTGTGTATATTAATATTTGGATCCGTTAGACCTGCATTTCTTCATGGCATGTTGACACCATATTTACTTCATTTTCATTATCTATTCCCATATATACGACTTGTTAACAACTACGTATTAGAAGCACGTGCATTGACTACAAACCACATTAATGATCAGTATTTATTTCACACACCTTCTAAAAATATCTTAAAATCAAATTAAAGTTTTCTTTCTCTTAGATATTTGCACCATAGTAATAATTCCTAAACGTTGGAAAACTTGCATTTGATCTTGAAGGATTTGCAACAATCATGCGAGTCTTTATTTTTGTTTATCTATTAGATATTTATTATTTTAAAAGTTCTTTCAAGTTTTTTTTGGATGGTTAAACAAGGGTTAAAGGACCCATTTCCATAAATTCTTTTAACATGAACTATGAACCGGGAATACAATAATAACCTACTGCAACCAGCATTGCAATTGAATAGTTTCAACCACAATTACACCCTGCCACCATTGACACTACATTTGAAGAATATCAAACACCATGAATGCTCCAAATGAGATCCATCCACAACAACCAGTGTGCAAACCAAATCCAAATCAGATCCATCCACAAAATTTGGTGAGCAAACCACCCCTAACATGGCTCATATCTAATGGGATTTGAACATGGGTGACGTCGGACACAACTGTCTGAATTAACCAATTCACCCAATCCCCATTGACTTGATTTCAAGGTATTAATTTTTAAATAGTTTAAACTTTGTTATAAAGAATGATTTATTTGTTCAATGAGTCAATTACAGACTTTTTAATGTATGTCAAGAATATATAAGTTTTCTTTAGGTGAATATTAGGATTTTATTCAAAATGTATTTGTAAAAGATGCATTATCAGTTGAAACCAGTGTTTCAAGTATTGTTTTAAATTGTGACTAAAATGGATACATTTAGTCTTATGGAAATAATTGAAGGCAAACACTTCCACACATGGAAAATTAGAACTCAACTATTGTTGATAAACATAGACTTATGGGAAATTATCGACAGTAAAAATGAAAAGGCTAAAATATGTGAATGAAGTAATGATATTGGAAAGCAAAGATTAAAAAAATGATATCAATTATCATAATATGACTATTTGATGCATGTTTGCATCATATATATCTAACTAAGTCATCTAATGACATATGGGTGACATCGGATAATCTATTTGAATCTCAAGTTGGTAGTGTAGCAATGGCACTAAAAAAAATGTTTGAGCTAAAAATGGGAGAAAATGACAAAATGGTATAACATGTAAGTAATTTTCACTCCATATTAAATCAATTAGAAGGAATGAAATCTAATGTTAATAAATAATATGTTAAATATTCTATATTAAATAGCATGTTGAATAATTACTCAAGCATTGTTTTAAATCTTAGCAAAACCAATTATAATTTAGAAGACCTAATCTCTTCCCTGGTTGAAGAAGAAACCAGAATTAAAAGATATTTTCCAAAAGAGGAAAATTTAATGGTTGTAAAAAATAACTCACCATTCCAGGAGGTAAA
The DNA here is from genome assembly GCA_019776745.2 of Taxus chinensis. NCBI lineage: Eukaryota > Viridiplantae > Streptophyta > Pinopsida > Cupressales > Taxaceae > Taxus > Taxus chinensis. The sequence goes on from CM034152.1 coordinate 167,537,562, forward strand.
CATAATTTCAAATCTTGAAGAAAACATCTTCTATGTCATTATTCTAAACAATTAAGACATCAATTTATGTATTATACGACAATATCTCAAGATCTCTTAGATGATAAGATAGACCAAAAGGATTTTGAATATTGAAAATGATTGGAAATATTACTCTCCCCATGTAAAAATGATAATGAACCTATAAGATATCCTAGTGATGAATATTATTTGTACTAAGTTAATTCAGAGGATAGAGGCAACTAAGGTTGGAGGGAGATCAATTTCCTTGATTTTTTCACTACCTCGGAGGTCACATATCCTATACTAACATGGAAGTTTCTAGTTTTTGTGTGTGTATGACTCAAAATAATAATGCAAGCGAATATATGTTCATGTGTGTATTTTTTTTTTCAATTTTCCCTTGATGTGATGAGGAGGAGATCTAGACCATATATAATAATGTTAGATGTGTTCTTGATATCTTGACAGGTTCAATTGATGTGTTTTAATGAGATGGTTGATGAGTTTTAACTCATGAAACATGTATTCACGTGAATAGGTCTATGCATCCCTATTTACAGGATATGTGGTTCCCATAATCAATGTGAGTGTGAAGACCATGCGCAAGCTAAAGAGTGGCATATTTCTTAGTTGAAGGTGGTACTTTCTCCCATGTTTTTACTAAGGGGGGAATGCTATAAATATTATTGTTATTATATTTTTATTACTCAAACGAGTGATTTAATTATCATCTTTTCAATATGTTTGATTGTTGTTATGTGAGTTATAACAACACATTAATAAAGTTCTATTTTGCATGTTTGTAGGGATTGATTCCTTCTATTAAGGATATGTACAAGCCTATATATCTATACCCTATTTGCATAATATGTTATGTTGACCTTTCGTTGGCTCTTGTTTTTCGATTAATAAGTATTAATAAGTGGTAATAATAATAATAATAATAATAATAATAATTTTATTTATCGGTCGACGTTAACCTCGCCTTCTGAGCGTCGATTTGATACCAACCCTGTTGTTAAATTTTGATAAGCGATTACATAAATAAATGTGGGGAAATGAGGATGAAGCTCCTTTCTGCTCGGCATGTAAGGCGAACAAATTAAATATGGTTTAGGTTTGTAAAATCTTCTAAGGCGTGCTCGAATGGGGAGAATTTAGGATTTGTGTATCACACACGGATCTCTCTCAAAATAGACGTCTTTTCTTGTAAACCGTGTTGGACCTTCCCTGGGATTTGGGGAAACGTGTTTGCAATCGTATTGGGTTTTGGCCTGCGTTTTGACCTCGTGATTCGTTTTGGCTTGCTAGCCACGTTTTCTTTGTTTTGGGGATTTGCGTGCTCAGTTGTTTGGGGATCTGCGTGCTCAGTGGATTGGGGGTCGCGCGCCCAATGAAAATCTCACATTTGTAAGATGATTGCAAGTTTCCTTTTGCTGTGTGGTCGTTTTTCTGGTGCGCAGGTCCTGGGCGCGTCTTTTTTTGTGTCTTCCTTGGCCGCAATGAAACCTCCTCACGCCTTGCGGGTGCGCAATCTTGGACGCCTCCTTTTTTTTTCCCTGCCCTGGCCGCGTGGGTCTGTGGGGGGAAGGATTACTTCGTTTTTTGTGGTCGTGTGGACATGGGTTTGTTTTTGTTTTTGCCTGATGCGTTTTGGGGGAAGGAAGGGAGCGCGGTTTTTCTTGTGCTGGCCGCGCACAGCTTCCAGCTGGTACAGCAGGCGTGTTACTCCACTTTCTTTGGGTGCTGCGAGTGTGTTCTTGTTGGGGAATCCGCAGCACAGACAGCAGCAACATACAACAACAACAGTCTCCAGCCAGGCAGCAGGCGCGCGCGGTACAGTAGGCGCCTCTTTGAGCGCTTCTAACCAGCAGGCCGTCCAATAATGTTGTTACCTGTTCAGTATTGAATGCATCCTCAATTCGGGATTCTCCATCAATGATATTGCTGTTCAAAATCGTCTTGTGGCTGTGAGAGTGTTCCAGCAGACCTGATGAAATTTATTTGCATAGATTCTCTGTTGAGACCTTACTTGCTGTTCGATGTAACTCATGGAAGAGGATCTCATAGAGGTGGATTTGTTTCATATCAGAATATTCATGAAGCACAGTTTGCCTTGCAAGAAAACTTTCAGGAGATCTATGCAATGTTGGAGAATATGTCTTGGGAGATGAAGGTAGCAGGATATTGTTCAGATTCAGAACATGCACTGAGAAAACAGTAGTGTCATGGATTTCAATGATTGCAGGTTATGGGATGCAAGAAATAGTTGAGGATGCTAAGTCTAGGGACTGTTTTATGGATATGGGAGTGTACCAAGAGATTGTTTTTGGTTATAAAGCCATCTTCTTTTGCTTTGTCTCAAACTAGCGCTGCTCCTAATATGAGAGCACCAAGGTTAGGAGGTCCAAATTAGAATCAATCAGATGCATATGGAGATGGTGGAGGTGTTTGGATGAATGACGAAGGATTAAGTTCAATTGCCAAAATGGGACCTACAGTAGTTCTAGGGCTGATCTTGGAGCGGTGTTGGGAGAATGATGGCAAGCATTTTAGACCACCCACCCTGGCTGTGAGCTCCTACCTGTGCCAACATGAAGATGTTCGATGTTTGGGTGCCCAACGAGCTTGAAGAAAATGGAGTTAGGCTTCGGTTGCTGTTGCAGGCCCCGTCCATCTTGTGATCGACTGCGGGAGCTTAATCAGGCACGATATTCTCTATACCATTAATTCTTATCTTATGCTGTTATTTAATTGAATCATTAAATAACTCTACTCTTCATATAAATGACTCGTGTGATGGTATGCTATTTGGTTTCCACTTTCCTGGCTCGTTTGTATTTGTTTTGGCGTTAGAAATGATTGCGTTGGTTGAAGCCCTTTTATTGTTTTCTGGGTTTTAATAAATATTATTTGGGTGAACTTTGTTCTTAAGACTAATAAAACAAAAGAGGTGGGGGTCCTGTAATGAACACCCCTAGTTCCTTATGCTGGTCTCACGATTTGAATGTTTTTATCAAACATTGTTGTTGGACTCAACCTTACAGTTCCTGTTTTGTTCTTATTCTTGTTTCGGTTCGAGATCTTTAGTTCTGGGTTATGTCGAGTATTTGCGAATTAGGGATTGAGTACTGCAAGTGCATTGTGTATAGGTGAATGATGCTTTTCCTGTCTCTTTTCTTTTCTTTTAGTTCTAGTAACCCTTCCCGGTTGGCTTGGTGTGTGCTTAGCTTGACTGATTATCGATTTGAGCCAAGTTGATATTACTCTCAACTAGGTTAGTTGCTTTTGTTACTTGTTTGAATCACTCAAAGAAATACTTTTATTCTTCGAGTGTCATGGTTGATCGTCATAATTTGATATCAATTCATGTTCACCGTTGGAGAGATTGTCGTCTTTGGAATCACCTTATCTCCTTGGTAACTGTTGCATGTTTTGAGGAATGTAGCTGATCCTATGGAATGTCTTCTTTTGACGATACTCACATTTCTTTTGGATAGCTTAAAATGTCAGAGGAAAATACTCTTCTTACTTGATTTTGTTTCACACATGTTGGAGGATACGAGAGCTACTTGAACATTAGTGAGGAAGTTTTCAAATCTTAAAATTGGGATGTGGGTTTTATGTGTGTAAGAAATTACTCTACGTTTTGCTCCGTAAAGATGCTTAAGTTTCATTCTCCTGTGACTCATAGGTTGGTGTGTTTGGAAACTCTTTGGTTGACTGGTTTTTGTGATGATCGTTGTGATACGACCTCCTTGCTGTCATTGTAGTAGAATGGTTATGTATTGACCAGAAAGGTTTAAGTCAACTTGTTGTTGACGACAGATCCTTTGGAAGCTATGTATCTTGTGTTGTGTTCTTGTGAATGATTGAGTAACCCTCTTGTAAGATTTATAATGGATATATTTGGTCTTGTCAATTTGTTTTGTTTTTTTTTTTCTTAAGACATTCTCTTGATTAGAAGAAAGACTAATAGAAGGATTGTTAGGATAGGATGTGACCCATGCGAGGTCATTTGTGCGTTTCATCCCTTTTCTTTCCATTTTTATTTATTCTGTACTGACATAAAATTAACTGTTATAGGCACATCATCTTAATATTAATAAGTCATGTTGGTTTAGATATTCTCATGTCGATTGATTGTTTGGGATCTTCCAGTGGCATAGTGAATCCTTGGCTTGGTGAACTAACTTAAACAAATAGGGATAGATCACGTTTGAAATTAATTCTCTTCTTGTAATTGTTTTTTTTTCGAAATGTTATCTTGTTAATGACGGTCATTATTGTGTGATGGGTGAAATTCACTATGATGTTTATTAACTGCTCCTATGTGAAAATGATAATTGAATAGAGTTAGTGCCATTCCTTTTATTTAGACATTTTATGCTTTTGGACAGCTCTTTAATTGCTCTTGTTTAGACTCTTGAATTATTGTTTTCTTCATCAACGGTGTTTTTTCTTCCTCCTTGAAACAGTTAGATAACAACATATTGTCTTAATGTTATAGCTTTTATCGTGCTCAGTTCTTGCGAACTGATATGTGCTAACAAATGTGCAGGAGGATTTCCTGAGTAGAAAAAAAAAAAAAAAAAAAAGAGAGAAAAAAGAAACACGTGTAGAAAGTGGATTCCATCCTTCTTAGGAACTGCTGTTGTACGAATGTTTTTTTTTTTTGCCCTACAGCATTGGTATGGAAATTGTGGAGACTATCTAGAAGGCATTGTGTTATAATTTTGTATTGTTCTCATGTAGGTTGTTATCGTTTGAAAGTCAATTTGAGAAATATTATCGTCAATAAGAGATTAAATGAACTTTTTTGACATGTGTATCCTTTGTTGAATTTTCACTCTTCAGAATATGGTTTATCCTTGAATTGTCAAACCTAATTCTAATTATCCAAACTTGAATCCTCTTGCATCGCTCTAGTTACCTTGGTCTTATGTCGCTTGGTAGAGGACTATGTTTTTGAACCTAGCAAAAAAAAAAAAAAAAGAGAAACAAATATACCTTGTGACCCCGCGTAAACAAATCAACAATCTCTTATTGTGGTGAGTCCTTAGAACGGTCTTAAGGTGAAATCAATGATTAAATTCTTGGAAGATAACAAGATTACAATAAATAGAAGGAACTTGCCTAAGAAACTCTTCGATCTGTCTTACCCGTTGAAAATGTAAACAGTATACTTATTTCTATCTCTTCAAGTGAAGCCCAAGTGAAACCTTTAATTTTTCTGATTAGACTCTTGACCCCAATGAAATCTTATTAATAACTAATAAGATCTTAATGATGAATCCAAGAGTTGACAGTCATGTACTGGAATAAAATAAAATAAAATAAAAATTGACCGCTTGAAAAGGTAAAACATATATGTTCAAAAGCTCAGCGTCGAAAACAGAATGATAAAGTTAATAGCCTTGAGAAATTAACTGCCTCCTCACAAATGAATAAGTTAATCAAGTAAATGAAGTAACCTCTTGCTATTCTATAATTGGTTTACACTGTATTTTAACATTATCAAGGTAGGGGAAAATTCTTCAAAGGAGACATGACTTTCAGAGTCTCCTATCGTGATTTCCCTGCGAAAAGTAAGAATGTAAAAACACTTACAGCTAAAACATGAATCTAAAGAGACCTTCTGTGGGAAGCCTTTGTTGTAAGACTGCATACTTTAGATGAACCATTGTGTCCTTAGTGTGTGCCTCATGTCTATCTGTCACTGGTGTGGGTCCGTGTTGTGGAATGCATGTCTTTGGTTGGTTGTATTCCCTAGAGAACTTGTGTAGTGTCGCATTATCTTCAAGCAAGTCAAAAAAAAAAATTATCCAATTCATTGAGCTTCAAGAAAGAAATACTATCCTTAGAGGCCTAGGAAGGGCTATAATTTGACCATTTTGCAATTGGTGAACACCCTCCGAAAACTGACAAGGAAGATTCAAGCCATTTGGGATTTGTATAGGAGAGTTATGAATGCATCCAAGGAAGTTTAGGGAGAATCTATATAGATAATTTATCTCAGGAACCAAACAAGAAAATAAGGTCATTTTGGCTATGCATTGATCAAGACTCCTCATAAAAGATCAATGGTTTGCAAACGTTTGTCAAGTCATGGAAAAAAACCTCGGTGTTTTGATCCTTTTTCCCCTCTTACTAATCCTCACAATCCAAGAGTTAGTCAAATTTTGTAGATTTATGGGTTAAACTTGGAAAATTCAGCCTTTTGAGGAACAAGTGGAACTATTCCTTTGTTCCACCTATTCCCCACATCTCCACCTTGTCTATATTTCATGGAGGAATTAGTAAAATCAGAATTCAGTGGCACAACCAAAATATTTCTCGAGTTCTATATGCTCTCTGACTGCATACTTTAACTAATTCCCTTACAAAATGAGTTAGATCAGTTAAATTAAAATTTGAAGGAACTGAGGGAATAGTTTTGGCGTTCCCTCGATTTCTTGTAGGCCCATAATCATTGAAAAAACATATAAAATGGCGTCAAAATCAGTTATGTCGATCGGTGCTGGAACTATGGGAACATTTCCACCATTCCTTATGTGCCTCTCAGCCCCATCTTTTTCAACCCTTTAGCACATGGTAGAGTCATACATATTGGATCCATGCATTTAACTCCTCAAAACCCCATACACCCCAATTCACCACTAAATGCAAAGGAAAAATGCTAAGTCATACATGTTGGCTCCATGAGGAACTGAGGGAATTGTTCCTCTTTTACCTCAGTTCTTCGCATCTCTTCCTAGACCACCAACAACAAAGGAAATGGATGAATTTAATTTTAAAGGCCCCAAAAAAATGTTCTCTTATTCCTCCAATTCTTCGATCTCCCACCTGGACTGATTGAAATGTAAATTTTCTGAATAAATTCTAGATTTTTTCCAAGAAGATGAATATGAAGGGTCCTAAACTGGAGGAATTTATAAGTTAAGTTTATAATAATCTATTCGTGCCAAAATTTAATGTGTTGACTCAAGTTTAGGAGATGAAAGGTCACAAGTGATGAGAAGGTAAAAGGTCATGTGAAGGGAAGATGAAGATTCATATTGTAAATCTATAAAATTGTAATGGTCTCTCCATTCCAAAAGGTTGGAAGTTACTAATTATTGATAGTTTTTTGGATTTTTATCCATTCCAAAAGCTACATTTCCTATATTTCCTTACTTATGTTCCTCTCTCTCTCTCTCTACTTTCCAACTTTGCAGGCACTTTAATATTATATACCCAAGGAATAACTTTGTATCTTTGATTAATGAATTCAAGGAATTTTTTGTCTCTAATTTGTTAGTCTTACTATTTATTTCATATTTGTGTTCTTCTAATTGAATGTGGACCTACTCTAGATAATATACATGAATTACGTAAGTCTACTCACCACATTAATCCTCTCTCCTTATTTCTCCTACTCCTCTTTACCTCTCCCCAAAGAAAATTCCTCCTTTGAACTTATACAAGAACATCTCCATAGATTTAGTGGAGTATTTATGTGTGATTCAAGGCCTAACATCCATCCCACATTTTTAGTTAGTTTACATTCAATAATGGGAGCCTCCCCATATCTAAAAAGGAAGGGCTTAACCCCGTGACCATTGGTGAAAACCAATAATTTGCACTGTGACACATTATTTCACCAAAAAAATTTGGTGACTCCGCAGGGGAAGATCTACCCTTTTTGCAACCTTAAAAGATATCTAAAAATACAAAAAAAATCAAATATTTGAAAATCACAAAAACCATAAAATACAACAATCATAAATATGGAAACTCATTGTTGATTTCTGCTATAAATTTATCACTTCCAGGCTGAAAGTTTCCATTTACATGTTAGAAAATATTTTACAAACTAGAAAAAAAATTACACTCAAGTTGATTGAGTAAGTGGAATTTTTATCACACATTAAAATAAGTACAACAAGTTGATTTCAGACTTCCTGTTATCCAAATAGTATGACAAATTAGGCAATAATTTCTTCCTGAATTTGATCCTAACTTTCCTCTCAAAGATCTAATTGAAGAATCAGTTGCAAAACCAATTGATCTCATCCCTCCAGAAGAAGAAGAAGACGATGAGGAGAAAGCATAGGAAAGAGAAGAAAGACGGGTTTCACCTATACCATAGAGAAAAAACATTGGTCTGCTAGCATTGGCTCCTCCACTTCATGAATTACCAAAAGGGTCAAGAAAGAAATTTTCTGAATTCTATGGAGATGGAAAAAAATTCCCAGATGATCACATTATATCTTTCATCAAATCCCGTGACATTCTTCGAGTGGGGCAAGAAGATGTTGTCATTCGATTATTCGTGCGGTCATTACAAGATGCCATTGTAGAATGGTTTTAGTACTTTCCACCTCGCTCCATTATGGATTGGGATGACATGAAATCCAATTTTAAATATGTATTTAATACTTTGGAAGATGCACATGCCCTCCTTGTTCAATTGTCTCAGATGAAGAAATAACCGCAAAATCCCATGAGAGAATTTGTAGAAAAATGTAATAAGTTGATCAATAAGATTCTTGTTGGTGTTCTTCCTACACTAGATAATCAAAAAAGGTTTTTCATAAATGATTTGTTTCTTGAATTTGGATTCATACTACAAAGAGATCAAATAAATAGTCTAGAAAATTCTCAAGAACTTTCCATTGAAGTAGAAGATGACCTTAGCATGTCAGGGAAGATCAATAACTATTCAGTGAAGAATAAGGTCCAGAGTTTCAAAGATGAAAGTGTTGATCCATTGCTACAAAAATTGTTTAATGGATTGACTACATTGAAGAAGTTGATCGCTCAAAATGCCTCGTATAAAAATCAAAATAGGAATCAAATTTTGGGAGCACCCTAAAGGATATCCTTGGAATCTCTTCCAATTAATGCAATATGTGGAACCTGTGAAAATGAAGGAGAAGAAATTGTTGAATCAAAAATTGAAGAAGAATAAGATGGATGTGCTAGGATTGGGTATTTTGAATAATCATTGGATGAATATTCTGAAGAATTCATGGCTGATGTGAAAAGTTACTCATTTGCAGTGTTCACTTGCTCACAAATAGAGAAAGAAGCCTCTTCTTCCACTGTCCAAACAAAGCATTTGAATCCTCAAATGGAGACTCTATGAAAAACAACAAAAAAATGATGATCATTGTTTTCCACCTCCATGGGGTTATTTAAGAAGAAGTTTGAGACTACTTCAATAAAGAATCTATCTACATCTTTGAGAAAGTATCTTTCATCTTCTCTTGAAAAATTAGATTTTTAATTCTACTAATCCTAAAAATATGAATCTTAATCCTGCCAAGGCTTCCATAGTTCCTGATGTACCTATCACTTCTCCACCCTTCACATCATTGATCATGTCAAGAAACCCAAATTTCATATTTTTGAGTTTGAGTAATTGAAAAATCACCCTAAGCAATTTGATAGACTTGTTCATTTTGTTAAAGGAAGTGGTTTTATCTCATGTTCCCAAAATGTCACTTCCAAAGAACTACCTCTCACTCCTCATGCCACTCTTTCTCAAAACATTCTTGCTTCCAAACCCTCCTCTTTAGGGAAATTAGAGTACTTTATCTTTCTTTGATATTCAATGGATATAAATTGAATAAATACATTATCAAATCCATTGCCTATAACAATGTAATCCCTGCAAATGTTTTTAAAGATCCTGGTCTCTCTCTCACCCCTACTACTATCCATCATTATTCCATGGAAACTAAAGAAGTACCTCTTGTTGTCTAGGTCAAGGATTCTCAAGTATCATTTACATATTTTCTTGAGAATCAGATCACGATGAAAATACTTATAGTACATATGTCAACCTCATATCGTATGTTGTTAAGTCGAAGATTATTTTGGGATGTTAGTATAGATATACAAATGGATTGGTCATATGCCACCATACATGTCAATGGAAAAATGAAGAATATTCTTCCAAAAAGGAAAATGAAATACGTGGTTCAAAAACTAGATGACCCAAGGGTGGAGATCCTATTTCAAGATTCAAGGTATTAAAACTTCTTCATAACTTCAAATGTTAAGCTTCCCATATTGATGGAGGAGTACTAAGATACAATGAATCCAGTTGGAAAGCATGATCATGATTTTATGGATACATAATTTGATTGTATGTAGTTCCTGATAACACCCAAAACTTTTGCAATACGAATAACTAATAAATACTAACACCATAGTAGCCTAGAGCCAAGCTTGAGTTTAAGAATGAAACATCATGATCAAAGCTTAAAATCATGCATCAATGGAGACTAAATGAAATATAACATCTAATCTACAAGAATCCTTACTATGTGAGATGATTACTAATTAACATAGACCTAATTAGATCTAAGGGCAATCAAATAATGGTTGTTGTTACTCTAAAAATGGTGAGAGGATATCTCTAACAATGGATATAAGGCCATATTAGATATCCCTCTACTAACCAACATGAAGATTGGATGTAAAGATTGATCAAGCTAATCCAAGAAGGAAGTAAGGCTCTTAATCATATTTATTAAATGATATACTAATAAAAGTATGGTGTAAAGTGTAAACATATAGGTAAGTTCCTTTATATAGCTTTGTAATTGGGAAAATCTTGCATCTTGGTACATGTGGGACTAAAGGAATAAAGTATATTAAGGCTTGTTATTTATGATTAATGAGTTAACAAGTGATTGTGAGGAGCCTTAATTGACTAATTAGGACCTTAAGAGGCTAGGATAAGCTTTTGAAGCCTTCTAAGATGTCTTGGAGGGAAGAGGGGTGATTTTTAATGGTTGGAAGAGGGGTATTAACCAATAATAGGGTTTATTGATCAAATACAAGGGTAATTATGCTTATCTAATAAACGCTAATTTTTTTCTCATAAGAGGATAATAATTAACGATGTGTTGGAAATTGGCGTCTGGAATGTGATCGAGGTTAGTTAATAAAAAAAGTGTAGTTAATTAACCAAAATAGAGGGAACGTTAGTTAATTAGTGGAAATCACTAATTATAATGGAAATAGTGTGAATGAGATTAATTAGTGCACTTTTAGCAATAAAATTGTGTAAGTGGATTTTAGGTGTATACAATTCCCATTAGATGTGAATATAGATGCAAGTTTTCTAGTTATTGGTCATGAAGGTTATGGAAATTTTGAATTACTACCAAGAAATCCCAAGGTGATGAGAAGCATAAGACATAAAAAAAAGGATTGATATTAAACAGCTTCTTGGCAGTTGATTCCCATGTTTCCAATCATGTTCTCAAGATTTAGCATGAAGACTCGTTCAATGAGCATGATTTTGAATGCTAATATTTCTCTTTCACATTGGGAGAGGATGACTCTTTAAAGAAGGAATTCATAAATGACAAGATGATTGGACCTCTTGAAGTTGACTCTACTTAAAAATAGGATGACTTCATGATGGATATGAATTTCCAAGCTCATGATGGTCAATATTGGGAAAATGGTGATCTTGATATTTTATCCCCAACCTTGTGTTTGTTTTCCTTTCAAGAAGATGAAAACCTTCTCATTGAAGAATATTTAGATGGGATGGTGCTTGAATCTCCCAAGGCTAGTTCCATTCAAGATGAATACCCTCTCAATGATGAATATATGAATAAGAATATGCTTGAATCTTTCAATATTGACTCCACTCAAGGAAATGATGTTTTCATCATGAAGGTGGATTTTAAGGCTCAAAATGGACAAGATGGAGAAGATGATGGTTTTAGTTTTTAATATCCAACCTTGTGCTCATTTTCCATCCAAGAGGATGAAGCATTACGGGCATAGCATCAAATTAGGAAGAGGGTTAAAGATAAGAAAAATTATCTGAAGGATAATTGCTTGGAGCAATCGAGAAACAAGGAACATCGAGAGGCTTATGACAGTAGAAAAAATATCAAAATACTTGCTATCTAAAATTTCAAAATACCTATTTATAATTAGCTGTTAAAGGCCATGGTCATGAAATAGATAACAAATCAAATTCAAATGCCTATCAAAAACCAAAATACTCGGTGTGAAACGGGTAATCCTTGTGTGATCAAGACCCATTTTGGTAACAACAATAGAAAATCATAAATTGGAATGAATTTATAAATGGATGAGTATATGGAAACAAGATGTCAAAGCAATGAAGGAAATCAATTTTCTAAGTGGACCCTCACTTACAAGAACAATCATGCAAAATTTCTTAAGAAAATTGAGAAAGGGATCATATTTCATGGAGGTAGTCAATGGATTTTCATAACAAAGGCTTTGGGTGATACTCATAAATGAGTAAACATTCAGTGAAGAATAAGTGCTACAGTGAAAATGGTTTATCCCCCACATGTACCATAGGTGATTTAGGAACGGTGTATCATGGTTTCCCTTTCTATTATGTGTCTCACTTCTCATTGTGTGTTTACTTCCTCTGTCATTTGTTTGTTTTGTTTGTTTCTTGGTTGTGTTTGTAGCTTTGTTTGTTCTTTATTATGGTGAATCCATAGCCCAAGGGATAAGCCACTGGTCTATTTCCCCATGAGATACATGAGGTTATCCATAATCCCTTATGGTCTAATGTCCCCAATCTAGAGCCAGTTGTCATGTAAAATTAAAATTTTGACCATGACAGCTAAGGCCACACTAATTCCCTCTCCCAGTCACTGTAAACCTTTCTTCATGTCAAACAATCCTTATTTTCATCCTCGTTTTAGATTAGAGGAACATTCTGAAAATATTTCCAAGTGTGTTTCATATGTAGAGATGTACTCCTAGGGTGATGGAAAATTTCACTGAGATTGAAGCAAAAATGATTGTCCTTGGAGGCATAGGAAGGGCCATTTTTTACCATTTTACAATTGGTGAATGTACGTACCCAAAATTGTAGGGTACTGCACCACCGAAACAATGTCACACGTGCCCCAATGATGATACAGGTCTCCTCGCAAGGTGTTCAGGATCCAGAAAATCTCCCCAAGTGTACATTAACATCCTGCATGCCCCACTTAGCCCCTGCGTGCTTTGTTTTGCTCTCCCCCCCTCTATTCCTTGCTTTTTGGTCTTCAGTGACGAAACCACCACCCTGCTTGGGTGGTGGTATCGTGACTGCCACCCAGGTAAGGCGGTGGTCTTGTAACCGCCGTCCTGCTCAGGGCGGCGGTCCTTCACGTATTTTTCCAGAACATTCCTTTTATCATGACTCGCGTAAATTTCAACATTTACCAGTTTTTTCATCGCCTTTGCTCGTATTTATGATTATGGTTCCCTGGAATATTGTTTTTTCATTGTTTATGGTAAAAGAGTTCAAATTGGTTTTCACCTTTGGGTAAATGGGGATTCTATAAATAGCTGGTTGGATTACAAGCAAATGGCCCCTCAAATTTTGCCTCTAATTCTCTCATTTCAGAATTTAGTTTTGCAGTTCTTAGGAATTCATAGTTTTCATTTGTTGCATACATAGTTAGTGTTGGTTTGCTGTTGAAGCCACATAATCTTCTTGTGCAAGTGTTGTTACTGTTTCATAAAATCAACTGAGGTAGGATAGTTCCATTTTCAGTCAAAATCTATTAGAGTTGCAGGTTTTATTCATCAAAAAGGATAGTTTCAAGTTTTGGATGTTTTGTGTTGTATAATTCGCAATAAATCCCGCTAGGAATTACATAGGCCAAGCTTTGTTCTCTTACACTATCCCTCTCCTACTCACATTGTATTCAGTCTGCATCCAAAGCTGCCATTTTTCTGATACCAATTTCTTTTGATGCTAACATCACACGCTTTTCTGGATTCACGTGAGCACAAAGGAATGAGGAGACCATACTAAGGGGAAAAAGCCACACACAATCAGATTCGCCACTATTATGAAAAATCCAGGTTCAAGCTTTCAAAGTTCTAGTTAAAACATATCAAATAGAATAGTGAATCATTTCATTTCAGTTAATCTCACTTTCGATATTGTCGGAGAAGCTATGGGGATTGATAGTTTCTGAGAAACTATGATTCACTCCTCACTTCTGAGGTAGGATCGAGACTCTTTCAAATAGATTAGATCAGTTATTCGGTTATTTAGAATAGATTTACAAATGCACATGCAAGTAGCTATACGTGGCTGCTTTGTTTGTTTTAATTTTGCTATTAGCTTAGTTGTCAATTTCTAGATATATTAAATAATTGCTCTTTCAAATCCGTTCAATAGTTTATCAAAAATACCAAATAGATATATCTTGCATAGTTAGTTTATTCTGTCATTAGTTAGATTTATATCATTTCCTTTTGTATGACAATCACGGGACCTAGGGAGACTAGAGAATACGTATTCGAGCCAATAGTGCCTCAGCCCAATCTTGTTGCAGCAATAGTTGATATAGACCAGAATCTTAGAATCCAAGTCTTCCGAACAACAATAGACCTACAACAGATCAATTCACAGTTAAGAGGATTAAACGTAGAAGATGACCAAGCACACACACTTTGGATAAACCAACCAAACTACAGATTACCCTAAATAGATGTTCGCATGACTATAGAAGGACTTAAAAGAGAGAAAAAATTTTATTGTGATCCTTTGGTCCCACAGCCAGATGCAGGAGATATCCTCGTTGACATAGACACTAATTTAAGAATTCAAGTTGCCAGGATGCCTAGAAGGTACTCTGAGAAGATTGCGCAACTTTTAGTTCTAAACATAGAGACCGAAAAGGCATACGACTACTGGATATTAGGGATTAGGGATTAATTCCGCACATGACTATAGGAGGACCACGACAACCAAGAATTTACAGTTGTGATCCACAGGTCCTAGAACCCAACGGACCTACAAATCAATCAAATATTGACATGGGTTTACAAACGTTGGTGTTTAGATCCTCTCCACTTCCACCAAATATTATCACATAGTTATCCTTATTAGATATAGCAGTTAACCAAGCTAAGGATTTCTGGAATAGACCAGAGAATCGCCCATAGAATCCACTATATATCCATAATCCATCTTATGACCCTATCTGGAGACATACACGAAACTATCCCAGGTCATTTTCCACATATACCATAACCTATAAATCAGATCATGCCAGAGCTCGATATTGATTGGAGCCTTCGAGCAATCATCCTCGCCGATCGATCTATCACACCGATTCAAGTTAGGAGGGCCTTCTTTGCCTTATATTCACAGATTCCATTAGTGCGTGTCGAAGACATATGATTGCCTAACTAGTTCACCTATACCCCACACATATCCCATCCCCACCGGTTGTCTCGGCATGACCTCGAGAGGTTGGGTGCGAGGAAGAGTTACTTGTAGATTCCCATGCTCGCTTGTCACTTTTCCATCGTACAAAATTGGTGAACCCGACATGAAACAAACAAATGACCTATACAAACAAGTTGTTTCATCTTCTCTATCTCGTTAGCCTTTATATCAGCTTCTTTAACAAAATTGGTGAATCTGACATGAACCAAATTTTTCTCCCACTTTTATTTCTTCCATCCACCTTCGCTCTTTCCCATTATTCTGCGGGTATTCATATACCCCCCGAATATGTCAGGATACGATGCATATGACAGACCTCTCCTAGGTCTTGAAGCATACTACAATCAACTGAATAGACAACCATCACCCTCACTCTCAGCATGGTATGACAACTATTCAACTAATCTGTTTTCAACACAAACTCTGCCTCAAAGAACTAGATATAGTTCTTCTTTCCAAATAGAGGAGCTGGATCATCTCACTCAAACGCAACAAGTTGAGCCTTCAGGCTCTAATAACATGACACTCACGAGAGAATCTGGTTCATCTCCTCAGACATTTCTTAGACCACAAATCAGTAGACAATCAAATCCATATCAGTTTTTAGACGATAAATACTTAGCACGTTATGCTAGGAGTGAACAACACTCTTAAAATATGTACCCACCTATAGGAAGTTTACAAGTACAATCTGATACTCTACTCCAAGAAAACACCCCCATTCCTCCACCTATAGAAAATTCCCTCGGTAATATTTGGCAAGGTAACGACCAATTCATAGTAGGGTATCACACCCCTTTGCAACCTCAAATGATACAACAAACGCCCTTAAGGAAAAATACCATATCTTCACCAAACGAGGCCATTTTAGCCTTGGCTGAAAAGGTTAGAGGGTTGGAGCTTGCTCAAGAAAATCAAAATTCATATTTTGGGCAATTAGGAATCCCCAACCCTCCACATCATCCTAGCCAAGTAGACCTCCTCATGAGAACAGGCACGTTGGGCATGCCTCCTCAGTATACACAACAAACGCCAACTAGAACCGTGATTTCTAATACCACTCTGGTGGAAAATATGATACCTCCCGGTTTAGTACAAACCAATCCATTCCTGAGCAATGCTCCTTCATACTTAAACATGTATTCCAAATCACCACAGGGAGATATGTTCTCTTCTCCCAGCATGTTCGCTCAACCACAAGGATTTCCTTACGCTCCTGCGAATGCATATGCTATGCCACATCAACAACCCATCCTATCACCACCCCCTCAGCAAGCACCATCGATGGTCGAAACCTATGCTATAGAAACTTATTCAGAATATTTGAAAGAACCTTTAGACTTCACCATATGAAGTGTCATGCTTCCAAGACCTCTTCTCGATTTTCCCAAGTACAAAGGGGAGGGAGACCCGAATGCACATATCAAGGCCTATGCTACAGCCATTCGAGATATGCTCCCTTACGATGGGGTTGTTGCTAAAATATTCCCTAAAACTTTAGAGGGCATTGCCCTCGATTGGTACTACAGAATACCTAAAGCCTCAATACATTTGTTTAAACAACTCGTTTCAGAGTTCATCAAGGCGTTCTACATGAACAAACTGTTGAGAACAGGAATCAGGGAATTCTTGCATATCAAGCAAGAACATAATGAATCTATTACTCATTTCATCCAAAGATGGTGTACAGTCCTATATTCTTTAGCTAGTGCTCCAAACATGGATCAGATGGAACTATGTAATTTATTCCTTCATTCTCTCAGTAGAGAGATAAAGGAAGAAGTCCAAAAGTTCCCACTAAGGACTTATGATGAAGTACTTAAGAGTGCCTTCTGGATAGATCAAGCTACAATAGATAGCAGCCGCAAGACATATGGAACAAATGGGAGATTAATCATCCCCAATAAAAATACTACGACCTATCCTAGTGCACTAAATGCCAATCAAGGACCTAAAATCCTTAACAAGAATCGTGGAGTGACAACAGATGCAGTAACTAACCAGGCTAAAAAGGAAAATGTTGTAAATGCTCCACAACCTATTAAAAATCAATGAAACAACAATTTTACCCCAACAATAAACGTGGTGGATTTTAATCGTCCACAACAACAACAAAAACGGCTGATCCAGGCACAGGGTCCAAGTCAAAACGCAACTAGATATCAAAACTAGAACCAAAACCAAAAACAACAAGTGCAAAACTTTAATCCTAATAGCCAACATTTTAATCAGAGTTTTGGATCACAACATGTGCCAAACCAGCAACCTAGGAATTACAATCCTAACTCGTATTGTGGTTTCCACAAAATTTGAGCCCATGACACTAGGACTTGCCACGATTACAATAAATTCATGCAACGTTTGCCAGAGGAACTGTACGTACCCAAAATTGTAAGGTACTGTACTGCTAGAACAATGTAACAAGTAACCAAATGATGATACAGGTCTCCTCGCAAGGTGTTCGGGATCCGGAAAAGCCCTCGGAGCATGCGTTAACATCCCGCATGCCCCGCTTAGCCCCTGCACCCTTTGTTTTCCCCTTTTTTCCTCTTTCCTTGGCCTCTTGACCTTCAGTGACAAAACCACCGCCCTGATCAGGGCGGCGGTCCTGTAACCGCCGCCCTGCTCATAGTGGCGGTCCTATCCGTGTTTTCCAGAACGTTCTTTGACGTGACTCACGTGAAATATCACGTTTCACCAGTTTTTCTTTGCCGACTTGAGCATGCATTTATGTTTTTGGTCCCTTGGAATAGTGTTTTTCATTTGTTTATTGTTTAGGAGTTCAATTTGGTTTTGGTTTTTGAGTGTTGGAATTCCTATAAATGCATGGCTTGTGCTGAGGCAAATGGCCACCATTTTTTACTCCAATCTTCTCACTTTCAGTGTTGTGGTCTATTAGTTTACTTAGGATTGATAGTGTAGTTCATTTCATGTTTGGTTAAGCATTGTATTGCAGCTGGTAAGCCACATACTTATCTTGTGCAAGCGCTATCATTGCTTCAGCCCCTCAGGTCTGCCCCTCATTCAATTTCATGCTCTGATTCTCATATTTCAATCTTTTGTTCTATTTAGAAGCCATAGTGTTAATTCCTTGCATGTTTAGATAGTATTGTTCAGCTGTTGGTAAGCCACAGACCCATCTTGTGTAGGCAGTCTTTTTATCTCATCCAAATTCAGTTAGAAGCTTGTCTCTGAGTTTGTCTTTGCTATAGATTTGCTTTCATCATATCTTGGTGTTCTTAGTTCAATTCATTATATGCCTGGTTAGCTTTATTCAGCTATTGGTAAGCCACATATCCAACTTGTGCAAGCAGTGTCTTTATTTTATCCAGTCTATTGGAACAGAATAGCTTAGGAAGCCATTAAAGTTACAGGTTTTGCTCTTCGTATAGGATAGTTACAGGTTCTGGTTGCTTCATGTTGCATGACTCGCAGTAAAATCCCATTAGGAATCGCATAAGCCAAGCTCTGTACTCTTGCGCTATCCCTCTCCTACTCGCATTCTCGGTCTGCATGCTGAGTTGTCCTTGTCCCAAAACCTACTCTTATCGGTGCTAGCATTACACGCTTTTCTGGATCCACGTGAACACAAAAGAACGAGGAGATCATACTGAGGGGACGAGATCACATACACCATCGGATTCGCCACTGTTCTGCGGAGTCCAGGTTTTACATTTCAAAGTTCTATTCAGATTCATATCAAATAGAGTAGTTAATCACTTTATTTCATTTCATTCTATTCTCGACATTGCCAGGGAAGCTGTGGGGATTGATAGTTTCTGAGAAACTATGATTCACTCCTCACTTCTGAGGTAGGATCGAGAATCTTGCTGGTAGATTAGACAAACTGTTTTATTTAGAATAATTCTACAAATCGCACAGGCAAATAACTACACTCGGTTATATTGTCTGTTTCAAATTATTGTTTAGTTATTATTTCTAGATATGCTTAAAATAGTTTTCTTTCCTTAAAATTATTAAAAGTTTTCTTAGAAGAATAAAATTTATATACAGTTAGATTTATTTCACATAGTTAGAATTTGCTTCGTTACAGTTAAATTTGCATTTTGTTTCGTATGACAATCACGGGACCTCAAGAGCCCAGGGAATATATATTTGAGCCAATCGTGCCTCAACCAAACCTAGTCACAGCAATAGTTGACATAGACCAAAATCTCAGGATACAAGTATTCCGAACAACCACAGATTTACAACTGATCAGTTCTCAGTTAAGAGGATTAAACATAGAAGATGACCAAGCACATGCGTTTTGGTCAAGTCAGCCAAATTACAGATTACCCTAGAAAACATCCACATGACTGTAGAAGGGCTCGAAAGAGAACAAACATTTGGGTGTGATCCTTTAGTTCCACAGCCAGACGTTGGAGACACCCTCGTAGATATAGATACCAGCTTTAGAATCCAGGTTGTGAGAACGCCTGTAAGGTATTCTAAGAAGATTGCACAACTATTGGTTCTAAACATAGAAGCTAAGAAAGCATACGATTACTGGATACTAGGGATTAGAACTTGATCCCGCGTATGACCATAACAGGACCGCAACAACCAAGAGTCTATGGTTGTGATTCACAGGTCCCACAGCCCAATGAATCCACAAGTTAGTTAGACATAGACACTAGCCTACGCATCTTGGTATTTAGGTCCACTCCACTTCCACCTGTCATCATCGAACAACTGTCCTTACTAGATATAGCGGCTAACGAAGCTAGGGAATTCTGGACTAGGCCAGAAAATCATCCATAGAATCAATTATATTCATCATCCACCATATGACCCTGTCAGGAGAAATACACGAAACTATCCCAGGTCATTTCCCACGTATTCCACAACCCATAGATCGAATCACGCTAGAGCTTGATATTTATTGGAGCCTTCGAGCAGTCATCCTTGCCGATCGATCTATCACACCAGTCCAAGTTAGAAGGGCCTTCTTTGCCTTAGATTCGCAAATTCCACTAGTGCGTGTCGAAGACATTAGACTTCCTAACTAGTTTGTCTGCATATTCTACCCCCACCGGCTGTCTCGGCATGACCTCGGGAGGTCGGGTAGGTGGAAGGGTTACTTGTTGATTCTCACGCTCGCTTGTCGCTTTTCTGACATACAAAATTGGTGAATCTGACGTGAAACAAACAAAATTAGTGAAGCTGACGTAAAACTTCCTACTTTCTCATTTGGAGTCATAATATCATGCTTCCTTTCACAAATCACCTTCTCTCCTTCCCATTATTCTACGGGTATTCATATACCCCCCGAATATGTCAGGATTCGATGCATATGGCAGACCCCTCTTGGGTCTTGACGCATACTACGCCCAACAGAATAGGTAATCATCACCCTCGCTCTCAGTATGGGGCGACAACTATTCAACTAATCAGTTGTCAATACAAACCCCAAGAATCAGATATAGTTCATCTTTTCTAAACTGAGGAGTTAGATCAACCCCCTCGAACCCAACAAACAGAGCCTTTAGGTTCAAAACAATATGACATTTACCGGAGAATCCGGTTCATCTCCTCAAATACTACTCAAACCACATATTAGTAGACAATCAGACCCATACTTGGTTCTAGATGATGAGTACTTAATGCGTTGTTCTCGAAATGAAACAACGCTCTCAAGGCATGCACCCACCTGTAGGAGGTTTACAAATACAACCTGAGTTCTCTCCTCAAGAAAAATACCTCTACAGCCATCACATATAGAAAAAACTCTCAGAGATAATTGGCAGGATAGCGATCAGTTTATGATAGGATATCACGTGCCTATACAACACCAAGGTATACAAAAAACACCGTTCAAGCAAAGCATCGTGACCTCACCAAATGAAGTCATTTCAACGTTAGTAGAAAGAGTGACAGGGTTAGAACTTGCTCAAGCAAGTCAAAATTTGTAGTTAATACAAACAGGGAGTTCCAATCCTCCTCACCATCCCAGCCAAGTAGATCTCCTCACAGGAGTAGGGACATTGGGCATGACTCCTCAGTATTCACAACAAATACTAACTAGGACCCACCAATTCTAGCACCGTTCCTCCTGGTCTAGTACAAAACAATCCATTTCTGGATAGTACCCCTTCATACTTAAACATGTATTCAAAATCACCACAAAGGAGATATGTTCTCATCCCTCGGCATGTTTACTCAAATGCAGTGGACCTCCCTATGCCCCTGCCAATGCATACGCTGCACCATATCAAAAACCTATCCCGACCACCACTCCCCTCAACAAACACCATCAATGGTCGAAAGCTATGCGATAGGGACTTATTAAGAATACCTAAAGGAACCCTTAGATTTCACCATACGAAGTGTCATGCTTCCAAGGCCTCTTCCCGATTTTCCCAAGTTCAAGGGTGAGGGGAGATCCAAATGCGCATATCAAAGCTTACGCTACAGCCATTCGGGAATTACTCCCATGGGATGGGGTTGTTGCTAAAATATTCCCCAAAACACTGGAAGGTATTGCTCTCGATTGGTATTATAGAATACCTGAGGCTTCCATACATTCATTCAAACAACTTGTGTCTGAGTTCATTAAAGCCTTCGACATGAACAAACTGCTAAGGACAGGAATCAGGGATTTCTTACACATCAAGCAAGAACATAACAAATCTGTCGCCCATTTCATCCAAAGATGGCGTACATTCCTTTATTCCTCGGCAAGCACTCCAAACATGGATCAGATGGAACTATGTGATTTATTCCTTCCATTCTCTCAGCAGAGAAGTGAAGGAAGAAGTCCAGAAGTTCCCACTAAGGACTTATGATGAAGTACTTGAGAGCGCTCTGCGAATAGATCAAGTATCGATAGATAGTGGTCGTAAGACATATGGAACAAACGGGAGGTTAATCACCTCCACTCAAAACACTACAACTACCACAAATGTTAATCAAGGACCCAAAATCCTTAACAAAAATCGTGGAGTAACAACGGATGGGGTAATCGACCAGCCCAAGAGGGTAAATTTTGTTAAAACTTCCATCACAAACAAATAACCAATGAAACAACAACTTTACCCCAACGGTCAATAAAGTAAATTTTAACCATCCACAACAACAACAACAACAACGGCTAAATCCCATACAAGGGCCAAGCCAAAACTCATTTGGTGACCAAAACCAAAGTCAAAAACCAGAAACAAAAATTCCAAAACTTTAGTCCTAATAAGCAACAGTTTGATCAGAATTTTAGGCCACAATACACACCAAACCAACAAAACGGGAATTACAACCCCAATTCTTATTGTGGTTTCCATAAAATTCAGGGTCACGACACTAGAACGTGCCGCGACTATAATAAATTTATGCAACGCTCTGCCAGAACAACAAAGACAGTTTTTCACAGACTTGTTTTTGGCAGATTCCTATCTCATCACAACCAAATATGCTCGCAGGGGTAGTTTCCCCTCAAAATGCTCCCCTCAAAATATTTAATGATCCGCTCCCAAATCATGACAGCAATAGGCTAAATCCAACCGGAACAAGCAAGGGTGCAATTATGGGAAACAATGATCATGAAGGCTTCGACTTCATTAAATCCATCAGTTGCACCACAGTTGGGAGCTCAACCGAGACCTAAGATAGTCAGTTTTGGTAGAATTAGACACTGAACTACCTATCAAAGCTATAACAAGAACACGAGAGTATTTCTCTCAACCGAGCCCATGTCATCTGCCAGAGACATATAAGAATCAGCAAATAGTTGAAAAACCCATCGGTGCCTATGATTTAATTAGTGACCTAACAAAGACCTTCTCACACATTTCATTTTTTGGACTTACTAAAGAACTCTCCCTCCCCCTCATAGAGTTGCTCTTTTAGAAGCATTAGGTCTAGGCCATCTAATTAACATCACTCCACCTCCTGAAACACAAGTAAATCACATAGATTTTGATATCCACCCTCCGGGGCAGCTGGACAAGGATGTCGAATTCATCTTCGAAATAAGTAAAATGCCCATAGATGCTAAGATCGCACCGCTGAGAGTGATCCAGCCTTACACTTGCAAGTGTGGGTTTATAATAACTATGTAAAATAGGTAATGGTTGAAAATGGGGCTACAGTTAACATAGTCCCTTTCTCTTTCCTCCAAAAACTTGGATATGGAGAAACGAACTGTTCTACTACACGAAATACCTTGAAAGGCTATGATATCCTTAAAGCCACTTCGATAGGAACTATAATACTGCCGGCCACCTTGGGGCCCAAAACCATCTTGACTGAATTTTATATTATAGATTGGGAAACTAACTATAATATCGATCCTTGGCCGACCTTGGATACATCGAATGAAGGCAATCCATTCCACTGCTATTTCAAGAAGTAAGATTCTTGCATCTGGGAAAGGTATTTGTAGCCAAAGGCGATCCAAAACCTTTCGATTTACACCTAGCTGATTTAAAGAAAAGACACAGGGGTGCACTCAAAAATTTGAACTTCCAACAAACCAACTTAATAAACCCTCTGACCCAAAGCCAGAGGAAAAGTTGATACATACGACTGATCTTGAAACTACCAGCATAGCTAAAACAATTCCAACCCCTAAAGGTAAAACTAAAGAAATATTATCATTAGGGACTACTGCGAAAATCGTTGAGTTGATTGAACAAGATTCACCAATGTTCTTACCATTCGATTCATTAGGCATAGGATTTTCCCTAGGTGTTGGTTCCTTGCCAGTAGAAGATCTCTGTATGGTAGAACTAGAGTGTGCAAACGCAACAGATGCCCGAACAACTATACTCCCGGCTAAGTATTGGACTCTCCATTTCGATAGAGCTAAATGTCGTTATGGAGCGGGGGTAAGTATAATTCTTACTTCACCCGAGGAGAAGGTCCTCCCATCTGCTTTTAAGTTAAACTTTCAAATGCACAAAACAATGGCGCTGAGTACGAAGCCCTCCTCCTTGGGCTTACCTTAGCCAAAAGAATCAGTATTGATAACATCAGAGTCCTGGGAGACTCACAATTAGTGGAAAACCAAGTTTCAGAGGTATATGAAACTAAAGCCGAACATTTGCAGCTTTACAAAAATGCTGTATTAAAATTAAGCAAGGCATTTAACTTCATATCCATTGAAGCAGATTCCTCGAGAGAAAAATCTTCTCGCCGATTCAATAGCAACCTCAGCATCACGTTTTACTCCAAACAATGAGTTAAAAGATACTCATTTCACCATGTCCATTTGTGACGAACCATTGGTAAAAACAACGACAAATCCTCTTTTTAGCGGAAGTGAATCTACCGTCCTAGACCATGTTGGAAATGATGTGGCTACTTTGGATTATTTAAATGCCTATGCAGCATTACATCTCTCCTATCACATGCTAGATTTATCCCTGATTCCGCATTCGTCTTCCTACTTCGGAAACCCCGTAATGGATCTTCCCTCACAAACGGAACCTAGCATATACACAATAGAAAATGGGGATGACCTGGATTTACCCCTAGCACCGCCAGAGTTTGAAGAAGGTAACACCTCCTTAATTGAAGAAACGATCGATGTCAACATCGGAACAGAAGATGAACCGAAAATCTTAAAACTAGGATCTTCGTTAACACCAAAAGAGGTAGAGATACACACTCGAATCCTCAAAGGAACATCAGAAGGCATTTGCATTTAATTATAAATAAATGACAGGAGTTGCACCCCACATTGCGGTACACAACCTCGTCACTAAATCAGATGCAAAGCCAATTAAGCAAAAATCAAGACCTATGAAACCCAAAGTAGCTCTCATGGTAAAAGAGGAAGTAATAAAACTCCTTTAGGTAGGATTCATCAAGCCAGTTGACTACTCCCAATGGGTATCTAACATCATTCCCGTTCTCAAGAAGAATGGAAAGATACGCATTTGCATAGATTTCTGAGACATCAACAAAGCATGTCCTAAGGATGACTTCCCATTACCATCTATTGATGTCATTGTTGATACAACAGCTGGGTTTGAGCTTTTGTCTCTCATGGATGGATTCTCGGGATACAATCAAATCAGAATATCTAAGCAAGATCAAGCTAAAACTACGTTTATAACTCCTTGGGGAACCTATTGCTATGTTGTCATGCCTTTCAGTCTCAAACACGCTGGTGCCACGTACCAGTGGGCTATGACTTATATATTTCACGATTTAATTCATAAAATCATGGAATCCTATGTAGATGACTTGTTGGCTAAGGCCAAGAAGCATTGTGACCATCTCGAAGTACTCCGCGTCATTCTTTCACGCCTAATAGAATACGGAGTCACGCTAAACCCAGAGAAATGCGTCTTTTGTGTAACGGGAGGGAAGCTCCTAGGTTATATCATATCATCACGAGGAATAGATGTTGACCCAACCAAAATCTAGGCTGTCCTCGAAATGGTTCCACCTTCAGACGAATCTGGAATCAGTTCATTTCTCGGAAAGCTAGGTGCAATCCGGAGATTTATCCCGAACTTAAGCTTCGCTATTCATCCAATCAATAATTTACTCAAGAAAGACTATAACATTGATTGGACCGAAGACTGCAACGAAGCTTTCAACGCAGTTAAACATTTCTTGTTGTCACCACCTACGCTAATGCCACCTAAGCTGGATCACCCGTTAATCCTATATTCGCGAGCTACCAATGTCTCGCTGGCTTGCATGTTGGCCCAAGAAGACAATAACAAAAGAGAACGTGTGATTTATTTCATTAGCCAAACACTGCTCGACTATGAAACACGCTATACACATGCAGAATGAGAATGCCTTACCATAGTCTTTGCTACTAAACGCCTAAGACATTATATGCTGAATCAAGAAACGAAGGTCATGGTAAAAACGAACCATTTACGGACATTTCTCACACAAGGGTCCTTGTCTAAAAAGGCTGGACGTTTTATAACTTTAATGGGAGAGTTTGAATTAACATTTGTAAACCAGAAGTCGGTTAAAGGACAAATCATCGTGGATTGGTTAGCTGACAACCCATTAGACGGAGGCGATTTAGTAGATTTGGATTTTCCAGATGAGTGCGTATACTACATCGAAACTCGACCCGCTATCTCTGAGTGTCCTTGGTACACTGATATCATTAATTATATCATAGACCATACGTACCCAGAGGCAGTTACACCGCAACTAAGAAGGCGGTTACACATAATCGTAGCTAAATATGTCATTATAGAGTAGGTGCTCTATTGAAAAGCATTCGATGGAATGCTCTTAAGGTGTGTCGACACAGACGAATCCAAGAAGATTCTCTATGAATCTCACAGCAGAGTATGTGGAGGCCACTTCGGCGGCCACGCCACTACTCGAAGAATACATCGAATGGGCTATTTTTGGCCCACCCTAGAACATGACGCAATAGAGTTTGTACGCAAGTGTCACAAGTGCCAAGAATTCTCCCATGAGATTCACATGCCAGCATAAGCTCTACAACCAATCGCAACTCCATGGCCCTTTTCTACGTGGGGTCTAGACTTAATAGGGAAATTCTCTCCCTCATCCACAGACGGCCATAATTTTATAATCACGACCACTGAATATTTTACCAAATGGGTGGAGGCCATGCCTCTTACTACTGTACGTGGTTCTGTAATCGCTAAGTTCATTTTAAACCAAATCATTTACAGGTACTGTATCCCGCAAATCATTATCTCCGATAATGGAACCTCTTTCAAGAATGAGGAAGTTCGTGAACTATGCAACAAATTTAAAATAAGCCATCATACGGCTTCCTTGTATTATCCCCAAGCCAACGGGCAGGCTGAAGCAACAAACAAAACACTGAAATCCATTCTCCTCAAAACAGTAAAAGAAAACAAACGAGATTGGCATTTAAAGTTATATCCGGCCTTGTGGGCCCACCGAACCTCAATAAGAACACCAACGGGAGCAACTCCTTTCTCACTGGTATTTGGGGCAGAAGCAGTTCTCCCACTTGAGGTTGAAATACCCAGTCTCCGCATTTCACTACAAGGGATTCTGGATGAAGACGCTTACAGAGAAGCACGTCTTTCCCAACTAGAAAGCTTAGATGAAACCAGGTTAGATGTTGAACAGCGACATAGAGTCTACGCTAACCAGATGTGCTGGCTGTACAACAAGAAGATCTATGAGCGTGACATATACGAAGGTGATCTAGTTCTAAGGTTGGACAGCCGGATCGACAAGAAGACTGGCGAGGGAAGGAAATTCCGGCCCAAATGGTTGGGCCCATACCGAGTAATGAAGGACTATGGCAATGGTGCATACCTATTATGTATGCTAGAAGGTGAGGAGTTTGGTGAAACAATCAATTCCCTCCACCTCAAACATTTCTACGCATAAGCAGCTAACGCTACCTATATAGCTATCTACATTGCATTTTCATATAAATTAGGATCATTTTGTCCATTCGTTTCTTACACAAATTGTGATCAAGGAGTCTATTCTCAAAAGCAATTCATTACAAACTCATGATGTTGTTGGCACAAAACTTTCTAATCATATCTCTCCATTTTCGCGATATCATCAATCACTTCAGAATCTTTTATCAAATAAAATCAAACATGACGAAGTCTTAACGGTAACCATACCAAGATCTGCAAGTCTGTTCTCGCTTTGATTTCTTCTTAGGATAGGTGTCTTGCATATGGTCTGTTCTAGAAGCTTCATGGTGTCACATCTATCCCATATACACATCTCTTTGGAAATAAGCATATACTGACATTTTACTCAAAAAGACAAGTCAAAAAGTGATTAAATAGAAAATTTTATTTTTACACATTTCCTTGCCCCACCAACCTTTGGTGATGAGCTTGCGTCTCTTACTAGTGACGTAGGGTTGGGAAAGGATGGAAATGCCCTTACTCGCCTATGCCTTGCCCACGGTGATAAACCCACACTTCTTACTAGTAGCATGGGGCAAAGTGTAGGGGGTCCTCTTGACAAAGAAAACGTTAAAAGGTCATAAACAAACTATTCAAACTTTGAGTCAAAAACGAATGAATCAGATATTCAAAATTCCAAAAAGAGTTAAAAATCCTAAAAACCCAGATTTTGTCTACTATGTGGCCATCTACGGGTCTAAGTCTAGATAAACCGCAAACCAAGTTGCATCCGAAACTATGAAGTCATTTGGGTGGAGTAAGCTTGTAGTTTTCAATTTGGTTCCACCAAAGCTTCGTCTGTCTTTCATCGCTATCATTTCACCATATTTCATAACTTGCGCCCTTCTTGGCTCTTGGTGATGAGCCCTCGCATCTTACTAGTTACGTGGAGTTAGGAGTGGGGCAAGTTAATTTGTTCATCATACTGGTTATTTTCATCACTTTTCCAAAACAAACATGAGGTATCCAAATTGCTCACAGAAGCTAAGATTTAAAATCACAATATATCTACAATATCATGTATCAGCATCATGAAACACAAAAAGAAATCAAGCATTTGCATCATTTGTTCTCCATTGCATACATATAAAAAAGCACATAGAACATACATCGTAGTATACATAAAGCAGTTGGAAACAGAAAGGGAAAACGCCAGTGACAAGTTTTGATCCAAAAATGAATGCATATATATAAATAATCAATGTTTATATACAATGCCATCATGCACTAGGCATGGTCAAAACGCTCAAAGAGCCCGTGATATACAAAAGAATCTATAAAAAACCATAGGAGCCAAGTGGTCTCTCAACCCCTACGCGACCCCTCCGAAGGTGTGCGCCCTCGCCTAGGACTCCGGCTACGCCAGCACTCTGAATGCACAGAAGGCTCAAGGTCCCGAGGGGCACCCGCGGTCTCGCCACGAGAATGGCTCCTCATAAGATGCTCGGCTGTCCTATAGCGTGCCAACTCTGTACAGAGATTCGACACCATCCTGGCCACGTGCCAAATGGGAGTGAAGACGTCAGTATGCCTACTGGCTGCTGAGGGCTCCTCGGCATCTATAGATAGCTCCACACGGGTCCTATCCATGGGGATCATCAGGGAATCAGTGCATACCCTGCGGATCAGATCCCACCACTCATCGACAGTCTCTGCAAACAAGGAGGAAAAATAAATCAGAAACTAGACAGAGGCTAAAAGATACAATATCAAAACACAAGGAGAAATAGCAATTAAAACAAATCCTAAACTAAACAGCATTAAAAGGAAAAGAAAGGATACTTACTCGGATCACCGGGCCTCCAAGATGGGTCGCTAGGGCCAGCACCCGCTGCAGATGCCACTGCCGACTGAGGGGCTGCTCCTGTAGATGGAGCAACATGACGCCCCGCAACGGACTCATCCTCTCCACCATGGCCCTGGGAGAGTGGCTCCTCTGAAGCTAGAGTCTCTCTCTCTGCACTCTGCTCGGCCCTCTCTACCTGCATGATGTCCTGAGTGTCATACCACTCAGGATCGCTATCATCCGTTTGCTCCTCTGATCCTCCCTCTGTAAACTCCTCAGAATCGGAGTCAATATCTATGGGGTCATCGCTGCTATGAGCAGGACCCGCAGCAATCTGAAGCAAAGGTGCCCGAGGCGCACCAGATCTCCCTCTAGCCTGAACTATCCTCCTGGCTGCAATGGGAGTGCCAGGAGTGATCATTGTCCAACCACGGCCTCTAGGCCCCCCTCTGGCCTCATGAACTGACCTGTAAACTGGTGCCACTGGGGGAAGCATGCCCGCATATGGAAGGCCGAACTGCTGAGGAACTCTGCCAAAAGGATGTACCTCCAACCCACCACCTCCCACGCAAGGTCGATAAACTGCCCTGTGGTGGAGCAGGAGATCAATGTAGGGTCTCCTCGCCCCATATGCCAGCCATAAGCCGGTACGGCGTCGCCTCCATATCTACTGTGGTAAGGGAGGCAACTGGCTGGTGATGTGCTCTAAGCACCGACATATCTGACCATCTGACTACCCTCACAGCCCCGGGATCTGCCACCTCTACGCCCCTGCCATAAGGAATAAAGAGCTCATATACCCAACTCATAACTAGAGTAGGGTGGCTCAAAGATTGTCCCTATAAACGGACCACCATATATAATTCATGGTAGGTGGTCCACAAAATATTTGCACCCTAGGCATATATCCGGCCATGCCCCTCTATCTGTGTAATGATGGGGGCCTAGCAGTATAGTAAAGTATCCCCTCCCTTGTCCCTGATCAGCCTCGAGGCAAGGATCCCCATGATAGCTTGTCAAAATACGGGGATGGGCAAAGAAGGAATGGATCGAACTCTCACTCCCTTCTTCGACCCCGTCGAGATAGCTACATCTCCCATGTAGCCTGCCCACTGTGCAATCTATGCTCGGGACCCTGCCGTCTCCAGTTTGAGTCTCCTCTCAATGATCAGGACCCCCAGGATACGATAGGTGTCCTCCAAAGTGATGATCCACTCACCATGGACCCCTGACAGTCGGAAAGTGTTCCGATCTGCGTCCCAATATGAAAATAAGTCACAAATTATGTGACTGGATGGTGTGACATGGGGCATGCGTGATATACGCAATATGCCGGCCCTCTGTAATGTATTCTCCTCATCCTGAGAAAGGGCATCCAATACCCCCGAAAGCCAATCACACTCTCTCTCTCGGCTCCATCTGATATACTCCTCCCTCGCCTGCATACACCAAAAAACACACAAAACAGGGCAAGTTAGTATCTGAATAATACCAAGAGAATAATAAAAACGCATATAAGTGCAAGAAAATACAAGTGTAGTCTCCAAAATAAGTTCTTTTGCATTCTGTGCAAAACCGCCGCCCTGAGCAGGGAGGCGGTTTTGTAACCGCCGCCTTGAAGGCGGCGGTCGCGGTCCGTAAACCCGCGCGGGTTGTTAACCCCAAAAAGCCTAAAATGAGCAAAAATAGACTATTTAAACTAAAAATAGAGCCTACCCAGTAAGCGCCCCCCCTAGGTGGACCTTTTAAACCTAACATTTTCAAAAATAACCCCCCCATCATGATGAATTTAACATTTCAAATTTAAAGGGGGAAAAACACAAAATTAAAGAAAACCAACCTTGATCTAGCAGGGGCGGTGTCCGCACGTGGAGGCATGATCACAATCTCGCTACGGACATTTTGACTCTACTCGCGTGAGAAACCGTCACTGTGGGTCCCAGAGCTCAAAACCAATCAAATCAACTCGCGCAAATGAATAGGAAAATGGGCCCACTTTTATATATATCGTTCTGTTTCATTTAAAATGAATTTTTCGCAGGTTTGGAGCGCTGATGGAGGTAAGTTTCTATCCCCGCACGAATGGTACGTTCTCCTTCCCTATTATTTTACCGTTTATCTTCCAAGTTATTGTATCTATCTGCACTTGAGCTCTCTTTTCATTTTGACAGGTAGCGGGAATTTCGGGGAATTTCGGATGGCGTCATCTCAAACACGGATGAGTAAGGTATAGCCTCTAACTCCCCATATCAGGACTGTCATACTCGGACCCATCGTTTTGCCTCTTCATGGCTAAAACGCTTCTCCGAGGGGGGGGCAATATGTACGTACCCAAAATTGTAAGGTACTATACTGCCAGAACAGTGTAACAAGTGCCCAATGATGATACAGGTCTCCTCGCAAGGTGTTCGGGATCCGGAAAAGCCCTCGGAGCATGCGTTAACATCCCGCATGCCCGTTTAGCCCCGTTAGCCCCCCCGCGCCCTTTTTTTTTTCCTTTTTTCCCTCTTTCCTTGGCCTCTTGACCTTCAGTGACAAAACCGCCGCCCTGTAGGGCGAGGGTCCTGTAACCGCCGCCCTGCTCAGAGTGGAGGTCCTGTGCGCGTTTTCCATAACATTCTTTGACGCGACTCGCGAGAAATATCACGTTTCACCATCTTTTCTTTGCCAACTTGAGCATGCATTTATGTTTTTGGTCCCCTGGAATAGTGTTTTTCCTTTGTTTATTGTTTAGGAGTTTAATTTGGTTTTGGTTTTTGAGTGTTGGAATTCCTATAAATGTGTTGGTCCGAAAATCTGTCGCGTGGACAGATCTATGGATAGACGAGCCAACAGTGTGCAGGGCTTACAAAGCGAAACTGGTTTATTGCTACTTCTACTAGCAGGAACCTATGCAAGTCTCACAGATTCTGCCTTCGGGGGTTGGGATCTCATCCCAGTAGAGTGTTCTAGGCTGCGAAGAGAAAGGAATAAAAATAAAGGAGAAGAGAAAGAACAGATCCGAAGGAAGAAAAGAAATGAATTCCAAAGCGGAAGGGTCAGAAGATCTATGCTTTGGGCTTGGTAGTAAACAGAGCCAAACCTACTCACATAAATAAACAAAGCAATACTGATAAACAAATGACGGAAAAGTAGATATGAATTCAACAGAAAAGACACATGCAGATCTAACATAAGAAAGATCTAATGTATAACACAGCTATTGAGCACAAAGTCTGAATAATTGTATTAATTGTTTTTATCTGTTACAAGAAAGCTCAAAGTCTTTCTCTCCTCACTTCTATTTCTATCTGAAAAATGTTCACCTGTGAATACAACAAGTATTCTAGTATTTATAGAAAGTGAGGGAGAGAGAAGGCAAAATGGAGCCAACCACTTATTCACAAGATATTTACAAAATATCCAAAAGTCATGTTGACTTTTACAACTTGGATGGATGACATCATCCCATGATGCAACATGGATGATGTCATCGTTTGTGCCAACACACTTCAGATATTTCGAAGAGAAAGTCGGAGAATAGAGAGGAGAAGAAGAAGAAAGAAGAAGAAGAAAGAAGAAGAAGCTATTCATCATCATCATCCTGTGGCCTAAAAGGGGTCGCCTGTTTCTGATGCTGATCAGGAGATGAGATGTGTGGAACTGGGCGCGGTATTCCAAGAACTTGCTGATCATTGGCGCAAATTGATCCTGTGATGGATCCTTGTGCCTTTCACTAATTGCTTCGCAAGTTTCCCGCTCATCAATGAGCTTTTCGGGGACCCTTGGAATAGTCTTTACCCGCCTCGATTAGGGACCCGATGAAGTCTCTACAGGCCAGTAGGTTGTTGATGGATTCGATGTCGAAAGTGACTTCTGGCCCTGTCCCTTGAGAAGCTATAGCTCTCTTGAAAATTCGGATAGTATCGTCAGCTGATCTCAAGGTGAGGGAAGGAGTGAGCAACCCTGGAGTCATAGATAGAACAATCTTCTCCATTTGATGCATCGCATCCAGGGCCTCTTCCTTCACCTTGTCTATCTTCTCTAACACAAATTCGAGCTGATCTATCCGATAGTCCAGAGTGGACATGATCTTGTTGAGGGTCCTTGGATGACCGAATACTCCAAACTTGACCAAATCTTCGACTGAACAGTCGAACATTTGTTGGAAGGCCTCGTGTTGGAGTCTGGCATTTTCGAGCTCTTCTGATACTGGACTTGCTAATGTTTGGAGTTCCTTATTCGCCTTCTCGATGTTCAGGTATAAACTAATATACTCGGCGATCACCTTTTCACTATCCTTAAGGATTTGGCTCCTCCAAGCAGAAACAGCCATACCTTGCTCGCCGATCTTTGAGTATTCATTGATCTTCTCCTGACTGAGCAGCTCAGGAGTCTCGGCGGTTGTTGTGGGAGGTGCACTTCCCATCTTCTGTAGGGCTTGAAGCAGGTATTTATTCTGCTCCTTCAGTAGCCTCTTTTCTTCCTTTGTTTCCTGAAGCTTTTCGCAGAGTGCATCAACTGCGGAAAGAAAGAGCTTCCCCCTGGAGACTTTCAGAGGATGTCCCCATTGTGACTTGGGTCACTGTGAAATCTGCCGGAGACAGATCTTCTTTTCTCTTTGGTGAGATCGGGGTAGGCAATTTCCATAACTCTCTCACCTGCAGCGCTCTTGGAGAAGCGTGTAACCGGCTTGTGCTTCTTTGCTCCTTTAGCCGGAATGACTGAAAAGTCCATCGGAGCGATGGGGACTTTCCTCTTTGGTTGGCTCAGCTGCTGAGAGATCCAAGCTGGTCCTATTGAAGAAGGACCAGAGACAGAGGGGGAGCAGCAACGGTAGAAGAGGGGAAGAACGTGGAGACACGCGGCGGCGGCATTGAAAGAATAGCCGAAGACATGCCCACGGGAGGAAGGGAAACCGCAGCTGTAGAAGACATGGGAAGGGAAGGGAGCCCGGAAATGAGGGAAGAAATGGAGGAAGAAAACAAATCAGCGAGAGAGGAGAAGATGGACGAAGAGGCAGGGGAGAGGGTAGAAGAAGAAGGGGAGGACACAACCAAAGGAGTGGTTGCCGACATCTGAGGAAGGGGAGGAAGAGAAGAAGAAGGGATAGAAGGGACTCTGTAGTTGTAGCGATGCCGACATCCTGGGTGGATGGGCGTATAGGACTATCCTCTGCCAATTCCTTCTCTGGCGAATCCAGGGTTATTACTTGTTCAGGCTCTGAAGGAAGAGGACTTTCAGGGGCTTCCTCCTGAATGGTGCTAGGCTCACCTTCCGCAGCTTTGCCTTTTAGCTGCTTCTTTGACCTTGGAGGTGCATTACCCAAAGGAAGTTGTAAAATCTCTACACCGAGGTAGATTAACCCATTCATGCGGCACCAATGCTCTGTTCTCCGCATAGTCTCCTTGACCCTCTCCTCGATTGTCTGAGGAGCCTTGCTTCTGTCAATGTCCGGGAAGGGCCAATCATCCCCTTCTGTGTCATTATACACTTTGTCTACTTCGTCTTCCGTGGTTTGGAAGCCTTTTGGGACAATAGCCACTCCGTAATGGATGATTTCCGTTAATGCTAAGCGCGAGAGTGATCCTTTCTTCTGAGTTCTCCCTCATGGAGAACGTCAATGTAGATATCCTCAATCTGAGGGACATGAATCGGATCAAGCTTAGCCCTTGGTAGACAGCCCCTAGGGTCGAATGTAGGCCTTGCTGGGAAATCATGCTTTAGGTTGAGCAATTCTAGCTCAGCAAACATCTCCTTCGCCTTGTGATAGCTGGAGCATGTGTAACGGCCTACTGTGAGGGGGAAAGGAGTTCCGCCCTTCTTTCTCTTGAGGCACTTTTCATGGTATGTGACGAGCTGTCTTGATAGTTCCAATAAAATCAGCTTTGGTCCAGCATACCTTGGCAACCTGGTTGGTTCGCCCAAAAAGTTGACCGCCCTCAGATAGGTGAACGTGGGAAACTGGGTGAACAAGGCCCCCCACTTCTCTGTGACTGCCACTATGTTTTTTGGTTGTCCGGCCATGAGTCAAATTTGGCCGCAACATGCACATGATGTGATGTGATAGAAGAAAACATCATTGATCTTAGCGAAGTGTTGGATGCTGTTCTCCAGCTTCAGCTCTTGATAGTATTCATATATTTTGGCCTGAGGCAAAGTTCCGCTTCGGTGCAGCCCTGGATAATCCCTTTCAGACGCAGCAGCATACACTACGTAGGAGTTCATGTGGAACACTCCTGTTGTAGCGAACTGTTGCAGTTGCTCGGATATTGTGCTGCTTATTATCTCCCCCCAGCAGAAACGCTGATCGGGCAGATTCTTATTCATTGTTTCCAGGTACCGCAGCATCCACTTATGGAAGTTAGTGAGCATCTGAAAGACCGAAGACTCTGCTCAGGAAGGTGATTGTATCACTGAGTTCCTCTGAGAAATCACTCCGGTGGATAGTTTGAGGCCACCGGGTCACTACCTTCTTATTCTTGAGGTAGACCTCATTCATCAATTGCATGCACTTGTCTTCGTTGTCCTCCCAAGCCTTGAGGCATTCTTGCTGGCTAACAGCCACATAGTTTCGGTGGTGAGGGATTCCAAGCATCAACTCAAAGCGACGGGCAGTAAGGTTTATAACTACCTCGCCTTTGCTGTTCTCGACACATCTCGTGTCTTTGTTGAAGGATTGTGCAACAATCATCATGAACTCGTTATTCACAGCGCTGACAGGGATTCCTCCGGCAAAGTGCAGGGCGCTGCCTATCAATTTATCCATCCATGGACTCCTTGTCACTTTCTGAGTTCTTACCCAGAATTCCTCTATGTCAATGTGACCCAGTTCAGAATCCCTGACATCCATATTACACTCTGCCTGTGATTCGGGCATTCTGACCCTCTGATATTTGTATTTCATTTCTTCTTCTGTTAGCTTTGCTTTCCCTCTTGGTTTGATGGGTCTCTTGCTTGACGTAGACATGTGTTCTTCCAGGCTTATCTGATGATCTGCACGTAGAAGGAGCGAAACCCAATCCAAGAAGCTTGAATTAGTCATTTGATCTTCCATTGGAATACTAGCAGAAGAAAGAGTTAGAACTTTTAAGGTTCGGGACGCAGGGCGCATGAAAAATGTATATAACAGGCTGAATAGTCAAGGCGCACAGGAAAAGGGTGCAACAGAGGTTAAGTTGGCGCCAAAGGCGCATGGCGCATGGATGAAGCAGACTGCATTATATAGAAGGGCGCACAGGAAATGCATGTTACATTGAGATTTGGTGCGCCCTTTGGCGCATGGGCAGATTGTGCAACATGGAAAAAAGGCGCGCCAAAGGTATATGACGCGGCGCATGGAGGGTCTACACAACATCATGTACTTGCAACGGAAGGTGCGCCCGCGCCTTGGAGGTTTTACACTTGCGCAAATAACTCTTGCGTTGCATGGAAGCTGGGCGCGCCCTTTAGCGCATAGAAGAGGGATGCAACAGGGGTAAAAGATGCGCCAAAGGGATATAAGGAGGCACGGTTTTCGAGCGTGTTACGGGCCGAAAGGGTGCGCCTAGGGGCGCATGATTTTTAACTGCAGCATGCTGGGTAGACGCGCCGAGGGGCGCGACTGTCTAAGGTGCAACATGACGCGGCAACGCGCCATGGGGAATACTTGAGCATTTCACATTTCAACCTCCACTTCGAAAGGACGCTTGGCATCACTTATTTTGATAAAATAGGATCAGACCAAGCCAAAATAAAACCATCCCTCCCTTTCCCATCAAATCCAGAAAGAGGGAGGGAGAGGAGAAAGAAAGCACAGACCAGGCAGGAGGAAGAAAACAAAAAGCTCAAGGAGGGAAACAAGCCAGGCACAAATACAACTGATGAAAACCAGCAAGCAAGCACACACCAAGAACTAAATGAAAAGAGGATGAACCTCTTACCTTAACAATATAGCCAAAATCCTTGAGCGGGTCCACAGCTTGATGAAAATGACAGAGCAGGGGCTGACAAGTTCAGGGATATCACGTGCTCGATGGAAATAATGAAAATGACAGGGTGGGCACTGTTATATATAACAAAACTTTGTCATAAATGCGCCACCAACTTTTGAAATGGCGCATGGAAACAGCTGTCGACAGGGGAAAACGTGCGCCCTTTGGCGCATGGAAGGAAATGACAACAGGAGAATGAGCGCGCCTTTGGCGCATCAAACGAGTTGTCGACACGAAGCTATGTGCGCCCTTTGGCGCACCAAAACTTGATGTAACAAAGATATTACGTGCGCCCTTTGGCGCACCAAAAACTCACTCAACATTCTTTGGCGCACCGAAAGACGTGCTAACATGGAAAACCATGCGCCAAAGGCTTTTAAGGAGGCGCATCAAAAATTGATGTTGCAAGGCAAAACCATGCGCCCAGCCAAAAAAGGCTCAAAAAGACTAAGTTCAAAAACTGAATTTCCCGGGAAGGGATTTTACAATATTTTGAACGCGAAGGATCCCTAACGAGGGATCGAAACAAAATTTTCGGTAAGGTTATCGGTAAAATTGCCCTTGTCAATTTTACAGGATAACAAAATGCATGGCTTGTGCTGAGGCAAATGGCCACCATTTTTTACTCCAATCTTCTCACTTTCAGTGCTGTGGTTTGTTAGTTTACTTAGGATTAATAGTGTAGTTCATTTCATGTTTGGTTAAGCATTGTATTGCAGCTGGTAAGCCACATACTCATCTTGTGTAAGCGCTATCGTTGCTTCAGCCCCTCAGGTCTGCCCCTCATTCAATTTCATGCTCTGATTCTCATATTTCAGTCTTTTTTTCTATTTAGAAGCCATAGTGTTAATTCCTTGCATGTTTAGATAGTATTTTTCAGCTGTTGGTAAGCCACAGACCCATCTTATGCAAGCAGTCTTGTTATCTCATCCAAATCCAGTTAGAAGCTTGCCTCTGAATTTTTCTTTGCAGTAGATTTGTTTTTATTGTGTCTTGGAGTTCTTAGTTCAATCCATTATATGCCTGGTTAGCTTTATTCAGCTGCTGGTAAGCCACATATCCAACTTGTGCAAGCAGTGTCTTTATTTTATCCAATCCATTGGAACAGAATAGCTTAGGAAGCCATTAAAGTTGCAGGTTTTGCTCTTCGTATAGGATAGTTACAGGTTCTGGTCGCTTCATGTTGCATGACTTGCAGTAAAATCCCGCTAGGAATCGCATAAGCCAAGCTCTGTACTCTTGCGCTATCCCTCTCCTACTCGCATTCTCGGTCTGCATTCTGAGCTGTCCTTGTCCCAAAATCTACTCTTATCGGTGCTAGCATTACACACTTTTCTGGATCCACGTGAACACGAAAGAACGAAGAGATCATACTGAGGGGACGAGATCACATACACCATCAGACTCGCCACTGTTCTGCGGAGTCCAGGTTTTAAATTTCAAAGTTCTAGTTAGATTCATATCAAATAGAGTAGTTAATCGCTTTATTTCATTTCATTCTATTCTCGACATTGCCAGGGAAGCTGTGGGGATTGATAGTTTCTGAGAAACTATGATTCACTCCTCACTTCTGAGGTAGGATCGAGAATCTTGCAGGTAGATTAGA
Source organism: Taxus chinensis (assembly GCA_019776745.2). Classification (NCBI taxonomy): domain Eukaryota; kingdom Viridiplantae; phylum Streptophyta; class Pinopsida; order Cupressales; family Taxaceae; genus Taxus; species Taxus chinensis. The sequence goes on from CM034152.1 coordinate 167,576,506, forward strand.
CAGGCTATTTTATTTATTTAGAATAATTCTACAAATTGCACAGGCAAATAACCACACTCGGTTATCTTGTCTGTTTTAAATTATTGTTTAGCTATTATTTCTAGATACGCTTAAAATAGTTTGCTTTCCTTAAAATTGTTAGAATATTTCTTAGAAGAATAAAAGATATATATGTTAGATTTATTTCACGTAGTTAGAATTTGTTTCGTTACAGTTAGATTTGCATTTTGTTTCGTATGACAATCACGAGACCTCAAGAGCCCAGGGAATATATATTTGAGCCAATCGTGCCTCAACCAAACCTAGTCACAGCAATAGTTGACATAGACCAAAATCTCAGGATACAAGTATTTCGAACAATCACAGATTTACAACTGATCAGTTCTCAGTTAAGAGGATTAAACATAGAAGACGACCAAGCATATACATTTTGGTCAAGTCAGCCAAACTACAGGTTACCCTAGAAAAATATCCACATGACTGTAGAAGGATTCGAAAGAGAACAAACATTCGGGTGTGATCCTTTAATTCCACAACCAGACGCAGGAGACACCCTCACAGACATAGACACCGGTTTAAGAATCCAGGTTGCGAGAACGCCCGTGGGATATTCTGAGAAAATCGCACAACTATTGATTCTAAATATAGAAGCTGAGAAAGCATATGATTATTGGATACTAGGGATCAGGACTTGATCTCGCGTATGACCATAACAGGACCACAACAACCAAGAGTCTATGGTTGTGATCCACAGATCCCACAGCCCAACGAATCCACAAGTAAGTTAGACATAGACACTAGCCTATGCATCTTGGTATTCAGGTCCACTCCACTTCCACCTATCATCATCGAACAACTGTCCTTACTAGATATAGCGGCTAACGAAGCTAAGGGAATTCTGGACTAGGCCAGAAAATCGTCCATAGAGTCAATTATATTCATCATCCACTATATGACCCTATCCGGAGAAATATACGAAACTATCCCAGGTCATTTTCCACGTATTCCGCAACCCATAGATCGAATCACGCCAGAGCTCGATATTGATTGGAGCCTTCGAGCAGTCATCCTTGCTGATCGATCTATCACACCAGTCCAAGTTAGAAGGGCTTTCTTTGCCTTAGATTCGCAAATTCCACTAGTGTGTGTCGAGGACATTAGACTGCCTAACTAGTTTGTCTGCATATTCTACCCCCACCGGCTGTCTCGGCACGACCTCGGGGGGTCAGGTACACGGAAGAGTTACTTGTTGATTCTCGCGCTCGCCTGTCGCTTTTCCGACGTACAGTTACTTATCAGTTTTCTTCTAAAGGACATGTTTCCCAATGCAAATACATGCATAATCCTGGTCGATGGTCCTAACGATGCAAAGAGAGCAGAAGAAGCCCAGATTACATCATATTTCTTATTACAATTAAATTGAGAATCAGAATTTCATTAAAGATATAGAAAAAATAATTGAGAAGGATATGGTCTCCACATGAAGCCAATATATGGGGGGAAAAACACTGCAGAACTAGTGATAAAAACCGAGTGTGTTTGTTGCTAAAATGTTACCACAATCAGCATATCTTAACCAATTCCCGTTCATGTTAAGTCAATCAGATCTTCTAGCAGGAAAGGAACAAGGAGATCTTGTAGTAGGAATGGCTTATCATATGACACATCCTCCTATCTCATATTCTCCTAGGGCTAACATTGATCACCCCATTGATGGACTCGTTGGTACACTACTGAATGCAAGAGAACGACAAAATACCTTTATTTTCTATGACCGTGAGATCCTTATTGATGACTCCTTTGGTGAGCCTTTGATCATATGTGCTTTCATTGATTCACATCCAATATATAGTATTATGGTAGACAATGAATCGCGCAAAAATGTTTACACTGTGACATTACTTACTAGCATTGGGTACACTCACATTGATTTGATGGGTATGAGAGCTATAATAAATGGCTCTAATGGACGTCAAAACCCTCTTAGGGGCATCGTACTACCACTTATGGTTGGACCCAAGACGATAGCTGCATGATTTTTAATTTGACCTGACAATGATGCATTTGGCATGTTACTTGGACATCCTTGGATACATATGATGCAAGCTATCCCTTCCATGTTACATCAATGCTTGAAGTATATTCATAACAACAAAGTACTCATTGTTCAAAGTTTTCCTTATGAGTATCCAATTCGATTGGGACTATAATACTACCAGTCACCTTAGGACCCAAAACAATCCTAACTGAGTTTTATAATATTGATTGGGAAACCAACTATAATATGATCCTCGGCTGACCATGGATACATCATATGAAGGCAATCCCTTCTACGTTATTCCAAGAAATAAGATTTTTACACTTAGGAAAGATATTCGTGGCAAAAGGTGATCCAAAACCATTCGATATACACCTAACAGACCTAAAGAAAAGGCCAGGTGTTCACTCCGAGTTTGAACTCCCAACAAACCAACTTAACAAGCCAACTGACTCAAAGCAGAAGAGAAACTAATACCTACAATGGAGTTAGAAGTTACCAGCCCTCAAGGATGAGGCTAACGTTGTAGAAATAGTATCATTAGGAACCACTGCGAAAATTGTCGAATTGCTAGAACAGGATCTACCAATTTTCCTGCCATTTGATTTTGTAGGTATGGGACATACCCTAGGAGTTGGTTCTCTTCCAGCAGAGGAACTCTGCATGGTAGAAGTAACCGAAGTAGAAGAAATAGACGTAGCAAATGTCCCAACATCCATCTTCCCAACTAAATATTGGACTCTCCATTTCAATGGAGCTAGATGTCGTTATGGGGCTGGGGCAAGTGTAATCTTTACTTTGCCCGAGGGAAAGATCCTACCATTTTCCTTTAAATTAAATTTCAAATGTACAAACAATGGTGCTGAGTACGAAGCCCTCCTCCTTGGTCTCATCATAGCTAAAAGGATCGGTGTTAATGACATTAGAGTGTTAGGAGACTCACAATTAGTAGCAAACCAAGTCTCTGAGGTGTATGAGACTAAAGCTGAACACTTACAGCTCTACAAAACAGGAGTATTAGATTTAAGCAAAGGATTTAACTTCATATCCATTGAGGTAATCCCACAAGAACAAAACCTTCTAGCAGATTCAATAGCAACCTCAGCTTCAAGTTTCACTCCAAACAGTGAGTTGGAAGACACCTGTTTCATAGTATCCCTTCGTACTTAACCATTAGTAAAGAAAACGTCAACAAATCCTCTTTTGACAAACATAGCTAAGAATAAATCTACTATCTTAGATCACGTTGACAGTGATAGAGCCACTCTTGATTACCTAAATGCCTATGCAAAGTTACATCTCACCCATCACATGGTAGATTTGTCCTTAATCCCACATTCGTCCTCTTACTTTGGAAATCCCATGGCAGAGCTTCCCTACAAAATGAGCTCGACATATACGTGGTAGAGAATGGGGAACATCTAGAACTAACTCCAGCCTCGCTCGAGTTTGAAGAAGGTAACGCTTCTTTAATTGAAGAAACGATTGATATTAACATTGGAACGGAGGATGAATCGAAGATCTTAAAACTAGGATCTTCGTTAACTCCAAAAGAGATTGAAATACACAATCTAATCCTCGAAGAACATCAAAAGGCTTTTGCATTTAATTATAAAGAAATGATGGGAATCACACCGCACATCACGGTACATAATCTCGTCACCAAATAAGATGCAAATCCAATTAAACAAAAATCGAGACCAATGAAACCCAAGGTAGCTCTCATGGTGAAGGAAGAAGTAATAAAACTCCTCCAAGTAGGATTCATCAAGCCATTTGATTATTCTCAGTGGGTATCTAATATCGTCCCCATTCTCAAAAATAATGGGAAGATACGCATCTGCATAGACTTCCGAGACATTAACAAGGCGTGCCCCAAGGATGACTTCCCATTACCATCCATTGATGTCATCGTTGTGTTATCTCATAAAATTGGCAAGGGTAATTTTACGGGTAGCCATACCAAAATTTTGTTCTGGTCCCTCGTCAGGGACCCCTCTGCTTTCGGAACGTTGCAAAACCCTTTCCCGGGAAATTTAGTTTTCCAAACTTAGCCATTTTTGGTCTTTTTGGCTTGGGCGCACCTATTATTTGTGCAACACAGGGTAAATCTACGCCCCCTTCATATCCTTTGGCGTACCCTTTGGCGTGTCGACACACGTTTTGGTGCGCCTCACCATGTTGCACCTTTCTTGCATGTGCCAAGGTGCATGCGCCTGTGTCAACAATATTTTTGTTGTGCCACATTTTGGTGCGTCATTGGTGCACGTATTGCCATGTTGACAGCACTTTTGGTGCGCCAAGGACACACATAAGTTTGTGTTAACACACATCTTGGTGTGCCGCAGGGCACAAGTTTTGCAATGTCGACAGGTGTTTTGATGAACCACTTCAAAAAGTGGTTGGCACACCCTGCACCCATGCAACACCGGCATTACTTGCGCCGAGTGTAAAACTATGTTCAAATACGTGGGCGCATCCCCTATTACACCAACATCATGTCATACAGACCTCCCATGCACCGCGCCAAGTTCTCCTTTTTCACACCAGAATTCTATGTTACACATGCTAAAATTGCGCGCCTTTGGCGCACCAAATCTCCGCGTAACATGAAAAATATATGTGCAAATGGCGCATCCTGTCCCCGTGCAACATGAAAAATCCATGCGCCCAGTATAAAACACACATAAGTGGCACATGCGCACTTTCGATTGCAACAACAAAATGCAGCCTGTAGTATCCATGCGCCTTGCGCCCTTTGGCGCTGATTTGTCCCTTGTAACACCATTTTTCTGTGCACCACGCTATTTAGCCCTACAGCCTGTAGTATCCATGCACCCTGCACCCTGATGCGGTAAAATTGCTAACTCTTCCTTCTGTCAATAATTTAATGGGAGATCAATCAGCTAACATGACTCTCCTGCGTTGGATTTCACTTCTTCTTCTTGTAGATCAACAACTAAGTTCAGAACTACATATGTCTACATCAAGCAAGATACCTACCAAGTCTAAGGGCAAAGCCAAGCTTACAGAGGAAGAAATGAAGTACAAATATCAGAGGGTCAGGATGCCCAAATCCCAGGCAGAGTGTGACCTAGACATAAGAGACTCAGAACTTGGTCATATTGATATGGAAGACTTATGGGCCAGAACCAGAAGGGTCACAGGAAGTCCGTGGATGGACAAACTGATAGGCAGTGGCCTGCATTTTGCTGGAGCGATCCCGGTCAGTACTGTGAACAACGAGTTCATGATGGTAGTAGCCCGCAGCTACAAAAAAGACACAAGGTGTGTCTAGAATGAGAAAGGTGAGGTCGTGATCAACCTCACTGTCCGGCACTTCGAAATAATGCTTGGAATTCCTCACCACCAGCACTTTGTGGCCGTCAGCCAAGAAGATTACACCAAGGCTTGGGAAGCTAATCAAGATCAGTGTATGCAATTAATGAATGAGGTATACCTAAAAAAAAAGAAGGTGGTGACCAGATGGCCACAAGTCATTCATCATAGCGATTTCTCAAAGGAACTCAGTGATACCATCTCATTCCTGAGCAGAGTATTTGGGCTTCCTGATGCCCACTACTTTCATAAATGGATGCTTAGATACCTGGAGACAATGAACAAGAATGTGCCAGATCAACGCTTCGAGTGGGCGTAGATCATAAGCAGCACTATATCTGATCAGCTCGAACAACTTACCACAACAGGGAGGTTCTATATGAACTCCTACGTAGTTTATGTTGCGGCCTCAAAAAGAGATTATCCAGTGTTGATGCAGTGCGGGGTTTGGCCCCAGGTAAAAATATATGAATACTATCCAGAGCTGAAGCCGGAGAACAGTATTCCTTAGTTTACAAAGATTAACGAAGCCTTCTTCTACGGCATCGTCTGCCTTTTGAGGCCAAACATGACTCACGGTCGTATGACCAAAAACATTGTTGCAGCAACAGAGAAATGGGGGTCCTTTTTCACTCAATTCCCCACCTTCACTTATCTGAGGGCAGCCAACTTCTTGGGGGAACCAACCAAATTTCCAAGATAAGCTAGCCCAAGCTGATCCTGTTGGAGCTGTCAAGACAGCTCATAACCTATCACAAGAAGTGCTTGAAGAGAAAGAAGGGTGGAACTCCTTTCCCCCTCACAGTGGGTAGGTATACTTGTCTCTCTCACCACAAAGCACGGGAGATGTTTGCAGAGCTGGAGCTGCTAAACTTAAAGCACAAATTCCCGGCAAGGCCCACTTTAGACCTAAGGAATTGTCTACCCAGGGCCAAACTCGATCTGATCCACATTCCACAGATCGAGGATATTTATATCGACCTGTATCATGAGGTCAAGCTCAGAAGGAAAGACCATTCCCACTTAGCCTTGGCTGAAATCATCTAGTACAGTGTAGCCATTGTCCCAAAAGGTTATCAAACTACTGATCAAGAAGTTGATCAGATATATCCTGACACGGGTGGGGACGACTGGAAGTTTGTTGTCATTGATAGAACCAAAGCTCCTCAGACGATAGAGGAAAGGGTCAAAGAAACTCTGCGAAGAACAGAGCACTGGTGTAGGATGAATGGTCTCATCTACCTCGGGGTTGATTTCACCACTTCTCCATTGGGCAACGCACCTTCCAGACCGAAACATCTGCCAAGGAGAAAAGGTAAAGATAAGGAGGACGAGTCAAGCTCTGCCCAAGAAAAGACTCCTGAGAGTCCCCCTTCCACCGCACAAGGACAAGTTATAACTCTTGCTTCTCCAGAGAAAGAAGCGGCCGAGGATGTTCCGATGGGCACATCCACTCAGGATGTTTCCACTACTACAACTATTGAGGTCCCTTCTATCTCTTCTCCCTCTCCTCCTTCCCCTCCTCAAGTGACCCAAGCGGCCATGCCTTTGGTCATGTCCTCTCCCCCATCTTCTGTTGTTTCACCTTCCTCATCGTCCATCTTCTCTTCTCTCACGGAGCTGTCCCCCACCATTTCTTCCCTCATCTATCAGCTCCCTTCCATTCCCATGTCTACCTCCCTTGCAATATCTCTTCCTCCCGTGAGCACTTCCTCGGCCTCCCTCTCAATGCTGCCTCCAAGTGTCTCCACGCATTTTCCTTCTACTACTGCAGCTGCTCCCTTTTATATTTCTGGCCCCTCTCCCATAAGTCCAGCATGGATCTCTCAGCACCTGAGCCACCAAAAGAGGAAAGTTCCCATCGCACCGATGGACTTCTCCGTCATCCCATTAAAGGGGACCAAGAAGCAAAAGCCTTTAACCCGCTTCTCTCAGAGTGTGTCAGGAGAGAGAGTAATGGAGATAGCTTACCCCAATCCTTTAAAGGATAAAAAGGATCTATCTTTGATAGATTATACAGTGACCCAAGTCACAATGGGGACATCTTCAAAAATCCTTCAAGGAGAGGCCTTATCTACAGTTGACACCCTTTGCAAGAAGCTCCAGGCAACAAAGGAGGAAAAGAGGCTGTTAAAGGAACAAAATAAAAATCTCCTCCACGCCTTGTAGAAGATGTGCAGTGCGCCTCCTATGGCTGCCACCGAAACTCCTGAGCCTCTGAGCTGGGAAAAGATTAATGAATACGCCAAAATCAGCAAGTAGGGTATGGCAGTTTCCACCTGGAGGAGCTAAATCCTCAAAGAAAGTGAGGGAGTGATCACCAAGTTCACCGGATTATATAAGAATATCAATCGGGTGAACAAAGAGCTCCAGGCGATAGCAGGACCCATCTCCGAAGAGCTGGACCATGCCAGGATGCAGCATGAGACCTTTCAGAAAATGCTTGACTGTTCAGTCGAAGATCTAGTCAAGTTCGGTGTCTTTGGACACCCCAGAGCCCTCAACAAATTCCTTTCTACTCTGGATTACTGGGTCAATCAACTGGAGTTCGTCCTAGAGAAGATTGACAAGATAAAGGAGGAAGCCCTGGATGCAATGCACCAAATGGAAAAAATTGTCCTGAGAATGTCTCCAGGCTTGCTCACTCCTTTCGCCTTAAGAAAGGTAGAGGAAACTATTCGGATCTTTAAGGAGATCATTTCACAAGGGCTAGGACCAGAGGTCACTTTCGACGCTGAATCCATCAATAACCTGCTGGCCTATCGTGACTTCATTGGGTACCTGATAGACGCGGAAAATGAATATTCCAAACTCCCTGAAAAGCTCACAGATGAGTGGGAGACTTGCGAAGCTATCAGTGATTGACACAAGGATCCTTCTCAGGATCAACTTCAACCCATGATCACCAAGTTCATGGAGTACCGTGCCCAGTTCCACATCTCGTCACCTGAGCAACAACAAAAGCAGGATACCTCCTTTCAGCCGCGGGATGATGATGAATAATCTCTTTCTTCTCAACCTTCTCCTTGTAAATATCTAAAGTATGTTGACATAAATGATGACATCATCCATGTTGCACCATGGGATGATGTCATCCACAAAGTTGTCAAAAGTCAACAAATAACTTTGAGATATTTTATAAGATATTTTTGTAATTAAGTGGTTGGTTCGTTTTTGCCTTCTCTTCTTCTCTTCTTCTATAAATACTTGAATACTTGTTGTATTCAGATGTGGATATTTTTCAGATAAGAAATAGGAGTAGGAAGAAATGATTTTGAACTTTTTGTAACAGAAACAAATATTAATACAATATTTAGACTTTGTGCTGAATACATGTGTTTTACATCAGACCTTTCTTATGTTAGATCTGTGTGATGGTTCTGTTGAATCTACTTTTACTTTGTTTTCATTTATTCATCAGTATTGCTTTATTTGTCTATGCAAAGTAGGTTCGGCTCTGTATACTACCAACCCAAATCATAGACCTTCTGACCTTTCTGCTTTGGAATTCATTTATTTTCTCCCTTCATATCTTTCCTATCTCCCCACTCCATTTCTTTCCCTTCTTTTACAATTGAAAATACCTCTACTGGGATGAGATCCCAACCCCTAAAGGCATAATATTGTGAGACTTGCACAAGATTCCTGTTGGTAGAATAGCAATAAAACAGTTTCGCTTTGCTGACTGAAAGAGGGGCTATGCCCTGCACACTGTTGGCTCGTCTGTCCATAGATTTTTCCACACGACAGATTTTCAAACCAATACATTGACGCAACAACTGGGTTTGAGATTTTGTCTCTCATGGATGGATTCTTAGGATACAATCAAATCAGAATATTTGAACAAGACCAAGCCAAAACCATGTTTATAACTCTTTGGGGAACCTATTGCTACGTTGTTATGCCATTCGGTCTCATGAACACTGGCACTACATACCAATGGGCAATTGTATATATATTTCATGATCTTATTCATAAAATCATGGAATTCTATGTAAATGAATTTTTGGCCAAAGCCAGGAAGCACTGCGATCACCCAGAAGTGCTCTGCATCATTCTTTCACGTTTAATCAAATACGGAGTCACACTAAACCCAAAAAAATGTTTATTTGGTGTGACATGGGGGAAACTCCTAGGTTACATCATATCATCACGAGGGATCGATGTAGACCTAGCCAAAATCTGGGCTGTTCTTGAAATGATCCCACCTTCGGATGAATCTTGAATCAGGTCATTTCTTGGGAAACTCGGTGCAATCTAAAGATTCATCCCAGACTTGAGCTTTGTTATTCATCCAATCAACAATCTACTCAAGAAATATTATAGTATTAATTGGACTGAAGACTGCAATGAAGCTTTCGAAGCAGTTAAGCATTTCTTATTGTCACCTCCTACGCTAATGCCTCATAAGCCAGACCGCCCTTTAATTCTATACTCACCAGCTACTCATGTCTCATTGGCCTGTATGCTGGCTCAAGAAGATGATGATAAACGAGAACGCGTGATCTATTTCATTAGCCAAACATTACTCGATTATGAAACATGTTATACGCAAGCAGAACGAGAATGCCTTGCTATAATCTTCGTAACCAAATGCTTAAGACATTACATGCTAAATCAAGAAACAAGGGTCATTGTAAAAACAAACCATTTACGAACTTTCCTCACGCAAGGGTCCTTGTCTAAAAAGGCTGGACGCTTTATAGCCTTAATGGGAGAATTCGAATTAAATTTTGTGAACCAAAAGTTCGTTAAGGGACAAATCATTACAGATTGGTTAGTCGATAACTGGTTAGACGGAGGCGATCTAGTAGATCTAGATTTTCCTGATGAATGCATATATTACATTGAAACTAGACCTCCCATCTCTGAATGTCCTTGGCATACTGATATTATTAATTATATCATGGACCATACGTATCCAGAAGGTGCTACACCGCAACAAAGAAGGCAGTTACGCATTATCGTAGCTAAATATGCTATTATAGAACAAGTGCTCTATCGTAAGGCTTTCGATGGAATGATTTTAAGGTGTGTTGACACAAAAGAATCCAAGAAGATTCTCTATGAATCCCACAGTGGAATATGTGGAGGCCATTTTGGTGGTCATGCCACTACCCACAAAATACACCGGATGGGCTATTTCTGGCCCACTCTAGAACATGATGTAGTAGATTTTGTACGCAGATGCCATAAATGCCAAAAAATTTCCCACGAGATTCACATGTCAGAAAAATCTCTACAACCAATCGTGACTCCTTGGCCCTTTTCTACGTGGGGCCTAGATTTTATAGGGAAGTTCTCTCCCTCGTCAACGGATGGCCACAACTTCATAATCACGGCCACCGAATATTTTACCAAATGGGTAGAGGCTATGCCTCTTACCACTGTACCAGGTGCCGTGATCACCAAGTTCATTTTGAACCAGATCATTTACAGGTACAGTGTCCCACAAATCATTATCTCAGATAATGGCACTTCCTTTAAGAATGACGAGGTCTATGAGCTATGCAATAAATTTAAAATAAACCATCATACAACCTCCCTATATTACCCTCAAGCTAATGTGCAGGCTGAAGCAACAAACAAGACATTGAAAACTATTCTCCTTAAAACAATAAAAGAAAACAAACGATATTGGCATTTAAAGTTATATTCAGCCTTATGGGCCCACCGAACCTCAGTAAGAACACCAATAGGAGCAACTCCTTTCTTGTTGGTATTCGGAGCAAAAGCAGTTCTCCCACTTGAGGTTGAAATACCCAGTCTTCGCATCTCACTACAAGGGATTCTAGATGAAGAAGCTTATAGAGAAACACGCCTCTCCCAACTAGAAAGCCTAGATGAGGCCAGGTTAGATGTTGAACAGTGGCATAGAGTCTATGCTAACCGGATGTGTCGGCAGTATAACAAAAAGGTCTATAAACGAGATATATATGAAGGAGATCTAGTTCTAAGACTAGACAGCCGGATCGATAAAAATACCGGCGAAGGAAGGAAATTCCGGCCCAAATGGTTGGGCCCATACCAAGTCACAAAAGACTATGGAAATGGTGCATATCTCTTATGTATATTGGAAGGTGAGGAATTCAACGAAACAGTCAATTCCTTGCATCTTAAATGATTCTATGCATAAGCGACTAGCACTATTTGTATAATTATATCTACATTTCATCTTCATGTAGTTAGGTTCATTTTTTCCACTCATTTTGTAAAATTTTGTGATCAAGGAACTTATTCTCAAGTAATTCATTACAAACTTCTATTGGTATTGGCATAAGCATTCGAATCATACTTTCTCATCTTGCATAATATCATTAACTGTTTTGGAATCATTTCATCAAATAAAGCTAGATATGACAAAGTCTTAACGGTAGCCATACCAAGGCCTACGTGCTTGTTCTCACTTTGGTTTCTTCCTAGGATAGGTGTCTTGCCTATGGTTTTTTCTATAAGCTTCATAGTGTCACATCTATCCCGTATATAGATATCTTTGGAAATAAGAACATTCTGACATTTTTCTCAAGTAAGTAAGTCAAATATAGATCAAATAGAAAATTTTATTTTTAAACATTTCCTTGCCCTACCAACCTTCGGTGATGAGCTTACGTCTCTTACTAGTGATGTAGGGTTGGGAAAGGATGGGAATGCCCTTACTCGCCTGTGTCTTGTCCATGGTGATAAGCCCATGTTTCCTACTAGAAGCATGGGGCAAGGTGCAGGGGTTCTCTCGAAAATAAACATTGAAAGTCATAAGCAAACAATTTGAATAAACCTTTGAACTCTTGAGTCAAAAACCAATGAATCAGATGTCAAAAATTCTAAGAGAGTTCAAAACCCTGAAGACCATATTTTTTCAACCATGTGGCCATCTATGGATCTAAGTCTAGATAAACCGCAAAGCAAGTCGCATTCTAAACTATGGAGTCGCTTGAGTAGAATAGGTTTGTAACATCCCAATTTGGTTCCACCAAATCTTTCTCTATCTCTCATCACTACCATTCAACAAATTTCATAGCTTGTACCCTTTCTAGCTCATGGTGGTGAGCCCTCGCATCTTACTAGTTGCGTGGAGTTAGGAGTGGGGCAAGTACATCTGCTCATCATACCAGTTTATCATTACATGTTGTCAAAACAATATGAAGTATTGAAAAGATTTCTTATGAAAGCTAAGTTCAAAAATCACAATGTGTTTGCATTATCATATATCAGCATCACGAAATACAAAAAGAAAGAAAGCATTCATATCATTTGTTCTCCATTTGCATACATTCTGAAGAGCATATAAAAACAACATTATAATTTACATGTGGAAACTAATCACAAGATCCTAGATACCAAGAGTCTGATCCAAAAATAATATATATATATATATAATCAAGTTTTCTTTACAATGCCATCATGTGCTAGGCATGGTCAAAAATGCTCAATGAGCTCGAGAAATACAAAATAAAACGTATAAACAATTTAAGAGAGCTAAGTGGCCTCTCAACCCCTATGATACCCCTCTGAAGGTGCATGACCACGTCTAGGACTCCGGCTACATTGGCGCTCTGAATGCACTGAGGGCTCACGGTCCCGAGGAGCAACTGCGGCCTCACTATGAGAGTGACTCCTCATCAGGCATTCTGCTGTCCTATACCCAGCCAACTCTGTACGGAGGGTAGTCACCGTCTTGGCCACATTCTAGATAGGGGCAAAGACATCGCAGTACCTACAAGTTGCTGAAGGCTCCTCTGCATCCACGGATAGCTCCACGCAAGTCTTCTCCATGGGGATCATCAGGGTATCAATGCATACCCAAAAAATCAGGTCGTGCCACTCATTAGTATTCTCTGCAAACAAAGGAGAAAAGAAAATTAATAAATGATCAAAAGGTAAAACCGAGAATAAACAAAAGGTGAGATAGAAACTAAGGAAATCCTAGCTGAAAACAAATATTAAGATAAGGGTGATAACTCATTCGGGTCTCCGGACCTCCAAGAGGGATCCCTCGGATCAGTGCCTGCCATAGATGCCACCGCTGACCGATGTCCTCCTCCTATGCCTGGGGCAACATAACATCTGACTACAGACTCATCCTCTCTGCCCAAGTCCTAAGAGGGAAACTCCTCTAAAACTAGAGTCTCCCTCTCCGCACTCTGCTCTGCCCTCTCGGCTTGTAAGATCTCCTGAGTTTCATGCCACTCAGGATCGCTGTCCTCCTCTCCACCTGACTTGTTGACCTCCATATCCTCGGTCTCCTCCTCCATCTCTCCCCTTGTGAACTCCTCGGACTCATAGTCTATATCAATGGGGTCGTCACTGCTGTGGGCAGGGCCAGCGGTAATCCGAAGTAAAGGTGCCTGAGGCGCACCGGCTCTCCCTCTATTACGTACCATGCTCCTGGCTGTAATAGGGATGCCAAGAGTAACAACAGTCCAACCCTAGCCTCTAGGACCTCCCCTAGCCTCCCGAACTGATTTGAACACTAGCACCACTGGGGGAAGCATACCGATGTAAGGAAGGCCAAACTGCTGAGGCACCCGATCAAAGGGGTGTGTCTCCACCTTCCCCGTCATGTCCATAAGCTTCCCTGTGGTAGAGAAAGAGATCAAAGTGAGAGTCTCCTCACCCCACAAACCTGCTATGGCCTGATAAGGTGTGGCCTCCATATCATCAGTAGTCAGAGAAGCAACTGGCTGGTGGGGTGCTCTAAGCACCAACATCTCTATCCATCTAGCTGCCCTCACAGCTCCGAGATCCGCCACCTCTACACCTCTCCCATAGGGAATGATGCGCTCATAGAACCAGCTCATAACTAGGGTCGAATGGCTCAAAGACTGTCCCTATAAGTGAACCACCCAGTACAAATCGTGGTAGGTGGTCCCAAGTATATATGCTCCCCAGGCATAAATCCGGCCATGTGCCTCAATCTGTGCAATAATAGGGGACCAACAATAGATTAAGGTGTCCCCTCCCTTGTCCTCGATCAATCTCAAGGCAAGGATCCCCATAATGTCCTGACGAATCAAGGGGATAGGAAAGCTAGGAATGGAATGGACCCTCACCCCCTTCTTCGAACCAGTGGAGATAATTGTGTCTCCCATGTATGTGGCCCACTGAACTATCTGAGCCCGCAACCCCGCTGTCTCAAGTGTAAGTCGTCTCCCGATGATCAAGACTCCCAAAATGTGATAGACATCCTCTAGGGTGATATTCCACTCACCTCTGACTCCTGGAAATCAGAAATTGTTCCGATCAGCATCCCAATACGAAAACAAGTCACAAAGTATGTGACTAGAAGGCGCGACATGAGGAACCTGTGATATACGTAATATACCTGCCCTCTGAAGCGTATCCTACTCAGCCTAAGAAAGTGCATCCAACACTACTGGAAGCCAATCACACTCTCTCTCTCGGCTCCATCTGATATATTCCTCCTTCGCCTGCATACACCCAAAAACACGCAAAAAGGAGTAAGTATTCAAATTGCATTAAAAAATCATTGAAACATATAAGAATACTAAAAATGCAAAATTTGGCTCAAAACACTAAGTTTTTGGCGTTCTATAAAGGATTACCACCCTAAGCAGGGCGGTGATTCTGTAACTGCCGCCTTAAAGGGTGGCGGTCCAGTAACTGCCGCCCTGCTCAGGGTGGCGGTCATGTCCCGAATTTTCAAACAGGTCACATGCCCTAAAAAATGCCTAAAAACACGAAAAACGACTATTTTGACCAAAACAAAGCCTACCCATTAGGCGCCCCCCCTAAGTGACCCTATTAATACTAACATTTTCAAAAATAATCCCCCCATGACCAAGATTTCCTCATTTTAATATTTTGGGGGTAAAAACGTTAAATCGAGAAGAACTAACATGTGATCTCGCGGGTCGATGTTCTGCTCGCGGAGGCATGATCACTATCTCGTCATGAACGTTTTGACTATACTCTCATCAAAAACCATCACCGTGGGTCCCAGAGCTCAAAATCAATCAAATCAACGCGCGCAAATGAATAGGAAAATGGGCCCATTTTTACATATATAGTGTCTTGACTCATTTTGAATGCCCTTTTCGCAGGTTTGGAGCGCCAATGGAGGTAAGTTCTTATCCCTGCACGAATGGTAAGTCCTCATTTCATATTATTTTAGTATTTATTTTTGATTTATTTATCTGCACTTGAGTCCTCTTTTCATTTTATAGGTAGAGGGAACTTTGGATGGCATCATTTCGACACACAGACGTGTCAGGTATAATTTCTAACTCCCCATCTCGGGACCGCCATACTCGGACCCACCGTTTTACACCTCTTCATGGCTAAAATGATTCTCCAAGAGGGAAATATGTACATACCCAAAATTGTATGGTATTGCACCACCGGAACAATGTCACACGTGCCCCAATGATGATACAGGTCTCCTCGCAGGGTGTTCGAGATCCAGAAAATCTCCCCAAGTGTACATTAACATCCTGCATTCCCCGCTTAGCCCCTGCATGCTTTTTTTTACTCTCCCCCCTCTTTTCCTTGCTTTTTGGTCTTCAGTGACGAAACTGCCACCCTGCCTGGGTGGCGGTCTCGTGACCGCTGCCCAGGTAGGGCGGCAGTCCTATAACCGCCGCCCTACTCAAGGCGGTGGTCTTTCACGTGTTTTTCCAGAACATTCCTTTTATCATGACTCACATAAATTTAAACATTTACCAGCTATTTTCACCGCCTTTGCTCGTATTTATGATTTTGGTTCCTTGTAATAGTGTTTTTCCATTGTTTATGGTAAAAGAGTTCAAATTGGTTTTCACCTTTTGGTAAATGGGGATTCTATAAATAGCTGGTTGGATTATAAGTGAATGGCCCCTCAAATTTTTCCTCTCATTCTCTCATCTCAGAATTTAGTTTTGCAGTTCTTAGGAATTCATAATTTTCATTTGTTGCATACATAGTTAGTGTTGTTTTGTTGTTGAAGCCACATAATCTTCTTATGCAAGTGTTGTTACTGTTTCATACAATCAACTGAGGTAGGATAGTTCCATTTTTAGTCGAAATCCATTAGAGCTACAGGTTTTTTTCGTCAAAAAGGATAGTTTCAAGTTCTGGACGTTTTGTGTTGTATGATTTGCAATAAATCCCGCTAGGAATTACATAGGCCAAGCTCGGTTCTCTTGCGTTATCCCTCTCATACTCACATTGTATTCAGTCTACATCCAAAGCTGTCATTGTTCTGATACCAATTTCTGTTGATGCTAACATCACACGCTTTTCTGGATTCACATGAGCACAAAGGAATGAGGAGACCATACTGAGGGGACAAAGCCACACACAATCGGATTCCCCACTGTTATGCAAAATCCAGGTTGAAGCTTTCAAAGTTCTAGTTAAAACATATCAAATAGAATAGTGAATCATTTCATTTCAGTTAATCTCACTTTCGATATTGCTAGGGAAGCTATGGGGATTGATAGTTTCTGAGAAAATATGATTCACTCCTCACTTCTGAGGTAGGATTGAGATTCTTTCAAATAGATTAGATCAATTATTCAGTTATTTAGAATAGATTTACAACTGCACATGCAAGTAGCTATACGCGGCTGCTTTGTTTGTTTTAATTTTGCTATTAGCTTAGTTGTCAATTTCTAGATATATTAAATAATTGCTCTTTCAAATCCATTCAATAGTTTATCAAAAATACCAAATAGATATATCTTGCATAGTTATTTTATTCTGTCATTAGTTAGATTTATATCATTTCCTTTTGTATGACAATCACGGGACCTAGGGAGCCCAGAGAATACATATTCGAGCCAATAGTGCCTCAGCCCAGTCTTGTTGCAACAATAGTTGATATAGACCAGAATCTTAGAATCCAAGTCTTCTGAACAACAATAGACCTACAACAGATCAGTTCACAGTTAAGAGGATTAAACGTAGAAGATGACCAAGTACACACGCTTTGGATAAACCAGCCAAACTACAGATTACCCTAAATAGATGTTCGCATGACTGTAGAAGGACTTGAAAGAGAGAAAACGTTTGATTGTGATCCTTTGGTCCCACAGCCAGATGTAGGAGATATCCTCATTGACATAGACACTAGTTTAAGAATTCAAGCTGTCAGGACACCTGTAAGGTACTCTGAGAAGATTACACAACTTTTAGTTCTAAACATAGAGACCGAAAAAGGCATACGACTACTGGATATTAGGGATTAGGGATTAATTCCACACATGACCATAGGAGGACCACGATAACCAAGAATTTACGGTTGTGATCCACAGGTCCCACAACCCAACGGACCTACAAATCAATCAAATATTGACATGGGTTTACAAATGATGGTGTTTAGATTCTCTCGACTTCCACCAGATATTATCACATAGTTATCCTTATTAGATATAGCAGTTAACCAAGCTAAGGATTTCTAGACTAGACCAGAGAATCACCCATAGAATCCACTATATATCCATAATCCATCTTATGACCCTGTCTGGAGACATACACGAAACTATCCCAAGTCATTTTCCACGTAAACCAAAACCTATAGATCAGATCACGCCAGAGCTCGATATTGATTAGAGCCTTTGAGCAATCATCCTCACCGACCGATCTATCACTTCGATTCAAGTTAGGAGGGCCTTCTGTTCCTTAGATTCACATATTCCATTAGTGCGTGTCGAAGACATGCGATTTCCTAACTAGTTCACTTATACCCCACACATATTCCATCCCCACCGGCTGTCTCGGCACGACCTCGGGAGGTCAGGTGCGAGGAAGAGTTACTTGTAGATTCCCACGCTCACTTGTCACTTTTCCATCGTATAGTGAACATCCTTTGAAAGTTGACAGGGAAAATTCAAGCTACCTAAGAGTTGTATAGGAGAGTTATGAATGAAACCAAAGTAGTTTAGGGGGAATTTATGGAGATAATTTATCTCAAGAAGTAAAGGAAAAAAAGGGTCATTTTAGTGCTACAGTGATTAAGACTCTCATAACATATCAATGGTTTGCAGACATTTTTCAAGTCATAGGCAAAAAATTTAGTGTTTTAATCCTTTTTACCATCTTTCTAAGCCTCATAGACTAAGATTTAGTTAAATTTTGGAAGTTTTGGGGTCAAACAGGGTAAAATCATCCTTTTAAGGAATAATTGGAATTGTTCCTCTATTCCACTTATACCCCACATCTCCACCTTATCTACATTACATGAAGGAATCAATAAAATCAGTGGCACAGCTAGAATAGTTCTTTATTTCTCTATGTTCCCTGACCACCTGCTTTAACCATGTGCCCTGGCTAAATGAGTTGGATCAGTTAAATCAACATTTTATGGAATTGAGGGAATAGTTCCCTCATTTCCTCAATTCCTCATGGGCCCAAAAACATCGGTGAAAATAGAAAAAATTAGGGAAGAATTGATTATTTTTGTTAGTGGTTGACCTTTGGGAACAATTCCACCATTCCTTTCATGCCCCACATCCCCACCTTTTATGACCCCTAAGCATTTGGTAGATTCAGACATGTCGGATTTATGCAGAACTCACATAATTGTTCCACGGTACCATTGGTTCCGTGAAACCCCACACTCCCCAATTTACCACCAAATGCGAAGGAAAATGGATAATCTGCATGTCAGCTCTATGAGGAACTGAGGAAAATTTTCCTTCGTTCCATCGATTCTCTGCACCTCCACCCAGACCGCTAACAACAAAGGAAATGAATGAGTATTATTTTGAATACTTAACAATAACATTC
The DNA here is from genome assembly GCA_019776745.2 of Taxus chinensis. Lineage (NCBI taxonomy): Eukaryota > Viridiplantae > Streptophyta > Pinopsida > Cupressales > Taxaceae > Taxus > Taxus chinensis. The sequence continues at coordinate 167,595,608 of CM034152.1, forward strand.
CCTTATACCTCCAGTTCTCCGCAAACCCATGTAGACCAAATGCAATGAAAATTTTCTCAATAACTTCCATATTTTTTCCAAAAAGAGGAATATGAAGGGTCCTAAACTTGAGTATTTTATAATAATCCATTTGTGCCAAAATTTAATGTATTAACTCAAGTTTAGGTGATGAAAGATCACAAGTGATGAGAGTGTGAAAGGTCAGGTGAAGGGAAGATGAAAAGTCATATTGTTAATCTATAAATTGCAGTGGCCTCTCCATTCCAAAAGGTTAGAAATTGTATATTATTGATTTTTTTGGGCTTTATATCAATATTACGACAAGAAATAAAGTTACATTTCCTCTATTTCCTTACTTATGTTTCTCTACTCTCTCTCTCTCTCTACTTTCCAACTTTGCAAGAAATGTAATCTTGTATAACCAAGGAAGAACTTTGTGTCTTTGAATAATGAATTCATAGAAATTTTTATCTCCAATTTGTTAGTCTTACTGTTGATTGTATTATTGTGTTCTTCTAATTGAATTTAGACCTAGTCTGGATAATGTATGCGAAGTTTGTAAGTTTACTCACTACATCAAGCCTCTTTCCTTATTTCTCCTACTCATCTTTACCTTTTCTCAAAGAAAATTCCTCCCATGTACATTTTACAAGAACTTTTCCATAGGTTTAGTGGAGTATTCTTGTGTGATCCCCGGCCTAATGATCATCCCAATGTTTTATTTAGTTTACATTTAATAGTGGGAGCCTCACTATATCCAAGAAGGAGGGGCTTAGTCCTGTGACTATTAGTGAAAACCAATAATTTGCACAGTGACATATTATTTCACCAACACCCTTTAAATTTGTAATGAGGTTTTAAATAAATAGGATAAACAATAACGTGTTCATCTTTACCAAGACCACCTCCATGGTAACCTATCAATGTCATAATTTTTAAAATAGGGATAAAACATGATTGTGCATGGATAAGCCTTCCTTATTTAAAGGAAAATAAGTGTTTCTATCAATGTAAATATTAGATTCATAATTTTCTAAATATGTTATCTTATTATCCAAAGTGTCACCAACATTATGGATGATCATATTAGAGTGAGTGAGGATTCTAGCTCAACTAATTCACTATGTAATTGCGAGAATAAAGAAATCACAAAGAGGAAAATGAATGAATTCTAATAATCAACATGTGAAATGAATCAATAATTGAATCAATTGAAATAGCTCTCAAAGAAGGTGTACAAATAGGAGATTAATGTGTAACTGCCCCCAGAATAGTGATTAATAACTAAGAATAGGAATGTAACTCTGATACCGAGAAGAGATGGTCAAGAGTAAATCCTATTACATATGAAATTTATGATATTCAAATATAACTCTTATGAAAACTATATATTCAAATGACACCTAAGAAGGTTAATCCATGAGTGTAGGAAAAATACATGGTGTACATCTAGTTACATTTACATATTCATACTTATGTGTGTTTCGTAATGAAATATTTGCACAACAACTAATCTTACTCCTCATATTGACATACCACGCCAAAGTGGGAACCTTGGCATTCTCATCCAAGGTGAGGAAGAATATCGGTCCCATCATGGTTTAGAATTATGATAAAGGGAAATAAAGTAGCTAGAAAAATAAAATAATAAATCAAGGGAACATACTAGATTAACATAATCATGTATAGTAATTCATTTTCTCCATAACACCTTGTACTTCATATTAATCATCCAAAACATTTCATTAACTATATCATGATCTTATCTCTATAAAACACTACGCAACTCGCATAGGCCTACTTGACTCTCCTCTTTATAATGAACCCTTCAATGGGGTATATATACTACTGGGGACTTCCCTTCACTTATTGTATACGATTTCACTTTTTTGTGAATTCCTATTTCATTCCCTTTTTAAGATTTAATGTGTTTCTAATCAACATACATTAAAAGGATGAAATAATGCAATGGGTAGACATTCTGATTTAATTAACTTCCAATCTTCCCAAATAAGAATAACACTTTACAAAGTGACTATTGATCTAAAAACTCTCAAAAAAAAGAGGAGAGATTGTAGTTAGTTGATTCTGTGTGGATCTTGAGCAGTCTGAGTGATGTAAGTGTGGAAATAGGATAATATGGGACTAGAATTACTTCACTAAGAAAATTAGAACTTGAAACTCTACATGGTCAACATCGTATAGCTAGGTTCAAAGCATTTGTATGGTCTTGACCCTTTTTTACATTCTTGGACCTGCTTGGATTCTAGATTTGTAACTTTCTGGGTGCCTCACAACCCTATAAATGACCATCCAAGAACACCACAAGCTATTATAAAGGATATAATATGCTCATCGGGAAGTTGTTTTCCATCTCCATAAAAAAAATTGGGAAAATTCTTTCTCGATCCCTAGGTAATTCATGAAGTGGAGTTAAAGCCAATAGATTGGTGTTCTAACCCTAAAGTATTGGCTCAACAATCTCCAGAGAAAGATTATTCAGTTGTGGTAGATAGATGGGAGATGCAATGGGACTAGCAATAGGCTCTTCAAATGGATCTTCCAAATGGATTTCAGCACTTTGTCTTGGAATCTATATAGGAGCAAGTCTAAAATCACCCTATTATTGCAACTCAAATGTAGGATCTATAATGCCACATGCTCAGTCATCTTTTGTATATCTTATATCTGCCACTTTTCTAAAAAACATGAATCACTCAAGTAAAAAAATAGGTTTTTAGATTGCCCAAGGGATAGGATTTAGCATACCAATTTTTTTGGAATATATGATTTTTATGAATTTTGTGGGAAAAGGGGGTTGGACATTGGACAATAGGATTGTTCGATCCCCAATGAAGTCACCAAAAATTGTTTGCGAAATAGTTTTTCAAGGAAAATGTGGGTTTTCATCAACGCGTGTGGGACAAAGTCTCTCCTCTTGGGAATGGGGAGGATCCCATTTATTGAAAGCTAGAAACTATGTACAGTAGACTAATATCCTAGGTGGTCAGAGGCTAAGAAATGTGTATAAACACCCTTGTTGTGATTGTACCGGAAGACTAGAGGACGAAAAATTTGTAGGTAAGTAAAGAGATAGAAATGAGAAGGGGAATTGTATTAATGATATAAACTTAGATTTAATTAACTACAAATCAAAGGTGGTTCTAGTTTTAATTAGAGGAATTAGGCAAGTACAACACAACATGATAACAAGATAATGAAACTAATGTAAATTAAATACAAAGCTTTATCAATATATATTTATTCCACAAAGGTGACACAAATTCCTTCAAATTCTTACAAATACCATCATGTGCTTGGCTAAGTGACAAATGATACTGAAGGAAAATATAAATGCAAAAACTGGAAGAATACATCATGCTAGAAAGAGAAGAAACTGATTTTTTTGGAATGGAGAGAGCATTCCAATTTATAGTTGAAACAAGTGGCTCTTTGCATTCCCGTGTGACTTTTCAACTTAAAGTGAAATCTCGACAAAGAAATAAATACTTTAAGTGACTTAATTCAATTTTACAAAAGTTGATCTTCAATGGAGAAATATAATAATGTTAGATAGATAAAATAAGAGAGAGATCGTTGTGAGAAGAAGAAGATGATCCATGGGATGAATTTCCACCTTCCCTCTCTCGCTGTAGAGACAAATGTTACAACTGAAATAGCATCTTTCTCGGCTTGCTTCTATGATGATAGCATATATTTTATTGTACTTTAGATATTATGCTCCAAATTTATTATCTCAGACTGATCATATTATTTTCCATGCCTTGAAAATCTCTATTTCAACTCTTCATCTTTGTGACAAATGATAGACTACACAAATCAACTCTTTATCACAAACATGATATCTTATCTCCCATATGAGTAAATGTGTATCTTGAAATCATCAAGAAGAATGAACTCACATCAAACATTCCCTCATCATGAAACAAGAAAAACTCACATAACATATACCCCATATTTGGTGATAAAAATCAAACCTTGAATCTCAAATATTTATGATAATTCTCAGTAGAAACATAGTAGTTCTTCTAAATTGAAATACTTCTCATATTTCATGAAATGGAATCAAGAATTGATTGGGTGGATAATGTCTTCATGAAGAATATGGATTACTTATTGTTATGTATCTTGAATGGAGGATTGTAAGGGAGATAAAAAATACACAAAAACCATGGTCCCCATCTTATAATATTTCAATCTGATTTAATTATATGTTTCATTCTCAACAATCCTCTTGTGATCTTTGATTTAAATTAGCAAATGAGCTTTTTCTTATTTATTCAAGTGTCTTTCAATAGTACTTCAATGATGATTTTTGTTGAAATATTTATGTGATCACCATGGATTAAGGACTCATCCAAACCAATCATGTATGGATTCCTTTGAAAGGTTCTTGAAATCATAAGTGATGCTCCAATAATGAGATAATTCTCACGTCATGATCAACGGTAAGGTGTAAAATAAAATGAAGATGGAAGAATAATGAAAAATACTTAGTCATACATATCTTTGAGAAAATAATCCACACCATCTTTCAAGATATGGATCAAATTAAAGGTTATTTTAAGAATGCAAATTTGCTCCAAATTCCAGGTGATTTGGCTGGTTAAATCGCCAAGAAAAGTAAAAGAATATTCCAGTTGTTTTGGTCAATGGAGGTTTTCAATTGTAACCTTGATTATATCATCCATGAAATACATACTTACCCCATATATGCATATGACAATTGATCCAAATTAAACTATTATTTTCCAAGAAGGATCATTTTCTCTAAATGTCATGCAATTTGGGCTCACTGAGTCACTGGTAGGAAATGTAAAAATATTTTCAGTTGTTATCGAGCACAAATTAAGGTTTTGAATGAGCGTTTTCAACTACAATCTTGATTGGATCACCATGATAGTAATCCTATTATACAAAACAAGTGATACTTGTATCCATTTGAATTTTGGCGTTTATAATAATGGAGAATTCCAATTTTACAAATATCTCTCTTTGGGATTTGAGCTTGGGAAATTGCAAAACAAGTTCTAGTTACACAGTGAGTTTTTGGAATGAACGTTTAGGCTGAAACATTGATTTCTCCATCATTAAAAATTTAAAATGAGAAGATGAAAAAACTAGATTGTTATATATATTTTGTCTTGACATTAAAATAAAGGTGTTAACAAGGGGAATCTATGTGTGCAAAATTTTAGAGGGTCTTATAGTATGGGAGCTCACTGCCATATGAATCAAAAGGATGTTTTGAGAAACAGCTGGGTCATTCAACTAGCATTTCTGGATCGTAGGAATGAAAAGTGGAGAATTGAAGTTTACATTCAGTTCGCCATATTATATGCACTGATATATCATCATTGAAGGAGGTTTTAAGGAGAGGATATTAACATAAAATTTCCAAATATTATTCATCCATGATATCACTGAGGTTATGAGCAAAAATGCGTTCTTAGAGGCTAGGTGATGACAACTCGCACCCTCTTTGCATGGCTCCACTACCAAAGGGAACTCCAATCACCTTAAGGCACTCTTATGAAGTGAAATGCAATTATTTTATAAAGTGAATTTGAGGATTTTAGGGAGAGTGCTTTAATGTGACTTTTCCTTTGGATTTTGGAAGGGAAATCTACACCTCTTTACTAGTCATATTTTCTAACCATGAGCACACTTTATGGGTTCGAAGAGGTTGAACCAATCGACATGAGGTTCACTTAAGAGAGTGGGTATTTGTAAGACTCCCAAGTGGAACCAAAGCGCACTTTTCCAGCTCCCATAAGGCCACCATGCTCCATTAGGTGCATATAATTCACTTTAGTTGTTGGCATCAACAATCTTAACGTTAAGAATTTCATGTCAACGAGAAAATAGAACTTTTTGAGCTCAAGACTGATAAAGTAACATTTTCAATGAGTATAATAGATCTTATTGGAATTCGATTATGGTTCCAAAAAACTCTAATCTCAACACTTAGAAAACTAGAACCATTTAAATACACACTTGTAGTTCCAACACAAGTGACCTTTTTGGTTAACCGTGAGGAAAAATAAGTTGAGTTGGGACATGAAATTGAGATGACCAACACCAAATTACCAACACATATAGCCTCAAAAAGTTTTTAAATGATATTGCATTTTACCAGTGTCATAAGCTTATAACTCCACTCAAGGTTCTTAAAACCTTTTTCTTAAGTTCTCTCAAATCATACAGACTAATGTGCCTCAATGTCTTGAAAGTGTTCCACTTATATGCGCTTCTAAAATTCTTATATTAAGCATATTTTCATCCAGTAGGGCTTTTAAAACCTTTCTAATGGATGTATTATGGGGCTTCTTGAAACCACATTGGTCTCTTGAAACCCTTTCGCACTAGTTAACCCTTCTCCGATAATCAAAAGATACATTCTCCTTAAAAAGTGCCAGAAGTGAATGTGCTTCCAAGATTAGTCCCAAAGCTTCCAAAATATTTCCCTAAATCATACTGACATTAATTATCCTTATAGACCTTTCCAATGACTATAATCTAAGCTCTTGAAAGCATCCAGAGCTTTCGAAAACCTTTCATTACAAGTTAGTACATGCAAAGAAATGGTTTTGACAATTTTAGTACCAATTTTCTCAAGAAATGGAAAAACAAATGCATATGGTTGTCAAGTAAAATGCCTTGACATTTTACATGCCAACAAGACATTAACACAAAGATAAATTCATTGGAAATTTCCAAGATCGAACATGGAAACGATTGATAAAACACAAATAAATATTTGTAATTAGTTGATTACATAGATAAGAAGGTTGAGATTGTAGTGTAGAGTGACAATGTAAATTGGAAATGATATGAAGTGTTTTATTTCTTGAATTAGAGTGTAAATATGAGTGTGTATGTAATTGTACGCCCCGTGCATAAGTCTAGTACAATATGGTCCTTTTTTGTAAAATGTTAAATGGGAATGTGATGGATCTCTCCAATGTTTTTTTGTGTATATGACTGACTATAAGCGTGGTACAATATGGTCTTTTGTTGCACGATTTTTAATTAGAATGTGATGAAGCTCTCCAATGTTTTTGTGTCTACAAATGACTATGACGACCTTCACTTTGAAAACCTTGGTGTCATACACTTCAAACCTGATGTATGATGGGACACAACCTAAAACCCTAACCATGGGTAGGGCAACCTATAAAAATAGTTAGTGTTTAGGTTAAAATGAAATTTATGCATCATCTACATTCATACTAATCAGAAGAGTGAAATTTTTTGGCCATTGTGTTTTAGTGTTGTCATTGATTTCAAATTTTTTGATGGAAAAGGGTGTCATGGTGCTATATGTGTCTCCAAGATGTGTCAATCAAGGTTAAACATGAAGGTTGATTGGTAGTGTCCAAGTTTGGTATGTTCTTTGAGGTCCTGGTGCATGATCTAGTGAGTTGATTCATAGATGGAGGTCTCCCAAGCTGAGTGAAAGTTTTCATGAGGTCATAAATGGTTCATGAAGTGTGTTAGAGGTGTCTAATATTCTTCATGAGGTGTCATGGTTGAGTCAGGTCATTCCAGGCCTATTCTTAGCCCTGGAGCATGCATAATGAGATGGAGGTATGAGATTTGGATTCGATCAGTCTTGTTGGAACATGGTCTCAGTATTATAGTAGTGTAAATTAGGTGTGTGGTGAGTTTCAAGTCAGTTCTTAAAGGTACAGTGTAGGTATGAGGTCCTTGGGAAGAAAGCGGGTGAGAATCAGGCATGATAGCACATGTAAGTCTTAATGGCTAGAGAGTTATAGATATATTTGGGATATATCATGACTCTACAAATGAAAATTGACATGCAACCTTCACCCACACTCAACCCCCTGAGGTCATGCTAGAGTAGCCAATGTTGAATGTGTGTAGCTAACTATAGGAGGATCAGTGACTAATATCAGTTGTGTGATCTCCTGGTAGCTGAGTTGGCAAAGGGGGGATTTAGAAGCTATGAACGGGTAACATAAATTCCCTATGGTTTTTTTTCCTAACTTGGATCTAATTTTTGATATAGCTTGAAATGTCCATGTAAACTGAATGAAATTAACAATCTATGCTACTTCTGAAAGGAAACTAATCTAAACAAATTACAGAACTAAAATATTACAATCACAAACAACAATTTGCTTCTATTCTAAATAATTAAAATATTTCTACACTAAAACTAAACAAGAGAGATAATCTGGTGTGGTTATTCACCTGTGTTGAGTGTATGCTAACATAAAACAAGAAATTTTCCAAATTATTTATGATGTGTATACAACCTCTTACAAATATTCTCTCCTTCAAATCCACAGGGAGGGGAAGAAGAGGATCCGTCATCAAGAGCTACTATTAATGATCTAAACCCTCTTGGAAATCAACTAATTACTTGCAAATGAAAGAAAATTGATTTCTACTCTATTTGATATGATGTAACAATGATAAATTGCAAGAATTAAGGAAATCAAACAACAAATCCAACCTGGAATTCACATAGCAGAGGTAAATCCAGCTGTGTAATAATTTTTCCCCTCAGTTTATCCTTTTCTTTCTCTGTATGTCCATATGAGTCCAAGGAATTGGGAATGCAAGAACAACAACAAGATAATATGTTTGAGCAATGGCAGCTTGAAGGAAGTATGGTTACAATGCAGGTGGAAGAGAGATAACACAAGTGAATAGGGTTTGGCTATGTAATTTTCAGGAGGATTGTGGCAGCAATACTATGTAAGATGCACAGAATTATCAAGCCTTTTGCTTGAATACAAGCATAGAATATATAGGAATTGGTTAGGATGTGCCTTCGTGCACAAGGAAGCCTTGGAGTGCCAAATTATTGGGTGAAGAGGAAGTTTAAACTAATTAAATCTATTTAAAAATGGAAGAGGGAAGGAAAACTAAGAAATCAGGATTATTTTTAGGAAATTTGGTCCACAAACACATCCTAAAAGCTAAGTTAAGTGAAGCGTCGCATGTTAAAAATACGCATGAAGGATTCTAGAAAAAGTGTGTAGGACCGTTGCCCTACCTGGGCGGTGGTTTTAGAACTGCCACCAAGGTAGGGTGGTGGTCCTAGCACTAAAGGCCCAAACATGCACATAATGAAGCCGAAAGCTGGAAGAAAGCGTGAAAATATGAAAAAGGATGTCTAGGCTACAAATATACATTGCGAATGGTTTTAGGAACTCAAACATCTTTTGAAAGGACATGAATCATCATTGGGGACTTTTGTAACCATTTTCCAAAAATTTAGCACATGTAATTTTGGGTGCATACATATTGACCCCTTAGAGAAGCGTCTTAGCCATGAAAGGGCGTAAAATGTAGATTCTAAGTATGAAGTTCTCGAAATGGGGAGTTAGAAGCTATACCTGACATGCCCATGTGTTGGACTGTCTCTGTCCAAACTCCTGCTTCCTGCAAAACAAAAAAGAAGACTCAAGTGCAGATATATGAAATATCAAAAAATAAATACTAAATTAAAATGACAAGAAGACTTACCATTTGTGTGGGGATATAGAAATATGCTTGCGCCAGCGCTCTAGCCCTGTGGACACATATACTTGAAACAAGGTTTAAAACAAAGCATATATATATCAAAACAACTTATTTTCAATTCATTGGCACATATTCTCATTATGATTATTTTTAGTTTTGGGCCCACGGTGACCGTTTCATTTGTGAGTATGGTTGAATTGGAATGGATATAGGAATGGTACTTTGCGTTAGGCTTTTCCCTTTGTTGTTTGAATGCTTTTGAGAATAACTCCTAATAAATCTGTAACTAGAGCAGTCATAAGGGGCCTCAAAGAGGCAGATAGGTAGAGTTCCTTTATTTCTTAGTCTCCATTTTGTAAGGCATATATGATGTTTTGGTATTTCACGCTCATTGGGATCATTTTGACCATGCATAGTACGTGATGGCATTGTACACAAACTCGATTTATTATGATATATAAAGACTCTTCTTTTTGGTTCGGATCTTCCTTACACTAGAGTTGACTTCTTCTTGGCTTACTTCACATGTGTACTCTAGATGCTTAGAACTTCCATTTTTATATGCCTTTCAGAATGTATGCAGTGGATATGAATGCTAATAGAATGATATATTTTCCTTTTTTTAATGTTGATATATGATAATGTAATCACATTGTAATGTTGAACTTTAGTTTCTCTAAGAAAACTTTGGTAGTTCGTATTATTTTGAAAAAATGTGGCGAAAGAGTGATATGATAAGTGAATGAACTTGCCTCACTCCTAACTCCACGCTACCAATAAGATGCAAGGGCTCAACACCAAGAGCTAGAAAGGGCACAAGTTATGGAAATTTTTTGAATAGTAATGATGAGAGAAAGAAAAGGATTTGAAAAAATCAAATTGAAACACTATAACCTCACTCTACTCAAGTTTGCTTCATAGTTTAGAATGTAAATTACTTTCCAGATTATCTAGACTTAGATCCATAGATGGCCACTTGGTTGAAAAAATTTGGTTTTGAGGTTTAAACTCTTTTGGAATTTTGGACATCTAATTCACTTTGTTTTGATTTATGATTTCACAATATTTGAATGAATTGTTTCTAACTTTCAAGTTTGTCAAAGAGACCCCCTACACCTTGCCCCATGCTACCAGTAGGAAGTATGGGTTCATCACCATAGAAAAATTATAGGCGAGTAAGGTCATTTATCTCCTTTCCCAACCCTACATCACTAGTAAGAGACACAGGCTGAACACTGAATGTTGGTGGGGAAAAGAAATGTGTAAAATAAAAAAAATTTGTGGATTTGCATTTGACTTATTTATCTAGGAAATTTTTTAGAATGTTCTTATTTCCAAAGAGATGTATATGGGATAGATGTGACACCATGAAGCTTCTACAATAGACTATAGGAAAAGACACCTAACCTATAAGAAACTATAATCAAAACCAAGTATGCAAGCCTTGGCATGGTTACTGTTAAATCTTTGTCTTATCTTGCTTGAACTGATGAAATGATTCGGAAATAACTGATGACACTATGGAGATTTGTAGAGACATAATTTGAATGTTTTGCCAATTTTTTTAGAATTTTTTTAGAATTTCTATAAGAACAAGTCCCTTGATCAAAAATTTTACGAAATGAACTGGCAAATGAAAATGCAATGTGGATGCAGTAATGTACATGTGGAAATGTAGGTAAAACTACATGTCATGATGGCTAAGGTGAATAGAGTTGATGAATATCAAATTCTACACCCCTAAAAGTACACAACAGAGAACCATTATCCTCAAAATTTTCATTCTCTTGATAAGGGCCTACCATTCTAGGTTTAAACTTACAACCCTTTCCCAAAAGTGTATATTTCCAATCATTATTATCAATTGTTTGAAAAAGGCGTTCATGAACCTCTTTGTCATGTTCTTGAGACATGGTGTGTGGGTGAGCATGACTATGTTGCTCGTCCTTGTTTCCTATATAGAGCATTGTGTTTATTTGTGACACTTGTTGAATGATGAGGCCTTGCCCCATGGCTATGGCAAGCTTAGCTTCCGATGCGCATGGGTTGAAACTGGGGTTTAGAATAGAATAACCCTTAGAGATGGTTTTGATGGGCATCGATTCAATCTCAAATTTCCCTTCTTCGTTTGTTAATTCTATCATGTTCACACCTATACCTAGGTCATCAGAGGGAAGAGATGCTAAACCGATAAGACTACCCATCCCCTGTGGTTCAAACATGAGGAAGATCGGATCGTCACTCTCTAAGAGTTTCATAATTTCCGATGTGGTTTTAGTGGACACTATTTCATAGATATTGATTTACCCTTATCTATTTTTACCACCGCAATTTTTTTGGGTCAACAACCTCAACCTTCAGCACACCCAGGGTGATCAGGACTAGCTCTTTTGATGGAGGTGGCTTATTCAATTGATTCGCAGTAAGTTCATACTCCGTATGGACTCCTTTCTTCTTATTGAGGTTTTCTAAGTGTATATCGAAGGGCTTAGGATCTTCTTGAGTGATGAAGACCTTCCTTAAATGGAGGAATATAATCTCCTGGAACAAGGTAGAAGGGAAAGCCTTCATTCGATGAATCCAGGGTCTCCCAATGATCATGTTGTAACTTGTTTCCCTGTCAATAATATAAAACTACGTCAAGATTTTTTTTGGACAAAGCATGACTAGAAGAACTATGGTTCCAATCGAGGTCACTTTAAGACTATCATACCCCCGTAACGTGTTTCTTGTAGAGGAACAATTTGTCTCCCCATATCCAAACTTCTACAAGAAAGATAAGGGAACCATATTTACAACAGCCCCGTCATCAATCATGGCTCTCTTAATGCAATTTTTATAAACCCAGACTTGTAAAAATAAGGCAAGATCGGCTCTTCAGGAAATTTCAGCATCAGATGGCATCTTGTCTATATTGAAAACAAACCTAGTATCCCTATCGTTATGTCCTGAAAGATGTATGTCAAAGTTAATATGATTTATTTCAGCACTAGGAGGTGGCCTAACATGGATTAGATGACCAAGACCTAGTGCATTGAGCAACGCAGAATGATGTGTCAATGAATTCTTCAGCAAATCTAGAAACAAAATGTGAGAAAACGTCTTGTTCAAATCCGATATTAAATCATAGGATCCTATTGGTTTTGCAATTATAGGAATGTCATCCTATGGGAAGGAAAGAGCTGGTAGGGGTTGTGAAATGTACTCCTTTTTCTGAGTTGTTTAATTAATTTCTGACTCGACTTCTATCTCGACTAATCCCAAAAATTTTGTATTATCATTTAAACCAAGGTTAGGAGCAACCTGTGAGTTGTCAGAAGTTTAGGCTTCATGGTTATTGTTTCCAATATGAATACCCTTGTTTATATTTTTAGGATTCATTTGGGAATCCCCTGGACATTTTGGGTTCACATTTTGAGGTATGACAGGTCCGATATCACTAGGTTGTGGGTTTGTCTTAGGATTTTCCAGGACCATATCTACAAAGAGTTGTCTTTGGTTTTCGGGAAGTCTTTATAGAGAATTGATGTAATCATGGTAATTCCTATCAACACAACCTCAAACCTTATGGAAACCATGGTATAGTTTAGGGTTTTAATCTCTTGGATTTTGATAAGCATTTTTTTTTTATGATTATAACCTCAGTTATAATTTTGAAATTGATTGTTATAACAATGATTCTTTGCCACTTGGCCAGAGTTTTGATACTGGTTTGGGCCTTATGTTTGATTTTGCTTTTGTGGCGAATGATTTACATCAGCTATGTTGAAAAAAGACACGGAGTTAGGGCCTCTTTGATGTCTTAAGTTGTTTTTATTTTTATTGTTACCGTTGTTTGGAACACCAACATTTTTGGCTTGATCAGTAGCACTATTCATGGTAGCACCTTGATTGTGATTCACACCCTTAAGTCCTTGGTTGTTGGCACCATTGTTTTGATAATTTATATTTTTTTGATTTGGGGATACCAGTTTCCCATTGTAACTGTAGGTCTTACGCCCACTATCAATAGCATCTTGGTCAATTCAAAGCACATCTTCCAAACATCCTCATAACTACGGAAAGGAAACTTTTGGACCTATTCCTTAGTCTCTCGATTGAGTGAGTGTAGAAAAAGATCACAAAGCTCCATCTGGTCCATGTTGGGTGCACTTGCAAAGGAATAAATAATTTTTCGCCATCTCTGGATGAAATGAGCAGCAAATTCATTTTTCTCCTATCTAATTTGCAGAAACTCCGTAATCCTTGTGTGCAACAACTTGTTCATGTCAAATGCTTTGATGAATTCAGAAACAAGTTGTTTAAAGGAATGTATAGAAGCTTCCAGAATACGATAATACCAATCTAATGCAATTCCTTCAAGAGTCTTTGGAAATATCTTAGCCACTATATCATCCCAAGGAAGAAATTCCCTAATAGCAATAGCATAGGCCTTGATATGAGCATTCGGGTATCCTTCTCCCTTAAATTTTGGAAGATCCGGTAATAGGCATGGAAGCATGACACCATGTATGGTGAAGTCACGAGGCTCCTTTAAGTACTCAGCATATGTACCCATTGTACGTAAGTATATTTCCATTGAAGATCCTTGATGAGGAGGTGGAGGAGGAGGAGTTGGATAAGAGGTGCATTATAAGCATTGACGGGAACATATGGGGTCCCTTGATATGGTATGTAGGAGTGGCAATACGAGCATATGGGTCCATCTAGGGTAGTTTTTTAATACATGTGCATGTAATGTGGGATAGTACCAGGATATGGACTAGTGGGCGTAAAACCAGGGAACGTCGCATTTCTTGTTGTGGTGGGATTTGGGAACACACTTCCAGGCTAACCCTTGCATAGGATAAGATTGAGAAGGATGAGGACCCATCCCTAGTTGTGTCTAACCCCATGAGAAGATCACCTAGATTTGAATGAACTGGATAACCTTATTGTGCAGGATATTGCGTTGGTTTCTCATTGGAAGGGATGCATTCTTTGTTGTTAACTAGATACCCCATGCTTCTGCCCTACTACATGTGTTGGTTGTGAAGTCTTGGAAAATTTCTAGTTCTCTAATCCTTCCATACTAAAGTAAGAAATAATATCATTGGGAGAGGATTGAGTCCCTTGTCAGGGGTGTCCTGTAGCATAGGGTTTGATTGATCATGCTCATGATACCTTGTCATGAATTGTTCAAGTGATTATAATTCTTGTCTTCCTCAAAATTAAGGATCTTAGGATAGGAATTGGAAATTTCAGAGGCCATAGCCTTCATTATATCCAAGGACTCATCTATCTGGTGAAGAGGATTAGCTATTCGTGCGAATGTATCATCTTCTATTGATTGCATGGAAATGTGAGGTCTTGAAAAGACTCAATGTAGTAAGAACTTGTTCCGTTTGTGATAAAAACGTAGTTTGCATTGGGTTGACTGTATTGTATGTTTAACAGTTGATCAAACTCCTCCATCCTTACATAGATAATGTGGTTTGAAGTGTAGCTAGGGGAGGTTTCGACATTGCTTTTGTAATTGTCGCCTCATCTCGAAAGAGAAGGGGACTGTTGTGGTTGAACATTGCTGTAATATCTATCAGAGCCAAATGGCCCACCAAACTCTCTTCCAGACATATTTTAGAAAGTATAAAATACCTACCAAAATAGGGGAAGAAATGGAAAGATGAAGTAATAGAAATGAAATAAAAGGAAACAAGAAGGGATTAATCCTTCATATCATGATCACCAATTTGTACGGATGAAAATTGACATGTAACCTTCAACCTTGCTTGAACCCCTTGAAGTCATGCCGGATCAGCTGATGTTGAATGTGTGTCAAAAACTATAGGAGGATCAGTGACTACAGATCTGGTAGTGTGATCTCTTGGTGGCTGAGTTGGAAAAGGGGAGATTTAGAGGCTATGAATGGGTAGCGTAAATTACCTATGGGTTGTTTTCCTAACTTGGATCCAAACATTGATCTAACATTGAAATGTCCAAATGTAACCAAACTGAATGAAATTAACAATCTATTCTACTGCTGAAAGGGAAACTAATCTAAACGAGGAATTACAAAACTAAAATATTACAATCACAAACAACAATTTGCTTCTATTCTAAGTAATTAAAATATTTCTACACTAAAACTAAATAAGAAAAATAACCCAGTGTGGTTATTCACCTATGTTGAATGTATTGAAACTAAACTAACTTAAAACAAGGATTTTTCCAAAAGATCTATGATGTGTAGACAACCTCCTATAGATATTCTCTCTTTCATATCCATAGGGATGTGAAGAATAGGATCCATCTTCGGGAGTTTTGCTATTAATGATTCTAAACACTCTCATGGAAATCAACTAATTACTTGCAAAATGAAAGGAAATTAATTTATACTCTATTTGATATGGTGTAACAATGATCAATCTGCAAGAATGAAGGAAATCAAACAACAAATCCAACTTGGAATTCACATAACATAGGTAAATCCAGTCTGTGTAGTAATTTTTCCCCTTAGTCTATCCTTTTCTTTCTCTATGTGTCTATATGAGTCCAAGGAATTGGGAATGCAAAGAACAACAACAAGAGAAGGCATGCTTGAGTAATGGTAGCTTGAAGGCAGTCTGATTGCAATGCAGGTGGAAGAGGGATAATACAAGTGAATAGATTTTGGCTATGCAATTTACAACAAGATTGTGGCATAAATACTATGCAAGATACACATAATTCTCAGGCCATTTTGTTTGAATACAAACATAGTAATATATAGGAATTGGTTGGGCTATGCCTTCACGCACAAGGCCAGCTTAGGAGTGCCAAATCATTAGGTGAAGAGGTAGTTCAAACTAATTAAATCTATTTAAAAATGAGAAGAGGGAAGGAATACCAATGCAATCAAGATTATTTTTAGGAAATTTGGTTCACAAACACGCCCTTAAAGTCAAGTTAAGTGAAGCATCGCGCATATCAAAAATCATGCATGGAGAATTTTGAAAAAAGCACACAGCGACCCGCCGCCCTATGTAGGGTGGTGGTCACAAGACCGCCACCCTGCCTAGGGTGGTGGTTTCAGAACTCGCCACCCAAGCAGGGTGGCGGTATTGACACTAAAGGCTAAAACATGCACAGAATGAAGTGGGAAGTTGGAAGAAAGAATGGAAAATCTGAAGTAAGGAGGTCTAGGCTACAAATATACACTGTGAATGGTTTTAGGAACTCGAACATCTTTTGAAAGGACATGAATCAACATTGGGAACTTTTGTAATTATTTTTTGACAATGTAGCACATGCAATTTTAGGTGCATACAGTGAGTATGGAAAATTATAGGATGTTTTTGTTATGCTTCATGATAATTTTTAGGTCAAAGTGAAGAATATTTTTGAAGATATATCAGTTTTGGAAAAATCAAGTAATCTACAATGTGTTTTTGAAGAAAAATTTGATCTTTTTATGTTCGTTGTGAGTTTTGTGCTTTGCATGAGGACCTGGTCTCTTTGGAATAGCTTCTTAGGTCAATTATGAAGGTTTAACAAAATTAATGAGTTGGTTTTATCATCTGGTTTTTATGAACGATTGTTAAGAAGATAAGTTTCTTTGAAACCCTAGCTAAAAGCAACTTAGAGAAAAAAAGGTATACTGAGCCTGTATTGATTTATTTTTCCAAAGTGATTAGTATAGGTTGTAGAGGAATCTTCCAATTTTCCATAAAGGTAAGATAGTGCTTGTGACAATATGTGGGTCCCACCTGAAAATGTGTGTTTCTGAAGAAGTCCAGTTTGTGGAAAAGTTCTTCAAAGAAGGTGATGAATAAATTGACATTTTTTATCCCAAGAATTTTTCTATATTTCCATGATATTTTAAGATCATGTTTGAGATTATAAATGGAAAAGTGTGCCCTATTTATGAAGACTTGTTTTTAGGGCAGTTTGGAGTAGTTTGTCGTAAAATTAGAATTACATGAGCTAAATGAGTATTTAGGACTCTACTTAAGTTGTGTTGTGATCCTGGTTGAGATATATTTCCAATGATATATCAAAAATGTGTTTTTGATATGGTATGAAGAAGTTATGACCTGTTCTTTGAGGGTCAAATCTGGAGGATGCTTGTTCTAGTAGGGTGTTGAGTAGCTTCATGAGGTAAAGTGTCTGTTCTAAGTTTTTCATGTTTTTTGAAGGTTTCTTAGTGCTTAGAAATCATGTCTAATGGTAAGTGAATGGAGATGGGGGACAAAAGGGGGGTTAAAAAGGGACACTTTTTTCCTGAAATCAGTGAAACTTGAACTTCATCGAATAATTTGACATGCCTATGCTCAAGATTTGACAAAATGATAATAATAAGTATCGTAGAGCTCAGAATCTAGTTTCTAAACTACTATTTTTTTTTTTAAATGGTTGAGATTAAGAGGGTTAAATGTGATACGCACACAAAGTATGTCTATTTTTGTGTCAAAAAGATAAGAACCTATTGTGTGTGCACCTCCCCCCCCCCCCCCCAATTTTTTAGTTCTATAAATTTTCTTTTAAATCCTTTCAGTATAAAGTTAGCTCAGGCCATGTACGAGGTCCCATTAATTTTTCTTAATTTTTGGATAAATATATAATTTTTTATTGATTTTCAAAGTGCACATATCCCGAAAATGAAATATTTGTGTGTGCACCCCCATGACTTTGAGAAAAAAATTGTTTTTTAGTTTTCTTTTTTTGAGTGTGTATAGAATGGATTTTTTTTAAAAACCACTTTTTTATAAAAATTTTGAATGAAAAAATCATAAATTGTGGACCAAAATGTATGCCTAGGTTTTTGCAAGAAAACTAGGCACTAGTAAAACAAATTATGGATGAAAGCCTTAAACTAATCGGATTTTAGAAATAATTATATTGTCATCAAGGTAAAACTGAGCTTGACATTGTATTATAATTTATTTTTGAATATTATGTCTTAATACACGAGATATTGGGGTGCACACTTGAAATTTTGATGTTTTCTGTCAAACACGATTTTAATCACGCAGAAACAGTCCAAACCTTTGGTTTGGAAATCCAAGGCAAATCCAAGCCTATGGATTAGGAACTTCAAACCCAAAAAAGATGAAATGAGAACGCACAAGTATAAGTTTTTCTTTTATTATTATTTATATTTTATTATTGCTTATACTTTAATTTATTTTAGTAAATATAAGATGTTAGGGTCACTTTGCACCTTATAGAACTAGTCTCACAGCTTCATATGTCACGGTTTAGAAGATAATTTTCCAGATTCTAATATGGTCAGTACATAGGTATTTTTTAGGATTTCAACATTCAATCTTTTAGGGTTTAAATTATACAATCGATATCGGTTTTGTGAAAGAATATAGTCATTGTTTAGGTTTTGGGCCCTTTTGGATTGGTTATTGAAATTTTTAGGAGTGTTTAGGAAGATTTAGGAAAGGTTTACTCATTCAAGGGAAATCTTCTCAACAACACGTTTTCTAGGTGCATGGAACAAACACTCTAATGGTGAAATTTGACTTCTTTGAATGATTTTGGGAGATCCATAGCGAGTTAGGAGGAAAATAAATAGGCACTGGAAAGATATGTGAATCCTATACATGTTAGTAACATCTATTTTTCTCTAAGACTTAAAGGTTTCATGAAGAATTTCAAGATAATGTAGCTACCCCTTTCAGTTCCAAAAACAAATGGCCCTAAATTTGTAAGTACTAAAGATATGATCACCACATAGTGATAGGTTAATATTTGTAAACGTTAAACCCTAAACCCTAAACCTTAAACATTCAACCCATAGCCCTAAGCCCTAAGCCCTAAACCTTGAACCATGAGCCCTAAATGCTAAACCATAAACCCTAAACCCTCAACACTAAATCTTAAACCCTAAATCCTAAACAATAAACCCTAAACCATGAACATTAAACCCTAAACCCTAATCCTTGAATAGTTCTAAGCTAATAAAACACCCTCTAGCATAGTTTAAGAAATATATTAAGCATCTAAAGGTGATGTCAGAGAATCTTGGAAGTGTCGGAGGAAATTTACGAATATTTTTTAGGGGTTAGGGTTTAGGGTTTAGGGCTCAGGGTTTATGGTTTAGGGCTCATGGTTTAGGGTTTAGGGTTTAGGGCTCAAGGTTTAGGGCTTAGTGTTTAGGGTTTAGGGTTTAGGGTTTAGGGTTTATGGTGGTAAAAATAGGGTTTAGGTTTTAAGGTTTAGGGTTTAGTGTTTAGGGCTCAGGGTTCATGGTTTAGGGATCAGGGTTTAGAGTTAAGGGTTTAGGGTTTAGGTTTTAGGGTATGGGGTTTGGTGTTAAGGGTTTAGGGTTCAAGTTTTATGGTTTTGGGATTTGGGTTTAAGGTTTAAGATTTAGGGTTTAGGGTTTAGGGAACAAGATTTAGGGTTTAGGGTTTGAGGCTAAGGGTTTAGGGTTTAGGGGTCACGGTTTAAGGCTTAGGGTTTAGGGCTCAGGGTTTAGGGTTGATGGTATAGGGTTTAATTTTTAAGGTTTAGGGTTCACGGTTTAGGATTTTGAGTTTAGGGTTTAGGGTTTATGGCTTAGGGTTTAGGGATTATGGCTTAGGGATTAGGTCTAGGATCAGATGATACCTCTCCAGGTGTAACTCCCCTCTTGAAGATCATATTCATATTCTATGTATCGTCGTCGAAGAGGTAAAATCCCCTATCAAATCGGTTATTCAATATGACATGGAAGATGAGTAAAGAAAATGAAAGTTGGAGAATTAGATTTCATTAGTAATTAGTACTAAGTATCAACAAGACTAATATGAATTCTGACTACTCGACTAGGAGGGCATGAAAATATTAGGACCATATTTCCTAGTCTCGTGCCTAAAACCATCATTGATTCTGCTTGTGCAAAATAAGCATAACAATAAGGGTGTGACTAAGAACACAGAGTTATCAATCACCTAGTAAATATTTCTTGTTTAGTTCTTAATGGGAGTCAGTTAGCCTACGGCTTAGTGAGCTTCCATTCATTGGTAATTCCTTCACTGATAAACCCATGGATGTTTTCAAAAGTGCCTCAAAAAATATAGGCGTAGTCATCAAGCCTAATAAAGGATGTGATGTGATGTGTCAAAATTATATATTCATAAGAACCTCTTCTTCCTTTAAAGTGTCTAGTTTGTCCCAGTAATGATGTCTCCCTCTATCCAAGGATCAAGGAATACTGGGGTTTGTGGCAGGATTGGACATTCAGAAATCATCGAGTGTCTGAATCAGAATGTCATTGCATCTGGAGAAACATTCTCAAACATTGGAGTAATGCATCTTGGAAAAAAAAATTGAACCTTAGAAATCCTCTCAAATTTCCAGTATAGGTCCTGGTCTAGCCCGTGTTCCTGGTCCTGTTTCTGTTTATGTTTTTGGTTCTATTTGTGGTCATTAAATATGGAATTTTTAGGAAAGGTATCCACACTTGAATAATTATTCCCATTTAGAATTTTGGTAATGCTAATGGCAGTAGCAGTGCTTGTGGAATTCAATTGGTGGAAGGTGGGGTTGTTCCCTTGTTGGTTTTTCCCCATGGCGTCATAGGTAGCCTTTCTAGTATTATCATAGAGAAATACACATGCTTATGTGATAAGTTTAAAAGATCCCTCGGCTCATGGGAACTTATTTTTATCATGATGCAATCACAAGGCTAGTTTTAGCAGGTATTAATAAAAAAATAAAATAAATTTGACTTGAATTACTTACGAAATGTATTCCTTCTCTTCAAGCTTATCATTATAAATGCAATTTGGCTTTTCAAGTTCTCCATATCTGCCAAATTTGGGTCGAATTGACATTTTGGACCTTTGAAGGTGTGAAGAAAATGGTGATTTCATTTCCTCCAACCTTTTTTGAAGCGAATTTAAATGAAAAGAAATGTGGAATTTGGAGGTGGCACATGGTAGCCATTGATCGTCCTGCCACCGATTTTAAGTGACAAAACTTCTAAAATGAACTTTAAACCCTAAAACCTGAACCCTAAGCCCTAAACCATAAACCATAAACTTAAACCCTGAACCCTGACACCTAAACCCTAAACCATCAACCCTTAACCCTGAGCCCTAAACCCTAAACCCTAAACTGTGAATCCCAAACCATAAGCCTTAAACCTAAACCCTAAACCATCAACCCTAAACACTATACCCTAAACCCTAAATCCTCAAACTTTGAGCCTTAAACCCTAAACCATGAACCATGAACCTCAAGGCCTAAACCCTAAACACTCAACCCTAAGCCCTAAGCCCTAAACCTTAAACCCTAAACCCTAAATATTGAACCCTAAACATGAGCCCTAAACCCTTGACCCTAATCCCTAAACTGTAAACCATAAACACTGATCCTTAAACCCTAAATTTTAAACCTTGAACACTAAAAATTGAGCCCTGGTCCCTAGACCCTAAACCTTGAGCCTGGAGTATTGATCCCTAAACCCTAAACCATGATCCCTGAACCCAAAACCCTCAAATTTAAACCCTAAACACTAAACCCTAAATCCTACAAATTAAACCTTATTTACTCTAAACCCCAAACCCTAAACCCTAAACACTAAACACTAAACACTAAACATTTAATCGTTAACCCTGAGCCCTAAACCCTGAATCCTAAACCATAAACCCTAAGCATTGAACACTAAATCCTGAGCCTTGAGACCTAAACCATGAGCCCTAAGCGCTAAACCCTAAACCTAGAACCATGAGCCCTAAATGTTAAACCCTAAACCCTAAATTGAGAATAGCAAGTCCAGTGGTATTTTTGGGTCTGGCATATTAGGATACCAAGTAAATTTGATTGTTTTTTATGATCTTTTGAATAATTCTTTGAGTTTCAAGTTGTCAGGAATGAAGATTTCATTCGAAGAACATAGCTTGATATGGCTAATGCTTGTGTAAGCTTGAAATTTGAGAGGATTTCTGAGGTCTGATTTTATTTTCCAAGATACATTACTCCCATGTTTGAAAATTTGTCTCTAGATACTGTTGGTATCCAGATTTTTTCTCCCTTTCAAGCCAAGAAGCAACACATATTGGACATGGAGCTTAGAGACAGGTAGATCATAGTGTGTGTCATTTTATAGCTGGGGATGGGATCTAACTAGCCCTTTGTTACTCAAACTTGTGGAGAGATGGATAGCACCCTCAAGAGGATTTGATCTATCCTCACTAATTTATGGTTGTGCCTTTCAACCAGGGTGAGAGGACCCATTTGTAGCCTGTTGTTTGTGGAGGAGATGGAGATGTCCTTCCTTGTAAAGTTATTAAGAAGACCTTGAAGAAAACATGATCAATACAACAAAAACCTAACTCTCATGAGTTGTCACCCTAGATAATGGAGATATTTTCTAAGCAAGGTTCAGGCTACTAAAGACATTGAAGACCTGATTGCTTCTGTATGTTTTGGTAATAGAAATTATGCCTTTGTACACACACAGGACAAACAAGGGTAGTATGGGTAAGATTGGTTATTTTTAAATGAATTTTTGGTGGGAGGTGAGGCAGAATGAACTTGATTCACCAGATATTTGAGATCTTTTACAAAAATGGAAGGCTTGATGAAAAAAACGCTTCAAAACAACTAAAACGTTCCTTTAACAAGAAGGTGTGCTTCAATTGAGGCCCAAATGAGCATGTTTTCACACAAACTTTAAGAATCCAAAATGAAGGCTCAAATTGAAAAACTTAATTGAACATTATCAACCTATTTTTTATCACGCCTAACATACCCTCAAAGGCTAACAAACAATCTTATCATCATGCTAGGAGTACAATGATTTTAAATTTGTTTATTTCACTATCAAATGAAATCTCTTCTGATAAATGAAATTGAAAATGCCACCAAAATATCACAAAGATAAGATCTTGTGTGATTCACAAAGATTTCAATGTAATATTGCAATGGGAACAAGAAAAACCATTTACAGACATTCATAAATGAAGCAGACATGATTTTGTCCAAAATCAACATAGATTAACTCAAATTTGATTAAATTCATCAGCTAGGGAAATTTTCTAGAATAATCTCAGAGCTTGTCAATGGTCATACACTTGCAACCACCTTGACATGATCAAATTTAATACAAAAGAACTAAACAGTTTTCTCATACAGTTTCTCAAAAAGAGAGGCTCTGTCAAACTTTTCTCTTAGGAATTCAATCTCGACCTCTAACACTCCAACCATTTGCATGACAAATTCATGCAATTTATAACATTTTTCTACAACAGAGTTTTCCCCCTAAAAACAAAAAACATTCAAAGCACCATTGCTTGTTATGATTTTGATCGTGATTCCCAGAATCAGATTTACAAAAAAAATTTCAGGTACTCAGAGGGAAAATCTATTCAAATATTTCCAGCATTTAATTCTTTCCTCTGGTAGATCACTCTTCATCTCATGTGTCAACTACTTCCTCCTCTAATTTTTCAAATACAGTTTTTTACGTGCCAAGGAAGGAAAGATTGGAAAATCAGATCAAACCTGATAGTTAGATCACATCTTAATGGTAAAAGACATTTTCAGATTTTCCCCACCAAACCAAGATATCAAATTAATTCTCCTCTCTATTTGGCGTGTAGGAGACATCAAGAAATCATGAAGACTCGCATCTCCAAGAGCTTTGGAGAAAAAATGGTGGAAAATCATATACAAATGCACAGTTGTCGTCGATTTCCCTTTTGAATTTAGACCGTCCACGTGGGAGATCTGAGTTAAAATGGGCCTGGGGTTCCTTTTTTCCTTTTACAACTTTCAGAAAAAATGTTAAATTTATTATTTTTCTCCGCCCCTCCGCCTTTGAAAAATGGGTCTAACATGTGTCCCAATGTGGGTCCTATTGGTGCTCAAAATAGTCTCGCCCCATTTTTCCATTGAAAATCTATCAATTTACGGCATGTGCCATATTTTATCTCCCTGTGTTGTGCCTGAGAAGTCTCTGCCTTCCTTTTGTTGCCATAATCAATCCTTCCTTGGGCCAAAGATCACGTATGGATCCATATTTATTTCCTTGTTTCTTTGTTCCTCTGAAAAAGTTTGTATTTGGGTGTAAAAACTCAGGCTATCTCGTTCTTTCCGTTTTCCACAGTCAGGATTTGTTGTCCTTATCGTTTTTTTCCTATATACCTGAAGAAACATGAATGGATGTAGCTCGAAGGAATGTATTTGAGCCTTGTAACATTTCTCAATTCTCTATCCTTGGAGAAAATTTCATCTCTGGGCTCAAATGGTAGTTTTTCTACATTTTACGGTTTGACGGGCATTTTTCCCTATCAAATTTACATCTCTGCATCAGAAGGAAATGTGGCACTTTTTGGTTGGACGCGGCTAGGCAGGGTACTCTAAAATTTATTTGGTTTGCCTCAACCCAAAAATTTTCCACGTGGAGGAACGATGCTCATTTGAAGATTTGATTTTTTGGTTTAGCCTTGGAGTTGTGCTGGGAGAACACGTGGAGGACTCTATTTCTTTTCCCGGACTTAGACAAAAATTTTATGCAGCCAATACATTTTGGTGGGACAGGGACATGTGGTGAGCCCATGCTCATTCAGGGTCTCAAATTTGGGCACCATTTTGAAATTTTGCCATGGAGACACGTGGAGGATTTCGCCGGGTCTTACCATACTTAGACTTTTCAAAAAAAATTTGGGAGGTTTGGGACACGTGGAGGGACCGTGCTTGTCTAGGAACCAGCTCCTAATTTTTTCTTTGAAGAAGCGCCAGGAGGACACTTGGAGGCCTCCGCTCACTTTGCATTTTGCTTGGAATTTTCAACAGCCAAAGGAAATTTCCTCGGACCCTGACACATGGCACCTTCCGCTGAGCTTTAAGCCTTCAAACAAATTTTGCTGGGCCAGGACACGTGGCGAGCCCGTGCTCATTCAAGGTCTCAACTTTTGGGGACCATCTCAAGATGTGCCATTGTGACACATGGCAGTTTGAAAAGTCAAAAAAGTGGGGAAGCGGACCATCAGGGGCAGCTTGGATTTTTTGCCTCTTGCCACCAAAAGGGTTAAAACATCAAAATGGCCCGCAAGCCCGACAAATGATAAGTCAAAATTTGAGGAGAAGGTCAACAGTGGAGGTGCGGACTTTTGGAGGAAATATAGAAATTTTTCCTTTGTGAAAAAAGGGGTCAAAGTGAAGAAAGGGAACGCATTTCCGTTGGGACCCACATTTGGACACCTATCAGGCCCATTTTTCAAAGGCGAAGGGGCAGAAAAAAATGGGAATTTTTTCCATTTTTCAAAAGATTGTAAAAATTCAAAAGGAACCCCCAAGCCCGTTTTTAATTGAATCTTCCACGTGGATGGCCCAAATTCAAAGTGGAGATCAACGGCAATTATGCGTCTGTATCTAATTTTCCCCCCATTTTTGTTTAAAAGCTCCTAGAGATGTGAGTCTTCATGATTTCTTGATATTTCCTACACACCAAATAGAGAATAGAGTTAATTTGATATCTAAATTTGGTGGGAAAGATCTGGAGACGTTTTTTACCATTAAGATGAAATCTGACCCTTGGGCTCAATCTAATCTTTCATTTTTCCTTTCCGGGCACGCAAAGAACCAGATTTAACAGATTAGGGGCGGAAGTAGTTGGCGAATAGAAGGAAGAGTGATCTACCAGAAGAAGGAGTTGAATGCGAGAGATATTCGAAGAGATCTGCCCCCTGAGCACCTGACAACTTTTTATAGATCTGATTATGGGAATCAAGATCAAGATCATGGCGAAAACTAGTACACTCAATGTTTGGATTTTTGGGGGGAAAAAACTATGTTGTAAAATGTTATAACTTGCATGAATTTATCATGAAAATGGTTAGAGTGTTATAGGTCGGGACTGATTTTCTAAGAGAAAAGCTTGATAGATCCCATCTTTCTAAGAAACCATATGAGAAACCTGTTTATCTCTTTTGTATTAAATTTTATCGTGTCAAGGTGGTTGCGAGTGTACAACCATTGACAAGCTCTGAGATTGTTCTAGAAACTTTCCCCTGCTGATGAATTTAATCAAAATCGAGTTATTCTATGTTGATCTTGAGTAAAACTATGTCTGTTTCATTTCGGAATGTCCACAAATAGTTTTTCTTGTTCCTATTGCAATCTTGTATCAAAATCCTTCTCAATCACACAGGTCTCAATCCTTGTGATAGTTTGTGGCATCTGCAATTTCATTTCTCAGAAGAGCTTTCATCTGGGAATGAAATAAAGGATTTAAAATCACTTTTCTTTCATTTGTTGACAGAGATTGCTTGTAATCCTCTAGGTGTACCTCAGGCGTGACTGATCTTAGATTTTGATGTTTTATTAGGTTTCCTAATTTGAGCCTTCATACTAGAATATCATAGATTGTGTGAAAAAGTGCTGATCTGGGCCTCCATTGAAGCACATATTTCTAGTTAAAGGAACATTTTAGTTGTCCTAAAACATTATATTGATTGAGCTTACTATTTTGTAAAATCTCTCAAGGATCTGGCAAATCAAGTCCATCCTACCTCACCTCCCACCAAAAATTCATTTAACAACAACCAATCCTACCCATACTACCCCTATTTGTCCTATGTGCATACAAATGCATAATTTCTATTACCAAAATATGCAGAAGTAATCAGGTTTTCATTGTCTTCAGTAGCCTGAACCTTGCTTAGAAAATATCTCCACTATCTCGAGTGACAACTCATGAGAGTTAGGTTTTGTTGTATTGATCATATTTTCTTCAAGGTCTTCTTAATAACTTCACTAGGAAGGATATCTCCATCTCCTCCACAAACAGCAGGCTACAAAAGGGTCCTCTCACCCTGGTTGAAAGGCACAACCATAAAGTAGTGAGGATAGATCAAATCCTCTTGAGGGTGCTACCCATTTCTCCACATCTGAGTGACTAAGAGCAAGCTGCATCTCTTCCCCTGCTACAAAATGACATACAACATGATCTGCTTGTGTCTAAGCTTCCTGTCAGACATGTGATGTTGCTCATCTTCTGAGGGAGAATCAATTTGGGTACCAACAGGTCCTAGCAAAAACGTGCTTCCTTTTTACACTTTAACCCCTTTTTTCAAAAAAGAAAAAATTTCCAAATTTCCCCCGGAAGTCCGCACCTCCACCTTTGACTTTTAAAGAATCAATTTGGGTACCAACATGTCCTATCTGAAACGTGCTTATGGGTCCTTTTTGATGATGTTAACCCCTTTTTTCAATAAGAGGCAAAAAATCCAAGTCGCCTCAAATGGCCCGGCTCCCCGCCTTTTGAAAAAAGAATTCCGCACCGGAATCCACCTTTGACTTTTAAAGCAAATTTTGACTATCTTCTGTTGGGCTTATGGGTCATTTTGATGATTTTAATCCTTTTGTCTCAATGGCTCATCTTGAGACGGTCCCCAAAAGTAGAGACCCCAAACAAGTGTGGGCTCACCACGTCTCCATGGCCCGCCAAAACTGTACCGGCTACATGAAAAAAAAGAGCAAGTTGCATCTCTTCCCCTGCTACAAAATGACATACAACATGATCTGCTTGTGTCTAAGCTTCTTGTCAGACATGTGATGTTGCTCAGCTTCTGGGGGAGAATTAATTTGGGTACCAACAGGTCCTAGCAAAAACGTGCTTCCTTTTTACACTTTAACCCCTTTTTTCAAAAAAGAAAAATTTTCCAAATTTCCCCCGAAAGTCCGCACCTCCACCTTTGACTTTTAAAGAAAATTTTGACTATCTTCTGTTGGGCTTATGGGTCATTTTGATGATTTTAATCCTTTTGACAATAAGAGGCAAAAAATCCAAGTCGCCTCCTATGGCCTGACTCCCCACCTTTTGACTTTTCAAACTGCCATGCGTCTCAATGGCTCATCTTGAGACGGTCCCCAAAAGTAGAGACCCTAAACAAGTGCGGGCTCACCACATCTCCATGGCCCGCCAAAACTGTACCAGCTACATGAAAAAAAATTCTAAGTCCAAGCAAAGCAACGGAATCCTCCACATGTCCCCTCGGCACAACTCCAAGGCCAAACCAAAAGGTGAATTTTCAAATGAGCTCGTTCCTCCACGTGGACCAATTTTAAGTCGAGGCAATCCATGAAATTTTAAGAGCTCCCTGTTGAGATGCATCTACCAAAAGGGGCCACGTTTCCACTTATGTAGAGATGAGAATTTGATAGGGAAAACTCACCTGTGAAACCGTAAAATGCAAGAAGATAATTGTTTTAGCTTAGAGATGAGATTTTCTTCGAGGACAGAGAATTTGGAAATGTTACAAGGCTCAAACACACTCTTCTGAGCTACATCCATTCATTTTTCTTAGGTATTTGGGACAAAAATGACAGGGACAATAATTATCAACTGTGGAAAATGGAAAGAACAGGACAACCCAAGTTTTATACCCAATTTACAGACTTTTTCAGATGAACAGAGAAACAAAGAATCAACTAGGGATCCATAAGTAATCCTCAGCCCAAGAAGGGATTGATTACAGCAAAAAAATGGAAGACAGATTCTTTTCAAGCACAACATGGGGAGATAAAATGTGACAGAAGCCATAAACTAAGAGATTTTAATGGCAAATGGGGTGAGAATAATTTGAGCACCAACATCGGATCCGGCTTGAGGATGGGTATTCCCTGTGAGTGCCACAAGAACCGAATAACATACCAAGTGCCACAAAATATCTATTGGGAAAAGGAGTCAGCTTGCAGAGAACAAAACCATAACTGTTTCCCAAAGATGAATCGAGAAACGAGCAAAATCAGGTTGTCAAGGACTAGAACGAGCAAAAACACAAAAGGCAAAGAACAAACCAACAAACTATACACTATACAAATTATGCTCACCTTGATTCAAATAAAAAAATCAAGGAAAAACTTCAAGTGCCTGCCATTATGGATATGACCATGCTAAGCAGTCCTGATTAGTCTTTAGTAGTTGGTCATATGACTATCTCTCTTTTCCATCCAAGTCGCTATCTGACCACATTTTTTTAGCCTTACCCCTCGTGCCTAGGCCAAGTTTTTTAACATCCTTTAAGGCTGCTTCAAACATAAAATTCCCAGGAAAATCATCCTTCTTATGATACCTGCATTGATCAATTTCATATTCCTTGAAAGCAACATAACTCACAAAGTTATCAATATCAATATCTGCATGCAATACTTCATAAGAAGCTTTGTTGGGGTCCTTAATAAGATATAAAATCTTATTTTCACCAAGTAACTTCAAAAGGTTTCCCTCAATAGGGATAGTGACGTAGGACATATCCATCTTAACATTTCCACCAACACTTGCAACTCACTTTCTTTATAATAGCATGCCCCATTTGCCAGGGAAATCAACGACAACAACATCAAGTTTAAGGTTCTTATCTAGATAAGTTGCAAGTTGTACCACCAAACCTTTCACACATCCAACAACGGGCACCTCTCTAGATTCCATGGCAATGCACTTCCCATATGTTGTTGTTACTTTGAGATCCAGCTCATTCATGACTTTTAGAGGCATAACATTGCATGATGCCCCCAAATCAAACATACAGTTGTGTAGTAGTCTATCTTTAATGACCAGTGTTGTAAAAAATAGATCAACATTTAATTGAGACTCAATAACAGATGTTCCCAAGTAAACTTCAGGTGGTTCACCTAGTTCCTCTAGTGCTTGGGGTTTTTTCAACTCTGAAATGGTAGGAGGAGTCTCAAAATTTCTTCCTTGGGTGACTTTTCCTTCTCTAAACCCCAAATTTTCAAATGCTCTATTCCTATGCTTGGGGATTCTAAGCAATTCAACAATAGGAACAAAAATCTTGATCTGACTCAATATTTGGGCTATGTCACAAGGAACATATTTGGGTAATGTAGTGTTAGGAGGGAGGTTCATAAATTCATCTGATGGCACAAGATTTTTTACAATCTGAGCATATGGAGGGACACAAGTTCTACTTGAAACAACAAGGCCCTTTCCAGATGTATCTTTCTTTGGAGTCTCTTTTGGGATACTAGTAAGCACTGGAAATTTTGGTTTGGCCTGAAGTCCTACCCCTTTGGCAACCCTACTCCTGGTATTATATTCCTTTTCATAGCCAACCACAGCATTCATTAACAATTGCCTATCCTCCTCAGAAGGTATCCCTATATCATACTTCTCAATCATAAGAGCTCTTAGGTACTCAAAATCATTATTAGGAAGTTAAAAAGCTTACACCATATCAATTTCAGAAGTATGAGTGGGGGGAAGAGGTAATACCCAATGAATGCAATCCCAGAAATCTTTAGCAGTTATGACACTCATCAACTCAGTTGAGGTTGCTCCCTACTGTGAACTCGTAGAGGAATCCACCATACATGCATCATTATCATTATCATCATCATCATCATCTTATTTTTTTGGTTGTTGATCTACTTCACATGGAGCATGGGGAGTAAAAAATTCTATCACACCAATCAATGACATTTGTTTCTTTAACCATGGCAACTCTGAAATCTAAAGGATCAGGAACCATTCTATTTTCCCTGACCTGGGGTTGTTTATTTCCAAATCCAATAGGTCCCTTACCTCTATAATCAAATCTCTGCTCATTTCTATGATGATTTATAAATCTGTCTAGGCCTTGTTGCTTGTACTGACCCTGTGAACTCTTCCCAATTCCTTTCTCTGCCTGAGCCAATTTGTATGATATTTCCTTGACAACCCCTACCAAATTTTTCACAACTTCCTCCAAATCTGCAACCTTACTTGCTTGAGATTTCTCTGGGTTAACCAGTTTCACACCCTCCCTCTTAGGAGGTTTTCCAATTACCTTGATGTTGTTATCAATTTGCAGAGTCATGGTGAAGGCCTGCCTCAAATTGGTAGGGTTTTTGTCCCTCAAGTAAGCAACTTTCTTATCAAATGCATCTGAATATTTGATCAAACATGATTCATCACATGGCCTCAAATTAATAGGCAATTTTTTTTCTTACATCCTGTGGCCATAACATTTGGGTAACTAGACAAAGATGGCACAGCATTTGGGTAACTATCCATCCCTCTAAAATAGATAGGACCAAATTTATTAACAACAAATGGAGGTCTAGGTGGAGGCTGAGCCATGTTGTTTTGTGGAGGTGATCATGGAGGAGTTGCAAGATGATGAGGATTGAGGGGTCTGCTAGGAATAGGAATGTGATTTTCAAAATGAATATCCCCTAATGGCTCTTTTTCATGGAAAACTCTATCAGATTTGGAAAGCACAGGAATAGAAATAAATCCAAATTTTTCAAATACATATGAAGGACCCTCTCCAGTTGGAGAATTCAGATTTATAGAAAGAATACCTAATTCAGAATCAGTTGAGGAAGTATTGCAATCTTCAATCACATGTCGATCAGTTTCACCAATGGAGATCTCTTTTCTTGATGCTTGATCTCTAACAACCTTCTAAATTCTTCCTCCTTTTGAATTAGACTTTCTAAACTCTAGAAATAACCTTCTACTAGGGTCCTTGGTGAAGAAAGATCTTCTTCCTTCCAGATTTGCAAAGACTAATGACAAATCTTACTTGATATATGTTAAGACACTGGTATTTATTAAGAATTTAAACAGCATGGATTTTCCACTAAGTATTTTCACCTTAGTTTGTGTAAATTCACTATGAAAGACCTATCAAATGTCTGTCAATACCAGACTCATGCAAAGCTTACAAGATCTACTCTTCCTTCACCCAAATTTATCAATGGTGAGGCAAACTTAGTATAATAACTACTGGAAAATTGGAAAATACTGCACACAGAACTTATCCTTTGTTTAATATTTACATATATAATCAAAGAATGATGTTTACAAAACATATTTGTGCACAAAACTACATGAAACATTACCAAGGTTTGGAAAACTTTAAAATATTCAACGAGTCCCCGGCAATGGCACTTATCAGGCGTTGGTACCCAAATTGATTCTCCCTCAGAAGCTAAGCAGTATCATAGGTTTGGCTGGAAGCTTAGAGACAAGTAGATCATGTTGTGTGTCATTTTGTAGCCAGGGATGAAATGCAGCTTGCTCTTTGTCACTCAGATGTGGAGAAATGGGTAGCACCCTCAAGAGGATTTGATCTATCCTCACTACTTTATGGTTATGCCTTTCAACCAGGGTGAGAGGACCCTTTTGTAGCCTTCTTTTTATGGAAGAAATGGAGGTTTCCTTCCTTGTAAAGTATTTGAGGAGACCTTGAAGAAAATATGATCAATACAACAAAATATAACTCTCACGAGTTGTTACTCTAGATAATGGAGATATTTTATAAGCAAGGTTCAGGCCACTAAAGACAATGCAAACCTAATTATTTCTACATGTTTTGGTAATAGAAATTATGCATTTGTATACACACAGGACAAACAAGGGTAGTATGGGTAAGATTGGTTGTTTTAAAATGAATTTTAGTGGGAGGTGAGGCAGAATGAACCTAATTCGCCATATCTTTGAGAACTTCTACAAAAACAGAAAGCTTAATCAACAAAATGCTTCAAGATAGCTAAAATGTTCCTTTTAACTAGAATTTCTGCTTCAACGGAGGCCCAGGTCAGCACGTTTTCACACAAACTTCAAGAATCCAAAATGAAGGCTCAAACTGAAAAACTTAACTAAACATTATCAACCTCTGTTTCATCATGCCTAAGATACCCTCAAAGGCTAACAAAAAATCTTATAGTCATGCTAGGAGTTACAGTGATTTTAAATTTTCTTATTTCACTATCAAATGAAAGCTCTTCTAATGAATGAAATTGTAAATTCCACCAAACTATCACAAGCATAATATCTTGTGTGATTCACAAAGATTTCAATGTAAGATTGCAACGGGAACAAGAAAAACTATTTACAGACATTCAGAAATGAAGCAAACACAATTTTGCCTAGAATAAACACAGAATAACTCAAATTTGATTAAACTCATCAGCAAGGGGAAAATTTCTAGAACAATCTCAGAGCTTTTCAATGGTTGTACGCTCGCAACCACCTTGACACGATCAAATTTAACACAAAAGAGATAAACAAGTTTCTTAGAAAGATGGGCTCTATCAAGCTTTTCTCTTAGAGAATTAATCCCAACCTCTAACACTTCAACCCTTTACATGACAAATTTATACAATTTATAAAAATTTTACAACAGCATTTTCCCCCAAAAAACAAAAACATTCAATGTACCAGTGCTTGTTATGATCTCGATTATGATTCCCAGAATCAGATTTGTAAAAAGTTGTTAAGTGCTCAGGGAGGCATATTTCTTCACATATCTCAGCATTCAATTATTTCATCTGGTAGATCACTCTTCCTCTTATGCGTCAACTACTTCTGCCCCTAATCTATCAAATTTGGTCCCTTGCGTGCTAAGGAAGGAAAGATTAGAAAATCAAATCGAACCCGATAGTCAGATCACTTCTTAATGGTAAAAGATGTCTGCATATCTTCCCCACCAAGCCAAGATATCAAATAAATTTTCTCCTATTCATTTGGTATGTAAGAGACACCAAGAAATGATAAAAACCATAAAACTTTACATCCCCAGGAGTTTTGGAGAAAAATGGAGGAAAAATCATATATAAATGCACAATTGTCATCGATTTCCCTTTTGAAATTGGACCATCCATGTGAGAGATCTAAGTCAAAACAGGCCTGGGGGCTTTTTTACTTTTTACAACTTTGGAAAAAATGTAAAATTTCTCATTTTGCTCCGCCCCTCCACCTTTGAAAAATGGGCCTGACACGTGTCCTAATGTGGGACCCGACAGAAACGTGCTTCCGTTATACACTTTAATCCCTTTTTTCACAAAAGGGAAATTTTCCAAATTTCCCCCAGATGTCCATGCCTCTACCATTGACCTTTACATAAAATTTTAACTTATCCTTTGTCGGGCTTGCAGGCCATTTTGATGATTTTAATCCTTTTGATGATAAGAGGTAAAAAATCCAAGTTGCCCCCGATGGCCCGCTTCCCCACACCTTTGAATTTTCAAATTTCCACGCATCTCAAAGGTGCATCTTGAGATGGTCCCCAAAAGTAGAGACCTTGAATGAGCACGGGTGCACCATGTGTCCTAGCGTAGTAGAATTTATTGAAATTTGAAAGCTCGGTGGAGGGCACCATGTGTCCAGGATCTGTGGCAGTCTCCTTTGGTTGTTGAAAAGTCCAAGCAAAAGGCAAAGTAAGCATAAGCTTCCAAGTTTCCTCCTAGTGCTTCTTTAAAATAAAACTTTAGGTCGGTCCCCAAACATGCGCAGTCCTTCAACATGTCCCAGGCCTCTCAAAGTTGTTTGAAAAATCTAAGTATAGAAAGACCCCTAAATGATCGCAGGCTCACCACATTTCCATGTCCCGCTAAACTCTATTAGCTACATAAAAATTTGTCTAAGTCCGAGAAAAGTAGCGGAAGCCTCCACGTGTCCTCTCGGCGTAACTCCAAGGCAAACCAAAAAGCAAACTTTCAAATGAGCATCGTTCTTCCACGTGGACCAATTTTGAGTCGAGGTGATCCATAAAATTTTAAAGTGCCCCATTGAGCCGCATCTAACAAAAAGGGGCCACATTTCCACTGATGCAGAGATGAGAATTTGACGGGGAAAACTCACCTGTCAAACTGTAAAATGTAGGAAGACAACTTTTTGAGCCCGGAGATGAAATTTTCTTCAAGGACAGAGAATTTGGAAATGTTACAAGGTTCAAACATAATCCTCTGAGTTACATCCATTCACGTTTCCTCAGGTATTTGGGACAAAATGACAGGGACAACAACACCTGACTGCGGAAAATAGACAGAAATGAATAGCCCGAGTTTTACACCCAATTTTCAAAGTCCTTCAGATGGACAGAGAAATGAAAAACAAATTCCAAACCTTTAAGTGATCCTCGACCAAGGAAGGGGCTGACTGTGGCAACCAAATGGAAGATAGAGTCTTCAAGCACCAACATGGGGAGATAAAACGTGACAGACGCTTCAAACTGAGGGATTTTAATGGCAAATGGGGCGAGACTAATTTGAGCACCAACAAATACAATGACATTCTTATTCAGAAACTCAATGATTCATGAATGTCCAATCGTGCCACAGACCCCAGTAGTCCTAGATCCTTGGATATATGGAGACATCATTACTGAGACAAACTAGGCACTTTTAAGGAAGAAGAGGTTCTTGTGAATATATAGTTTTGACACATCTAAAACTCCTACAAATGTCAATAACCAATCAAAAAGGCCCTTAAAAGCTTGAAGGTTGAATGTTGAAATCTTGAAAAATACCTATGTACTGACCAAATTATAATCTGAAAACTATCTTCTAAACCATGACAGATGGAGCTGTGAGACTAGTTCTATAAGGTGCAGAGTGACCCTAACATCTTATATTTACTAAAATAATTTTGAAGTATAAGAAATAATAAATATAAATAATAATATTTATTTATTTTAGTTAATAAAAGCATGCCACAAACACATTTACCACATAACAAATTGAAACACGAGTGCATTATAACCCACTCGCGTTATAGCATTACCCTGATTCTTCTTTGTTGTGTTATAACGCGTTTGAGCCATAACGCAAGCGCGTTATGGCCAAAATGGCCAAAAAATTGATTTGTGTCAGGTTTTTTACCCCCCATATTTATGCACTTACCCATAAGGGTGTTCCATGCTTTGGTTAAGCTTGGAAGTGATTTTTGAAGTGATGGAGCAACTTGAGCACAAGGTCAGTTCTTAAGTCCTATAAAGCTAAAAGAGTAGTTTTCAGAGATGGACTTGGTTGGAGGGCTTCCACTTAGAGTTGGAAGGAAATGTAAGGTGTTATGGAAAGAGGATTTGAAGGGTTTTTTAATGATATATGGCTTGTGTCTTGGTTATGAGGTGTGATATGTCATCCATCTCAGTTTGTGAGGAAAGTTTCTTGGTTTTCAGGACAGGTTTGCTTGGGCTAAAAGAATGAGGTGAATGAGGCATGAGATGGATTATATGATGTTTGCTACCAGTTCGAGAGTGAATATGGATATTTTTTTCCTATTAAAGTCATTTGGAGGTCTTGAAAGTTGTAGCAAGGGTGCAAACCAATTGAGTTTGTAAAACTACTTTCTGGGAAGCTCAATTTGGTGAAGAGGAAATTTGATGTGGTTTGCACATATGGATGTTTCATGAGCTCTTGAATGCATAGATGTGATCTAAAGGTTATTATTATTCTAATGAGTGTTTACATGCCATAGTTGAGTTGTTCTTGGGTTTTTTTAAAGCCCAAAGGTGAAGATAACGTCCTGGAAACAGTTGTTTGGTGAAGGATATGAGCATTTTTTGTTGTGTTATGAATAATTTGATTGGAGAAAATTAATTAATGACCATGGATAGTGTTTTTATGTTATATTTGACATGTTTGGTGAATTTTGGGGCTTGAATAATTATGGTTTTGGTTTTTGTGGTTTTAGCTCACCAAGTGATGGGGTTTTGAGCTTGTTTTGAGCCCGTTTGGTGCATTTGGGCATGGCCAACTTACATGGGCCCAATATGAATGTTTTTATGATTATTTTGGGATTTTATTAAGTTGTATTGGTTTAACTAAAGGAGAGAAACCGAATTGGTTTTTTTTCAAAGAAGAGAAGGATATTTAAGTGAGTGTTTGAGTTCATTTCTGAACTAGTTGAGGCTATAGAGAAAATGCAACCCAAGTGAGAGTCTGAAAGATAATCAATGGCATGAATTCAGAGTTGTGGATGTTTTAAATTTTTTGAATAATGTTAGAGGGAATGTGTGCAAGGATTTGAATCCAAGACAAGTTGTGAAAGAAGAAGAAAGAGTGAGTTGAAGGAATGAGGATTTGAAGGTGTGTATATGAGTTGAAAATGTGATCTCCATCAGTTGTGGTAGTAAAAAAATTCATAGATCTCCATCTTCATATGGTTGAGTTGGTACTTGATCATCTTTGGGGGTTGTAGCCTCCTTATGGAGTGGGTGCTCCTTGTAGGGTTGGTGCTCTACTAAACTAGGGGTTGGTGCTCCTTGTGAAGTTGGTGCTTCACCAAATTTATTTTATTTGTGTAATATAAGTAGATTTTCAGTGGGTTTTCTTCCCCATGAGGGTTTCCTACTTATGGTGTTAATGTGTTGTGTATCTTGTTTTATGTTGTTGTGATCGAATGTTGAATATCTCAATAAGCTCACATGGTTATGAATATTGTACAGTAAACTTAAATGATGAATGTATGGTTTAGTAAATGAAGTAAAAAATTATTATATTACCGATTCACCCCCCCTTGGTCCATTGTGCTTCCAAAAAAACAACCTCAAACCCTAACCATGATTAGGACACCCTGTAAAAATAGTTAGTGTTTGGGTTAAAGTGAAATTTTTGCATCACCTACATTGATACTAATCAGAAGAGGCTTCAAACCATGTGTAGTTATCCACATAACATGTGATATCTATATGGATGCAACTACTTATAAATATGATCAGTTGAAAGTGGGAAACAATAGATTGGCACACTTAAGCTTGACTTGGGTTTGAAGGTCTATAAAATGGGAAGCTTGACTCTTGAACTTGGATGTGAGTGCTTTAGACATGTGTAGGGGTTACACCTAGATTGTGTTGCTCCTTTGAAGGGATTTAGGAGAGGTCAAAGAGATTTTGGAATGTATTTTGCAATGAGTTCTCTTAAAAGTTTCAAGTGAGGTAAATGGGTGGGTTAGACTTGCTTTTATAGGTGTTTGTGGGTTTGATTTTTCTTCAAGGTTGGCCTATGGGATATGAACATGCCAATGAAAAGATATCAAATTGGAAAAGTGATTGTTGAGTGGCTAGAGGTAAAACCGTTAGGTTAGGACCAAATTTTTGGATGGTTCAATACCAGATGGACTCCCATATATGTGGTTCGTGTGATTCTGTATATTTTTTGGAATGAAGCATGGTAGGAATATACCAATGTGCACTAATGCAAGTAGTTTTGTGATTGACTAAATAGGGTGAATAGAGAAGAAATTCATGCAAGTGAGATAAGTCGCCTAGGCTTGGAAGTCGTGATTTAGATGCAAAGCCAAATTTTTCATTCCCAAATTTAGGTTTTCTACAAGGTCATACCACAACTCAATAGAGAGGGAAGGTATCTCACTTTTTTTCTCTATTTCTACTATACAAGACCTACTCTCCATTTCCTCATCACGATGATGCATGACATACCTAATTTAGATTCATATGCATTATATCATTATGAAGCACATGTCGTTAGATTCAAATTCAACAAATACATCAGAGGAATTCTTACCAATTTTAAAATAGCTAGGTTTATTGATTATTATCTTGTATTTTCTAGATTCAAGCAATTTCTTGATAATGGTTTTTTATGTATCCAAACATGTTTTTACTTACACTTATTTCTATATGTTTATAGGAGTATGGGTTTCCATACATAAGGAAATGAATGCTTTGTACAAAATCTGAAGGGGTATATATTTTTTTTGCAAGGCACAAGAGCTCGACTTTGTGATAAGATAACCCCTCTCCTTTTAATTTTTGTATCACTATGATATAGCCACTAACTTCGAGAAATATCAATAGATTATGAGGCGACTGCATCAAAAAAAAAACTAGGTAAGTGTTCGTTAGTCTTTACTTTGATAGGCATACACAAACATCAAAATGGGACATTATGTAGGCATGTAATTTTGGCATGAGATTAGTTAATTGCTTTGATGCTAGTGTATATATGTGTTTATTTATTGTTATTCTGGAAGTTAGGATCTTTATTTATTGGTATTCCAAGTTAAGATATTTTTGGTGCATGTCCCCTTTTGCCATCGTCCTTTGACTTTTTCCCTTGTGTCATAGACCCTTTATCAGCTCACATTTGTGTCAATTGTCATTTTCTCCCGATGTTGAGCTTATCTGTCCCCATGTATTTGTTGTTTTGTTTTTACTTTTATGACCTTTGTTTTCCACCTTTCTCTTGGTTTTCTCTCATCCAAATTTTTTTTGGCTTGATCGAGGGCCTTGACCATTTTGACTGGGTGTTGACAAGTTTCATACCTACAAATTTGGTCACATCTCCACAAAAATGCTCTTATGCCTTTTTAGGACCCTTTTGTCCTCTAACTTGGTTTCACTAAGCTTTGTGCCCCTTCTGTTTGGATTTCCGACCCTATGTATAGATTTGCATGTCAATAGGGTCCATGAATTGAATTCAAGAAGTATATAAATGTACACAAGTGTATAATATATATGATACTAACATGATCACATATTGAGTTATTTCTATGCACAAGAATGATATTGAAGTTATAGGAGTATAATAAATCTTATTTTTGAAGCATCCATATACCAAAATGCCAATTC
The DNA here is from genome assembly GCA_019776745.2 of Taxus chinensis. Classification (NCBI taxonomy): domain Eukaryota; kingdom Viridiplantae; phylum Streptophyta; class Pinopsida; order Cupressales; family Taxaceae; genus Taxus; species Taxus chinensis. Next base: position 167,635,411 of record CM034152.1, read on the forward strand.
AAACATTGAGAGATAGATTCTAATTGATTTTAGTTGTTGCATGCATTTGAAAGATAAGAGTCGGGATACTTGTATATTTCAAATTGACTATTGACTTGCATAACTATTGTTTGCAATTTTGTCTAATGAGGACTCTAATAATTATAACATGTAGGGATAATGCGGGCTCCCATTAATAACCCCCATTTTTTTATCGGCTATGGAAGGCACTAAGTGCATACTAGGGTTTGGAAAAAAGAGATTAAATTCTCAATAACTCCTGACATAAACGATACAATCATATACATGCTCCTCACAAAATTATTTTTACCTCAAAGCAAGGAAACCCTTTTTCTAGATATCTTAATATTTTTGTAGCTTTCTTATTTCTATGAATATGGTTACATTTTCACAAAATTGTTTAGCACAATTCTAGATTTGTTTTTTAATATAACAACTCACAGTTACCTCCAAAATCATACAAAATGAAATAAGTATAAACTCTAATTATACTAAATACCTTATTCTTTTACACTTTTTTAATGATCTAAACAACCTCTTTTATACAATCAAATATTGTAAATTTATTAATTTAATCTAATGAAGTCTGATTGCCATGTGTTATTGTGTGTAGTTTACTGCATTTCTTAATCCAACTAAAACAAAGGACCGCATGAGGTAGACAAATTTTGATCAAGCAAACCCCTCTTGGCTAAAAATGTGTTTCAAAAAGGCACATTACATCAAACATCAAAATACAAAAATTGGACCCAGAAAAGAACGATAACGTAATCTTTGGTTCCTCATACAATGCCCTCGCACAATAGTTACAAATAATTAAGATTATGTAATAACCCTCATTGAAGTCCCCTGCTTTCTTCTGCAACAACTAAACAAGGAACATCCTCTGTTACATTATTTGTATTAATAATACCAAGAATTGAATTGGCTATTGAACTCCAGGTCTGTAACAATCATAAACTCTGTATCTGGCCAATATATTTATGATGAAGGGGTAAACACTTTTGATAGGAGCCATGAACCGGCAAACAAAATTTGGTGAAAATTATTATGACAAGATAAACAAATTAATTAAAAGATATCATGTGTGTTTAGTTTGCTTTCCTGCAATTCTTTCTGATTTCTCCACTGCTACCAGTGAGAGGGTTGATGTTTCCCATCTTCACCATGGCTGCTGCAAAGTCCTTGAAGAAAGTCTTTTCACTCTTAGAATAGGTAGTCACCAGAGAATCAGTTGATCCTCCACTGAATAACTCCTGGTCAGAATGAAGAGTTCCTTTCTGTCTTCTGAGCTCTTTGTAGTAATGGTTGTCAAAGACTTTGGGAGAAACATCTTCCAATGGAAACAAGTTTCTGTTGCCTGATTTACCTGAGGGGCACCTCGATTGCAGGGACTTGGCATAGGCAGAATCAATATCAGTATCATTGTAAATTCTGCTTCTTATCAGTGTGCAACGAACTTGGCCTATTGTATGAGCACCTGTAATGTAATAAACCTTGAGCAGGTTAAGTTTATCTTAGATTTACATATTGTTTTCAGAAGGAAGATTGATGGGTTTTAGTTTTACCTGAAAGAGCCACCAGGTCTTTACTAGACAGCCCTTGAGCTCGAAATCTTGCAGTTAAATTGCTCAGAGAGGAAGTTGGAGAAGGAATGTTATTGTTGGCACCATTTTGATTTGAAGTTTTGGAGTCCCTTCTTCCAAGGGGTACTGTCCATGTTGGACCTCCCAACTGCAATCAAATATTACAGAAATTTTATTTACTAAAATAATTATAAATATTTTTTGCTCTAGTTTTTACTTCCACTTTTTCTTTGGTCTTTCCTTCTTTTGTTTTTTTTAAACATTTATTATTTTTGTTAAAACTTAAGTTAGACATTGAATTATTATGGCATCAAAAAGAGCTAGTCAAAAAGATATTTCCACTCACTCGTACAACAGAGTCACGGGCAGCCACAGCCAAAATATCAGCACAGGAGACAACTCCAGTGCAAGCTGCCTCCAGGTTTCTCTTTATAGCATCTATTGTATTGAAACCCCTGGCAGAGTGTAAATTTGGCCCTGCTGTCTTTTCACCAGATGAACCATCCAAGAGTACAGACCCATCGCAACCCTGACATCAATGGCACCATAATTAGAAGTACATTTTGTTTTTTTGGTACTGAACAAATTAGAATTGTAATGTACATTATAATGATAGTCTTCTAGACTGGGCCATCTCTTTTAAGTAAAAGAGACAGCTCAGCCTAGAAGGCAGAAGAAAAGATTACAATAATCATAAATTAACAACGCAGATTACACATAACTTTAAAACACTCTGCAAAGCTGTTCTGAATTATAAGTTGAAGACATGTGGCATAATGATGATAGAACTTTGGATTTATTTTAATACTGCCAGATAAAGGATTGCAAAAGGATTTTTAATAGTAAGAAAAGATTTATTCACTTCACAAACACAAATTATGGAGTGAGATAAAGTACATTGCTGTATCTAAAGAGACAGCACAGCCAATGTGAAGGAAAAGATTACAACAATAACTAACAACAGGGAGAATTTAAGGAAGCTTTAAAACGCTGTATAAAGAGAGTTATACAATCTAAAGCAGCTTTCCAGAAGCATAAATGTTCTGAACTATAAGTTGAAGATGTGGCAGAATAATGATGGAACTTTTCCTAATGCTACTAGATAAAAGTTTTGCAAAAGGAATTCTAATTGTTCTGCAAGAGTATATTTATTCACTTTACCAACAAAAAATTCTTTAGTGACATAAAAATATTGTTGTGTGTGTTTCTACGTTAGACAACTAGTTGCATGTTGTTTACATAGTAATACACTTAAGACTGTGGCTATCTAAATTCTATGAAATTGACCTACAGTTTAGAAACATTTGAGATTTTGAACAATCACTGAAAAAGAGAAGGAAGAATTTATACTTCAACAAAGCAGTCATGAAAGTGAAGACGAAGTAAAGATGCACCCATCCTTGATTCATTTCCCACTACTTTTTTAATCTCAGACTTGATTATAGACAAGGCATTTGGACATGACTTGTCATAAAATGTTGCAGAGAGCTGAGCATTAGCAGAAACCAAAAACAGTGCTGCAACAATCCCAAATGTTGCAACCCAAGAACCCATTTTACTGCAAACAAATGTTTTTACAAAGAACTGATAGTTTACCAAGCCTATTGATTGGAGTTCAGAGACAGGAACCTCTTTTTCTCAGCACAAGAAATACTACTCAAATCTATGGAGTATGGATATTAGAGCTTCCAGGAAGCCTTAATATAGTTGAAGAAAAACAGTCAGATAAGATGTGCCACCCAATACGATGTATCATAATGGGCGGCTTTACCTCTGTCAAATAAAATAGCCCAAATTGTTTTCTAGTGTCTGATCTATCAATCAAATCATAACAGAAAACAAACCCTGATACAGCTCACATAAACTTTAATGTTTTGAACTATTCTTCAAACTTTGAACCATTCTTTCATAATTGTCCTACGGACGTTCTCTTTGAATATATTCCAAGGATTTTTTCTTTATTTGTGGGGTGTTTGATTTAGGTAGGTACTGGTCTTAACTTTTTTATTGTTTATGTCCATCTTTTCTGAAACATATCCATATAATTGTTAAGGAGGCCGTATGAGAACACTGCCACCTTTACACCACATGGGTGAATATCTGTTTTGTCTGCTGGAAATTTTTGTTGGTGGTCAATAAAGACTGATTTGAAAGGTATTAATTATTGCATGTTGGAGTTGGAGCACACGGCAACTCTTTAACTATACTAAGCTTTTACTGCAAGTTTTGGATTACCAGACCTAGAGGCTAGGATAGAATCTTGATGATAACTTGGGCAACTAGCCATTGCTTTTGGACCACATTGTCATGTGTTGTATTGGGCAGCTGAGATATAGCTTTCAATTTTTGCATTGTTTATACATTGGATTCGCATATATTATATTTTATTTTTTGTTATCATGTCAAGGCAAGTATATAGTTTTCGACTTTAACATTTTTATTTTTAATATTTTAATAAAAATTATCACCATATTTATTTAAAAGTTCGTGAAAAGTAAATAAATTGTTTGAATTTTTGTTCTCTATAATTTCAAAATTTTAGATTAGTAAACACTTGTGTTTATGCTAACCAAGAGTAACACATCAATGAAAAACACTTTTGCTTATATTTTTTTTTTTAAATTATAATTAAGGACAAACCATAATGATCTCGTGTCATGTTGTTTTTGAATTTAATGAGTACATAGGGGAAGGGACCCCATAACCGAGCAGGGTCCAATGATTGAGAGTGTTTTAGCTGTTTTTGGAACCTTTGGTAGAAACTTTTTTGCTCATAAATTAAATGAAAAGTGACATAAATATGTTCAATTTTCCCTGAGTTATTGTGAAATTTATTATGTATTGTTATTTCAATATTGAAGTGTAAATATATGACATTCTCACCAAATAAAGATCACATCTGCAAATTAATACAATACATATTAATATCAAGAGGTTATTTCAACATCAACTACTGGTGCCATTTAAGTTTTTTAAGGCTCTAACATGTACAATGTTAAACAATTATTTGTGCAGTAATAAATATATTTGCTTTCTAAATTCACTTGCTTACATCATATTATATTTTTATGTACATACATCTATCCTAGTAACAAATTTAAAAGGCTCATCAAAGTCCAACTATTTATATTGATTTTGACAAATTCAAATCCATATCTACAATTTATTCATCCCAAATCTCCCAACCTCCAATGTCATCTTTTATATTAAATGCAAGCACCTACAAACAAGAAAAGTGTTGTAAGGCTCACTATTTACAAAAAAAATCACAATTAATGAAGGATTGAACAAGATTTCAAAAATATAATTAATAATTTCACAATCAAAGTGATGTATTTCCCACTCCATCTCCACTTAACTCTCTCACCCAATAGAATTCGAGTGCATGGATCAACTAAAGTGTCAAATATAACAAATAAATTGTTTTATTTACTTTACCAATCCATGTCAAACTCCCTCAGCCAATAGAAATGAAGCTCACGGATCAAACATGGATCCAAATTTCTCACTAAAATCTATAAATAGTAGAGTTGAGTCGAATACTTCTTTCCCATTCAAAAAAATATTTCAGTTTGATTTACATTTTGTTGTGCAAAAACTAAAACTTACTTGTTGTTGCTGACAGTTCACATCTTCTTGTTGTGCAAAGGCTGCTAACTAGCCAGGGGCAATCTCTTCCATGTTGTGCAAAAGTTGCTAACTAGCCAAGTGCAATGTCTTCCATTTCCTATTTATTTACATCTTGGTAATCTTGTTCAATCCTTCATTAATTATATTGTATAGAAGTTTATTTTATATATTTTTTGGTAAAAAAAAATTTGTACCTCAAAATAGATAGTTTACCATTAAAATTGTTATGAACAATAATGGCTGATTTAAATAGTTTATAAGCAGCTCATTATTATTTGTAACAATTTTAATGATAAAATCACTAAATTTACAGTGAATCCTGTGTTTTTTCAATTGATCATCTGTCATTATTCATAACCTGCTCTTTCATGGAAATAAAATATTTACTGCAGTTCTGTTAAAAATTTACTGCAATTTTGCTAGAAATTTACTGTAAGTTTTGCTTAAAATATACATGCATTTAAATAGTGTAACCCTTCCATTTCACGAGGCATTTCACTTCGCACATAGCTCATTGAAAACATAATCCAGATGAAAAGCCACAAGCTTGCCATGAAGGAAATCTTTTGGTAATAAAGTACGCAGAAAGAGAACGGTGAAATTGTAATTTCAAGCCATTATTGGATTGGCAGAAGCATTTTAGAAAACTTGAAACTATAATTTCTGGCCATTATTGGATTGGCAGGTGCATTTCAAAAAACATTAAATTAAGCTGTCCAAACTTTAAAGCAAAGGATTTGAGAAAACATGCAAATGATGGATGTATTTTCAAAAACCCTATATTAATATCATTTTTAACGCAGAAACAAAATCATTTTGCTCTCTAGACAAGATATTTCTGAACATTAAACATGTGTAATTTATAACTTATTCGTACATAATGTGACATGTGGAAAATAACCTATACAAAATGTGAAAAATGTAACATTTTAAACTAGTGACCCAAAACTGTTAATTTTTAGAACCACTTGTTATTAGTTTAATACTTTATAAATGCTTATTTGTTTGGTAAATGGTGCACATAAAATATTGTCAGCTGTAATCAATGTCACATATCACTGATCACATGGGAATGCATTTATTTCTGCCAGGTGTTTAATTGTGCTTAATTGTGTGGCAGAACTACTTGTGTTGGGACAGGTGATCAGCACGTGTTGGGGCAGATTTTATACTGGCGCGTGCAAAGCAGCCTGCCAAAAGACCAGTTAGAAAAATGAGGAGTAAGCTGCAGAGGGGGGTGAAGTTCACAAATATCTCTTCTGATGAGGATAACATAGTCGACAAACAACCTCAAAAAACCACCACAGCGAATCCAAGGAAGAATCAGTCAAGAGCCAAAGCACAAAAATTTGCCTTCATCAATGCAGCGAATATACATAAGAAAAGAACAGCTTCCAATAAAATGAGACATCCGCCAAAAGGCAAAGAATTTTCTTTTGATGAGAATATCACAGCTGCCCAAGATCCTGAAATCAACCTTACTAATCCAACTGTGGAAGTAACTGGAAGTACTGCTATAACAAAGAAAGTATACATAAGAGGGCAATGGACAGAAGCTGACATGAAAGTAGCCTTAAGGGACGTGGAAGAAAATGGAATGTCCACGCGGCAAGCAGCAACTAAGTGGGGAATCCCTGGTACAAATGTGACTGATTGGTTGTATGGAAAAAGAACCAGTAAGAGGAAGGGACCTCCAACTGTTTTAACAGATGAAGAAGAGAAAGAAATTGTTACCTGGTGCCAAGATATGGCTGAACTTGGCCATGGTCTTGAAGTCATTCACCTAAAGGCCTATGTAGCGCACATGTGCCAATGCAGACCAAACCCATTCAAAGATGGCCTGCCAGGAAAGTCATGGTGGTATGGTTTTCGAAGACGTCATCCTGACTTGACAATAAGAACTGCAGAAGGCCTTGACCGAGATAGAGCAGTCATGTTAAGGCCAAGAATTGTTGCTGCTTTTTATGATAACTTGCAAAAAATGTATGCTGCAAATCAGTATGGGCCAAACAAAATATGGAACTGTGATGAAACTAGTGTTCAAGCAAGCCGGAATTGTGGCATGTGTGTCATTGCTAAGTTGGGATGTAGAAGTGTTCCACATATTATGTCAAAAAGTAGGGAATGGATTACCATATTATGTTGTGTTAATGCAGCAGGACAAAGCATTCCTGGATTTTATCTTTTCAAAGCAAAGAGACAACTGAAGAACTATATAGCTGGATGTGAACCTGGAGCATGCATGGCAGCCCAACCACATGCTTGGATGACAAAAGAGTTGTTTATGAATTGGTTACATCATTTTGCAAGATCAGTTCCAGGTGGGGTTTCACCAAAAAATAGGCATCTTCTCATATTTGATGGTCATGGCAGCCATGTAGCTTTAGGCACAATCCAAGAGGCTAGAAATTTAGGCATTGACCTTCTAACTCTACCAGCACATACTAGCCATAAGCTTCAGCCATTAGATGTTAGTGTGTTCTCTCCATTCAAGAACTACTTTAAAACAGTGAGGTCTAGATGGATGGCAAGGAACCCAGGTCTTGAAATAAGGAGGACAGAATTGGCAAAACTTGGCAGTCAAGCTTTCCAACTTGCACTTACACCTGAAAATATCAAGGCAGGTTTTTGAAGGACAAGTATATGGCCACTAGATCAAAATACTCTTTCCAATTATATGAGGCCAAGTGAGGCCTTTGATGTTGAAGAAGATGAGGTGGCAGCCGTTGAAAACATATTGAGGATGGCGGGAGTGGAAGATGCAGATGTGCAACGTTGTTTAGAAGAACTTGCAAAAAATGTGGTAGGTAATGAGGAAAACCAAAAAACAAGGGAAGAGCATGTTGAGTCTACATGTTTTGGCATGCCTTCAGATTTTCACCTTAGTTCAACAACTCATGTGAGCCAAACACAAGAAGCTACAGATATTGATGATAGCATGAGCTTACCAACACAATTCAGTGCACCTAAATGGATTAAAGAAGGGGCTGCTAACCTGGGCATGCAAATTGATTTCAACAATGAGGAAGTTTCAACTTCTATGCCATCTCCTCCCTCACCTCTTCCAAGTGAGGTGGTGCACTATTATGCTAACACATCGGAGTGGGGAGATCATGATGAAAATGGTTTAGATACAGGAAATTTTGAAGCTGATGACTTTTTAGCCAGTCAAGACAACCAAGAGGTGATCTGCAACCAAGATGGGAACAACCAAGCATATAAACCAGTAAGCAAATTCTTAAAAATGCCAATTGAGAAGGTTCACACCCATGTACGGCTAAATGATGATGCAATTAGAATTGGAAGGCAATCTCAAATACTTACCTCTGATGACTACTTGCATTTACTTCAAGAACAAGAGACAAGAAAAAAAGAAATTGAAGATTTGAAGGCAAGGAAAAGGGAGCAGGCAAATGAAAGGAAAGCACAAAGGTTAATAGAAAAAGAAAAGAAGGGGCAACTTAAAATTGAAAGAGAATTGAAAAGGCAGAAAAAGGAAGAGGCGCAGTTACAACGAAAAAAGGAGAATGAGTTGAAAAAGGAGCAGGCCAAAATCTCCAAAGAGCATGATAAACGGATGAAGGAATGGCAACAACGACAAAAGAATTCTGACTGACAAAATAGGCGATTGAGTAGTCCCTCAAATCCCCTACCTGATCAACATCATATTTTGTTGAGAATGTATAACACATTCATGCCTGCTTTTTCTTCCATTTTTAATAACCAATCTAGCTGCCCATCTTCTCCTACAAGCAATGTTACAAATTCTAGAATTTTATATCAAGCATTGTTTAGTCAGACTGGCCAACTTTCAAAAGCTAATGCAAATGTTCAGGGTACACCTCCTACCATGCTACCTACTGCAGTTCAATCTGTGAATGCTACCACATCAGAGAATCACAACAAAGTGCAACCTCCACCATTTCCAGGATTTTGGCCAAACTATTAAGTGAAAAGCTGTACAAATTTTGGTTTACATAACCTTCTTAGTAAGCATTAGTAATTTTTTTCGAGCTTGTAACAGAATTCCATAATGGTAGCTAGGATTTCACATATTTTCACAAATATGTAGAATGCATAATATAAGTCCTTAGACCTTAAACAAATATGTTATCAAATATGTAATCGAATGCCTTAGCAGCAGGCTGAAGTAGATATTGATAAATGTTATATATGTAAAACTTTTGGAAGTTTTCTTTACTGTAATTTTCTGGAGTAATGTATCTAATATTTTGAAATGGAAAACAATATGCTGTAATGGTATGTCAAAGAACTCGAGTTTATGCCATTCAATCTAACAATTGCACATAATATCAATATATCATTACCGTATCTAAAATATTGTTTTCCATTTCAATATGTTAAATACAATATTCCAGAATATTACAGCAAAGAAAACTTCTCGCTGTAATTTTATGAAATATTGTATCTAAAATATTGAATTCGGAATTGTGTTCATTATGGCATGTTTTGTGAAGTACAGAGATTCTAAAAATATTAGTAATTTCTTTATTTGATATTAACATCTCATTCAATCTCAATTCTTTAAAATAGATCATTGCCTTAGCAAGGTCACACTCGACCTTACCTGCTTGAATGGAACTTTAGTTCTGCGAAGGCGATGTATGGACATGTTAGTGCAGTGGGAATGCCAAAATTTGCAATTGTTACTTTAGAAACCCATAAAACTCCTATCGAAGACCTGAAACATGTGAAGCTGCAAGGGAAAGACATTATTGGTTGTGTGAGTGAGAAAAAAATACAAATGTATTCAGTAGCAACTTACAAAATTCCTGCAGACAAATTAGTGTCAACAAATTAAAATTTCTTGTTAAAAAGATAGTTCAAAGAAGAAGTATTGTCAAATTCCCAAAATATAATGTGTTTAAAAACACCTTTTTGCAATAATGTTTTTTTACCAAGATACAGTTTGTGCCTGTCTATTTTAATGATGCCTCCATGAGAGCCACCAGAGATGCTACTGAGCTCGTTGGGGTGCAGAGTTTTTATGTTTAAGAGATGCTGCTAGACTGAATCGGGGAAAACGCAAGCAAACCGGTCGAATCTGCAGGCCGTAGTCTCTCATGACTCAATCAAAAGATGCGTTTATGACTGTTTTAGAAAATGAAGGAGCAGAAATTGACCAGCATCCTGCAAACAACCTTCACACAATCGGTCTTAAAAAAATGATAGTCACCATTCATATTTCCACAGCAAGATTGAAGACATGAAAATAATGAGAATGTTATCAATATCTTCGAATGCTTGGCCTCATTTGGAAGGTTTTTTTCTAGCGTCACTGTGTATATAACCAACTGTATATCATGTACGCTACGCCGCGGAAAAGGAAAACAACACCCAGGACGGAGGAGAAGAAGTATTACTTACAGGACGACGGAGAAGAAGGCGAAGAACAAGCCACCGGAGAAGACGGTGACGACACTGGGCTACCGTCCATCGACAGAGATTAGTTGTATTGCTTGGCAATTGTGATGCTTTTGGTCACGCGTCCCGTCTCTGCATCTTTGCCACCGCCCTCTGTAACGAAACGATTCCATCGCTAAAAGAAATCGCCACCATTTTTTTCATTTTTGAAGAATTCAGTGAAGTACTTACCTGGAAGAGATTTGGCATTGATGGAGGTACTTTTTCTGAATTTGCCAAGGCCCCTGAGAGGCGCAGGGCCTGCAACCACATCGTCCCAAAGCTGATCTAAGAGTCCCATTGCGAACAGAGCTTAACCAGGCCAGAGGACTTGAAGCTTATGAAATGGACAGAGGACTTGAATCATCCTCTATTTCATGTGTTGGCGCGGTTTTGTGAAGCATGTAAGTCCAACTGTGCCTTAGGCGAGTGTCTTACGGCCTGATCTCTGTAAGCGGCGGTGCTTGATCTTACGGCCGAACGCATGGCGGAGGCCAGCTCTAGAACCACCCGTTAACACCATCTTCTTCCACCATTGCAGGCGCACAGTTTTCCTTCCAGTCTATTGCCGGTTCCAACATGGATAACTACGCTGTCAACTACTTCTGCCACATAGTTAAGCACCTGGCGACAATGAATTCATTCCCATGTGATCGGCGATAGGTGACATTGATCACAGCTGAAAATATTTACTGCACACCATATCCCAAAGAAATAAGCATTTATCAAGCATTAAATTAATAACAAGTGGTTCTAAAAATCGACGGTTATCAGTCACTAGTTTAAAATGTTACATTTTTTCACATAATGTATAGGTTATTTTCCACAATGCACATTAGGTATGAACAAGTTATAAATTTCACATATTTACGTTCACAAATTCCTTGTCTATCCGATTGATGGTTTTTCGAAGGCTTCATCAGGCACTTACATGTCTATACACACCCTCAAAGTTAGAGTGCTCGGTTATGGGGTCCCTTCCCCTAGAGGTCATTTCTGCCATCTAAATATGAATTAAAGTGTTTTAGAAAGAGCATTGATATAGGTGATATTAGAATTTTTTATTGAAAGATGTGTAGTGGATGAATTAGGTTGTAGATTGTATTTTTTTGGTTTAGTGTTAAGGATGGAGGGATATTTTAGTTCGCTAAAAAAATTTGGGGTATGATCTCGATATCATTTTTTTTGTTTTGGAATCCCCTTAGACTCATATTATTCTTAGTCGAGCGGCAGTATCTCAATACTAGAAAACATAAACGCACAAAAGAAGAATTGTTAGCGCTAGACAAGATCTTTGCCAAAGGCAAGTGTAAGTTCTCCTACACAAAGGTCAACACTGCAACCAACAAAATTCAGTCAATAACAAAAGATGGGACTATGAAACTTCAAAATAACTGACAAAGAGTTTTATGACACTATGTTGTAAATGACTTGTTCTTATATGAAACTTTCTTTCTCTGGCAAAATAATTTAGCTTATGTTATGTTTCAGTGTCACTTTCTTGATTTTAGTAAGTGTATTTTTTAAACTTTTCTACAATAAAGTATTAAGTATTCTTAGTATGACTTGCATAATTATTTTTTGTTTGCAAATAATTTTGTTTTGGTCTATTGGAGTTCAGTTTCATTCAATTTCAGAACTTTGTTTGGTTGAATTCCCTTTATAAAATCCAAATTTTGTTTGTTAAGGGTACTAAAGTCTCTTTATATGAATCATAAAGATTCTCTAAAATCTTGCATAGGTACTCTATTTGACCGACTACATCTATCTTGGACAAAGTACTCTTGGTATTCTTCGTTGTTGAAAATTCTAGGTAGTTATGAGAATTATTAATGTAGGAGCATCTAGGTTCACAAGCAATCTCCCACCACCCAAAAAATATTTAGAGTTAGTGAATAAAGATTTGTATGATGTTGTGTCACTCTTAAACAATCAACGCAAAAGAAGCATTTCCTTAGTCGTTCTACAAAATCCACGAAAGCCTATTGAAAGTCACAATACTATGAAAGTTGTGCAATACTATGAATGCCATGCAAGCCTATCCAATGTCATGTAACTCTTGTATGCAAAACCGCAATCCATGGAACACTAAACATGCATAGACTACAATTGCTTATCCAATAATGTGATATAGTGCAAAAATCACCAAACTTGGTGCAATTGAATTATACATTCCTATGGGACCTGTGAGAATGTGCTGGGCCAAGATCGAGTGCTGATAAAATATGAATACACAAAGAGATTAATGTTGCGAGAGAAAGGAACCAAATATGAGCCACAAGATAGCTTGTATATTTGATGTGTGAGAAAATCGTTTTACAAGATATGTATACATAGGATGTGGGGGAGTGCAACCACCACCTAAAAAGGTGGGAAAATGTAACTCCCACCTATCTCAACGACACCTAAGAAAGCTAAATACATGTGGAGAAAAAAGCATGCCATGGAATAAACAACCTACACAAACACCCTCATAAGAGTAGCTTAGGTGGGGAAAAAATAAGGTCCTAACTACAAGGCCTGCTGAGGTACCCAAGTACAAATAGAATCCCTCATAAAGTGGAGGAAAGGAGAAAACCCATAGGAAAAACTCCTCCCCAATTTAAGAGAGAGAAAATAAGTGCATAGAGAATATCCCTCAGTAGATAAGCCCCTAGTAGAACATAGAGAATCCCCCATAAATAGAGAGAGAAAGAAGAGAATAAGAGAGGACAAGGTAGGCCTCTAGAAGATGAGGCCTCATGAACTCCTAATATATATTGTAGATGTAGAACCTTGCAATCAAAAGAGGAATCAGTATAGACTGAATCCCAATCATGAATGCTAGATGTTTTGCTAAAATATTGTAGATTATATGTAGAGGTAAATCAAACATGTGGAACATCATGGAACTATGATTGTGTCTACTTGTCATCTAATGGATCACTAACCAAATCATCTATATCTTGTAGTGTCTGTTGAGTCCAAATCATACTAGAAGTCGGGATGTCTGAGGAAGTGGTCTAAAATTCTTTGAGAAAGAGGAGGTGAACATGAAGATGGAGAATATGGAGAAGATTCATTAACCTTTGTGGTAGACACATGAAGATGGGTTACAAAAGGGGTTCATTAATGGACATGGTTTCCTAAAAATTGAGAAACTTGTAATTTTGTTGATTATTTGAGGTACTTACACTCAAAATTTGAACAAGATAGAAAAACATGAATTGTTGTATTTTGAGTCTAGTTTTCAAAACACTATTTTTTAAAAATGGTGAAGCATAGGTGGTAGAAATTGTTAAAATTAAAAAAAAAATACTCGTGTTTTTAGATAAAGCATAGTTGATCGTTCGCCCCTCTATTTTCTTAGCATCGTTTAGTATTTTTTTAAATCATTATGTGGAAAGATAAATAAGGTTATCTCATATGTTATGGATATTTTTTAAAAACATATTGTGTATATTTTTATTAATGAATTTTACTAGTAAATAGGTCCTGAAATTGATTAAAAATAAATAATTGAGCATTTTCCCCACATAACTACCTAAAAATTAATTGGAAATGAGATTTTTTTAGTGTGCATAGAATTTAGTCTAGTATGTATCTGTATAATGATTTTCGAATTTGGATGCAAACATCAAAAGTTACATACATAAAGTTGGAAATGTATTTTCTTTCAAGATAATGGCATAAGAAGACACATTTACAAATATTTAACATTAGTATCCGTATATTTATCAAAAAATAAAAAAAACTTGTATCATCAAAAAAGGGACAATTTTCTCCTCCTCGTAGTCATGATTTGATGATTTTTTTATGAAACCTATAATATATTCCATACTTGAAGTTGAAATTTGACACATGAAAAACATTTCATGCAGGAAAATGACAAGTCCAAGCATTCAGTTTGAAAACTCGAGGCATTTTTGAGCCTAGAGGGATGTTTTGGGAATGGAATAAAATAACGTCTACACACTATAATGCATACAAGTTATAACACATACTCATTACAAAAATGACACAATTTAGGTTTTTTTGCTTATATAGATTTAAAAGAGCGTACACTCTTTAGGTTTAGAAATAACCAAGTCTGATAAAAATTAATACATACTCATTTTTATTATTTCAGGAAGTTTTCCATATTTTTGTAACCCAACTTCATGCATCTACCTTTTGATGCATGACCCAGTGAGAAGTGAAGAAATTAACTATGTGTGTAATCAACCTCTAAAACATGATTAGGAGAGAAGGGAGGTGTGTCTTCATCAAAACTCTCATTGTTTGGGTTGAAATTTGAATTCTCATTATGTGCAACAAAAGAAGAATCTACATGAGTATGCATAGGTGAATCCAAATCCTCGTAACTATCATCAATACCTAGTGAGTACAATGTGACTAGAAGTGAAGTCTTAGGAGATAAACTCATAGGGATTTTCTCATCTGCATAGGACTCGTCATCGGGATAAAAGTGTGAGAAGGGATAAAACTAGTACTGGTGATTTTCTCTCCCTACTTCCACTATGGGAACACTATGCAACTTCCTAATAACCACATAATTAGGAGTGAACTCAACTCGCTTTCATGAATTATAGTTGTGTGATCTAATATAATCATAGGAGATTAGTTGACAATGAAGGTACAAAAAAAACATCATGAAATGTCACATCACCTATGTCAATAGACCTTCTCCCACATACCGCGCTAGAAGTAAATAATCATTAAAGTAGTCAGCGTAGAACATGGTTATAAGGAAGTGAAGGAAACTTGTGATGAATTCATGTAGTGTGAAGCACCCAATTTAAGAACACATGTGGTAAGATGAGATGTAACTGCTACAAGTGCTTTTCCCTTAGTTCCCCCTCATTATTTTCATGTGCCTTATAAACTCCTGGACTAGTGAACTCTGTGTGTCTAAATTGGGAACCTTGATATTGTTCTTCACTAGAATGTGTGTCAATGATCAATTTGTTTCCACATACATTGTTCATCATGTACAACCTTTCTATAATAGGAACATTTAACCTTCTTTCTTAGGATTGACTTCAGAAGATAAGGTCTCAGGTGATCCTTCATTTGTTCATCGTCATTTTTTTTTTGTTTCTTTTCCTTTTTATTTGAAGCCTTCTATTTTTCTTGTCCAAAAAATATGATGTATGTGACTTATAAGACTTTAGAGTACCCATCTCTATAAGATTATCTTGCTCCCTAATCAAGGAGGTTGCAAAATCATCTAAGGAAGGAATTTTCCAAGGGCATTCCTAGTGGTATGGAAGGTAGAAACAAAAACTGAATATTCAAGACTCAACTTGGCAAGAATAGAAAGAATCAATTATCCATCCTTTTTTCTATCCCACATTATTTCAACTGTAATCTAAGTGATTTAAATTTTTTGAATAAGTCCTATATATTATCAAAGTTGTGTGGACTCAAACTAATTAGCTTATTCTCTATTTCATGACCCTTAATTGGATCTTGTTTCCCAAAGAGTCCTTCTAATGTGGTCTAGACGTAATTAAGTGTGCTAGCATATTCTATGTGAAAGAGAAAATTAGGAGATACAAATAGGCATAATATATTGTAGGCCTCGTCACATCGATTAAACCACTTAACTTTAGCTTCATCTATTGTTGATAATGTATTGAGACCCATGCTGATATCGTGTAAACCCTTTCTTCTCAAAACAATTTATATTTTTTATTTTCCAGTCATGATAGTTAAATGGTGTCAGAAGCATAATCAAATTTTGATCCATAATGTAGAAAAAGATATTGTAAAAAGAAAAGTGCAAGTTAGTCCCCCTCAAATTATCAACAATAACCCCCCCCAAGTTTGGCACTTTATAATTTATTGCTTATACAATTCTTCAAGGACAAAAAATGTATGATACAGTAAAAGCAAGGAAATTAAATCATCACCAATCCAAAGATCTCAAAATAATGCACATTTTCAAAAAATGATGCCTTAAAAATAGTTGTCAACAAAAATTTATGTCTCTTACAAGTTTCTTCTACTTTCAAATTTTAATTCTTTCTCATGTTCATTCAGAGAAAAAATCATCCCTTAACCCCTTACAAACAAATTATCTCTCATGAGTTAAACCCCTTTGGTTGGGCATAACCTGGGGATAAACTCCACATGGTCAAGAGCTAAGGCTAGGAAACGTGGTGTGGTTTCCTTCTCCAAATTTATAAACTTGTGCATGCACAATGATGTCACCTTGTTTGGGGAGCTATGCTCATACTTATCGATCTACCTGCTACCTTATTGCTTCTAGGCTTCTCGATATTCTATCATACTTATAGTTACAACATCCACAAAATAAGTTCATCTATGACTAATCATGCCACCTCTAGGTGTGTGCATACATGTTATGGCCACATGGAAACATTGTCACTACTATACAAAAATTGTGACACCACTACCACTACACAAAAACAATGCCACCACAACAACAACTTTCCATCTACCTCAACATGCATGCAGACCAATATGCCCACACAAGAAAAATGCTACATACTCTACACCAACAATATGTTCATCATGCACAATTGTAATTGGTATAACCGAAGAACAAGTACAATTATTTTCACAATAGGTACACAACAACAACAATGTAAGTATAGCCATCCCTACCTTTAGTATAACAATAGGTTAAAACACACGTAAAAGATCTCGAAAAACCCAAAAACAAGGTTTCTCACAAACTTTGATGTGGTATAAAATATAACCCAACAGCCCAAAGATGACTATAAAAAAACATGAAAAATACCATATCTGACATTCTTTAAAGCATACT
Source organism: Taxus chinensis (assembly GCA_019776745.2). Lineage (NCBI taxonomy): Eukaryota > Viridiplantae > Streptophyta > Pinopsida > Cupressales > Taxaceae > Taxus > Taxus chinensis. The sequence goes on from CM034152.1 coordinate 167,652,826, forward strand.
CAAGTTTACTAATAATCTTAGGCTTTTGGCACAATCCAAACTCAATGGCGTAGTCTACTTCTCTAAAAAATACACAAGATGAATATTGTCCTAGGAAACCTACTTATATAAGGATTTTTCCTTCTTTCCTGATTCTCCAAGTCATCCAAAGATGTGGGAGAAGAGCATTCTCAAAGAAAAAGAAAGTAAAATAACAAGTTTGAAATAACTCAACATTCCAACAAAATAAACACAAAAAATAAACTTTGATTACTAGAACGAGCTTTGATACCATGCGAGAATATGGGCCAAGATCGAGCACTAATAAAATATAAATGCACAAAGAGAACAATGTTGCAAGAGAGAGGAACCAAACATGAGCCAAAATATAGCTTTAATTTTTAATGTGTGAGAACATAATTTTACAAGAGGTGTATAAATAGGAAGTGGGGAAGTGTAACCACCACCTAAAAAGGTGGAGAACTGTAACTACAATCTATTCAGATGACACCAAAGCAAGCTAAATACATGTGTAGGAAAAACAACATAATGGCATTAAAAACTACTCTAATAAGACCGCTCCTATTCTCATTAATGATGAGATCCATGTTTGATAGGATCATTTGTCAACATCAACACAAGGTAAACATACAATAGTGTATACCACTTGGTGGGCCAACAATGTGAACCATGAAATTGCATATCAATAATTTGAGGGGTGATTGGGTGAACACCCTCTTCGCATGAACCCCCTTCTCTCAATGTGTCATGTCATTAAAAAAAGGGGGTTCACTCGAACCCCCCCTTTTCCCAAACCCCTTGGGCATATTTTACCTTGAATATTTTTTGAAGAGTGGATTGAGGGAATTAGGCTTAAGGGGGGTTTGGGAAAACCCCCTTATGTGGAGCCTAAGTGGCACCTATGTGGCCCATGTTTTTTCCATAATCCAATTAGAGGGAAATTATAGGCCTAAATATGCCACTTCATATGCTGCGTGTTTATGTCTAAATAGTGACTTGAACATACATAGTTGTGGTGGGATCATGTGTAAAACGAGATATTTCAAAGAAGAAAATATAATATTAAGAAGTGGGATCGAATTTTGAAAAATTTGAAGACTAAGTTTATGTTGTTTGATTACCAATCTAATTTGTTCGAGTAGTTACAAAATTTATATCAAAAGGAATTGAGTGTGAATGAGTACACAAAGGGGTTCTATTAGCTCAACGTTAATGCTAGACATGTGGAGGATGATGCAAAAAATATCTCAAGGTATTTCAATGGATAGTGTATTTCAATTCAAGTTAGTATGATTAGGATGAGATATGTGGAGGAATCATTTCAATTTGTGTTGAAGCTCGAGAAGAAGCTGTCACGAAGGTAATAAAAGAAACCCATGGGGAAAAGGAAAAAGCTCGTGCAAAGGTGAGTTTTATGCGGAGATGCATATAATCATGTGCACAAACATGTCCTAATAAAAAAGAAGGTACCAAAATAACTTTAAAATGTAAGGGACCATTTTCACGAGGTATAATTTTTTCAACGTCACTCATGCACCTCTTGATTCGAGAGCTTAGCTTGAGAATGCCATTACCGATAAAGAATCTTGAGTCTATGGAATGGATTGTGGTGTTATCAGTCATATCATATATATAATGGATGGATGCACCTATTTAGATGTTGATGACCTTCATCAAGCAAGCTAGATCGAGAGAGAAGAGTGATAAAGAGCTAGATTGGTAGAGGGGGAGCATAGTTGCTCCCATAGATAGAGAGGGTATCGACCATATCCCATAGACATGGGCCTTAGCATATAGAGGGTTGGGCGGTGAAAGGGGACCGCTATGGGTTCAATATGTTTGATGAAAGTGGTTATGTCTCAGGTCAAGCCAAAAAATAGGATAGAGAACAAGGAATTTTTGGGAAAACCAAGATCATCAAAGATAGAAACAAAAAATACATAGATAGTTAAGTTTAACGGGAGGGGAAAATGATAAGGGAGACAAAGCAGTTGACAAATAGAAGATAAAATAAGAAAGATAAGCTGAAAACTTAACTTGGACCAATAATCAATGAACACATAAATACACTAGGCATCAAAGAAATTAACTACTAACCTCGTAATTTTTACTTTTTAACTACTAACCTCATAATGTTAACATTATTATTACGTTATAAATACATCACTTTAAAAGAAATAAAATTAGTTATCTTAGTATGAATACATTTTTAAACTATTGTTTATTTATTATATTTTAATATTTATTTCAAAAAAAGTGTTGTGTAGTTGGCCAAGTCCATATTAATATGTTATTGCTTTGTTTTTTAGGTTTTATTAATTTTATAGATTAAGTTAATTTAAATATAAAATGTTTATTATTGTTTAGATATTAATGATGTTATTTAAAATTTATAATTTTTCACTGGAAGGTGTCCACCGTTGGAGATACTTTTGTTGGGAAGTGTCAAATTCCAACAGCTTTTCTAGGCCACCCTTTCTAGTTGCACTACTTTCCAACTGCTCTTTTAATTCCAAGAGAGTGACGTCCCTAGTACATCATTTGTTGATTGCTCCGCCATAGCTGTCAAATTAAGATAAACATGTTTAGTGAGAAAAGATAGTTGGCAACTTAGTGAAAATATATAGGAGATTGGTTTTTTTGGTAAAAATATTTACATATCATTTTTAACTTTTTTCTTCGCAATTGCTTTCCATAAAAAAATTATGTCAAGAAAAAATTTAACACTTTTTAATTTAAAAAATATTATTTTATATTTGTAAATTTTTTAATAAGTTTGATTTAGATTAATTATATATTTTATATTGTAGAAAGTCTTCACGTCGAGCCATTTATACAATAATGAGGTTGTGTTGTGTATGAAGAAGGTGGAGTATGTTAGATGAGGGCTATAGTTTCCAACTCGGTCATAGGCTTGTAAATGTTTCTGCAAAGGTTCAAGGACCCAATGAAAAGTGATGAGTCTTAGAGGGTCGATGATATTGCAAGAATACTTGAGTGTGTAATAGGGTCAATTCCTTGATCTTGTTATTCACTAAATAATAACAAAATATGGTGAAGTGGTATTACCAAAGTTGTTTCGTGCAGAAAAATAAGCCACAACCTAAATGATCTTAAATGTTTAAAGATAAATGTGAATTTCATCATGGTCTTATTTGATTTGGGATTGGTCAGTGTTCCAAACATGTAAAATACAACATTTGGTAGATATATAGTCAAACATTGACATTGTTTCACCTAATGCAACCAACATGTGTGCAATCTTATCGGGTTACCTTTTCTAGAATGGTCCCAACCTATGCAAAAATAGGAGCTTTGAAACAAGTCATGGACATTCACCAAAGCATTGTGGAGAGGGGACTTTCGACATATGTTGTAGTTGTAGGTGCCCTATGAGATATGTTTGTAAATGTGGAAGCATGCACAAGGCATGTAAATTGCTCAAGTAAATGCTTATAACAAATGTGGTCTCTTGGATTGCATTGATCACATGATATGCTGAAAATGTGTTTGTTGAAAAGATCTTTAAACCTTTCTAGAAAATGCAATCAACATGTGTAAAGCTAGAAGCCCAAAACTTTGTCAGCACCCTGCTAACCTATGCCAAATTGAGATATTCAACCCAATTAACTCCCTTTTCCAACATAGTCATGCATTGTGGAAAAATAAGAGCTTCACAACACGATATGGAATATATCGCACTAAGCCCTAGGAAAAATAGGTAGTTGAGTAGGGCACCAACAACTAGGGGGCGCCATATTTTCATCAGGGTGCCACTTATTGTTTAATAATATTTCAAATATAAAAGCGGTGAAAGTAGTATTAATATGACCATAATATTATTATTCTCTTTTAAGTTTATTTTACATAATCCTTCTAAGTATTTAAGTTTTTTTTCGAAGATAAATCTGAGTTCAAGTGTGAGTGTATAAATTCAAATATTCAAGTGCGAGTGCGAGTCTCAATGCTATAATCTATACCCATGTAGTGAGGAGTGGTGCTCAGTATATAGAGGACACATTTTTCAAAATATAAATAATACATAAAATTACTCATTAGAAGAGTGAAAAACTTATTATTAATCTTTTTTTTTTGAAAATTTAATTTTCTCATTAAAAGAATTGTTGTTTAATTAATATAGATAATATTCAATTTACTTAAGTATAAATAAGGAGTGACCTTCTATATAAGAAGGGACATTTTCGGAACACAAATAATATTTATATATTTCAATTAAAATGGTTAAAATGCACTTATTAATTAATAGCTCTTAAAAAAATTGTTTTTATTAAAAAAATTGTGTATATTTTAATTATTAAAATATTATGTAATAAATAAAAATAGAAGAGAATTATACTTTTCAAAACATTGAGATTTAATTTCTAATTACATTAAGTCTTTGAATTTTTTATTTTTTCAAAAATTTAGAATCTAAATAATGGAAACAGAACTATCGAAGAAGCCCTCTTTAAAACAAAAATACAAGTTGAACTTTTCAATCAATATGCTTAAAATCTACCCAACAAAATTGTAATTCCAAAAACAATTTAGTTTAATCTTTTATCATGGGGATCTAATTACCAAGTTAAAATATAAAATGAATGATTTTGTTTTTTTCCAAACAGAAGTATACACATTCGTGTGGTCAAAATGTATTTGTCGGTGAGCTACCATGGAGTTGGTACAACACTCATATCAGTGTTAATGATATATACTCTTGATTTTTCCAAAACACGTGGCAACTACTTTATAAGAATAGGTCCCAGGGAGCAGTTGTGACGGCTCCATTTAACTATTTGGAAATAGGCTCTTTTAGTCTTTTTCATATTTGTACTAAAATTTTTAGAGTCATAAATAAATGTTTGGAATAGTTGTTTCTCCTTCATGAAGTGTCAAAATTTGTCAAATCTTATAACATTATTTTTGGTTTCTTGGAATTATTTGTTGGAAAATTTCTATCAAAAAATTGTTTATTGAAAATATTTTACACTTTCTTCCCTGCTATCTATTAATAAGAGAGTTACGTCTACTAGCAATTGCAAATGAGTTGCAAGTTACGCCGGAGAGGGCTTCAATTTTATGTGTATAATTTTATTCAAAGAACAATTCTAGTGTAAAGATAAAGAAGGGTCAGTTCTTCTGTCGGCCAGCTATGGCTGCCAGTGACGTAAAATAAAAAACAGAACCATGAGTTAACACCACGGTCACTCATGATGTCATTTAAAGGATGTGGAGCAATTGCAAATGAGTTGCAAGTTATGTCGGAGAGGGCTTCAATTTTATGTGTATAATTTTACTCAAAGAACAATTCCAGTGTAAAGATAAAGAAGGGAAAGGTGTAGAGAGTCGGTTCTTCTGTCGGCCAGCTATGGCTGCCAGTGAAGTAAAATAAAAAACAGAACCATGAGTTAACACCGTGGTCACTCATGGTGTCATTTAAATGATATGGAGTCAAAGAATAGTAAATATCTATGACTTACAAAAATATCTAAAATCCGGCAACCTGTAAAGTTAAGCCACCGGAATTTGACACTTTCCAGCAATGCCTTCTTCAAAGTAAACGCCTCCGGCGAATTATGACATTATTCTAAATGGTACATGGATCGTGATATAGTAGACTTTATATGTTACTGACAACTGTGATTTAGTGAGTATTTTTGGAATCATAGAAATAATTATAAGATGCACTCAAGAGACATATTTCACTTGGAGTAGTACGACATGTATTTAGACTCAATCATACATAAAATACATAAATCTTGACATTGTAAAACCAAAATTTTTAAATTGAAGGGATTTTTTTTTAATTTTAATTTTAAAAAAATAGAGTGATCAAAACACACTTATGCCATGTTATATGTGAATCTATGTTATCACAAGTACTTCCAATTATTGTCAGAGCTACAACAAAATTACTCAAGAATAATGTTTTGTTTAATTGATCCATACGGTCCACATAATACAATTATATAGGAATATAATTTCCTAATAAATAGGAAACATAAACAAACAATTCTTCAAATGTGTATGAGTTGTTTTAATAACTCAACAAATATTCAACCATCCAAACTATTACGTAAGTTGTTAAAACAACATACAATAGATTTTACTATTCACTCATTCATTATTTTAATTCTTGAAATAATATGTGAGCACTACATTAGTTATTTCCTAACATTCCCCCCTTAGTGCGAACATGGGAGAAAAATAATTGCACTTCCTTCACAGCTTGTCACCCCTGCGTGCTCATGATCTTGACACATTGATGGTTTTAAAAAGGTTGACCAACAACCTCAGTGTGAACCCCTGCTCATCCAATATAAACCCATGTTCATCAAATATGAACCCATGTCCAAGGTATGAACCTCTATTCATCATTTTCAAGTATCATGATGTTGCTTTTTCCTTGTGCTTTCATCTTTCCACCATATTTTCACATCAAGAAAGTACATAGGAATCTACTCACTTCATTACAACATGAACATAGTATAAACTAAATACGAACAATGACAGGTACTTTGTAAGTGAAGCATACCACAACTCACACAATTGAAACTAGAATTCTAAAACCATAGCAGAATGTAAAATACACACCACAAGAATGATGTCATAGCTGCTATGCAGCCCCGTCGTTGGTGATTGACGAGAGATCGTTGATTGATATCCAACCTCTTGTGCCTCTGTCCCAGTTTCTCGTTGCTTACTCAATTGGTGAATATTTGAAGCTCATTTGTTTCCACATTGTGATTAATCTTTTCTTCCTTCCCGCAATGTGAAACACTTTATTTTTTGGACGTCAGTTTCAACCGAAAATGCGTTCATGAGACAAAATTTTTTTGACACTTTTTACAAACTTTTAACAATACAAAAAACAAGATAATGACTATGGCACTTACAATATAACATTGCCACATAACATTAGTTTCAACTAAAAATACACTTTACGAACAATTATTTTTACATGAAAAAAGTACAAGACTTTTGACTAAAACCGACTAATACAAACAAATAACAATAACAAAAGACATTTTAAAATTAATAACACTTATTACTTTTAAAAGACTATTGATTATTGACACATGACTATTTTAACAATGACATGACCATATACAATACAAACTCTTTGCTACTGACACATTAGTGACTATGATTAACCAAATGAACGCATTGTTTACAATGACATTAATACTAATATGACACGAGACTACTAAATGGTGAATTATTCATTAGTAACCAAAACAAAACCCTAAAGAATATCTCTAACATAACTTCTAGTTCAAATGACTAATAGAAACAACACACCTTTTCCTTCTTTGTAACCAATGCACACAGATATAACAGATCATGGCCTACACATGTTTAGCTTGATCGATGACCATTTAGCCTGCTCCTATGTTCACACATGTCCTTTTCTTAAATTTTGGTTTGGACGTGGCAGATTGTTGTACATACAGACACTAGAAAATAAACCCCTACACTTTGTAAATTACATTGAGAGGTGTCCCTCTACCTAAATATAGTTTTAATAAATACATATGGTACATAAAATGATGTTTTTTCGTATATATATATATGGTTATAAGAAGGAAAAGGTGTGCATTGGTTATAATGATTCAAATCCATGACCTAGTGTTTATTCTGACTAAGTTATATAGTAATAAATTAAAAATATATATTAAAATGCCTCCTACAGAAATTTCTTTTTAACTGACGTGATGTATATATAACGTGTATGGGACTCACATACATAAATGCTTTGAATCAAATTAATTGTTGTGATGATTTTTCCAAAATACAATTAACCTTTAAACTTTACAATTAAAACAGTCAAAATCAAATCAAAGGATTTTGGAACATTTGAATTTTTGAAGAGATAAGTACTTCAATGCCACGTCAATACCTTTGGAGACCCGTCTCTAATTTAATTAATTAATGCTGCCTCGAGAACCCAAACAATCTACTTTACAAAGTACATTACGGGTAGAAGGGCTGACAGGTTAGAAGTTAGCAATGAGCACCACTTCAAAATATATATGGAACCACATTTCACCTCCGGAGTTAAATTTGACGGTTTTAGGTGTTTTTCCTGATTTTAATTATAAAATATGTAAAACATCACCATATGTTTTATATAAATTATATCAATATATTAAAATTAGTTATAAATATAAATTTGTAGTGTTTAAATAACATTATTTTTATTTAAATATTGTTTGACAGATCAATATTTTTTTATTTATTATTTTCATTCAAAGATATGGTACGTTTTTGTAGACACAAAATCACGTATTTTGGGTAATTCATATGGTTGCTAAGTAAGAAAAATACTTATTAACCCCTCTTTTTGGCCATCTTTCATTGCTTTTTGTTGCTATTTTCGGTCTTGCACCTTTACTGGCCCAACTTGTCTTTTCATACTTCAGTTTTACCCTTTCTGGACTTAGGCGCCCAGCCAGGACACTCGAGTCAAGCGCCCTCGTCCCCTTTGGGTGCCCCAGTCCTCTTTGTGATTTACTCACACTTTTTGGGTCCTTTCTAGTCGTTTAAACATCTTATCTTTTTGGTAGTCGACCTTTTCGGGGTTAATTACAAAATTCAAGCAAAGGAATCATATAAATATAAAGTTATGTGATCATAATTAGGGACCAAGTACTAAACACTACTTATCACCACCTAAGGTTGCATCCACCAAAACATCTATAGCTCTATTTACATCCATCTAGCTAAAACACAAGGGACAAAGACTGGTTCATCAGCATCACACGTCATAGGAGGGGAGTCTATTGTTTCCATGCACACATTATTTACATTCTACATCTAGCTACTTGCTCGTTACTTCAAGTGTGACATGCACAAGAGCAACCTAGGGCACAATTCCACACACACACAAAACTACATTGGGTTTGAGATGTAGTGCAACGCTCAATCATAAGTCCATCATTTTGGCAACTGAGGACAGTCTAACCCCTTCATTTGCATTTTTGTTTAGGGTTTTGATACTTTGTTTAGGGTTTTGCAGGTAATTAATTCATTGCAGGTTTACAACGACCACAACGATCCAAGTGCGAGATACATGCGACAAGAAGTGAACAAGTGCGAAGCTGTAACAACCATATTGGAACTAGGTTCCAACCATTTCTGCAGATGAAGGCGCTCGTAACTCAGAATAGAGCGCCCCAGGCCCCCCCATCCTTCTCCACGTGCCCTAGTTTAGGCAAATGTGTTAGATCTGCAAATTTCCAAGCTTCTGTGTGACAGTTCTCCACTCTTGTCTAGCTGGCCTCCACTACGACACAGTCCAACAAGCTCTTTGAATCAACTAAGGCTCTTCTAACCTTCTTTGCATTTAGGGTTTCATATTTTTTATTGCTTAGTTACTTGGGTGTACTTTCCATATTTCATTATTATTTATTTACTGCAAACTTGCATTAGATTAGGCTATTATTTTACATTTTAGCATTTAATCATCTTGGTGAACCCCACTCGTGATCGATCATTTGGATCCTTATTTGGCACATCATCTTTTCTATCATCGCTCCTAAATTTGCTCAAATTTCTTTGTCTGATTTACTTAAAATACATCATAAGTGCCCAGTTGTTATGTAAAAAGCCTTAGACATTGTATGATGGAAAAGTGACATGTAAACATGGGAATCTACAAGTACCTCTTCCTCGTAACTAACCTCCCGAGGTCGTGTCGAGACAGCCGGTGACTGTTGATTGCGAATGGATGCAGACAAGCTAATCAGGTAATCTTATATCCTCAATACGCAATAATGGAATCTGCGAATCTAAGGCAAAGAAGGCCTTCCTAACCTGAATTGGCGTAATGGTTCATTCGAATATAATGGCTGTTCAGAGGCTCCAATCAATGTCGAGCTCTGCCGAGATCCTATTTCTTGGCTGTTGGATACGTGGGAAGTGACCTGTGGGAGCTTTGTATATATCTCCAGACAAGGTCATGAAAAATAGTGATAGGTGGTTTAATGGATTTGTAGTGAACTATGGGTGGTTTTTTGGTCTAGCCCAGAAAATATTAGATTGATTGGCTTCTATGTTTAATACGGAGAACTGTACTATAATATCTGGCGGGAGTGGTGAGGATCTAAATACCAGCATTCGTAAGCCGGTGTCAATGCTTAACTGATTTATAGGCCCGTTGGGTTGTGGGATTTGGGGATCACAACCATGAGTTCGTGGTTGTTGTGGACCTGTTATGGTCATGTGAAGAATCAATCCCTTCTTCCAACTATCCAGTAATCGTATGCCTTTTTAGCCTCTACGTTTAGAACTAGAAGTTGTATGATTTTCTCAGAGTACCTAACATGTGTTATGGCAACTTGAATGCGTAAGCTAGTATCTATGTCAACGAGGAGGTCTCCTACATCAGGTTGTGGAACCAAAGGATCACAACCAAATGTTTGCTCTCTTTCGAATCCTTGCACAATCATTCAGATGTTTTATCAAGGCATTTTATAGTTAGGATGGTTTGACCAAAATGTGTAAGCTTTGTCGTCTTCGATATTTAATCCTCTCAGTTGTTCACTAATTGCTTGTAAGTTTGTTGTTGCTCGAAAGACCTGTATCCTAAGGTCCTGATCTATATCAGCTAATGTCGTGGGTAGATTTGGCTGAGGCACTATGGGTTCAAATATATATTCTCTAAGCTCTCTAGGTCTTGTGATTGTCATACAAAATGATTCAAATTTTAACCAACTTTAATAAACTGATTATGAAAGAAGTATTTACACTATGCAAGCATTCTTCTATTTTGGTATTTTCAATGACGCATTTCAATGAAATTGAAGAGCAACTACTCTAGTATATTTATAAAATGGACAGCTAATTTGGTAACAGAATAAAAACAAGCAAAGTAGCCTGGTATGGCTATTTGCCTGTGCAGTTGTGATTTTATCCTAAATATCTATGCAACTAAATATATTAAATTGAAAGGCTCTCGATCCTACCTCAGAAGTGAGGAATGAATCACAATTTCTTAGAAACTATCAATCCCCACAGCTTCCCCGGTGATATTGAGAGTGAACTTTTAACTGAAATGAAATAATTCACTACTCTATTTGATATGTCGTAACTAGAACTTTGATAGCTCAAACCTGGCATTCACAGAACAGTGGTAAATCTAGTTGTGTGTGATTTTGTCCCCTCAGTGTGATCTCCTCGTTCCTTCGTGTCCTTGTGAATCCAGAAAGTGTGTATATGATAGTATCAACAAAAGATGGTATTCGAACAATGACAACTTTGGATATAGACCGAATACAATGCGAGTAGGAGAGAGATAACGCAAGTGAACAGAGCTTGACTATGCAATTCCTAGCGAGATTTATTGCAGGAATAAAACACAAGTGTACCGAGAGTTTCAGAAACTATCCTTGTGACAAAACAAAACATGTAACTTTAATGGATTCTAGTCTAGAAATGAAGTTATTCTATGCTAAACTAACTGTATGGAGCAGCAATGGAACATGACTAAAGTAAGAAGATCAAATGACCTCTAAAAGACCAACAATGGAGGCAAAACATGAAACTAATAGAATTCTAAGCAAGAAATTGAAAGACTGAATAAGAGAACTTAGAAGATGAGGGGCCATTTGCTTGAAAAGAAGTTGGCTATTTATAACCAATGCATTTACTAGAGGGTAACTCCCATTCGAACTCTTTTACTATAAACAAATGGAAAAACACTATTACTAGGGAACCAAAAACATTAATGCAAGCCAAAGTGGTTGAAGAAAGCCTGTAAATTTGAAGATTTACGTTTGACGTCATCATTGGAAGAATCTGGAAAATGCGAACAAAACCGCCGCCTTGTGCAGGGCGGCGGTTTCGTCACTGAAGCCTAAAATGCAAGAAAATAGGGGGGAAAAGGGAAAAACAAAGCATGTAGAGGCTGAGCGGGGCATACGGGATACAACCGTATACTTGACAAGCCTTTCTAGATTCCAAACACCTTGCAAGGAGACCCGTATCATCATTAGGGTATGTGTAACATCGTTCCGGCGGTGCAGTACCCTATAATTTCGGGTACGTACAGACACCATATATCTTCCTAAAGATACCCTGCCACACGAAATAAGTCTTATTTTCGAGTGTCTATCTGATGACCCTAGCCTTCATGATCCTCCATCTACTCAACCCATGTTAAAGTCAATTCAAGCTTTGCATTCTTTATTTCAAGAAAAAATTAAGGCTATGGAATCCATAATTACATCTCTCAAATATGAAATCCAACATCTTAAGGACGTTTCTCATGGTCATGTTTGTTCTCCTTCTACATCTCATCTTCAGTCTATGTTTACTACATGTGCTCATATTAGTGAGCCTCAAGTCATACCATTACCAGAGCCTCTCACCTTTGATCGCAATATTAAGCAACATAACATTCTTATTGAGCTCCTTAGTCATCAATTGATCCATTTACTGTCTATTCATTACTATCATCCTTATTGGCTAGTAAAATATCATGGTCGTCTATATTGCAATTATCATTGAATCAAAGGACATATTGACAATGATTACTACACTTTACAATGAAGAATCAAACATCTTGAGCGTCAGGGTTTTCTCTCATTTGCTACACAACATTCTAATACATACCCATCTCTAAATGATAAATCTCACTGGGTTCCTAAATTTGATTCATCTATGTCTGATGAGCATCATGCCACCATTACTCAGGTTCCTTCTAGAATAAGTCAAGCACCTCCTAAGCAACCACCTCTCAAAATAAATCCACCTTCTCCTATCAAATCTTCTACATCATCATCTATACCACCAAAGCTACCACCATTCAATATTTCTCCACATCCTACTCCACTTTCATTTCCAATTCATTTTGTCAAAACAACTGCTCCTTCTACTGATGGTCAAGGAACATTTCAAACTTTTCCACCATCACATGGTCCTAATGTTGCTTCCACCACTACACAACTGCTTAATCTTTGGTAGGTGACTTTTCTCACCTCATTACCCAATGACACACTCTTGTGCTTCGGTTCACACTTGACTATTGAGGGCATCCTATACACATTGACCTCACATACTGCATAATATATGATACACATTACGCATCTTCACATTTTATATCCTACATTTTACATCTTACATCTTTGTGCTTCATGCATCATACACATTCTATACTTATATCATTAACACATCTTGTATTAAATACTATACAGCACTACACATCATACATCACATTACATTTTCTCGTCACCACATCTATTACACATATATTTACACATTTTACTCTTCTACATATACGTGTTGCACTCACTACCCTATGACACACTCTAGTCTCACAGTCCATACTAGACCGTTGAGGGTATACATCACAAAAGAACCACATCACACTCCTGCATTCAACCATTCCATCCTTTTCTCATTTGACATTCCTAGATTAGTGATATACGCTATAAGCTACATCACCACTTCCGCTTGCATCCTTCAGTGATATAAGCTATAGGATACATCATCACTTCCTCTAGCATCATCTAGTGATACATGCTTTAAGTTAAATCATCACTTCTTATACTCATCTTGTGATATACGCTTTAGGCTAAATCATCACTTCTTCTACTCATCTTGTGATATACACTTTAGGATAAATCATCACGCATCTTCACACCTCATCTCTATGTCGCATATCATCATTACACATTCATTAAATACTTGTTCATTATATAAAACATATAGTTTAACCATTTCTCGATGACGCACTGTTGTTTACGGTTCATTATTGACTGTTGAGGGGCATAAACAAACAAACCTCACTACATACAATGTCATTCACTTAGGGGGCACACGGCTCCTAACATTCAATTTGCATTCCATTACATCCATCCGCAACATATTGCATATCTTAGTTGCATTTACTCTTTCTTTTACTCACTTGTACATGTTCATCTTATTACACATGCTAGATAGATATCTTGTATGTTGTCTGTACGATGGAAAAGTGACATGCAAGCATGGGAATCTACAAATAACTCTTCCTCGTACCCGACCTCCCGAGGTCATGCTGAGATGGCTGGTGAATGTGGAATATATGTGGATGTAGACAAACTAGTTGGGTAATCTTATATCCTCAATACACAATAATGGAATCTGCAGATCTAAGGCGAAGAAGGCCCTCCTAACCTGAATTGGTGTAATGGTTTGTTCAGATATAATAGTTGTTCAGAGGCTCCAATCAATGTCGAGCTCTGCCGAGATCCTGTTTATTGGTTGTTGGATACGTGGGAAGTGACCTGTGGGAGCTTCGTATATATTTCCAGACAAGGTCATGAAAAATGGTGATAGGAGGTGTAGTGGATTTTTAGTGAACTATGGGTGATTTTCTGGTCTAGTCCAGAAAATATTAGATTGATTGGCTTCTATATTTAATACGGAGAATTGCGTTATGATATCCGGTGGGAGTGGTGAGGATCTAAATACCAGCATTCGTAAACCGGTGTCAATACTTAACTGATTTGCAGGCCCGTTGGGTTGTGGGACTTGGGGATCACAACCGTGAGTTCGTGGTTGTTGTGGACCTGTTATGGTCATGTGAAGAATCAATCCCTTCTTCTGACTATCCAATGGTCATAAGCCTTTTCAGCTTCTATGTTTAGTACCAGGAGTTGTGCAATCTTTTCAGAATACCTTACGAGGGTTCTGGCAACTTGTATATGTAACCCTGTGTCTATGTCGATAAAGAGGTCTCATGCATCTAGCTGCGGGACTAATGGATCACAGCCAAATATTTGTTCTCTTTCGGGTTCTTGTATGGTCATACGGATATCCTATCAGGGCAGTCTATAGTTAGGATGATTCGACTAGAATATGTATGCCTTGTCGTCTTTGATATTTAACCTTCTCAATTGTTCACAAATTACTTGTAGGTTTTTCGTTGCTCGAAAGACCTGTATTCTAAGGTCTTGATCTATATCAGCTAGTGTTGTGGGTAGATTTGGTTGAGGCACTATTGGTTCAAATATGTATTCTCTAGGCTCTCTAGGTCCTGTGATTGTCATGTAAAATGATTCAACTTTTAACTAAAATTAATAAACTAATTATGAAAGATGTATCTATACTATGCATGTATTCTTTTATTTTTGTATTTTCGATGAAGTATTTTAACGAAATTAAAGAGCAGCTATTCTAATATATTTAGAAAATGGACAACTAATCTAGTAACAGAATTAAAACAAACAAAATAGCCTAGTGTGGCTATTTGCCTGTGCAGTTGTGAATTTATCCTAAATATTTAAGCAACTAATTGTTTTAAATTGAAATACTCTCGATCCTACCTCAGAAGTGAGGAATGAATCATGGTTTCTCAGAAACTATCAATCCCCACAACTTCCCTGGCGATATTGAGAGTGAGCTTTTGACTGAAATAAAATAATTCACTACTCTATTTGATACGTTGTAACTAGAACTTTGATAGCTCAAACCTGGCGTTTACAGAACAGTGGTAAATCCAGTTGTGTGTGACTTTGTCCCCTCAGTGTGATCTCCTCATTTCCTTCGTGTTCTCTTGAATCCAGAAAAGCATGTATATGATAGTATCAACAGAATAAGGAACTTGAACAATGGCAACTTTTGGATATAGACCGAATACAATGCGAGTAAGAGAGAGATAGTGCAAGTGAACAGAGCTTGACTATGCAATTCCTAGCGGGATTTATTGTGGGAATACAACACAAATGTGCCGAGAGTTTTAGAAGCTATCTTTTGTGACTAAACAAAACCTGCAACTTTAAATCAATTCCAATCTAAGAATGAAACTATCTTATTTTAAACTGACTTGTATGGAACAATAATGAAGCAAGAATGAAACAAGAAGATTGAATGACCCCTAAACAACAAAGAAAGACCAACAATGGATGCAAAACATGAAACTAATAGAATTCTAAGCAAGAAACTCAAAGACTGAATGATTAAACAGAGAAGGAGAGGGGCCATTTGTTTGAAAACAAGCTGGCTATTTATAGCAAATGCATTCACTAGAAGGTAACTTGGAATTGAACTCTTTTACCATTAAACAAAGTGAAAACACTATTCATAGGGTGGCCAAAACATAAATGCAAAGAAAAGTAGCTGAAGAATGCGGGTAGAAATTGAAGATTTACATTTGACGTGATCGTCAGAACTTTCTGGAAAATGCGAACAGGACCGCCGCCCTGTGCAGGGCGGCGGTTACGGGACCACCGCCCTATCCTGGGTGGTGGTCACGGGACCGCCGCCCAGGCAGGTGGCGGTCTCGTCACTGAAGACCAAAATGCAAGGAAAAAGGGGGGCAGAGGGAAAAACAAAGCATGTGGAGGCCGAGTGAGGCATGTGGGATACAAACGTATACTTGGCGAGCTTTTCTGGATTCCGAACACCTTGCAAGGAGACCTGTATCATCATTGGGGTATGTGTAACATCTTTCTAGCAGTGCAGTACCCTACAATTTTGGGTACGTACATATTGCCCCCTCAGAGAAGCATCTTAGCCATGAAGAGGCATAAAACGGTGGATCCGAGTATGGCGGTCCCGAAATGGGGAGTTAGGAGTTATACCCGACACACCCGTGTGTTGGAAAGTCGCCATCCAAAATCCCGCTATCTGCAAAATGAAAAAGGGGACTCAAGTGCAGCTAGATAAAACAATTTGAGAAATAAGACTAAATTGATATGAAATGAGGACTTACCATCTACGCGGGGTTTAGAACTTACCTCTGTCGACGCTCCGACCCTGCGAAAGACATTCAAAATCAATTGTAAAAGGCTATATATATAAAACGAACTCATTTCACTATTCATTTACACGGATTGATTTGATAGTTTTTGAGCTCTGGGACCCACGGTGATGGTTTTTGATGAGAGTATAGTCAAAACGTTCATGGTGGTAACGTGATCATGCCTCCGAGAGTGGAACATCAGCCTGCGAAGTCTCAGGTTAGTTCTCCTTAATTTATTGTTTTTAAACCTAAAATGTAGAAATGATAAAATCTTTGTCTTGGGGGGGGGGGTATTTTTGAAAATACTAGTTTTAAATGAGTCTCTAGGGGGGGTGCCCATAGGGTAGGTCCTTATTTTAGTTAAAATGGTGTCTTTTGCTTGTTTTTAGGCATTTTTAGGGCTTCTGAGCCATTTGCGGGTTCGGGACAGGACCACCACCCTGTACAGGGTGGTGGCGGGGTTAGAAGGTGGTGGTTACCCTGCTCTGCACAGGGTGGTGGTTCGCAACAGAAAGCAAAAAACAATGCTTTGCTTACTTATTTTTGTATTTTTAGCACTTTTACATGTTTTTGATAGTTTTTCCAATTGGATTTTGATACTAACTTACTCCTTTTTTGTGTTTTTGGGTGTATGCAAAGAAGGAGGAATACATTAGATGGAGCTGAGAGAGGGAGTGTGATTGGCTCCCAGCAGTGTTAGAGGCACTCACTCAGGCAGAGTGAGATACTCTTCAGAGGGCTGGCATTTGGAGGATTGCACAGGTCCCTCATGTTGCACCTGCTAGTCACATACTATGTGACTTATTTTCATACTGGGATGTGGATCAGAACACCTTCTGATTGCCAGGAGTTAGGGGTGAGTGGACCATCACCCTGGAGGATGTTTACCGTATACTGGGGATTCCGATCCTTGGGAGGTGGCTGTCTCTTAAGACAACAGTATCGAGATCTCAGGTGGTTCAGTGGGCCACTTATATGGGGGATGTTGTTGTTTCGATGGGGTCGAAGAAGGGGGTGAGGGTCCGCTCCATTGTTGAGTCAGACATTCCTGTGCTCCGCAAGGCTATTATGGGCATCCTTGCTTCGAGATTGATTGGGGACAAGGGAGGGGACACCCTCTTATATTGTTGGGCCCCCATCATTGCACAGATTGAGGGCCATGGACGTGTTTACGCTTGGGGAGCAGACATCCTTGGGACCACCTACCATGATTTGTACAGGGTGGTCTGACTACAGGGACAGTCACTGAGCCACCCCACTCTTGTCATGAGTTGGGTGTATGAGCATATCACTTCGTATGGGAGAGGTGTAGAGGCAGAGGATCCTGGGGCTGTCAGGGCAGTGAGGTGGACAGGGATGACTGTTCTTAGAGTGCCTCACCAGCCAGTGGCCTCTTTGACCACTGCAGACATGGAGGCCACTCCTTATCAGGCCATGGCAGGGTTATGGGGAGAGGAGACTGTCACATTGATTGCTTGTCAGACTACCAGTCAGCTGATAGACAGGGTGGGGAAGTTGGAGATCCACCCCTTTGACAGAGTACCACAGCAGTTCGGCCTCCCATACATTGACATGTTTCCTCCAGCGGGGCCAGTGTATAGATCTGTTCGTGAGGCTCGGGGAGGTCCTAGAGGTCGGGGTTGGACTACTGTTACTCCTGGTGTCCCCATCGCGGCTAGGAGGGTGGTACGTGCTTGAGGGGTAGCCAGTGCTCCTCGGGCACCTTTACTTCAGATTGCCACCAGTCCTACCCATAGCAGTGATGAGCCTATTGACGTGGACTCTGAGTCTGAGGAGTTCACTGGGGGAGAGACAGAGGAGGAGACAGAGGAGATGGAGATCAGAGGGATGGGTGGGGAGGATGATAGTGATTCCAAGTGGCATGACACTCAGGATATCCTACGGGCTGAGAGGGCAGAGCGGAGCGCAGAGAGGGTGACTCTGATCTCAGAGGAGTTGTCCTCTCAGGATTTAGGGGGAGATGGCGAGTCTGTCACAGCTGTCACATTGCTCCAGATGTGGGAGAGGGATGCCAGTCAGCGGCGTCATCAGTGGTAGGTGCGGATCCTAGAGACCCTTCCTGGAGGCCTAGAGATCTGAGTGAGTTGCCACTCTTCTCTTGACTTTGTTTTAGTTAGAATTGTCTTAGTTGTTATTTCCTTTTGTTTCGTTTATTCTTGGTTTTATTTTTGATCATTTTCTAACTTGTTTTCTCCTTTATTTGCAGTGACTGCTGATGAGTGGCGAGACTTGATTCACCGAGTATGCATAGATACCTTGTTACTCCCCTCAGAGAAGACTCGTGCTGAGCTTTCTGAGGATGTGGGAGAGCCTTCAGCAGCTGGTAGGCATACCGATGTTTTTTCCCCTGTCTGGCAGGTGGCAAGGATCATGACTTCTCTCCATGCTGAGGTAGCTAGATATAGGATGGCCGAGCGCTTGATGAGGAGGAGTCATTCTCATAGTGAGACGGTAGCTACTGGCCGTGACCGCGAGCCCTCAGTGCATTTGGAGCGCCGGCGTAGCCGGAGTCCTAGACGTGGTCGTGTGCCCTCTGAGGGATCCCATAGGGGTTGAGAGGCCATTTTTGTAGTGTTTTGTCAGATATTTATATGAGTGTTTTTGTACTTTTCGGGCTCATTGAGCATTTTGACCATGCTTAGTGCATGATGGCATTGTATATAAAACTTGATTTATATATATATATATATATATATATATATATATCTTTTTGGATCTAGACTTTTGGTGCCTAGAATTTTGTGACTTGTTTCCACATGTATACTAGATGTTTTTAGAGTATTTGTTTTCATGCTTTTTCAGAATGTTTGCAATGGATGACAAATAATAGTAAACAGAATGTTTTACTTTGTACGCTTTTGTAATGATGATATGAGATGATACAAACATATGGTAGTACTGAACTTTGAATTCTTTGGGCAATGTTTGTAATTTCTTTTTATGTTGGAAAAATGTGATGAATGTATAGTGATAAAGAGATGAATTTTCCCCATTCCCAACTCCACGCAACCAGTAAGATGCGAGGGCTCTACACCAAGAGTTGGGAAGGGCACAAATTGTATGAGTTTGACTGAATGGAATGATAAGAGACAGAAAAACCAGTATCAGAAACCAAACTTAGACCTACACACTTACCCTACTCAAAACTACCACCAAGCTCAGCAGGTCACTTATTTTCCAGTTTATCTAGACTTAGATTCATAAATGGCAACCTGGTTGACAAAATCTGGTTTTGAGGATTTGATCTCTTTGGAATTTGGACATTTGTTTTCTCTTAATATAATTTGATTTGTGCTTTTTGCATACCAAGATTTGTTAATTTGTGTGAATGGACCCCCCACACCCTGCCTCATGCCACTAGTAAGAAGCATGGGTTTGTCACCAAAGGTGGGATATAGGCGAGTAAGGGCACTTCTTTCCTTTCCCAACCTCACACCACCAGTAAGAGATGCGGGCTTATCACCGAAGGTTGGTGGGGCAAAGAAGTGTGTAAAATAAAATATTTTGTTTTCTTGGCACTTTTGATTCCATTTGATTTTGACATTTCTGATCTATGACTTTGGGATATCCTTTCTTTCAAAGAGATTTAAGAGGGATAGATGTGACACCAAGAAGCTTCTAGAACAGACCGTAGGTAAGGACAACTTCACCTAGTAGAAAGAAAGAGAAAAACCAAGTATGCAGGCCTTGGTATGGTTTTCGTCAATACTTGTCTGTCAAGCTTGATGAGAAGATTTGAAATTACTTGATGATGTTTGAGGAGATGTGATTTGAATGCTTTTGCCAATACTTTCAGAAATTTGTAATAGATTGCTTAAGAGTAAGTTCCTGGACTACAATTTTTACGAAATGAGTGGACAAAATGAAACAACTAAATGACTAATGCAATGTAGGTAGCCATAATGTACAAGTGGTGATTCTGATGTCTCATGCGTAAAACCGTTTAAGATGCAAGGAATTGACAGTTTCATTGAATTCCTCACCTTCTAGTGTGCATAAGAGATATGCACCATTTCCATAGTCTTTCATGACTCGGTATGGGCCCAACCACTTGGGCCGGAACTTCCTTCCTTCGTTGGTTTTCTTATCGATCTGGCTGTCTAGTCTTAGAACTAGATCTCCCTCATATATTTCTTGCTCATAGATTTTTTTGTTATACTGCCGGCACATCCGGTCAGCATAGGCTCTGTGCCATTGTTCGGTGTTTAGCCTGGCCTCGTCAAGGCTTTCTAGTTGAGAGAGGCATGCCTCCCTATAAGCTTCTTCATCCAAAATCCCTTGTAATGAGATGCAGAGACTGGGTATTTCAACCTCAAGTGGGAGAACTGCTTCTGCCCCGAATACCAGTGAGAAAGGGGTTGCTCCTATTGGTGTTCTTATTGAGGTTCGATGGGCCCACAAGGCCGGATATAGTTTTAAATGCCAATCTCACTTGTTCTCCTTGACTGTTTTGAGGAGAATAGCCTTTAATGTTTTGTTTGTCGCTTCGGCTTGCCCATTGGCTTGAGGGTAGTAAAGAGAGGTCGTGTGATGGTTTATTTTGAATTTGCTACATAACTCATGGACCTCATCATTTTTAAAGGATGTGCCATTATCAGAGATAATGACTTGTGGGACACCATACCTGCAAATGATTTGGTTTAGAATGAATTTGGCAATTACCAAACCTGGTACGGTGGTGAGGGGCATGGCCTCTACCCACTTGGTAAAATATTTTGTGGCTGTAATTATAAAGTTATGGCCATTGGTTGATGAGGGAGAGAATTTCCCTATCAAGTCTAGACCCCATGTGGAAAAGGGCCACGGGGTCGCTATTGGTTGCAGGGATTGTGCTGGCATGTGAATCTCGTGAGAGAATTCTTGGCATTTGTGGCACTTACGTACAAACTCTACTACGTCATGTTCGAGAGTGGGCCAAAAATAGCCCATCCGATGTATTTTGTGAGTGGTGGCGTGACCACCGAAGTGGCCTCCACATATCCCACTATGGGATTCATAAAGAATCTTCTTAGATTCTTCTGTGTCGACGCATCTTAGAAGCATGTCGTCGAAGGCTTTACGATAGAGTACCTGTTCTAAAACAACATATTTAGCAGTGATAATACGTAACCGCCTTCTTTGTTGTGATGTGGCACCTTCCGGGTATGTGTGGTCTATGATAAAATTGATGATATCAGTATACCAGGGACATGTAGAGATGGGGGGCCTGGTTTCGATGAAGTATATACACTCATCAGGAAAGTCCAGATTTACCAGATCACCTCCATCTAGTGGATTGTCAGCTAACCAGTCTGCAATGATTTGTCCCTTAACGGATTTTTGGTTTACGAATGTTAACTCAAATTCACCCATTAAGGTTATGAAATGCCCAGCCTTTTTAGATAAAGACCCTTGCAGTGAGGAATGTTCGTAAATGATCTATTTTTACAATGACCCTTGTTTCTTGGTTTAACATGTAATGTCTTAAACGTTTTGTTGCAAAGACTATGGCAAGGCATTCTCTCTCTTCCTGTGTATAACATGTTTCATAATCGAGCAATGTTCGGCTGATGAAATAGACGCACGTTCTCGTTTATCATTGTCTTCTTGAGCCAGCATGCAGGCTAGCGAGACATGAGTGGCTCGTGAGTATAGGATCAAAGGGTGGTCTGGTTTGGGAGGCATTAGTGTGGGTGGAGACAACAAGAAGCGTTTAACTGCTTCGAAGGCCTCGTTGCATTCTTCAGTCCAATCAATGCTATAATCTTTCTTTAATAGATTGTTGATTGGATGAATGGAAAAACTTAAATCTGGGATGAACCTTCGGATTGCACCGAGTTTCCCAAGAAATGACCTGATTCCAGACTCATCCGATGGTGGGATCATTTCGAGAACAACGTAGATTTTGGCTGGATCGACATCAATCCCTCGTGAAGATATAATGTAGCCTAGAAGTTTGCCTCCTGTCACACCAAACACACACTTCTCTGGGTTTAATGTGACACCATATTCAATTAATCGCGAGAGGATGATACAGAGTACTTCTGGATGATCACAACGTTTCTTGGCCTTGGCCAATAAGTCATCCACATAGGATTCCATGATTTTATGGATAAGATCATGGAATATGTATGTCATTTCCCGCTGATATGTAGCACCAGCGTTCTTAAGACCGAATGGCATGACAACGTAGCAATAAGTTCCCCAGGGAGTTATGAATGTAGTTTTGGCTTGATCCTGCTCAGATATTTTAATCTGATTATACCCTGAGAACCCATCCATGAGGGACAATAGTTCAAATCCAGCTGTTGCATCAACAATAACGTCAATGGATGGTAACGGGAAATCATCCTTGGGACAAGCTTTGTTAATATCCTGAAAATCTATGCAAATGTGTATCTTCCCATTCTTTTTGAGAACAGGGACGATATTAGATACCCATTGTGAATAGTCAATGGGTTTGATGAATCCCACTTGGAGAAGTTTTATTACTTCCTCTTTTACCATGAGAGCCACTTTTGGCTTCATTGGTCTTGACTTTTGTTTAATTGGTTTTGCATCTGGTTTAGTGACAAGGTTATGTACCGCGATGTGTGGTGCAATGCCCGTCATTTCTTTATAGTTAAATGTGAAAGCCTTTTGATGTTCTTTGAGGATTTGGGTGTGTATTTCTATCTCCTCTGGAGTTAACGAGGATCCCAACTTCAAAATTTTTGGTTCTTCCTCTGTTCCAATGTTTATGTCAATGGTTTCTTCTATTAAAGAAGCGTTACCTTCTTCAAATTTAGGTGGGGCTGGAGGTAGTTCCAAGCTTTCTCCATCTTCTATCTCGTAGATATCGAGATCCTTCTGTGGAGGAGACTCTACCATGGGATTTCCAAAATAGGAAGAGGAATGTGGTATTAAGGAAAGATCTACCATGCGGTAAGCAAGGTGTAGTTCCGCATAGGCGTTTAGATATTTGAGAGTGACTCTATCATTGTCAAAGTGATCCATGATAGAAAAATCATTCTCAGCTTCTCCATGAGTTAGGAGTGAGTTTGTTGGTATTTTACGCACTAATGGTTTGGTACGAAGTGATACTGTGAAATTTGTATCTTCCAACTCACTGTTCGGAGTGAAACGGGAAGCTGAGGTTGCTATCGAGTCTGCGAGAAGGTTCTGCTCTCGTGGGATTGATTCAATTGATATGAAGTTAAATCCCTTGCTTAGATCTAACACCGTTGTTTTGTATAGTTGTAAATGTTCAGCCCTAGTTTCATATACCTCGGAGACTTGGTTTGCAACTAGTTGCGAGTCTCCTAGCACTCTAATGTCATCGACACCCATTCTTTTGGCTAGGATGAGGCCAAGGAGGAGAGCTTCGTACTCAGCCCTGTTGTTTGTACATTCAAAGTTTAATTTAAAGGTGAAAGGTAGGATCTTTCCCTCAGGTGAAGTAAAGATCACTCCTGCCCCAGCTCCAAAGTGACATCTAGCCCCATCGAAGTGGAGAGTCCAATATTTTCTTGGAAAAATGGATGTTGGGGTATTTTTCATATCTATTTCTTTCGCTTTAGTTACTTATACCATAAAAACTTCATCTGATGGAAGAGAAGCAATTCCCAGGGTGCGTCCCATACCCATAGAATCAAATGGTAGGAGAATAGGTAAGTCTTTCTCTAGCAACTCGACAATTTTTGCGGTAGTCCCTAGTGACACTGTTTCTATAACGTTGGTCTCATTTTTGAGTGTTGGAATGTCTTCGGCTAGATTTGTAATTTCCAATTCTGTGGTGGGTATCAACTTCTCTTTTGGTTTTGAATTAATTGGTTTGATGAGTTGATTTGTTGGGAGTTCAAACTTGGAGTGAACGCCTGGTCTTTTCTTCAAATCAGCTAGGTGTATATCGAAGGGCTTTGGGTCACCTTGTGCCACAAATATTTTCCCTAAGTGTAGAAATCTTATTTCTTGGAATAACGTGGAAGGGATTGCCTTCATGCGGTGTATCCATGGCCGACCGAGGATCATATTATAGTTGGTTTCCCGATCTATAATATAAAAATTGGTGAGGACGGTCTTGGGTCCTAAAGTGACTGGTAATACTATGATTCCAATTGAAGTGGCCTTGGGGCTATCATATCCTCTTAACGTATTTCATGTTGTGGAATAGTTTGTCTCTCCATATCCTAACTTTTGAAGAAAAGTGAAGGGGACTATGTTAACTGCTGCCCCATCGTCAATCATTGCACGTTTAACATAATTATTGTAAACCCATACTTGTAAATGTAAAGTTGGGTCACCTCTTCATGCAATCTCAGCGTCTGTTGGCATTTTTCTTATATCAAATATAAACTCAGTATCCCTATCTGGCTGCCCTGGAGGATAGATGTCAAAGTCTACATGGTTTACTTGCATTTCCAAAGTAGGAGTGATGTTGATTAAATGACCAAGGCCTAATGCTTCTAAGAGGGCAGCCCTGTGGGTGGGAGAGTTTTTTAACAAATCCAAAAAGGAGATGTGAGAGAAGGTTTTAGTTAAGTCATTAATTAAATCATAGGCGCCTATGGGTTTTACCAATGTTTGTTGAATGTTGTCTGGTTCCAATGGATAACTTGGAGTTGGTTGAGAAGAATAATCCCATGTTCTTGTTATGGTTTCTATGGGTAGCTCGGTGTCTAACTCCACCAGACCAACTATCTTAGTTTGGGGTCGAGTTCCTAGTTGGGGTGCAACTGGTGGATTTAATGAAGTTGAGGCTTCATGATCATTGTTTCCTATTATAACACCCTTGTTTGTTCCATTAGGATCTAGCCTGTTATTGTTAGAATGGTTTGGGAGTGGATCATTAAAGATCTTGAGGGGTGCATTTTGAGGGGAAACTACTCCTGTATAAGTGTTTGGCATGGGTACTATAGAATTTGCTAAAAACATATCTATAAAGAGTTGTTTTTGATCTTCTGGAAAATGCTGCATGAATTTATTGTAGTCACGACAAGTCCTAGTATCGTGGCCTTGAATTTTGTGGAAGCCACAATACAAATTGGGATTATAATTTCGAGGCTGTTGATTTAAAACCTGTTGTGGCCCAAAATTCTGATAAGGTTGCTGGTTATTAGAGTTAAAATTTTGAGGCTGTTGCCTTTGGTTTTGACTCTGATATCTAGTTGGGTTTTGATTTGGACCTTGTGTTTGGATTTTTCATTGTCATTGTTGTTGTTGTTGTGGTCGTGGTGGATGATTAAAATCCACTGCGTTGATTGTTGGAGTAAAATTGTTATTTCACTGATTATTAACAGGTGGTGAAATGTTTACAACATTTTCCCTTTTAACTTGGTCAGTTACTCCATCTGTTGTAACTCCGTGGTTCTTGTTAAGGATCTTAGGTCCTTGATTAGCGTTCCTGGTATTAGGATAGGCCGCGGTGTTTTGATTGGGAGTGGTTAATTTCCCATTTGTTCCATATGTCTTACGACCACTATCTATCACTGCTTGGTTGATTCGGAGAGCACTCTCGAGTACTTCATCATAAGTTCTTAGTGGGAACTTCTGGACTTCTTCCTTTATCTCTCTATTGAGAGAATTAAGGAATAAATCACATAGTTCCATTTGATCCATGTTTGGAGCACTTGCTGATGAGTAGAGAACCGTACGCCATCTTTGAATAAAATGAGCAGTGGATTCATTATGTTCTTGTTTAATATGCAAGAATTCCCTGATTCCTGTTCTTAACAATTTGTTCATATCAAAAGCTTTGATGAACTCAGACACGAGTTGTTTAAATGAATGTATCGAGGCTTCAGGTATTCTGTAATACCAATCAAGGGCAATACCTTCTAAGGTTTTAGGGAATATCTTAGCAACAACCCCATCCCAAGGGAGTAATTCCCGTATGGCTGTGGCATAGGCCTTAATGTGTGCATTTGGATCACCTTCCCCTTTATATTTGGGTAAATCGGGAAGAGGTCTTGGAAGCATAACACTTCGTATGGTGAAGTCTAGGGGCTCTTTTAAATATTCTGAATAAGTCCCTACCGCATAGGCCTCGACCATCGATGGTGCTTGCTGAGGGGGTGGAGGTGGAAAGGGTTGTTGATATGGCATAGCATATGTGTTTGTAGGGACATAGGGGAATCCCTGTGGTTGAACGAACATCCCGGGAGAAGAGAACATGTCTCCTTGTGGTGACTTTGAATAAATGTTTAAGTAAGGAGGAGCATTGTTCTGGTATGGGTTGTTTGGTGCCAAGCTGGGAGGTGTCATGTTTTCAACTGGAGCGGCGTTTGAAAACGTGGTCCTAGTTGGTGTTTGTTGTGGGTAATTATAAGGATTTTGAGGAGGCATGCCTAACGTGCCTGTTCCTGTAAGGAGGTCAACCTGACTGGGGTGATGTGGAGGGTTGGGGATTCCTGCTTGCCCAAAATATGAATTTTGGTTTGCTTGAGCAAGTTCTAGCCCTCTAACCTTTTCAACTAAGGCTGAAATGACCTCTATTGGTGAAGACACAATGTTTTTCCTTAATGGCGTTTGTTGTATACCTTGAGGTTGTAAAGGGGTATGATACCCTGCTATGAATTGATCATTACCCTGCCAAGCTTCACCGAGGGAATTTCCCATAGGTGGAGGAATGGGGGTGTTTTCTTGGAATAGGGTATCAGATTGTATTTGTAAACTCCCTATAGGTGGATACATGTTTTGGAAGCGTTGTTCACTTCTAGCATAGCGTGCTAAGTACTCCTCATCCAAAAATGGGAGTGGATCTGACTGTCTACTGATCTGTGGTCTGAACAAGACCTGAGGAGATGAAGTGGATTCTCCAGTAAACGTCATATTATTAGACCCTGAGGGCTCTGGATGTTGTGTTTGTGCAAGCTGATCAAACTCCTCAATTCGGAATGAAGAACTGGAGCTAGTTCTTTGAGGGGGAGTTTGAGATGACAAGTAATTACTTGAATAGTTATCAGCCCATGCAGAAAGTGAGGGTGATGGTTGTCTACTTGTTTGACTATAACTTGCTTCAAGACCTGAGAGAGGTCTACCATATGCGTCGTATCCCGACATATTCAGGGGGTATATGAATACCCGCAGAATAATGGGAAAGAGCGAAGGTGGATGAAAGAAATGAAAATAAAAGGGGAATATTTGGTGTGTTTCACGTCGGGTTCACCAGTTTTGTACGATGGAAAAGTGACATGCGAGCATGGGAATCTACAAGTAACTCTTCCTCGTACCCGACCTCCTGAGGTTGTGCCAAGATGGCCGGTGAATGTGGAATATATGTGGATGTAGACAAACTAGTTGGGTAATCTTATATCCTCAATACGCAATAATGGAATCTACAGATCTAAGGCAAAGAAGGCCCTCCTAACCTGAATTGGTGTAATGGTTTGTTTGGATATAATAGCTGTTCGGAGGCTCCAATCAATGTCGAGCTCTACCGAGATCCTGTTTATTGGTTGTTGGATACGTGGGAAGTGACCTGTGGGAGCTTCGTATATATTTCCAGACAAGGTCATGAAAAATGGTGATAGGAGGTGTAGTGGATTTTTAGTGAACTATGGGTGATTTTCTAGTCTAGTCCAGAAAATATTAGATTGATTAGCTTCTATATTTAATACGGAGAATAGCGTTATGATATCCGGCGGGAGTGGTGAGGATCTAAATACCAGCATTCGTAAACCGGTGTCAATACTTAACTGATTTGCAGGCCCGTTGGGTTGTGGGACTTGGGGATCACAACCATGAGTTCGTGGTTGTTGTGGACCTGTTATGGTCATGTGAAGAATCAACCCTTTCTTCCAACTATTCAATATTCATAAGCCTTTTCAGCTTCTATGTTTAGTACCAGGAGTTGTGCAATATTTTCAGAATACCTTACGGGGGTTCTGGCAACTTGTATACGTAACCCTGTGTCTATGTCGATAAGAAGGTCTCCTACATCTGGCTACGGGACTAATGGATCACAACCAAATATTTGTTCTCTTTCGGGTTCTTTTATGGTCATACGGATATCCTATTAGGGCAATCTATAGTTAGGATGATTCGAATAGAATAGGTATGCCTTGTCATCTTTGATATTTAACCCTCTCAGTTGTTCACTAATTGCTTGTAGGTTTGTCGTTGCTCGAAAGACCTGTATTCTAAGGTCTTGATCTGTATCAGCAAGCAATGTGGGTAGATTTGGTTGAGGCACTATTGGTTCAAATATGTATTCTCTGGGCTCTCTAGGTCCCATGATTGTCATACAAAATGTTTCAACTTTTAACTAAAATTAATAGACTAATTATGAAAGATGTATTTATACTATGCATGTATTCTTTTATTTTTGTATTTTCGATGAAGTATTTTAACGAAATTAAAGAGCATCTATTCTAATATATTTAGAAAATAGACAACTAATCTAGTAACAGAATTAAAACAAACAAAATAGCATGGTGTGGGTATTTGCCTGTGCAGTTGTGAATTTATCCTAAATATTTAAGCAACTAATTGTTTTAAATTGAAACACTCTCGATCCTACCTCAGAAGTGAGGAATGAATCACGGTTTCTCAGAAACTATCAATCCCCATAGCTTCCCTGGCGATATCGAGAGCGATCTTTCAACTGAAATAAAATAATTCACTACTCTATTTGATACGTTATAACTAGAACTTTGATAGCTCAAACTTGGCGTTTACAGAACAATGGTAAATCCAGTTGTGTGTGACTTCGTCCCCTCAATGTGATCTCCTTGTTTCCTTCACGTTCTCTTGAATCCAGAAAAGTGTGTATATGATAGTATCAGCAGAATAAGGAACTTGAACGATGACAGCTTTTGGACATAA
The DNA here is from genome assembly GCA_019776745.2 of Taxus chinensis. Taxonomy (NCBI): domain Eukaryota; kingdom Viridiplantae; phylum Streptophyta; class Pinopsida; order Cupressales; family Taxaceae; genus Taxus; species Taxus chinensis. The sequence continues at coordinate 167,682,356 of CM034152.1, forward strand.
ACCGAATACAATGCAAGTAAGAGAGAGATAGTGCAAGTGAACAGAGCTTGACTATACAATTCCTAGCGGGATTTACTGTGGGAATACAACACAAATGTGCTGAGAGTTTTAGAAGCTATCTTTTGTGACTAATAAAACCTGCAACTTTAAATGGATTCCAATCTAACAATGAAACTATCTTATTTTAAACTGGCTTGTATGGAACATCAATGAGGCAAGAATGAAACAAGAAGATTGAATGACCCCTAAACAACAAATAAATACCAACAATGGATGCAAAACATGAAACTAATAGAATTCTAAGCAAGAAAAACAAATACTGAATGATTAAACAGAGAAGGAGAGGGGCCTTTTGTTTGAAAACAAGCTGGCTATTTATAGCAAATGCAATCACAAGAAGGTAACTTGGAATTAAACTCTTTTACCATTAAACAAAGTGAAAAAAATATTCACAGGGAAGCCAAAACATAAATGCAAAGCAAAGTAGCTGAAGAATGTGGGTAGAAATTGAAGATTTACGTTTGACGTGATCGTCGGAACTTTCTGGAAAATGCGAACAGGACTTCCGCCTTGTGCAGGGTGGCGGTCATGGGACCGCCACCTAGTTAGGGTGGTGGTCTCGTCACTGAAGACCAAAATGTAAGGAAAAAGTGGGGAAAAGGGAAAAACAAAGCATGCGGAGGTCGAGTGAAGCATGCGTATACAAATGTATACTTGGCGAGATTTTCTGGATCCCGAACACCTTCCAAGGAGACATGTATCATCATTGGGGTATGTGTAACATATTTCCGGTGGTGCAGTACCCTACAATTTTGGGTACGTACAGTGTCCCATGTTTGTAACCCGCTTTTCGTAGTCTACATTATCTTCTTGTGTGTGTTAGCTTACACATTGTCTGCTTAGCTTACATTTCATCTTATATATGCATGTTTGGTTTTCCTTGTACTAACACTTGTCTCCCAACGATTTATTTGCATGTGCCTTGGTTTCTACCAAGCACGTCTCCTCCCTCATGTAGGGCACAATGTCAACATTTGGTCCTCTATTGGGCCACATACTCCTACAACGACGTCGCATGTGCCCCCAAAGAGGGGGGAACATCATTTGGGTGAATTAGTCACCCCATACAAAGTATACACATCACAACATAATAACAATACAATACAATATATCATATTTCAAGGCTCATAATCAGACTTGTGTCCTTAGTACAATGATGCCTTTCCTAGAGCACCTATAACCTGGGTACTTACATAACGAGCGTTTTCAACAGAGTTTAAAGAACTCCATACACAACATATTTTACAGGGTAGATTTTCCTTAGCAAATGTGTTTGTACACATCATCTGCAGTGGTGTTTTATTCCACGAAGCAATTAAAGGTTAGAGGATAACACCAAATCTTCCTCTCTATACTACTTCTATCATGGCATCAGATTGCCCAAAAAACTAGATAGTGCAAGAGATCTCTTCAGTTTTGGGAAGAAGTTAAAGGTTGAGGACGACACCAGACAATTTCTCCCTATACTTCTTCTATTACATTGGCGTGAGATCACCCGAAAAAATTGTGCGCATCAACATCATTTACAGGATCCTTTCTAAACTCTTTCCTTATCAAGAATCAGGTGCACATGTTCCCTTTTCCCATTTTCAACATTTCCTTTTACATATTTCCTTATATGTTTTTTATACATATACATGTGTATTTGACTACTTGATCATCTTCTCTTTTGTAGGCACGTTTGTATGGGAAGGAAGAATTCAACATCAATCAACATCACACATATCGACACCAATAATAGGTACATCACACACATCAACATTCACACACGCGCTTTCACCCTAGGTTCACTTTTCATCACTTTTTACACTTTTACATCTTTAGGCTCCACACTCCATCTTTTTATTACTCCATGCTTTGTCCAGTCCCTCAGCAAACTTTCTACATCAATCTACATGGAGATCAGGTACACATCTCTATCTACTTCATCTTACCAAACATTTCACTCACCAACATAAAGTGGGGGCAAATGTAGACAAAAAAATCATGCACTTTGGGTGATTATCTAGTCTTGATCGCATACTACTATTCATATGATTCATAAGTAAGAAAAGTACTGATTAACCTCTATCTTTGGCCATCTTTCATTGCTTTATGTTGTTACTTTCAGTCATGCACCTTTACTGGCCCAGACTGTATTTTCATACTTCAGTTTTACCCTTTCTGGACTCGAGCACCCAACTAGGATGTCAGGCACCCTCGTCCCCTCTGGGTGCCCCAATTCTCTTTGTACTTTACTCACACTTTTTGGGTCCTTTCTAGCCGTTTGAGAATCTTATCTTTTGGTAGTCATACTTTTTGGGGTTAATTGAAAAATTCAAGAAAAAGAATCATATAAATATAAAGTTATGTGATCACGATAAGGGACCAAGCAATAAGCACTACTTATCACCGTCTAAGGTTACATCCATTAAAGCATCTATAGCTCCATTTGCATCCATCTAGCTCCATCACAAGGGAAAAAGGTTGGTTCATCTGCATCACACTTCATAGGAGGAGAGTTTATTATTCCCACGTACATATTATTTACATTCTACATCTAGCTAATTGCTTACTACTTCAAGTGTGACACGCACAAGAGCAATCTATGACATAATTCCACACAAACACACACAAATAACTACATTGGATATGAGATGTAGTGCAATGCTCAATCATAAGTCCACCATTTTGGCAACTGAGGACAACTTGAACCCTTCATTTGCATCTTTCTTTTTTTAGGGTTTTGATGCTTTGTTTGGGGTTTTGCAGGTAATTCATTCATTCATTGCAAGTTTACAACGACCTCGACGATCCATCTGCAATAAGAAATGAACAAGTGTGAAGCTCTAACAACCATATCAAAACCAGGTTCTGACCATTTCTGGAGACCAAGGCACCTAGAACTCAAACTAGAGTGCCCCAGGCACCCCCATCCTTCTCTAGGTGCCCCAGTCCAGCCAAATGTGCCAGATCTGCAACATTCCAGGCTTCTGTGTGAAGGTTCTCCAATTCTGTCCAGCCAATATCCACTGTGACACAGTCCAAAAACCTCTTTGAATTAGCTAAGAATCTTCTAACCCTCTTTGCATTTAGGGTTTCATGTTTTTATTGTTTAGTTACTTGGGGGTACTTTCCATATTTCATTACTATTTTTTACTACAAACTTGCTCTATATTAGTTTATTATTTTACATTTTAGCATAATCAGTTTTGTTAAGATCCATTTCCTCTAATAATATTTGTTATGTATGTAAAATTCTTTTTCAAAATTTCAAAAAATGTGGTATAACTTTATTTAAGATATATTGTTTTTAGAATAAAAAATGTAAGGAATATTACAAACCAATAGTGAGAAAGAAGATAACAAGACACACACTAATGTTTAATGGTTAGTTATGTTTAATTTATATATTTTGAAATGGTTTATTTATTGAAGCTAAATAACTTAATAATTTATAAATATCTTTTATAATATTTTTTTAAAATGTTGATTGTTAAATGTCAACTCTTTGTTTCTATTATAACAATTGGGTACTCTTTATTTAGTTTCCTCCCCTTCTCGTTTTAGGCGTAGGCCGTCCTTGGTGGCATTAGGTGTGTGAGTTAAGCGCAAAGGCTACAAGTCTAATGTCGAAAGATTTAGATTAGAATTAGAGGTGATGGTCCATGAGGTTACACAATACATGCTGGAGGACCTTCTTACCCATACTAGGAGAGGAGTGGGGGAAACTTGTGGTTGGGCCTTTTTGTTTATATTTTCTTTTTTGTTTTTCTCTAGTGGGACTACTTATCTTGTGGACGTATTGTTGTTTTTGGTTTTGTTGTCCTTTTTTTTAATTGTTCAAGGTCTTTTGTTCGATGTTAACTGATATTTTTTTAACTCTTCTTGGTCATGTAGTGTCAATAGCTTCAGTTGTGTTTTCTGATATTTTTAGTTTTGGAGAAATGACCCTCCTGTTTATGCCCCAGATCTAAGTTCATACCTCCATATAAAAGAACATTTAATTAATAATAACAATAATTAATATTTAAAAAGTTCTAATATTTAAATAGAAGTCCCTCTTTGTTATGTGGTATGATTTTTGTAAAAAACCCGCAAAGCACTAGAAAGTCAAACTCCTTTGTTCCGCAACATGCAAACTTCAATCTTTCATAATTTTTGTAATTTTTTTCCATTTTCTTAGCAAATTATATTTTTGGAAATTGTGATATCTCCTCTTTAATTTCATCTAAATTTTGAAACAAAAGTCCATCAAAAACCAACTTCCTTGTCATCATACCTTGACAAGGAACTCCCTTTGTTCCGTGGCTAGAAAACTTCAACTAACCATAACTTTTTCTTGCTTGGCAAGCAATTTATTTTGTTTCACGACTAAAAAACTTCAACTGATCATAAATTTTTCTTGCTTATTCCAAAGCTTTGACAAATTACATATCTAAGAACGGTGGCCTATCCTCTTGACTCCCAAACAACGGAAATTTCCAACATAAGAGCCATGGCGACTTTTCATCTTGCTTGACTCATTTACCTTCATCATTCCTTTGACATAAATGAAAATATTTCTAATAGTTTAGAAGGTGTGATTTTGAAGAATATTACTATTGAGACATTGTAAAGAAAATATAGCATATGGTGAAGAGTTTGTTGCTAAAGAAAACATAACACCAAGAGTTGTGGACTTGGGTGATGTGATTAGAGCAGTCAAAGCTTGTTTGGAGGTTATGGGAACTGTGCAATGTAGAGGATTTATAGTTGACAAAGTTGAAAGTGAAGATGAACAAGAAGTAAGAATTCTTTTAGATCAATTAGATTTAATAAAGCATGTAAATGAGCAAGAGGATTTATCCTTTTCCACAATCATGAGGATAGGAAGAAAGCAATGGATAAAGATTCTATGTTATTATGGTAAGTTAGATCCATCAGATATTATTGATGGAATCACAAAAAATGGATTAATACTTTGATTATTAAGGTGTAGAAGATAATACTTCGATTATCAAGGTGAGAATTGTGAGTACTAAGTTAAAAGAACAAACATAGTTGTGGTGGGATCATGTGTAAAACGAGATATTTCAAAGAGGAAAATATAATATTAAGATGTGGGATCAATTTTGAAAATTTTAAAGACTAAGTTTATGCAGATGGATTACCAGTCTCATTTGTTCAAGTAGTTACAAAATTTATATAAGAAGAAATTGAGTGTAAATGATTACATAAAGGGGTTCTATTGGCTCAACGTTAGTGCTAGACATATGGAGTTGATGCAAAAATAGATCAAGGTATTTTAATGGATTGTGTATTTCAATTTAAGACAAACTTAGTATAATTAGGATGAGATATGTGGAGGAAAAATATCAGTTTGTGTTGAAGTTGGAGAAGTTGTCATGAAGGCAACAAAACAACCCATAGGGAAAAGGAAAAAGCCCACACAAAGGTGAGTTTTATGAGGAGATGCATATAATCATGTGCATAAATAGGTCCTAATAAAATAAATAAGGTACAAAAATAACCTAGCAATGTAAGGGGTCACTTTCACGAGGTATAAAATTTTTCAACATGATTCATCCACCTCCTAACTTGGGAGCTAAGCTTGAGAAGGCCATTATTGATATAGAAGTTTGAGTCTATTAATTGAACTATGGTGATATCAATCATATCACATATGTAATAGGTGGATGCACCTATATAGATTTTAGGGGCTACCATCCAACAAGATGGATAGAGAGAGAAGAGTGAGAAAGAGCTAGATTGGTAGACGGGGAGTGTAGGTGTCCCCACAGACAGAGAGGGTATCAACCATATCCCATAGATAGGGGCCTTGACATGCATAGGGTTTGGTGGGGAAAGGGGACCAATATGAGTCTAACCACGTACCGGTTTGATGAAAGTGGTCAAGGTCCTAGATCAAGCCAAAAAAGGGGATAAAGAACAAGGAAATTTTGGGAAAACAAGACCATCAAAGCTAGAAACAAAAAATACATACACAATCAAGTTTGATAGGAGGGGAATGTGATAAGGGAGACACAAGAGTTGACAAATAGAAGATAAAACAAGAAAGATAAGTTGAAATCCTAATTTAGACCAATAATAAATAAACACATAAATACACTAGCACCAAAGAAAATAACTAATCCCATACCAAAACTAGGCATCCATGCCATAGTATTGAGACTCTACAAGCTTATGAAAAAACTCACAAAGTCTAGAATTGAGTTAGGGCCCTCAAGTTTTAGGGCCTCAACTCTAACTCGTAATTTTTGAGTTGAAGTCCTGCTGCATAATGACAATTAAATTATTATTACATTATAGATACATCACTTTAAAAGAAATAAAATTATTTATCTTATTATAAATACATTTTTAACTATTGATTATTCGGTATGTTGTAATATTTTTTTTTTTTTAAGTATTGTAACATCCTCATTTTAGACAATAGAACATGTCAAATTTTTTTTTTTTTTGATAAATGCATCCTGGTTCTAAATACATAATTTAGAACTCACAAATCAAATAACCATTCATATAACAGATAACCATATGCAGCTGTAATGACTCGGAGTACCTCCGATCTATTCATTCCATGACTCGGTAATCTACCGATCTATTCATGAGTAATAAGAGTTGGCGTTATTATTTAACACTTCACTCCTGTGGTTCTCTTCCCTATTTTGGGATTCAGAATGCTCTGTCCAAGGAACCTAACTGAATAATTGTTACCATTATTCATCGGCATCTCATCCCTTAGACTAGTTGAATTAGGACAACGCAATCAGCAGCTTGCGATACTTTGGCCAAAGATTTGAAACATACTACTTATGTCTCGTATTCCTTAATGGCATACTCGTCAATCTGGAATACGTCCTTCACCCCATTCTCATGTTATGTAGAATGTCTTATACCGACTTCTGTCAGTCCCTTTTATCTAGTTAATCACTCGGGAACGGATTAGTAAGGTAACCACGTTATATGGATGCTCCCGAAGACTAGGGATAAAATGACATACTGGGTCAATCCTAATTAAACCAGTGTGTCAAGATACCCCGAGTCTCCTAGGCAGCCATATAATGTGACCACATACCTAATCGGTCCAAAAGTAACTTGTACGAGATCAAAGTGTAAATCTTAGCGATCAATGCAAGGGGTGTCATCATAAGTCACCCGCATTGTTGTAACTTTGAGAAGATCCTAATCTTCTCAGAGGTACAACCCTGCAGTTGACTTGTGCCGTCAACCTTTAAACCCGCCTCGAAAAGATCTACTTATTAATATGTGTTACGCACATTGAGTTTAAATTATATTAAAGACGTTCCCCTAAGGTTAGCCTTTCCCAACCCCTGGATTCCTCATCCTAGGATGACCTTTCTCAATAAAACCCAATACTCAGAGGAGTTATCAAGGCCAAGGTCTCATCGAGGAGTTCTTAGAATATACATGATTCTAAAACAACAGAATTGGACAATAACTCATAACCTTCACATGAGATTGTCATCTGAACCCCATTAGATTTATATCAGTTCTCCTAACTGAATTTATATCATACTTATTAGCATCAAATATAAATGATTCAGAATCCAATTAAATGTTGTCCTGTCATAATCAGGACTAGGGATTAATAATTTAATTCAGTTTGTTTAGCGTTCTGCTTAGGTATATTTTAATCCTATCTTCCAAAGACAGTTACCTAAATTTCAATTTAGCTTATGATAGAACATACCAAAACTGCTAAACAATCATAAGAATTCAGTCTTATATTCTTGCAAAGCTTACATAGATAATCACAAAAGTCTCCAAATTATATAATAATAACAATGCTCTTTAGATCATTTGAACCGAAGAAGGTCAAACTATCAAGATAAGAATATAGACACATAAGTAACAATATCCATTTCCATTCCTTCAGAACTAATCAAATACATTGTATGCATTCCGCATACTTGATACATTACTCAACTGAAAAAGGAACATCTTTTCTTATTTAGAAAATCAAGATGTAATTCACTTATAAATCAAATTTATTCAATCTGATTATCCTATCAGATCTGCATGCTTTTACCACTTACGGCAACCATCTGCAAAAATAGTCAACATGAGTCAGTTCGATGAACTGAGCATGATAAGCACTAACTCTTAAAACAATTGCAATCCGTCAATTGTTTTCATTAAACACCCTATTTAAATGAGATCAATTCTCCAAACAAATAAACATATTCAGACTATGCCTTTTGAAATACAAAATGGCTACAAATGTGTAACTCTATCATCGTTACAAAATAGTCTTAAACACTTCTCAATTATTTCATCAATTATTAGAAATCAAGAACGAAAGTATCCAAAGCAATTATCTTGAATCCAAGATCAGCAATATTGAACAAATCGTTACTTTCATCAGAAAAAAGGAATATCATAACAAATCGTGATTCCATCAATATGATACAAAAACAATTCCAACTGCTAGACAGATATCGACATGCATTGTTATGATAGAAGAGAAAGAAACAATTCATTCACATTTCCCTTCACACAAGCTCATGACTGTACCGTCTCTTAATATGGAAAGCCTTCATCCTACATGCATACGAATAAGTCCGACGAGCCACAAGAAAAATCACTGTTAAAATAAAAATCAAACACAGCAAAGCTTCTGTACAGTAGCTAACACGCCTATAGTGATGACTATCAACCAACAGACTCACAAGACCTTCCACAAGAAGCGGCAAACTAGATGGGTATCTCCACATTGCCTGTCGAGGTGCAGTCGACGGCTTAGTTCAGTCTAGCTTAAAACAGGATAGTTTTACAACAAAGACTAACATGCTAACAATCCCGCACATAAACCTATGGCCCAAGCTAGTCCCTTCTAAACACAGTAAGGCTTTTCGACCCAAGGTCGAAATCAAGAACTTTTATTATATCGCAGCCAACAACAAACTTCATCGCATTAAGAAATTTGATGTTTCCATAAGACTATGCGAAGATTGTCCTACAAATTCCGTAACATACACAGCCTCATCCATCTAGGAAAAACAGAAAGGAAACTTATCATTCTGTATTTACATCTGTACTCAATCGGAATCAGACGTATAGTATTCACGATTCATTTATACAAGGCCGCATTACTTGATATAAATCATTACTCAAGAAATCCCACAATGTCAAAACAACAGTATACCAAGTCAAGTTTTAACTGAGGCAAAAGAAAATACAGGATAACTTCCACGAATTCAACTGAACCCGAACAACAGTGGCAAGAAAAATTGTTGCAATGATTCCATCTGGGCAAATCAATGGTGTACATAAAAAATCAGGCAAAAGCAAATTTAAATACTGATTTTAACACAAGGAACCCGACTGACCCTTTGCCAATTCTTCACACAAGTTTGCACAGAATGTAAACGTAAAAATACACCCAAAGAATCTGTACCATAAAATCCTTGCAACACGAAGGTATTCTTACAAATAACAGAGGTCTTAGTACATGTTATTCCCTCAAGTCACTGGCTCATCAATTACCAATATTCAATTATATTTAACTTGAACAAAGGTACAAATATAAGTAAATCATTCAATCGACTCCGCAGAGTCGTTCTGATTACAACAAAATATGAATATATACATATTGCATACTGATAACGGGTTGAAACCCATAACCACAAAGCAAGGAATACATAATTTCCAAAAGGGCACAATGAAATACTGAAACACAAATAAGTTACTCGTTCAAAATAACTTAAAATACCATAGCGAAGCCCTACTAGGTTCTGTAACCTTCACCAATGATAACCACCACAAACTTGCAAAGAAGTCCAATAAGACTGAACATTCACACATAAGTCCAACAGTATCTTTTCCGACAAGAATCAACAACAAGTTTCAATCAACAAGTTTCTAATGTATCCTGAACCCAGCAAGAGAAGCATGCATGGGTTATCACGGAGCCGGAAGATACCCTTCAAGCACATGATACACAAACTTACGCCGGAATGCGAAGCACAATAAAATAGAGAACAGTTCGAAATACATCACACACCCATTAAGGGTTAAATTTGAAAAACGAACAACATAAAGATACAGTACCAAATCACACAAGACAACCATAGGAAATCATCTATTTCCATAAGTCATTTGAACAGAGTTGTTCTAATGAAATCACTTGAAAGACAACAAGATTTTTAAAGGTTAGGGCCTAACATGCCTGGATTTTTGCTCAAAATTCCGAAGCAGACCACTGAAAGAGCTCGGACTTCCTTTTCCTTTTCCAAGTTAGAGCGACCAACAAAATTTTGCTTTCCCCATGACATATATACTTTCCTTGCCAGAGAAAAGAGCTAGATACCCTCATACTCGCCATGCAACTCCAAGAAGACTCGTGCGAAGAACCAGTCAACAGGCAGAAGGAAAGCTGAAATTCGCGATAAGCCAAACAAACCAACAACTTTCCAATTTGCATGCCTTCACGCGAGTTCCGAGCTCGACTTCCAAGCTCATTAATTGCATTCACTCCAATTTTCCCGCTTAAACTCAACTGCCACCGACCACCAAAATTGGCGAGAGACAAATAAAATCTCCAGACCATTTTCAGTCTTGGCGACCTGCCACGTCGGCTCAGGTTAGCCGTTTCTAAAACCTCTGCCAATACCTGTCTTCATACTTATCCAATGCATTTAATTACATAGAAAATGCCGCCCATGGTTCGCACCCCTCCATAGGCCCCTTTACATTCTTGCTCACTAGTTAGGTTAGTAACTTAGGTTAGAATTTAGGATAACACCTAGTCTAACCACTTTACACATAGATACTAACTTAGAACATTAGCTCTTAGCCTAGGTCTAGGTTAGATTAACACTAATCTAACCCCTAGGTTAGGTTTAGTTTTAGATTACTAACATTAATAATTCCAGTTAGGTCTATATTCCGTACACTCAGAAAAAGACCTACAACATGCATTCTTGAACAGGGTTACCTCCTGTTCTGCCTTTAGGCTACAAAATTGTATGAAACCGAATTATTACCTGGTCCACGATCGAGACCTTCCAGATATACTTCGATATCGGGAACCAATCCATTTCACATGATCAACCTGAGTTAGACTCGCAATTGACTTATCCAATGAATTCAGACCTTGCAACCTATGAAAGGTTTATAATTTTTAATTCATCACGAAAAACTTAAAGCACCACTTGGATCAATACCACTGATCCAAGGCTAGGTCTTATAGATGAATAACTTCATAATTCGTCCCGAGATCAGATTAAACTCAGCTGTGAAATGAAATAAATAAAAGAGTCTAATCATATCCTGACTCAGTCAAAGATCTGCAATCTGCAAAGAAGATACAGTACATATCAAGCATGACTTCTCAACCAAAGGAACACATCCTTTTTACAAAAGAAATCACATATCAACACTTGTATGCTTAGGAGGAAGTAACAACAGTTCAGGGTGTTACAAGTATTGTGTAGTTAGCCAAGTCTATATTTATTGCTTTGTTTTTAAGTTTTATTAATTTTATATAGATTAAGTTAATTTAAATATAAGATATTTATTAAATGTGTATATATTAATGCTATTATTTAAAATTTATGATTTTTTATTTCACATAATCCTTATAAATATTTGTGAAGTTTTTTCCTATATATATATATATATATATATATATATATATATATATATATATATATATATATATATATATATATATATATATGAGTTCAGATCTAAAATATACTTTTGAATATCATTCTGAGTGCGAGTTCATTGTGAGTGTAATGTAGCCAAACTATAACACACACTCAATATACTGCAAATATCTTGAACTCAAAGAAAATAAATCTTCTTCTTTGTTATTCAATCATGAATTACAATGCTTCATAAATAAGAAAACAACTCCCAACTCGAGTTGTCAAACAAACTATAACTATCTTTGATTAAATCTACTGTAGGTGGTGAAATTTACTATTTTTAGCAATTTACTAAAACCGGCTATTCTTAGTAAGTTCGCATGTTTATTCGTACGGGCACAAAAATTGCCATGCATATTCTACATGCCTAAATTAGAGGAATTGTCAACTTTCTAACCTGTTATTCATTCAAGAGACTAAAATTAAATAATGCCTTAAAATAGGAAAAAACTGAACTACAACTTTAATCCTAATTTTTGGCCCCCAAATGGCAGATTTCAGGCCCGAAAATGTGCCAAAAATGGAATTTACCAGTGAGTTTGTCTCGTCGAAACAAGTGGTTTCAAATAAAAAACAGACTCAAACGGACACCTGGATCAAAAGTTATGACCATTTCAAGTTTTTGCTAAAAATAGTACATCAGAGTGTGAGTGTTGCATCTCAACGTTATAATCTATACTCATCAAGTGATGAGTGGTGCTCAATATATAGAGGAAATATTTTTCAAAATATAAATAATACATAAAATCATTTATTAAAAGAATGAAAAATTAATTATGAGTCAATGTTTTTTGAAAAATTAAATTTTTCATAAAAGATTTGTTGTTTAATTACGCTGAAGGCGTCCCCCCTATGGGAAAGGCCTCTGTGGACGTTTCTATGACTGTCCTAATTTTGACGGTTTGACAGGTCTGGACTTTTGTTCTTTTCGCCTATTTTTAATAGTTGTTTTGTTCTTTTTCACCTATTTTTAATAGTTGTGTTTTTGGGTGCATGCTGAATGCGGCGGCTATTTTTAATAGTATTTTTTGTTTTTGCGAGGGCTATTTTTAACAATGATTTTTCATGCATGTTGAATGGGAGTTTGCAATAGCCTTTAAATTCCACAGTCACTGCAAAGCTCTACTCATCGTCTTCCCTCGAACAGTCGTTGCTCCTAACTTTTTGAGAGATATTTCTGATTACAATTACAGTCCGAAACAGAAGAATAGAACCAGTTCTCGGGACCAAGGTGATTTTTCTAGTGAATGATTGAAACTGTGTGACTCTTTTCAGGTTAGATCAATTGTTCTCAAAATTTATATTGTGCAACATCAAATTGATTTTCAATCTTTGAATTTTTGGATACCCAAATCTCAATCTCTTAATTTGTGGATACCCGAAACATGGATTTGTTACTTTGTTTCTTTCCATCTTCAGTTTTTTTCTTCTTGCTGCTTTGAGATACTTACTCTTCCAATCGTGAGATTCGAAGACTCAAATTATTAATCATTTCCATATGCATCTCACTTTTCTTCAATAGGTGTGATAATGTCATTTTCAATCTCTCATTCTCTTCTCTTACCATACCAATATCATCAATGCACTCCTCTTTCTTAGCAAATTTATCCCCTGCTTCCTCACAGTCCATACTGTCATCAGCCTCTAGATTCATATCAGATTGAATTGTCTCCCCTTTTAGCAGATCTCGAGATTCATAATGCATTTGATGATCCCTTGAGTTTTCTATCATAACATCTTCTTCTGTGCAAGATATTCCATGTGAAGTTTCTGGCTCCAATCTCAGCCTTCCAAACTTGATTTCTTTTAGACCATCTTCACACTTGTTTTCTTTTGAAGCCTCTGTATCTCCCTTAGCACCATCAACACTTAAGTTTGGTTAGTCTCTGGAGAGCTTTGTTAAAAAAATTCTATCCCAACGATATTGTCTTGTTCAATCTTGGCGGGATTTTCAATTTGTAACTCCTGCATCTAAGAAGGAAAAGACTCCACTTCTAGCAGAGGAAATGCCATCTATTTTCGTCAAGTCATCATGGGCCAGTGTTAGGGCATGATGTAGTGTTTTGGAGTCCAAATACTTGCTAACAAGAAAATGATAGTTTTTTTTTTATTGGTAAACGCTTTTGACCGAAGCTATGAACCGGTGGGGAGGGGGACCCCAACCCTACAAATACGGAGGAAGGAAGAAGGAGAATGAGAAGATGGGGGGAAGAGAAGGAGAAGAGCTAAAGCTAAGAGAGGAAGAGAAAATAGAGACAAAGGAAACGCCAACGAAACGAAGGACCCAGAACTGCCACTACCGACCCGAGGAGTGACCAGCCCGTGAGGAAGCCGCATGTAGCAGGAATATGAAGGCTTGAAGTGCGTGATCTTTGAGGGCATTCAGTTGATCAACAGCTGAATGGAGAGGAAACAAGGCCGCATCTATGTCCACAACTGGCAGGAAACGCTAGTCCAGAGAATGGTGGAAATTTTGTGCAAACGTGACCAGGTCCCTGTATTGTCCGCTGAGCCAGGGAATATCCCTGCCTGAACTGATAGCGAGCTCGTCCACTTCTTCAATCCATAGAAGTGGGTCAGGAAGTGAGAACTCCACGAGCTGGTCGTGAAGACCCACGCAGTGCACAGCATAGATAAGATCAGAAGCAACCAATTCCACGTCCGAGATGACAGGATGAAGTAATGTGCAGAAGGACACAAAGGCAGACGTGACATCGAAGTCGGTGCACGGGCGACGGGTGTTGAAGTGATATGAGTCTCCAAGAATGGCTTCAATGGCCTCGGCCTCAGCTATGGTCGAATACTTGAAAATCATGGCTAATCGCCTCTTGTCAATGGCAGACACGTCTGCCAGTTCTCGGAACTGTCCTCGCAGAGCCACAAAAGGAAAACCCACAAAGGACATGGCGCTAGTAAGAAGCAAAACGAAGGCGAGGAAAGACATTCCTGGCGGACAGCAAAGCAAGCTAAAATAGAAAGGGATGAAGGAGCAGTCCTGAGGGAAGCTTGGCAAGAAACGCTAGGAGATGACGGGAACCAGAGAAGCATGTGGGAGAACAACGAGGGAGAGGAAGGACGCCGCCGAAAAAAGAGATGGGGAGGGAGGAGACCGACGCACGGGGGAACTGCCAAACGTAGTGGAGGCGCGGGAGACTTAGCCGCAACTGTTGCTCTGATCGAGGGAAAGGAGAGAAGGAAGACCAGGCCACAAGTGATCGTTGTTGGAGGAAAGCAAGGTGGTTGGATTGTCGATAGCGAAGTTTGCCAGGAAATCAGCTGCCTTGTTCGCTTCTCTGTACTTATGAGATATGTTCCAGGAATGTAGTTTGCCAAGCCAGTAATGAATAGAAGGAAGGAATAGGTTCATTTTCCACGAATGAGAAGCTCCAGAAGAGACCGCTGAAATGAGAATTTGAGAATCCCCTTCGATGCAAAGGTTAGAACAACCAATATGAACCACCAACTTGACCCCTTCCAGGAGGGCCTGAGCTTCGGCAGAATTGCTAGTGCCATCTTGTAACGGGAAAGAGCCCGCGTGGATGAGGAGACCTCGATCGTCTCTGATGATGCAACCAGCCCCAGAGGGACCCGAATTACCTCTGGAAGCCCCATCGAAGTTTAATTTCCACTGCCCTTCCAGGGGGGGATGCCATCTAGTATTTTTCCTGAGCAACATTTTTTCAATTTGTGAGAGCCCCTTGCGGATAATAGAACCTGGAGTGGGGATTTTAATGAGAGACCAATGATGAAGAATGTCGAAGTCTTTGGAGGAAAAGGAGTGAAAAGAAGAACTCTTAGCACTAATACATTCAGAAATTGCCACCTCCAGCTTGGAAAGGAAGGAAGGGAGCTCAGCTTTTTGCTCTCTGAAAAGGCGGAGGTTTCGTTCCCACCATACATGCCAAAGCAAGAAGTAAGGACTTATAAGCCAAATAGAACTGTGCAAGCAGATTTGGGAAAAATTCGGCCAAGAAGAAAGATTGGCTTCAATTCTACTACAATGAACCCAAGCAACGTTCAGCTTATTAAAGAGCCAATCCCAACACTTGGAGGTGAAAGGAAAAAAGAGGAAGAGATGATCTAGATCTTCCTCAGCCTCACCACAAAGAAGACATTTTGATGGGCCAAAGAAGCCCCACGCACGCCTTTGAGCTTGAGTGAGAACCTTTCTCTTCAAAACAAGCCAACCGAAGTAAGCAATCTTCGGTGTAATGTGGGGGTGCCAGCATCCAAAAGAACTCGGAGAGCCCTTGCCGATTTGAGAAAGGAGTATGTTATAACCATTCTTGACAGTGTAATGGCCAGAGCTATTTCCTACCCAGAATAAAAAATCTGAACAATTTAGAAATGAAGCATGGCGTTCCTCTAGAGAGGAGGAAAAGAGATCAGCTTCATGAGCAGAGGTGCCGATAGACAAGATATCTTTCCAACACCAAGAGGGCGAACCGTCAGGATGCTGGAAGCCATAATCGGAAACAAGAGAGCCCCAAAGTAATTTAGAAGAATTCATAATACCATTGAGAGAAGGAAGCAGGTTGAGGGGAGGGAAGCCATTCCAACTTTCGTCCCAGAAAGACACTACCCGACCATTGTTAATCTTCCACGAAACCCGATCAGCAATAAGATTTTTGGATTTACACATAAAATTCCAAATGTGAGAGCCCTTAGGAAGCTCAGAACTGGAAAGAAAAAGCTCATTACGTTGCCCTTCCATGTATTTATGAGCCAGGACTTTAAAGGCGAGTCTACTCTTATCCGAAATGAAATTCCAAACCAATTTTTCTCCGAGAGCCATGTTCAGAATGGTCAAATCCAGGATGCCTGGACCACCCATCTTCTTAGGAAGCTTGACTAGATCAAGAAAATGATAGTTATTAAACAAAAACCTTGAAGTATAAGACCTTGTGGACTGGGACACGACCACAACACAGGTGGGACAATTAGAGAATAAAACACGGTACTTCTTGAACTTCAGTGTCTACTCATTTAACAATAGGCCCCTAGAAGTCTCTGCCAAGAATGTATCCTCGATGGCCCCCCAATCCAGCCGCCGCCTGTGAATCACACATTCTTAGAAGTTTAGAAATCTTGGCATATCGTTTTCAATATCATATTCTCAAGTTCTCAATAATCTAAAATATATATTTTAATTTCCTTGGAAATTAATTATTATCTTTAAAACATGCAAAATTCCTAAAAAGAAATTGAATTCCAAACTTTTTAACGTGTTGTATAAAGAAATTTGGTAATTCCTTAAAGAAGAGAAATTGAACTCTAAATTTCTTAACGCGTTCCATTAAAAAATTTGGTGAATTTTTAAAGAAAAGAAATAGAATTCTAAACTTCTTAATGCATTTCATACATAAATTTTGCAAATTCTTAAGGAATGATAATTAAATTCTTCATTTCTTAAGTTTTCTTGTAATGATATGGTTCTAAAGTTTAGAATAGTGACAAATGTCATCAAGGAAAAGTGATTTGAATTTTCTATATTTTGAGTTGGGGTGATTGATTGTGTTGCTTTAATTTCCATGGAGACTATTCTAGATTTGTATTATAGTAAGTATCTGAGATATATATATGTAATGCTATTGACTTGCACTTTTCTTCATGTTTTATTTTTAAAGTTATGTTGATTAGTTGTGTTGTCTTAATTTTCCATGGAGAAACCAATATAGATTTATTATTGCAAGGCACTAGATTACCCACTTTCCTTCATGGCTCTATTGCAAAGCACTAGGTATTTGAGTTATATATAGGTAATGTTATTGCAAGGCACTGGGATATGCACTTTCCTTCATGGCTCAACTGATTACCACATACATTCGGTTTTATTAATTTCTTGTTTTGATTTTTTGTAGGATATTTGTGATTCTGTGTCTCTGACGATAAAGAAAAGAGTGTTGCCTCTAGACAAAATTCAGGTGGGTTTCAATATTGATTAAGTATTTATTCAATTGTTTTTTTAATTGCATGTTATGGAATAAAAAATTATCGTAGAGAGTTTTCATGTTATTTGGTTTGGATTGTTCCATTTATATTTGTAGTTGGCTCCAATCCTTTTTCTGAAGTGACATGTGGGGGCATGTGCCTTCGTCAATGACATGATTCATTATGTGCTGAGGGGCTCGTTCCCTAATGAGGCCATTTCAAAGCGTTCCAAGTTGGACATTAGACTAATCAATGACAAGGCTTTTAGAGCTACCCGTCATACCTAAGAACATCTTGGTGGACTAACATACTTATTGTCCCTCTCCAGTTTAGTATGATGCAGACTAGAAACAAAATTCCCCTCCCCACAATGGGATTGACATAAACTACGCCTTGCTTGCAGAGGGAGGAAGATTTTAAGCATATTCAATGTGTTGTTAATTTTTTGCATTGCAGGCAACCAAAACCACCTAAAACAGTGATAGGCGAAATGATCAGAGATCGCCTCCACCTGATGCCAACATCCCCAATTTTTCTCTCCAAAACTTGAACAATTGGAGATCATTCACAAGGCTTCTGTTTGATTTATGATTCTAATGAAGATGCACTGAAATATGAACCACCCCATAAATTGAGGAGAATGGGAATACCAATCGAGGCATCTGTAAATGGACAAAAATACAAGAAACTTGCTAAGAAAATTGCACAAGCAAAAAGCAATAAATTTGATATAAAGAAATAACTTGTAGTCGTTAGTTTATAAGTGTTTTTGAAACAAACTGTAACTCGTAACAAATAATTCCATGTATCCATTGTGGAAATATATATCGGACATAGAATCAAACTTTTTAAACACATGTTCAGTTTTTGTAATCCAACAACTATGGATATCAAATTTCTTTATCATTGTATCTCCATATAAATACCTATAGTTTTCTTACTTCAAGTGTACATATTGTTGTTATTTTCTTCCATTTTATTTGCTTAACATAATAATCTGTAATTCATTTCAACCATGCAAATTTTAGTTCTTTTTAACCAAAGCTTTGTGCGTTATATAATTTTTTTGCATATTGAATTGTTAAAGGATTGGACTTCATGTTTGCACTTTTTAGCAAATATAAAATAATAAGGAAGCCAACTTTAAAGGTTCTAATTCTTTACAAATGCATGCTTTCCTGAACACATCCTTCATTTCATGATTGAATGCCCTACAAGTTTACATTGTCCACCATATATTTGCAGAATTCCCACTATCTCGAGCATCTTTTAGCTGTCATGGAAATAAATTTGACACACGAAGGCATTAATCAATTGATTGAGGGTGGTTCTAATGTTGACCCCACATTTCAGATACTGCACTTGTCCTCCCTAAGGTCCATTCTCAACACTGGTGCCCAACATCGTGTTGACCTTTCAGATGGGATACATTTTCAGACAACACTTTTACCCTCCAAATTTGTAAGTCATATAACCGATAAATCAATACAAGAAGGCTCCATTGTGTTCTTACACAAATCCCTCGTTAGAATGATCAAAGGTGAACTGTAAGTTCCATCTCCTGCTCAATTACCAATGTACATAAACTTCCTATATTGATTATAATTTCTTTCTGTTTGTTTTTTCAATCCGTTGTTCAGTTCTAATTCTATCCCGATTTCCTTTTCCATTGCAGGACTTTTCTTATCATTGAAATGGATGTTCTTGTCAAAACACATTTGGTAATCGATGCTCTAATCTGACTAACACAATCAGTTGCCGCAAACAGATGCAAGTGCAAACCGGGTTAACAAATATTTTACGATAACGCCAACGAAAATAATTGCTTTTAATACATCTATGCGCATGTGGTCTGTAGAGGGTCGCGCCCTAGAAAAAACAACCCTTCGCGAATATCAAAATCCAAGGGAGATGGCTCCTTGTTTGGGTTTGATTTTGTAGATCAGGAAAGAGGGGAAATTCATGTCACCTGTTTCAATGAGGCCACTGAAGAACTCTATGAGCATATTGAAAATGGGAAGCTATATACAATTTCCAATGGTAGGATTGCGAGGATTCCTGATGCAAAGCTATGTTACAACCATTTGAACAATGCTTTGGAGATTTTCCTACAATATTCCTCAACCATAACTCCACTCATAGCAAATGAGGATACAATACCTTCCCATCACTTTCATTTCAAAAAGATTAAGGACATACCTGCAATTGATGACCGTTCTAAAGTTGATTTGATTAGCATTGTTCTTACGATGTCACCATGCTCAACGATTCGTAGGCATGCTAAGTCAGAGACTAAGAGGATAACTCTGCAATTAAAGGAAATGTCGGGATTCAGTGTAAGTGTCACATTGTGGGGACATCACTTAGATGAGATAAGCAAAGAAATTGAAGACATGCTTTCTATACCGCCTGTCCCGGTCCTTGCCTTAAAAGCTGCTTGCGTCTCTAGTTTCAATGGGAGCTCAGTCGACACTGTTTCAAGTACCAAATGTTATGGCAACCCTCAAATTTTAGAAACCAATACACTTCATAGATGGGTAGATTCCAATGACTACTACCTCTGGTGCCCTCTATCACAAGCCAATTTATGGGCCCTCCAAAAATCCTGACCTCTGTAACAATGATTTCAAAGGTACTAAATATGGGGAGCACTGAGAGAAATGAATGGGCCATGGTTACAGCAGAAATCACAAATATCAGCATGGACTACATTTTTTACAAGGCGTGTCCTGTTCAAAAAGGTGACAAACAATGCAGGAAAAAGGTGAGAGAGAATGGTAATGGTTCATGGTTATGTTCGAGTCGCAACACACAATTTCAAAAATATGATTATAAATATACACTCAGAATCGATCTAAAGGACCCAACAAGAGAGCTTCAATCAGTTACCGCCTTTGATGAGATAGTTGAGTTAATCATGGGTGTGGCAGATAACGACCTCCATATATTGTCTATAGACGAAGATGCAACTAGTGAAATTATAAGTAATGTCATCGAAAACGAATACTGCTTCACACTTTCACTGAAAAAAGAGACATATTGTGGAAACAACAAATTGAAATGTGTCATCCTTAGTTCAAAGAAAGTGGAAAACAATGCAAATCCTCCATAATCTTTATGCAAGTATTTCGAACCCACCTATCCCTTCAAACATTATACCCTCACGCCTCCCATTCTATACTTTGAACTATAACTGGTATGTTTCTTATTTTATATCTATGTTACGGTTTTTTTCTGGCTTCAAAAGAAAACTTTTGAATTCCCTTATACACTGACATACTATTGTCTCCTACTACTATGTGGATTATTAGTACTTTTAAGAAAATAAATTAAAAAAACATGCACTTTTGTTAGGTAAGTATTTGCATCCTTGTGTACTATGTGAATGCACTATATGTTTCTATATATCTAATACTCTTTTCCATAAGAAAAAATGCAATTTCTCGATACTCAAATTGTTACCTCTTACACTTATTTCCCATTAGAACTCCACATGCATTATAATTGTATTTAGTTTTATATTTTGAATTATTTCTGCATTTGTATGTCATCAAACAATGTATCGTTCCTTGTTAACCCGCATGATCTTTATCCAACAGGTGGTACTCCATAAGCCTGCGACTTCACAATCATGTCGACTCCTGCAAAACGAGACCAACGAAGAGAGAACTACATAAAAAATAAAGTACACCTAACTGCTGAGCAACAACGTTGTAAATTAGAGCATAACACAACAAAAATCTCTAATATATTTCAACTTACGTCGACCAACAACCTACGATTCCCTAACATTCCAATATTGCCAACAAATACAACTACTGAAGAATTGCCAACCAACATTCTGCATGTAACTTCCATGGAAACAAACTTCCACGAGCATATTGATTCCTTCCGTATGAACCCATCTTCGCTAACAACTGCCACTTTTCTCCAAATGTCTAGGATTCCACATGAAATTGTCTCAAGTACTGACCTTTCTTCAGTTCATCGCACATATACAACTAGTTTCTCCCCTCCTTCAGACTGCTTTCCACCTTGCAATCCACAAACGACTAAAACAGAACACCCCACCCCTTCCAATACACAAATATTTCCCATATTCCTGCCATCTTCACTGCATTTAGAAGCCCAACGTCGGTTTTGCAAAAGAATAGATTTGTTGGCGAACATCCAAACTTTCTCAATCTGTTTGGAAAATTACCCTGGAATTAAAACCATTTCCTTTGAAGGTTTTCCCTCCTGTAAGAGATGCAAAACTGAAAAACAAGGCCACCGCTTCTCTTCATAGAACAACATGGACCCTAAAAATCAGCCTACCATTCTTGTGTCTTTAACCCAAATCGAGGAGATGCTTATCGCATGAGTTAATCCATTCCTCCAAGTCACCCAAGTATGTGGCGGGCAATACAAATACTCATGACACACCATAAGCTTCATGCAGAACATTACTTCAATAGCAAAAACCCTACCCCACCGCCTTGGAGATTTGGACATAGTTCTCATACAAAGGGAAGGAAATAATATAAAAAATTATGATTTCTACGTCAGTAGATCTCATGTTTGGGCAGCCTTGCAATATAAAATACAACACGATCCCTATTACAAAGATGTCTTAATCGACGATGACGCCCTTTCCTCTCTACCATCTAAGTCGTCAAATGTTTCCTCCTCTCTTAACACAGCCATAGTAGAACTACCCCAAATGCAAAGTGCCTCTCTAGCTCATGATATTGATGCTCCCACTCACTTTGATTAAACATATGAAAACTCATCGTCTTTCATGCCAACACCTCACAATACATGAATAGAAGAAGAGGAAATCGAACAGTTCCTGCTCAACCACGATGGTAACACTCCATTTACCATGCCATGGCCAGAGCTTGGCCTCTCACAAATAAATAAATAGAATACGGAGGGCCTGTTCTCAATGGCTTTCCCAACTTTATTTTTGACTGGAAAATAAATGTGGCAACAACCCCACATAAAAGAAGTTCCAATGCATGAATACACACTTCATTTGATGTGTTACCATGATGGGCACTTCGGTTCCCACCCAAGATTTCGTTACTTCCTTCTAAACCTCATAATGCGACACAGAAGCCAGTCCACAACAACAGTTTTTATGAAACAGAACATCGAATCTGGAATCCCTTCAACAATTAGAGATCTGCAAAGACAACTATTGGAATGCCCTAAAGACAACCTCCCAGACAACTTAATGTACTTTGGATCGAGCCTTCAAGGGATACGTTCATTCTGGGCAAAAAGTAGAAGTGAGATTTCAGATATGGTGGAACAATTGGGGACACCAACCTTATTCTTCACTCTAAGTGCTGCAGACATAAATGACCAGATCTCCACAATACTATGCCAGGATAATGCCCAGCTGATCCTCGAACCACACAACATTAGAGAACACTCAACATTGTCTTTGACCCTCATCGAGTATCAACATACCTACATCACAGATTCAAAATATTTCGTGAAGAAATATTGTAGAAGGAACTTGGAGCAATAGAATTTTGGTACAAATAATCAAATCTACTTATTTCAAAGTTTTATCCAAACTACATAGCTAATATTTATGATCCCTCATCTCGCATGTATGAATGGCAACATAGAGGCTCCGCACATGTCCACGGTTTATTGTGGCTCGAGGATGTGCTCAAAGTTGACGAAATGGACTGGGAGGATACAACAACTATTGAGGCCACAAAACAATACTTTGATAAGTTTGTGTCTTCTTAGAACCCCCGCCCGAATTACAACCGCTTGGATTTTGTTCACAAGTGACTCCTAAACGACCCTTGCTTGTTAGATACAATACAAATTCTATCCTCCTCCCCGAATACAGACCTTGAAGAACTGCTTAATCGAGTTCAGCGCCACACTAAATGTTCAGAGCAGACATGCCTCTGTAGAAAGAAATCATGTAGTTGCAGTGCATGAACAACGCCCCCTGGGCCACACAACCTACTTCTTCCTTGCACATTGAAAGTGATTTGAAAATTAAGTACCTCCCTTCCAGAAACGATGACAGATTGAACATCCACAATCAAACTATGATATACATATGGAGAGTAATTCTCGATTGCCAACCGGTACTTTCCTGCCATGTCATTCTTAATTATATTGCAAAATATGCTTCGAAAGCCGAGCAATGTTAAAAAACATATCACCAAATGTTATCCAGATTTTCAAGAGACGCAGACGCAGATTCTCTAGCACATATCACGATCCGTAAAATGCTCACAGAAAGTGTTTTTGAACATGACATAAGCGCATAAGAAGCATGCCACATGCTATAAAAATTACCACTTGTTATGTGCAATCGTCCATTTGTATCATTAAATGTTGGAAAAAAAATTCTGAGATGTGTCGTTGAAAGTGACACTGATGCAGAACAAACAACCACTTTCTTGGATGCATATAAAGTTCGTCCAACAACCATGGAACACATACCACTTATTCAAGTTGCTCGAGATTGGAGCTATAACAAGAAATGTAAAGGTGATAAATGAAAAAAGTGACCAACACACGCAATTGTTTGGGTCCACCCAAGATTTGTGGATGTGCCAACTCAGGATTCAATGTCATATGACCTTTTCTATTAGTCAGACCTCCTTTTATACAAGCATTTCAGAAATATTGCGTCCGAATTTGGATCAACCCCACATGACATCAACGACACTTGGGACATGTTCAAGCACAACTACAGACCGTGGCATGTTTTAAGCACTACCACAGACACAGGACCTGTTACAGATGTTAGTTCTGACTTAGATCCCGAATGCATAATTCAACATGAACCATTGTAAGAATGGCAGGTCTTCACACAACTTCACCCGGGAAACAACACAGGTCTAGATAGTCTTGACATGTTGGAGAAACAAGATTTCGATGTACACAATAATTGAAACACACATGACGTTCTGCATGATTTGTAGATAACTGGTTCATCATTCATCGAGAGAGAGAAGGCATACACAATTAACAACAACATGCAGGCCACACCACCATCTTCCACATTTCCTTTGTCTCCAGAACAACAAATAGCTCTTGATACCATACTACACCATTCAGCAAACAAAAACCTTCTACCTCCACTAAGATTGATAATTCAAGGAACGACTGGCACATGAAAATCATTTCTGATAAATAAAATCCACAATTCATTCACATCACCAACTACATATCCCTCACCTCTACTTGTGCTCGCTCCTATCGGTGTTTCAACATTCAACATCTCTGCATCCTCAATCCACGCAGCCTTGTGTATTCCAATCAAAGAACTCAAACCCCTTGAAGGTAGTGCATTATCATCTTTTCAAGAGTCACTGAAACATATAGAATATGTTCTTATTGATGAAATGAGTTTCATCGGCCCAAAGTTACTAAGCAAAATTGACAGTAGAATCAACGAAGCTTTCCCACACTCAAGAACATCTGAATTTGGGAACAAATCAGTCATCCTCCTCGACGACCTCGGCCAATTACCACCGGTTTTGGACAGTCCTCTTTATGCAAGTAATTCCTACAGAGTAACCCTTTGGAAGGGATTTCATACTTCCATTATATTGCAAATAATATTTCGGCAACAAGAAACAACCAATGCACAGGTTTCATTCCAGAAGTTACTACTCCACATGCGAGATTCAACCCCTCTGATTGAGGATTGGGAAATCTTAATGTCTCGCACAGACACACACCTAACTCAGCAAGAGCTCAACAATTTTAAGGACGCACCACATTTATTTGCAAAAAAATGATCAGGTGGACTCCCACAACCTGCAGATGTTGAAGGCATTGAACGTTTTGATCGCCCAATCCATTGTTGAAAGTAATAAGCGGACTGGACCAGGAAATCCTGATGATGATCAATTGGAACAGAAAGTTTTGTTGTACAAACAACAAAAAATCATGCTTATTGCAAATCTATGGGTTGACGTAGGCCTTGTGAATGGCGTCACGGGAACAATCACCGACATTGTCTACGACGCATCAATGTAACCATTAACATTACCTTTATTTGTTGTTGTCAAATTTGATAGATACAACGACCCATGTTGGGATCCCTCCAACCCGTTACATATTCCCATACCCCCTATTTCGAGAGGGAATCGAAGACAATTACCGATTAAAATGGCCTGGGGATTAACTATCCACAAGTCCTAGGGACTTACTTTGCACAAAGCAACCGTCGACATTGGAACCACTGAAAGGCAGGGTCTGACATTCACAGCTTTCTCTAGAGTTCCCTCGCTTGCAAATCTGCGTATTTCACTAGCTTTTTCATTCGAGAGATACTCAAATATGGCACACGTACCAACACTTAGAGCAAGAAGAATGGAGGAAGAAAGACTACTATCACTCAACCTGTCGTAAATACAACCCTCCACTTTGATAGCACCTCCACTACTACTATACTCAACACTTCTTCTATCCAAAGCGACATTGTTGTCTAATGGGTATCAAATGTAATCAAGTTTATACAAACTAAAATTGCCCTATAAAGGCTACCATTTATGATATAAATACTGCAAATGTATACATGCCCCATTATGTGCATGCACATCTACATTTATTTTATGTTTTGAAATATGATATGCAACTTTAAATGTACGAATTTGTAACATAATTAAATGTACACATACAACATTTCAATGTAATGTTTCAACTAAATTCCTACACTACAACTATCAATCACACACATTATCAACTGTACAATAAATGTTTTTCCAACAAAACACCAACCGAGCAATTAATGCACAACTAACACAATAAACCCGAATTAAATACATACAACATCAATTATAAAATAAATTAACTATTGAAAACGGTATCAACTGTATTCATGTACGAATTGCCATTAAGTGGCCCATCTATATTTCTACACTTACAAAAACAATCACACCCCTAATCAACATCAACTACAAAAGTAATAATTATACCTCCAAAACAAATAACATATACCATTCGACGTTCACATCTCATGAAACACATGCGATTGCTAGTTAATGTAGACGATATTGAATTTACGCAAATACAAATAAGGAGTGATCTTCTACATACGAAAAGACTTTTGGGAACACAAATAATATTTAAATATTTCAATTAAAATAGTTAAAATAAAATTATTAATTGATAGTTCTTTAATTTTTCCTTTTATAAAATCATTTCCGTATAATTTAATTAATGAAATATTAGGTAATAAATAAAAATAGAGGAGAAGTATACTTTTCAAAACATTAAGATCTAATTACATAAAAGCTTTAAATTTTTCAAAAATATACAATTTAAATAATTGAAATATCCAAATAGGGAAAAAACCATTGGAGAAGACTTTTTAAAAACAAAAATAAAAAGTTGAACTTTTCAATTAATATGGTTAAAATCTACCCAACAAAATTGTAATTCCAAAAACAACTTAAGTTTAATCTTTTATCATGCGGATCTAATTACCAAGGTAAACATAAAATGAATAATTTTGTTTTTTCCAAAAGAAGTAAACATATTCCGTGTGGTCAAAATGTAATTGTCGGTGAGCTACCATGGAGTTGGTACAACACTCATATCAGTGTTAATGATAGACACTTTTGATTTTTCCAAAACACGTGGCGACTACTTTCTAAGAATAGCACCCCCCGAGCACTTGTAAAATGGCATCTCTTTAGTCTTTTCATAATGTACTATAATTTTTAGAGTCATATTAATTTGGTAATTAATCACTCAATTTTAAATAAATGTTTGGGAAATTTGTTTCTTCTTCATCAAGTGTCACAAATTGTCTTATCCTACTAACATTTTTTTTTTCCTTGAAATTATTTGTGTGAGAACTTTTATCAAAAAATGTTTAGTGAAAATATTTTGCACTTTTTTCCGTGCTAGTGTTAGTAAGAGAGTTACGCTTATTGAGAGTTACGTCTATTATGACGTCATTCTTATTGGTACATGATCGTGATATAGTGGAATTTATATGTTGCCGTGATTTAGTGAGGATTTTTGGAATCATAAAAAATTATTATAAGATGCACTCCAATAGTAAGGCATGCATTTAGAGTCAATTGTACATAATTTTTTCCCCTTGAGATTGTAAAACCAAGTTTTTTAAATTAAAAAGATTTTTTTAATTTTATTTATTTTTAAATGGAGTGATCAAATCACAATTATGCCATGTTATATATGAATCCTCTCCTTAAGGGATGACACAAATACTTATAATTATAAGTAACTTATCAAGTACCTTAGGATTCTTGTTTTGGTGAGTATTTACATTTACAAAATAAAACAATATGACATGTTATATGCAAAACATGTCTTAATCTTCCCCTCAATGCAAATAGTTAAAATTATGAATACTTTACCAAACACCTCATATTAGTGTTTTCGTGAGGATTTATATTTACAAATTAAAGGAATTCAAGATAAAAAATCCTAATATGATTCACAATTTTAAATTTTATAAACCAAATGTCTTTATAATATGCAACACACTGCGATTGGCTTTTCTACCATATCATTATCGAAGACTAAGTTCAACAAATATTTGAAAGGCAAGTTTTTGAAAGTTTGAATTTTTCATAATTTTTTAATGAAAATTCCTCCTAGACCATCACATCGATAGACATTTTACAATGGTCGTAAGGAGTGGGATGTGATGGTGTGAACCTAAAAGGTTCTATTTTCTATATTCAATTTGACATCGACTTAACTATCACAAGTTAATTTTGACCATAAATTTTATAGCAATGTCATTGTCACATAATTTTTTTTTTTAATTTTAAATAGCTTAGAGTTTGAGGCCTTTTTTTCTGAAAGATTTTTTTTTCATTAATCTACGAGAAATATTTACATAATATAAATAAATTATTAATCAATATGACGTGTAAAATCCAATGTAAAAACCTTGAAATTGATATCTATTATATTATACTTTGATGTATTTAAGACATTTGTACTATTTTATATTTTAATATTATGGCATAGATGTTATCTATTTAACTAAAGCAGTAGATGAACCAGAGTCAACGAAAACCCCTTTATCCGAAACTCAGATTGTTAGCAACATGAAAATTACACACGTTGTTGAGGGCATCATGGAAAATGATAAATATCTCTCTCAGGAAAACAACATGGCTGTTCTAAATGGGACAATTGCGACTAAGGAAAATACTCCTCCTTTGTCTTCTTCTCCAACCACGAAGGCTACATCATGGTGGGTTACGGTCAATAAAAAGAAAAAATCTACCAATCTGAAGGGTAACACTTCGCCTTGTTGATTCTCATCTCTGCTATTGGCTGGCTGGGTTTCAGTGGTCTCATCTTTCTTAGCCGGATAGCAGATTGCTTCCAATGGTGTTGATTTGCCATTGCTGTTTATTTGCTGTACTTCTGTTGTTTTTTTGCTGCTTCTTTGTCGGTTGTTGGTTTTTACTTTGCAGTTTGTTTTCTGCTGTCGGGCTTAATTGTGCTATTTGGATTTTGATCCATCTCTTGTGCTTTAACTTTCAATTCTGGCTTCTAAGCCTTGGTGTACAAGGGTATAATCCCTTTCAAAAAACTATTTGCCAATAATAAAAAAAAAACTAAATATAAACCAAAAGTTGTGTTTAATATATAAAGAAACATTTTTTTAATGTACTATATGTATTTACTAGCAATTTGATGCGGGAACATAACTTGCGGAGACCATAACTTTTGATCCGACCGTTGGATCATCTTGAAATTTTACATGGTGGTAGAGAAATATTAGTACTATGCTGGGGCTAACCTTGACCTCATTGTTGTGGCCATTTTGGCACATTTTCGGGCTTGGATTCCTTCATCCAGTGGCCTAAAATTGGCTCTGAATAGTTTTTTCATTTTTGATTAGGTTTTAGAACTTTAATAACTTTTGTTGTGCTTGTTAGAATAAGTCAAAATTTTGCGTTAGCCCTAATTTATGAAGGCATATTTGGCACACAAATTTTGGGTCCCATCTGAGTTGTTTTGCTAGAAGGTAATTATTGGCATTTTAGGGTTTTTAGAGTAGGCGTGAAATAAAAGGAGGATTGTAATGATGTAAAATATTAATGTGGATTCCGGAATGAGAAGAAATCTATTTTGAAACTCCTGGTTTTTATTTGCAAAGCTGTTTATGTGTGTTTTGGAGGTATTTCAACTTCTTGCACCTGGATTCACATCACAATTGCATTTAGGTGCATTGTCGGAATGGATGCAAATACAATTTTTGTATGGATTGTAGTTGACTATACAAAACATCTAAGGTAACAATGTCATATATTTATTCGAGAGAAGGGTTTGATGAATGCATGCAAGAGTGGAAGGATGGATCTAATTTTAAAATGTCATAGTGAAGGGAAGCTAAATATTTTTGAGATGTGGAGGAAGGACCTCTCACAACCACTCAACATACTCCTTTAAATGAGGATCAATAAAGAACAAGCTTTTGAAGGGTTTATTATCAATTTGTTTAAGAAATGCAAGAACATTACCCCACCCTTAGATAGTTACCCATTGGTATGTCCCTTTCTTGGGCTCAATTTCATCGGTATCTAAACAGTAGGCACCGACTATCTTTGGGTACTAAGCAAAAATATGAGCATAACAAGGGATACATTTTTTCCCCATAAGGATCAAGATTCAACGTATGTGTCTTAGGTTGGGCTTCATATTGAATTGCGGATATATGATATTTACCAACCTATATTAATATCCAACACAAATTACAATATTTTCCTATAATTGACCCTTTCATTGAAGATTTGAAAGTGTTGAAAAACTATCAAATGTTGCTAATATCCCAATTCAAATAGCAATCCACAAACAATTTTAATCGTAGTACAATTATTCATATAATTGAAATTAAAAAAAAAACACCCCCTTATTTTCTCTTGAAATTCAATTAAACTCAAACTAATTTATATGCAACTAAATAATTGAAACACAAAATCTATACATCAAATATAGTGTTAGCAATTTATAAAGCCTAAAATTATGTTTGATATATATAGAAATACATCTTTTCTTTTTATGTACACCATATATTTATTTAAAATATTTTTAAAATTTAATTGTGATTCAAATACATAACCAAATGTTTATTCTTGTAAGACTTTAGTGACTAAGTTGTATAGTAATAAATAAAAGTTATTAAAATGGCTTCTACAAATATTCCCTTTTAAGTGACGTGACATATATATAATGTGTATGTGATGATTTATCACAAATACAATTAACCTTTAAACTTTCCAATAAAAACAGTCAAAATCTAATCCAAGGGTTTTCGAACATTTGAATTTTTGAAGAGATAAGTAAGTAAGGTTGGAAATTCCAACATATTCACCGTGGTCAACATATTCGTAGATGAGTTGTTGAGCTGCCATGCCACGTCAACATTTTTCAGGTCAATCTTAATTGATTGGTCTCTAAATTTTCCAAATACATCAATTAATAAAAGCAATCCCAAAGGGGGCAAATACCTTTGGAGACCCGTCTCTAATTTAATTAATTAATGCTGCCTCGAGAACCCAAACCTGAACAAGTACTTTACGCAATTCACCTAAGGAGTTAAATTTGACTGTCATACATATTTTTATCGATTTTAATTAATATGATTTTTTTTTTTTATATAAATTAATATGAAAATTACACTGATATGTAAATAGGTATTCATTTTAAATAATTAAATAAATATGGCTTTTCGATGTTATAATTTTTTTAAAAATTATTTTTATTGAAATATAAAATAATATTTAGTATGTAAAATTCTTTTTCAAATTTTCAAAAATATTGTATGACTTTATTTAAGATATATTGTTTTTAAAGTTAAAAATATAAAGAAAATTACAAAACAATAGTGAGAAAAAAGAGCATGACACACACTAATGTTTAATGGCTAGTTACATTTAATCTATATATTTTGAAATGGTTGTAATAATTTAAAAATATTTTTTATAATAAATTTTTAAAATGTTTTATTATTAAATAAATGTTGATTGTTAAATGTCAGTTGAGCAATTGGGTTCTTCTTGTTTAGTTCCTTCCCCTTCTTGTTCTACGCATAGGTTCTCCTTGGTGGCGTTGGGCATGCCAACTAAGCAGAAACACTCCAAGTCTAAGGCAAAAAGATTGAGATTAGACGTAGAGGTGATTGTCCATGATGTCACGCAATAGACGCTGGAGGACCTTCTTACCCATAGTGGGAGAAGAGTGGAGGTAACTTGTGGTTGGGCCTTTTTGGTTTATATTTTTTTGTTTTGTTTTTCAAATATGAGACTACCAATCTTGTGGATGTCTTGTTGTCCTTTTGTTGTTAATGGTTTAGAGTCTTTTTGTTTCGCCGAGGTTTTATTGGCTCTTCTTGATTGTGTAGTGTTAGTAGCATTAGTTGTGTTTTCTAATTTTTTTAATCGTGAGGAAATGAACCCCTTGTTTGTGACCCAGATCTCAATTCATAACTCCGACGAAAAACACATTTACTTAATAAAAAAATAATAAATATTTAAAAAGTTTCTAATATCTTGTATTTCAATATGTACATTTATAAAATTTAATCTCACATTTCTCAAATTAATTCTAATTTATCTAGAGAGTAACATTTTTTCATTATAATTAATATAATTTTTTTTAAAAATTACATAAAAGCAAAATTACGATTGAAATTTCAAATTAAATCTCACATTGATAATAAAGTAAAGTAAAAGTAATTTTATAAAATTGTGCAACCCTTAAATCAAATAAATGATCATTTAAAAATCCTTGACATTAAAAGTAGCCTAGCCTTTCTTCTAGATAAATGTAGCCCTTCTATAGCTATTCATTGAATCAGTAGCTAAGACCCTATGAAAAATTCCATAACACTTCTATGTGACATCCAGGTAAGATTTTTAAAATCATATCTACTCCTGTGTAGTAAGAATATATTTCACAATATGAAACGTGGGGGAGAACAATTCCTACAAGAATTACCAGGAACAGTCATATTCTGTGACGTCTGAGAGATGAGTAATATTCTGACTGGGGACTGGGTAAAGCCGCCCCTTCACTGTATTAGGTACACCATCTATTCACCGGATCTGTTTTTCTACTATATTAAGCCGCACATAGCAGCCTTCATATCCACAAACTCTTAACAAACTGCACAGACTAGAGAACTTCCTGAAATATTTGTGCAGAGAAAAATGGCTTCCTGGGCTGTATCATTTGGGATTATAGTTGCCTTGTTTCTGGCCTCTGCTAATGCTCAGCTCTCTGCAACATATTATGATAAGTCGTGTCCAAATGCTCTGTCTATAATCAAGTCTGGGATTAAAAAAGTGCTGTCAAATGAGCCGAGAATGGGTGCATCTATACTTCGTCTTCACTTTCATGACTGCTTTGCTCAGGTATAAATTTCTCCCTTTCCTGCTCTTTGTTTTAACACAAGTTTGTACAAAGATTATCCAGGTTTTGGGCAACTTTTTAATTGTTTTTGCTTGATTGAAATATTTTCGGTAGTAGTTCAGTACTAAATATTCTTTTGAACCAGGTTCTTACTATGTGTTGTAGAAAAATTTCATATAGTTTTTGTGTTTGTAATTTTTTATTTGTTTATGTATTAATTTTTTGTTTAAAAAAATTGCCAATTTAATTTAATTTTTTTTAAAAATCTAATATTTTAAAGTTATGAAATTCTAACACAAGAATTGAAGTCTTGAAGATATAACTTACTACACTCATATAATCACAGCACATTAAATCTAATTGCCAACTTATTACATAGTAAATATTTCTTTTATTGTCAATATTTTAATTGTTAATATTTTAAACTATTAATTTTAATAAATTCTAACACAAGAATTGAAGTCTTGAAGATATAGCTTACTACACTCATATAATCACAGCACATTAAATCTACTTGTCAACTTATTACATGGTAAATATTTCTTTTATTGTCAATATTTTAAACTATTAATTTTAATAGGTTATATTAGATGTATATAATATATTTGGATTGGTTACTAATTTTGTTAATATATATATATATAATTTTTATATCTAATTAATTAAGTATTGGATGGTGAATATTTTTTAATTTGTTGCGAGTATTTTCTTTAAATATATTAAAAGATTTATATTTTTGAGAGATATACATTGTGTCTTAATTTTTTTTGGATTGAGGATAATTTGAGGGTGTTTGAAAGGACCCACATCCTTGTACAATTGAGGATTTTTCTTGAGAGGAACCACAACCATGAAACCATAGTGAAGATGCAACGACCAACGACAATGACTGCAGCGAGTGGGGCAACTATAAGTGAATGGAGCGAGAGGAACAACCACCAGCGTTAGCAGCGAGAGGAGCAGCTACTAGAATCAACATCAAGTGGAACAACCACTAGTGATAGCAGCGAGAGCATCAACAGTGAGCGGAGCAACCACCAACGTCAGCAATGAGAGGAGAAGCAAGCGTCAACAACGAGAGGAGCAACCACCAGCGTTAGCAGCGAGGAGTAACCACTAATGTCAGCACGAGTAGAGAAGCCACCTCCAGCGACGAAACCACCTCCGAGGAGGACCGTGCCTCAGGGGGATTTGAGCCTAGGTGGGCAAGCACACAACCATGTGACTTGACCGCACCACTCCCACCCCATCGGCTACATTGTGTCTTAATTGATTAAGTAATGGATTTTTAATTTTTTATTTAAGATAATTTTTTTTAAAGTATACAAGATTAACTTTTCAATAGAATTCATGGAAATAAGATGATATCGCTGATAAAACAAAAATAGAATATTAAGATTTTAAATATAGATTCCATGTCAAATATGTAAAGAGATTTGTATCTTCATCCTTAACATTAAAAACCTTTTTTAATTAAGAACATATTATTAATAAATAACTCTTAGATAGTTAAAAGTTCTATAAACTTATTAATTAGATTATTACTTTATGTAATTAAATCAAATCAAGATGACTCATCCAATTGACATTGTTCTTAATGAATAAATAATTGAATATTTCCACTATAATAATTAGTCAAGACAAAGGAAATAAGATTCCACAAATATCAATAATTTAAAGTCAAAATAATATATAATATTGTTAACAATATAGTTTGAGACAACAAATACTATTACTAATCAGCAGCCGAATTGACTTGTACCTTGATTCCTAACTAAAATGACAGAAGTTTTTATTTTTATTTTTATAAATACTTAATTGAATTAAGTTACTTGTACAATAGGTTGAAGTAAAACAAACAGAAATTCTTCTATACAATTTTATATAATTCTTTGGAATTATATATATAGAGAGAGAAAGGGGTATATGATAAGTAATTTTTCCATATCTAATTTTTGTGTAATGACGTACAGGGTTGTGATGGGTCTGTACTTTTGGATGGCTCCTCAGGTGAAAAGACAGCAGGGGCAAATTCACATTCTGCCAGAGGTTTTGATACACTAGATAGTATAAAGAATCAGTTGGAGGCTGCTTGCAGTGGAGTTGTGTCTTGTGCTGATATCTTGGCTGTGGCAGCTAGGGACTCTGTTGTACAAGTGAGTAATACATGATCATAATTGCATAACATATTTACTGTATATATTCAACTCTTGAATTAATTGTCAAGAGCATTTATGAGTATCAATATACTTTCTTGTCCACAAATTTTATTTGACTAGTGAATCTCTAATGCTTGATTGCAGTTGGGAGGTCCAACATGGACAGTACCCCTTGGAAGAAGGGACTCCACA
This sequence comes from Taxus chinensis, assembly GCA_019776745.2. Lineage (NCBI taxonomy): Eukaryota > Viridiplantae > Streptophyta > Pinopsida > Cupressales > Taxaceae > Taxus > Taxus chinensis. The sequence goes on from CM034152.1 coordinate 167,717,742, forward strand.
ACTTCGAATAAAGTTGCTGCCAATGCAAACATTCCTGCTCCAACTTCCACCCTGGCCAATTTATCTTCACTATTTCAAGCTCAAGGACTGTCTACTAAGGACATGGTGGCCCTTTCAGGTAAACTAAAACTTCAAAAAAAGAAAAAAACTCAGAAAAATGATGTATATTAAGATTGCTGTTGCCATAGGTCAAGTTTTCAAGTGTGGCCGACTTTAGTGTTAGTTTGGTACTAACATACTTGTGTATATAATGTTTATGACATTTCAGGTGCTCATACAATTGGCCAAGCTCGCTGCACAGTGATTAGGAACAGAATTTACAATGATACTGATATTGATTCTGCCTATGCCAAGTCCCTGCAAGCAAACTGCCCCTCAGATAAGTCAGGCAACAGAAACTTGTCACCCTTGGAAGCTGTTTCTCCGACTGTCTTTGACAACAACTACTACAAAGAGCTCACAAAAAAGAAAGGACTTCTCCATTCTGACCAAGAGCTATTCAATGGAGGGTCTACTGATTCTTTGGTGACTACCTATTCCACCGATGAAAACACCTTTTTTAAAGATTTCGCAGCTGCCATGGTGAAGATGGGGAACATCAGCCCTCTCACTGGTAGCAATGGGGAAATCAGAAAGAATTGCAGGAAAGCAAATTAAATATTCAAAATTTGTATTATTTCATTAATTTGTCAGTCTTATAATAAGTTTCTCGCCCAAGAGAATAGACTTGATATTATTGCAGGTCTGTTACAGATCCATGGTTCAAGATCCAGTTTCACTCTTAGTTTGTTGCTGCAGAAAAACTGCAGGGAAATGTAATGGGGTTATACATAATTTTTTGTGTTGAATACATTCTATGAGTTTCAGTGTTTGTGGGCCTTTAATGGCTTCCGCAAGTGAAATAATGATAGTACGAAGTTTTTCTCATAGTCTCACACTTTGTATTGTTAAATGAAATAAATTCTTTTGCAAAAGAGATGTTTTGGATCTGTATATATGTTACATTGGAGCATTTTCAGGGTTCTAGAATAAAAGATATATCTGATTTGATGTTCTAACTATATTTAGAAATAATTTTTAAAATTTTGTTTTTGCTTTTTCACATATACGACTTCTAATTATTTTTGTATATACGTTACATATAATACTTGTAGTTTGAAGGCTTACATTTCTTTGTAAAAAATGACAACTCTATGGATCTTCTTAGCTATTTATGAGGATAAGGACAAAAATAAATTTGGTCATACAGCGATGACAATGGCTCTTCAGTTCCTATGACAATTGGGAGTCCTTTCGTGCATGGAAGGACATTCCCGATCATGTTAAAATAAGAGGCACAAGATTCAGAGTTAAGTGACAGAGTTGGCGTCCCATTGTTTGTAGAAGGGACTGGATAAATGTGTGGAGAGGAGATGAGTAAGAAAGATAGCATGATGTTTGTTGTCTTTGTTCAATTGAATTATTTGCAATCCATCTTTGGCCATTAGAAGATTGGGAAGTTGGGCAATTGCCACTTTCAAATGGATTTTCACGACCTTGAGATTTTATGGCCAAATTGCTCGTGTCCTTATTATTTTCATGGTTCATATTTACTATTCATGTGGATATATTTTCATGTTTCAATTTTGCAAAGACGAGTTATGTTCCTAACAACACACCCTCTAAATCTACGGTCATTACATATTTTAAATTGTTTTTTGAAGTGATCTCAATGCAGAACAATAATCTTGTGATTCTTCACATGCTAGTAAAGCCCATAAATAGGTGTTTACAAAGAATTTTGGTATCAGACCTGTGAAAACTTTGGGCATGAGAGCATTTTTTTGACTTGTTTGTATAACAACGAAAAAATCAAAAGAGGAATAATCACTACATTACAATCATGAGATCTCTACAAAAAGGTAGAATAAGAAGGGGAAAAAAATGGAAAAAGAAGGTAAAGTTGGTCTTGTTAAGAGATTTACAACATTAGAGTCATGTCCGGAATATGTGATGAAGTCCAACGCTACAATTGCCAAACAACAAAAAAATTATAATTAGAAACCAAGAATCCATTGATGTGGTGGTTCGTGTTCTAACTTAGAAGTTTGGTATGGTATAAGAAGAACCCTTTGAAAAAAAAGAAGAGTTGATGGATGAAGACGAGAAACCTCTAAACCACAAACGTAAATTGATTTGGGGCACAAAAGGAAACATAGTTGAGAAAACTCTAAATGAGAACCCAGATGTGCTATGCACAGAAAAAAGTATTGTGAATGATAGAGGCCGAAGGATATATCATATGCTTATTCAACAAAGAAGAAAGCAAAGAAGATATAAAGAGAAATAGATATAGAATTGTAATTAAAATTTATTTCATGCAAAGTCCTATACAACATCCAAAGGGTTAGATGTAGGATTTTTATGTATTCCTTACCCTCTAGTACATCCAATAAGAATTGAATAATGCCTTAGTGTATAGAGGAAGAAGATGAAGAGTTTCCTAAAACATTACAATTGCTTCTTAACTAAATGCAAACACCCAGATTTGGTCATTAGGTACTTGGTAGTGTTGGTTTTGACTTATATGCCTTACACATCACTTGCGGGCATAAATTGAGCTCAAACTCACTATCATATCATAACCTATCACATGGCTTGAATGACGGTTCTCATCCCTCATTTTATTTCTCATTCACCTACAAAAATATGTTTATTTGTTATGAACGTCTTATACCTCCTTTATGGAACTCTTTGGATCATTAATTTAGTTCTTAACCCTAAAAGAAAAAATTGTCCAGTAGGGACAAAATCAACTGCTAATTTTCTCCCTTGTAGGGAAATTATGTCCTTAGCCCTCTAGTGATCACATTTTCAAATAAATATCGTTTCATGAGTTTGTTATCCTTTTAAGTTGGCATTAGTGTGAAATATTACCTTTAGATTGGTATAAATACAAATCAAATCCACTCATTTACTCGCTTGGAGAACAGTTGACTGCCCCTGGTCTTCACCCTCAAAACATTGAGTAACATGTCCTATTATTCCCTAGTGGAAGATAATATGCTAGGAGTATCCCCAAAGTAGGTATGAAGAATTGAAGCACTCTAAAACAAGTCAAAAATCATTCAAGGGCAAGTCAAAACAAGCATTATCAAATGTAAACTTGATCCGAATTCTAGTTGTATACATATAGCCAAAAAGAACAGAATTGTACTTCTAATATGTGGGAGAACAACATTGATATGAGGCATACTCATGGTGTTATGTAGGTAACTCTCAACTCCTTATGGGTTAAGGAAAGCTCAACCACTACAGAATAATCCCTTTTTATATGACATTCAAGAATGCTATGGTTTCAATAGAAGAAGACTGATTTTAGAAAATTACACACATCTTCTATATCGAAAATCATACACAAAGATACAAATTCAATAGTCACAAGAGGTCGCATAGTCACATATTAATTTCATAGAGTGGGACAAGTTTGTGTGCAACAAAGGATATGATTGAATGGTGATTGTGTTCCTACTTGATGATTTTATCTCATGGTAGACAAACATCCAGTTTCAGAGACAAAGTTGCTAGATATTAATATGTATTTTGTTTCTCTCAATATCAAACCTAGATCATTTGTCAAAGGATAGAGAAATATAAATGCACTATATTTTTATGATTGTACTATATTTAACATGTGTCCAAATTAATCAAACATATTTGGATTAACTATATTCATAGCTATACTCAAATGTTTAATTTAGTTATTTGAATTTACACCCTTTCTAGATTACATTCTAAAGTTCACTTAATTATGGTGATCACCAATCACCACTCCATTGTCCTACTATGGTATAGTTCTAACACTACAAAGATAAAATACTAGGAAGTTTTACAAAGGAGTTCTAAGTCCTTGCAATATGTACACATGTGTGCAAGACGATGTTGAACACATTGGTGAATTACAATCACGATGCAAAGCAATAATGATATGTCGTGATTGATTAAATATATAATAATGCGAAGGATTTATCCCCCTATGGTTTTAACAAATGTTCACGGCATGATGGTAAACCCACTAGTGAAGTTAGATCATGATGTAGAGTGAACACGTGGTTCTACGAGTTAATGGAATTCCTAGATCTTTATGGATCGTTCACCCCTCCTTGAAGAGTAATTGTCCACATTGCATATAGTTGTGGAAGAAAAATATTAAATATGCTTGCAATTGGAGCTTTGGAGAACCATTTATATTATGAAGGTGATTGACCTATTTTGTTGATTTGAAAGAGAGGGATATCTTGTTGTCTTTTGATTTTGACCCTCTACATTAATATACTCTCAATCACTCTATAATCACATTATCATCACCCAAAAACACACATTCCTATCTGATTCGTAATATTTGGTATAAATACTGATATGTATGTTAGAATATATCAAAGTACATGTTTATTGATTATGTGTAGAATTGACTTAGAGTTTTCAATTGTTACCATGAAGCACCTTGTAGTACTACATAGCTTAAGGAAGACCACTCCATTTAACCATTATTAAACTTTGGTTGTTTTCAAGGTATGTTTTGGGCTTCTACACAATATTCAATGTACTTCAAATCAATTAAGAATGCGTAGACACCTTAATTTGGTAATGAAAATATTAGATTTATCCCTAAATAATGACTTACACTCTACTCTAAGCTCAATTGTATATCCTTATCACTATCACATGAAGTGCTTCCTTATTTCAACTACTCATTCACTCACAAAACTAATTGCATTCTTAGATAATAATATATTCCTCTTAAGCATCATTCTCAAAAGCTTACAAAATTCTTGCACATACATGTATCCAACCATTCATCTAGGACTGAACTATTAATGGTTTGGTTGAAAGATAACAATTTCATTCCTAGCCACCTAATGATCACTTTTTCAAAGTTATATATTTTTATGGCTCAAATCTAATGTAAAATTATACCTATGAACCCCTATATAATAAATTCAAATGCACTCATTTACTCACATGTAAATTACCTAGCTCTCTCAAGTTTAAATTATTCCTATTGAACTCCAAACTCTCCTAAATTACTTAGAAGAAAGAAATAACTCTAGGGTTGGCCCCTAAACAAGTATCATGAACAATTAACCATGTTATAGAGTCACACTTCCCAAGTTAGAGACCATTTAAACCAAGAAAAGATAAGAAAACCAAACTATTGTTGCATCAACAATCAATCAAATTGCCAAATCCAGTTGTGTCCATATAAATATAACATGTTATGTGGATAAATACATGTGGTTTGAGGCCTCTTCAAAGTATTTCTAACAGAGGATATGTATGGATTTCACATTAATCCAACCACTATATTTTTTTGTATTGCATCCTATCTATGGTTGGGGTTTGAAGCTATTTCACATCATATAGAAGATTCCACATGTGTAACACATAGGATTTTAAAGTAAAGAAAATTACAGTCTATTTCAAGGGCACATAAAATTGTAGAATACCATTTCATTTATGTATAGAACTGTTTACCAGGTACTAAACCATTTTAATGTTCCATACAACCCAAATTATTTCATCCTTACTTAGTTTACACTCCCAAATTCAAAGATAAATTATAATTAATATATCATTTACAACCTTCACATTCATATAACACTTCTAGATAAACTTCTTGAATATGTAATTAGATAATTGCATTCTCTTTCAAGTGTTTTCAAATTCTTATGAATAATTTCTAATGTTCCATCATAGAAAATGCTAATAATAGTATATTTTGATATAAACATTAATAGATTATTAATAATTTGAATATATGTTTCATCCCCCATCTTGGTGCACTTACCCATGGATTCACATATAGAAGGACAGGCTAACATGACCTTACTACAATTTTTTTCCTCTTTGGTATGCACCATATACCATCTCTAAGTAATTAGGAGATAACAATTTCAAGCTTAATATTATTTCCTACCTTGGGTTGCATCCAATCTTAATGTAGATTTTTTTTCACTACTTTCCACCTTTTTTGGACACTTTAAATGTTTTGAATAGTCTTCAACAATTAGAGACCAATATTGACTATAATGCACTATTAAAATAATTCTACTTATTTATGTGAGGGTCAATAGTAAAAGACAACAAAAGATTCCTTTCTTTCAAATAAAAATAATAGGTCAACCACCTTCCTAAGGAAAATGGTTTGAACCGAAGCTCTAACTACAAGAAAGTTTTCATATCTTCTTACATAACTACATGTAATGGGGAAATTATTCTTCAAGGAGGGATGCATGATCCACACATATATAAAAATTCCATTAACTTGTGGAACTATGGAGTCACTCTGCATCATGATTTGACTTCACTTGTGGGTGCAACATCATACCATGTGTAGACACCTAAATTATGCTTTTGCAATCTTATTGCCAAAATGCACACAAATCACTCTTATTCTTCCTAATTCCATTATAATTAGTGCTCTTTACTAATTAACTAACATTTATTTCCACTTTGGTTAGTTAACAAGCACTTCATTGATCACCAAACCTCTTTTACATTCATGATGCTACTTTACGGCGAATCGTAAGCCAAAATCCTCTTCAAAACAGACAATTAGTGATTATAGGCTAATTAAGCCTATTTTCCCTTGATTTGGTCAATATGCCCTAATATTGGCTTAAACCCCTCTTACAACCACTCAAAATCACCCCATTCACCTCCACAACGTCTCAACAAGCTTGAAAAACTTATCCTAGCCTCCTAGTTGACCCTAAGCGGTTGATTAAGGCTCCACACCTCTTAATCACTTGGTAATTCACTAATTGTGATTAGCAAGGCTTAATCATGATTAGTAATTCTAACCTAATTTGGGGATTTTAGTCCCACATGCACCAAAATACAATTTTCTCCCAAAAGGAAAACTATAAAAAGGGTGCACCTCATTCCTTTATACTTTACACCATATTTTGATTTGCATCTCATATAATACATATGATTTATAGCCAAGCTCAATCCTTACTTAAAGCCTTCAATGGGGTTAGTAGATGGATATCCAAAATGACCAAGTAGTCATTGGGAGAGGCCATTTCACCTTGTTTGGAGTAGCAACCATAACCATTTGATTGCCCTCTTAGGTCTATTTAGGCCCATGTTAGGTAATTCAAGAATATTAGTAGGCATGTTTAGTTAGATTTTGTATTGTTTTCATACTAGTTAAACATTCTTTTAAGCTTCTATCTTAATGTTACATTCCTAGACTTAGAACCTTGGCTAAATGGATGATAATGGTGTTAGCTTTCCTTGTTTAGTCATGCAATTTTCTTTGTAGAGTTTAGGGTTCTTTCATTTGGCACGCCCGGTGGGACAATACCCCATTGTATTCAATTTTTAAGCTTTTTAACTTAGTTTCAAAGTTTTAGATTAGTTTTAAGTTTCTTAGATTAATTTCAAGTTTTCTAGTTTACTTTCAAGCTTTCTAGTGCACTTTTAATCTTTTTAGATTAGTTTCTCAATCTTTTTAGATTAATTTCAAAGTTTTAGAGTAATTTTCAAAGTTTTAGATCAATTTACATTTTTAAAAGTTGTTTCAACTAGATTAGTGGTAGAAGTTTTGTTTTCTTGATTTTTGTAGGATATAAGGAGGCGAAGCCCTGTCAAAATTGCCAAGAAATCCCAAATATTGGACCTTTTTTCAAAAAAATTGCTTCAAAACTCAGAGTTTTGACCATCTATAGGAAAAAGGCACATGTGCATGACTGTGAGCACTTGTGCATCATTGAATGTGTGAAAGATGATAGAGGGGCACTTGTGCATGACTGTGAGAGTCTGTGCATGAATGTGAGTGCCTGTGCACTAGTAGTGGTGCCTGTGTATCAAGCTAACTTTTTTTTTCAAAATTCTCGAACTTCAATTTTATGATTCCTATCAGTTTTTAAGGGTCTTTAGATGTTGTTTTTGTCAAATTATTGATTTTAGAGCAATATTCCTAACAAAATTTCCCTAAGGTTTGATAAGGGATTGTTGAGTAAATTGGGTTAGGGTTTGAGGAGTGATTGTGTTTTCATACTTTGATTGAGTTTGGAATAGAGTTGTGTATGCTCTTCTCTTGCAGCTAGTGTGATCTTGAGAACCAAAAGCACCTCTAAACCATTATTTTTGCTTCTTAGGAGTAAGTAGGAACAATTATCCTTCACTTTTGCTTAAGGGAACAAACTTACATGTTTTGACATATACTTGATCTTTTAGTTTAAGATATTTTTCATTTGATGAAGAACCAAGGCTAAAATATGTGTACGCTCTTCCCTTGCACCTAGTGTGATCTTAGGAACCAAAAGAAAATTTAGTCTTTCATTAAGAAACACTTGGATTAATTGGGAAGAAACCTTACTTTGCAAATTTTTATGGTAGTTAGTTGATTTACAAGCTTTGCATTTATATTTAGTTGGATTATTTGTTGTGTATGCTCTTCTCTTGCACCTAGTGTGATCTTGAGAAACAAAAACAACACTTAATCCTCTTTCTATGATATTGTGAATCTATTTGGAACTACTAACCATTTTGTGAAGGACCTAACACTAGTCAAAGAAAGGAGGAATTAAACAAATTTTCTAACAAGTGTGATTTTAGGTTACGAAAAGGAGTAGGACAAAAACCACATTAAGTATAAAAGATTAAAAAATACACCACAATCATCACATTGTATTTGCAGGTTTCGGTTAAGAGCTATGACTCGTTTGCTCAACTAGGACATAACCCCTTTAGCATAAGCCTTAAGCTATAACAATGGGGGTGGTCCTAGGAACCCTAAAGTAGTTCACGCAAGAGGGAACCTTGTGAACGAAATAGGAAAGTGCTCCACACTATCGACTTGTCTAGTACGCCTTGGTGAGATTAGCATCAAAGATATCCGTATCGTGACCCTAGTGAAAGTATAACTGAACGCACTTTGGTGCTCATCATACTGAAGGGGGTAAAGTAAATATGAGATACTCCCAAGTTATTCAATGTGAATTTTTGGGTAAATCGAGCTCGCTCTAGATATCTAATGACACCTAGAGAGAGAACCACCTAGGAAGATTGCTAGCTTGGAACCATTGTTTCTGTCTTAGATAGTATACTTGAGAGCTCCCACAAAGTGACAACTTTGTTAGATTCAAACTCTTATTTTTCGAACAAGGGAAAGAATCTCTTAAAGTTGAAATTGCATGATTTTCATCACGAAATCCACTTAGTGTCATTTTGTCCTAGTTTTTCACCTGTCTTAAGACAAGGTGAAACTCTGCCAAAATAACACCAAGTTTATTTCAACACCACTTGGTCTACACCCTTGTTTTCTTGTTGCCCATTTTTGGACAAAAGGAAACAACATATACGGATACCACTAGATATTGCATGTCCACAACTTTTGTATTCTACTTGCGCGACTAGGTTGCAATGCCATAGCACAAGTGTTGAAAGTGTGCATGGTATGTACTTATGATCTAGTAGGCCCCCTTGTCTCAAAAACCCATATTGAGACTTATTATCATCGTGGTTAGGTGATTTCATCCTTGTCTTCTTTTGAGTTATTACACTACCCACATTATAGCCATACAATTGAGATATTTAGGTCTTGTTTCCATTGTGAAATTAGGCCTAAATCTCTATATTGTAGAGTTATAGTGTTCGCACACATAACAATTTATTGTTATACTTAGACTTAGTTTTTACATCCTAACCTTTTCTTGAGTTTTTGAGTGTTGAGGATACATTATTAGCTCGCGATAACATCATTTTGACACTAGAAATCTTGCTTTCTCAAAAGCTTGGTTCATGTGTCCAAATAGTGTCATTATGTTGCTCACATTATTATCATCGATTTTACAAGACTTGGAATTTGTTAGTGTTTATAAACTAGTTTTTAGTATATCTTGCTAGAAGATCGCGTCAACATTATTTTATCATTTAGGCCTTGTTTATTACAAACTTGACCTTATTGGTGATGTTATGTTGTCACTATTTGGTTGCAAACCTATCTAGATGAAATCTTAGAGAATAATATATTTGGTGTAACTAAATTTCGAGTGTTGTATGTAATTGTATTATTCTAAGGAAAACTTGAGTCATATATTACCTTCCTATGTTAGATTGTTCGTTATTCTTTAGTCTGTACGTTCGTTTTGACATATCATTTTTGTGGCTATTCTATAGTCACCTTGTTTTAACAACTTAGGGTCGTTACGCTACACAAATTTGACTAAGGTCCCTTTTTAGTAAACCTAAGTGGAAATTATTTGCGTCGTATGTCCTATCTCAAGTATGAATACTATGAGGATGAGATCCTGAAGATTAGGAACCGATATATTTTGAGGCGACAAATCTCTTTTAGAGGATAACATCATGGTTGAACATAGTGGTGGAGAGGAAGAGTCTCCCCATATGAATATAGAGCATCCTCCGGAAATTTTGAGGATTATATTTAAAAAAAAACATGTGAGGTTCTTATGCGTGTTATGCAACTAGGAGCTAGGTTACCTCCCATGGTGGACCCTTCTCTAATTTCCGCAATGGTTCGAGGGAAAGAGGAAGTGGAACATCCTTGTCGCCATATAGATGACATATTAAACCTAGGTCATGCCTCTAATTCTACACGACAAAATAATGAGGAAGTACATTTTGAAAATGACGGAGACTATCATTTTCCTCCTATTAAAATGCGTTGTGAAAACCATGAAGAACATGTTCATCATGCATAACCTCCTCCTAACAAAAAATCATCATGAAATACCCATTAAAGAGGTTACATTAGAACAACAGGTCCAAGCCCTCACTCGTCAATTGGCAAGTTTGGCTTCACATATACAAAAGGAAAAACCAACAGTTGTGAAACAAACTATACCAAAGGTAAAACCTAAATCTTTGTTTTACGAATTCCTAATAAACACTCCTCGACGGGAGACACGAAAGGATCCTTATGAGGAATTTTTCACTAAAAATCGGGCTGGGCATACACCTAGGCTTAACCCTTTGTATAGACCTACACCGCCACCCACATAAGATCCAATTTTTAATCAAGAGTGGTCAATAATGAAGAACACCCTTCAAGCGTTATGAGAGGGCCAAACCGGTAATAATAACAAGAAGTATCAGTTTGATGGGTTATGTCCTTACCCATTTGACAAAGACATGTTGTAGGTACCTTTCCCAAGACATTTATGTTTTCCAAAATTGGATAAATATAAGGAAAAAGGTGAACCTTGATATCATATAAAAGAATTTTATATGACATGTCAAGAGGTGGCATTCAACAACAATTATCTTATGCACTTGTTTCCATGAAGTTTATGAGCAACAATGCTAGAATGGTTTGTGCATATCCCTAAGGGATCAATATCAACATGGCTAGAACTAGCAGAGAGTTTTGTATGACACTTATCTTTCAATATAGAAAATGATGTTACCATGTTAGATCTCTACAATTCCAAGCAACGAAATAACAAAAACTTCGTTGTGTTTTTACAAAGATGGAGAGGGTTAGCTAGTCACTTCCCTTGCTCCCTACCTGAAAAGCAGTTGATAGGCATAGTTGTTCCCAACCTCCATCCAGACATTACATTCCACTTGCAAATGCATTATGGTAACACATTTGAAGAGGTAATATAAAAAGGGAGTCAAATTGAAAAATCATTGTTAGCTAGGGGGATTCTAAAACCTTTCTCTTGCGAACACAATGATTCTAAATCTAACGATAAAACAAAGTTTGTTCCTAATAGAAATAAAAATGTCATTAGTGATGGGATATTAGACTCTAAATGGGTGCAAGCCATGTAGAACCACACACATTTGAAACTTGCAAAGGGTAATCCACCCACTGAGTATAAACACCGCACTTTTACTCCTCTATCTAAATCCATATCATTTATACTTAAACAATTAGAGACCGTAAACATGGTAAAATACCCTGAAACACAACCCTATGGGGATGATACACCTAAGCCATCATGGTTTAGGGAGAATAAATTTTGTGAGTTTCATCACGTAAAAGGTCACAAAACAGACAAGTGTTTAAGATTAAAACATTATATTCAAGACCTAGTAAAAAATGGTGATATTGAAGTAGATTCTGTTGTAGCTGAAAAATCTCCAAATGAAAAAATACGTATCTTCAAAAATCCTTTTTCCCAATCATGAAGAAAATAAAAATCTAGATCAGGGACAATCATCTCATAATAAGAATGCTAACTATATGTTAAAGAAATACCATTTTGATACCCTGATAGGTTGTGTTGAGCCCCTCATTGAGAAAATCAATACAGTTATAATCAAGACAAGAGAGTGTGCTATGGAAAGACAGAGGGCTCACTTCATTATAAATTCTGAACCTACTCCCCCTCCTCCTCAACAGATTCACTATGATGTGTTATATCAACTAGAAAAAACTACGGCTAAGATTTCCATCCTAGACCTTCTAAAGATCTCTAGTGTCCATAAGGATATACCGTACAAAACCTTACAGGGATCAGGAGTATCCATTGATGTTGACCCAACACATTTTCAAGCCATGGTAGCACAACTTGTTCTTTTGGAACACATAACCTTCAACACTACAAAAGCCTTAGTTGAATATCATTCACATAACCTAACATTGCATATTGAGGTTATCATCAAATGTAAGAAGGTTAAGAGAGTTCTTGTGGATAGTGGATTGGGTCTTAACATATGTACTCTTAAACTAGTCAGCCAACTAGGTTGCATAGAAGCTGATCTAGAAACAAAGGTCATCACCATTAAGGCATATGGAAATGAAGAACGAAAAATCAGCTGGAATGATCACTTTCTCATTAGAAGTGGGTCCCATAACACATGATATGAAGTTCCACATCTTGGACTTGGAACTCCCTTACAATATATTTCTTGGTCACCCATGGATTCATGCCATGTAGGCCGTGCCATCAACATATCATCAATGTTTAAAGTTGCAATATGAGTGAAAAACACTCACCATACAGGGGGACCCTCAACCTTTTTCTCATTGTAGAGCATTGTCGAGGATTTTTTCCCTACAATTTATGAGTGTCCATCTACAGTGATCACTATTCCTATCCAGCCAGAGGCTTTCACTTCACGAGTAGATCCAGATACCCTATCTATTAATGACAATGGTGCTTCCACCTCAGAAATTCCTTTGTCTACATGGGAGATGAAGGTCAAGCCAAGTGGCTGTGGAGAGTATGATCTACAACAAACCCTAATAGTTCACAATGGTTCACTATCAGCCCAAGCGCATGGTAGGCTGTGTTTCAAAGTCCAAAGATCAAGAGAGGATTGCCCTTTCAAGAACTTTACTCTTGACGGATTGCTAGAAGATGAAAGGTTTGTTATGGACATTATATTTCATCTAGATGATGATGACATGGCTAAATGATATAAATCACCTAAGTATCCCATTCCTAATCGGATAATGTTTTCCATGGGGTATAAAGGATGTGGAGTTGCGGTCACCAAGAACAAGGCCCATTAGAAGCTCTTGCAATACCACGACATATAGTAGGTAAATCAGGTATAGGCATCCATTTATATGAGTCTCACTCTTCAGATGATGAGTATGCCTCTTCTGAGAGTGAGGATAGTTTGTCTGGAAATGAAAGTGAAATAAATTCCTGATGTAGTCTTTACAAAGACCTTTCCTCTACGAACCTATTCGCCAATATGGCTATCCTTACTATAACCCCTGTTATACCCACCATATGCCATATAAATCAACCATTAACCCTCACTTACCCATCACTCATGAATTGGAATCAACAACAACACATTCCTATTGACGTGTTTCAGAATGATGAGGCCATTGGTGAGTTATTGGGAATCAGAGACAACATTATGAAGAAATGATCACAAGAAGGGGTTCTCCATTCAGCTTAACACATGCACATACTTTCGAGAGGAAGTAAAGTTGTGTGGGAATTTAAGTAAAAAAGTGAGCAAGGGTAAAATTTCCAAAGGAAAGTCCTTGTGGAAATAAAAGGGGGAAGTCCTATAGTGAAAACCTCTTTGAAGGAGCTTGTGGAAAAACAAGCAAAATAACCTATGGAAAAGATAATGTACCCGCTTCAAGATGAAGAGATCCCTGATCCACTTGTGATAGAGGAGGATATTAATCTCCCTACTGATCCTATATGCATGGGGGACGAATAAAAGTTACTAATGGAAGATACAATAGATGTTAATATCGACACAGAGGAATTGCCACAGATAGTCAAGTTGGGAGCTTCCCTCTCAGCTAAAGAACAAAACAAATTCATAAGAATCTTAAGAGAGCATGTAGACATCTTCACATCGTCTTATACGGACATGCCGAGACTTGATCATACACTAGTGGTGCACAATTTTTTGGTACATCTAGATGCCAAGACCATAAAAAAAAAGCTCTGAAAGATGCATGCTCGCATCACCTTACTGGTAAAGGCAGAGCTAGAAAGGTTACTAGAAGTATGCTTTATCAAACCTATTGATTAGTCACAATGGATCTCCAATGTGGTCCTGATTCAAAAGAAGCCAATTGGTATTAGAGTATGTATGGATTTCAAGGATATAAACAAAGCTTTTGCTAAGGAAAATTTTCCTCTGCCAAACATCGACATGATTGTCGATTCTACAACAGCTTATGAGATGCTTTCACTCATGGATGGCTTCTTAGGTTATAATTAGATAAATATTGCAGAATAATATCAGCACAAGATGGCTTTCACAACTCCTCGGGGGACATTTTGTTACCAATTCATGCCTTTTAGCCTTAAAAATGCAGGTGCTACATATCAAAGGGTGATGACTGTAATATTTCACAATATGATAAGTGACATCATAGAATATTACGTATATGATATACTAGCTAAATCTAGAACCCACGAGGAACACCCAAAAATTTTACGACATATATTTTAGCGTTTAAGGGATTACAAAGTCTGACTTAACCCAAAGAAGTGTATCTTTGGTGTGTTATCTGGAAAATTACTAGGATTCATCGTGTCACGGAGAGGAATAAAAGTGGACCCTGAAAAGGTTACGACTATCACAAAAATTCCTCCCCCTAAGAATATCAGACAACTATGTAGCTTACAAGGGAAAATCCAGGCCATCAGAATGTTTATTTCACAGTTAGTAGGCACGTGTTATACATTTACACATCTTCTTAAGAAGGATGTGTTGGTGCAAAATCACATCACCCCTGAATGTTTGCAACTCGATGGGTTGAGACTCTTAGTGTGATTGCACAACATTGGACCATCTCTCAAGTTGTGGGACTTACAGACTTGATATGGCCCTTTAGAGGAGGCTGGTTTCTACTCCTAAAGTACATGTCAAAATCTACTCTAATGCAGGAAAACTGCCTAATCCTAATATAACCTTCCAAGGGACTGGGGAGAGAGAGTGCATGAAAACAAAGCCTACACTGGAGTGGTGATACACTAGAAAAGGAGGGTGCTGATCACAAATCCAACTGCCAAAAATGGAGAAAGGTGAGCAATTGCAGGGGTGGATAGATTGCACCACATACCAGAGATAGAGTTCACAAAGAACACCACTTCAAACCCATTAAACACAACTCTCAGAACCTGCGATAGACATCAGGAGTATGCACAATTTACCCTAAAATGATGAGAGGCAAGAAGAGACAATAAAATGAGCAAAGGATGGACAAAATGCATCACAAAACAGATTTTATTGCTCCACGAGTTCACACAGTACATCAACAATGGGCAAGAGGCAAGAAAAAATCCATTACAAAGCCAAGAGAGGAGGCTTAAACTCCACATTCAACCCTAGGGAAGAAATCGAGAGGGAGGAAGGAGAGAAGAATGACCAAACTTTTAGAAAATGCCCCTCCTTTATAATATATAGAAGAATGAGAGAAGGAGAGAGGGAAAATTTGAATCCTATTTCAACTACCCCATCAATGTATTGAATTCACCTACTCCAGCCACCCCAGAAAGCATTAGAATTCACCTGTAATAATGATGGGTTCCCTGACAGAGCCCATGCCTCCATTAATGTTCCTTACTGGGAAAGAAAAGAAGCCCATTCTTCATTATGGTGGTAGGTGAGAAGCATGACAACCTCCAAATGGTGGACTGAAACATTATGGTGGTGGGTGAGAAGCTGACATCGAGAGCTTTCCAAAAATTCCTCCCTTGCTCAAATCTGAGTTCCCAGTTAAAAGATATGGTTGTTTGAAGGTCAAGGTCAAGCATTCCATGCGAGCTCACAATATTTAAAAGAGTCTACCCGTGCAAGATCCATGTGGAAGCCCCACACGTCTTAATAATTCACCCCACTCCTTTCACTCTTTAAACTTGCACTAATTAGACACATGGCATTGTCTGTGGGCCTGCTTTACTTTCTTCATTTTTGGCTAAGTCCCTCCTGTTTGGTGGAGCAACTATGTTGGACCTAGACACGTGGGGGATTTGTGCTCATTTGGAGTCTTCCTTTAGATTTTACCTTTGAATTTGCACCGAGTTGACACGTGGCACCTTCTACTAGTTCTTAGAACTTTTTAACGATCGGTGTAACTTTCTCGGGCCTTGACCACGTGGAGGGCCTACGCTTGTTTGGGGAATGGCCTTTGGGTCTTACCTTTGGAGTTGCATTGAACTAACACATGGTGCCTTTCGCTGGCTCTGTTGCTTTGCTTTGAATTTTCAACAGCCGGTTCTACCTTTTTGATCTCTGACCACGTGGAGGGCCTACACTCATTTGGGGACTACCTCTAGATCTTACCTTTGAAGTTACGCTGATGAGACACGTGGAGGCTTATGTTGGCTCTTCCCATGCTTTAGAATATTTAACAGTCAGATCTACCTTTTCGGGTTCTGGACACGTGGAGAGCTTGTTCTCGTTTAGAGACTGCCTTTGGATTTTATCTTTGAAGTTGTGCCAATGAAGCACGTGGCACTTTCCGCGGCCCTGCGGCTTTGCTTCAACTTTTCAATAACCAGTTCTGACTTTTCGGGTTCTAGACATGTGGAGAGCCTGCACTCATTTGGAACCTCACTTTTGGAATCTTCCCTTGAGGTTATGCTAGTGAGACAAGTGGAGGCTTCCGTTAGCTCCGTTGCTTTGCTTCAAGTCTTCAATGGCCAGTGCAACTTTTCTGGGCCCTAAACACGTGGAGAGCTTGCGCTCATTTGGAGACTGGTCTTTAGGCCTTACCTTTGAAGTTGCGTCGAGTTGACACGTGAAGGCTTCCATTGAATCTTTTATACTTAGCCGATTCGGGCCTTGAGTGGACACTGCATGCTTCATTCCTTTGGGTGAGTAAATGGCCCCCACTATATATAATGCCAAAACCCTTTTTCAGGTGGGACCTTTATAGTTAGCTCCTATAGTTGCGATGGTGGGACACTTCACATTGTCTGCGAGCTTGCTATGTGCTGAGATCCACGTGGGGGTCAAGTGCATCCTTGGGGGCTCTGCTTTTGTTGAACCTTTTAAAAGTGCACCGAGCTGACATGTGGCACCTTCCATGACTCTGTTGTTTTGCTTCGAGTTGAACCATATCTGAAGTCTGAAGAATTCAGGATTTTCTCCATTTTTCTTCCTCTCGAGCTTTGATCTCCTTTAACATTGTTTGGCCTCATTTTCTAAACTTGCTTCTCCATGGTCGAGCCCGCCTGCCACTTGATTTTTGGGATCGAATGTGATCTCACACGAATGAACTGACCCTTCAATTTTCTCTTGTGCAGGGTCATGTTTGATCAATTTTTCCTGAGGGGAAAAATTGGATAACAGGATGTCAATTTCAAATGGGGACCAGAAAAACATCAAATTTTTACTTTGCTAAAAGAATACTTGGCCAACCCACCTATTCTCATGCTACCCACAACAGAAGAACCCTTGTTACTTTATATCTCTACTACACATTTTGCAATTGGAGCATTGTTGGCTCAATATGAAAAAGAACAAAGAGAAAAACCGGTGTACTATTTGAGAAGGACACTAATAACATATGAGCTAAATTATCCAAAAATCAAGAAATCTTGCCTTCTCATGGTGTTTTATTTCCATAATCTCCGTCATTATATGCTTGATAATAAAATCAATCTTATTTCAAAGGTCGACCCTTTGAAGTATTTATTGTCCAAACCATCACTAACCCGAAAGATGGCTAATTGGATCATCTTATTAAGTGAGTTTGACATTAAATACATTCATCAAAAGTCCATTAAAGGACAGGTGTTAGTAGATCAACTGGCAGAAGCTCTGCTACCAATTACTAAACCCTTGAGTCTAGAACTACCAGATACATCCATTATGTACCTCAAAGAATCTGCAGTTTGGCAAATGTACTTTGATGGCTCTTTTACCTTTCATGGTTCAGGTGCTGGATTTGTGCTAATCACTCACACGGGAGACTTGATTCCACAGGAATTTCGAATTGGATTCCCTTGCATGAAAAATATAGCATAATATGAAGCTCTCATTGTAGGAATGAAGATGGCCATCAAATGGGATATCAGACAAGTAAAATGCATTGGTGATTCAATGCTTATTATTAAACAGGTCACAAATGAATATAAAGTTAAAGATGAAAAGTCACTTCCATATAAAAATAATGGTCGATTCCTTGAAAGAATTATTTGAGCAAATAACATTGGAGAAAATACCAAGAGCTCAGAACAGAGTGGCAGATGCCATGGCTATGGTAGGATCTATGTTGATAATTCCACCAAAGAACAATGATATGCCATTCTTTGTGGAAAATCTAAGAACAACAACGTATGATAGACCAAAATCTTGTTTAGTATGTGAAGTTGTTGGTCCCTTTTCATCGTGGTATTATGAAATCTTTAATTATCTCCATAATGGAACCTTCCCTATGAACATTTACCATGATAAAAAGTGAAACCTCATCCAATGTATAGCCTGCTATACCCTACTTGGGGGCACTCTCTTCCACCGAAGCTACGACGGGAATTTGTTGCACTATTTAAATTCTGACGAATCTATCTAAGCAATTAAGGAGGTGTACGAGGGAATTTGTGGAGCTCATACTAATGGGATTTTCCTTGAAAATAAGATACTCAGAGTAGGATACTATTGGCCTACCATGGAGCATAACTATTGTCAACATGTGAAGAAGTGTGTGGATTGTCAAAAGTACAGTAATTTGATACATGCACCGACACAATCCTTGCAACCAATCATAACACCCTGTCCATTCTTAAAGTGAGGTCTCGATCTAATAGGGAAACTTAATCCTATCTCTTTGGATGGACACAAGTTCATTATAACAGCCACTGAGTACTTTACAAAATGGGTAGAGGTTTTCCCTCTAACCTATACATAAGGTCCCTAAATTTTAAAGTTTATAATGAATCATATCATCTGCAGATATGGTATCCATTCTTCCATCATCACTGATAATGGAAAGTAGTTCAACAATAAAAATGTGAAATCACTCTGCAAACGCTTTCAAATTTCGCTTAAGTTTTCAACCCCGTATTACCCTCAAGGTAATGGGCAGGCCAAAGCTTCCAACAAAACCTTAATTCACATTACAGAGAAAATGGTTAATACCATAGGCCGTAACTGAAATATGCAAATTCACCCTACCCTCTGGGTATTCAAAAATTCTATTTGTACTCCTACAGGTGTAAATCCATATTATTTAATATTCGGTTCAAAAGTTGTCTTGCCTTTAGAGATCGAGATCCCTTCTTTGCATAATGAGCTAAGGGGTTACTTGAATAAAGAGGAGGACTATAGTGTAGCTTGACTAGCAGAGTTAGAGATATTGGACGAGAAATGACTCTACGCCCTCAATCACCTAAAAGTGTTTCATGAATGAGTACGGAGGAGCTATAATAAGAAGGTCATACCTCCTCATTTTGAGGTAGGAGACATGGTGTTGAAAGAGAATAAGAAGAAAACCAATAAAGATCAAGAAAATAAAGGGAATTTTGAGCCCAACTAGCTGGGACCATACATTGTGGTTTCCAAGTTTGTTTCAAGTGCATATAAATTGGCCTATTCAGATGGCTAAGAGCTTTGAGAACCCATGAATGTAATGCATCTCAAGCGCTTCTATGCTTAAGTATGGGGTCTCTGTAGAATACCAATAAAATTAAAACAAAAAAGTATAAAAATAGAAAAAGAAAAAGAAAAATAAACAAGTACGTCCAATAGTGAAAACCATGCAATAGTGGAACTTTGGACAAGTCCTTTGGTGAAAACCAGCTTTCGGCGCCAAGGGAGGGTCCTTTGTTCACAAGCATTCTAGGTTTAAGGAGTACGATAAATTTTCCCCAAGTTGATCTTCACCTTCATCTGATCCCCTTGTGAGCCTATCCTTTTTTTCTCTGATCTAACTAGTCTAACCTTTTGAGTGTGGAAAAGTCAAAATTGAATGAACCCACCTCGCACTGGGCACAACTTTGCAGCGTCACTTGTGGCATATACCACGTGGCATTTTCCCCTTGCATCCCATATAACACTGGAGGCATCCACGTTATTTGTTTGCTTGCGCGTTTGCTTTGGAAAATTGTTGAGAAAACATCAAAACCATTTGTATAACTTTTGAGAATCCCAAAAACATACAAATATGTTCCTTGGAAAAACCAAAACATTCAGATATGTTTCATAGAAAAATCCAAAACAATAGAAAATTGTCTTAGAGATAAAACCAAAAAAAATGAAAAATGCCCCAAAACTGTCCCACAAAACAAAGTAATAATTTTCTTACTTTTAGTTGGTGGTTTGTATGGTTTTTAGTTACATTACTGTTTTGTATTGTATACAGTAGATTAAATTCAATTTTGTACTTAGATTGAATGTTACTTTCATATGTAGTTTAGGGCATTAAATTTAATTTATGTTACGTACTTGTAAATAAATGTGTTGCTTTGATTAGATTTGTTTAAAACTCGTGCTTGTTAATTTTTACTTGTACATTGTGTTATCATTTCATCATCATATCACACATATCCATAACATCATATATAAAAAAATATGCTAATTCTATATCACGCATGTATACTAAAAGTTAATCATCAAGTACCGTATCACCAATGGGGCAAGAGGGGTTGCGCATGATCACAAATTTATCCCCCCACACCAATATAAAAAATATATGCATGTTTTACTCAAAATATCTAATTAACGTACACTATGATATCAGCTAAGCCTATCACATAATATAACAGGTGATACAAACATAACGATACAGATTAAGCATGATATCTCATACAACATGTGATATGTCGGTAATTCATCTATCATCATATATATCATCAAAAATATAAGTGTCCATATATATATGATATAACAAGTCATCATGGGCATCTATACAAAAAAATTTCCTTCATCACAAGGCATGATAAAAAACAATATACAAACATCCGTATTAAAGTATGCCTTCATCACGAGGCGGTACACTAAAAAGAAAGTAATATATCTAGCATGTAAATAAGAAATTAAACCATGACTCTCACCCACGTCAGGGCTGCCCAGTCCAAGAAGACTACTAGGTGGGGGCATCTGAGGAGCTGAACGAGTAGAAGGAGTTGCATCAGGCTGAGCTGCATCATGTTGAACTACGTTAGGCTGAAATAGCCCAGGCTAGACTAACCCATGTTGCTCTGAGGCTGCCTGTCCTGAAGGACCATCTATGGATCACACTGATCAGGATGGTCTATGGGATCTAGATCGAGAACTACTGCCTGCTATGTGACTATACTCAGAAACTCTCTGATCGGCCAAAACAACTACGTAGTACTGCATCTTATAGTAAGTGGCTTTACTTGCTATAGTAGCAATGTGATCAATAATTAGCCATATCCCTGAGGACGTATCTTCCTGCTGTAATGTATCACACTTTTCCCTAATGCTGGCTAGCTCTATTTGTAGCTGTGACCACTCTACCACAATCTGATCTTGCTCTACTTGTAGATGTAGGATATCTACTATCACTCGATCCCGCTCTATTTATAGTTGAGCCTAATTTTTCTGCAGCTGATCTCACTCTACATATAGTCGATCTTGCTCTAATATAGCCTGATATCTCTCTACATGGGATTGTAAGCTATCAACCATCACTCGATCTCACTCTGAAAAGGCCTGATCTCGCTCATTCCTGGCCTAGTATAGCTCTGTCGCAAGCTAGTCCCCATCTGCAAGGGCCAAATCCCTCTCAGTAATATCCTGATCCCTCTCAATTACCATATGAAGTTGCTACTACAAGGCAATAACCTATGTCTCTAGTATAACCTGGGTATCTTATATATCCTGTTCATCATGTATATCCTGCATATCTATTATATCAAGCATAACTTGTGCATCATGTGTATCCTAAATATCTATAAAATCATCCTCCATATCCTCATCATGTCAATCCCCTCCTCCACCCCTTGGTGGACTATTTCATGGACTCGCACGCGGGGGGGAGGGGGTGATAAAGGTCCCTGCACTGGATCCTACAATGGTACCCCTATATATGGTACTATCTGTCTATGTGCCTCTACTAGTGGATTTGAAGCCTGCTCGTAATGCTCTGCTATGATCAATATCTCCTGAGAAATGAACAACCAACATGGAAACACTAGCACATACCACACTGCATAATCTAGTGTAGTACCCAGATATACTATCTATACCAGCTGTACCTAAGGGTGTGATGCTACCTCTGAAAAGCTAGCAAGGGATCAGTCCAACCAAATCCGTGGTCGTATGTCAAAAATCTCTTTCTAGTGGCACATGTACCACATCTCATTGCAAGGAATCCCTTGGATAAGACCAAGCTGTCGCTGAACTCGGTCCACCCTATACAACTCTAAGATGTGGCTCCTCCCAATAATGAAGTGATCTACTGCCGTTGTCCCTAACTCATCCGCATCCTGTGGCCAATGATATAGCTTGTAGTTTCCAAGTAATCATATGGAGTTGTAGCTCATTGAATTCTCACTGGAAGTAATTGGTATCCCCCATGTGGCTACAAACATCGTCTCCATTAGGAACCTAACCCATGAGAGAAGTCTCTCCAAGAACTCGAGTTCTCAATGCTCTTAAAGGGCGTCCAATGACAATGTGGTCCCAAGCCCAAATATGTAGCAAAGTAGCAGGGCCCAATGTCCTCTGACCATGATAAGCTATCAAATGTACGTCAGAATATAAGTGAGCCAATATACACTGACCCCAGTAATAGACTCTTCCCTGAAGCAAGTCGTGGATTACTCTAATGAGACCCAGGGATAATTGAACACTAGTCTTATCAGGCAGCAACACGATGCTGACAAGAGCTAATAGGTATATAGGGACCCGTTCTATTCGTGTTTCAACCATGCATCTCCTAACCATAGTTGTCAGGCCTCGATGAGGAATGTTAGTTAATCCAAATATCATGGCTATGTCACACTCAACTTGGTGTGGACGATCGTCGTAGGTAATCAAACAACCAAGGATTGGAACTCGCAGGATCCACCACACATCCTCTTGTGTCACACTCATCTCACTTGTTGGAAGTCAAAAGGTCTGACTCTCACTATGCCATCTCTCAGCTAAGGTTATGAGTAAACTTTGATCAAAAGAGATATGGGGCATGTGATCTATGTAAGATAATCCTGTCACCTCCAAGGTAATCTCTAGGAAGACTCAGTCGGAAAGTCCAAATGTCGCCTTAAAATTCTGAATTCGTGCATGCTGCTCTTGAGTCCTTAGCATGTCCAAATATAGCTACAGAGCCAGATAGGTAAATTTTGTAGTCTATTTTTCTATTCTACCATGTAATTTCTTCTAAAAAGGTCTAAATTTAGTTTGTTATTCTTCTATTTTCATCTTTAAATTTCTCTATGGTTCATATTTTTCTTCTACAAGGGGGTTTGCTGAACAAAAACCTAAGTTTTTGGCTTAAAAATAAGTTTTAAGAGTGTCTTTCATGCGTAAACACCCCTCCCTGTGTGTGCACCAGCACCAGGCTCTCAACATTAGCACCTATGATCTCCTGCATAGTAAAAAATAATAATAATAGTGATAAAGTGGCTCAACATAGGTGTTTGGGTGCCTATGCTAGCTCACTAAAAAAATTCATCAAAATGGCTCATCACAGGCGCCTAGGCACCCATGCTGGCTAATTCAAGTACAAAAATCATCAAACTGGCTTAGCACATGCACCTAGGCATCAATGCTGGCTAACTACATGCAAAAAAAGGTCAAAGTGGCTACACACAGGTGCCCATGCTTGCCAGCTACATGCAATAAAAGGTCAAAGTGGCTCAGCACAGATGCCCATGCTGACCAACCAAAATGTCAAAAATGTCAAAGTGGCTTAGCATAGACGCCTAGGCGCACATATTGGCCAACCAAAGTGCCAAAAATATCAAAGTGGTTCAACACAGTTACCCATGTTGGCCAACCAAAATGCCAAAGTGGCTTAGCACAGGTGCCCATGCTGGCTAAGAAAAGTAAAAAAAATGATAAAATGGCTCAGCACAGGTGCCCAGGAGCCCATGCTAGCCAGCCAAATGCTAAAAATAGACAAAGGGGCTCAACACAGGCACCTCGACGCCCATGCTGGCCAACAAAAGTAAAAAAAATATCAAATTGGCTTAGCATAGGTGCTTAGGTGCCCATGCTGGCCAAAAAAATCCAAAAAAAATATCAAAGGGGCTCAACACAGGCGCATGGGCACTCATGCTAGCCAAGTAAACTAAAAAACCAAAAATATGGCTCAGCATAGGTGCCTGGGCACCCATGCTGGCCAACTAAGTCAAAAAAACAAAAAATATAGCTCAGCATAGGCGCCCATGCTGGCACAAAAATTTCATAAAAAGAAAATAAGTTGCTCAACATAGGCGCCTAGGTGCCCATGCTGGTAAGGAAAACAATTTTTTTTAAAACACACCTAACATAGGCGCCCCCCCCGAGTTTTTCCCTAAAATTTACCTAAAAAATACATATTTTCAGTTAAAAATTAAAAAAAATTAACTACTAGGGTAAAAGAGAGAATTGGGTACCAGTGGTCCATCTGTTGGAAGTCTCAAGTAGTCCCTCATGAGGTCTGCGCAATGCCTTCAATTCACTACTCTCGCCATTTCCTCCTGTAGGCTAGAGCTCAATTCAGTAGTCAAATGATAAGCAAGTGTGGTAAAATGACTCGCCGCAGTGGCTTATATACTCATTTCTACCTCCTGTGGTGTGTTTCTCGCTCCCAAAATGCCTCGAAACCACCATGTATCTTCTAAAATTCCTCTAACACTGGCCCCGATGATTATTTTTACAAAAATAATTGTCTTCGGCACGTTTTTACTACGTTGGGGCATATTTTTACTTCTGAATGACCTTTTCTACTCCTCGGGGCATTTTTTTCCTTGCGGTCACTTTTAGCGTTGCCTCGTGACTTTGTTATTTCTTCTATAAAAATAAATTTTAAAGAAATAGTATTAAAATCCAAAAAATTGTAAAAATTTAAATTTTTTATAAAAAATGGTAAACAACATATATGCAGCTGAAACCTGTGTCAATTACATCATTCTCACACATTGAAATGTATCTTATAAAAGAGTCTTTCTATGATTTTTGTTTTTTCAGGTCTCAAATGAATTGCGGATCATTGTAATCTATCCTCATTATCCTCAACATCGAAATTGGTCCTCCAAAACCATATTTATGATGTTCTTGCTTGTTCTTGTCTCAAAGGAAACACATATCATCGTGATCTACCTCTATTAGCAAAGTTGGGTCTTCTTATTATGTCGGTACTCTCGTACAACAGTGAGTTTCTAGGTAATGTGTAATAATGCACGAATGCTTTCCATAGGACTACTTGTGTCCTCCATTTCTCGCTCGCACATGTTATTGCTTGGGGAAACATTTTCAACCCTTGTCATTACAACATGAACATTTGGGAACTGTAGCTTGATAACTAAAACATTGGTACAACTGTTTTGAATGATTGGTTGTTTGAGTATATGTGATTGTGCTTGTTTCTCTGTTAGGTTAGCTGGTTTATTTTCTCAGATTGCATTGCATTGTGTATGTTGCATTGAGTTAAGCATCGTTTTACTTTCTCATATTGCATTGCATTGTGTATGTTGCATGAAGTTACATAGCAATGGAAAAATGTTAGTCATTTATCTTTTCATGTTATCTTACATTTTTGTTCATTTCAATAAAGTCTGATGATGTAGACCTAGGAGCAAAATGATATAAACTGATTACTTATGGAAACGCTGGATGCAAAGGTTGGAATTGTCATACATTTCTCCATTAATAATTTCTTCTCCATTATCATTTATTATCATTACTAATTTTCTCCTAAAAAACTCACCTGGGGCATTAAACAACCATGTTCTGACCTATTTTCTTCTATCCATTTCAAAAAATATTTTCGATCGTTGATTGACTTATTCTATCACCCCATCAAGACTCGAGGGGGAATCCTTCATCCTGCAAATTTTTCTTCAAAAATTTACCTGTTTTATGCTTTTCTACTATGTTTTAAGTGAAGTCACTAAATTCACCTCAAATAGGGGCAAATGTAGACAACTAAATTCTGCTTTTACAATCTTATTGCCAAAACACACACAAATCACTCTTATTCTTCCCAATTCTGTTATAATTAGTGCTCTTTACTTATTAACTAATGTTTCTTGCCACTTTGGTTGATTAACAAGCACTTCGTTGATCACCAAACCTCTTTCACATTCAAGATGCCACTTTACGACGAATCATAAGCATAAATCCTCTTCAAAACAGACAATTAGTGATTATAGGGTAATTAAGCCTATTTTGCCCTTGATTTGGTCAATATGCCCTAATATTGGCTTAAACCCCTCTTACAACCACTCAAAATCACCCCATTCACCTCCACAATGTCTCAACAATCTTGAAAATCTTATCCTAGCCTCCTAGTAGACCCGAAGCGGTCGATTAAGGCCCCACAACTCTTAATCACTTGGTAATTCACTAATTGTGATTAACAAGACCTAATCGTGATTAAAAATTCTAATCTAATTGGGGCTTTTAGTCCCACATGCACCAAAATACAAGTTTCTCCCAATTTGAAAACTATAAAAAGGTTGCACCTCATTCCTTTATACTTTACACCATGTTTTGATTTGCATCTCATAAAATACATATAATTTATCGCGAAGCTCAATCCTTGCTTAAAGCCTTCAATGGGGTTAGTAGATGGATATCCAAAATGACCAAGTAGTCATTGGGAGAGGCCATTTCAACTTGTTTGGAGTAGCAACCATAACCTTTTGATTTCCCTCTTAGGTCTATTTAGGCCCATGTTAGGTAATTCAAGCATATATAGTAGGCATGTTTAGTTAGATTTTGTATTATTTTTATACTAGTTAAACATTCTTTTAAGCTTCTATCTTAATGTTGCATTCCTATACTTAGAACCTTGGCTAGATGGATGGCAATGGTGTTAGCTTTCCTTGTTTAGTCATGCAATTTGCTTTGTAGATTTTAGGGTGCTTTCACCATGCACATGTGTACATATCATGGAGGCCTAACTCCTCTTGAGGATTCTACGATCTGAAATCACTAACCACATCACACTATTGTTTCATATCATGATCTCACTTCATCAATATCTTCAACACATGTGTACATGTTGTGAAGTCCTAACTCTAAAAAATTACCCAGTCATGCATAGCTCTATAGTGTCAACATTGTACCAAGCAATTGTAAAATAATGCCACATGAAAATGATGGACTGATGATTGGTGATTTAACCATAATTAAAAGTGTTTTAGAAATGTACAACCCTAATTAAATTAGAATCTAGAAAGGATGTATATTTATATTACTAAATTATTCATTGAAGTACAAATCTAAATAACAATTAATAGAAAGATGTTTGATTAATTTGGGCACATGCTAAATATAGTAAAATCATAAGAAGATGGTGCATTTAGATTTATTTTTACTTCAATGAGAAACCTATACTTGAAAATAGGATAAACAAACAAGATAATGATATAGTTGGTTTGCCTCTAAAATGGATGTTTGTGTGTTCTAAGATAAAATTGGTAGGTAGGGACATAAACACTATTTGATCTTGTCATCTTTGATGAAATTTTCATATTATAAAATATTTATTTGAGACTATTTGATTAAACTAAAATGTAATATATCCTAGCCTAATATAATGCAAGTTTATAGTAAATAAATGAGTAATAAAATAACTGAAATAGACACAAGAAAACTAAGTAATGGAATGTATAAATACTAATGTGCAAAGAGAGTTGGAAGAGCCTTAGCTGATTCAGAGATGTCGTGAGACTGTGTCTGTAATGTCCCCATTTTTGAAGACCCTTAGCCTATCATTCCCCGTGGGCTTTAGGGATGTTGCAAGGGGAAAATTATATTAAATAATTTTATAATATTGCCTGGAGAGTGATTTTAATCATTTGACATTATAAAACAATATTTATTTAATTATTTAATATTTATGGAGCAAGTAATTATTTAATTAAATTCCCAAAATGCAAATTAAAAAGGGGAAATAATTAAATAATATTTAGGTGGCTTTTAAATATTAAAGTCACCCTTTTTAAAAGGGGACGCCACACCTAGGGGAAATAAAATTCTTTTATTTAATAATTTCCCTCTCCTAGGGATTTTGAATTTTGTGCCTCCTTGCTTATTAAAGGAGTGCTGGGATCATTGTTAGACTTATGTTATGATTATATCTATTTTACACTACATGCTTGGAGTTGGGATGCATGCCCATTAATGTTCTCTCTCTCTCTCTCTTGTGTGGGAGTTTTTGTATTGGTTGATATTCAATTGAAGTATCTTCATGAGATTTGCAAATCTACTTGTTAGTGATACCCTTTCTAGCTTTGGCGACTTGTCTAGAGTATTGGCGCATTTTATTGAGAGTGAAATCTACATTTTATTGAATATTGTGAAGGGTTTTATGGTGTTTTATAATCTGTTAGTTACTGCTGGTTTTGTTCTAAATAAGGTGACTTGATTTGAGCATCTTTTGGCATGTTTTAAGAGTGAATAAACTATATTTGTAATCTGATCTGAGTTGGCTTAATTTTCTGAATGTGGGCAGCCATTGTGGGATGTTTTTGAAGGTTTCTAAGAGCTGGAAATAATTTGCATGTTTTATGCTAACCCTAGTGATTGGGTTTAAGAATTTTATGGCTGTTTTGGTGGTCATAAAATTCATATATTTTGTTCTTTGGAAAGATCTTAATTTATAAAATTATCTGCATTTTATTTGAGGGGAAAATATGGGATATTGAAGGAGTTATGCATTTTTGAATATTTCAGTTGCCTGCAGGGTTTTTTGGGTATGGAAAATTGATATTTATATTAGATTTGCAGTTTGAGGTTAATTTAATATTGTATATGATTGTAAAAACTAGGAGAAATAAGGAGAAGTTGTTTTCATACTTTTTGGAGTGGATTTGATTCCCTAAATGTGCTGGGTGACCTAATTTTTTGGTCAAAATTAGGGTTTCGGGTTGGTTGTGTAAAATCTGATTTTTGCATATTGTTCTTCATATTTTTGTGGTCCATTATCCAAAATTTCAGTTCATTTAGACTTCTCTAGACAAAGATATGAATTTTTAAAAATTGCAGCAGTTGGGGTTTGAAAATTAATTATTTACAGCTGTGTGTGATCATATTTGTATGAATTCCTAACTTGTCCTAGAAGGGGACATTACAGTGGTATTAGAGCATGTTCTTTTGCACTTGTGAGGTTTGACATTGCTTGTGGATAATGGATTTATCTAGTGTAGGTAACATGAAGACAAGATTCAGGAGACTTGGTAGAGCTCTCAAGCACCTACCTCCATCAAAGGATGAGTTGCTAAAAATTCTAGAAGAAGCAACAAGTTGCTTGGCAACGATAGAGAAAGATGATTATGGATCTATGCTTCTTGCAAGGGATTCCTTGGTGATGCAATTAGCTAAGCATAAGTTGATGGATCACAAAGATGGAGAATTCAGAATCCATCTTTTGCATTAGTGAGGTCATGAGAATTGCAGCCCCTAAATCACCGTATAGTGATGCCATCATGGAGGACATATTTGAGGTCATGGTGGGAAGTTTCCAAGGCCTTTGGGACCTTGCAAGCCCTTACTTTGGTAAAAGGGTTAGTATTTTAAACACTATGGCAAAGGTAAGATCTTGTGTGATAATGATGGACCTAGAATGTAATGATCTTATTTCTCACATGTTTGAGGTGTTCTTTGATGTTCTACGTAATGATCATACTCAAGAGATAATGGTCTCCATGCAAACCATTATGTCTTTTGTATTAAATGAATATGAGAGTCCCCCAACACAATTGCTATCTATGTTGGAGGAAGGATTGAGTCAAGAGGCATCATGTATTGCTCATACACTAGCCCAAGGTGTTCTAGAGCAATTCTCAAGCAAAGTGAAGACTATGATTCTCCAAGGTATGAGTTCTTTGGTGTCTAATGATAAAATTTTGGCATCTAATACTTGCATGAGAGTTGGCACTTGCACAAAAAAGTCAGATTTAGTTCAAAAGGAAGAGAAGGTAGAAGAGCCTATAGATACAAATGAGCAAGGAAAAGAGTTATTTTTGATTGAAGAAGTTTCATTGCCTTTGTATGATGGCATGCATGTTGATAAAATAATCATGGGAGATAAGCCCAAGAGGGAAGAGAAATCTGATTTGCAAGTTTGCATGGACAAGCAAAATAAGGACAGCCAAGAGGTAACTAATGAACATTATTTCATTGTTACTAATGCTACTTGGATTGGAAATGAATGCAAGGATGAGGGGATGAATGATAGGAAAGAAGAAGAGACATTTCCAAGCACTTTAGACCATTCTCAACTTGCTGGTCTATATAGTACTGCTGTACATATGCAGCAAAAAATAGTGAAGGAGCAGCTAAGGTCAGTATGATCAAACAAAAGCTTCAAAGGGGCAGCCAAGGGTGGACCTCAATATGGCCCTAAAGGGGTATATTTCACCATATCTCCCTCCACATAAAAGGAAACCACTTAACAAATACATTGAGGTAATAAATTATTCCAATTTTGATTTGGTTAGTACTAACGATGAAGTTATTGATGAGCATGTGCATGCTAAAAAGGAAAAATCAGATTTGAAGGATAGAATTCGCCTTCATCAGGAGCCATTTGAAGGACAAGAAGTAAGTATGAGTCTTATGGTCACTCCAAGTCATTTCCTATATGACATGAGCATTGGTGAAGGAGAAGAAAGGGGTTTAGATGGAGAAAATGACGAGGGAAAGGGAGCTTTCCTAAACTCAGAAACTTTGAGTTTTGTAGATGTTGGGGGCAGCCCAAGGCATGATTTTTCATGTTTATTTCCCCCTTATATGATGAGATTTGATGAATATGAGTATGAGCATGTTAGATGGATGGATAAGAGATATTTTGGTCATACTATTGTTGATGTTTTTGCTCCTAACACTTGGGTGCATAAGTGTCAACATGGAAAAAGGAAAGTGATGCCTAAGACTCCTTCTACAAATGAAAATCATGACAGTAAGCTTGCTGGCCTATGTATAAAAATGGTTATTAGGGAGAAAATAAGCGTGTTTTCTCTTCTAGAATCAACTTCCAAGGAAGCTCCATGCACATGTCAAGTAAAGGTACATAATTACAAGGTGAGAAGTGATGTTTTATGGTACAAAAATGTAATGAGCAGCCTCAAGCATGATATTCTAGATTTATTTTCTTTATCCATAAAGAAGGTACATGGGCACAATCAAAGGTTTGAAGTTCCTTGGGTTTACGGTGATATGGTTTATGGATGCATGAATTATGGTTTCTCTTTATCAATTAAGAATGTGATGTAAAGTTTTCCCTCATAAATATTTGAGATTTGATCCCGCTAGAATAGGTGTGGAGACATGATGAAAGCACTAGTAGTTTGTATCATACTAGTGCAATTAAGATGATTAAAAGGGGTATTCTATTGTTATGAATAGCAGTGATAAAATTGCGTTAATATTAAGCCACATGGAGGGGTCATTCAGTCAGTGTTATTAGACTTGTCAATGGAGTTATGTATGGCATGCATGCAAAACCGGTCGTACAGTCAACTAAATGCAATGGAATAATTTTGAAAGAAAAAATGGAGAATGGGGCTTTGCTATTAGTTACATTTTTTATTTTTTACTAGTGATCATTTCTTGTACATTGGGCGCAGCAATTAGGATTTTTTAGATAACTTAAAAAACATGTCATGGAAAGTTCTGAAATAAAAATTGTAAGGATGTTAAATTCTTGCAGTCCCACGCCTATTCCACAAGTACCACATATTGTCATGTACCCAAATCAATGTTGAATCTAGTTCTACTATAATGCATATCATCTCAATTTCAACATTTGCAATTCACCCTTGGGAAAAACGCATTGAGGTTTGTGATGACTGAACAATTGCACCAAAAGGGCTGCACATGGCATGGTAAGAGTCTCGATATGCAATTGTTCAAACCGTATGGATTTTAGAGTCAGTGTTGGTGTGGCTACATTGAAAAGTCTGTAGTTGCATGGGGGCCTCTTGCATTCAACTTGATGGTCTGCTCATTGTAATGTGGGACAATTAGAACATATGGCAAAGAACATATATGGTGTTATCAAATTTCTATGGATGCATATCAAAAAAATATTCTATAATTTAGAGAGAATGTTGGGCATTGCTATAAAACAGAATATGTTTGTGTAGGCAAGTCTATGTTTGGCAAAACAATACATCTGTATCGGTCCCAAAAAAAAAAAGCTGGAAAGGAGTACAATTTCTTGAACCGTATGTAAAGAAAAAGCTTATAATTCATTGAAACAATTAATCTGCAGGCTACAAAATGAAGTAATCGTATTGCTCCGGCATAATTTAGCATTTATTTACATATAAATCGATGAGATGGTTGCATGGTAACAAAATAACTGTTCCGACTCATGGGTGATTATGACGGGGTGGATATACAATCCACTCCAATTCACAGTTTTGAAGATTACAACATCAGGTGTTGGCCACATAATTATATTTTGAGATGGCAACCCATTTTTGGAGGATTTGTTTTCCACCACATGCAATGGAGACGCAATGGAAGAGATGTTCTTCAACATGTGGTGTGCAAGTATTGAGGGCAAAACAGACGAAGCATTTTGCGGTGGTCATAAACATTATGATTCGTGTGCATGCCTAAGGAAAGATCTTAATCTTATAAAAATATCAATGAAAGTCAATATTCACCATAATAAAAGGCAATGTAGAAGGTCCAGTTAAACATTTTTGACATAGTGGCAAGCTAGATGCAAGCTTTTCTGGGTATGCAAACATTGCATATTCACTAGACACATCTGCAGTATGGGGTTGATTTACCACCACTGACTATGCATTGTAAACAACCTACCATGGCGGTTATGAAGACAGATGTCACTACATAAGTATTAGAAACAACATTGATGCCATGATAGCATGCATGCTCGAGTGGCAGACAAACAAACCAAAATGGGGTTCGTAAAGAAGTAAGACGAAAAATGGGGGAAAGTCAGGCTATCTCTGATGTAAGCTAAAATGTAATTTCTACATATGCCTAATCTGAATGCATATTTTTGCAGTAAATGAATCCAATAAATTAAGCTACATTAATACATCTAAAGCCAAAGATAAGCAATTTTTAAATAATGAAACCCTCAGTTGCGAGGTTTAGAGGGTAATTATTTATAGACTGTAGTGTGATCATATTTGCATGAGTTCCTGGAGACTTGTCCTACAAGGGGAGATTGATAGTGTCACAGGGAAGAATGGTTGAATAGCACTGGGAGACATTCACACTGGAGCTCTTAAAAAATGTAGAACCGGAGGAACAAGATGGACTGGGGCGCCTGGAGAGGGACAGGGGTGCCTGCAGTCACCCTGGACTTATTTCTGGGCGCCTGGGACTATGTGTAGGATGCTCTGGAAAACCAATCCTACTGAGGTCATCGCATGAGGCGAATCACCTTTAGTCGTCTTATTGATCGCTCCATAGGCCGCACCTAAGATCACCAAGGTCGACCGTAAACCTGCAATAAAGTATGAACCTATAAAACCCCAGAAAAAACATCAAACCCTAAAAAAGAAATATGCAAGTGAAGGGGTAAGACTTCCCTCAGCCTCCACAATGGTGGATTTATCAGTGAGTGTTAAACAACATCTCAGACCCTATGTAGTTCTGTATGTGTGCGCATGTAAAATAGTGCCCTAGGTTGCTCTTGTGTGAGTCACACTTGAAGTAGCGAATTAGTAGCTAGATGTAGAATGTAAATAATGTGTGCATGGAATAGAATAAACTCCCCTCCTTTGAAGTTTGATATAGAATAACCAACATTTGTCCCTTTTGATGAAGCTAGATAGATGCAAATGAAGCAATAAAAGCCTTGGTGGATGCAACCTTAGGTGGTGATAGCTAGTGCTTAGTGCTTGATCCCTTATTATGATCACATAACTTTATATTTTTATGATTCCTTCGCTTGAATTTCATAATTAACCCCAAAAAGGCTGACTACCAAAAAGATAAGATGTTCAAATGGCTAGAAAGGACCCAAAAAGTGAGAGTAAAGTGTAAAGAGGACAGGGGTGCCGAGAGGGGATGAGGGCGCCTGGCGCTGGCGTCCTAACTGGGCGCTTCAGTCCAGAAAAGGTAAACTTGAAGTATGAAAAGATAGATTGGGCCAATAAAGGTGCAAGACCAAAAGTAGAAATAGAAAGCAATGAAAGATGGCCAAAGACATGGGTTAATCAATACTTTTCTTGTTTAAGAACTATATGAATAATAGTATGTGATAGAGACTAGATAATTACCGACAGTGCATGATTTTGTGTCTACATTTTCCCCCACTTTATGTTGGTGAGCAGAATGATCGCTAACATAAAGTAGATAGAGATGTGTGCCTGATATCCATGTAGAGTGATGTAGAAAGCGTGCTGAGGGACTAGTCAAAGGATGGAGTGATAAAAATATGGAGCATGGAGACTAAATATGCAAAAGTTTAAAAAGGTGATGAGAGTGAACCTAAGGTGAAAGCGTGTGTGTAGGTGCCGATGTATGTGATGTACTTGCATGTTAATGTTGATGTGTGTGATGTTGACTGCTTGCTTCCCATACAGATGAACTTGCAAAAGAGTAGATGATCAAGTACTCAAATACGCATGTATATGTGTAATAATGTGTGTAAAGACGCATGTATATATGTAAAAATCATGTAATGAAAGTATGAAAATGAAAAAGGAACATGTGCACTTGATCTGTGATGAGGAAAAGGGTGTAGAAAGGATCTTGTCGATGAAGTGCAAGTTTTTTGGGTG
The DNA here is from genome assembly GCA_019776745.2 of Taxus chinensis. Lineage (NCBI taxonomy): Eukaryota > Viridiplantae > Streptophyta > Pinopsida > Cupressales > Taxaceae > Taxus > Taxus chinensis. Next base: position 167,753,033 of record CM034152.1, read on the forward strand.
ATCTCATGCCACTGGACAAAGAAGTGTAGGGAGGAAAGTCTGATTTATCCTCCAATTCTCTTTTACCGCTTCCTGAAACTATAGAGATCTCTGTACTGTCTTGTTTTTTGGGAAATCCAATGCCACGACTGAAGTAGTGTAGAGAGGAAGGTCTAGTTTATCCTCTAACCTATAACTGCTCCCTGAAATTCTAAGAAAATCGTGCCTTGTAAAAGCCAATGTGTATGGAGTTCTGTATATTGTGCTAAACCCACTCATTGTGTAACTACCCCCTAGTTATAGGAACTCCAGGAAAGACATTGTTGTACTAAGGACCCAAGTCTAATTCTAAGCCCTAAACTATGATATTTTTTACCGGAACTGTGTTTTGATGTGTACTATGTGCAGACCTTTGTATGGGGTGACTTATTCACCTAAATGATGCCCCCCCTCTTTGGGGGTGCATGCGACATCTCGGTAGGAGGATGTGGCCCAAAAGACGACCAACCACTAAAACGGTGCCCTTGTAGGGGGGAGGGGATGTGCTTGGTAGAAACCAAGGGACATTCAAACAAGTGGTTAGGAGACAAGTGTGAGTACAAACAAAGACAAACATGTATGTAAAAGACATAAATGTAGTCTAAGAAGACAATGTGTAAGCTAAGATACAAGTAAACATGCAAGAAGAAAATGTAGGCTGTGAAAAGTGGGTTGTAAGGACACCACTCACGATGTCGCCAGACACTCAAGGCTATAGTGGCCACAAATAAATAAGTGTTCATATAAGACAAAGGGAAATGCCTACAAACAAAGGCATACAATGAAAAACAAGTACAAATAATCTAAGAGACAACCATGGTGGAAAATAACCCTGAAAAAAAAATAATGCACATGAAGCACACGTTAGCACGTTAGAAAGATACTATTAGTGTGAAATCACAACACCCCCAAATGAGTTATGGATTTGCTTTTCTAAGGCAGACTCATTTGGTGTGATTACATAACATTGAACTTTCCCCAAGGTGTGGGACCTTGCAAAAGTGGGAAAGCTCTCCAGAGAAAGCTGGTTCTTGTTCCTAAACTACCTACCATGAGCTACTCAAGTGTAGGTAAACTAAATCTAACCTAATCTAATGATTCCAAGGAACTAAGGAGAGAGAAAGAGGGAAAAAAAGCCTACACTAAAGTGGTGATACACCAACAAAGGAAGCAAGATATTTTGTTGAGGGAGAAAGAAACAAAAAAATGGAGACGAGGGAGGTCAGATAGAAGTGACACGACCCATATGTGCAAATCATCCATTAAATTCCATGAAACACAACATCTTGCACCTGTAAATGTGAAATACATGCATAGAAAACCAAGACTGAAAGGGAGAGGCACGGAGAAACAACAAAACGATGCAAAGGGTTGAAGAACACCACAAAAACATCTTTTTGATAAGCTTTAGTATCTGCAAAGAACCATGGATACATGTGATCGGGAATCAGGAGCAGTACAAAGTAGATTTGCCAAGCATGGGATAAGGTAATCTCTAATGTGTTACTATTATGGCATTTGTTGGAACAAATTTGACAGAGTTTCTCTATGCCCAAATATGGGTCTGGTCTAATTTCAATTTAAGAGACCTATTACAATATATATAGTAAGGACATGATGCTTTAGAATAATAGCTTGGATCAATTGTAATCCTACTCCAAGATATTACCCTGAGTCATCATGGATTTAATCCTGGTCTATGAATGCTCCACCACGGAATTTCTTAATGCCTTCTGCAAAGGTCCACCCACAGTATGTCCCTATCTAATGGGTTCCCCATTTGAATCGAATCGATATAGCCTAAATCTTGTAGTCCCAGAGATTGGATATTTATTTATAATGGCCTAGAAAGGGTTTTTAAGCCTTTGTCTTACACTACACAGGGCTTGCACACACATGACATTTTTACATCACTTCACATGGCATAGAGGACATTGAGATGCTTCCTACGGTGTCAGATTTGCTACTATTTTGAGCCTTAAGTTTCTTGAGATTAAATATGCCCCTATGAAGTTTTGCATCGATTCTAGACAAATGACCTAAGGGCAAAATAATGTTGGAACCTGGGTCCCCTTGTTTAGACTATAGTTTACATTGCTGATTCTAAGCATGAAGGATTGTAAGTCTTGACATACCTCGGGTCTGAAAGGGACTCAGAACTTAAATGTTTTTAAGTTTTCGTTAGTATTATTACAAACTCACCTAAGGTTTTAACTTTTTAGGCCCCTATAGCTTCATATGGAAACATGGCTCAGGATTTGGATGGTTGGCGATGATGTGCATCTTGCACTACTTCCTCCTCTGCATGTACTCTACCATGGATTAATGAGTAAGTAAATTTCACTTTTTTCCACAACTCATTAGCCTTAGCTTGGAAACCTAGGGTCTAAAGTTGGAGGTCACGACCACAAGCATGAACAAAGTGGCACGGTGCCATGTTTGGGATATTTTTGAACTTCACTAAAATTAGAAGAGGTGGTAATAGAGGTGGGAAAAATGGAACTTTTCCCCAATAGCCCCACCTGTCCCCTGGGACACGCGTCAGTTTGGCAGTAGGCCTGGGAAACTACTCCACCATTTGATACTTGTATCGAGCACCAGTGAGACACTTGGCAGCCTTCACCGGAAAAAGAGTGCATTGACTATTCATTCTTGTTTTGATCCCCCTTTGAGGTTACATGGAGCTACTACATATGTTTGCAAATCCGACTCTTAGTTTTCCTATTGCTTGATCGTATGGGTTTACACTGGTACATATTCCATCTGATGCTTACTATGGAGAGAATTCAATGAAGTCCTTATTACCTTATTAGACTTTGGGAAATACGTAGCGAGGATGGACTCACTTTGGGGGTCTCTGCCTTGGAATTGACTCTGTGGGGATTTATAAGACTGACAATATGGCACGTCTCAAGCTTGTTAAGGGAGAACTTGGAGGAAAGGACATGAGGCTCTGCCATGCATGATAGGATTTGACTCTGTTTGACCATTTGACCCTGCCTTCGTTCCACCCTGGGACACATGGAGATGCGGTTCTTGTTTGAGCCTCTCTATTTGGGTCCATCTTTGGAGAAGCGCCGCAAGGACACGTGGTCTCTTCCGCTTCCTCCTCCATACTTAGTCAATTTTGGACCCTTTCTTGAATTGTTTGAGCTCAAAAAATTCCAGAATTCATCTGTTCTTCTGTTTCTTGCATCTGGTCTCTTTAAAACTATCTCCTCTTTCTTCTTTACCCCTACCACTCCATTGTTGAGTCCTCCCTAGACCCTTTAAATGGATTTAGGATGTGGAAATGTTTAAAAGAACCATTTCTTCTATTTCTTCTTGTGTGGGGTCGAATTTGACTCTCTCGGGCTTCTGTTTTTTGCTTTACCTAGTTCTGGGACGTGAGTTCCTGGGTCTATATCATTTCCCTTCATGTTTTCTTTATGTGCAGGAGTTGTCTTGACCAAATTTTTTGGGGGGGAGAATTTGGGATAACAATTTGGTGACTCATGGGGACATCTGCCTACTAGATGAAGAGACCAGTGGCCTTGAAGCATCCATTGGGCATGGAGTCAAGATTGATAACCAATTCTTTGATCTAAATATGAAAATATGACCTCTGAATCACTTGGAAACTTGCTGGAACTTGAAGTTGATCTTCACTAAAAGCCAAATGAATGCACTGTGCAAGAGCAATACAACAACACCAATAACTATGTACAAACTAAAAATCATACATGCTCCAAATGGAACATGCAGAGTGTGCAAAAGTAATTCTTCTACTGAAAACAAACCCAGATACACTACTCTACCTGAGAGCAAAGGGAGCTCAAACAAATCCTACAACTGGTAGGGAGAAATAGTTTCCCTTCCTAAAAAATGGCAGCCATGCAACTAATTTGACACTAGACATGGCTTGTTGGATGAGTGAAAAAATGACAAAAATCTAGTCCTCCCCCCAAATCAATAAAGTATCAGCTGGAGACAAATCAAACACCTCTTTTAGTTGCTTTGTATTTGGATTGAAGAGGTATGACAGCTGATCCTTGGTGCTTTGCATATCATCCTCATGCCCTGAGATGGACATGACTGGTTGTGGCTGCTCCTTTGACTCCAATGAAGCCAAGTACCTGATTGGGCACGGTATGATCCTTTAAATGTGCCCTTTGTTTCGAGTTTCAACTCCAATAATGGAGTTTTCTTGTCGACCTTCTTGAGTGGATGGTGTGGGAGAGATGGTGACATCCTCCTGCATTTTCTCTTCCTCCTCCTTTGAAGAACATGGAAGATCAAGATCTTCTAACCCTTGTTCCAGAGGGCTGTTATGAAGTGTAGGATACTATTCCTGGATGTTCTCCTTCATGAAAGTAGGCTCATGTGCTTGGGATGTGGATGGAGGAGCAGATGATATAACCTCCATGGGATCCTCTTCATCAAAGCAACCTCTCAAGTTTGACAGACAATTTGCCTCCTTATTGTCCCATTGCAGGTGCTCTACCTCCTCCATGGTATCTTCCTGATCTCCAACTTGATCACCATGGCTCCCTTCATTCTCAAACATGAAGTTTAAAATATCAAACTCTTCTTCAACATCAGAGCTTGAAGGGGATGAAGTGGGAGGAAGAATTGAAGGTTCTTCTGTGGCCTGCTCCACACTTGGGGCCTCTGAAATTGTATGGTCCTCCTCTATAGTGGGTTCATCAATCGAATCAGGCCCTTGAAATGAAAGAAAAAAATCTTCAATGATGCCTTCTTCATTGAGTGGCCTCAATGCTGATTTGATCTCAGCCAGCTGGTCCTTCCCAATGGGACTTTGAGCTGATTGTTCTTCTTTTGCCTTGGCTGATTGTGCAACTTGAATTGGATCAGAATTTCTCTCAGACAGAGTGCCATCATGGACACTACACTCCAAGCAACTTGATAACTGATTTTATTCCTTTCCTTGTTCTTCTTCTGCTGCACCAAAATCAGTCCTAACCACCATTGAGTCTTCAATCTTGACCTCCTATATTGGCTTGACCATCAAGGGGATCTTTGTAAACCCAAATTTGGCAGCCAAACTCTTCAGATTGTTTATCATTTCTTTTCTATTGGGCTCCTCTTCTTGTTGTTCTCCTTGACTGGATTCTTGAGTCTCTTCCCAACATGGGCTTGGGAAAGCAAGAGGAGTGGAAGGTTGGGGTTCAACCATCTTTACAATTGTTTGTGTTGTGAAGGGAGGTGGAACTTTTTGTTTGTTCGAAGGGGATGACTGTTCAGAAGGGAAAAGGACAGAAGAACTAAGATGGGGTGGAAGACTAGGGGATGGAGAAATTGATTTCACACTTGGGGCAACATTCAATGGGAAGCTTGGAAATTGACACCCAACTTGAGATGGTGCTACTTGAGGAGTAGAGAGAAAATTACTAGATAATGGTGTAGGATTTACCCATTGACAAGGCTACTTGGCACCAAGTTTATAAGCCTCTATCTCTTCTGCCCATTGTGCAAGTTGGGGAGCATTCCAATCATGAAGTCTAGCTTCTCATGAGGGATGTAGTGTCTTGGAAAAGGGCCTTCACATGGACAAGGTGCCCTATAACTGATGCTGAAAGCCCTCATTTGAACTGTTTCCCTTAATTGAACCATGTTTTCCTCCATTTTTTTGATCTTCTCCAACAGATCAGTATCTTCCATTTGATTGCTTTCATTATATGCATATCCATATTCCTGATAAGCTTCATGGCCAAACTAGTTTTGGCATTGCTGCTGTGGATAGGTATAATGATTTTGAATCTGCTCATAATGTTGATTTGGAGGAGTTGTGAAAAGCATTGGAGGTGGAACGTATTGTTGTTGCTGCAAGTGTGAGTTCCATGAAGGGAATGAAGTCATGATTACACAACTTCATGGAGTGGGAGAAAATGAAAGAGATGGAAGAAGGAAATGGATGAAAATGAGTGGATATGAATAGAAAAGGTCTGCAACTCAAAGAATGGGTTTTTGACTAGATGGAGTTGCTAGATGTGCTTTAAATGTGCCTCTAAAGGCTGAATCTCACCAAGAACACATAAAATTGATGAAATGAAATTAAGACCTCTTGGTCCCATCGGGTGTGCCAAAACTATTAGTATGAAATCACAGCACCCCCAAATGAGTTATGGATATGATTTTCTAATGCAGACTCATTTGGTGAGATTGTATAACATTGAACTTTCCCCAAGGTTCGGGACCTTGCAAAAGTGGGAAAGCTCTCCAGATAAAGTTGGTTCTTGTTCCTAAACTACCTGCCACGAGCTACTCTAGTGCAGGAAAACTAAATCTAACCTAATCTAACCATTCCAAGGAACCAAGGAGAGATAAAGAGGGAAAACAAAGCCTAAACTAAAGCAGTGATACACCAACAAAGGAAGCAAGATATTCTGTTAAGGGAGAAAGAAACAAAAAAATGGAGATGAGGGAGGTCAGATAGAAGTGACATGGCCTAGATCTGCAAATCATCCATTAAACTCCATGAAACACAACATCCTACACCTACAAATGTGAAATACATGCACAAAAAACCAAGACTGAAAGGGAGAGGCACAGAGAAACAACAAAACAATGCAAAGGTTTGAAGAACACTACAAAAACACGTTTTTTATTGCTCTAGAAGGTACATAGACCATTACATTTCTGGAATAGAGGCACAAATAAATTTGCTAGGCGTGGGAGAAGGTTCACTGCTAAAAAATGGCGTCGAGAAATAAATTTGACAGAGTTTCTCTATGCCCAAAATGTCTCTCTTTTTCAAACAAGAAGTGTTATAGTATATATAGAAGGAAAAGAGAGAGAAGAGGGAAAATTCGCATCCTAATCTAACCACCATGAGATATGCATTGAATCCCACCTTAAAAGCTCCACCACTGAATATCAATGCCTTCTGTAAATCCACCCATAATATGTTGCTTCTGGTTCCCCAGTGAATCAAATCGAATCAGATGTGGTAGTTGAAGTGATTGGATTATGCAATAATGGCCTAGAATATTTTTCTTTGTTTTACCTACCAGGGCCTACAAAAAATGAATTTTTAATCCTTCCATGGTGTAGAGGACGTTGAGACACTTCCAACGGTGTTAGATTTGCTATATTTTGAGCCCTGAGTTGAAAGATATGCCCATTTGAAGTTTTGCATCGATTCTATACAAATGGGCAGGAAAAAAATTTCAAAAATGGGTCCCCCTTTTAGATTGGGACATGTGGCGGCCATATTGGGACAAAAATGGGTTTTGCGGGCTCAAGAACTTAACTTTTCTCCTTTTTCACGAAAATCACAAAATCCAGAAAACTCCCATGGCCCCAAAGCTCCGCATGGACACGTGGCTCCTTTTGGTTGGCTAGGAAATGTGCTTCTATCTTTTCTTTTATGCCTTTTGGACAAAAGGAAAACTTTCACTTTTTTTCCCGACTCCCCACCTTGGCTTTGACTCAGGTCGATATGTTGTCTTTTTCCTTGGCGAAGTCACAGGCCATTTTGTAACTTTTACTCCTTTCAGGGCAAAGGGAGAAAAACTAACTTTTCCCCGACACCCCGCCTTCCCTTGAGACACGTGTCAATTTGGTGCTCGCCTGGGAACCTTCTGTCTATTTGACCCTTAAATCAACGCCATTGAGACACTTGGCAGCCTCTGCCGGCCTGTTTGTGCATTGACTATTCAACTAACTCTGCCCCCTTTGAGGACACGTGGAGGCACCGTGCATGTTTGCAAATCCGACCCAAAGTTTGCCTTTGGAGGAACGTTGGGTTGACACTTGTTGGCCTCCACTGCTTTGTGGAATTTTCAACGGTCCTTCTTACCTTTTAGACTTTTGGCTGCGTGGCGAGCTCGCACTCACTTGGGTCTCCGCCTTAGGACCAACTCTTGGGGATGCGCCACACTGACACTTGGAACTCTCCGCTTGCTCATTCATACTTAGCCAATTTTTTAAGGCCCACCCTGTCTGCCTTTGACTCTATTTGACCATTTGACCCTACCTCTGTTCTACCCTGGGACACATGGAGATGCAACACTTGTTTGAGCCTCTCTATTTGGGTCCATCTTTGGAGAAGCACCGTGAGGACACATGGTCTCTTCCGCTGCCTCCTCCATACTTAGTTGATTTTGGACCCTTTCCTGAACTATTCGAGCCCAAAAAATTCCAGACTTCACCATTTCTTATGTTTCTTGCATCTGTTCTCTTTAAAACTAACTCCTCTTTCTTCTCTACCCCTGTTACTCCATTGTTGAGTCCTCCCTCGACTATTTAAATAGATTTAGGATGTGGAAACACTCAAAAGAATCGTTTCTTCTATTTCTTCTTGTGCGGGGTCGAATTTGACTCTCTCGGGCTTCTATTTTTTGCTTTTCCTAGTTCTAGGATGTGAGCTCATGGGTCTGTATCATTTCCCTTCATGTTTTCTTTGTGCAGAAGTTTTCTTGACCAATTTTTCCCGGTGGGGTGAATTTGGGATAATAGATATAAGTGTTTCAAAGTGTGTATAATCTGAAAAAGTAGTGTGTTGTGAAACAAAATGAAACAATAACACCTGTAGTGTATGAAAGTGGATGCCCAAAGGAACCATTGTGGAACTGGTACTAGGTATTGTGCCAAACATCCATGTTGCATGTAATGGATATGTAGAATCTGTGATCACAACAAAAAATCAAGTGAACGTGCATGTGTGTATGATAAAAATAATGACATACACAATATCTATCTACCATGTGTAATAAAGTGAACATGTACAAGTAAATGTAAGAAAGATATGCAGTATGTTGTGGATAGATGGAATGGAATGAAAAGTGAATGATAGGAGCAGCGTATCCCCTGAGTGAATGGAATTGTATGCAGTGAGGTTTAATTATTTTTGCCCCCTTAGTATTCAAGAATGAACCTTAAACGAGAGTGCATCATCGGGAAATGGTTCTAACTATGTGTTGTTTTTAGCGTGATGTGATGAGTATGTAGTGATGGTGTGCCACATATAGATGAGGTGTGAAACTGTGCGATGATCTAGCCTAAAGTTTATATCACTACAAGCTGGGTAGGAGAAGTGATGATGTAGCCTATGGCGTATATCACTAAATGACGCTAGGGGAAGTGATGATGTAGCCTATGGTGTATATCACTAAATGATGCTAGGGGAAGTGATGATGTAGCCTATAACGTATATCACTAACCTAGGAATTCTGCATGAGGAAAAATATTGAATGGTTAAATGTGTAAGTGTGATAGGGTCCATTTGTGATGTATACCCTCAACAGTCCAGTATGGACCGTGAGACTAGAGTGTGTCATTGGGTAGTGAGTGCAACGCATACAAGCATAGGATCACCTCTTCATTCTCCATGTAATCTAAAGTGGCTAGCTCATTCTCAACCTCAACATATTCTAGGATCGCATTAGTTAGCATCCTTCAAACTAGATGTTCATATTGGACCAAAACAATGAATTTGGTTTCCTTTAGGTCTCCGTGTGGAAAAAAACAAGAAGAGGAAGTACCTATAGAGTCGGCTACAAGGTTTATCTCCCTTAGAATAGATTCGATTGAAATAAAATCAAAACCTTTGATAAGTTCAAGTAAAGAGGTCTTGTAGAGTTGTAGTTGTTCTTCTCTAGTCTCATAAACCTCTGAGACTTGATTAGTGACAAGTTAAGAATCACCTAGAACCTTAATGTTGCTAACACCCATCCTCTTTGATACAATGAGACCAAGAAGAAGAGCTTCGTATTCAACCCCATTATTTGTGCATGTTAAAAATTGAGCTTAAAGGTGAAGGGCATGCCCTTCCCTTATGGGGAAGTGAGGATCACACTTGCCCCAACACAAAAAATACACTTCGCACCGTCGTAATTGAGCATCAAACGATAGAGGTTCGATCATTCTTGGCATCTTATTCCTTTACTTCTGAGACCTCAACCATTAAAATTAATTCAAATCCACTAGACAAGAGAGAACTAATTCTAAGAGCATGTCCCATGCCTATAAAGTCGAATAGAAGAAAAAAAGGTAGGTCATTTTCCAAAAACTCAATTATTTTAGCTATGGTCTTTGTTGACATTGTTTCAACCACAGTGGGTTCATCTTCACTACTTTTCAACCCCTTTGATTGTTTTAGGGGATTCCAGTTCTATCCTAGGAATCAACTTAGATGCAAGTTTCAAATCCTTTAGTTTGTTCAATTGATTGGATGGGAGTTAAAACATGGTATGAACCCCAAGTTTCTTCTTCAAGTTAGCTAGATGGATATCAAAAGGCTTTGGGTCACCCTGAGCAATGAAGAATTTCCCAAAATGCTAGAATCTAACTTCCTGAAAGAGTGTGAAAGGAATTTCCTGCATTTGATGGATCTAAGGTCGGCCAAGAATCATATTATTGTTGGTTTCCCGATTTATAATATAAAACTCAGTTAACATAGTATTTGGCTCGAGGGTAACCAGAAGCACTATAGTTCCAATAGATGTTGGTTTGAGGCTATCATATACTCTCAATGTGTTTCGGGTCGACCAACAATTTGTTTCTCTGTAGCATAAATTTATAAGGAATGAGAAGGGGACTATATTGACTATATCCCCATTGTACATCATCATGCACTTAACATAGTTATTATAGATCTGAACCTGTAATTACAATGCAGAGTCACCTCTTTGTGCCAGCTCAGCGTGAGTAGGCATCTTATCGATGTCAAAGAAAAATCCAACATCTCTCTCAGGTTTCTGCGGGGGATAGACATAAAAGTCTATACGATTGATCTGGGCCTCCAGAGGAGGGGCAAGATGAATTAAATGACCAAGGCCTAACGCTTCCAGTAAAGTAGCTCAATGAGCGGGAGAGTTCTTAAAAAAATCTAGAAAGTATATGCGAGAAAATTTCATGGTAAAATCAGTTATCAAGTCAGAATACCCTACTGGCCTTGGAGGCATTGGAGTGTCATCAGATGTCAAAGGGTAAATCAGAAGAGCTTGTATAGAATAGTCGCGAGTACATGTGGCTATGTTAACTTCAGGTTCCGTTTCTTGTTAGGAATTACTAGTAGGAATGAAGAGACATTTAATATGCAAATATTAATTTGTAGAATAAAGGAAATATGAAATTACACAAACAAAAACAGTGACATGGATTTAACGTGGTTCACCATTTCTTGGGCTATGTCCACCAACAACAACAATCCTTTTTATTATTAATCAAACAAAAAATAAAATACAATAAACATGTTGTAACATGCAAACACAATGCATAAATCTACAGTTTTAGATCTGCAACAAAACTACCCTCCCTCTTCTCTTTCCTGGCGCTTCATTCTTCTTCTCATGCCACTTTAATCTCACATTTTTCAATGTTGCAATACACTTCTCTTATGTTTCTTTCTCTCTTTCTCTTTTGCTTATTTCTAGCATAACCATTGGCGTGTTCACATATAATATCTGGAGACATTCAGGAATATGAACCAAAAATTGAGGAAAAACTCCAAATAGGTGTCTCCCAAGATAATCTCAAATCCCTACTAGATAATCAAGATCAAGGTAAAATAGAGGAATCAGACAATGCAATAAAATCAATAAGAATTGGCAAAAAAAACCTGGTAGACCCCCTTTCTCCAACTCTTTAAACCTTGAAGCTCAAATTAATATCAGTAAGGGTAGTTAGATATAAATATATAAAATGCTCCACTGGCAATTTGAGGCAGAAAAATAAAACCAATATCCTTTGGAAGTAGATAATGCAAAAAAAAGAAAAAGAAAGAGGGAATTCCATTGAAAAAAAATAAGAAATCACCAATAAAGCCAAGTACCCGAATCAACAATGGGCTAAAACATAATTAATGATTATTACATCTTGGAACTTGCGTGGGCTAAATTCCCCACATAAACAAAGGCTGTCAAACCTATGTATTGAAAAGGAAAACTTGATATCCTTCTTCTTCATGAGACTAAAATGGTCTAGACTTCTCTTTCTCTAGTTTTCAAACAAGTTTGGAGAAATAGTAAATATGTAAATAAAAATTCTTTAGGGGCTTCAGGTGGACTTTCTATCATCTAGAATCTTGAAATTTTTTATGGTTTTCCTATTGATGGTTACACCAACTGGAAAATTGTTGAAATTGTGGAATTATAGAATATTGATACCAAAAAGTCCTTTTACGCCAATGTCTATGGCCAAAGAACCAGTGGTGGGATAGAAATCTATTGGTTGTCCCTTAAAACAATAAAATCTTCATTCCTAGAAGATAAATGGATATTTAGAGGTGACTTCAATACTATCACATCACCTATTGAAAAATATGGGGGTTCTGGGCACATCTCCAACTCTTCTCTAAAATTTGCTAAATTCATTGAAGATTCTAACCTTGTTGAATCCCCCTTAAAAATTGTTAGTACACCTGGACAAATAAAATTCTTGGGAAAATTTTGTTGGTTCAAAGAATGAACAAGTTTATAATCAGTGAATATTGGATTCAGAATCAGGACCTCATTGAATCTAAAATCATTTGGGATGTTGGCTTAGATTATAGGCCCATCCAGCTCTCAATCTCTCTTTCCTCTCCTCCTATCAAAATAACCTTTAAGTTTGAATTGATGTGGATCAAGGATCCTAATCTATTTGACAATATCAAAATTTGGTGGGAGATAAATATGAATAGGTCTAAAATATTTTGATTGGCAGAAAAACTCGAGAAATTTAAACAACACCTAAAATAATGGAACAAGAAATCTTTTGGTAATATTTTTTAACTAGGAAAGTTTCCCTACAAGACAAGATTCTTCAAATTGAAAAGGAAATTCAGGAAAAGGGTCTTTTAGTAAATCTAAAAGAAGAAGAGGGTATTTTGACTGATGATCTCAATCTTGTCCTTTTACAAGAGGGAATTTATTGGAAGAAACAATCTAAAAAAATGGCTTTGTGAAGGGGAAAGAAATACTGGCTTCTTCCACAAGACTGCTATTATAAGAGGAAACTACAATAGAGTCTTTAGGATTATGCTTCCTTTTGGGGAGATAACTAATGAAAATAATCTCATTGGTAGGGAAGTTGAAAGATACTTTAAAGACATTCTCACTAACTCTGGAGAAAACAAAGATAATGCTAGAAATCAAATACATTCCTTGGCTTCTCATGATGATAATATGGAGCTCATTAAAGCCATATCAGAAGAGGAAATTAAACTATTTTTTACTTCAAGCCTGATAAAGCCTCTAGTCCTGATGGTTTTTCTGTTGAGTTCTACCAATACTTTTGGGAGATTGTGGGGAAAGATGTTGTTAAAGTAGTCCAAGAATCTGGATCCACTAAAGACATTCTTAAGTTGTTTAATTCTACTCTTATTTATCTTATTCCCAAACATGAGAATCCAGAAACATTTGATTCATACTAGCCTATCTCTCTTTGTAATGTTACTTATAAGATTATTTCTAAGGTCATTGCCAACAGACTCAAAACCTTATTAGCTCAGATCATTTCCCCTGAGAAAGGGGGTTTTGTGGTTGGAAGATAAATTTTTGGATGGAATATTTATAACTCATGAACTCATTCACTCTGTTAAACATCAATATTCTTGGAATATGTTTATAAAACTTTATATGACCAAAGCCTTTGATAGAGTCAATTGAAATTTTGTCATGTAATTTAAATTTTTTTTTTTGGGTTCAATCAAGATTAGAGAAAATGGATCTTTAGTTGCATTAGTACATCCAGATTTTCTATCCTCATAAATTGTGAGCCTGCAAGTTTTTTCATCTCCTCTAGAGGCCTCAGACAAGGTGACCCTTTTTCACCTTTTTTGTTTATTATTATGGCCAAATCCCTTGACTGTTGATTGTCTTTCCTCAAGTCAATTAGGATGTTGAATGGTATTCTTATTGCTAATGATGCCCCCAAAGTTACTCACCTACAATTTGTTGCTGATACGAGCCTTGTTGGGTAAACCACTATCAATGATGCAAAGGCCTTTAATAATGCTCTTGATATTTATGAAGAAGCCATTGATCAACAAGTTAATAAAACAAAATCCAAAATTTTCTTTTTCAATACAAATAAAGCATCTCAAACTATGATTTGTAGGATCCTTGATATCAATCCTCACTCACTTCCTTGTTCTTATCTTAGAATTCCTCTTTTTCAAGGAAAAAATTCAATGGACATGTGGAAAACAACCATTGACAAGATTATAAAGAAACTCAACTATCAGAAAGGTAAGTGGCTCTCTTTTATTGGTAGAATTAAATTGATTTCATCATGTGTTCAGGTTGTTCTTATTTACATGATGTTAGTTATTCCTATCCCATCTAATGCGAGTAAATTAATTAAGTCCATTAAAGAAAATTTCCTCTAGGGTGGCACATTTGATGATGGGTGGATTGGGATTCAATCTCAATTTGATGAATTTGGCCCTTGGTGCCAAACTATCCCAGAGGCTTTATTATGAACCTCATACCCTTTGGAGCATTATTCTTAGGAAGAAATATTTGGATAACATGCACCCTGAAAGGATTTTCATTGTCGCAGATTCATCTTGCTGGATCTCAGATTTGGAATCTCATGATAAAATCTTTGGTCTTTCTTAAGCCCCGATCTGAGATGGTTTGTTGGCAGAGGACCAAACTTCAAATTTTGGAGTGATGTTTGGATTCCAAGTTCCCCTTTGAACTCCCATAATTTAAAAAATCTTTAGGCTTGGTGTTAATGAATATATGGGCCATTGGTTAAACATTATATCAATCAAGAGTATAATGGTTGGACTGAGATGTAGGTTCATCATGACCTGAATTAGGAGAATAACTTTTTTAATGAAGTCTCTTCAACCTTTTCATTTCTCCAGATACAATGATCAACAAATATGGACATGATCCGAATCCAGAAAATACAACGTCAAATATGGATACAACATCATCTCTTCACAAGGCAGGGAGATCTCATCATTTCCTCTCCATAAAATTTGGTTCAAACATGGTTTACCCAAAGCTAATGTTTTTCTTTAAATTGCATATTCAGAAAAAACTCTCACCCAATCCAATCTTTACAAACAAGGATTCTTTTGTCCCTTATAATTTCCCTTATGTCTTAAAGATGAAGAAAACACAAATCATTTACTCATCCATTGTGAGTATGATAACATAATTTGGAACTCCTTGCTTAATTTGTTTAATTTTTCTATATCTCTTCCTACATCTATCAATATTATTATCAAAAGATGGGAATTCAAACTTCGCTCAGTGCCTCTTCTTCAAATTTGGAATTCTATTCTTGCCATTTTCTGCTAGAATATCTGGCTTGAAAGAAACAAGAGAATTTTTCAGAAGTGAATCTAGGAACTTTGATTTTACCCTCTTGTAAGTCTTGAGATCTATCAAGGAATTGATCATGACTTGGCATCCATATGATGGAAAGATATTTTCTAAGGAAATAAATAATTACAATAATTGGAAAGGTATTCATCTTGGGGATCCTTGATAAAGGGTTTGGGAAGAAAAATAAATCAAAATCTCATAGCAAGTGGACCACACTGCCTCACAACTTTATCAAATTCAACTTTGATAGAGCTGATAAAGGTAACTCGGGTAGAGATGGAAATGGTGGTGTCTTCCAAAACTCATTGGGACAACCTCTTTTGGGATTCACATAAGCTTTAGGTAGCTTCTCCAACAACTTCACTGAAGCTAAAGCTCTTTGGTGTGGCCTCAAAATTGCCATTAACAAGGGCTGGATCAACCTCATTATGGAAGGTGACTCACAAATTTTTATTAATGCAACAAAAAAGGAAAAATGGATCATTGGAATTTACATCACATAGTGGAGGAATGTATTTCTATGTTAAATAGTAGGTGCATCAATCATATTTCTAGAAATAATAACAAGGCCGCAGATAAACATGCTAATTTAGGGGTTGATAACATGATAATGAAAGGCTCGTCATTCTCTATCCTAAAGACTTAATTACTAAGTTGGGTGATTTATTGCAAATAGAGGGGATTATTACATCTGCACATGTGGTAGATGTGATGCATGCCCACCTATCCCAACAATAATTATTTTGATATCCTCATTTTTCTTCTCACACATGTTATTGATGGCCATATCTATCTCTCGTGTGCTAGAAAGATTTTCCTTGCTTGGATATTGGGGTATTAATACCCTCCTCTGGTATGATTTTGGATCAACTTCTTCATAGTTCAATTAAGAGTATGGATAAGTGGAAAATTATTGTTGAGAAAGAAATGAGTACCAAATTTGGGAAGGGAAAGGCCACTGCGAGTAATTTAGTGAAAGAGATGCAACACTCCTTAGTGCATAACTACTCTATTGATGACGTACACTATTCCTTCCTCAGTTTAGTGAATGATCTTAAAATTTGGAAGCTTATCAATGCTGACAGTATTCTAGACAAGGGTAATAGAATCACAACAAAGGAAGCCATGGAATACTGGAAAAAATCCTTGATTGATGGTGTTAAGGATCCAAACTTACTTTTGTGGATGGTGTTAAGGATCAGGGTTGGGGACACAACTGCAGTTGACGAAGTGGTCAAATTCATGAATGATCTGAGTAATTTTAATGCTAGAGTCGATGTTTTAAAGGTTGCCCAAATTATTAGAGTGTAGACAATGTTATTTAGAGCTAACAACTCATTCGTTATACATGAAGATATGGAGCAACTAGACTTTGACATTGGCCTCTGTATAGACCAAATATGATAGCTGAAAAAATCCATGGCCATGGAAATCTTGTTACAGGGAAAGAAATTAAATTCTATTTTCTCTATTTTAATCATACTCACTAAAATGTTTGATATCTCCAAGCTCGCGGACTCTCTGGTTGCATTTGTGGTTGAGGAGGAGGTGATGAATGCTGATATGCCCACTATGATGGTGACTAGCTCCTCAGATTAGGACGAAAACATAAGTGTATGCTTTAATAGCTATATGTATATAGTTTTAGTATAAATCCTACTGGATTATCCATCTTCTGATGGTTTTTTAATCAGTTTATAGCCTTAATTTTTTGGTTTTTGTATATTATAATATAATAAGGAAGCCCGATGCCTTTTTTTGAATGATAAAAACAATATTCCATGAAATTTATCATGTACCTATATTAGGGCCCCACATCAATTGGTGTTGTGATCACCTCGTACTAAGAAGTAAAATTAATTACTATCAAAAATTATAATTTTTTTTTAATTTAATGATCATTCATTAATTAGATTAAATTCTTGATTGATTGGTAGGTTAGTCCATGATAACATGTATACCTCAAAAGGCCATGAATTTACTACACTCAATTTGTGGCAAGCACACAAACTTAGAAAATACAACTTTCCTTATATCTATAGGGTGTCTCTATAATGCAAACTTTGGCTCCCTATTAACAAACTATTGATAGGCAGGACTAATCAATGTAATTGGCCTTCCTACTAACATGGTTACTCAATTAGTTCTTAATTCAGACACATTTATCTTACTATTGGTTGTAGAAAAAGGTCCTTCCTAAAATATACTACTACAATATGTCATAATAAGATTTTATATTACATGACACCATCTAAGTTGTAAAGTATCCTTTCCATTGGAACTCATACTTATTGCCTAGATCCACCATTGAATTTGTGTAATTACCACATCTGACATTTTAAATTCCCTACCATTGAGCGCTTTACAAAGAAACATTACGAATGTATTTTTAATTATTTCTAGCTTTTGATATTAGAAAAATACACAATGTTAGATAGAGAAAGAAAGTGCATCACAATCGAATGGCACAAAGGCTTTTACATCCCATGTAACCAGAAGTAGGAAAGGGTATTTAACCATGATGCATATTTAAGAAGACATGGTGTTGAAAGATAATAAGAAGAACACCAATAAAGATAGAGAAAAGAAAGGGAAATCTGAGCCAAACAAGTTGGGACCATACATTGTGGTTTCCATGTTCGGTTCAGGTGCATATAAATTGGCCTATTCAGATGGCTAATAGCTTCGAGAACCCATGAACCAATGCATCTTAAGAGCTTTAATGATTTAGTATGGGGTATCTCTAGAATACCAATAAAAGTAAAACAAAAAAGTATAAAAAACAAAAAAAAGATAAAGATAAATAAACAAATATGTCCAATAGTGAAAACCATGCAATATTGGCACTTTGGACAAGTCCTTTGGTGAAAACTAGCTTCCGACGCCAAGGGAGGGTCTGTTGTTCACAAGCATTCTAGGTTTAAGGAGTACGAATTTTTTTCCCCAAGTTTATCTTTATCTTCGTTTGAGCCCCTTGTGAGCCTATCCTTCTTTTCCATGATCTGACTAGTCTAACCTTTTGAGTGTGGAAAAGTAAACATTGAATGAACCCACCTCGCATTGGGTGCAGCTTCGCAACGTCACTTGTGGCATATACCATGTGGCATTTTCCCCTTGTACATCCCATCTAACACTGGGGGCAACCACATTTCTTTGTTTCCTTGCGTGTTTTCTTTAGAAAACTGTTGAGAAAACATAAAAAACATTCGTACAACTTTTGAGAATCCCAAAAACATAAAGATATGTTCCTTGGAAAAACCAAAAAATTCAGATACGTTTCATAGAAAAATCCAAAACAATAGAAAATTGTCTTAGAGATAAAACCAAAAAATGAAAAATGCCCCAAAATTGTATCACAAAACAAAGTAATAATTTGCTTACCTTTAGTTGGTGGTTTGTATGGTTTTTAGTTACATTATTGTTTCATATTATATACAGTAGATTAAATTCACTTTCGTTCTTAGATTGAATGTTACTTTCATCTGTAGTCTAGGGCATTAAATTTACTTTATGTTACGTACTTGTAAATAAATGTGCTGCTTTGATTAGATTTGTTTAAAACTCATGCTTGTTAATTTTTACTTGTACATTGTGTTATCATTTCATCATCATATCACACATATCCATCACATCTATACATCATATATAATAAAATATGCTAATTCTATATCACACATGTAAGCTAAAATTTAAGCATCAAGTACTGTATCACCAATGGGGCAAGAGGGGTTGCGCATGATCACAAATCTACCCCCCTGCACCAATATAAAAAGTATATGCATGTTTTACTCAAAATATCTAATTAACGTACAATATGATATCAGCTAAGGCTATCTCATAATCTAACAGGTGATACAAACATAACGAAACATATCAAGCATGATATCTCATACAACATGTGATATGTCAAAAATTCATCTATCATCATATATCATCAAAAATATAAGTGTCCATATATATATGATATAACAAGTCATCATGGGCATCTATACAAAAAAATTGCCTTCATCACAAGGCATGATAAAAAACAATATACATACATACATATAAAAGTATGCCTTCATCAAGAGGCGGTACAATGAAAAGAAAGTAATACATCTAGCATGTAAATAAGAAAGTAAACCATGACTCTCACCCATGCCATGGCTGCCCAGTCCAAGAAGACTACTAGGTGGGGGCATCCGAGGGGCTGAACGAGTAGGAGTTGCATCAGGCTGAAATAACCTAGGCTAGAATAACCCATGTTGCTCTGAGGCTGCCTCTCCTATAGGACCCTTTATGGATTGCACTGATCGAGATGGTCTACGAGATCTAGATTAGGAATTGCTATCTACTATGTGACTATACTCAGAAAATCTTTGATCGGCTGAAACAGCTACGTAGTGCTACATCCTAGAGTAAGTGGCTTCACCTGCTATAGTAGCAATGTGACCAATAATTAGCTGCATCCCTGAGGACATATCTTCCTGTTGTAGTGTATCACGCTCTGCCCTAATGCTGGCTAGCTCTATCCATGAATGCACGACCACTTTGCCACAATCTAATCTCGCTCTACCTATAGCTGTAGGATATCTACTACCACTCGATCATGCTATGTCTATAATTGAGCCCTCCTTGTCTGCATCTGATCTCACTCTACATGTAGGCAATCTCGCTCTACTATAGCCTCATCTCTCTCTCTCTCTTCTTGGGATTGTAAGCTATCAACCATCACTCAATCTCATTCTAAAAAGGCCTGATCTCGCTTAGTCCTGGCCTGGTATAGCTCTGTCATAATCTGGTCCCCATCTGCAAGGGCCCAATCCCTCTCAAAAATATCATAATCCCTCTCAACTACCATATGAAGCTGCTACTACAAGGCAATAACCTATGTATCTGGTATAACCTAGGTATCTTGTATATCCTACTCATCCTGTATATCTTGCATATCTTCTATATCAGGAATAACCTGTGCATCATGTGTATCCTGAATATCTATAAAATCATCCTCCATATCCTCATCATGTAAGTCCCCTCCTCCACCCCTTGGTGGACTATGTCATGGACTCACGCAGGGCGGGGGTGATAAAGATTCCTGCACTGGATCCCACAATGGTACCCCCATATATGGTACTACCTATCTCTGTGCCTCTACTAGTGGATCTGGAGCCTGCTCATTATGCTGCGCTGTGATAAATATCTCCTGAGGAATGAAAAACTGATGTGGAAACACTAGCACATACCACACTGCATAATATAGTGTAGTACCCAAATCTAATATCTACATCCACTGTACCCAAGGCTTTAATACTACCTCTTAAGATGTGGCTCCTGATCCCAATAATGAAGTGATCTATTGCCGTTATCCCTAACTCATCTACATCCTATGGCCACTGATATAGCATGTAGTTGCCAAGTAATCATGTGGGGCTATAGCTCATCGAATGCTCACCGGAAGTAATTGGTATCCCCCATGTGGCTACGAACATCATCTTCATCAGGAACCTAACCCATGAGAGAAGGCTCTCCAAGAACTCAAGCTCTTAATGCTCTTAAAGGACATCCAATGGCAATGTGGTCCCAAGCTCAAATATGGAGCAAAGTAGCAGGGCCCAATGTCCTCTGACCATGATAAGCTATCAAATGTAAGTCAGAATATAAGTGAGCTAGTATACACTGACCACAGTAGTAGAATCTTCCCTGAAGTAGGTCGTGGATCACTCTAATGAGACCCAGGGATAATCAAGCACTAGTCTTATCAGGAAGCAACACGCTGCTCACAAGAGCTAATAGGTATATAAGAACCCATCCTATTCATGTTTCGGCCATGCATCTCCTAATAGCAGTTGTTAGGCCTCAGCGAGGAATGTTAGTTAATCCAAATATCATGGCTATGTAATGCTTAACTTGGTGTGGGCAACCGTCATAGGTAATCAAACAACCATGGATTGGAACTCGCATGATCCGCCACACATCCTCTAGTGTCACATTCATCTCACTTGTCGGAATTCAGAAGGTCTAACTCTCACTATGCCATCTCTTAGCTAAGGCTATGAGTAAACTATGATCGAAAGAGATATGGGGCATGTGAGCTATGTAAGATAAGCCTGTCACCTCCAAGGTAATCTCTAGGAAGACTCGGTTGGAAAGTCCACACATCGCCTCAAAATTCTGAAGTCATGCATGTTGCTCCTGCATTCCTAACATGTCCAAATATAGCTGCAGATCAGATAGGTAAATTGTTGTAGTCTATTTTTCTATTATACCATGTAATTTCTTCTAAAAAGGTCTAAATTTGGTGTGTTATTCTTCTATTTTCATCGTTAAATTTCTCTATGGTTCATATTATTATTCTACAGGGGGGCTAAGTTTTTGGCTTAAAAAGAAGTTTTAAGAGTGTCTTTCATGCGTAAACACCTCTTTCTGTGTGTGCACTAGTGCCAAGCTCTCAACATGGGCACCTGCGAGCTCCCACACAGTAAATAATAATAATAATAATAAAGTGGCTTAGCATAGGCTCCTGGGCACCCATGCTAGCTCACTACTTAAAAAATTCATCAAAATGGCTCATCACAGGCACCCAGGCACCCATGTTGGCCAATTAAAGTACAAAAATCATCAAATTGGCTTAGCACATGCATCTAGGCACCCATGTTGGCCAACTAAATGCAAAAAAAGGTCAAAGTGGCTTAGCACAGGTGCCCAGGCACCCATGCTTGTCAACTACATGCAAAAAAAGGTGAAAGTGGCTCAGCACAGATGCCTAGGTGCCCATGCTGGCCAACCAAAGTGCCAAAAATATCAAAGTGGTTCAACACATGAACCTATGCTGGCCAACCAAAATGGCAAAAATGCCAAAGTGGCTCAACACAGGTGCCCAGGTGCCCATGGTAGCCAGCCAAATGCTAAAAATAGCTAAAAGGGATCAACACAGGTGCCTGGGCACCCATGCTGGCCAACAAAATTAAAAAAACTATCAAACTTGCTTAGCAAAAGAGCCTAGGCGCCCATGCTAGCCAACAAAATCCAAAAAAAAATGTCAAAGGGGCTCATCATAGGCGCTTGGGTGCCCATTGTAGCCAAGTAAACTAAAAAACCAAAAAAATGGCTCAGCACAAGCGCCTGGACACCTAGGCTTGCCAACTAAGTCAAAAAAATAAAAAATATAGCTTAGCATAGGCGCCCATGCTGGCACAAAAATTTCGTAAAAAACAAATAAGCTGCTCAACATAGGCGCCTAAGTGCCCATGCTGGCAAGGAAAATAATTTTTTTTTTGAAAACACACCTAACATAGGTGCCCCCCGAGTTTTTCCCTAAATTTTACCTTAAAAATGCATATTTTCCATTAAAAATTAAAAAAATTGAACTACTAAGGTAAAAGGGAGAATTGGGTACCAGTGGTCCATCCGTTGGAAGTCTCAAGTAGTCCCTCATGAGATCTGTGTGATGCCTTCGATTCACTACTCTCGTCATTTCCTCCTATAGGTCAGAGCTCAATTCAGTAGTCAAATGATAGGCAAGTGTGGTAAAATGACTCGCCGTGGTGGCTTATATACTAATTTTTACCTCCCGCGGTGTGTTTCTCACTCCCAAAATGCCTCGAAACTACTGTGTATCTTATAAAATTCCTCTAACACTAGCCCCAATGATTATTTTTACAAAAATAATTATCTGCGACACGTTTTTACTACGTTGGGGCATATTTTTACTTCCGAATGAACTTTTCTACTAGCCGAGGCATTTTTTGCCTTGCGGTCACTTTTAGCATTGCCTCGTGACTTCGTTATTTCTTCTATAAAAATAAATTTTAAAAAAAATAGTATTAAAATCCAAAAAATTGTAAAATTTTTAATTTTTTACAAAAATGGTAAACAACATATATACAGCTGAAACCTGTGTCAATTGCATCATCCTCACACGTTGAAATGTATCTTATAAAAGAGTCTTTCTACGATTTTTGTTTTTTATAGTCTCAAATGACTTCCAGATCATCGTAATCTACCCTCATTATCCTCAACATCAAAATTGGTCCTCCAAAATCATATTTTTGATGTTCTTGCTTGTTCTTGTCTCAAACGACATGCAAATCATCGTGATCTACCTCCATTAACAAAGTTGGGTCTTCTATTATGTCACCACTCCCATGCAACAATGAGTTTCCATGTCCTGTGTCATAATGCACGAATGCTTTCCATAGAACTACTTGTGTCCTCCATTTTCCCCTCGCATGTGTTACTGCTTGGGGCATCATTTTTAACCCTTGTCATTACAACATGAACATTTGGGAACTACAACTTGATAACAAAAACATTGGTACAACTATCTTGAATGATTGTTTGTTTGAGTATATTTGATTGTGCTTGTTTCTCTTTTAGGTTAGTTGGTTTAGTTTCTCATATTGCATTACATTGTGTATGTTGCAACATCATTTTACTTACTCGTATTACATTGCATTGCATTGAGTTAAGAATTGTTTTACTTTCTCGTATTGCATTGTATTGTGTATGTTGCATGGAGTTACTATTAGGAAATATATCTTAGTGCTCCATTTGTATGTATGGGTGAATAATAATTACATGTGTAATTATTATTATGGTAAATTAGTGAAAGTATATTTACTATGTAAATGTAAATAGTAAATGTAAAATGTGGTTAATATGTGGTAAGTTAGTAAGTTAGAATAATAAAACAATTAGTATTGTTTTATTATTATATTGGTGAGAGGTTGAAACCATATGGGTGTATGGTTGTACATGAAGACAAATGTTGTTGTAAGGATTGTTATTTTACATCTCCTATATAATGGAGTGTAATGAAATAGTGAATGTATAATAAAAATATAATATAGAGTTGTTGATTTCAATTATTGTCTGTGTAGCTATTTCATGGATTCTTTGTATTAGATCAGATTAATTTCTACATTTGGTACCAGAGCAGGTTAAATCTGTCTCGAAGATGATCTTGTAACTTTTTTTCGCGATCTAGGTTTCTCCAAAATTTTGTGCGTGGAACGATCTATTATACGGGAAGCTACTGGAGAAATTTCAGCATAACCCAGTTCATAGTTTGGAAGAAAAGTGTAATTTACTATACAACACATTGATCACTGCTATTTTTTTGAAGAAATCAGAGAATCAAAGGTAATTCAAATCTACATTCAATTTTTTTGGATATTTAGATTCAATAAAATGGATACACCATTATATAAATTTAATGGGCTGAAATTCTATACATGGAGAGTAAAAATCTAGACGCAGTTAATGAATAAAAACCTATGGAGGATAGTAGATGGAAAAGAAAAAGCACCTACATATATAAGCAAAATTGTAGAATGGGAAACTAGAGATAAACAAATAACAGATGAAATTAACTATAACTATGAAAAATTTCTATACTAAGTGAAGTTCTTGGAGGAAGGAGGCACAAGAGGTTAGAGGTCATTCAACGACCTCTCGTAAGTCACCATTGACGACGCTGTATCAGCGATGGTGATTTTTTTTATGTAGTGTGTTCATGTTGTTTCTTTGTGTTTCTGGCAGAGTGTTTGGTTGTAGTGTTCCTATTGTCATTTGTAGAATAAATGAAATTTCAGATTGAGAGAGGAACATGATCTCAATGTTTCATTTCTAGTTTTCTACATTTCTAGTATTTTTTTATATGTGAGCAACTATATTTTCTATGTTTTTCCATACAATGAAATGTGATGAGAGTTGATAATTGTATTTGACACATCATGATGTGGTTGTACGTAAACCAATTGAAAACCTTCATTTTTTCGTTTATGGTACACCACTTGTAAAACCACCATTTTCGGTTGTTGGTAAACCCTATGCAAAACCATCACCCTTTTGGTTTGTGGTAAACCAATTGCAAAACCATCATTTTCAATTTACGGTCAACCCTATGAAAACCAATCTATTAGGTTTATGATCATCCTGTAAAATCATCAGATCATGAAAGTAAGTGCAAGTACAAAGGCAAGTTTTTCTTATGTTAGCACTAAGGGGGGGGGGGGGGGGGGGAATGTTAGGAAATATATCTTCGTGATCCATTTGTATGTATGGGTGAATAATAATTACATGTGTAATTATTATTATGGTAAATTAGTGAAAGTACATTTAGTATGTAAATATAAATAGCTAATGTAGAATGTGGTTAGTATGTGGTAAGTTAGAAAGTTAGAATTCTAAAACAAATAGTGTTACTTTATTATTATATTGCTGAGAGGTTGAAACCATACGGGTGAATAGTTGTATACGGAGACAAAGGTTGTTGTGAGGATTGTTATTATACATCTCCTATATAATGGAGTGTAGTGAAATAGTGAATCAATAAAAAAATGAGTGTGAGAATAATATAGTGTTTCTGATTTTAATTATTGTCTATGTAGCTATTTCATGTATTATGTGTATTAGATCAGAGTAATTTTCACAAATGATTTGGAATATAGCCTACACCAGCAGTAGTTGAATAAGACAAATCACACCCTATATTGTGCCATGTAGTAGATGTTATGATGATTTAAAGTCTATAGATCACTCTGACATGCAATAACATGTGGCGGTTTGAAAATGGATGAAGGATGGCAAAATGTGTATCTATTTTTTCATCTTTTCCACGTGTCAACAAAATGTTTTGTCACCTAGATAAGGCGCCGAGGTTGGCGTGTTTTGATTAGTTGCATGTAGCACACTCAATTTTTGATAGTTCACATGGCATTGGAACTATCATAGAAGAAGGTGCGACGGTGCGCAGAGGAAAGAAATACGAAAGAAGAAAGCAAAAGGAGGCATGCCATAGTAATAAGCACTGATGGAATGGAAGGAACAACTCCCAAAGGAACATATGGAAGAGTCGCAATCATTAGAGGATAATGTGTGGTAGCAAGGAAAGAGGCGCACAAGGATGTCAGGGACTTAGCTGATCTGCAAAGCAAGTGTAACGTACGTGCGAAGGGTAAATGAATTGTTGAGAGGAATGTGAATGCACCAAGAGTGGGTGTGACGGATGATGGGACATAATAGAATAAAGGAGAAGGAAAAGTTCGGAAGTGCAGAAAAAACGCGCAAGGGCACACGAGGAATAAGAGCCTAAAGGAAATGTGCCAAGAAAACAAATGAAGTGTGCGCGACCTGCAATGTAGAACTTCATACGTAGAATGAAAATATAAGTTATCCAAACATCTAGGGGAGTTATTTTGGATAACAGGACCCATCAACCAATTCACATTAGCCATCAAGTCAATCTAATCAAGAACACTTCATGCTAAAGCATCTTTGGTACAAATCTCCACATCATCATTATCATCATCATAGGGGAAACACAAACAGTGAAATGCACACATGAATAAGGATGCTCATCCATTATTATTCATCACAATAAAAACAAAAAAATTCATGAAAGCACTATGTGACTTCTGAGGAAGTGACGAACTCGAGGATGTTGATTATCCTCCTTCCTCTGTTGCCTCCATCCCCCCGCCACAAGTTGGACGTCGCATACAAGCAAAAATGCATCCACTTGAAATATAGGAAATTTTTATATATATATATTTTCGAGACTTTTACAATGACTCTATTACCAGAAAAAAATGTTGACTCAATTTGACAATTTTACTATTACGAAAAAAATGACCATAACATGTCAAAGTGAATTTAACAACAAACTATTGACAATAATCTAACAACAATGACTTATTAACCTATAGAATTAAATGTCTAAAAATTTAGGCATCAACTTTAATTAAAAATCCATAACCTAAAGTAACACTACCTATATTAGCATAACCCACTTTATCCGCTGCACAAATTACCATGTGGACGATGAATAAGATAAGGTGACTATGAGTGGATACATAGCCACATTTATCGTTGTAGAAACAAAATTGAAAATTTGAAAAAGATGCGCACATCACGTGTAAAAGGGAAGAGTTAATATCCAAATGTATGGGCGACTTCATAAGCCAATGGACGACTTCAAGAGTGCACGATGGAGTCTGAAATTAGATTGTTCTGACTCACGATGTGATCATATCATTTTTATATTCCTAGTGCCATCATAAAATATTAATCAAATATAGAAGATTCACCAGATTACTCAAATATAGAGATTAGTTGAAGATTATGTGACGAGACGTTGATGTTGGGGGCCGAGCACGTCCCTGAGAAGTCTATTTATATTAATCAAATATAGAAGATGATAACAAGAGCAGTGTACAATTACCACGCCATTATTAATCTGCGCTTTAAGGGAGTAAATAGTCAGACCGAGCTTTATCTACAGCTGAACATTTCTTAAGCCTCTTAGTGAACTTGGGGACCTCGATGTAGATGTGATAAGAAAAACCTCATTGGCAGATCTGAAAACCAAATAAAAATTTTCCTTTTACACTATTGGAGTGCGTTAACACATGCATATCCTGTTGATATGCATTTAAAATGTGCTCATCCTCTATTCGTTGTCCAACCAAGTCTACAGAATACGAATGAACTATATGGCATGTTTTAAAGAGCTCCAAATAGATAATACAAAGGGGATTTTATAAACAAAAATGTCAATGCTAAAAAATGAATCCCACAAACAATGTACTCTTAAGGATGCGAAAGAAATCTGACACTTATCGCAGGAACTTGAGGATGCCTAGAATTCAACATAACATCGAAGCTTCAAAGCATGACATAGAATGTGGCAAGGATTCGGCCTGCTCTGATACCAAATCTGGAGATTTTGACGGCCAAACGTAAATACAAAGCACCTAATATAAATAATAATTACTCTAGATTATATTCAACAGTACATTACACGATTCATGACTATTATATACCCAATTAAATATTCAAACCACCTCTTAATAAATAGGGAAGCGTTACAACAAATAACTCGAAATACTATTCATGGGTATAACAATAGATTAAAATACTCAATACAACAACATATTACAAAACATAATGGAGCACTAATCAAATATATTCCTAACAATGCCTGCTAATGATTATGCAGTGTAATCTCCTTAGGAAAACCCGAAATTAGAACTCCTATAATAAACATTGACCTTCATTCTTATAAAAAAAAAATTACAAATAAGGGAATATGCCTAAATATCCCTCAAGAAAACCTTTAGAGGCAAACAAAAACATGGGGCTAAGATCCTTAACCTCATCTAAAATAAAAGGAAAGTTCATTCCAACTTAAAATACTCCACCTTGATATGCTAGGTTGGAATGGTTTTAGATCATGATTGATCCCGTGGGGGAGGTGGAGAATAATTGTATCTTCTAATACAAACTTTATTTTTCTTCTTCTACCCTGTCATCATTTCTCACAAACCCCGGGAGGAGTTCGTAGTAGATTACAATCAACTGAATTGATTATTCTTATGAAAGAATGAAGAAACAATGAATAAAGAATGGGATGGGAGAAAGAATAAGATCATGATTCCTCAAGGAGGATCGAGATCAATTATTTTTCTCCTCGACTCTTCTTCCTATTTAGTTATGTCTACCCTATCAAATATTTCAAACATCACCAAGATTGGATCTTCATCCGGCACTACATAGTAAAGAAAGACTATTTCTTATTTGGATAGGACGGTGTCAAAATCATAGGAATATATCGAGATTTTTCTTCTTAACCCTCTTGGCTAATTTATTAAGGTATTGTTAGTATGTAGAATCACAGCACCCCTGAATGGCCTGGGTAGTAAAGTGAAAACATTCAGTGTGATTGCACAACATTGGACCATTCTCTTCAAGCTGTGGGACTTGCATAAGGTATTGAGATGTAGACCTCTGAATGGCCTGGGTGTAAAGTGGGGCATTCAGTGTGAAGAAATTCAGTTCTTGCTTCCTAATCTACCTGCCACAAGATACTCAAGTGCAAGAAAAACCTATTCTATCCTAATCTAACCATTCCAAGGGGACATAGAGAGAGAGAGAGAGGGTGAAAAAGCCTACAGTAAGTGGAAATACACCAAAAAAGGAAGTGGTTGAGTCATAGATCCAACTGCTTGAAGTGGAGATAGTTGAACAAAGGAGAGGGTGGACAAAATACACCATGGACTGGAGATAGATTTCAAACGGAACACCACTTCAAAACCCATTAAGCATAGCTCCCAGAACCTACAACAAACATCAGAGTATACACAATATACCCTACAACGATGAGAGGTAAGAAGAGACAACAAAATAAGACAAGGATGGACAGAATGCATCACAAAATAGTTTTTATTGCTCTGCAAAATGTTACATGATACATCATCAGTGGGTAAGAGGCAATAAAACGCCATTACAGAGCTATGGGAGGAGGCTTAGACTTTGTATTCTACCCTAAGGAAGAAAGAGATAAGGGGGCCTAGAGGAGAAAAGAATGACCAACCACTTGAATATTCCCCTTCATTACAATATATAGGAAGAACGAGAGAGAGAGGAGGGTAAATTCGAATCCGACTTCAACCACCTTGAGATATGCATTGAATCCCACTTTGAAAGTTTGACCACCATCAATCAATTCCGCCTCCTAAATATGCCTACAATCTGTCAATTTTGGTTTCCTATGTCTGCTTGGCATGCTAAGGAAGAAGAATGATGGATCAAATAAAATCTAATCTGCTAGTTGAAGGCAATATGATGTTGCATTAATAGCATGGAATGCATTTTCTCCATTTTTCACCTAATAAGGCCTATTAAAAATGATATTTTATTTTTCCATGGTGTAGAGGGTTTTGAGACACTTCCAAAAGTGTAATCTCTTGCCCAAAATTGAGTTTCCAGTCAAAAGATATGGCCATTTGAAGTTTCATACAAATGGGCGAGTGAAAATATTTAAATGGATCTCCTTGTCCATACAAGGTCCATGGTGGCAGCCTAGGGCACATCAGGTTTGCGGGTTTCGTGATTTATCTTTTTCCTCCTTTTCCGCAATTATGCACAAAACTCAGAAAACTCACGGTGAGACGCTCTTGGACACGTGGCACCCTTTGGCTTGGTTGGGGAGATCTTCAATTTTTATCTCTGTTGTCTTTTGACAAAAGGAAAATTTTCTCCTTTTGCTTGCGGGGCCAAAAGCTTTGACCTTGACTCGACACATGCTGAGGCTTGGTGCTTTGTTTAGAAACCTGTGGCCCATTTTACAACTTTTACACCTTTGGAAGTAGCACTACAGGGGACACTTGGCTCCCCCCGATGGCCTTTAGCCTCTACTAGTTTAGACTATTCAACCCTTCCTCTGACTGTGTCCCTAATTTCTATATTTTCTTGGCGGGGGTCATGTTGCGAGACCAATTTGGCTCAATTTGGGACTGCTCTCTAGACTTTCCTTTTGAAATTACGCCGATGAGACGCATGGAGGCTTTCGCTGGTTCTTTATACTTATTCATTTTAGGCCTGTTTTGTCCCATTTTTAATTTGGACTACGTGGCAAGTCTCACGCTCATTTGGGTCTCCACCTTTGGACTAACTCTTAGAGATGGTGCCAAGCTGACACTTGGTGACCTCTGCTTGCACTTTTATACTTAGCCAATTTTGGACTCTTTCCTGAATGGTTTTAAGCCTGAAAAACTTTGAAACTTCACCATTTTTTCCCCTTCTTGCTCCTGGTTCCTCTGCGGTACTGCCCCTTCTTTTTCTGACCCTACTATTCCATTGTTGAGTCCTACCTGTGACCTATTTACAAGATTTGAATGAGTTTTCTCAGGTTCTTTCTATGCGGGGTCGTGGCTGATCCAATATTTTCCTGGGGGGTGAAATATGGATAACAATTTGGCGACTCACAGGGGTATCTGCCTGCTAGATGAAAAGACCAATTGCCTTGTCATAATCATTGGGCATGGAGTCAAAAACAATGGTCTGATACTAATTCTACCTCTGATTCATGAGCCCAGACTGTTTACACTCTCAATTTTCATAAGAAATCTCGAAACAAAGGTTTCTGAGAGTAGAAAATTGTTTTGACCCGGGGCTTCATCTGTCTCTCTGAATGGATTACATAAGAGCAACAAAACAACACCACAACTATATACAAAATTTGAAATCATACATGCTCCAAATAGAACAAGCAGAGCGTGCAAAGCACTTAGGATAAAAGCAACCTAAACTACAACAAGACAATGTGCACAAGCACTTAGAGGAAAAGGAATTAACTAATATGTACAAGGTGATAACCTTCCTTCTAGTAGCAGTGTTTAAGATAGATTCCATTTACTGGAATCTGCAATTCCTCACCATCCAACGTAGACAATTGGAAAGCATTGCTACTTTTACATCTTGTGACCATGTAGGGGCCACTCCAAATGGCATCAAACTTGGAATGCCTTCCTAGTTTTTCCTGATCTACATCCCATTTCAAAACCAGGTCTCCTTCCTGGAAGGTCCTTGTTTTTTCCTTCTTGTCAAAGCATCTCTTGATTGAGGCCTGATCCTTCTCTATTGCTTGGAGTGCATGCTCTCTAGTTTCTTCCAATTCTATCAGCTCCACATACCTGGCCTCCATCGGTTCAAATTCAGACATCTTCTAGCTGCTTCACGAGCTCCAATGTTGGCAACTCAAGTGATATAGGCAACACTTCCTCTTTCCCATAGAAAAGTTTGAATGGAGAGCTTCCTGTAGATCTCTTGGGTGTTATCCTATCAGCCCATAAGGCCGATTTGAGCTTTGTGTGCTAGGTTCTCTGATTTTCATCAAGAGTTCTTCTGATGATCTTTAGCAGGTTCTTGTTTGTGGACTCAGCTTGGCCATTACCTTTAGGGTAATAGTTTGATGAAGTGCTCAAGTAAGTCCCATTCTTAACAGCCCATCCTGTGATCTTGGAACCTATGAATGCCAATGCATTTTTTGATATAATGGTGGTTGGCACTCCAAATTTGGTCACTATCCCTTCATAGAAATCTAGTATACTAGACTCATTAGCTTCCTTGAGTGCCACTGCCTCGGTCCACTTGGTGAAATAGTATGTTGTTGTCAGAATCCATTTGTGGCCTTGGCTCGAATTTGGATTGATGACTCTAATGAAGTCCAATCCCCATTGCATGAAAGGTTGGTCGACTGAAATTGGGTGCAATGGAAGTGTTGCTAACTTTTCTTTTCCTTTGAAGAATGCACAATTCTTACACTTTTTGATCCATGCATAGCAGTCACTAAACACTCTAGGCCAATAATAACCCGCCTTCATGATCTTGAGTGCTGTCACCCTTGGAGATAAATGGCCTCCAACTGCTTCAACATGGAATTCTTGTAACACTTTCTCAACTTGATCTGTCTCAATGCATCTCAGCAGAATGCCATTGATGTCTCTTTTGAACAAGACACCATCAATAAGAACATATGGGATGGCCTGTAGTCTGAAATGTCTCCTTTTTTCTTTACTCATCCCATGAGGACACAAGCCTGTTTGAAGGAAGTGCACCATGTCTTGAGTCCAACAAGGAGTAGGTACATCATTATTTCCTTCCTCTTGATTATCCTGTAGAACAAAAATAGCCTCCTTTTCACTATTTGCTTTGTCTTGTTGACCTAAGGCTAGTTGTTCACATAACCCCTTCCCATGGACCAGCTTAGTGACCTTGATCTCAATGTCATATTCCATGACACGAGTGATCCATCCTACATATTTTTCATTCAGATCCTTGCTGAGAAGGAATTCTTTAACTCCCACATGGGAGACCAACAATTGGATTTTATTATTTGAAACCAGATGCTTAAACTTCTTTAATCCTCTGATTACTTCCAGGAATTGATTTTCAATGAAGGAGTATCTCACTTCATAGTATTTCAGACCTTGACTGAAGAAAGCAATTGGTTGTTCTGTACCTTCTTTGTTCTACTGAACTAAGATTGCAGAAATTGTGTCACTGCCACCAAAGGCATACAATATGAAGTCTTTAGAGAAATATGGATTCACGAGAGTTGGGGCTTGTGATATAGATTCTTTGATGGCCTCAAAGCTTGCCTTTCCTTCAGCTGTCCACCTAAATGCTAAACTCTTCTTCAACATCAATGTTATTGGCTTAACAAGGGCAACAAAGTTTGGTACAAACCTACAAACAAAATTGATTTTTCCTAGGAAGCTTTGAAGAGCTTTCTTGTGGCTTGGCAATGGAAATGCTCTTATTGCTTCAACTCTCTCTGGGTCAATTGCCAATCCTTCCTTTGATACAATATGGCCTAGAAGCCTACCCTCATGGGCCAAGAATATGCATTTTTTTAGGGTTCAATGATACCCCAAAACTCCTACATCTTCGAAACACCTGCCTTAGGTGGAAAAGGTGGTCTACTGCATTTTTGGAAAACATCGTAATGTCATCCAGATAGATCAGTACTATTTTTTTAATTAGTCCTTTGAATGCCATATCCATTTCCCTTTGAAAAGTGGCTCTGGACATTGGACAATCCAAATGGAATTTTTCTGTAGGCATAGGTGCCCCATTTGGTGGTGAAAGTTGTTTTGAACTGATCATCTTCTTTCACCATGATCTAGTTGTACCTTGAGTAGCCATCTAGGAGGGAGAATCTCTCTGATCCAGACACCACTTGCAAGATCTGCTCCATTGAAGGGAGTGGGTAGTGATCTTTGAGGGAAGCTCTGTTCAAGTCTTGAAAATCTACACACAACCTAATCTCTCCATTTTTCTTCCTGACTGGGACCAGGTTTGCAACCCAACTTGAGTGTTTGATTGGAAATATGATACTTGCCTCTATCATCTTGTTTAGCTCTTTCTTCATCAAAGGCTCAATGTGTGGATTGACTGGTCTCTACTTTTTCCTGATGGGCTTAGCAGCTGGATCTAGTTCAATTGTGTGTTGTGATAGCTTTGGATTGAACCCTCTTAGGTCTTCATAGCTCCAAGAAAATACATCTAGAAATTCTTGGAAAAGTTGTATGAATTCATACCTTTCTTGCTCGGTGGCCACTTTGCCAATTTGAAGTGTTTTACCTTCTCCAACTGGGATTGACTCTGAATCTTCTCCTTTGATCTGTATGTTAGCCTTCTCTTTTCTAAACTAATCATTAGGATTGAAGATAGACTCCAATGTCACTAAGCCTTTGGGAAACTTGTTTGTATGTAGCTGTACTATTTGATTCTTGTATTACTTCTCTAATCTATTTTGATTTCTAGCTAAGAATTCAGCTTCTTCTTGCAAAAAATTAATGATCTGCTGATCATTCTCAAACACCTGCCAACATGTGTTGTTATCTGGCACTGCTAGCCTCACAACTATATGGATATGTGGTTGTTCTTTGTCTCTTTTGATGTTGTTGACCACATCAAATGTTGCTCCAACTGCTGCAAGCCTATCAACAGCTTTGTTCTCCTTCCTGGGTATGGACACAATGTTGAAGGCCTCAAAATCCTCCATGAGATCCCATACCCTACTCTTGTAGTTCTTAAGCAGGTCATTCTTGACAACATTAAGTCCTCTGACTTGATTGGCAACTAGTTCACTGTCACCAAACACTTGCAAGTTCTTGATTCTTAGCTTCCTTGCCCAATGAAGACCATGGACCAAAGCCTCATATTCAACAGTGTTATTTGAGCAGGAAAATTGAAATATGAAGGTTGAATAATATTTCATACCTTTGGGGGACACAATCATAGCTCCTCCTCCAGCTCCTTGTCTACTCCTTGAGCCATCAAAGAACAATTGCCATACCTCATTGTCATCTTTATATTCTGGCTTAATTAGGTTAGGAAGAGGATGATTCTCTTCATGTAGACAGTAGACACCTAACTCAGATTCTTCCATCTCCTTATAGGGGTCAAAAGCATGTATTTTGTTGGCCCACTCATCGAGAGTCAAGTCTGGGATACATCCCACCTTGGTATCTACTTCACAAGTGCTTAGGAGGTCTTCTTGATCAAAAGCTGAGCAGTTGGCATTGATTGGGCTAGGCACATAAGATTCAATATGATAATCAACAATGGGCTCAGATCTGATTGTGGCCTTTGCCCCATACCTTGTTCTAAAGAACATATGTGACCAATCAGCAGACAGATAGCCTCCAATTTTGGCAGTGAAGTCCCTGGACAAACACAAAGCAAAATGTGGTGGCAAATCTATGATTGATACGTTCTGCAAAACAGTCACATTGGGGCAGGCATGCAGAGTGAGGCTCATATCCTTGATGATTCCAACAGTTGTCACTGTTGTCCCATCTAATTGTACTACCCCTCTAGAGATGACTTCATATTGGAGACCCAGTTGATCAGCTATTTGTTTGGGCATTACAGAACTACTTTCCCCAAAATCAATCATACAATTGTGCACCAATTTATCTCTAATAATCAATGAAACATAGAATAGAGGAGGTCTCAAGTTCTTACCTTGTTGTTCTCGATGGTTTTCCCCAGGTTGAGTTGTATTGGTAAGCACTTTCTCTTGCTAGTTAGGGGTGTGATTTGAGCTTGACCAATTTTGTATAGCAGTCTGCAATAGATCCCTCTTCCCTAGAATGGCCAGTGACTCCCATAGTGAAATGTTCACACTTTTCCTCTTCATTTTCTCGATGATGTTGAATGAGCTATCCTTTTGCTGCCCCTTCCCAGGCACATTTTTCTCTTACACCTGGGCTGTTACAACCGGTGCCTGAGTAGGTCTGGAAGGTAGCTTGGATTGACATTGCACATTGGGAGTTGTATTTTGAATGCCAATACCTTACTGAGTGACGGAGGGTTGAGGATCACCTGAGCTTGGTGAATGTCCTTCTCCAATATTTCTCCTCTTAGACTGTGTATTGACAGCTATACTTTGAGAAGGAGTCTGATTCATTCCACAGAAGTCTTCAACCTTCCAATTGACAAGCATAGTTTCGTTTGGGGGTCCCTCTTGCTGAGCTCCTTGCTGCTAACTTTCTTCATGGCTAGGTTCTTGTGACACACCAATGGTTTACACCATTAGAGCCTAATTTAATGCACCATTGAAGCACATCGACTGATTATGTGGCTGATTACATGGGAAACACCATTCATCCTCTTGTGCTATGTTATTATGTGCTGGAACCAATTCCCTTGGTGTTGAAGCTGTGTTTGGATCATATGACATGAAAGGTCTAGCAGCTTGAGGTTGCCCTTGGTGTTGACTTTGATTTACAGCCTAGGCTGGTGGTCTATTTTACTGATATGGGGGTCTGGCATGATATTGAGCCTGGGGCTGATATGGCCTAGAACTCTAAGCCTACTATCTTTTGATGGTTACTAGCTCATTTCCCAGGTTTTGAAGTTGTTTCATCACTTCCTGAAGCTCCTTTGAGGTGTTAGATGATGAAGTGGAGGCTTCAGCTAAGAACTTTGACTCCTGGGGGTGGGTATAGGAGCTAATGTGGGTGTTTGGTTGGTACCTGGGTTTCCTAACTTCGGGGTACAGAGGCATGTATGGCCTAGGAGAAAGTTTGTCAGCTTGAATCAAATGATTCTCAAGCTCTATGGAAAGGCTATAGGCTACAGGTAAGGTTGTTCCCCCCATTGACTGAATCATCAAAGAAATATCAGAATTTAAAGCCCTAAGAAAGTATAAGAAGGCACCTTCATTAGTGGGCTTTACTGCTGTTGGAATCCTGTCCCAGGTCCATTGAAATTTGAGGTTGAAATCCATCAGTTGCTCATTTAGGGCTCTCTTGATTGTTTTCAGTTTCTCTAACAAAGATAAGTTATCACCTTTTTCTCCAAACTGGTTGTGAAGAGCTATGCATAACTGGTTCCAATTTTGAATAGATCCTGCTTCAAGGCTCTTGAACCATTGTGAAGCTTTACCTTTGAGTGAAGAGGCTAGCAACTTGACTGCAATATCCATCTCATGGATCTCGTGGATTGTACAGACATTTACAATATCTTGGACATGGTCACCAGGAGAAGTTTGGTTTTCCCCAGTGAAATATGGGATGCTCTTTAATGCTGCAATCGGGACCGGATTTTGTGCATTCAGGGTGAGTGGGCTGCTACCAGTGAAGTTGACATAAGGATTTGGTTGAGCCATTCTGATCGGCCTAAGTACCCTTCTTGTTTGAAAGAATGGCCTACTAGGAGGAGGTGTTGATAAGGCTCTGTTTGGGGGAGATGGAGACCTCTGGGCTCTTCTTCTTTTCCTTCTGTCTGGAGACAAGTGTATGTGTACAAATAATCCTTCCTCTCTTGGTCTAGACCTTGTTTGTATCCTTCTCATGAACTTGCTTGGACTACTAAAACCAGTGGATTTGTTTCTTTTGGAGTCGTCA
This sequence comes from Taxus chinensis, assembly GCA_019776745.2. Taxonomy (NCBI): domain Eukaryota; kingdom Viridiplantae; phylum Streptophyta; class Pinopsida; order Cupressales; family Taxaceae; genus Taxus; species Taxus chinensis. Next base: position 167,790,501 of record CM034152.1, read on the forward strand.
GATGTACAATTTTAAAACTTCTTAAAAGTTAGAATCACAACAAGTGCACATCAATCTTACTGTAATAAGATGGAGACTTCTCTGTCCCACCAGGCATGCCAAAACTGTTAGTGCAAAATCATAGCACCCCCAAATGAGTTCTATAGATCTACTTTTCTAAGGCAGAGTCATTTGGTGTGATCCACATAACATTGAACTTTCCCCAAGGTGTGGGACCTTGCAAATGGAAAATCTCTCCAGATTAAAGGTTGGTTCCTATTCCTCTGTTTAGGTGCATACGTGAGAACTTGCAGAGGATCTATCTCTATACCTAATCTAAAATTTTCCAAGGAGACAAGGATAAAAAGGGATATAAGAAATAAGAAATGACTAAACTACAAGGTGATGCACCAAAGGAATGATGAACATTAGTTTTGCTGATAGACACAAACCAACAAAATACATACAATAATCAAGCACAGATAACCAGATTTATAATGAAAGACCAAATGCGAGCAGAAGAGACAGAAAGGATCTAGAATCGATCACAAACATGTTTTATTGCTCTGCAGATTGATACAATGCATTACAAAACAACCAGGAGGCAAAGAACATACTGTAATTTTAATGGAAGGCCTGAACTCCATGAATTCCTTTGCTAGAAGGAAAAGGGAGCCTGTAAAACAAAAGAATGTCCAACCCTTTACAACGAGTCCCAAGCCTGTATTTATAGATTCGATACAGACGGGAGAAAAAGAAAGAAGCGGGAAAAATAGCTCCAAGCTCAACCACCACTATTTAATGTCTCCCATAAAATCTGTTCCAAATCTATCTTGACTACATCAAATCCTTATTCGGCACCTCGAAGGAGGAAGAAACGGCGGAGTAGATTGAATCTGATCTGGTTGTTGAGGTAAGAAGATCCTGCATTAAAGGCCCAAAGACATTTCTCCATTTTCACCTACCATGGCCTTAAAAATGATTTTTTTTGTCTTTCCATGGTGTAGAGGATGTCGAGATGCTTCCAACGGTGTAATATTTGTAATATTTTGAGCCCTGAGTCAAAAGATATGCCCCTTCAAAGTTTGTATCAGGTCCGTACAAATGGGTGGGAAAACAGTTTGAAAAATGGATCTCCTTTTTAATATGGGGCACATGGCAGCCAGATTAGGGAAAAATCAGGTTTACGGGTCCATGATTTATCTTTTCCCCCTTTTCCGCAAAAAAATGCAAAACTCAGAAAAATCCTGCGGCCCCAATGCTCCGCTTGGACACGTGGCACCCTTTGGTTGGTTGGGGAGATGCACTTCAATTTTTATCTCTGTGTCTTTTGACAAAAGGAAAATTTTCACCTTTTCCTCTGACTCCCCACTTTGACCTTGACTTGGGCTCAAACGCTGACTTTTACCTTTGGGTGGAGTCACGGCCCATTTTGCAACTTTTACACCTTTGGAATAACAAGGGGCAAAAAAACCAACTTTCCCCCCGATGGCCTGCTTTAGCGCCGTTAGTTTAGGCTTGCCACGTGGTGCTTCCTTTGTTGCTTGCCTAATTTCTATATTTTGGTTAAGTCCTTTGCTCGGTGGGGTCATATTTCTTGACCTGGGACACACGGTAGTTTGGCACTCATTTGGAAACCCTCTCTCAATTCGATCCTTGACATTAGCTGGCCATTCAACTGACACTTAGCACTCTCACCGGTCTTTGGAGGATGTGGACACTTTCTTTATACCTATCCAATTTTTCAATGGTCCCTTTTATCCTTTTGGACTCTGGGCCACGTGGAGAGCTCACACTCATTTGGGTCTCCTCCTTTGGACTAACTCTTGGAGCTGTGCCAAGCTGACACTTGGCAACCTTTGCTTGCACTTTATACTTAGCCAATTTTGGACTCTTTCTTGAATGGTTTCGAGCCCAAAAAACTTCAAAACTTCACCATTTTTTCCCCTTCTTGCTCTTGGTTCCTTTGCGGCATTGCCCCTTCTTTTCTGACCCTGCTATTCCATTGTTGAGTCTACCTGCGACCTATTTACAAGATCTGAATGAGTTTTCTCAGGTTCTTTCTATGTGGGGTCGTGACTGATCCAATATTTTCCTGGGGGGCGAAATATGGATAATAGTATGATGTAGGATGTATAATATATAATGTAATATGTTTGAGGTATATGTAGAATGTGTAATATGTGTGAATCACAAGATTTACGATGTATGATGCACGATGATAAAAGCGTAAGATGTGTGAAGATGCACCATGTGTAGTGTGTGAGATTCATGTGTATAAGAGGCCCTCAACAATCAAGTTTGAATCAAAGCACAAGAGTGTGTCATCGGGTGATGTCGATGTCAGTGAGTGTGAAGATTTACATGTGATAGTGTGAATGTAAAACATATTTGAATGTTAGTGGGGGGATAAACGTAATGCCCCCGTAAGTGTGAATTGATAAGAAAGATCAAGCACTGCCATTGTGTAGAAGATCATCATCGTATGGATCGAAGTGGAGTGGGGCAGTGTTGGAGAATCGATAGGAAATACTATGAGGATGATCATATCAAGAGCCATCACAATGCAATATGGTGATTTCATAGTCCTCATTAGTGAACGGTGTTGGTGGACACCCATGTGCATACCAACGAGTAAGATTTTGGGAATATTTAGGAGATGAATCACTATCGATAGAAAATTGTCAAATGGTATGGGAAAAGTAATAGAAGTTTGATTGGAGTCTATAGTGCCTCCAATATATTCAAGCCAAGATTGGCCAAGTGTAAATGGAGAAGCACGGGAACATCGTGCAACGAAGACTGCTAAATGGAAGACACGAAGACCATAGGCCACTGTGATGTGAAAATAACTATGATAAAGATGGGGTGAATGAGGAGGTGGTAAGATATCATTAAGTGTCAATTCAAACCTAGATAAGCCATTAGATGTGAAAATAGTATCAGGACAGTTATGATCCACTAGAATATGATGCCAATAAGATTTATAGATGAAAAGCGTACATGTGAAAGGAGTTGGTTTAGGTGATGATTGTTCAGAAGAGGGTGAAATAACATTTAAGGTATGGACAAACCCCTAATAGAGTACCATAGCATTAGTAGAGGGATGGGTCTTGAAATTGTATTCACTAGGACCATCGGTCACGAATGTGTCATTGAAATAAGAGTCATTTACTTTAATAGGAGTGAAGTTGAGTTTGCGTAATTTTTCATTAGCAAGTTCAACATGATCGATGTCATTGCTTGAATCGTCAGAATCATCTGTATTTGCATTATCTTGTTGTATCGTAGTATCAATTATGTTGGTAGGAGACATACTAGATGTAATAGATTGTTGGCGGGATGATTAATTACCTGTGTAGAAGTAAGCAGCATGGGTAAAATGATGGCAGTAGTGTGATTAGAAAAAACTGGAGTGCTTTGAGTGATAGAATAATATTGTGAAGCACTAGACTCACCAATGTCATATGTATCAAGACTACTATATGGAATGTGTTGTGTAGGAGGTATTAGCATAACAATAACATGGTCTATGCGACAAAATTTGAAGGGTTCAGGATCCGCAGTAATCATTTGTTCATATCCATCATATAAGAATTTGAAGCATTGATGTACAATAGATGGCATTGCTTGCATCACCTGAGTCCAAGTTCTACGTTGTAAGAGGTTCAATTGTAATGATGTATCTATAACATAAAAGTATTTGAGAATAGTCTTATGCCCAACCCGAATATGTAGTGAAATAATCCCTAGACATATACGAGTAGTAGAGTCATAACCCCGGATAAGAGTGGAATTCTTAGAAATTACGTTATCATTAATACCCAATTGTTTGAGAAGGGAATGTACAAATAGGTTGACAAATGACCCATTATCAATAAGCACATTTTTAATGCAAGTGGTGCTAATGAAAACCATTATAAGAAAAGGTGCACATAGATTATCCTTAGCAAATGGAGATATGTCATCATTGGTGAATGAGATAGCACATGGAAATTTTGTGAGAGACTGAATGAGATGTGTAAAGGATACCGTATAGTTATCACCCTTGATATGAATAGAACGAAGGGTAGCCTATAGTGTATGACAAAAATTTGGTGCATTGCGCAACAAGTCATAGAGATATATTTTAACTGACGTATTCTTAAGTTGTTCAATGATATCATAGCCCTTAGAGATAGTAGGATGAGCCGAAGAAGTTATAGGTGGAGGGATAACAACGGGTGGAACCATAGGAGGACGAGTGTGGCAAGTACTTGCTACATTAATAGAAGGATCAACCTAAGGTATAATAAAGCGAGGAGGATGTTGATTGCGAACTCACATGAAATCACCAGCGGTGGTAACTATTCCTAAAACCTTAGTGGGTGCGAAAAAAGGATACTATGATTGAGCCATGACTTGATAAGGATAAGACATATTTAGAAGAAAGGGTTAGATCTGCCGGGTTCACAAAAATGATTAAATGAAAATGTAATATGTCTTAGCCTAATCTAATGAAAGTTTGTAGTAAATAAATGAGTAATAAAATAATTGAAATAAACCTAAACAAGCTAAGCAATGAAATGTATAAACTTTAATGTGCAAAGAGAGTTGGAAGAGCCTTAGCTGATTTGGAGATGTTGTGGGATTATGTCGTAGATAAGACCTGTTGAAAAGGAATGGGAGACCGTCACACAGAAGCCTAAGAAAATGCAAATCCGAGTGATTTGGTTGGACTGGGGTGCCTAGATAATGGATTTGGGTGCCTAGGTCTCCCTAGTCTGAAGTCTGGGTGCCCTGGTTTGTGTAAGAGGTTCGGAAGACAATTTTACAAAGTCGTCAGATGATGCAAAGCCCTCGCTTCTTATCATGTGTATGTCGCACCTAGCTCATTGATTTCACCGTAGGCCTGTAATGAAGAATCACCTGTAAAACCCTAGACAAAACATCAAACCCTGAAAAAGAAAGATGTAAATGAAGGGGTCAGACTATCCTCAATAGCCACAATGGTGGACTTATCATTGAGCGTTGCACTACATCTCAGACCCAATGTTGTTCTATGTGTGTACGAAAAATTTCCCTAGGTTTCTCTTATACAAGTCGCAGTTGAAGTAGCGAGAAAGGAGCTAGATGTAGAATGTAAATAATGTGTGCATGGAATAGAATAAACTCCCCTCCTTTGAAGTGTGATGTAGAATAAACAACATTTTTCCCTTGTGATGAAGCTATCTGGACACAAATGGAGCAATAATAGCATTGGTGGATACAACCTTAGGTGGTGATAGCTAGTGCTTAGTGCCTTGTCCCTTATTATGATCACATAAATTTATATTTGTATGATTCCTTTGATTGAATTTCATAATTAACCCCGAAAAGGCCTACTACCAAAAATATAAGATGCTCAAGTGGCTAGAAAGGACCTAAAAAGTGAGAGTATAGTGCAAAGAGAATAGGGGTGCCCAAAAGGGATGAGGGTGCCTGACGCTGATGTCCTAACTAGGTGCTCTAGTCCAGAACAGGTAAACCTAAAGTATGAAAAGACAGACTGGGCCAATAAAGGTGCAAGACCAAAAGTATCAATAGAAAACAATGAAGGATGGCCAAAGACATGGGTTGATCAATACTCTTCTTGTTTAGGAATCATATGAATAGTAGTATGTGATTGAGACTATATAACTAACCAAAGTGTGTGATTTTGTGTGTACACTATTTGACCTCTGGTGAATAGTGAATTTTTAGCTTTGTGTGTTATAATAGGTCTAGAAGTTGTGCGCATCTTTCCAAAAATTCTCCTCCTCTTAATACCCCCACTTTTTTAAATTTCCCATAAAAGGGATTAATCTGTAATGGTTGAGCTTTCTACCAAGCTATTACTTTCCTACATAACACTGCTCCAAAGAGGCCTCAAATTGATATAGTACTTCCATCTATTGGAAGGACAATTGTGCTCCTTTTGACTATATGTATGCAACTATAATTTATCTTATTAACACTTTATATTGTTTGTTTTGACTTAGATTTGAATGTTTTTGACTTGGTTTAGAGTGGTTCAATATTTCATACCTTCTTGGGGGCCACTCCTTGTGCATGTTACTATAATAAGGAATAATAAGACAACTTACTCTATATTTTTATGGTGAAAACCAAGTGGTATTCAAGTGTTATCTAAGTGAGTAAATGAGTGGGTTTGATTTGTATTTATACTTCTCCAAAAGTAATGTTTCGCACCATGGCTAACCTAAATGGATAAGACTAACTCATGAAAAGATATTCTATTGAAAATTTTATCATTAGAGGGATAATGACAAAATCCGTCTATAGGGGAAAAAATTGACAATCAATTCTATTGCTACTAGAACATTTTTTTTATAAGGTCAAGAACTGAATTGATGATTTGGAGAGGTCTTTACAGGAGGCATAAGGTGTTTATGATAGATAAAATTGTTTTATAGGTGACTAACTAATGGAATGTGTGATGGGGCCCATCATTCAAGCGATACGATAGGTTCTGATAGCAAGTTTTAGCTTCGTTTGTACACACAAGTGATGTATAAGGGATATAAGCCAAAACCAACATTACAAAATGCCAAATGACCGATTCGGGTGTCTACAATTAGTTAAGAAGTGATTGTAATTTTGTAGGAAACTATTCATCTTTTTTTCTTTGTGTACTAAGGCATTCTTCTATTCTTATTAAATTGATTAGAGGATAAGGAGTGCTTGAAAATCCTATACTTGACCCCTTATATATTGTACAAGTTTTTTGCATGATATAAACTTATATCACAGCTCTACGTCTATTGTCTCTTATATTTATTTCTTTCTTCTTTGTTGAATAAACATATGCTATATCCTTTGACCTCTATCATTCACAATACTTTTTCTGCATATAACACCTTTAGATTCTCATTTAAAGTGTTGTCAACAAGATCTCCTCCTAGGCCTCAAATCACTTTACCTTAATGTCTTAGAGGTTTCTCATGCTCTTGCTCTTCTATCTCTTCAAAGGGTTATTCTTATATTATGTTTGGTTGAACTAGGTTAGAGCATGTCCATGGATTCTTAGTTTCTAATTATATAATATTTTTGTTGTCTAGTGATAGTATCTTAGGACTTTCATCACATTCCATGCATGAATCTAATATTGCAACTATCTTAGCACGATCTTCTTTACTATATTTTCCATTTCTCTCACCTTCTAGTTCTACATTGTTATAGAGATTTCATGATCACAATGTAGTGATTATTCTTCTTTTGATTTTTTCATTATCATAAAAATTAGTCAACAAATATTTTAATGAACAAATTTTTATCAACTCTGATACCAAAATGCTCTGTAAACTCCTAATTATGGGATTTAATAGAGTTTAAAGAATCAAAAGATTTTTTTCTACATGGAGTTCACTTCAAAATGATAATTTAGAATGTGTAATGAATTTAGAATTTAGTGGGTGTGTTGTTAGGAACGTTGCCATTATTTGTGAAATTGAGACCTGAAACTAAATTCACATGAATAATAAAGATTAACCATGAAACAAGGACACAAGCATTTTGGCCATCAATCTCTGGAAAAACTAGTTGGAAGTGGAAATTACCCAACATCACAATCTTCTCATGGCTGAGGATAGATTACAAAAATTTCAATTAAACAAGTAAAATAAACATCATGGTATCTTTCTCACTCATCTCCTCTGTGCTCCTTTATCCAATCCCTTCTGCCACCAATTGGACACCAACTATGTCACTTAACTCTAAATGAATCCACTCTTTGAACTTGTTCCTCTTATTTAACATGCTCGAGAATGTCTTTCCATGCATGAAAGGATTCCCAATCATCATGAGAACTAAAGAGCTATCATTCATTATTGTTTTCATCCTTGTATGATTACACTAGACAAACTTGATATTTATTGTGAACCGACAATTTCGTAACTCCCAATATTGTTATAATAGCTACAAGTGGTTACACAACCACCCCAATTTCTCAACCACCACCCTACATGAATAGGAGGTTTCACTACCATACAAAAAAAACTCATTTTGGAACTTCAATAGTGTCTAAAACTACATTTATTTAATTTTTCAAGGCCCTACGGTTCATAAATAGATATGCATAATCTAGTTGGTTTTATAAATTTCTACTGTTTACATAAAAGGTAAGCTCTCAAACTACAAGTAGTACATGTAATGTATATACAACAAAATTATAAGTGTATATATGTGTATATACAAAACTATTTTTCTCCATTTTTGGAAAATTTAGAGTCCAATCAATAAAGGTGTTGACGTGGCATGCCAGCTCAACAACTCATCTAGGACTATGTTGACCACGGTGAATATGTTTCAACATTGACAAAGTCAAATGTTAAAAAATCTTATGATTAGATTTTGATTGTTTTAATTGGAATATTTAAATGTTAATTTTATTTTGCAAAAATTATCACAACAAACAATTTCATTCAAAGCATTTAGGTATGCGAGGTCCTATTCACATTTTATTATTCTGCCCGAAGGCAGGTATATATTGCATTCATTTTTACAATTTTTTTTTTCCTCAATCACTAGCAAGATATTATTTTTTGTTTCTAAAATTTTATCTAAAATTTCAAGAAAATACATTTTTATATGTAATTATAATAGATATTCATTTGATATTTGATTGGACTATAGACCTATTGAAATTAAGACAAAACAATTATCACACAAAATGATTGATGGATAACTAGGATGTAGAGTCAAAGAAAAAATCTAATCTTCATTTATTGTTGTTATTTCATTAATATTTCTGGGACTTTCTTCCCTAATCTCAATGCACCCTCGAGGGATGAGATTTGACGGCTGATCCCACATGTCAAACCAAAAATCTATGACATTAAGAGGTTTTAAACAACGAGTCCATCTTTGTTGAATATTTTTTCTTTATTTAATAATTTAAAAAATACATTGCTTTTAAAGTCGTATTTTCAAGTGTGGGGAAAGTTTCAGGGATTATATGTTTGACATAAACACATTTTCAACGAAATATGTTATTTAAATATATATGTAATGTTACACTTATATTTATATTGAATGTGTTCATAGCAATAATGACTGTTATGCCAAATTCTTACACACCAAATAAGGACGGGCTGACAATTTTACAAAGTGTAAATTACAATTAAAATAGGCAAAAACGTCTGGGAGGTGCATCAAATATCAGCTCTGATCCTCCTACCTCAGCTAAATTTAATTTCCATCATTTAGATTTTCATGTTCACATATAATATCTGCTCTGATTTCATTTTTTTTTGCATTTATCTAGTGTGTTTAGCAACATTTTTTAAAACTTTGGCAAAATTAACCATTCTATGGGCTTGTATGTCACGTCACTTAAAAAGTTATTTGATTTTTTAAAAAGGCATTTCAATATCTTTCATTTATTACAATGCAATTCAGTTGGTAAGGACCTATATCAATAAACACTACGTAATAGATTCAAATTACAGTTTAAAATTTAACTAGCAATTGCATCAGAAGATGCAATGGGTGTGCCGATAGGGATGCAGAGGAGCAATTGAATATTGCTATGTGAGGAACAAAAAAGGATTAAATCAAGCATGAATTTTTTGAGTAGTACATGTAATGTAAAGATGAGAAAATCATATAACATCATTGAAAAACAATTACGATATGGAACATAATCGTTGGTTATTGTTATTTTATGCACATCCCATTTTGAACATAATAAAAATGTTTTTGCATATTTTCAAAAAGTTTGTCGTTTACATGTACCAAATTAATGTATAATTAATCAAGGCAATAAATGTTTGACTATAGATTGAAGTAACTTAAAATGGATTATTGGTAACTAAATTTTTACATGCACCATAAAATTTAAGCACTAAAATGAATAGAGTAATATCAGCTTCATACTTCACGAGGAAGCATGGATCCAAATTATGCCCCTTGAAAACCAACTCAAACATGTAGAATAATCTCAAGTATGAAATATATCAAACAATATACCATGAATAATAATATCAATGTTTGAAAAAAAAAATTAAAAAATTAAAAAATTATAGTTTGTGAGCTCTGCCCTTTTTCATCCTTTGGTTTCCTTCCTTTTCTTGGCGCCCTGCTTCAGCCAGTGATCTCGGGTGCTTTTGCACATGGCCTTTCTTGGCTCCTCCCTCTCCATGGGAGTTGCTCAAGGCATTCTCCCTGAGGCAAAGAGTGTGCCTATCATTAGTATCCTGTCATAAGTATCAAGGTTAATGACATCAACGCCTCTATTTGTTCACTTTTGGATTGTGCCCTAATCTCCAGGTTTGTGCGTTTTTGGCCTAAAGCTATGGACCTCCTCAATTGGTTGAAAAAGAATTGGAATATCTCTTCTTCAAACCAAGTAAAGCTTCTTCCTCATGGTTTCTTTTAGGTTACTTTTAATAGTTCTTCGGTCAGGGATGATGCCTTCTGATATGGCCCATGGTTTATGGGGAGGGAAGGCATTTTTGTGAAACCACGGGTTGAAAATTTTAAACCTAGTATTGAAAAAAAGAATGAAGTTCCTATCTGGACAAGATTCTATGGGATCCCTACAGAGCTCTGGAATGAAAACACTTTCATCCAAGTTGGCAATTCTCCCTTGACAATTATATTTGTACAGCTAAACCAACTGAATTTGGGATGCTAGATATGCATAAGTCTTGACATCTCTCAGCCTCTCCCAAGCTCCATATGTTTTAAATCTAAAACCAAGGAATGGTCTCAGGACCTATACTATGAAAATGTTCCTTTTCGATGCCAGAAATGTCACAAACACGGAAATTTTGTTCAACAATGCCCGGAGATGAAGAAACTTGAACATTAGGATAATGAGGGCTTTTCCAAACCCAAAAAGAAGAAGAAGCCAATTTTGAAGAAAATTTGGAATAAGAATGTGTAAAAATAAAAACTAGTGGACCAAAATATTCCACTGCAAAACGGGTATGAAGCCCTTGAAAACATAGAAGAAAACCCTAGTGAACAAGATCATATACTTGAACATAATAATCAGAATTGTGAAGATGGTCATGAAGATGGAGACATTCAGGAATCTGAACCAAAAATTGAGGAAAAACTCCAAATAGATGATGTCTCCCTTGATAATCTCAAATACCTACTGGATAATCAAGATCAAGGTAAAATAGAGGAATCAGAAAATGCAATAAAATCAATAAGAATTGGCAAAAACAAACCTGGTGGACCCCCTTTCTCTAACTCTAGAAACCTTGAAGCTCAAATTAATATCGGTAAGGGTAGCCAAATACAAATATTTGAAATGATCCATAGGCAATTTGAAGCAGAAAAAGAAAACCAATCCCCTTTGGAAGTAGATAATTCAGAAAAAAGAAAAAGAAAGAGGGAATTCCATTGAAAAACACTAAGAAATCACCAATAAAGCCAAGTACCCGAATCAATAGAGGGCTAAAACATAATTAATGATTATTACATCTTGGAACTTGCGTGGGCTAAATGATCCATATAAACAAAGGCTGTGAAACCTATGTATTGAAAAGGAAAACTCGATATCCTTCTTCTTCAGGAGACTAAAATGGTCTAGACTTCTCTTTCTCTAGTTTTCAAACAAGTTTGGAGAAATAGTAAATATGTAATTAAAAATGCTTTAGGAGCTTCAAGTGGATTTTCCATCATCTAGAATCCTGATTTTTTTTTTGGTTTTCCTATTGATGATCACACCAACTAGAGAATTGTGGAATTATAGAATATTGAAACCAAAAAGTCCTTTTATGCCAGTGTCTATGGCCCAAGAACTAGTAGTTGGAGAGAAATTTGTTGGTTGTCCCTTAAAAAAATGAAATCTTCATTCCTAGAAGATAAATGGATATTTAGAGGTGACTTCAATACTATGACATCGCCTATTGAAAAATCTGGGGATTCTGGCCACATCTCCAACTCTTCTCTAAAATTTTCTAAATTCATTGAAGATTCTGACCTTGTTGAATCCCCCTTAAACATTGTTAGTACACCTAGACAAATAAAATGCTTGGGAAAAATTTTGTGGTTCAAAGACTAGACAAGTTTATAATCAACAAATATTGGATTCAGAATCAGGACCTCATTGAATCTAAAATCATTTGGGATGTTGGCTTAGATCATTGGCCCATCTGGCTCTCAATCTCTCTTGCCTCTCCTCCTATAAAAACAACCTTTAAGTTTGAACTGATGTGGATCAAGGATCCTAATCTATTTGACAATATCAAAATTTGGTGGGAGATAAACATCAATAGGTATAAAATATTTCGATTGGCGGAAAAACTTGAGAAAGTTAAACAACACCTAAAATAATGGAACAAGAAATCTTTTGGTAATATTTTTGAGCTAGGAAAGTTTCCCTACAAGACAAGATTCTTCAAATTGAAAAGGAAATTCAGGAAAAAGGTCTTTTAGTAAATCTAAAAGAAGAAGAGGGCCTTCTGACTGATGATCTCAATCTTGTCCTTTTACAAGAGGGAATTTATTGGAAGAAAAAATCTATAAAAATGGCTTTGTGAAGGGGATAGAAATACTGGCTTCTTCCACAAGACTGCTATTATAAGTGGAAACTACAAAATAATCTTGAGGATTATCCTTCCTTCTGGGGAGATAACTAATGACAATAATCTCATTGGTAGGGAAGCTAAAAGATACTTTAAATACCTTCTCACTGACTCTGGAGAAAACAAAGATAATGCTAGAAATCAAATCCTTAGTCAAATCCATTCCTTGGTTTCTCATGATGATAATATGGAGCTCAATAAACCCATATCAGAAGAGGAAATTAAACTATTTTTTACTTCAAGCCTGATAAAGCCTCCGGTCCTGATGGTTTTCCTATTGAGTTCTACTAACACTTTTGGGAGATTGTGAGGAAAGATGTTGTTAAAGTAGTCCAAGAATCTGGATCCACTAAAGACATTCTTAAGTAGTTTAATTCTACTCTCATTTTTCTTCCCAAAAATGAGAATTCGGAAACATTTGATTCATACTGGCCTATCTCTCTTTGTAATGTTACTTATAAGATTATTTCTAAGGTCATTACCAACAGGCTCAAAACTTTATTACCTAAGATAATTTCCCCTGAGAAAGGGGGTTTTGTGGTTGGAAGACAAATTTTAGATGGAATATTTACAACTCATGAAATCATTCACTCTGTTAAACATCAATAGTTTGGGAATATGTTTATAAAACTAGATATGACCAAAGCCTCTGATAGAGTCAATTGGACTTTTATGATGTAAGTTTAATTTTTTTTTGGGTTCAATCAAGATTGGAGAAAATGGATCTTTAATTGCATTAGTACAGCCATATTTTTTGTCCTCATAAATTGTGAGCCTGCAAGTTTTTTCATCTCCTCCAGAGGCCTCAGATAAGATGACCCTCATTCACCTTTTTTTGTTTATTATTATGGCTGAATCCCTTAGCTGCTAATTGTCTTTCCTCAAGTCAATCAAGATGTTGAATGGTATCCTTATTGTTAATGATTCACCCAAAGTTACTCACCTACAATTTATTGATGATACGAGCCTTGTTGGGTAGACCATTATCAATGAGGCAAAGGCCTTTAAAAATGCTCTTGATATTTATGAAGAAGCCATTGATCAACAAGTTAATAAAGCAAAATCCAAAATTTTCTTTTTCAATAAAAATAGAGCATCTCAAACTATGATTTGTAGGATCCTTGATATCAATCTTGGCTCACTTCTTTTTTCTTATATTGGAATTCCTCTTTTTCAAGGAAGAAATTCAATGGACATGTGGAAAACAACCATTGACAAGATTCTAAAGAAACTCGACTGTCAGAAAGGTAAGTGGCTCTCCTTTGTTGATAGAATTAAATTGATTTAATCATGTGTCCAGGTTGTTCCTATTTACATGATGTCAGTTCTTCCTATCCCATCTAATGTGAGTAAATTAATTAAGTGCATTTAAGCAAATTTACTTTAGGGTGGCACATTTGATGAAAAGAAGATTCATCTTGTGAAATGTAAAAACACTTGATTTCCTAAAGAGATGGGTATATTGGGATTTAGGCTCAACAAAAATATGAATTTGGCCCTTGGTACCAAACTATCCTAGAGGCTTTGTTATCAACCTCATACCCTTTGGAGCATTATTCGTAGGAAGAAATATTTGGATAACATGCACCTTGAAAGGATTTTCACCATCCAGATCCATCTTGTTGGGTCTCAAATTTGGAATCTTATGATCAAATATCTGGTCATTCTCAAGCCTCTTCTAAGATGGTTCATGGGAAAAGGAACAAAAGACAAATTCTAGAATGATATTTGGATTCTTAGTTCCCCTTTGAAATTCCACAATTTAATCAATTTTTAGGCTTGTTGTGAAGAAATATATGGTTCAATGGTTAACCATTATATCAATAAAGAGTATAATGGCTGGATTAAGATGCAAGTCACTCATAACCTAAATGAGGAGTATATGTTTTTAATGAAGTTTCTTCAACCTTTTCATTTCTTCAAATACAATGATAAACTAATATGGACAAGATCTGATTCCAGAAAATACAATGTCAAAGATGGATACAACATCATCTCTTCAGAAGGCAGGGAGATCTCATTATTTCCTCACCAGAAAGGTTGGTTCAAACATGGTTTACCCAAAGCTAATGCTTTTCTTTAAATTGCATATTCATAAAAAATTCTCACCCAATCCAATATTTATAAACAAGGCTTCTTCGGTCCCTCATAATGTCCCTTATGTCTTAAAGATGAAGAAAACACCAATCATTTACTCATCCATTGTGAGCGTGATAACATAATTTGGAACTCCTTGCTTAATTTATTTAATTTTTCTATATCTCTTCCTACATCTATCAATATTCTTATCAAAAGATGGGAATTCAAACTTCTCTCAGTGCCTCTTCTTCAAATTTGGAATTCTATTCATGTCATTGTCTGCTAGAATATCTGGCTTGAAAGAAACAAGAGAATTTTTAGAAGTGAATCTAGGAACTTTGATTTTATCCTCTTGCATGTCTTGAGATCTATCAAGGAATTGATCATGACTTGGCATCCATATGATGGAAAGATATTTTCTAAAGAAAGAAATACTTACAACTGTAAAGGTATTCTCTTGGGGATCCTTGATAAAGGGTTTGGGAAGAAAAGTAAATCTAAATTTAAGAGCAAATGGACCACAGTGCCTCACAACTTCAACAAATTCAACTTTGATAGAGGTGTTAAAGGTAACTTGAGTAGAGTTGGAAATGGTGGTATCTTCCAAAACTCATTGGCACAACCTCTTCTGGACTTCACATAAGCTTTAGGCAGCTGCTCCAACTACTTCACTGAAGCTAAAGCTCTTTGGTGTGGCCTCAAAATTGCCATTGACAAGGGCTGGATCAACCTCATTGTGGAAGGTGACTCACAACATTTCATTAATGAAAAAAAAAGGAAAAATGGATCATTGGAATTTGCTTCACATAGTGGAGGATTGCATTTCTATGTTAAATAGTAGGTGCATCAATCATATTTCTAGAAACAATAACAAGGCCGTAGATAAACATGCTAATTTAGGGGTTGATAACATGATAATGAAAGGCTTGCCATTCTCTATCCTAAAGATTTAATTATTAAGTTGGGTGATTTATTACAAATGGAGAGGATTATTACATCTGCACATGTGGTAGATGTGATGCATGCCCACCTATCCCAATAATAATTATTTTGATATCCTCATTTTTCTTCTCACACATGTTATTTATGGCCATATCTGTCTGTTACGTGTTGAGAGATTTTCCTTGCTTGCATATTTGGGTATTAATACCCTCCTCCGATAAGATTTTGGATCAAATGCTTCACAGTTCAGTTAAGAGTATGGATAAGTGGAAAATTATTGCTGAGAAATAAATGAGGACCAGAGTTGGGAAGGGAAAGGCCAATGTGAGTAACTTAGAGAAAGAGATGCAACACTCCCTAGTGCATAACTACTCCATTAATGACGTACACTATTCCTTCCTCAGTTTAGTGAATGATCTTAAAATTCAGAATCTTATCAATGCCGACAGTATTCCAGACAAGGTTATTAGAATCACAACAAAGGAAGCCATGGAATACTAGAAAAAAGACTTGCTCGATGGTGTTAAGGATCGAAAGTTGCTTTTGTGGATGGCCACTGATTTTCGCAGGGCACAATTATCCATCAGGGTTGGGGAAACAACTGTAGTTGATGAAGTGGTCAAAGTCATGAATGATCCAAGTCATTTTAATGCTAGAGTTGATTCTTTGAAGGTTGCCCAAATCATTAGAGTGCAGACAGTGTTACTTGGAGCTAACAACTCATTCGTTATATATGAAGATATGGAGCAAATCGACTTTGACATTGACCTCTGTATAGACCAAATCTGAGAGCTGAACAAAGCCATGACCATGGAAATCTTGTTACAGGGAAAGAAATTAAATTCTATTTGCTCTATTTTAATCATACCCACTGAAAAGTTTGATGTCTCCAAGCTCACGGACTCTCTGGTTGCATTAGTGGATGAGGAGGAGGTGAGGAATGCTGATATGCCCACTATGATGGTGACTAGCTCCTCGGATGAGGAGGAAAAAATAAGTGTAATATTTAATAACTATATGTATATAGTTTTAGTATGAATCCTACTGGATTACCCATCTTCTAATGGTTTTTGCAATCAGTCTATAGCCTTAATTTTTTTGGTTTTTGTATATTATAATATAATAGTGAATCCCGATGCCTTTTTTTAAATGATAAAAACAATATGATGTGAAATTTATCATGTACCTATATTAGGGCCCCACATCAATTGGTGTTGTGATCACCTTGTACTAAGAAGTAAAATTAATTACTATCAAATATTATACAAAAGGTTTTAATTCATTTCTCATTTATTAATTAGATTAAATTCTTGATTGATTGGTAGGTTAGTCCATGATAACATGTATACCTCAAAAGGCCATGAATTTACTACACTCAATTTGTGGCAAGCACACAAACTTAGAAAATACAACTTTCCTTATATCTATAGGGTGTCTCTATAATGCAAACTTTGGCTCCCTATTAACAAACTATTGATAGGCAGGACTAATCAAGGTAATTGGCCTTCCTACTAACATGGTTACTCAATTAGTTCTTAATTCACACATTTATCTTACTATTGGTTGTAGAGAAGGGTCCTTCCTAAAATATACCACTACAATATGTCAACATAAGATTTTATATTACCTGACACTATCTAAGTTGTAAATTATCCTCTCCATTGGAACTCATACATATTGCCTAGATCCACCATTGAATTTGTGTACTTTCCACATCTGACATTTTAAATTCTCTACCATTGAACGATTTACAAAGAAACATTACGAATGTATTTTTAATTATTTCTAGCTTTTGATATTAGAAAAATACACAATGTCAGACAGAGAAAGAAAGTGCATCTAAATCTAATGGCACAAAGGCTTTTGCATCCCATGCAACTAGAAGTAGGAAAGGGTATTTATCCATGATGTCCCATCCAAAAATGGTTGTCATCTTTCTTTGTCTGTTAGGGGGGGTATTTATGAAAGCAATGTTGCTCTTTGTGAATTTTACAAGTTGATTGGAAGCAAATTGATAGCAGTCGATTATTATTTTCAAGATTTTAGCCTTTACCACCAAAGTAACACCTAACAATAGAATATGATCCGCAAAATGGTTATAAGTAGCTGCAAGAATCTTAGAAGTAATAGTAATACCCACAATTATGCTAGATCTTTGAGGAACAACTAGATGTGACAACAACGTTTCTCCACGGGGATTTGGAAGAAGAAATATATATGCAACAACCAAAAGGATTTGAGGTCAAAGGTAAGGAGAAATTAGTGTGCAGATTGAAAAAAAGTTTGTATGGCTAGAAACAAGCACCTTGACAATGGTATTTAAAATTTTACATTTTTATGGTTGAACATGGCTACAACATGTGTCATTTAGATCATTGTGTTTATTTTAAGAGGTTAGATAATGGTAGGTATATTATCCTATGTTTATATGTTGATGACATGCTTATTGCGAGGTCTAACATGGATAATATTAATGAGTTAAAATAAATGTTAAAAAAATATTTTGCTATGAAGTATTTGGGGGCAATGAAAAAAATCCTTGGTATGAGGATTTCTAGAGATAGGAAAAACATAAAATTATCTTTGTCTCAAAGTGAGTATATTGAGAAGGTGTTCAAAAGATTTAACATGGAAAATGTTAAAGTTGTCAGCACACCTTTGCCTAGTCATTTTAAATTGACTAAAGAGATGTGTCCAAAGACATAAGAGGAGGAAGAAAAAATGTCTAAGATTCCACATTATTTATCCATTGGTAGTTTAATGTATGTCATGGTATACACAAGGCCGGATATTGCACATAACGTTGGAGTTGTGAGTGGATTTATGAGTAATCTTGGATTGGAGCATTATAATGTGGTTAAATGGATTCCCTGGTACTTGAGAGGAACATCCAATAAACATTTATGTTTTTGGGGATCTAATAATGTTCTACATGGTTATGTTGATTCAGATGTTATAGGTGATATCAACATTAGGTGAAGCACTACATGTTATGTATTTACTGTTGATGGGACAATAATTAGTTAGATTTCAAGGCTTCAAAAGGTTGTTGCTTTATCAACCACAGAGGAGGATTATGTTGTTGAAACAGAAGTAAGCAAGGAGATGTTTTGGCTGTAATTTTTCTTAGAAGAGTTTGGAAATCAACAGGATGATAATTACTTATTTACTTGGGTCATTTCTAGCCATTTAAACATTTTATCTTTTTGGTAGTTGACCTTTTCATGGTTAAGTATGAAATTTAAGAAAGGTAATCATATAAATATAAAGTTATGTCATCATAATAAAGGACCAAGCACTAAGCATTAGTTATCACCACCTAAGGTTGCATCCAAAGGCTATTTAAGAGCATTCAAATATCCATTCTAGCACTCATTCAAGGGAAAGGGACTGTATTATTCTACATACACTTCATAGGAGGATATTTTGTTCTATTCCATGCACACATCTATTACATTTATTTACATCTAGATACTTTTCTCACTATCAAGTGTGACATGCACAAGATCCACCTAGGGTGAGATTCCTCATGCATGCACACATGCGCGCGCACACACACACACACCTAGATCTACATTGGGTCTGAAATGTAGTGTAAAACTCAGTCGTAAGATCACTTGTTTGAAAACTGAGGAAAATATGACCCCTCATTTTGCATCTTTCTTTTTGAGGATTTGATTTCTCTTTGAGGGTTTTGTAGGTAATTATTTCATTGCATGTTTCTAGCGACCTCAGAAAACATTGTGTGACATACTATTGATCAAAGGAGGACCCAAAGACAAAAGAATACAGGTCGCCCCCATGGGTGTTCTTACTGAATTCCTATAAGCCCATAATGCTAGAAAAAGCTTTAAATGCTAGTCATGTTTATTATCCTTGACTATTTTGAGGAGAATGGACTTCAATGTTTTATTTGTAGCCTCAACCTTTCCATTGGCCTGAGGGTAATATAAAGAGGCTGTGTGATGCAATATTTTTAATTGTGAGAACAATTCACACACCTCTTCATTCTTGAAGGACGTGTTATTATCCAAGATAATGATCGTTGGGACCCCATACTTGTAGATGATTTGATTCAAAATGAACTTTTCAATCATAAACCCAGGTGTAGCAGTTAGAGGCATGACCTCAACGCACTTCGTAAAATATTTTTTGGCTGTAATGATGAATTTGTGGCAATCTGTTGGTGAGGGAGAAAACTTCCCTATCAAATCCAAATCCCAGTAGAAAAGAGCCAAGGTGTAACTATGGGCTGTAGAGCCTGGGAAGAGATGTGTATCTCATGTGGGAATTCTTGATACTTATGACATCTGCACACATACTCCACAATGTCATGCTCTAAGGTGGGCCAGAAATAACCCATGCGATGATTTTTTTGAGCAATTTCATGTCCTCTGAGGTGACCACCATAGAATCCGCTATGGTCTTAGAAGATTATTTTCTCAAATTCTTCTTCGTTGAAACATGTCAATAACATATCGTCGAAGGATCTGCGAAGATCAATTCTTCTAAAATCACATATTTGGAGGCTATGATATGTAGCCATCTTCTTTGTTGTGAGGTTGCTCCCTCATGGTATGTACAGTCCATAATATAATTAACAATATTTGAATACCATGGACATGACACAATGGGAGGCTTTGTCTCTACATATAACACACACTCATTAGGGCAATCTAGGTCTACTAGATCTCTATAATCTATCGGGTTATCCACCAACCAATCAGCAATAATTTTTCCCGTGAAAACTTTTGGTTGATGAAGTTGAGTTCAAATTCACCCATGAATGTAATAATACGACTAAATTTTTTTGATAAGGCACCCTCAACCAACAATGTTCACTGCTGGTCAGACTTGACGATCACCCACATTGATTGTTTAAGCATATAATGCCTTCACATTTATGTTGCAAAAACTATAGGTAGGTATTCTTTCTCTGCCTGCATATAATGTGTCTCGTAATCAAGAAAAGTGTGACTAATGAATTAAATGACACGTTCATGGTTATCATCATCCTCCTATGTCAACATGAAAGCTAACTAGATATTGGTGGCTCAAGAGTAAAAAATCAGAGGATGGTATACTTTTGGAGGCATGAATGTAGGTGGTGACATAAGGAAACATTTCATAGACTTGAATGCCTTGTTACACTCAATTGTCCAGGTTTTACAACAATCCTTATTTAGCAAGTTATTAATGGGATGGACAACATAAGTTAGATTGGGAATGAACCTATGGATTGCTCTTAGTTTACTGAGAAAGGACTTGATGCCTGACTTGTCTGATGGTGGATTCATCTCTAGAACCACTCGAATCTTTATTAGATGTACATTGATTCCTCAAGAAGAAATGATATATCCCAACAACTTGCCTCCTGTCACTCTGAATATGCACTTTTCTGGATTTAATTTTACATTGTATTTGATAAGACGAGGGAGGATACCACGAAGCACCTTGGGGTGATTACAACACTTCTTGGCCTTGGCCAGTAGATCATCAATGTAATATTCCACAATCTTACTAACAATATCATGGAATATGTTTGTCATTGCTCATTGGTAGGTTGCTCCAATGTTTTTCAAGCCAAATGGCATGAGTGCGTAACAAAAGGTTCCCCAAGGACTTGTAAAGGTAGTCTTGGTTTGATCCTCCTTAGAGATCCTTATCTAATTATAGCCCAAAAATCCATCCATGAGTGACAATAACTCATATCTAGTTGTTGCGTCTATAATGACATCAATGGAAGGCAATGGAAAATTATCTTTGGGACATGCCTTGTTTATGTCCTTGAAATCAATGCATATGCACATTTTCCCATTCTTTCTGAGAGCGAGGACTATGTTCGAAAGCCACATTGAGTAATCTACTTACTTGATGAACCTTACTTTTAGGATCTTCATGTCCTCCTCTTTGACCTTCAAAGCCACTTTTGGCTTCATAGGTCTCAATTTTTGTTTTATGGGCTTAGTGTCAGACTTGGTTACTAGATCATGCACAACTACATCAGGAGCGATACTTGTCATCTCTTTGTAACTAAAAGTGAAGGGTTTTAAGTGTTCCTTAAGCACCTTCGTATGTGCTTCCACCTCTTCTGGAGTCAAGGAAGAACCAAGCTTATGGATTTTACAATCATCCTCCATCCCCATTTTTATATCTATGGTCCCCTCGATTAAAGAGGCATCACCCTGTTCAAATTCAGGTGGGGATGGAGGTAATTCCAATTCTTCTTCCTTTACTTCATAGATCTCAAGACCTTCTTCCTCGTATGATCTCCAAAGTAGGAGGAAGGGTGAGGTATAAGAGAAAATCCTCTCTTATGATGCGCGGGATGAATATTATTGTATGCATTGAGGTATCCTAGGATTGCCTCTTCATTCTCCATGTAATCTAAAGTGGCTGTCTCATTCTCAACCTCAATATATGCTAGGATCACATTAGTCAACATCCTTCAAACTAGATGTTCAGATTGGACCAAAACAATGAATTTGGTTTCCTTTAGGTCTCTGTGTGGAAAAAAGCGAGAAGAGGAAGTACCTATAGAGTCGGCTAAAAGGGTTTTCTCCCTTGGAATAGATTCGATTGAAATAAAATAAAAACCTTTGATAAGTTCAAGTAAAGAGGTCTGGTAGAGCTGTAGTTGTTCTTCTCTAGTCTCATAAACCTCTGAGACTTGATTAGTGACAAGTTAAGAATCACCTAGAACCTTAATGTTGCTAACACCCATCCTCTTTGATACAATGAGACCAAGAAGAAGAGATTCGTATTCAACCCCATTATTTGTGCATGTTAAAAATTGAGCTTAAAGGTGAAGGGCATGACCTTCCCTTATGGGGAAGTGAGGATCACACTTACCACAACACAAAAACAACATTTCGTACTGTCGCAATTGAGCATCCAACGAAAGACGTTCGATCATTATTTACATCTTATTCCTTTACTTCTGAGACCTCAACCATTAAAATCACTTCAAATCCACTAGATGGGAGAGAATTAATTCTAAGAGCATGTCCCATGCCTATAAAGTCGAACGGAAGAAAAAAGGTAGGTCATTTTCCAAAAAATCAATGATTTTAGCCATGGTCTTTGTTGACATTGTTTCAACCACAGTGGCTTCATCTTCACTACTTGTCAACCCCTTTGATTATTTTAGGGGATTCCTATTCTATCCTAGGAATCAACTTAGATGCAAGTTTCAAATCCTTTGGTTTGTTCAATTGATTGGATGGGAGATAAAACATGGTATGAACCCCGAGTTTCTTCTTCAAGTTAGCTAGATGGATATCAAAAGGCTTTGGGTCACCCTGAGCAACAAAGAATTTCCCAAAATGCTAGAATCTAACTTCCTGAAAGAGCATGAAAGGAATTTCCTTCATTCGATGGATGTAAGGTCGGCCAAGAATCATATTATTGTTGGTTTCCCAATTTATAATATAAAACTCAGTTAACACAATATTTGGCCTGAGGGTAACCGGAAGCACTATAGTTCCAACAGATGTTGGGTTGAGACTATCATATACTCTCAATGTGTTTCAGGTCGAGGAACAATTTTTTTCTCTGTAGCATAAGTTTTTAAGGAATGAGAAGGGGACTATATTGACTATATCCCCATTGTCAATCATTGTGCACTTAACATAGTTATTATAGATCTGAACCTGCAATTACAATGCAGAGTCACCTCTTTGTGCCAGCTCAGCGTGAGTAGGCATCTTATTGATGTCAAAGACAAATCCAACATCTCTCTCAGGTTGTTGTGGGGGATAGACATAAAAGTCTATACAATTGATCTGGGCCTCTAGAGGAGGGGCAACGTGAATTAAATGACCAAGGCCTAACGCTTCCAATAAAGCAGCTCAATGAGCGGGAGATTTCTTCAACAAATCTAGAAAGTATATGTGAGAAAAGGTCATGGTCAAATCAGTGATTAAGTCAGAAGACCCTACAGGCCTTGGAGGTACTGGAGTGTCATCAGATGTCAAAGGGTAAATCAGAAGAGGCTGCATAGAATAGTCGTGAGTACATGTGGCTATGTTAACTTTAGGTTTAGTTTCTTGTTAGGAATTACTAGTAAGAATGAAGAGACATTTAATATGCAGATATTAATTTGTAGAATAAAGGAAATATGAAATTACACAAACAAAAACAGTGACATGGATTTAACGTGGTTCACCATTTCTTAGGCTATGTCCACCAACAACAACAATCCTTTTTATTATTAATCCAACAAAAAATAAAATACAATAAACATGTTGTAACATGCAAACACAATGCATAAATCTGCAGTTTCAGATCTGCAACAAAACTGCCCTTCCTCTTCTCTTTCCTTGCGCTTCATTCTTTTTCTCATGCCACTTTAATCTCACATTTTTCAATGTTGCAATACACTTCTCTTATGTTTCTTTCTCTCTTTCTCTCTTGCTTATTTCCAGCATAACCATTGGTGTGTATATATACATTCTCACACCCTTTTCTCTTCTAACCGAATGTAACCATTTAATTTCTAAACAAGAGGAACTAAACAAATGGTTATGCAATGATTACACTAATATTATACCAACGTATGCTTAGGGAATATGCAGAAAAATAATTAATACATTAAAAATATAAATAAGACATTTGGTTCGAATTGTCTCCATAACCAACAATCTCCCACTTGGAGACTGATCAACACCAAATTAAATCCCACTGGATTCAACACCCTCAGACACTATTGTTTTATTTTAATTATTTTAATTATGAAGGCCAATCAAAGTTGAAGAGGAAATCATCTTCTCTCGAGTTACTATCATCATAAACATATCCGCTGGATTTTCATCTGTATCATTTTTCTCTAGCTTTACCTGTCCATCATCCAATACTGACCGTATGAAGTGATATCTCAATTGTATGTGTTTTGTCTTCAAATGCAAGGCATAATTTTTAGCAAGATGAATGACACTTTGGATGCATTGGAGGCTACTGATCAGGTAGTACATTCAAGGGATGATTAGACGAAGTAGTCATCTGTTCAGACTAAAGTGCCATCAGGGGTGATGAGGATGGAAGTGGTAGAGAGATGGTGGTTTCAGCAGGGATTTCACCTTCCTCTTTGTTGTCCCCTCAAAATTCCCCTCTTTTGAAAGTTTAAAAATTTGAAAATTTTGAGTTAGCATCCTTCAGTAATGTTTCAGGAAGAGGAAATTTAAAAGATAGTGAAAATTTGCATTTGTTGGAGTCTTTTTAGTGACTTGCGGGTCTGTCGGACATTTTTGTCCCTCATGTCCCAAGTACTTGTGGGTCTTCTATTCGCCGATCGGACATTTTCCCCGTGAGTCTTTTTCTATCGGCTTTATCAAATCTTTTCGGCCCGTTTGTCCCAAGTTTTCCCGGACTTCCTTTTCCTCCATCACCCATGTCGGCCGCATCGGGTTCTTCACATACTTGTGTCTCATTTGTCCCAAATACGTTTGGGATTTATATTCGTCGTTTCCCCGCATCGACTGCATTGACCGAATCGTGTCTTTGCGTCCTTCGTGTCCCTCATGTCTCTGAGTCCTTGGACTGCCTGTGCTCATTTGGCCCACATTCCTTACATCACCCGCGTCGTCTGAATCACGTCTTCGTGTCCCTTATGTCCCAAGGACCTTTCGGGCCAGTTTTTTCCGCTTTTCCCATGTTTCATATTTTTGAGTTGGTGCAAGATGTATTTAATGCTCATTAATGACCTTCTATCTCCTGAAATGACTATTTAAAGGGACTACTACCTATGCATTTGTTACATTGCTCGCCTGCTTCTTCTCACCCAAATCCTTGCAATTGAAGTCATTTGATTGTTTCCCTATATCCCTTTGCATTTTCATTGTGAATTCGATCTTTGAAGGTCATTCCTCTGTGCATTGTAAAAATGAAGATAAAGTTTCAAGGGCAGGAGCATCTGTCACCTCTCGAGACCTCTGTACCTTATATTGGGGATAATGAGGTTTGACATTTAGATTTTGGAGATTTTTGGGGCAGACTAACCTATGCCAACCATGCTCCCATGGTCTAAATGATTAGTGATAGTGGAATTACGTACGCGGCTGGTTTTCCCATCTCTGTGTAGTGTGCTGACACCATGCTTGCATGTGGATCCCATTTTTACTCAAATACCAAGGAACTTACCAATGTGCATGGGGAACTAATTGCTAAATTGGATGATGCCGCCATTATTGCTGTCCTACGCATTCCAGAGACTGAAGACTCCATCGTTCTCACTCGTGCTCAAGCCCAGACCCTATTTGACCAAGACAGTGAAAAATTCAAGGCAAGGATAGCAAAATCATGGTTAAAGAACCCTAAGAAAGGAGCATCCTAACTCTCCAAAACATTATTTAGGGTTGATTTCAATGAGGAGCTGTCTAATTTTATCATTTTTCTCACCCATATCATGCAATTTCCCTCCACCAATGAATTTCATTTCTCGATGTGCCCCTTTATAAACATCATCTGCGAGGGCAATCAGAACATAAAATGGGCTGAAATTGTTTGTATGAATTTCATTGAGCAATTGTCAAGTGTTCAACAAATTAAAAAGTTTTATATGAATTCTTATCTCATGTATACCCTAGCTGCATCTCAGGAGTGGTTAGGTTTCACCTACATGGAAGGAAAGAAGGATGAACCTATCTACACATTTTGCCCTCAGTTTACCCTTGAAGCTAGTAATCACAATTTCAGAAAGGTCAATGATGCTTTCACCATGTATATTGTAATACTCTTGAAAGGTGACACTGCAAGGAGATTTTCTGATGAAGCTATGACTCTGAGAGATAAGTATGGGGATTTCTTCATCCAATTTAGAAGGTTCTCATACATCAGGTTGGCTGGCTATGAAAATACACCCCTCAAGCTCCCCATGTTTTGCAATGATAAAATGGCTCTGGTTGAAGTATGCAGACAACTTGATAAACTAAACATAACCTATAGAGACAAAAAGATCACCGGTCTTCATTTCCCTATCTCATTGGGAAATTATACATGCAAAACAACTCTGGATGCCCAAAACATAGAAAGGGATATTGCTCCTCTCACTTTCCATTTCTTCAGACCTAGTACTTGTTTTGATCTGAAGAAGTTTATTGATCAGAACCTTAGGATAATTTATCATCATAAGCCAGACACTGAGGATTACTGGGTTGATTGTGCTGATGATTTTGAAGCCAGAAGGAGGCACTATGGTAGACTCTCTTTGCAACAAATTACAGATCTCAATCTCTACCAAGTTCCTGAAGGGCTTAAGGATGATGATGGGGACTTACAATCCTTTGAATATGAAAGATCAATCAAACACACTCCTTTAGAAAACCTGGATTGGTATAAGAAAGAAAAAGATGATTTGGTTGAGATTATTGCCCCATGTTCTTGTAAGAACTAAGGTTTAGTTCGACAGGAAATTTCATGAGCTCAAGAAGAAATAGGGTAGATATTCTTCTAGAGATACTTCCTCACCAGAGAAGGAAGCACATACAACCAGTACTGAGGCACCTGAGCAGACCCCTCCTCCTTCTTCAATAAAAGAGCCTGAATCATCTACTCCTTCTTCCACTCAAGTGTATCAAAAGAATATTAAAGAGGTTAAGCAAGAAGCAATCGATGAAGAATATCTTCCAGAGTGGTAAGAATTTCCTTCAGTACTAGAGAACATTATTGTTCTTTGTGAAAGTGATGACAGTGAAGTGCCAGATCCTGTAGGAGCTCCTGAAATCACTGTTGAAGAAGGAAAAGAAGGGCCAAGTACTGAACCTCCTAGTATACCAGAGTCTTCTATAAAGGAAGTTCCTGAGGCCTCAAGTACTTCTCTACTGGAGGCAAAAATGGTTAATAATTTGAGTGCCATGAGTTCACTTGCTCTTGGGCCTTTTGTTCCTTCCTCTTCTTCTTCTACCTTTTCCTGGGTGTAGCCCTTGGTTGATAGCAAGAAGAGAAAATCTTCTTCTCGTCTAACAGGGCCAAATTTTGATGATGTGGTAGCTCTGTTGTGTATAACCCCTCCCCCTCCAGCAAAGAAAGCCAAGACCACTTCAAGTTAGTAACTGATGCTCATGGCCAACAGTTCCTGGATGTTGCAAAGCCCAAGGTTGATAAGGCAGAGGAGGATCTTTTGGTCTCTGATTTAGAGCTTTTAAGGGTCCCAATGGGAGAATCCACTCCTAAGAGTGAGGTTCATAACCTTCAAGAAACAATAACAAGGTTATTGAATGAGTGGAGAAGGGCAAGCAAACCATATACCAATTGGAAGAACAAAACCAAGTTATTTCCAACTTTATCAAGTCAATGTTGGCCAAAGATAAGGTTTTAAATCCTGCCCGACTGGCTACTCTTCCACCCCCATGATTCTCAGCCAGGATGAAGTTCAGAGCATCAAAGACATACATAAGTATTCTACTTATGGGAAGGCTGTTGAGGCCATGGTAGATGGAATGATTATAGTAGGCTTGAATTTCATTGAGGAAGCCTTCAAGACCAACGAGAAGGTGATTAATCTTCAGCAGAGACTCACTCCTCAATCAAAGCTATAGATAAAGAGCTGAAGCTTTGGAGTAGTTGTATTACAGATCTTCACCTAATGGGCCAAACTGATGAGAAGATCCTATTGGTTAACAATGTATTTGATTATGCCAAGAATAACTTGTCAAAGAGATGGATTTTCAGTGTCGAGTGGAAGATGAAGGTTCTACAAGAGGCACTGGGAGGATTAAAGAACATATGGCAGAAAGGAGAGTCTTTTAAAAATTGTGTTTCATCTGCCTTTAAAGATATCCAATGCCAACATCAAGATGAAATTTCAAGCATTCCTTTCTCTCTTTAAGAAATCAAATCTCAGTTCAGAACATTTGTCAAGGATGACTTGTTCAGAGAGGATTCAATTACCAAAGATAAGATAAAGGACATTTTCTCTCTTCAATCTACCATTGCCGAGGCCAATAAATAATACTTGGAGCATATCGAATTTGATAAAGATATGGAGAAGTGTCTAGGCACTTGGACTTATGCCACTGCCAACACCACAATTCCAAGAGGCATGGAAATAGCAGAAACATTGAAGAAATTCAGATATCGGATCCTCAAATCAGTGGGCCCTCCTCAGCAATAATTCGATGTCTCTTCTTCTAGATCCTCTTTCTCTTCTTCTATTTTTTAGTGCTGAGATCCTTGTAATTAATTAAGGACATTGTATTATGCATTTTATTAATTAATATTTTAGTTAAAAGAAATGGTTACCAAATGTAACCAATTTGTAAGCTATATAATGAGCTCTCCATGCCATTCTAAGAGGCTAGAACTGTGATCATTTTTGAAAGCATAAAGAACTTAAAAGATATCAATATAGAAGATTTTCCCTTCCTATTTCTATGTGCATTGTTTATTCCCTCTTACTTGTCTTAAGTGGTTGAATCATTAATCTATTTTAAGAAGCTTTTTATTCTTGTGGATGTTCTCTATGAAACTTTGTGTTTGTGAAATAACATCTAGTGGTTTTAATATGAATGATTATGTTCTATAAAATTGTCCTTACTTAGCATTTATAAGGAACTATTTTGCTATCTATACTTCCTAAAAAAGTGTTGTTCTACCTTTTCCCTCCATGAATTCTTCTGTTCTTTTGTATTGATAATTTGTCTTGCGATTAAAACACATTCATGGTGTTAGAGTTCCTCATCAAAATTGGAAGTTGTAAATTTGTAAATAGTTTTACCGTTTGCTTTCAATAAGGGAACCTCTCCCATTAAAGAGGAGGTACTTTCTGTCCCCTGACTGTTGCTTTCATTAAAGTCCTAATTTGACAACCAACACTCTTGTAAGGCATCAAATGGGCTAGAGGTGCTTACTAACTTTGTGATTTTGGGAATGTATTTCCCTTTGTTCTTTGGGGAACATAGCTTCTCCTTGGGGTTCAGGGATAGCTTAGAGGGACAAGCCTGGGCTCTATGGCCAATGATTTTACATATTGAGCAAGCGTGAGGTATGTATTCATACTCAATCAGTTGCACCCATGTTCCTAGGTTAGAATGGAGCTCAATAGAAGATGATAATGGAATACTAATGTCAGCATTGACATAAAACCTAGCATGAATGAATCTAGAACCAACTCTTGTTGTTTGATCTATAACAATAAGAGTTCCCATGGATAAAATAATACCTTCAATGATTGCAGTATGCCAAAATTCCAAGGGGAGGTCAGGAAGACGAACCCATATCGACACTTGAGTCATGGTTTTCGTTCATGGATTGAATCTTGGAGTCCACCTTTAAAGATAGAAGTCTCTCCTACCAAAAAACCAGTGCCCTCCCAACAACACCCTCATAAAATCTTCTTTGTGGTTAAAGGTGAAGAGGATAAATCCATTGGGTAGCGCTGTAATTGCATGGGGGCCATAGGGGGCCCATTTGATATGAACCCCTTCTCTTATTTCTTCCAATGGGGGTTTGGGCCCCATGAGTTTACCAATAAGCGATAATTACCTCGATGCCTGAGTCATATCAATAATCATTGCAGGGATATGCAAGGAGAAGGTCCCAACAACGATATTTGGTTGTAGCTTCCCAGGCAGAGAGGGTTTCTTTTGATCAAGGTTATTGTTGTTATTTCATTAATATTTCTAGGTCTTTCTTCCCTAATCTCAATGCACCCTCGAGAGATGATATTTGATGGATGACCCCACATGTAAAACCAAAAATCTATGACATTAAGAGGTTTTAAACAACCAGTCCATCTTTGTTAAACATTTTTTCTTTATTTAATAATTTAAAAAATACATTGTTTTTTAAGTCGTATTTTCAAGTGTGGGGAAAGTTTC
Source organism: Taxus chinensis (assembly GCA_019776745.2). Taxonomy (NCBI): domain Eukaryota; kingdom Viridiplantae; phylum Streptophyta; class Pinopsida; order Cupressales; family Taxaceae; genus Taxus; species Taxus chinensis. The sequence continues at coordinate 167,820,874 of CM034152.1, forward strand.
AAGGATTATATGTCTGATATAAACACATTTTCAACAAAATATGTTATTTAAATATATATTTAATGTTACAATTATATTTATATTGAATGTGTTCACAGTGATAATGATTGTTATGCCAAATTCTTACACACCAAATAAGGATGGGATGACAATTTTACAAAGTGTAAATTACAGTTAAAGTAGGCAGAAACATCTGAGAGGGGCATAAAATCTTAGCTCTGATCCTCCTACCTTAGTTAAACATAATTTCCATCATTTAGATTATCATGTTCACATATAATATCTGGAGACAATCAGGAATTTGAACCAAAAATTGAGGAAAAAATCCAAATAGATGTCTCCCAAGATAATCTCAAATCCCTACTGGATAATAAAGATCAAGGTAAGATAGAGGAATCAGACAATGCAATAAAATCAATAAGAATTGGCAAAAAAAAACTTGGTAGACCCCCTTTCTCCAACTCTATAATATTTGAAGCTCAAATTAATATCGGTAAGGGTAGCCAGATACAAATATCTGAAATGCTCCACTGGAAATTTGAGGCAGAAAAAGAGACCCAATCTCCTTTGGAAGTAGATAATGCAGAAAAAAGAAAAAGAAAGAGGGAATTCCATTGAAAAACAATAAGAAATCACCAATAAAGCCAAGTACCCAAATCAACAATGGGCTAAAACATAATTAATGATTATTACATCTTGGAACTTGCGTGGGCTAAATGCTCCACATAAACAAAGGCTTTCAAAGCTATGTATTGAAAAGGAAAACTCGATATCCTTCTTCTTCAGGAGACTAAAATGGTCTGGACTTCTCTTTCTCTAGTTTTCAAACAAGTTTGGAGAATTAGTAAATATGTAATTAAAAATTCTTTAGGGGCTTCAGGTGGACTTTCTATCATCTAGAATCTTGAAATTTTTTATGGTTTTCCTATTGATGGTTACACCAATTGGAAAATTGTTGAAATTGTGGAATTATAGAATATTGATACCAACAAGTCCTTTTATGCCAATTTATATGGCTAAAGAACCAGTGGTGGGAGAGAAATGTATTGGTTGTCCTTTAAAACTATAAAATCTTCATTCGTAGAAGATAAATGGATATTTAGAGGTGACTTCAATACTATCACATCGCCTATTGAAAAATCTGGGGGTTCTGGGAACATCTCCAACTCTTCTCTAAAATTTGCTAAATTCATTGAAGATTCTAACCTTGTTGAATCCCCATTAAAAATTGTTAGTACACCTGGGCAAATAAAATGCTTGGGAATTTTTTTTTGGTTTAAAGACTGGAAAAGTTTATAATAAACAAATATTGGATTCAGAATCAGGACCTCATTGAATCTAAAATCATTTGGGATTTTGGCTTAGATTATTGGCCAATCCGGCTTTCAATCTCTCTTTCCGCTCCTCCTATCAAAATAACCTTTAAGTTTGAACTGATGTGGATCAAGGATCCTAATCTATTTGAAAATATCAAAATTTGGTGGGCGATAAACATCAATAGGTCTAAAATATTTCGATTGGCGGAAAAACTCAAGAAATTTAAACAACACCTAAAATAATGGAACAAGAAACCTTTTGGTAATATTTTTGAGCTACGAAAGTTTCCCTACAAGACAAGATTCTTCAAATTGAAAAGGAAATTCAGGAAAAGGGTCTTTCAGTAAATCTAAAGAAGAAGAGGGACTTATGACTGATGATCTCAATCTTGTCCTTTTACAAGAGGGAATTTATTGGAAGAAACAATCTAAAAAAATGGCTTTATGAAGGGGACATAAATACTGGCTTCTTCCACAAGACTGCTATTATAAGAGGAAACTACAATAGAATCTTGAGGATTATGCTTCCTTTTGGGGAGATAACTAATGACAATAATCTCATTGGCAGGGAAGTTTAAAGATACTTTAAAGGCCTTCTCCCTGACTCTGGAGAAAACAAAGATAATTCTAGAAATTAAAGCCTTAGTCAAATACATTCCTTGGTTTCTCATGATGATAATATGGAGCTCAATAAATCCATATCAGAAGAGGAAACTAAACTATTTTTTACTTCACACCTGATAAAGCCTTTGGTCCTGATGGTTTTCCTATTGAGTTCTACCAAAAATTTTGGGAGATTGTGGGGAAAGATGTTGTTAAAGTAGTCCAAGAATCTGGATCCACTAAAGACATTCTTATGTTGTTTAATTCTACTTTCATTTATCTTATCCCCAAAAATGAGAATGCAGAAACATTTGATTCATATCGGCCTATCTCTCTTTCTAATGTTACTTATAAGATTATTTCTAAGGTCATTGCCAACAGGCTCAAAACCTTATTACCTAAGATCATTTCCCCTGAGAAAGGGGGTTTTGTGGTTGGAAGATAATTTTTTGGATGGAATATTTATAACTCATGAACTCATTCACTCTGTTAAACATCAATAGTCTGGGAATATGTTTATAAAAATTGATATGACCAAAGCCTTTGATAGAGTCAATTGGAATTTTTTCATGTAAGTTTAATTTTTTTTTGGGTTCTATCAAGATTGGAGAAAATGGATCTTTAGTTGCATTAGTACAACTGGATTTTCTATCCTGATAAATTGTGAGTATGCAGTTTTTTTCATCTCCTACAAAGACCTCAGACAAGGTGACCCTCTTTCACCTTTTTTGTTTATTATTATGGCCGAATCCCTTAACTATTGATTGTCTTTCCTCAAGTCAATTAGGATGTTGAATGGTATTTTTATTGCTAATGATGCCCCCAAAGTTACTCACCTACAATTTGTTGCTGATACGAGCCTTGCTGGGTAAACCACTATCAATGAGGTAAAGGCCTTTAATAATGCTCTTGATATTTATGAAGAAGCTATTGATCAACAAGTTAGTAAAAGAAACTCCAATATTTTATTTTTCAATACAAATAAAGAACCTCAAACTATGATTTTTAGGATCCTTGATATCACTCCTCACTCACTTCCTTGTTCTTATCTTAGAATTCCTCTATTTCAAGGAAGAAATTCAATGGAAATGTGGAAAACAACCATTGACAAGATTCTAAAGAAACTTGACTGTCGGAAAGGTAAGTAGCTCTCATTTGTTGGTAGAATTAAATTGATTTCATCATGTGTTCACGTTGTTCTTATTTACATGATGTCATTTATTCCTATCCCATCTAATGTGAGTAAATTGATTAAGTCCATTAAAGCAAAGTTCCTTTAGGGTGGCACATTTGATGAAAAAGAAGATTCCTCTTGTGAAATGGGAAAACAATTGTTTGCCTAAAGAGATGGGTAGATTGGTATTCAGACTCAGCAAAAATATGAATTTGGCTCTTGGTGCCAAACTATCCTAGAGGCTTTATTTTGAACCTCATACCCTTTGGAACATTATTCTTAGCAAGAAATATTTGGATAACATGCACCTTGAAAGGATTTTCACTGTCCAAATCCATCTTGCTTGGTCTAAAATTTGGAATCTTATGATCAAATATCTGGTAATTCTCAAGCCTCTTATGAGATGGTCCATGGGTAGAGGAACAAAATTCAAATTCTGGATGATATTTAGATTCTTATTTCCCGTTTGAACTCCCACAACTTAATCAATCTTCAGGCTTGGTATGAAGAAAGATATGGTTCAATGGTTAACCATTATATCAATCAAGAGTATAATGGTTGGATTGAGATGCAAGTTCCTCATAACTTGAATTAGGAGAATATGTTTTTAACAAAGTATCTTCAACCTTTTCATTTCTCTAGATACAATGATGAACAAATATGGACAGGATCTAAATCCTGAAATTACAATGTCAAATATGGATACAACATCATCTCTTCACAAGGCAGGGAGATCTCATCATTTCCTCCCCAAATAATTTAGTTCAAACATGGTTTACCTAAAGATAATGTTTTTCTTTAAACTGCATATTCAGAAAAAATTATAACCCAATCCAATGTTTACAAACAAGGCTTCTATGGTCCCTCATAATGACCCTTATGTCTTAAAGATGAAGAAAATGCCAATCATTTACTCATCCTTTGTGAGTATGATAAAATAATTTGGAACTCCTTGCTTAATTTGTTTAATTTTTCTATATCTCTTCCTACATCTATCAATATTCTTACCAAAAGATGGGAATTCAAACTTCGCTCAGTGCCTCTTCTTCAAATTTGGAATTCTATTCTTGCCATTGTGTGCTGGATTATTTGGCTTGAAAGAAATAAGAGAATTTTTAGAAGTGAATCTAGGAACTTTGATTTTACCCTCTCAAAATTCTTGAGATCTATCAAGGAAATGATCATGACTTGTCATCCATATGATGGAAAGATATTTTCTAAAGAAAGAAATACTTATAAAAATTGGAAAGGTATTCTCTTGGGGATCCTTGATAAAGGGTTTGTGAAGAAAAGTAAATCTAAATTTCAGAGAAAATGGACCACAGTGCCTCATATCTTCAAAAAATTCAACTTTGATAGAAGTGTTAAAGGTAACACGAGTAGAGATGGAAATGGTGGTATCTTCCAAAAATCATTAGGACAACCTCTTCTGGGCTTCACATAAGCTTTAGGCAGCTGCTCCAACAACTTCACTGAAGCTAAAGCTCTTTGGTGTGGCCTCAAAATTGCCATTGACAAGGGCTAGATCAACCTCATTGTGGAAGGTGACTCACAACATTTCATTAATGCAAAAAAAAGGAAAAATGGATCATTGGAATTTGCTTCACATAGTGGAGGAATGTATTTCTATGTTAAATAACAGGTGCATCGATCATATTTCTAGAAACAATAACAAGGCTGCAGATAAACATGCTAATTTAGGGGTTGATAACATGATAATGAAAGGCTCGTCATTCTCTATCCTAAAGATTTAATTACTAAGTTGGGTGATTTATTGCAAATTGAATTATTTTGATATCCTCATTTTTCTTCTCACACATGTTATTTATGGCCATATCTATCTGTCACGTGTTGAAAGATTTTCCTTGCTTGCATATTTGGGTAATAATACCCTCCTCCGGTAAGATTTTGGATCAAATGCTTCATAGTTCAGTTAAGAGTATGGATAAGTGGAAAATTATTGCTGAGAAAGAAATGAGGACCAAAGTTGGGAAGGGAAAGGCCATTGCAAGTAACTTAGTGAAAGAGATGTAACAATCCCTAGTGCATACCTACTCCATTGATGATGTACACTATTCCTTCCTCGGTTTAGTGAATGATCTTAAAATTCAGAAGCTTATCAATACCGACAGTATTCTAGAAAAGGTTACTAGAATCACAACAAAGGAAGCCATGGAATACTAGAAAAAAGACTTGATCGATTGTGTTAAAGATCCGAAGGTTTTTTTGTGGATGGCCATTGATTTTCTCATGGAAAAATTATCCATCAGGGTTGGGGAAACAACTGTAGTTGACGAAGTGGTCAAAGTCATGAATGATTCGATTCATTTTAATGCTAGAGTCGATGCTTTGAAGGTTGCCCAAATTATTAGAGAGCAAACAATGTTACTTGGAGCTAACAACTCATTCATTATACATGAAGATATGGAGCAACTCAACTTTGACATTGGCCTCCGTCTGGACCAAATTTTATTGCTAAACAAAGACATGACGATGGAAATCTTGTCATAGGGAAAGAAATTAAATTCTATTTGCTTTATTTTAATAATACCCATTGAAAAGTTTGATGTCTCCAAGCTCACGGACTCTCTGGTTGCATTAGTGGATGAGGAGGAGGCGAGGAATGCTGATATGCCCACTATGATGGTGACTAGCTCCTCAGGTGAGGAGGAAAAAATAAGTTTAATCTTTAATAGCTATATGCATATAGTTTTAGTATGAATCCTACTGGATTATCCATCTTCTAATGGTTTTTGCAATCGGTTTATAGCCTTAATTTTTTGGTTTTTGTTTATTATAATATAATAGTGAAGCCCGATGCATTTTTTTGAATGATAAAAACAATATGACATGAAATTTATCATGTATATATTATTGCCCCGCATCAATTGGTGTTGTGATCACCTCGTACTAAAAAGTAAAATTAATTACTATCAAATATTATAAAAAAAGTTTTTAACTCAATTCTCATTTATTAATTAGATTAAATTCTTCATTGATTGGTAGGTTAGTCCATGATAACATGTATACCTCAAAAGAGCATGAATTTACTACACTCAAATTGTGGCAAGCACACAAACTTAGAAAATACAACTTTCCTTATATCTATAGGGTGTCTCTACAATGCAAACTTTGGCTCCCTATTAACAAACTATTGATAGGCAGGACTAATCAATGTAATTGGCCTTCCTACTAACATGGTTACTCAATTAGTTCTTAATTCAGACACATTTATCTTACTATTGGTTGTAGAAAAAGGTCCTTCCTAAAATATACTACTACAATATGTCAACATAAGATTTTATATTACCTGACACCATCTAAGTTGTAAAGTATCCTTTTCATTGGAACTCATACTTATTTCCTAGATCAACCATTGAATTTGTGTAATTACCACATCTGACATTTTAAATTCCCTACCATTGAGCGCTTTACAAAGAAACATTACGAATGTATTTTTAATTATTTCTAGCTTTTGATATTAGAAAAATACACAATGTTAGACAGAGAAAGAAAGTGCATCACAATCGAATGGCACAAAGGCTTTTGCATCCCATGCAACCAGAAGTAGGAAAGGGCATTTAACCATGATGCATATTTAAGAAGACATGGTGTTGAAAGATGATAAGAAGAACACCAATAAAGATAGAGAAAAGAAAGGGAAATCTGAGCCAAACAAGTTGGGACCATACATTGTGGTTGCCATGTTTAGTTCATGTGCATATAAATTGGCCTATTTAGATGGCTAATAGCTTTGAGAACCCATGAACCAATGCATCTTAAAGCGCTTTTATGCTTAAGTATGGGGTCTCTCTAGAATACTAATAAAAGTAAAAAAAAAGTATATATATATAAGATTAAGATAAATAAACAAGTACGTCTAATAGTGAAAACCATGCAATATTGGCACTTTGGACAAGTCCTTTGGTGAAAACCAGCTTCTGGTGCTAAGGGAGGGTCCGTTGTTCACAAGAATTCTATATTTAAGGAGTATGAGAACTTTTCCCCAAGTTAATCTTTACCTTCATCTGAGCCCCTTGTGAGCCTATCCTTCTTTTCCATGGTTCGACTAGTCTAACCTTTTGAGTGTGGAAAAGTAAACATTGAATGAACCCACCTCGCACTGGGTGTAGCTTCGCAGCATCACTTATGGCATATACCACATGGAATTTTTCCCTTGTACATCCCATCTAGCACTAGGGGCATCCACGTTTCTTTGTTTCCTTGCGCGTTTGCTTTGGAAAACTGTTGAGAAAACATAAAAAACATTCATACAACTTTTGAGAATGCAACATAATAATATGTTCCTTAGAAAAACCAAAACATTCAGATACGTTTCGTAGAAAAATCCAAAACAATAGAAAATTGTCTTAGAGATAAAACCAAAAAATGCAAATGCCCCAAAACTGTCCCACAAAACAAAGTAATAATTTGCTTACTTTTAGTTGGTTGTTTGTATGGTTTTTAGTTACATTAGTGTTTCATATTATATACAGTAGATTAAATTCACTTTCATACTTAGATTGAATGTTACTTTCATCCGTAGTTTAGGGCATTAAATTTACTTTATGTTACATACTTGTAAATAAATGTGCTGCTTTGATTAGATTTGTTTAAAACTCATGCTTGTTAATTTTTACTTGTACATTGTGTTATCATTTCATCATCATATCACACATATCCATCACATCTATACATCATATATAAAAAAATATGATAATTCTATATCACGCATGTAAATTAAAATTTAATCATCAAGTACCATATCACCAATGGGGCAAGAGGGGTTGCGCATGATCACAAATCTATCGCCCCTGCACCAATATAGAAAATATATGCATGTTTTACTCAAAATATCTAATTAACATACAATATCATATCAGCTAAGGATATCTCATAATCTAAAAGGTGATACAAATGTAACGAAACATATTAAGCATGATATCTCATACAACATGTGATATGTAAAAAATTCATCTATCATCATACATATAATCAAATTTATAAGTGTCCACATATATATGATATAACAAGTCATCATGGGCATCAATACAAAAAATTACCTTCATCACAAGGCAAGATAAAAAACAATATCCATACATCCATATAAAATTATGCCTTCATCATGAGGCGGTACACTAAAAATAAAGTAATACATCCAACATGTAAATAAGAAAGTCAACCATGAATCTCACCCACGTCGGGGCTGCTCAGTCCAAGAAGACTACTAGGTGGGGGCATCCGAGGGACATCCGAGTAGAAGGAGTTGCATCAAGCTGAACTACATCAGGTTAAATTGCATTAGGCTGAAATAACCTAGGTTAGACTGACCCATGTTGCTATGAGGCCGCTTGTCCTAAAGGACCCTTTATGGATTGCACTGATCGAGATGGTCTATGGGATCTAGATCAGAAACTGCTATCTACTATGTGACTATACTCAGAAACTTTCTGATCGGCTGAAACAACTACGTAGTACTACATCGTATAGTATGTGGCTTCACATGCTATTGTAGCAATGTGACCAATAATTAGCTACATCCCTGAGGACGTATCTTCCTGTTACTGTGTATCACGCTCTTCCCTAATGTTGGCTAGCTCTATCCGCAACTGTGACCATTCTGCCATAATCTAATCTCACTCTACATGTAGCTGTAGGATATCTACTTGTTATCTTGTAAAATTGATAAGGGCAATTTTACGGGTAACCATACCAAAATTTCCATTTTGGTCCCCCGTTGAGGTCCCTTAGCGTTCGAAATGGCATAAAATCCCTTTCCGGAAAATCTAGTTTTTAAGACTTGGTCATTTTCAACCTTTTTGGGTTGGGCACAGTTTTCATTCATTACATCAACCAAAACTGTGCCCCTCTATTCCTTTGGCACATTCTAGGGAGTGTCAACACTCCAAAAGTTGTGCCTCTCAATGTTGTGCCTCTCAATGTTGCGCCAAGGCGCAACCGCCATCTTGTTATCACTCTCTAAAGTGCGCTATGGGCGCTGAAAACGTAGTGTCGAATCCTAATGTTGCTCTCTCAAAGCTTGTGCCATGGTGCAAATCCCTTCATGTTGACATCCACTTAAGTGCACCATAGGAAAAGTTGGTGGTGCATTTATTGCACTTTTTGCTATATATAGGCACGCATCCGACCTGTCATTTTCACAATTCAAAAAATGTGAAAAAGTTATTCCTCTGTACTTGTCAGCATTCCTGTCAGCCCCGCGTGTTGCCATTTGTCACATTCGTGGACCCCACATCATCTCCTTTATCATTATATATTCCTGGTAAGTGGCCCTTGCCCTTCTTGTGGATTTTTTGTAGTTTTTATGTTGGTTTAGGTGATTAGGGTTAAGCTGATAATAAACTAAGAATGAATCCCCATTTTGCAAACTACAATACTCAAACATCCAAAACCCCTTCTCCTCCTTCTAGATCTGTAAATCTGGAAGAACTCTACCACAAAACAACTCAAACTCATTTGTTCCTTATTCCCGTGCTTTGCTAAAGTTTTCCCTCCTAGACATCAAAATCTGAGCCAAAAGAGTGAAAATCATGAAAAATTTTTCAAATGGCGTAACCCACTATTTTTCCTTCGCGCCAATTTAGCAAGCTTCATTCTTGTTACATCAAACAAAGTCATGCCACAGGCGCACTATCCCTATGTGTGGCATAAGCCTTTCTCCGCGCCTTATAAACATTGTACAAAATTCCCTAGGGCATGCAGCTGCGTAAACAAAAGCAACTACAACAACAACACTGAATGTTGTACAAACCTTTCCCGCGCCGTGCAAACTAAACCCCTTGGCACACCTCACCTCTCATGTAGCATCCACCACATCTACGCCAATGGCACATCCTGGGACCTTGCTACACCAATCATATCTGTGCCCCACTTAAAAAGACTTCTAATGGCACAAGCGCACATCCCTTGACACCAACATTTGAATGTTGTGTGTAGCCTTTCCGCACCTTGCGCCCCTTTTGGCACTTGTTTTCTCCCATGCAACACTTTCCCAAAGTGTGCCTTGCTTTTCTAAGTCCCTGCAGCTTGCAGTAAAGCTGCGCCTTGTGCCCAGAGGCTCATAAATTGCTAACTTTTCATTCTGTAAGCTTTGATGGATGACTTAACAGCTAACATGGCTCTTCTGTGATGGACTTCCCTGATTCTTCTTGTAGATCAACAGCTGAACTCAGATCCACACATGTCTTCATCGAGTAAGAAGCCAACCAAGTCCAAGGGTAAAGCCAAGCTAACAGAAGAAGAAATGAAATATAAATACCAAAGGGTCAGGATGCCTGAATCTCTTGCAGAGTGTGATCTTGATATCAGAGATTCAGAACTCGGGCACATTGACATGGAGGACTTCTGGGCCAGAACCAAGAAGGTCATAGGCAGCCCATGGATGGATAAATTGGTTGGCAGTGGTCTGCACTTTGCTGCAGGGATCCCAGTGAGCACAATCAACAATGAGTTCATGATGTTGGTGGGCCGTTGTTACAATAAGGACACAAGATGTGTCAAAAATGAGAAGGGCGAGGTAATAATCAACCTCACGGCCTGACATTTTGAAATCATGTTGGGTATCCCTCACCACCGACATTTTGTAGCAGTGAGCTAGGAGGACTGCATGAAGACATGGAATGAAAATGAAGACAAATGTATGCAATTAATGAATGAGGTGTACCTCAAAAATAAGAAGGTGACAAGCAGGTGGCCACAAGTCATTCATCGCAGTGACTTTTCAGAGGAGCTGAGTGACACCATCACCTTCCTGAGTAGGGTATTTGGGCTCCCGATGCCCATTACTTTCACAAGTGGATGCTCAGGTATTTAGAAACCATGAATAAAAATGTTCCTGATCAATGTTTTGAATGGGGAGAGATTATCAGTAGCACAATCTCAGAACAGCTTCAACAACTTTCAACAACTGGGAGGTTCTATATGAACTCCTATGTGGTATATGCTGTCTGCCTCAGAGAGGGACTACCCAACATTGAATCGGTATGGGGTATGGCCCCAGGTCAAAATATATGAGTACTATCCAGAGTTAAGACTGGAGAACAACATAGCCCAATTCAGTAAAGTCAACGATGTCTTCTTCTATGGCATCATCTGCCTCTTGAGGCCCAACATGACTTACGGTCAGATGACCAAAAGCATGGTCACCACCACAGAGAAGTGGGGAGCGTTATTCACACAATTCCCCACTTTCACCTATCTCAGAGCCGCTAACTTCTTGGGAGAGCCCACCAAATTACCAAGGTATGCGGGACCCAAACTGATCCTGTTGGAGCTGTCTAGACAGCTCATCACATACCATGAGAAGTGTTTGAAAAGGAAGAAGGGTGGAACTCCATTCCCCCTCACAGTGGGCAGGTACACCTGCACTTCACAGAGAAAAGCCCGGGAGATGTTTGCAGAGCTTGAATTGCTCAATTTGAAGCATAATTTCCTGGCAAGGCCAACCTTTGATCCTCGTGATTACCTTCCAAGGGAAAAGATCGATCCAATTCACGTCCCTCAGATTGAAGATATCTACATCGATCTATATCACGAAGTCGAGCTCAGACGAAAGGATCACTCCCGCCTGGCCCTGGCAGAGATCATTCAATATGGTGTGGCTATCATCCCAAAGGATTTCCAAGCAACTGATCAAGAAGTTGATCAGGTTTATCTAGAAATGGATGGGGACAATTGGCCATTTTTTGAAATTGATAGAAACAAGGCCCCTCAGACTATTGAGGAAAGGGTCAAGGGCACTCTGCAGTGCACTGAGCATTGGTGCAAGAAAAATGGTATCATCTACCTTGGGGTAGACTTTACCACGTCTCCCTTGGGTAATGCACCCACCAGGCCAAAACACTTTCCTAAAGGAAAAGGAAAAGGTACAGAAGGAGAGGTAAGCACTGCTCAGAAAGAAGTTCCTGAGAGCCCTCCTTCCACCACCGAGGAACAAGTTGTGGACTTAGTATCCCCAAGGAAGAGAAGAAGCGGTAAGTGCTCCAATGGGCACATCCACTTAGGATGTTGTCCACATCTACAACTGGTGAGGTTCCCAACCAGTCCCATCTCTCACTCCTCCTTCCCCTCCTCATGTCGCTCAACCAACCACTCCTTTGGTTGTGTCTTCTCCCCCATCTTCTACCATTCCCCCTCCTTATTCCTCCATCTTCTCTTCCCTCATGGATCTGTCCCCCAGCATTTATTCCCTCATCTCACAGATCCCTTCCACCCCCATGGTTCCCTCTCTATGCAGTCACTCCTAACCTCGTGAGCATTGGAGTGTTGACTTCTTTCTCAATGCCGCCACCAAGCGTCTCGACACATTTCCTCATGTCCACTGCAGTTTCTCCTTCTTCCACCCATGTTTCCTCCTCTTCCTCTGGTCCCACTCCCTTAAGTCTAGAATGGATCTCCAAACACCTGAGCTAGCACAAGAGGAAAGACCCTATTACACCTATGGACTTCTCATTATTTTGGCTAAAGGGCCTAAGAAGCAAAAAGGCTATAACCCACTTCTCTCAAAGCACTTCAGGTGAAAGGGTTATGGAGATCGCATACCCTGATCTCACAAAGAAGAAAGAAGATCTGTCTCCTACAGATTTTACAGTGACTCAGGTCACAATGGGAACATCATCAGAGAGCCTGCAAGGAGAGGCCTTATCCGCAGTGGATGCCCTTTGCAAGAAGCTTCAAGAAGCAAAGGAAGAGAAGAGAATATTAAAAGAGCAAAACAAGCATCTTCTCCAAGCCCTGCAAAAGATGGGCAATGCCCCTCCTATGACTGTCACCGACCCTCCTGAAGTTCTTAGTCAGGAGAAGATAAATGAGTACGCCAAGATCAGTGAGCAAGGTGTAGCAGTGTCCGCCTGGAGAGAGCAGATCCTCAAAGATAGTGAGGAAGTGATTACAAAGTTCATAAAGCTCTATCAAAATATAGATCAAGCTAACAAGGAACTCTAGGCAATAGCAGGGCCTATCTCCAAAGAGTTGGACCATGCCAGGTTGCAACACGAGACATTCTAGAAGATGCTCAACTGCCCAGTTGATGACTTGGTGAAATTTGGTGTCTTTGATCACCCGCGAGCACCCAACAAAGTCCTTGCTACTTTAGACTATCGGGTTGACCAAATGGAGTTTGTCTTGGAAAAGATAGACAAAATCAAGGAGGAAGCCCTAGATGCCATGCATCAAATGGAGTAGATCATCTTAAGAATGTCTCCAGGGTTTCTCAGTGCATCATACGCCTTGAGGAAGGTGGATGATACTATTCAGATTTTTAAGGAAATCACATCATAGGGTTTAGCATCAGAGGCCACTTTTGATATAGAATCTATCAACAACCTTCTGGCCTACCGTGACTTTGTTGGATACCTGATGGAGGCAGGAAATGAATACTTCAAACTCCTGGAAAGACTCAGAGATGAACGAGAAACTTGTGAAGTCATCAGGGATCACACCAAGGGTCCATGCTCAGGATCAACTTCAAGCGGATGGTAAGCAAGTTCATGGAGTATCGAGCTCAATTTCACATTACCTCTCCTGAGCAGAAGCAAGACACTCCTTTCAAGCCAAGGGATGATGATGAATAGGATCCTTCCTCCTAGGATTAATCCCATTTTTGTAAAAGTATTTAAAATTATGTTGGCACAAATGATAACATCATCCATATTGCACCATGGGATATTGTCATCCACCAAATTACCATAGAGTCAACATTTGACTTTTAGATATTTTGTAAATATTTTGTAAATAGTTATTGGCTCCTTTTTGTCTTATTTCTCCTTCTCCTTCTATAAATACTTGGATACTTGTAGTATTCAAGGGTGAGAAAATTTGTATGAAAAATAGAAGTGAGGAGAGAGAAAGAATTTGAGCTTTCTTTTAATAAAAAAAACTTATTAATAAAAATATTAAGACTTTGTGTTGAATTCCTGTGTTATGTGTAAGATTTTTTTTAAGTTATATTTGCATGCTTATTCTATTAGATTCACCTATGCTTTTATCATTTGTTTAATAGTATTGCTTTGTTTGTTTATGTGAGTAAGTTTGGCTTTGTTTACTACCGGCCCAAAAAGTTTCACTTTGTTGTCTCAAAGAGGGGCTATGCCATGCTATAAAATCATCCTCAATATCCTCATCATGTAAGTTCCCTCCTCCACCCCATGGTGAACTATGTCGTGGAATCACGCGGGGGCGGGGGTGATAAAGGTCTTTGCACTGGATTCCATAATGGTATGCCCATATATGGTACTACCTATCTTTGTGCCTCTACTGGTGGATCTAGAGCCTGCTCATCATGCTCCACTGCAATCAATATTTCCTGAGGTATGAAAAATTGACGTGGAAACACTAGCGCATACCACACTACATTAATAAAATGTAATACCTAGATCTACTATCTACGCCTGCTATACCCATGGCTATGAGACTACCTCTGAAAAGATAGCAAGGGATTGGTCCAACCTAATCCATGGTCCCATGTCAAAAATATCTTTGTAGTGCCATGTGTACCACATCTCATCGCAAGGAATCCCCTGGATAAGACCAAGCTATCGCTACACTCAGTCCACCCTGTACCACTCTAAGATGTGGCTCATGATCCCAATAATGAAGTGATCTACTGCCGTTGTCCCTAACTCATCTACATCATGTGGCCACTGATATAGCATGTAGTTCCCAAGTAATCATGTGGGGTTGTAGCTCATCGAATGCTCACCAGAAGTAATTGGTATCCCCCATGTGGCTACGAACATAATCTTCATCAGGAACCTAACCCATGAGAGAAGGCTCTCCAAGAACTTGAGCTCTCAATGCTCTTAATGGACATCCAATGGAAATGTGGTCCCAAGCCCAAATATGTAGCAAAGTAGTAGGGCCCAATGTCCTCTGACCATGATAAGCTATCAAATGTAAGTCATAATATAAGTGAGCTAGTATACACTGACCACAGTAGTAGAATCTTCACTGAAGTAGGTCGTGGATCACTCTAATGAGACCCAAGGAGAATCAAGCACCATTCTTATCAAGAAGTAACACGTTGCTGACAAGAGCTAATAGGTATACAGGGACCTATCCTATCCATGTTTCATCCATGCATCTCCTAACCGTAGTTGTTAGGCCTCGGTGAGGAACATTAGTTAATCCAAATATCATGGCTATGTAATGCTCAACTTGATGTGGGCAACCATCGTAGGTAATCAAACAACCATGGATGGGAAATTGCAAGATTTGCCACACATCCTCTAGTGTCACACTCATCTCACTTGTCGGAAGTTAGAAGGTCTGACTCTCACTATGCCATCTCTCAGCTAAGGCTGTGAGTAAACTATGATCGAAAGAGATATGGGGCATGTGAGCTATGTAAGATAAGCCTATCACCTCCAAGGTAATCTCTATGAAGACTTGGTCAGAAAGTCCAAATGTCACCTCAAAAGTTTGAAGTTGTGCATGTTGCTCCCGCATCCCTAGAGCATCCAAATAAAGTTACAGAGCCAGATAGGTAAATTTTTGTAGTCTATTTTTCTATTCTACCATGTAATTTCTTCTAAAAAGGTTTAAATTTAGTGTGTTATTCTTCTATTTTCATTGTTAAATTTCTCTATGGTTCATATTTTTATTCTACAGGGGGGTTTGCTGAACAAAAACCTAAGTTTTTGGCTTAAAAAGAAGTTTTAAGAGTGTCTTTCATGCGTAAACACCCCTCCTTGTGTGTGCATTAGCGCCAGGCTCTTAGCATGGGTTCCTGCAAGCTCTCACATAGTAAATAATAATAATAATAATAAAGTGGTTCAGTATAGGCGCCTAAGCGCCCATGCTAGCTCACTACTTAAAAAATTCATCAAAATGGCTCATCACAGGTGCCTAGGCGCCCATGTTGGCCAATTAAAGTACAAAAATCATTAAACTGGCTTAGCACATGCACCTAGGCACACATGCTAGCCAGCTACATGCAAAAAAAGGTCAAAGTGGCTTAGCAAAGGTGCCCAGGTGCCCATGCTTGTCAGCTACATGTAAAAAAGGTAAAAGTTGCTCAGCACAGACACCCAGGTGCCTATGCTGGCCAACCAAAATTCCAAAAATGTCAAAGTGACTAAGCATAGGTGCCTAGGCACCCATGCTAGGCAACCAAAGTGCCAAAAATATCAAAGTGGTTCAGCACAGGCACCCATGTTGGCCAACAAAAGTAAAAAAACTATTAAACTTGCTTAGCACAGGTGCCCAGGCTCCCATCTTGGCCAAAAAAAGTAAAAAAACTATCAAACTTGCTTAGCACAGGTGCCCAAGCACTCATGCTGGCCAACAAAATCCAAAAACAAATGTCAAACGGGCTCAACATAGGTGCCTGAGCACCCATGCTAGCCAAGTAAACTAAAAAACCAAAAAAATGGCTCAGCACAAGTGCCTGGGCGCCCAAGCTGGCCAACTAAGTCAAAAAAATAAAAAAAATAGCTCAACATAGGTGCCCATGCTGGCAAAAAAATTTCATAAAAACAAATAAGTTGCTCAACATAGGCGCCTAAGTGCCCATGCTGGCAAGGAAAACCATTTTTTTTGTAAAACACACCTAACATCGGTGCCCCTCGAGTTTTTCCCTAAATTTTACTTAAAAAATACATATTTTCCATTAAAAATTAAAAACATTGAACTACTAGGCTAAAAGAGAGAATTGGGTACCAGTTGTCCATCTGCTCAAAGTCTCAAGTAGTCCCTCATGAGGTCTGTGCGATGCCTTCGATTCACTACTCTCGTCATTTCCTCATGTAGTTCAGAGCTCAATTAAATAGTCAAATGATAAGCAAGTGTGGTAAAATGACTCACCACGGTGGCTTATATACTCACTTTTACCTCCCGCGGTGTGTTTCTCGCTCCCAAAATGCCTCGAAACCGCCGTGTATCTTCTAAAATTTCTCTAACACTAGCCCCGATGATTATTCTTACAAAAATAATTATCTTCGACATGTTTTTACTACATTGGGGCATATTTTTACTTTTAAATAACCTTTTCTACTAGCCGGGGCATTTTTTGCCTTGCGGTCACTTTTAGCATTGCCTCGTGACTTCGTTATTTCTTCTATAAAAATAATTTGTTTAAAAAATAGTATTAAAATCCAAAAAATTGTAATTTTTTTTTTTTTTACAAAAATGGCAAACAACATATATATAGCTGAAACCTATGTCAATTGCATCATCCTCACACGTTGAAATGTATCTTGCAAAAGAGTCTTTCTACGATTTTCTTTTTTTCTAGTCTCAAATGACTTCCAGATCATTGTAATCTACCCTCATTATCCTCAACATTAAAATTGGTCCTCCAAAACCATATTTCTGATGTTCTTGCTTGTTCTTGTCTCAAACGACACGTAGATCATCGTGATCTACCTCTATTAACAAAGTTGGGTCTTCTTATTATGTCGCTACTCTCGTGCAATAGTGAGTTTCCATGTCCTGTGTCATAATGCACAAATGCTTTCCATAGGACTACTTGTGTCCTCCATTTTTCCCTCGCATGTGTTATTGTTTGGGGCATCATTTTTAACCCTTTTCATTACAACATGAACATTTGGGAACTGCAACTTGATAACAAAAACATTAGTATAACTATCTTGAATGATTGTTTGTTTGAGTATATTTGATTGTGCTTGTTTCTCTGTTAGGTTAGCTGGTTTAGTTTCTCATATTGCATTACATTGTGTATGTTGCATTGAGTTAAACATCATTTTACTTAATCGTATTACATTGCATTGCATTGTGTATGTTGCATTGAGTTAAGAATTGTTTTACTTTCTCGTATTACATTATATTGTGTATGTTGCATGTAGTTACGTAGAAATGGATTTTTTTTAGTAATTTAGCTTTTCATGTTATCTTACATTTTTGTTCATTTCAATAAAGACCGATGATGTAGACCTAGGAGTAAAATGATATAAACCGGTTGCTTATGGAAATGTTGGATGCAAAGGTTGGACTTGTCATACATTTATCCATTAATAATTTCTTCTCCATTATCATTTAGTATCATTACTAATTTTTCTCTTAAAAACTGACCCGGGGCATTAAATAACCATGTTCTGACTAATTTTCTTCTATCCATTTCAAACAATATTTTCGATCATCGATTGACTTCTTCTATTACCCCATCGACACTTGAGGGGGAATCCTTCATCCTATGAATTTTTCTTCAAAAATTTACCTATTTTATGATTTTCTACTATGTTTGAAGTGAAGTCACTAACTTCACCTCAAATAGGGACAAATGTAGACAACTAAATTCTGCTTTTGCAATCTTATTGACAAACGCACACAAATCACTCTTATTCTTCCCAATTCCATTATAATTAGTGCTCTTTACTTATTAACCAACGTTTCTTGCCACTTTGGTCGATTAACAAGCACTTCGTTGATCACCAAACCTCTTTCGCATTCAATATGCCACTTTACGACGAATCGTAAGCACAAATCCTCTTAAAAACAAACAATTAGTGATTATAAGGTAATTAAGCCTATTTTGCCCTTGATTTGGTCAATATGCCCTAATATTGGCTTAAACCCCTCTTACAACCACTCAAAATCACCCCATTCACCTCCACAACGTCTCAACAAGCTTGAAAAGCTTATCCTAGCCTCTTAGTTGAACCTAAGTGGTCGATTAAGGCTCCACAACTCTTAATCACTTGGTAATTAACTAATTTTGATTAACAAGGCCTAATCATGATTAAAAATTCTAACCTAATTGGGGATTTTAGTCCCACATGCACCAAAATACAAGTTTCTCCCAAAATGAAAACTATAAAAAGGGTGCACCTCATTCCTATACTTTACACCATGCTTTGATTTGCATCTCATAAAATACATATGATTTATAGCCAAGCTCAATCATTGCTTAAAGCCTTCAATGTCGTTAGTAGATGGATATCCAAAATGACCAAGTAGTTAGTGGGAGAGGCCATTTCACCTTATTTGGAATAGAAACCATAACCATTTGATTCCCTCTTACGTCTATTTAGGCCCATGTTAGGTAATTCAAACATATTAGTAGGCATGTTTAGTTAGATTTTGTATTGCTTTTTGTTATCCTGTAAAATTGACAAGGGCAATTTTACCGATAACCTTACCGAAAATTTTGTTTCGATCCCTCGTTAGGGATCCTTCGCGTTCAAAATATTGTAAAATCCCTTCCCGGGAAATTCAGTTTTTGAACTTAGTCTTTTTGAGCCTTTTTTGGCTGGGCGCATGGTTTTGCCTTGCAACATCAATTTTTGATGCGCCTCCTTAAAAGCCTTTGGCGCATGGTTTTCCATGTTAGCACGTCTTTCGGTGCGCCAAAGGATGTTGAGTAAGTAAGTTTTTGGTGCGCCAAAGGGCGCACGTAATATCTTTGTTACATCAAGTTTTGGTGCGCCAAAGGGCGCACATAGCTTCGTGGTCGACAACTCGTTTGATGCGCTAAAGGCGCGCTCATTCTTCTGTCGTCATTTCCTTCCATGCGCCAAAGGGGCGCACGCTTTCTCCTGTCGACAGCTGTTTCCATGCGCCATTTCAAAAGTTGGTGGCGCATTAATGACAAAATTTTCTATATATACCCGGTGCGCGCCGGTGTCATTTTCATTGGCATTTTGTCAAGGCACGTGATCGCTCTGGATTTGTCAGCCCCTGCTCTGTCATTTTCATCAAGTTGTGGACCCGCTCAAGGATTTTGGCGTATATTTAAGGTAGGAGGTTCATCCTCTTTTCATTTAGTTCTTGGTGTGTGCTTGCTTGCTGGTTTCCATCAGTTGTATTTGTGCCTGGCTTGTTTCCATCCTTGAACTTTTTGTTTTCTTCCTCCTGCCTGGTCTGCTTGCTTTCTTTCTCCTCTCCCTCCCTCTTTCTGGATTTGATGGAAAAGGGAGGGATGGTTTTATTTTGGCTTGGTCTGATCCTATTTTATCAAAACTAAGTGATGCCAAGCGTCCTTTCAAAGTGGAGGTTTGAAGTATTTCAAGTATTCCCCCATGGCGCGTTGTCGCGTGTCATGTTGCACCTTAGACAGTCGCGCCCCTCGGCGCGGTCTACCCAGCATGCTGCAGTTAAAAATCATGCGCCCCTAGGCGCACCCTTTCGGCCTGTAACACGCTCGAAACCCGCGCCTCCTTATATCCCTTTGGCGCATCTTTTACCCCTGTTGCATCCCTCTTTTATGCGCTAAAGGGCGCGCCCAGCTTCCATGCAACGCAAGAGTTATTTGCGCAAGTGTAAAACCTCCAAGGCGCGGGCGCACCTTCCGTTGCAAGTACATGATGTTGTGTAGACCCTCCATGCGCCGCGCCATATACCTTTGGCGCGCCTTTTTTCCATGTTGCACAATCTGCCCATGCGCCAAAGGGCGCACCAAACCTCAATGTAACATGCATTTCCTGTGCGCCCTTCTATATAATGCAGTCTGCTTCATCCATGCGCCATGCGCCTTTGGCGCCAACTTAACCTCTGTTGCACCCTTTTCCTGTGCGCCTTGACTATTCAGCCTGTTATATACATTTTTCATGCGCCCTGCGTCCCGAACCTTAAAAGTTCTAACTCTTTCTTCTGCTAGTATTCCAATGGAAGATCAAATGACTAATTCAAGCTTCTTGGATTGGGTTTCGCTCCTTCTACGTGCAGATCATCAGATAAGCCTTGAAGAACACATGTCTACGTCTAGCAAGAGACCCATCAAACCAAGAGGAAAGGCAAAGCTAACAGAAGAAGAAATGAAATACAAATATCAGAGGGTCAGAATGCCCGAATCACAGGCAGAGTGTAATATGGATGTCAGGGATTCTGAACTGGGCCACATTGACATAGAGGAATTCTGGGTAAGGACTCAGAAAGTGACAAGGAGTCCATGGATGGATAAATTGATAGGCAGCGCCCTGCACTTTGCCGGAGGAATCCCTGTCAGCGCTGTGAATAACGAGTTCATGATGATTGTTGCACAATCCTTCAACAAAGACACGAGATGTGTCGAGAACAGCAAAGGCGAGGTAGTTATAAACCTTACTGCCCGTCGCTTTGAGTTGATGCTTGGAATCCCTCACCACCGAAACTATGTGGCTGTTAGCCAGCAAGAATGCCTCAAGGCTTGGGAGGACAACGAAGACAAGTGCATGCAATTGATGAATGAGGTCTACCTCAAGAATAAGAAGGTAGTGACCCGGTGGCCTCAAACTATCCACCGGAGTGATTTCTCAGAGGAACTCAGTGATACAATCACCTTCCTGAGCAGGGTCTTCGGTCTTTCAGATGCTCACTACTTCCATAAGTGGATGCTGCGGTACCTGGAAACAATGAATAAGAATCTGCCCGATCAGCGTTTCTGCTGGGGGGAGATAATAAGCAGCACAATATCCGAGCAACTGCAACAGTTCGCTACAACAGGAGTGTTCCACATGAACTCCTACGTAGTGTATGCTGCTGCGTCTGAAAGGGATTATCCAGGGCTGCACCGAAGCGGAACTTGGCCTCAGGCCAAAATATATGAATACTATCAAGAGCTGAAGCTGGAGAACAGCATCCAACACTTCGCTAAGATCAATGATGTTTTCTTCTATCACATCATGTGCATGTTGCGGCCAAATTTGACTCATGGCCGGACAACCAAAAACATAGTGGCAGTCACAGAGAAGTGGGGGGCCTTGTTCACCCAGTTTCCCACGTTCACCTATCTGAGGGCGGTCAACTTTTTGGGCGAACCAACCAGGTTGCCAAGGTATGCTGGACCAAAGCTGATTTTATTGGAACTATCAAGACAGCTCGTCACATACCATGAAAAGTGCCTCAAGAGAAAGAAGGGCGGAACTCCTTTCCCCCTCACAGTAGGCCGTTACACATGCTCCAGCTATCACAAGGCGAAGGAGATGTTTGCTGAGCTAGAATTGCTCAACCTAAAGCATGATTTCCCAGCAAGGCCTACATTCGACCCTAGGGGCTGTCTACCAAGGGCTAAGCTTGATCCGATTCATGTCCCTCAGATTGAGGATATCTACATTGACGTTCTCCATGAGGTAGAACTCAGAAGAAAGGATCACTCTCGCTTAGCATTAACGGAAATCATCCATTACGGAGTGGCCATTGTCCCAAAAGGCTTCCAAACCACGGAAGACGAAGTAGACAAAGTATATAATGACACAGAAGGGGATGATTGGCCCTTCCCGGACATTGACAGAAGCAAGGCTCCTCAGACAATCGAGGAGAGGGTCAAGGAGACTATGCGGAGAACAGAGCATTGGTGCCGCATGAATGGGTTAATCTACCTCGGTGTAGATTTTACAACTTCTCCTTTGGGTAATGCACCTCCAAGGTCAAAGAAGCAGCTAAAAGGCAAAGCTGCGGAAGGTGAGCCTAGCACCATTCAGGAGGAAGCCCCTGAAAGTCCTCTTCCTTCAGAGCCTGAACAAGTAATAACCCTGGATTCGCCAGAGAAGGAATTGGCAGAGGATAGTCCTATACGCCCATCCACCCAGGATGTCGGCATCGCTACAACTACAGAGGTCCCTTCTATCCCTTCTTCTTCTCTTCCTCCCCTTCCTCAGATGTCGGCAACCACTCCTTTGGTTGTGTCTTCTCCCCCTTCTTCTACCCTCTCCCCTGCCTCTTCGTCCATCTTCTCCTCTCTCGCTGATTTGTCTTCCTCCATTTCTTCCCTCATTTCCGGGCTCCCTTCCCTTCCCATGTCTTCTACAGCTGCGGTTTCCCTTCCTCCCGTGGGCATGTCTTCGGCTATTCTTTCAATGCCGCCGCCGCGTGTCTCCACGTTCTTCCCCTCTTCTACCGTTGCTGCTTCCCCCTCTGTCTCTGGTCCTTCTTCAATGGGACCAGCTTGGATCTCTCAGCAGCTGAGCCAACCAAAGAGGAAAGTCCCCATCGCTCCGATGGACTTTTCAGTCATTCCGGCTAAAGGAGCAAAGAAGCACAAGCCGGTTACACGCTTCTCCAAGAGCGCTGCAGGTGAGAGAGTTATGGAAATTGCCTACCCCGATCTCACCAAAGAAAAAGAAGATCTGTCTCCGGCAGATTTCACAGTGACCCAAGTCACAATGGGGACATCCTCTGAAAGTCTCCAGGGGGAAGCTCTTTCCGCAGTTGATGCACTCTGCGAAAAGCTTCAGGAAACAAAGGAAGAAAAGAGGCTACTGAAGGAGCAGAATAAATACCTGCTTCAAGCCCTACAGAAGATGGGAAGTGCACCTCCCACAACTGCCGCCGAGACTCCTGAGCTGCTCAGTCAGGAGAAGATCAATGAATACTCAAAGATCGGCGAGCAAGGTATGGCTGTTTCTGCTTGGAGGAGCCAAATCCTTAAGGATAGTGAAAAGGTGATCGCCGAGTATATTAGTTTATACCTGAACATCGAGAAGGCGAATAAGGAACTCCAAACATTAGCAAGTCCAGTATCAGAAGAGCTCGAAAATGCCAGACTCCAACACGAGGCCTTCCAACAAATGTTCGACTGTTCAGTCGAAGATTTGGTCAAGTTTGGAGTATTCGGTCATCCAAGGACCCTCAACAAGATCATGTCCACTCTGGACTATCGGATAGATCAGCTCGAATTTGTGTTAGAGAAGATAGACAAGGTGAAGGAAGAGGCCCTGGATGCGATGCATCAAATGGAGAAGATTGTTCTATCTATGACTCCAGGGTTGCTCACTCCTTCCCTCACCTTGAGATCAGCTGACGATACTATCTGAATTTTCAAGGAGCTAGCTTCTCAAGGGACAGGGCCAGAAGTCACTTTCGACATCGAATCCATCAACAACCTACTGGCCTGTAGAGACTTCATCGGGTCCCTAATCGAGGCGGGTAAAGACTATTCCAGGGTCCCCGAAAAGCTCATTGATGAGCGGGAAACTTGCGAAGCAATTAGTGAAAGGCACAAGGATCCATCACAGGATCAATTTGCGCCAATGATCAGCAAGTTCTTGGAATACCGCGCTCAGTTCCACATCTCATCTCCTGATCAGCATCAGAAACAGGCGACCCCTTTTAGGCCACAGGACGATGATGATGAATAGCTTCTTCTTCTTCTTCTTCTTCTTCTCCTCTCTTTTCTCCGACTTTCTCTTCGAAATATCTGAAGTGTGTTGGCACAAACGATGACATCATCCATGTTGCATCATGGGATGATGTCATCCATCCAAGTTGTAAAAGTCAACATGACTTTTGGATATTTTGTAAATATCTTGTGAATAAGTGGTTGGCTCCATTTTGCCTTCTCTCTCCCTCACTTTCTATAAATACTAGAATACTTGTTGTATTCAAGAAGGGGTGAACATTTTTCAGATAGAGATAGAGGTGAGGAGAGAAAGACTTTGAGCTTTCTTGTAACAGATAAAAACAATTAATACAATTATTCAGACTTTGTGCTCAATAGCTGTGTTATACATTAGATCTTTCTTATGTTAGATCTGCATGTGTCTTTTCTGTTGAATTCATATCTACTTTTCCGTCACTTGTTTATCAGTATTGCTTTGTTTATTTATGCAAGTAGGTTTGGCTCTGTTTACTACCAAGCCCAAAGCATAGATCTTCTGACTCTTCCGCTTTGGAACTCATTTCTTTTCTCCCTTCGGATCTGTTCTTTCCCTTCTCCTTCTTTTATTCCTTTCTCTTCGCAGCCTAGAACACTCTACTGGGATGAGATCCCAACCCCCGAAGGCAGAATCTGTGAGACTTGCATAGGTTCCTGCTAGTAGAAGTAGCAATAAACCAGTTTCGCTTTGCTGTCTCAAAGAGGGGCTAAGCCCTGCACACTGTTGGCTCGTCTATCCATAGATCTGTCCACGCGACAGATTTTCGGACCAACAGTTTTATACTAGTTAAACATTCTTTTAAGCTTCTATCTTAATGTTACATTCCTATACTTAGAACCTTCGCTAGATGGATGGTAATGGTGTTAGCTTTCCTTGTTTAATCATGCAATTTGCTTTGTAGAGTTTAGGGTGCTTTCACCATGCACATGTGTACATATCATGAAGACTAACTCCTCTTGAGGATTCTAAGATCTTAAATCACTATCAACATCACACTATTGTTTCATATCATGATCTCACTTCATCAAAATCTTCAACACACGTGTACATGTTGCGAAGTCATAACTCTAAAAAATTACCCAGTCTTGCATAGATCTATAGTGTCAACATTTTACCAAACAATTGTAAAATAATGCCACATGAAGATGATGGACTGATGATTTGCGATTTAACCATAATTAAAAGTGTTTTAGAAAGGTACGCCCCTAATAAAATTAGAATCTAGAAAGGATGTATATTTATATTACTAAATTATTCATTGAAGTAAAAATATAAATAACATTTAATAGAGAGATGTTTGATTAATTAGGGAACATGCTAAATATAGTAAAATCATAAGAAGATGGTGCATTTAGATTTATTTTTACTTCAATGAAAAACCTAGACTTGAAACTAAGATAGACAAGCAAGATAATGATATAGTTGGTTTGCCTCTAAAATGGATGTTTGTGTGTTCTAAGATAAAATTTGTAGGTAGGGACATAAACATTAGTTGATCTTGTCATATTTGCATGAAATTTTCAGATTATAAAATATTTATTTGAGACTATTTGATTAAACTAAAATGTAACAAATCCTAGCCCAATATAATGCAAGTTTGCTGTAAATAAATGAGTAATGAAATAACTGAAATAAACCCAAGAAAACTAAGAAATGAAATGTATAAATATTAATGTGCAAAGAGTGTTGGAAGAGACTTAGCTGATTCAGAGATGTTGCGAGACTATGTCACAGTGGAGACTAGATGAACAAGAATGGGAGACCTTTGCACAGGAGACTTAGAAAATGAAGATCTGAGTGATTTGGCTAGACTGGGGTACCTGAAAAAGGGATTGGGGTTACCCGGTCTGAAGTCTAGGTGACCTGGTCTGTGCAAGAGGTCTGGAAGCAAATTTTATAGAGTCGTCAGATGATGTGAAGCCCTTGCTTCTTATTGAGTACATGTCACACCTGGCTTGCTAATATCACCGTAAACTTGTAATGAAGAATCACCTGCAAAACCTTAGACAAAACATCAAAACCTAAAAAAGAAAGATACAAATGAGGGGGTAAGACTTCCCTCAGCTACCATAATGGTGGATTTATCACTGAGCATTGCATTGCATCTCAGATCCAATTTAGTTCTTGTGTGTGTGTGTGTGTTTGTGCAAAACTGTGCCCTAGGTTGCTCTATTGTGATTCACACTTAAAGTAGTGAACAAGTAGCTAGATGTAGAATGTAAATAATGTGTGCATGGAATAGTTTAAACTCCCCTCCTTTGAAGTTTGATACAGAATAACCAACCTTTGTCCTTTGTCATGAAGCTAGATAGATGCAAATGGAGCAATAAAATCCTCGGTGGATGTAACCTTAGGTGGTGATATCTAGTGCTTAGTGCTTGGTCCCTTATTATGATCACATAAATTTATATTTTTACGATTCCTTCACTTGAATTTCATAATTAACCCTGAAAAGGCCGACTACCAAAAAGATAAGATGCTTAAATAGCTGAAAGGACCCAAAAAGTGAGAGTAAAGTGTAAAGAGGACAGGGGTGCCCAGAGGGGATGAGGGCGCCTGGATCTAGCGTCTTGACTGGTCACTCTAGTCCAGAAAAGGTAAACTTGAAGTATGAAAAGATAGACTGGGCCAATAAAGGTGCAAGACCAAAAGTAGAAATAGAAAGCAATGAAAGATGGCCAAAGACATGGGTTAATCAATACTCTTCTTGTTTAAGAACCATATGAATAATAGTATGTGACAGAGACTAGATAATTACTGAAAGTCCATGATTTTATTTCTATATTTTCCCCCACTTTATGTTGGTGAGAAGAATGATTGCCAACATAAATTAGATAGAGATGTGTGCTTGATATCCAGTAGAGTGATGTAGAAAGCATGCTGAGGCACTAGACAAAGTGTGGAGTGATAAAAATATGGAGCATGGAGACTAAATATGAAAAAGTTTAAAAAGGTGATGAGAGTGAACCTAAGGTGAAAGCGTGTGTGTAGGTGCCGATGTATGTGATGTACCTGCATGTTATTGTAGATGTGTGTGATGTTGACTGCTTGCTTCCCATATAGACGAACCTGAAAAAAAGAATACGATGAAGTACTCAAATACACATGTATATGTGTAATAATGTGTGTAAAGACGCATGTGTACATGTAGTAATCATGTAATGAAAGTATGAAAATGAAAAAGGAACATGTGCTCCTGATCCGTGATGAGAAAAAGGGTGTAGAAAAGATCTTGTCGATGAAGCACAAGTTTTTTGGGGAATCTCATGCCATTGGTTAAAGAAGTGTAGGAAGGAAAGTCTAATTTATCCTCCAACCTATAACCGCTTCTTGAAACTGTAGAGATCTATGTACTGTCTAGTTTTTTGGGAAATCCAATGCCACGACCGAAGTAGTGTAGAGAGGAAGGTCTAGTTCATCCTCTAACCTATAGCTGCTCCCTGAAATGCTAAGACAATTCTGCCATGTACAAGCCGATGTGTATGGAGTTCTATAGATTGTACTGAACCCACTCACTATGTAATTGCCCCATGGTTATAGGAACTCCAGGAAAGACAATGTTGTAATGAGGACTCAAGTCTGATTCTAAGCCCTGAACTATGATACTTTGTACCGAAACAATGTTGTGATGTGTACTATGTGTAGACCTTTTTATGGGTTACTTATTCACCCAAATGAAGTCCCCTATTTGGGGGTGTATGCAACGTCACGATAGGAGGATGTGGCCAAAAAGAGGAAGAACCACCAAAATGGTGCCTTGCAGGGGGAGGGGATGTGCTTGGTAGAAACCAAGGGACATTCAAACAAGTGGTTGGGAGACAAGTGTGAGTACAAACAAAGAAAAATATGTATGTAAAAGACACAAATGTAGTCTAAGAAGACAATGTGTAAGCTAAGATACAAGTAAACATGTAAGAAGAAAATGTAGACCGTGAAAAGTGGGTTGTAAACACGGGACACCACTTACAATTTCGTCATACACTCAAGGCCGTAGTGGCAACAAATAAACAAGTGTGCATACAAGACAAAGGGAAATTACTACAAATACAAGTGTTGCACATGAAGCCCCCATTAGCACGTTAGAAATATACAAGTGTGTCAAAGTGTGTATAATATGACAAAGTAGTGTGTTGTGAAACAAAATGAAACAATAACACATGTAGTGTATGAAAGTGGATGCCCCAAGGAGCCGTTTTGGGACTGGTACTAGGTACTATGCTAAGCATCCATGTTGTATGTAACGAATCTGTAGAATCTACGATCACAACTTGAAAGCAAGTGAATGTGCATGTGTGTATGATAAAAATAATGACATACATAATATCTATCTAGCATGTGTAATAAAGTGAACATGTACAAGTAAATGTAAGAAAAAGTAAATGCAATCAAGATCTGCAGTATGTTGTGGATAGATGGAATGGAATGAAAATTCAATGATAGGAGCAATGTGCCCCCCGAGTGAATGGAATTGTATGCATTGAGGTTTATTTGTTTATGCCCCCGTAGTAGTCAAGAATGAACCATAAACGAGAGTGCATCATCGGGAAATGGTTCGAACTATGTGTTTTTTGTAGTGTAATGTGATGAGTATGTAGTGATGGTGTGTCACATATAGATGAGGTGTGAAACTGCACAATGATCTAGCCTAAAGTGTATATCACTACAAGCTAAGGGGGAAAAATGATGATGTAGCCTATGGCGTATATCACTAAATGACGCTAGGAGAAGTGATGATGTATCCTACGGTGTATATCACTAAATGATGATAGGGGAAGTGATGATGTACCCTATAACATATATCACTAACCTAGGAATGCCGCATGAGGAAAAAGATTGAATGGTTGAATGTGATAGGATCCATTTGTGATGTATACCCTCAACAATCTAGTATAGACTGTGAGACTAGAGTGTGTCATCGGGTAGTGAGTGTAACACGTAAAAGTAGATGTGTAAAATGTGGAAGATGTGTTTTAGCCACAGTGATGAGAGGTTGTCATGCAATTCTTAATGTGTAGTGTATGTGTTAGTGCGAAGTCACAACACCCCCAAATGAGTTCTATAGCTATGATTTTCTAAGGTAGAGTCATTTGGTGTGATCCGCATAACATTTAACTTTCCCCAAGGTGTGGGACCTTACAAATGGAAAAGCTCTCCAGATTAAAGGATGGTTCCTATTCCTTTGTTTAGGTGCATACGTGAGAACTTGCAGAGGATCTATCTCTATACCTAACCTAAAATTTTCCAAGGAGACAAGGATAAAAAGGGATATAAGAAATAAGAAATGACTAAACTACAAGGTGATGCACCGAAGGAATGATGAACATTAGTTTTGCTGATAAACACAAACCAAAAAAATACATACAATAATCAAGCACAAATAACTAGATTTATAATGAAAGACCAGATGCGAGCAGAAGAGACAGAAAGGATCTAGAATCAATCAAAAATGTGTTTTATTGCTTTGTAGATTGATACAATGCATTACAAAACAACCAAGAGGCAAGAACATACTGAAATTTTAATGGAAGACCTAAACTCGACGAATTCCTTTGCTAGAAGGAAAAGGGATCCTGAAAAACAAAAGAATGTCCAACCCTTTACAACGAGTCCCGAGCCTGTATTTATAGATTCGATACCGATGGGAGAAAAAGAAAGAAACGGGAAAACAGAACCAAGCTCAACCACCATTATTTAATGTCTCCCATAAAATCTATTTGAAATCTGTCTTGACTGCATCAAAACCTTACTCGGTGCCTCAAAGGAGGAAGAAGCGGTGGAGCAGATTGAATCCGATCTGGTTGTTGAGGTAAGAAGATCTTGCATTAAAGGCCCAAAGATGTTTCTCCATTTTTCACCTAAAAGGGCCTTTAAAACATGATTTTTAAAATATTTCCATGGCGTAGAGGACGTCGAGACGCTTCCAACGTGGTGTAATATTTGTAATATTTCGAGCCCTATATTGAAAGACATGCCCCTTCAAAGTTTGTATTAGGTCTGTACAAATGGGCGGGAAAACAGTTTGAAAAATGGATCTTCTTTTTAATACAGGGCACGTGACAGCCATATTAGGGAAAAATCAGGTTTTTAGGTCAGTGATTTATATTTTTCCCCCTTTTCCAAAAAAAACTTTAAACTCAAAAAATCCCCGTGGCCCCGATGCTCCGCTTGGACATGTTGCACCCTTTGGTTGGTTGGGGAGATGCACTTCAATTTGTATCTCTATTTCTTTTGACAAAAGGAAAATTTTCACCTTTTCCTCCGACTCCCCGCTTTGACCTTAACTCGGGCTCAAATGCTGAATTTTTCCTTTGGGCAGAGTTAAGACCCATTTTGTAACTTTTACACCTTTGGAATAACAAGGGGAAAAAAAACTAATTTTCCCCCTGATGGCCCGCTTTAGTGCTGCTAGTTTAAGCTTGCCACGTGGCGCTTCCTTCACTGCCTACCTAATTTCTATATTTTGGGTAAGTCCTTTGCTTGGTGGGGTCATATTTCTTGACCTAGGACACGCGGCAGTTTGGCGATCGTTTGGAAACCCTCTCTCAATTGGATCCTTGAATTAGCGCCACTCAGACACTTGGCACTCTCCACTAGTCTGTGAAATTTTCAATAGTCCCTTTTATCCTTTTGGACTCTATGCCACATGGAGAGATCATGATCATTTGGGTCTCTGCCTTTAGAGTAACTCTTGGAGATGCACCAAGCTGACACTTGGCGACCTTTGCTTGCACTTTATACTTAGCCAATTTTGGACTCTTTCTTGAATGGTTTCGAGCCCAAAAAACTTTGAAACTTCACCATTTTTTCCCCTTCCTTCTCCTAGTTCCTCTGTCACATTGCCCCCTCTTTTCTGACCTTGCTATTTCATTATTGAGTCTACATGTGACCTATTTACAAGATCTGAATGAGTTTTCTCAGGGTCTTTCTATGCGGGGTCATGACTGATCCAATATTTTCCTGTGGGGCAAAATATGTATAATAATTTGGCGACTCACAAGGGTATATGTTTGCTAGATGAAAAGACCAATTTCCATGTCATAATTGTTAGGCATGGAGTCGAAAACAATGGTCTGATACTAATTCTACCTCTGATTCATGAGCCCGGTTGTTTGCACTCTCGATTTTCATAAAAAATCTCTAAACGAAGGTTTCTGAGGGTAGAAAATTGTTTTGACTCGGGGCTTCATTTGTGTCTCCGAATGGACTGCATAAGAGCAACAAAACAACACCACAACTCTATACAAAATTTGAAATCATACATACTAAAAATAGAAAAAGTAGAGCATTCAAAGCACTTAGAAGAAAATCAACATAAACTACAACAAGACAATGTGCACAAGCACTTAGAGGAAAATAAATTAACTAATATGGACAAGGTGATAACCTTCATGTTAGTAGCAGTGTTTAAGATAGATTCCATTTACTGTAATATAAAAATTCCTCACCATCCAACATAGACAATTGGAAAGAATTGCTACTTTTACATCTTGTGACCATGTAGGGGCCACTCCAAATGGCATCAAACTTGGAATGCCTTCTTGGTTTTGCCCAATTTGCATCCCATTTCAAAACCAGGTCTCCTTCCTGGAAGGTCCTTGTTTTTTCCTTCTTATCAAAGCATCTCTTGATTGAGGTTTGATCCTTCTCTATTGCTTGGAGTGCATGCTCTCTGGTTTCTTCCAATTCTATTAGCTCTGTATACCTGGCCTCCATCGATTCAAATTCAGACATCTCTAGCTGCTTCACGAGCTCCAATGTTGGAAACTCAAGTGATATAGGCAACACTACCTCTTTCCCATAGATAAGTTTGAATGGAGAGTTTCCTGTAGATATCTTGGGTGTTATCCAATCAGCCCATGAGACCAATTTGAGATTTTTGTGCTAGGTTCTTTGATTTTCTTCAAGAGTTCTTCTGATGATATTTAGTAGGTTTTTGTTTGTCGACTTAGCTTGGCCATTGCCTTGAGGGTAATAGTTTGATGAAGTGCTCAAGTAATTCCCGTTCTTAACAGCCCATCCTGTGATCTTGGAACCTATGAATGCCAATGTATTGTTTGATATAATGGTGGCTAGCATTCCAAATTTGATCACTATCCCTTCATAAAAATCTAGTATACTAGACTCATTAGCTTCCTTGAGTGCCACTGCCTCTGTCCATTTGGTGAAATAGTCTATTGCTGTCAGAATTAATTTGTGTCCTTGGCTTGAATTTGGATTGATGACTCCAATGAAGTCCAATCCCCATTGCATGAAACGTTGGTTGACTGAAATTGGGTGTAATGGAAGTGCTGCTAACTTTTCTTTTCCTTTGAAGAATGCATAATTCTTACAGTTTTTGATCCATGCATAGCAGTCACTAAACACTCTGGGCCAATAATAACCCACCTTCATGATCTTGAGTGTTGTCACCCTTGGAGAAAAATGGCCTCCAGTTGCTTCAACATGGAATTATTTTAACACACTCTCAACCTGATTTGTCTCAATGCATCTCAACAGAATGCCATTGATGTCTGTTTTGAACAAGACACCATCAATAAGAACATATGTTATGGCATGTAGTCTGAAATGTCTCCTTTTTGCTTTACT
Source organism: Taxus chinensis (assembly GCA_019776745.2). Taxonomy (NCBI): domain Eukaryota; kingdom Viridiplantae; phylum Streptophyta; class Pinopsida; order Cupressales; family Taxaceae; genus Taxus; species Taxus chinensis. The sequence continues at coordinate 167,853,600 of CM034152.1, forward strand.
CATCCCATGAGGACACATGCTTGTTTGAAGGAAGTGCACCATGTCTTGATTCCAACACGGAGTAGGTACAACATTATTTCCTTCCTCTTGATTATCCTTTAGAACAAAAACAATGTCCTTTTCATTGTTTGCTTCATCTTGTTGACATGAGGCTAGTTGTTCACACAACCCCTTTCCATGGACAAACTTAGTGACCTTGATCTCAATGTCATGTTCCATGACACGAGTGATCCATCCTACACGTTTTTCATTCAGATCCTTGCTGAGAAGGAATTCTTTAACTCCCGCATGGGAGACCAACAATTGGATTTTATTATTTGAAACTAGATGATTAAACTTCTTTAATCCTCTGATTACTGCCAGGAATTACTTTTCAATGAAGGAGTATCTCACTTCATAGTCTTCCAGAACTTGACTGAAGAAAGCAATTGGTTGTTTTGTACCTTCTTTGTTTTGCTGAACTAAGATTGCAGAAATTGTGTCACTGCCACCAAAGGCATACATTATGAAGTCTTTAGAGAAATATGGATTCACAAGAGTTGGGGCTTGTGATATAGCTTCTTTAATGGCCTCAAAGCTTTCCTATCCTTTAGTTATCCACCTGAATGCTAAACTCTTCTTCAACATCAACGTTATTGGCTTAACAAGGGCAACAAAGTTTGGTACAAACCTATAGCAAAATTGATTTTTCCGAGGAATATTTGAAGAGATTTCTTATGGCTTGGAAATGGCAATGCTCTTATTGCTTCAACTATCTCTAGGTCAATTATCAATCCTTCCTTTGATACAATATGGCCTAGAAGCCTTCCCTCATGGGCCAAGAATATGCATTTTTTAGGGTTCAATGATACCCCAAAACTCCTGCATCTTTGAAACACCTACCTTAGGTGGAAAAGGTGGTTTGCAACATTTTTGGAAGACACTGTAATGTCATCCAGATAGATCAGTAGTATTTTTTTGATTAGTCCTTTGAATGCCATATCTATTTCCCTTTGAAAAGTGGCTTTGACATTGGACAATCCAAATGGCATTTTTCTGTAGGCATAGGTGCCCCATTTGGTGGTGAAAGTTGTTTTGAATTGATCATCTTCTTTTACCATGATCTGGTTGTACCCTGAGTAGCCATCTAAGAGGGAGAATCTCTCTGATCCAGACACCACTTGCAAGATCTACTCCATTGAAGGGAGTGGGTAGTGATCTTTAAGGGAAGCTCTGTTTAAGTCTCAAAAATCTACACACAACCTAATCTCTCTATTTTTCTTCCTGATTGGGACCAGGTTTGCAACCCAACTTGAGTGTTTGATTGGAAATATGATACTTTCCTCTATCATATTTTTTAGCTCTTTCTTCATCAGAGGCTCAATGTGTGCATTGACTGGTCTCTACTTTTTCCTAATGGGATGAGTCGCTGGATCTAGTTCGATTGTGTATTGTGCTAGCTTTTGATTGAACCCTCTTAGGTCTTCATAGCTCCAAGAAAATACATCTAGAAATTATTGGAAAATTTGTATGAATTCATACCTTTCTTGATTGATGCCCACTTTGCCAATTTGAAGTGTTTTTCCTTCCTCCAACTGGGATTGACTCTAAATCTTCTCCTTTGATCTGTATGCTATCCTTCTCTTTTCTAAACTAATAATTAGGATTGAAGATAGAATCCAATATCACTAAGCCTTTGGGAAGCTTGTTTATATGCAGTTGTACTATTTGATTCCCGTATTGCTACTCTAATCTGTTTTGATTTCTAGGTAAGAATTCAACTTCTTCTTGCAAAAAATCAACGATCTGCTGATCATTCTCGAACACTTTCCAGGATGTGTTGTTATCTGGCACTACTGGTGTCACAACTATATGGATATGTGGTTGTTCTTTGTCTCTTTTGATGTTGTTGACCACATCAAACGTTGCTCCAATTGCTGCAAGCCTATCAACAACTTTTTTCTCCTTCCTGGGTATGCGCACAATGTTGAAGGCCTCAAAATCCTCCATGAGATCCCATACGCTACTCTTGTAGTTCTTGAGCGGGTCATTCTTGACAGCATTAAGTCCTCTGACTTGATTGGAAACCAGTTCACTGTCACCAAACACTTGCAAGTTCTTGATCCTAGCTTCCTTACCCAAGAAAGACCATGGACCAAAGCCTCATATTCAACAGTGTTATTTCAGCAGGAAAATTGAAATCTGAAGGCTGAATAATATTTCATACCTTTTGGGGACACAATCATAGCTCCTCCTCCAGCTCCTTGTCTATTCCTTCAGCCATCAAAGAACAATTATCATACCTCATTTTCATCTTTATATTTTGGCTTAATTAGGCCAGGAAGAGAAAGATTCTCTTCATGTAGACAGTAGACACCTAGTTTAGATTCTTCCATCTACTTATAGGGGTCAAAAGCTTTTCTTTTGTTGGCCCACTCATCGAGAGTCAAGTCTGGGATACATCCCACCTTAGTATCTGCTTCACAATTGCTTAGGTGGTCTTCTTGATCAAAAGTTGAGTAGTTGGAATTGATTGGGCTAGGCACATAAGATTCAATATGATAATCAACAATGGGATCAGATATAATTGTGGCCTTTGCCCCATACCTTGTTCTAAAGAGAATATGTGACCAATCAGCAGACAGATAGCCTCTAATTTTGGCAGTGAAGTCCCTAGACAAACACAAGGCAAAATGTGGTGGCAAATCTAAGATTGATACGTTCTACAAAACAGTCACATTAGGGCAGGAATGAAGAGTGAGGCTCAGATCCTTGATGATTCCAATAATTTTCACTATTGTCCCATCTAATTGCACTACCCCTCTAGAGATGACTTCATATTGGAGACCCAGTTGATCAGCTATTTGCTTTGGCATTACATAATTACTTGCCCCAGAGTCAATCATACAATTGTGCACCAATTTGTCTCCAATAATCAATGAAACATAGAATGGAGGAGGTCTCAGGGTCTTACCTAGTTTTTTTTCGATGGTTTTCCCAAGGTTGAGCTATATTGGTAAGCACTTTCTCTTTCTTGGTTAGGGGGTGTGATTTGAGCTTGACCAATTTTGTATAGTAGTTTGCAATAGATCCCTCTACCCTGAAATGGCCAGTGACTCCCATAGTTAAATGTTCACACTTGTCCTCTTAATTTTCTCAATGATGTTGAATGAGCTATCCTTTTGCTGCCCCTTCCTAGGCACATTTGTCTCTTGCACCTGGGTTGTTACAACCGGTGCTTGAGTAGGTTTGGAAGGTGGCTTGGATTGACTTTGCACATTGGGAGTTGTATTTTGAATGCCAATACCTTGCTGAGCAATGGAGGGTTGAGGATCACCTAAGCTTGGTGAATGTACTTCTCCAATATTTCTCCTCTTAGACCATGTATTGGAAGCTATACTTTGAGAAGGAGTCTGATTCATTCCACATAAATCTTCAGCCTAGAAATTGACAAGCATAGTTTTGTTTGGGGGTACCTCTTTTTGAGCTCCTTGCTACTGACTTTCTTCATGGTTAGGTTCGTGTGTTACAAAAATGGTTGGAACCATCAGAGTTTGATTTAATGCACCATTGAAGCACATCGACTGATTATGTGGCTGATTACATGGGAAACACCATTCATACTCTTGTGCCATGTTATTCTGTGTTGGAACCAATCCCCTTGATGTTGAAACTGTGTTTGGGCAATATGACCAGAAAAGTCTAGCAGCTTGAGGTTGCCCTTGGTGTTGACTCTAATTTACAACCTGGGTTGGTGGTCTATTTTGCTAATATGGGGGTCTGGCCTGATGCTGAGCTTGGGGCTAATATGGCCTAGAACTCTGAGCATGTTGTCTTTTGATGGTTACTAGCTCATTTCCCAGGTTTTACAAAATTTTATCACTTCTTGAAGCTCCTTTGAGGTGTTAGATGATGAAGTGAAGGATTCATGTGAACTTTGACTCTTGGGGGTGGGTATAGTAGCTAATGTGGGTGTTTGGTTGGTACCTGGGTTTCCTAACTCGGGGTAAATGGGCATGGATGGCCTAGGGGTAAGTTTTTCAACCTGAATCAAAAGGTTCTTAGCTCCTATGGAAATGCTATAGGCTATAGGTAAGGTTGTGCCCCCATTGACTGAATCATCAAAGAAATATCAAAATTTAAATCCCTAAGAAATTATAAGAAGGAACCTTCATTAGTGGGCTTTACTGCTGTTGGAATCCTGTCCCAAGTTTGTTGAAATCTGAGGTTGAAATATGTCATTTGCTCATTCGGGGCTCTCTTGATTGTTGTTAGTTGCTCCAAAAAAGACAAGTTATCACCTTTTTCTCCAAACTGGTTGTGAAGAGCTGTGCACAACTGGTTCAAGTTTTGAATAGAGCCTGCTTCAAGTCTCTTGAACCATTGTGAAGCTTTACCTTTGAGTGAAGAGGCTAGGAGCTTGAATGCAATATCCATCTCATGGATCTCGTGGATTGTACAGACATTTGTAATATCTTTGACATGGTCACTAGGAGAAGTTTGGTATTCCCCAGTGAAATATGGGATGCTCTTTAATGCTGCAACCGAGACTGGATTTTGTGCATTCAAGGTGAGTGGGCTGTTACCAGTGAAGTTGACATAAGGATTTGGCTGAGCCATTTTGATCGGCCTGAGTACCCTTCTTGTTTGCAAGAATGGCCTACTAGGAGGAGGTGTTGATAAGGCTCTGTTTAGGGGATATGGAGACCTCTGGGCTCTTCTTCTTTTCCTTCTGTCTAGAGACAAGTGTATGTGTACAAACTGTCCTTGCTCTCTTGGTCTAGACCTTGTTTGTATCTTTCTCATGAACTTGCTTGGACTGCTAAAACCAGTGGATTTGTTTCTTTTGGAGTCACCAGATGTAGTATTTTAAAACTTCTTAAAAGTTAGAATCACAGCAAGTGCATATCAATCTTACATTAATAATATGGAGACTTCTCCATCCCACCGGGCGTGCCAAAACTGTTAATGAAAAATCATAGCACCCCCAAATGAGTTCTATAGATATGCTATTCTAAGGTAGAGTCATTTGGTGTGATCAACATAACATTGAACTTTCCCTAAGGTGTGGGACCTTGGAAATCGAAATGCTCTCCAGATTAAAGGTTGGTTCCTATTCCTCTGTTTAGGTGCATACGTAAGAACTTGCAGAGGATCTATCTCTATACCTAATCTAAAATTTGCCAAGGAGACATGGGTAAAAAGGGATATAAGAAATAAGAAATGACTAAACTACAAGGTGATGCACCAAAGGAATGATGAACATTAGTTTTTCTGATAGACACAAACCAACAAAATACATACAATAACCAAGCACAGATAACCAGATTTATAGTGAAAGACCAGATGCAAGCAGAAGAGATATAAAGGATATAGAATCGATCACAAACATGTTTTATTGCTCTGCAGATTGATACAATGCATTACAAAAAAAACTAGGAGGCAAGAACATACTACAATTTTAATGGAAGGCCTGAACTCCATGAATTCCTTTGCTAGAAGGAAAAGGGAGTCTGAAAAACAAAAGAATGTCCAACCCTTTACAACGAGTCCCGAGACTCTATTTATAGATTCGATACAGACGGGAGAAAAAGAAAGAAGCGGGAAAAAATCTCTAATCTCAACCACCACTATTTAATGTCTCCCATAAAATCTGTTTGAAATCTATCTTGACTGCATCAGATCCTTATTCGGCGCCTCGAAGGAGGAAGAAGTGGCGGAGTAGATTGAATCAAATCTGGTTGTTGAGGCAAGAAGATCGTGCATTAAAGGCCCAAATATGTTTCTCCATTTTCACCTAACAGGGCCTTAAAAATGATTTTTTTAATCTTTCCATGGCGTAGAGGATGTCGAGACTCTTCCAACAGTGTAATATTTGCAATATTTTGAGCCCTAAGTCGAAAGATATGCCCCTTCGAAATTTGTATCGGGTCCGTACAAATGGGCAGGAAAACAGTTTGAAAAATGGATCTCCTTTTTAATACGGGGCACATGGTAGCCAGATTAGGGAAAAATCAGGTTTGCGGGTCCATGATTTATCTTTTTCCCCGTTTTCCACAAAAAAATGTAAAACTCAGAAAAATCCCGTGGCCTCGATGCTCCGCTTGGACACGTGGCATCCTTTGGTTGGTTGGGGAGATGCACTTCAATTTTTATCTCTGTGTCTTTTGACAAAAGGAAAATTTTCACCATTTCCTCCGACTCCCCGCTTTGACCTTGACTTGGGCTCAAACGCTGACTTTTTGCTTTGGGTGGAGTTGCAGCCCATTTTGTAACTTTTACACCTTTGGAATAACAAGGGGCAAAAAAACCAATTTTCCCCCCGATGGCCTACTTTAGTGCTGCTAGTTTAGGCTTACCACGTGGTGCTTCCTTTGTTGCCTGCCTAATTTCTATATTTTGGTTAAGTCCTTTGCTCGGTGGGGTCATATTTCTTGACCTGGGACACGCGGTAGTTTGGCACTCGTTTGGAAACCCTCTCTCAATTCGATCCTTGAATTAGCGCCGTTAAGACACTTAGCACTCTCCACTGGTCTGTGGAATTCTCAATGGTCCCTTTTATCCTTTTGGACTCTGGGCCACGTGGAGAGCTCACACTCATTTGGGTCTCCTCCTTTGGACTAACTCTTGGAGATGTGCCAAGCTGACACTTGGCGACCTTTGCTTGCACTTTATACTTAGCCAATTTTGGACTCTTTCCTGAAACGTTTTCGAGCCCAAAAAACTTCGAAACTTCACCATTTTTTCCCCTTCTTGCTCCTGGTTCCTTTGCGGTAGCGCCCCTTCTTTTTTGACCCTGCTATTCCATTGTTGAGTCTACCTACGACCTATTTACAAGATCTGAATGAGTTTTCTCAGGTTCTTTCTATGTGGGGTCGTAGCTGATCCAATATTTTTCCTGGGGGAAAAATATGGATAATAGTATGATGTAGGATGTATAGTATATAATGTAATATGTTTGAGGTATATGTAGAATGTGTAAGATGTGTGAATCACAAGATTTACGATGTATGATGCATGATGATAAAAGTGTAAGATGTGTGAAGATGCACCATGTGTAGTGTCTATTGTGTAGTGTGTGAGATTCATGTGTATAGGAGGCCCTCAACAATCAAGTTTGAATCAAAGCACAAGAGTGTGTCATCGGGTGATGTCGATGTCAGTGAGTGTGAAGATTTACATGTGATAGTGTGAATGTAAAACATATTTGAATGTTAGTGGGGGGATAAATGTAATGCCCCCGCAAGTGCGAATTGATAAGAAAGATCAAGTGCCATTGTGTAGAAGATCATCATCATTTGGATTGTAGTGGAGTGGGGCAGCGTTGGAGAATCAATAGGAAATAGTATGAGGATGATCATATCAAGAGCCATCACAACGCAATATGTTCATTTCATATTCCTCATTAGTGAACGGTGCTGGTGGACACCCATGTGCATACCAACGAGTAAGATTTTGGGAATATTTAGGAGATGAATCACTATTAATAGAAAATTTTCAAATGGTATGGGAAAAGTAAGAGAAGTGTGACTAGAGTCTATAGTGCCTCCAATATAGTCAAGCCAAGATTGGCCAAGTGTAAATGGAGAAGCGCAAGAACATCGTGTAATCGAATACTACTAAATGGAAGATAGGAAGACCATAGGCAGTTGTGATGTGAAAATAACCATGATAAAGATGGGGCGAATGAGGAGGTGGTAAGATATCATTAAGTGTCAATTCAAACCTAGATGAGCCATCAGATGTGAAAATAGTATCAGGATAGGTATGATCCACCAGAATATGATGCCAATAATATTTATAGATGAAAAGCGTACATGTGAAAGGAGTTGGTTTAGGTGATGATTGTTCAGAAGAGGGTGAAATAACATTTAAGGTATGGACAAACCCCTAATAGAGTACCATAGCATTAGTAGAGGGATGGCTCTTGAAATTGTATTCACCAGGACCATCGGTCACGAATGTGTCTTTGAAATAAGAGTCATCTACCTTAATAGGAGTGAAGTTGAGTTTGCATAATTTTTCATTAGAAAGTTCAACATGATCGATGTCGTTTCCTGAATCATAAGAATCATCTGTATTTGCATTATCTTGTTGTACATCGTAGTATCAATTATGTTGGTAGGAGACATACTATATGTAATAGATTGTTGGCGGGATGATTAATTACCTGTGTAGAAGTAAGCACCATGGGTGAAATGATGACAATAGTGTGAGTAGAAATAATTGGAGTGCTTTGAGTGGAAGAAAAAGATTGTGAAGCACTAGACTGAACAATGTCATATGTCTCAAGACTACTATATGGAATGTGTTGTGTAGGAGGTATTGGCATAACAATAACATGGTCTATGCGACAAAATTTGAAGGGTTCAAGATCCGCAGTAATCATTTGTTCATATCCATCATATAAGAATTTGAAGCATTGATGTACAATAGATGGCATTGCTTGCATCACCTGAATCCAAGTTCTACGTAGTAATAGGTTGAATTGTAATGATGTATCTATAACATAAAAGTCTTTGAGAATAGTCTTATGCCCGACCTAAATATGTAGTGAAATAATCCATAGACATATACGAGTAATAGAGTCATAAACCCGGATAAGAGTTGAATTCTTAGAAATTAGGTTATCATTAATACCCAATTGTTTGAGAAGGGAATGTACAAATAGGTTGACAGCTGACCCATTATCAATAAGCACACATTTAATGCAAGTGGTGCTAATGACAACCATTATAACAAAAGGTGCACACAGATTATCCTTAGCAAATGGAGATATGTCATCATTGGTGAATGAGATAGCACATGGATTTTTTTTGAGAGATTGTTCAATGAGATGTGTAAAGGATACCTTATAGTTATCACCCTTGATATGAATAGAATGAAGGGTAGCCTGTAGTGTATGACAAAAATTTGGTGCATTGCACAACAAGTCATAGAGATATATTTTAATTGACGTATTCTTAAGTTGTTCAATGATATCATAGCCCTTAGAGATAGTAGGATGAGCCGAAGAAGTTATAGGTGGAGGGATAACAATGGCTGGAACCATAGGAGGACGAGTGTGGCAAGTACTTGCTACATTAATAGAAGGATCAACCTAAGGCGTAATAAAGTGAGGAGGATGTTGATTGTGAACTCGCATGAAATCACCAACGGTGGTAACTATTCATAAAACCTTAGTGGGTGCGGAAAAAGGATACTACGATTGAGCCATGACTTGATAAGGATAAGACATATTCAGAAGAAAGGGTTAGATCTGTCGGGTTCATAAAAACGATTAAATGAAAATGTAATATGTCCTAGCCTAATCTAATGAAAGTTTTCCGTAAATAAATGAGTAATACAATAATTGAAATACACCTAAACAAGCTAAACAATGAAATGTATCAACCTTAATGTGCAAAGAGAGTTGGAAGAGCCTTAGCTGATTTGGAGATGTCGCGGGATTGTGTCGTAGTGAAGACCCATTGAACAGGATTGGGAGACCGTCATACAGGAGCCTAAGAAAATGCAAATCAAAGTGATTTGGTTGGACTGGCGTGCCTAGATAATGGATTTTGGTGCCTAGGGTCTCCCTAGTCTGAAGTCTGGGCACCCTGGTTTGTGTAGGAGGTTCGCAAGACAATTTTACAAAGTCGTCAGATGATGCAAAGCCCTCGCTTCTTATCGTGTGTATGTCGCACCTAGCTCATTGATTTCGCTGTAAGCCTATAATGAAGAATCACCTGTAAAACCCTAGACAAAACATCAAACCCTGAAAAATAATGATGCAAATGAAGGGGTCGGACTGTCCTCAATAGCCACAATGGTGGACTTATCACTGAGCGTTGCACTACATCTCAGACCCAATGTAGTTCTATGTGTGTACGAAAATTTTCCGTAGGTTTCTCTTGTACAAGTCGCAGTTGAAGTAACGAGAAAGGAGCTAGATGTAGAATGTAAATAATGTGTGCATGGAATAGAATAAACTCCCCTCCTTTGAAGTGTGATGTAGAATAACCAACCTTTTTCCCTTGTGATGAATCTATCTGGACACAAATGGAGCAATAGTAGCATTGGTGGATGCAACCTTAGGTGGTGATACCTAGTGCTTAGTGCTCGGTCCCTTATTATGATCACATAAGTATATATTTGTATGATTCCTTCGCTTGAATTTCATAATTAACCCCGAAAAGGCCGACTACCAAAAATATAAGATGCTCAAATGGCTAGAAAGGACCTAAAAAGTGAGAGTAACGTACAAAGAGAATAGGGGTGCCCAAAAGGGACGAGGGCGCCTGACGCTAATGTCTTGGCTGGGTGCTCTAGTCCAGAATAGGTAAATCTAAAGTATGAAAAGAAAGACTGGGCCAATAAAAGTGCAAGACTGAAAGTAGCAATAGAAAACAATGAAGGATGGCCAAAGACATGGGTTGATCAATACTCTTCTTGTTTAGGAATCATAAGAATAGTGTATGTGATTGAGAATATATAATTAACCAAAGTGCGTGATTTTGTGTGTACACTATTTAACCTCTTGTGAATAGTGAATTTTTAGCTTTGTGTGTTATCCTAGGTCTAGAAGTTGTGCGCATCTTTCCAAAAATTCTCATCCTCTTAATACCCCCACTTTGTTAAATTTCCCATCAAAGGGATTAATCTGTAATGGTTGAGCTTTCTACCAAGCTATTACTTTCCTACATAACACTACTCCAAAGAGGCCTCAAATTGATATAGTACTTCCATCTATTGGAAGGACAATTGTGCTCCTTTTGACTATATGTATGCAACTATAATTTATCTTATTAACACTTGATATTGTTTGTTTTGACTTATATTTGAATGTTTTTGACTTGGTTTAGAGTGGTTCAGTATCTCATACCTTCTTGGGGGCCACTCCTTGTGCATGTTACTATAATAAGGAATAATAAGACAACTTACTCTATATTTTTATGGTGAAAACCAAGTGGTGTTCAAGTGTTATGTAAGTGAGTAAATGAGTGGCTTTTATTTGTATTTATACTTCTCCAAAAGTAATGTTTCGCACCATGGCTAACCTAAATGGATAAGACTAACTCATGAAAATATATTCTATTGAAAATTTTATCATTAGAGGGATAATGACAAAATTCGTCTGTAGGGGAAAAAATTGACAATCAATTCTATTGCTACTAGAACATTTTTTTATGAGGTCAAGAATTGAATTGATGATTTGGAGAGGTCTTTACAGGAGGCATAAGGTGTTTATGATAGAAAAAATTGTTTTATAGGTGACTAACTAATGGAATGTGTGATGGGGCCCATCATTCAAGCGATACGATAGGTTCTGATAGCAAATTTTAGCTTCGTTTGTACACACAAGTGATGTATAAGGGATATAAGCCAAAACCAACATTACAAAATGCCAAATGACTGATTCGGGTGTCTACAATTAGTTAAGAAGTGATTGTAATTTTGTAGGAAACTATTCATCTTTTTTTCTTTGTGTACTAAGGCATTCTTCTATTCTTATTAAATTGATTAGAGGATAAGGAGTGCTTGAAAATCCTATACTTGACCCCTTATATATTGTACAAGTTTTTTGCATGATATAAACTTATATCACAGCTCTATGTCTATTGTCTCTTATATTTATTTCTTTCTTCTTTGTTGAATAAACATATGCTATATCCTTCGACCTCTATCATTCACAATACTTTTTCTGCATATAACACCTTTAGATTCTCATTTAAAGTGTTGTCAACAAGATCTCCTCCTAGGCCTCAAATCACTTTACCTTAATGTCTTAGAGGTTTCTCATGCTCCTGCTCTTCCATCTCTTCAAAGGGTTATTCTTATATTATGTTTGGTTGAACTAGGTTAGAGCATGTCCATGGATTCTTAGTTTCTAATTATATAATATTTTTTTGGTCTAGTGATAGTATCTTAGGAATTTCATCACATTCCATGCATGAATCTAATATTGTAACTATCTTAGCACGATCTTCTTTACTATATTTTCCATTTCTCTCACCTTCTAGTTCTACATTGTTATAGAGATTTCATGATCACAATGTAGTGATTATTCTTCTTTTGATTTTTTCATTATCATAAAAATTAGTCAAAAAATATTTTAATGAACAATTTTTTATCAACTCTGATACCAAAATGCTCTGCAAACTCCTAATTATGGGATTTGATAGAGTTTAAAGAATCAAAAGATTTTTTTCTACACGGAGTTCACTTCAAAATGATAATTTAGAATGTGTAATGAATTTAGAATTTAGTGGGTGTGTTGTTAGGAACGTTGCAATTATTTGTGAAATTGAGACCTGAAACTAAATTGACATGAATAATAAAGATTTACCATGAAACAAGGACACAAGCATTTTGGCCATCAATCTCTAGAAAAGCTAGTTGGAAGTGGATATTACCCAACATCACAATCTTCTCATGGCCGAGGATGGATTAGAAAAAATTCAATTAAACAAGTAAAATAAACATCATGGTATCTTTCTCACTCATCTCCTTTGTGCTCCTTTATCCAATCCCTTCCGCCACTAATTGGACACCAACTATGTCACTTAACTCTAAATGAATCCACTCTTTGAACTTGTTCCTCTTATTTAACATGCTTGAGAATGTCTTTCCATGAATGAAAGGATTCCCAATCATCATGAGAACTAAAGAGCTATCATTCATTATTGTTTTCATCCTTGTATGATTACACTAGACAAACTTGATATTTATTGTGAACCGACAATTTCGTAACTCCCAATATTGTTATAATAGCTACAAGTGGTTACACAACCACCCCAATTTCTCAACCACCACCCTACATGAATTGGAGGTTTCACTACCATACAAGAAACACTCATTTTGGAACTTCAATAGTGTCTAAAACTACATTTATTTAATTTTTCAAGGCCCTACGGTTCATAAATAGATGTGCATATTCTAGTTGGTTTTATAAATTTCTCAGGTAAGCTCTCAAACTACAAGTAGTACATGTAATGTATATACAACAAAATTATAAGTGTATATATGTGTATATACAAAACTATTTTTCTTCATTTTTTTAATATATGTTTACAATTTCAAATTGTATATACCTCTTAATAATTTTTTGGAAAAGATTTTGTTTAATTGAACAATACAAAGTGATAGACAATGAGACATACTTCGTACTGTCATTATTTCACTTGTGAAAGCCATAAAAGGCCACACTCAAATTTTTTCAACACAAAAAAATCATGTATAACCCCATTACATTTCCCTGCATTTCTCTGCAGCGACTAACCAAAAACCTACGAATGAAACTGGATCTTCAACAGACCTACAATAATATCAATTGTATTCTCTTGGGCGAGAAACTTATTATAAGACTGCCAAATTAATGAAGTAATAGAGTTTGTATATCTAATTTGCTTTCCTACAATTCTTTCTGATTTCTCCATTGCTACCAGTGAGAGGGCTGATGTTTCCCATCTTCACCATGGCAGCTGCGAAGTCCTTAAAGAAGGTGTTTTCATCATTAGAATAGGTAGTCACCAGAGAATCAGTAGACCCTCCATTGAATAGCTCTTGGTCAGAATGGAGAAGTCCTTTCTTTTTTGTGAGCTCTTTGTAGTAGTTGTTGTCAAAGACAGTGGGAGAAACATCTTCCAAGGGTGACAAGTTTCTGTTGCCTGATTTATCTGAGGGGCAGTTTGATTGCAGGGACTTGGCATAGGCAGAATCAATATCAGCATCATTGTAAATTCTGTTCCTAATCACTGTGCAGCGAGCTTGGCCAATTGTATGAGCACCTGTAATGTTATAAACATTACATACACAAGTATGTTAAGACCAAACTAACACTTAAGTCGGCCACACTTGAAAACTTGACCTATGGCACAACAACCTTATATATACATCAATTTTTCTGAGATTTTTTTCCTTTTTTTTGAAGTTTTAGTTTACCTGAAAGGGCCACCATGTCCTTAGTAGACAGTCCTTGAGCTTGAAATAGTGAAGATAAATTGCTGAGGGTAGAAGTTGGAGAAGGAATGTTTGCATTGGCAGCAATCTTATTTGAAGTTGTGGAGTCCCTTCTTCCAAGGGGTACTGTCCATGTTGGACCTCCCAACTGCAATCAAGCATTAGAGATTCAGTAAAATAAAGTTTTTGGACAAGAGATTATATTTATATTCATAAATACTCTGACAAATAATTCAAGAGTTGAATATATGCAGTAAATATGTTATGCAATTATGATCATATTACTCACTTGTACAACGGAGTCCCTAGCTGCCACAGTCAAGATATCAGCACAGGACACAACTCCACTGCAAGCTGCCTCTAACTGACTCTTTATAGCATCTATGGTTTTGAAACCTCTGGCAGAATGTGAATTTGGGCCTGCTGTCTTTTCTCCCGAGGAGCCATCCAAAAGTAAAGACCCATCACAACCCTGTACATCATTACACAAAAATTAGATATAGAAACATTACTTTTCATATATATGTATTCAAACAGTTATATAGAATTTTAAATTGACTTAAACATAAAGAATTGAGGTTTTTATGTTTAAGCCAATTTAAAATTTATTAAAATATAAAAAAAAAGTTTGGTTATTTAAGTCAGCAACCCTCGAGTAATAGTATTTGTTATTTCCTACTATGTTATCAAATCACATCAAACAATCACCCAATCAATGATGCCACATAAGTGAAAAAATATGCATGTTATTGACTTAAACATTAACAAAATTCATATAAAAAATTACAAATATATTAAGTTTGTTTTTTTTTTTTAAATGGCTCAAAAGAATATTTACTACTGAACTACTAACAATAATATTCCAATCAACCAAAAACAATTTAAAAGTTACCCAAAGCCTGGATAAACTGTGAATAAACTTGTGTCAAAACAAACAAATGGAGGGGGAGAAATTTATACCTGAGCAAAGCAGCCATGAAAGTGAAGACGAAGTATAGATGCACCCATTCTCGGCTCATTTGACAGCACTTTTTTAATCTCAGACTTGATTATAGACAGAGCATTTGGACACGACTTATCATAAAATGTTGCAGAGAGCTGAGCATTAGCAGAGGCCAGAAACAAGGCAACAATAATGGTAAATATTTCAAGAAGTTCTCTAGTCTGTGCAGTTAGTTAAGAGTTTGTGGATATGAAGGCTGCTATGGGTGGCTTAATATAGTAGAAAAACAGATCCGGTGAATAGATGCTGTACCTAATATAGTGAAGTCTTTTGTCTGAATAAGCTCTTGTATGAATTGTTCTCAATGTTCCGTATTTTTTCAATAGAAGTTGCCATGGTCATTTAATTTCTCCCCCGATATTTGTTGCCATAGATGTGTGTGGGACTGAATTTGTTTATATTAATTGATGATATTCCATCTTCAATTATTTAAGACACACATTACACATAGGCATGAAATGGCTATTTAAAATATAAACACTATGAATGTCACGCACAAGCAACAAAAATACTAAAAGAAGACTGCAATCATTGTTTTATGAACGAACGCCCAAAACAAAAGGCTCTCCAAAAGAAGATATAAGACAGTTCACTTGTTCTAAACCTTGTATAGTGAAGTTTTTCAAAGCCAAAGGCGCCATGATTTTTAAATACAATTTGTATAAAACTGACCTTTCACAGGACAAAAGAAGACTAATAAAAACACCAGGTCATCCCTTCAATCTCAACTAGAAATCACACCAGACACAAGTATAAAAATAGAAAGACTCCCATCTGAATACATAACTAGTAAAATGAGTAAGCAAGTTCAAGGGCAAGTTCAAGACTTACACATTCGTCCCTCACCTACAATAAACACACACACACACTATACCGCACAGATCAGTAGAAAAGATTTAAGGAAGAGGGTAAAGAGATTCATAAGAATGAACCTTGCTTACCCAGGCTAATAAAAAGCAGCAATAGTCAAAATTTTAGCCGACACTTTTTCTAAGCATGTTTTCATTGTGTTTCCACCTAAATGTATGTTGAGAAATGTGTATGAAAAATAGTTGTAAAGTTTTTTTGGTTTGAGATTTTTTAAAGTAGATATTAAACTTTAGAGTCCAATCAATAAAGGTATTGACGTGGTATGCCAGGTCAACAAAGTCAAATGTTCACCATTGACCACGGCGAATATGTTTCAGCATTGACAAAGTCAAATGTTCATATGATTAGATTTTGATTGGAATATTTAAATGTTAATTTTATTTTGCAAAAATTATCACAACAAGCAATTTGATTCAAAGCATTTATGTATGCGAGGTGCTATTTACATTTTATTATCCTGCCCGAAGGTAGGTATATATTGCATTCATTTTTTTTCCTCAATCACGAGCAAGATATTATTTTTTTGTTTCTAAAACTTTATCTAAAATTTCAAGAAAATACATTTTAATATCTAATTATAATAGATATTCCTTTGATATTTGATTGGACTATAGACTTATCGAAATTAAGACAACAATTATCACACAAAATGATTGATGGATAATTAGGATGTAAAGTCAAAGAAAAAATCTAATCTTCATGTATGGTGTCGCTCACACAATACCCTTTGTATTAATATGGCTCTGGGACTTACACATTCGTCCCTCACCTACAATGCAGCTCTACGAGGGAGGAGATTTGATGGCACACACACACACATATCAACCGCACAGATCAGTATGACATTAAGAGGTTTAAGGACAATAAAGAGATTCATCTAAGAATGAACCTTGCTTACCTTTAGGCTAATAATTTAAAGCAGCAATAGCATTGTTTTTTACAGTTGATCAGATTTCCCCTGATCCTCGCCAGTTCTCAGGGATTCTATCTGTGAGCTTACACACATTTTCAACAAAATGATGTTATTTACACGAGATAGGAAGCAAATCGCCACACTTATATAGAAATAAAATGTGGTCATAGGAATCAATGACTTGTCTATGCCAGATTCTTACACAACATTATTTATTGGACGTAAATGACAATTGTGAAAAATGTGTAAATGTGCAATTACAGTAGGTAAAAGCAATCGAGCAGAGGTGGCACCGACATATCATGCAATTCTCCTACAATGTCAAAAGAAGATGTAAGGAATGATTGATGTTTTATCATTTATTATTTTATTCTTCAGCATGTAATTTCATGCTGTGATTTCCACCTAAATGTATGGTGAGAAAGTGTATGAAATAGTAGTTCTAAAGGTTTTTTTGGTTTGAGTTTTTTTTCAAGTAGACTATTGGCAAACTTCATAGGGTGAATTGTGTGAGATTTTTATGCTCACATAGTTGAACTTAGAAATAGTTTTCTTAAATTTATAAAATTTTAAAGGCATATTCAATAACTGATTAATAATTATTATCAATGCAATTCAGTTTGTAAGGACCTATATCAATTATTGGCTACGTAATATATGGTCAAATTACAGTTTAGTTATTTTAACTAATAATTGTATTAAAAGATGCAATGGGTATGCCAATAGGGATGTATATGAGGAATTGAATATTGGTATGTGAGGAACAAAAAAAATTAAATCAAGTATGAATATTTTGAGTAGTGCATGTAATGTAAAGATGGGAAAATCATACACCGCCATTAAAAAACAATTATGATATGGAACTTAATTGTTGGTTATTGTTTTTTTATGCACATCTCATTTTGAATATAATAAAAGTGCCCATGTCCATATTTTCAAATAGTTTGATACGTTTACATGAACCAAATTAACGCATAAATAATCAAAGCAATAAATATTTGACTATAGATGGAAGTAGCATAAAAGTGGATTATTGGTAACTAAAATTTTACATGCACCATAAAATGTAAGCACTAAAACAAATAGAGTAATGTCATCTTCATACTTCACGAGGAAGCATGGATCCAAATTATGCCCCTTGAAGACTAACTCAAACATGTGCAATAATCTCAAGTATGCAATATATCAAACAATATACCATGAATAATAATAACAATGTTTAAAAAAAATTAAAAAATTATAGTTCGTGAGCTCTGCCCTTTTTCATCCTTTGGTTTCCTTCCTTTTCTTGGCGCCCTGCTTTAGCCAGTGATCTCAGGTGCTTTTGCACATGGCCTTTCTCAGCTCCTCCCTCTCCATAGGAGTTACTCAAGGCATTCTCCCTGAGGTAGAGAGTGTGCCTATCATTAGTATCTTGTCATCAATATCAAGATTAATGACATCAATGCCTCTATTCGTTTGCTTTTGGATTGTGCCCTAATCTCTAGCTTTGTGAGTTTTTGGCCTAAAGCTATGGACCTCCTCAATTGGCTGAAAAAGAATTGGAATATCTCTTCTTCGAACCAAGTAAAGCTTCTTCCTCATGGTTTATTTTAGGTTACTTTCAATATCTCTTCAGCCAGGGATGATGCCTTCTGATTTGGCCTATGGTTTATGGGGAGGGAAGGCCTTTTTATGAAACCACGGGTTGAAAATTTTAAACCTAGTCTTGAAAACATGAATAAAGTTCCTGTCTGGACAAGACTCTATGGGATCCCTACAGAGCTCTGGAATGAAAAAACTTTCATCCAAGCTGGCAATTTGCCCTTGACAATTATATTTGTACAGCTAAACCAACTGAATTTGGGATCCTAGATGTCTATGCTAGATAATCTCTCAGCATCTCCTAAGCTCCATATGTTTTAAATCTAAAACCAGGAAATGGTCTCAAGACCTATACTATGAAAATATTCCTTTATGATGCTTGAAATGTCACAAACATGGACATTTTGTTCAACAATGCCTGGAGATGAAGAAACTTGAACATTAGGATAACGAGGGCTTTTCCAAACCCAAAAAGAAGAAGAAGCCAATTTAGAAAAAAAATTGGAATAAGAATGTGTAAAAAAAAAAAACTAGTGGACCAAAATATTCCACTGTAAAATGGGTATGACGCTCTTGAAAACATAGAAGAAAACCCTACTAAACAAGATCATATACCTGAACATAATAATCATAATTGTGAAGATGGTCATGAAGATGGAGACATTCAGGAATCTGAACCAAAAATTGAGGAAAAACTCCAAATAGATGATGTCTCC
This sequence comes from Taxus chinensis, assembly GCA_019776745.2. Classification (NCBI taxonomy): domain Eukaryota; kingdom Viridiplantae; phylum Streptophyta; class Pinopsida; order Cupressales; family Taxaceae; genus Taxus; species Taxus chinensis. The sequence continues at coordinate 167,872,606 of CM034152.1, forward strand.
CTTGATAATCTCAAATACCTACTGGGTAATCAAGATCAAGGCAAAATAGAGGAATCAGACATTGCAATAAATTCAATAAGAATTGGCAAAAACAAACCTGGTAGACCCCCTTTCTCCAACTCTAGAAACCTTGAAGCTCAAATTAATATGGGTAAGTGTAGCCAAATACAAATATTTGAAATGCTCCATATGCAATTTGAAGTAGAAAAAGAAAACCAATCCCCTTTGGAAGTAGATAATGCAGAAAAAAGAAAAAGAAAGAGGGAATTCCATTGAAAAACACTAAGAAATCACCAATAAAGCCAAGTACTCGAAGCAGCAGCGGGCTAAAACATAATTAATGATTATTACATCTTGGAACATGCGTGGGCAAAATGCTCCACATAAACAAAGGCTGTCAAACCTATGTATTGAAAAGGAAAACTCGATATCCTTCTTCTTCAGGAGACTAAAATGGTTTGGGCTTCTCTTTCTCTAGTTTTCAAACAAGTTTGGAGAAATAGTAAATATGTAATTAAAAATGGTTTAGGGGCTTCAGGTGGACTTTCCATCATCTAAAATCCTAAATTTTTTTATGGTTTTCCTATTAATATCACACCAACTGGAAAATTGTGGAATTATAGAATATCAATACCAACAAGTCCTTTTATGCCAATGTCTATGGCCCAATAACCAGTGGTGGGAGAGAAATTTATTGGTTGTCCCTTAAAAAAAATAAATCTTCATTCCTAGAAGATAAATTGATATTTAGAGGTGACTTCAATACTAGCACATTACCTATTGAAAAATCTGGGGATTTTGGGCACATCTCCAACTCTTCTCTAAAATTTGCTAAATTCATTGAAGATTCTGACCTTGTTGAATCCCCCTTAAACATTGTTAGTACACTTGGACAAATAGAAGGCTTGGGAAAATTTTTGTGGTTCAAAGACTGGACAAGTTTATAATCAACAAATATTGGATTCAGAATCAGGACCTCATTGAATCTAAAATCATTTGGGATGTTGGGTTAGATCATTGGCCCAACCGGCTCTCAATCTCTCTTGCCTCTCCTCCTATAAAAATAACCTTTAAGTTTGAACCGATGTGGATCAAGGATCCTAATCTATTTGACACTATCAAAATTTAGTGGGATATAAACATCAATAGGTATAAAATATTTCGATTGGTGGAAAAAATCGAGAAAGTTAAACAACACCTAAAATAATGGAACAAGAAATCTTTTGGTAATATTTATGAGCTAGGAAAGTTCCCCTACAAGACAAGATTCTTCAAATTGAAAAGGAAATTTAGGAAAAGGGTCTTTTAGTAAATCTAAAAGAAGAAGAGGGCATTCTGACTGATGATCTCAATCTTGTCCTTTTATAAGAGGAAATTTATTGGAAGAAACAATCTATAAAAATGGCTTTGTGAAGGGGAGAGAAATATTAGCTTTTTCCACAAGACTGCTATTATAAGAGGAAACTACAATAGAATCTTGACGATTATACTTCCTTCTGAGGAGATACCTAATGACAATAATCTCATTGGCAGGGAAGCTAAAAGATACTTTAAAGACCTTCTCATTGACTCTAGAGAAAACAAAGATAATGCTAGAAATCAAATCCTTAGTCAAATCCATTCCTTGGTTTCTCATGATGATAATATGGAGCTCAATAAACCCATATCAAAAGACGAAATTAAACTGTTTTTTACTTCAAGCCTGATAAAGCCTCCGGTCCTGATGGTTTTCCTATTGAGTTCTACCAACAATTTTGGAAGATTGTGGGGAAATATGTTATTAAATTAGTCCAAGAATCTAGATCCACTAAAGACATTCTTAAGTAGTTTAATTCTACTCTCATTTTTCTTATTCCCAAAAATGAGAATTCGGAAACATTTGATTCATACCGGCCTATCTCTCTTTGTAATGTTACTTATAAGATTATTTCTAAGGTCATTGCCAACAAGCTCAAAACCTTATTACCTAAGATCATTTCCCCTGAGAAAGGGGGTTTTGTGGTTGGAAGACAAATTTTAGATGGAATATTTATAACTCATGAACTCATTCACTCTGTTAAACATCAATAGTCTGGGAATATGTTTAGAAAACTAGATATGACCAAAGCCTTTGATAGAGTCAATTGGACTTTTTTCATCTAAGTTCAATTTTTTTGGGTTCAATCAAGATTGGAGAAAATGGATCTTTAGTTGCATTAGTACAACCATATTTTCTGTCCTCATAAATTGTGAGCCTGCAGGTTTTTTCATCTCCTCTAGAGGCCTCAGATAAGATGACCCTCATTCAGGTTTTTTGTTTATTATTATGGCTGAATCCCTTAGCTGCTAATTGTCTTTCCTCAAGTCAATCAAGATGTTGAATGGTATTCTTATTGTTAATGATTCCCCCAGAGTTACTCACCTACAATTTATTGATGATACAAGCCTTGCTGGGTAAACCACTATCAATGAGGCAAAGGCCTTTAAAAATGCTCTTGATATTTATGAAGAAGCCATTGATCAACAAGTTAATAATACAAAATCCAAAATTTTCTTTTTCAATAAAAATAGAGCATCTCAAACTATGATTTTTAGGATCCTTGATATCAATCTTGGCTCACTTCCTTGTTGTTATCTTGGAATTCCTCTTTTTCAAGGAATAAATTCAATGGACATGTGGAAAACAACCATTGACAAGATTCTAAAGAAACCCGACTGTCGGAAAGGTAAGTGGCTCTACTTTGTTGATAGAATTAAATTGATTTCATCATGTGTTCAGGTTGTTCCTATTTACATCATGTCAGTTCTTCCTATCCCATCTAATGTGAGTAAATTAATTAATTCCATTCAAGCAAAGTTCCTTTAGGGTGGCACATTTGATGAAAAGAAGATTCCTCTTGTGAAATGGAAAAACAATTGTTTTCCTAAAGAGATGGGTATATTGGGATTTATGCTCAACAAAAATATGAATTTGGCCATTGGTACCAAACTATCCTAGAGGATTTATTATGAACCTCATACCCTTTGGAGTATTATTCGTAGGAAGAAATATTTGGATAACATGCACCCTGAAAGGATTTTCACCATTCAGATCCATCTTGTTGGGTCTCAAAGTAGAAATCTTATGATCAAATATCTGGTCATTCTCAAGCCTCTTCTGAGATGGTTCGTGGGCAAAGGAACAAAAGATAAATTTTGGAATGATATTTGGATTCTTAGTTCACCTTTGAACTTCCACAAATTAATCAATCTTTAGGCTTTTTGTGAAGAAAGATATGGTTCAATGGTTGACCATTATATCAATCAAGAGTGTAATGGTTGGATTGAGATGCAAGTTCCTCATAACCTAAATAAGGAGAATACTTTTTTAATGAAGTTACTTCAACCTTTTCATTTCTCCAGATACAATGATAAACTAATATGGACATGATCTGAATCCAAGAAATACAATGTCAAAGATGGATACAACATCATCTCTTCACAAGGCAGGGAGATCTCATCATTTCCTCCCCAAAAAATTTGGTTCAAACATGGTTTACCCATAGCTAATGCTTTTCTTTAAATTGCATATTCATAAAAAATTCTCACCCAATCCAATCTTTACAAACAAGGCTTCTTTAGTCCCTCATAATGTCCCTTAGAAACAACCCAATCCAATCCAATCATATTTCTAGAAACAATAACAAGGCCGCAGATAAACATGCTAATTTAGGAGTTGATAACATGATAATGAAAGGCTCATCATTCTCTATCCTAAAGATTTAATTACTAAGTTGGGTGATTTATTACAAATGGAGGGGATTATTACATCTACACATGTAGTAGATGTGATGCATGCCCACCTATCCCAACAATAACTATTTTGATATCCTCATTTTTCTTCTCACACATGTTATTTATGGCCATATCTGTCTGTCGTGTGCTGAAAGATTTTCCTTGCTTGCATATTTGGCTATTAATACCCTCCTCTAGTAAGATTTTGGATCAAATGCTTCACAATTCAGTTAAGATTATGGATAACTAGAAAATTATTGCTGAGAAGGAAATGAGGACTAGAGTTGGGAAGGGAAAGGCCACTGCGAGTAACTTAGTGAAAGAGATGCAACACTTCCTAGTACATACCTACTCCATTGATGACGTACACTATTCCTTCCTTGGTTTAGTGAATGATCTTAAAATTCAGAAGCTTATCAATGCTGATAGTATTCTAGACAAGGTTACTAGAATCACAACAAAGTAAGCCATGGAATACTGGAAAAAAGACTTGATCGATGGTGTTAAGGATCCAAAGTTGCTTTTGTTGATGGCCACTAATTTTCTCAGGGCGTAATTATCCATCAGGGTTGGGGAAACAACTGCAGTTGACGAAGTGGTCAAAGTCATGAATGATCCAAGTCATTTTAATGCTAGAGTTGATGCTTTGAAGGTTGCCCAAATTATTAGAGTGCAGACAGTGTTACTTGGAGCTAGCAACTCATTCGTTATACATGAAGATTTGGAGCAACTCGACTTTGACATTTCCCTCCGTCTAGACCAAATATGATAGCTGAAAAAATCCATGACCATGGAAATCTTGTTACAGGGAAAGAAATTAAATTCTATTTTCTCTATTTTAATCATACCCACTGAAAATTTTGATGTCTCCAAGCTCGCGGACTCTCTGGTTACATTAGTGGTTGAGGAGGAGGTGAGGAATGCTGATATGCCCACTATGATGGTGACTAGCTCCTCGGATGAGGAGGAAAACATAAGTGTAAGCTTTAATAGCTATATGTATATAGTTTTAGTATAAATCCTACTAGATTATCCATCTTCTAATGGTTTTTGTAATCGGTTTATAGCCTTAATTTTTCTGGTTTTTGTATATTATAATATAATAGTGAAGCCCGATACCTTTTTTTGAATGATAAAAACAATATGACATGAAATGAAATTTATCATGTACCTATATTAAGGCCCCACATCAATTGGTGTTGTGATCACCTCGTACTAAGAAGTAAAATTAATTACTATCAAATATTATAAAAAAAGTTTTTAATTCAATTCTCATTTATTAATTAGATTAAATTCTTCATTGATTGGTAGGTTAGTCCATGATAACATGTATACCTCAAAAGAACATGAATTTACTACACTCAATTTGTGGCAAGCACACAAACTTAGAAAATACAACTTTCCTTATGTCTATAGGGTGTCTCTACAATGCAAACTTTGGCTCCCTATTAACAAACTATTGATAGGCAGGACTAATCAATGTAATTGGCCTTCCTACTAACATGGTTACTCAATTAGTTCTTAATTCACACGTTTATCTTACTATTGGTTGTAGAAAAGGGTCCTTCCTAAAATATACTACTACAAAATGTCAACATAATATTTTATATTACCTGACACCATCTAAGTTGTAAAGTATCCTCTCCATTGGAACTCATACATATTGCCTAGATCCACCATTGAATTTGTTTACTTTTCACATCTGACATTTTAAATTCCCTACCATTAAGCGATTTACAAAGAAACATTATGAATGTATTTTTATTTTATTTCTAGCTTTTGATATTAGAAAAATACACAATGTCAGACAGAGAAAGAAAGTGCATCACAATTGAATGGCAAAAAGGATTTTGTATCCCATACAACCAGAAGTTGGAAATGGTATTTATCCATGATGCTGCGTCCAAAAATGGTTGCGATCTTTCTTTGTCTGTTAGGTGGGTATTTATGAAAGCAATGTTGCTCTTGGTGAAATTTATAAGTTGATTGGAAGAAAATTGATAGAAGTCCATTATTTTTTTCAAGTTTTTAGCCTCTACCATTGAAGGAACACCTAACAATAGAGTATGATCCACAAAATGGTTGACAGTAGTTGCAAGACCCTTAGAAGTAATAGTAATACCCAAAATTATGCTGGATCTTTGAGGAAAAACTATATGTGATAACAATGTTTTTCCACAAGGATTTGGAAGAAGAAATATATATGCAACAACAAAAAGGATTTGAGATCAAAGGTAAGGAGAAATTAGTGTGTAGATTGAATTTTTTTTTGTATGGCTGGAAACAAGCACCTCGACAATGGTATTTAAAATTTGACAGTTTTATGGTTGAACATGGCTACAACATGTGTCATTCAGATCATTGTGTTTAATTAAAGAGGTTAGATAATGGTAGCTAGATTATCCTATGTTTATATGTTGATGACATGCTTGTTTTGGGGTCTAACATGGATCATATTAATGAGTTAAAACAAACGTTAGAAAAGTCTTTTGCTATGAAGTATTTGGGGGCAACAAAACAAATCGTTGGTATGAGGATTTCTAGAGATATGAAAAACATAAAATTATCTTTGTCTCAAAGTGAGTATATTGAGAAGGTGTTCAAAAGATTTAACATGGAAAATGTTAAAGCTGTCAACACACCTTTGCCTAGTCATTTTAAATTGACTAAAGAGATGTGTCCGAAGACATAAGAGGAGGAAGAAAAAATGTCTAAGATTCCACATTCTTTATCCATTGGTAGTTTAATGTATGTCATGGTATGCACAAGGCCGGATATTGCACATGACGTTGGAGTTGTGAGCATATTTATGAGTAATCCTGGATTGGAGCATTATGATGTGGTTAAATGGATTCCCTGGTACTTGAGAGGAACATCCAATAAACATTTATGTTTTTGGGGATCTAATACTGTTCTACATGGTTATGTTGACTCAGATGTTATAGGTGATATCAACATTAGGTGAAGCACTACATGTTATGTATTTACTGTTGATGGGACAATAGTTAGTTAGATTTCAAGGCTTCAAAAGGTTGTTGCTTTATCAACCACAGAGGAGGAATATGTTGCTGAAACAGAAGCAAGCAAGGAGATGTTTTGGCTGTAATTTTTCTTAGAAGAATTATGAAATCAATAGGATGATAATTACTTATTTACTTGGGTCATTTCTAGCCATTTAAACATTTTATCTTTTTGGTAGTCGACCATTTCGGGGTTAATTATGAAATTTAAGAAAGGTAATCATATAAATATAAAGTTATGTCATCATAATAAAGGACCAAACACTAAGCATTAGTTATCACTACCTAAGGTTGCATCCAAAGGCTATTTAAGAGCATTTAAACATCCATTCTAGCATTCATTCAAGGGAAAGGTACTGCATTATTCTACATATTTCATAGGAGGATATTTTTTTCTATTCCATGAACACATCTATTACATTTATTTACATCTAGATACTTTTCTCGCTATCAAGTGTGACACGCACAAGATCCACCTAGGGTGAGATTCCGCATGCACGTACGCACGCACACACACACACACACACACACACACACACGCTCACACACGCGCGCACACGCGCACACACACACACACACACACACACCTAGAACTACATTGGGTCTGAAATGTAGTGCAAAACTCAGCCGTAAGATGAATTGTTTGAAAATTGAGGACAATATGACCCCTCATTTTTCATCTTTCTTTTTTAGGATTTGATTTCTCTTTGAGGGTTTTGTAGGTAATTATTTCATTGCATGTTTCTAGCGACCTCAGAAAACATATTGTGAAATACTATTGATCAAAGGAGGACTCAAATACAAAATAATAGAGGTCGTCCCCATGGGTGTTCTTACTTAATTGCTATAAGCCCATAATGCTAGAAAAAGCTTTAAATGCTAGTCATGTTTATTATCCTTGACTATTTTGAGGAGAATGGACTTCAACATTTTATTTATAGCATCATCCTTTCCATTGGCCTGAGGTTAATATAAAGAGGTTGTGTGATGTGATATTTTTGATTGTGAGCACAATTCACACACCTCTTCATTCTTGAAGGATGTATCATTATCCAAGATAATGACGGTTGGGACCCCATACTTGCAGATGATTTGATTCAAAATGAACTTTTCGATCACAGACCTAGGTGCAGTAGTTAGAGGCATGACCTCAACCCACTTCATAAAATATTTTTTGGCCATAATGATGTATTTGTGGCAATCTGTTGATGAGGGAGAAAACTTCCCTATCAAATCCAGACCCCAAGTAGAAAAGTGCCAAGGTGTAACTATGGGCTATAGAGCCTGAGAAGGGATGTGTATCTCATGTGGGAATTCTTGATACTTATGGCACCTGAACACATACTCCACAATGTCATGCTCTAAGGTGGGCCAGAAATAACCCATGTGATGAATTTTTTGAGCAATTTCATGTCCTCTAAAGTGACCACCATAGCATCTGCTATGGTCTTAGAAGAGGATTTTCTCAAATTCTTCTTTGTTGAAACATGTCAATAACATATCGTCGAAGGATCTGCGAAGATCGATTTTTCTAAAATCACATAGTTAGAGGCTATGATATGTAGCCATCTTCTTTGTTGTGAGGTCGCTCCCTCATGGTATGTACATTCCATAATATAATTAACAATATTTGAATACCATGGACATGACATAGTGGGAGGCTTTGTCTCTACATAGAACACATACTCACCAGGGAAATTTAGGTCTACTAGATCTCTAAAATCTATCTGGTTATCCGCCAACCAATCAGCAATAATTTTTCCCTTGGCAGACTTCTGGTTGATGAAGTTGAGTTCAAACTCACCCATCAATGTAATAATACGACTAACCTTTTTTAGATAAGGCACCCTCAACCAACAATGTTCACAGCTGGTCGGACTTGATGATCGCTCGCGTTGATTTTTTAAGCATATAATGCCTTCACATTTATGTTGTAAAAACTATAGGTAGGTATTCTTTCTCTGCCTAAATATAAGGTGTCTCGTAATCAAGCAAATTGTGACTAATGAATTAAATGACACGTTCATGGTTATCATCATCTTCCTATGTCAACATGAAAGCTAACCAGATATTGGTGGCTCGAGAGTAAAAAATCAGAGACTAGTATACTTTTGGAGGCATGAGTGTAGGTGGTGACATAAGGAAACATTTCATAGACTCAAATTCTTTGTGACACTCAGTTGTCCAGGTTTTACAACAATCCTTCTTTAGCAAGTTATTAATGGGATGGACAACGTAAGTTAGATTGGGAATGAACCTATGGATTGCTCTTAGTTTACCGAGAAAGGACTTGATGCCTGACTCGTCTGATGGTGGATTCATCTCTAGAACCACTCGAATCTTTGTTGGATCTACATTGATTCCTCAAGAAGAAATGATATATCCCAACAACTTCCCTCCTGTCACTCCGAATATGCACTTTTCCGGATTTAATTTTACACCGTATTCGATAAGACAAGGGAGGATACCATGAAGCACCTTGGGATGATTACAACACTTCTTGGCTTTGGCCAGTAGAACATCAATGTAATATTCCACAATATTACTAACAATATCATGGAGTATGTTTTTCATTGCTCATATGTAGGTTGCTCCAATGTTTTTAAGCCAAATGGCATGAGTACATAACAAAAGGTTCCCCAAGGACTTGTAAAGGTAGTCTTGGTTTGATCCTCCTTAGAGATCCTTATCTAATTGTAGCCCAAAAATCCATCTATGAGTGGCAATAACTCAAATCTAGTTGCTGCATCTACAATGACATCAATGGAAAATTATCTTTGGGACATGCCTTGTTTATGTCCTTGAAATCAATGCATATGCACATTTTCCCATTCTTTTTGAGAGTGAGGATTATGTTCGAAAGCCACATTGAGTAATCTACTTGCTTAATGAGCCTTACTTGTAGGATCTTCATGACCTCCTCTTTGACCTTCAAAGCCACTTTTGGCTTCATAGGTCTCAATTTTTGTTTTATGGGCCTAGTGTCAGACTTGGTTACTAGATTATGCACAACTACATCGGGAGTGATACGTGTCATCTCTTTGTAACTGAAAGTGAAGGGTTTTAAGTGTTCCTTAAGCACCTTCATATGTGCTTCCACCTCTTCTGGAGTCAAGGAAGAATCAATCTTATGGATTTTAGGATCGTCCTCCATCCCCATTTTTATATCTATGGTCCCCTCGATTAAAGAGGCATCACCCTCTTCAAAATCAGGTGGGGATGGAGGTAATTCCAATTCTTCTTCGTTTACTTCATAGATCTCAAGACCTTCTTGCTCGTATGATCTCCAAAGTAGGAGGAAGGGTGAGGTATAAGAGAAAATCCTCTCTTATGATGCGTGGGATGAAGATTATTGTATGCATTGAGGTATCCTAGGATCACCTCTTCATTCTCCATGTAATCTAAAGTGGCTGGCTCATTCTCAACCTCAACATATGCTAGGATTGCATTAGTCAGCATCCTTCAAACTAGATGTTCAGATTGGAACAAAACAATGAATTTGGTTTCCTTTAGGTCTCTGTGTGGAAAAAAGTGAGAAAAGGAAGTACCTATAAAGTCGGCTAAAAGGTTTTTCTCCCTTGGAATAGATTCGATTGAAATAAAATCAAAACCTTTGATAATTTCAAGTAAAGAGGTCTGGTAGAGCTGTAGTTGTTCTTCTCTAGTCTCATAAACCTCTGAGACTTGATTAGTGACAAGTTAAGAATCACCTAGAACCCTAATCTTGTTAACACCCATCCTCTTTGATACAATGAGACCAAGAAGAAGAGCTTCATATTCAAACCCATTATTTGTGCATGTTAAAAATTGAGCTTAAAGGAAAAGGTCATGACCTTCCCTTATGGGGAAGTGAGGATCACACTTGCCCCAACACAAAAATGACACTTTGCACCATCATAATTGAGCATCCAACGATAGAGGTTCGATCATTCTTGGCATCTGATTCCTTTACTTCTGAGACCTCAACCATTAAAATTACTTCAAATCCACTAGACGGGAGAGAAATAATTCTAAGAGCATGTCCCATGCCTATAAGTCGAACGGAAGAAAAAAGGTAGGTCATTTTCCAAAAAATCAATGATTTTAGCCATGGTCTTTGTTGACATTGTTTCAACCCCAGTGGCTTCATCTTCACTACTTGTCAACCCCTTTGATTGTTTTAAGGGATTCCAGCTCTACCCTAGGAATTAACTTAGATGCAAGTTTCAAATCCTCTGGTTTATTCAATTGATTGGATGGGAGTGAAAACATGGTATGAACCCTAAGTTTATTATTCAAGTTAGCTAGATGGATATCAAAAGGCTTTAGGTCACCCTGAGCAACGAAGAATTTCCCAAAATGTTGGAATCTAACTTCCTGAAAGAGTGTGAAAAGAATTTCCTTCATTCGATGGATCTAAGGTCGGCCAAGAATCATATTATTGTTGGTTTCCCAATTTATAATATAAAACTCAGTTAACACAATATTTGGCCCGAGGGTAACCAGAAGCACTATAGTTCCAATAGATGTTGGTTTGAGACTATCATATACTCTGAATGTGTTTCGGGTTGACGAAAAATTTGTTTCTTTGTAGCATAAATTTTTAAGGAATGAGAAGGGGACTATATTGACTATATCCCCATTGTCAATCATCATGCACTTAACATAGTTATTATAGATCTGAACTTGCAATTACAATGCAGAGTCACCTCTTTATGCCAGCTTAGTGTGAGTAGGCATCTTATTGATGTCAAAGACAAATCTAACATATCTCTCAGGTTTCCGAGAGAGATAGACATAAAAGTCTATATGATTGATCTGGGCCTCTAGAGGAGGGGCAACATGAATTAAATGACCAAGGCCTAACGGTTCCAATAAAGCAACTCAATGAGCGGGAGAGTTCTTCAACAAATCTAGAAAGTATATGCGAGAAAAGGTCATGGTCAAATAAGTGATTAAGTCAGAAGACCCTACTGGCCTTGGAGGTACTGGAGTGTCATCATATGTCATAGGGTAAATCGGAAGAGGCTACATAGAATAGTCACGAGTACATGTGGCTATGTTAACTTTAGGTACAATTTCTTGTTAGGAATTACTAGTAGGAACGAAGAGACATTTAATATGCAGATATTAATTTGCAGAATAAAGGAAATATGAAATTACACAAACAAAAACAGTGACATGGATTTAACGTGGTTCACCCTTTCTTGGGCTATGTCCACCAATAACAACAATCCTTTTTATTATTAATCCAACAAAAATTAAAATACAATAAACATGTTGTAACATGCAAACACAATACATAAATCTGCAGTTTCAGATCTGCAACAAAACTACCCTCCCTCTTCTCTTTCCTGGCGCTTCATTCTTCTTCTAATGCCACTTTAATCTCACATTTTTCAATGTTGCAATACACTTCTCTTATGTTTCTTTCTCTCTTTCTCTCTTCCTTATTTCTAGCATAACCATTAGCATGTATATATACATTCCCACACGCTTTTCTCTTCTAATCGAGTGTAACCATTTAATTTCTAAACAGGAGGAACTAAACAAATGGTTATGCAATGATTACACTAATATTATACCAACGTATGCTTAGGGAATATGCAGAAAAATAATTAATACATTAAAAATATAAATAAGACATTTGGTTTGAATTGTCTCCATAACCAACAATCTCCCACTTGGAGACTGATCAACACCAAATTAAATCCCACTGGATTCAACACCCTTAGACACTGTTGTTTTATTTTAATTATTTTAATTATGAATGCCAATAGAAGTTGAAGAGGAAATCATCTTCTCTCGAGTTACTGTCATCATAAACATATCTGATGGATTTTCATCTGTATCTTTTTCCTCTAGCTTTACCTGTCCATCATCCAATACTGACCGTATGAAGTGATATCTCAATTGTATGTGTTTTGTCTTCAAATGCAAGGCATAATTTTTAGCAAGATGAATGACACTTTGGATCCATTGGAGGCTACTGATCAGGCAATACATTCAAGGGATGATCAGACAAAGTAGTCATCTGTTTAGACTAAAGTGCCATCAGGGGTAATGAGGATGGAAGTGGTAGAGAGATGGTGGTTGCAACATGGATTTCACTTTCCTCTTTGTTGTTCCCTCAAAATTCCCCTCTTTTGAAAGTTTAAAAATTTGAAAATTTTGAGTTGGCATCCTTCAGTAATGTTTCAGGGAAGAGGAAATTTAAAAGATAGTGAAAATTCACATTTGTTGGAGTCTTTTTAGTGACTTGCGGGTCTGTCGGACATTTTTATCCCTCACGTCCCAAGTACTTGTGGGTCTTCTGTTCACCGATCGGCCGTTTTCCCTGCAAGTATTTGTCTATTGGCTTTATCAAATCTTTTCGACCCATTTGTACCAAGTTTCCCCGGACTTCCTTTTCCTCCATCGCCCTCGTCAACCGCATTGGATTCTTCACGTACTTGTGTCTCATCTGTCCCAAATGTGTTTGGGATTTATATTCATTTTTCCCCGCATCACCTACATTGACCGAATCACGTCTTCGCGTCCTTCACATCTCTGAGTCCCTGGACCTACCGTGCTCATTTGGCCTGCATTCCCTGCATCGCCTGCATCGGCCGAATCATGTCTTCGTGTCCTTAATGTCCCAAGGACCATATGGGCCATTTTTTCCCACTTTTCCCGTGTCTCATATTTTTGAGTCGATGCAAGGTGTATTTAATTCTCATTAATGACCTTCTCTCTCTCCTAAAACGACTATTTAAAGGGACTACTACCTATGCATTTGTTACATTGCTCGCCTACTTCTTCTTGCCCAAATCCTTGCAATTGAAGTCATTTGTTCATTTCCCTGTATCCCTTTACATTTTCATCATAGATTTGATCTTTGAAGGTCATTCCTCTATGCATTGTAAAAATGAAGATCAAGTTTCAAGGGTAGGAGCATATGTCACCTCTCGAGACCTCTGTACCTGATATTGGGGATAGTGACGTTCGACATTCAGATTTTGGAGATTTTTGGGGAAGACTAACCTACACCAACTCTGCTCCCATTTCCCAAATGATTATTGACAGTGGAACTGCGTACGCGGCTGGTTTTCCCATCTCTGTGTAGTGTGTTGACACCGTGCTTTCCTATGGAGCCCATTTTAACTCAGATACCAAGGAACTTACCAATGTGCATGGGGAACTAATTTCTAAATTGGATGATGCCACCATTATTGCTGTCATATGCATTCCAGAGACTGAAGACTCCATTGTTCTCACTTGTGCTCAAGCCCAGACCCTGTTTGACCAAGACTAAAAAATTCAAGGCACAAATAACAAAATCATGGTTAAAGAACCCTAAGAAAGGAGCATCCTGACTCTCCAAAACATTATTCAAGGTTGATTTCAATGAGGAGTTGTCTGATTTTATCATTTTTCTCACCCGTATCATGGGATTTCCCTCCACCAATGAATTTCATTTCTGGATGTGCCCCTTTATAAACATCATCTGCGAGGGCAATTAGAACATAAACTTGGCTGAATTTTTTTGTATGAATTTGACTGAGCAATAGTCAAGTATTCAACAAACTAAGAAGTTTTATATGACTTCTTATCTCATGTATACCCTAGCTACCTCTAGGGAGTGGTTCAGTTTCACCTACATGGAAGGAAAGAAGGATAAACCTATTTACACATACTGCCCTCAGTTTACCCTTGAAGCTAGTAATCACAATTTTAGAAGGGTCAATGATGCTTTCACCATTTATATTGTAAGAATCTTGGAAGGTGACACTGCAAGGAGATTTTCTGATGAAGCTATGACTCTGATAGATAAGTACGGGGATTTCTTCATCCAATTCAAAAGGTTCTCATACATTAGGTTGGCTGGCTATGAAAATACATCCCTCGAGCTTCCCATGTTTGGCATGATAAAATGGATTTGGTTGAAGTATGCAGACAACTTGATAAACTACATAGAACCTGCAGAGACAAAAAGATCACCGGTCTTCATTTCCCTATCTCCTTGGGAAATTATACATGTAAAATAACTCTGGATGCCCAAAACATATAAAGGGCTATTGCTCCTCTCATTGTCCATTTCTTCAGACCCAGGACTTGTTTCGATCTAAAGAAGTTTATTGATTGGAACCTCAGGATAATTTATCATCATAAGCCATACACTGAGGATAACTGGGTTGATTGTGCTGATGATTTTGAAGCCAGAAGGCGGCACTATGATAGACTCTATGTGTAACAAATTACAGATCTCAATCTCTACCAAGTTCCTGAAGGGCTTAAGGATGATTATGAGGACTTATAATCCTTTGAATATGAAAAATCAATCAAACATGCTCGTTTAAAAAACCTGGATTGGTACAAGAAAGAAAAAGGTGATTTGGTTGAGATTATTGCCCCTGTTCTTGTAAGAACTAAGGTTTGGTTCGACAAGAAAATTCGTGAGCTCAAGAAGAATCAGGGTAGATCTTCTTCTAGAGATACTTCCACACTAGGGAAGGAAGCACATACAACCAGTACTGAGGTACCTGAGTAGACCCCTCCTTCTTCAATAAAAGAACTTGAATCATCTACTCCTTCTTCCACTCAAGTGTATCAAAAGAAGATTAAAGAGGTTAAGAAAGAACCAATTGATGAAGAATATCTTTCAGATTGGTCATAATTGCCTTCAAGATCAGAGAACATTATTGTTCTTAGTGAAAGTGATGATGGTGAAGTGCCAGATCCTGTAGGAGCTCCTGAAATCACTGTTGAAGAAGGAAAAGAAGTGCCAAGTACTGAACCTCCTAGTATACCAGACTCCTCTACAAAGGAAGTTCCTGAGGCCTCAAGTACTTCTCTACTGGAGGCAATAGTAGTTAATACTTTTAGTGCCATGAGTTCACTTACTCTTGGGACTCTTGTTCCTTTCTCTTCTTCTTCTACCTTTGCCTGGGTACAACCCTTGATTGATAGCAAGAAGAGAAAATATTCTTCTTGTCTAATAGAGCCAAATTTTGATGATGTGGAAGCTTTGTTGTTTATAACCCCTCCCCATCTAACAAAGAAAGCCAAGACCACTTCAAGGTTAGTAACTGATGCTCATGGCCAGCAGTTCCTAGAGGTTGCAAAGCCCAAGGTTGATAAGGAAAAGTAGGATCTTTTGGTTAATGATTTAGAGATTTCAAGGGTCCCAATTGGAGAATCCACTCCTGAGAGTGAGGTTCATAACCTTCAAGAAACAGTAACAAGGTTATTGAACGAGTGGAGAAGGGCAAGAAGACCATAGAACAGTTGGAAGAACAAAACCAAGTTCTTTCCAACTTTATCAAGTCACTGTTGGCCAAAGATAAGGTTTTGGATCCTACCCTACTGGCTACTCTTCCACCCCCATGATTCTCATCCAAGATGAAGTTAAGAGCATCAAAGACATACATAAGTATTCTACTTATGGGAAGGTTGTTGAGGCCATGGTAGATGGCATGATTATAGCAGGCTTGAATTTCATTGAGGAAGCCTTCAAGACCAATGAGAAGGTGATTAATCTACAACAGAGACTCACTTCCTTAATCAAAGCTATGGATAAAGAGCTAAAGCTCTGGAGTAGTTGTATTATAGATCTTCGCCTAATGGGCCAAACTGATGAGAAGATCCTATTAGTCAATAATGTATTTGATGATGCCAAGAATAACTTGTCAAAGGCATGGATTTTCAGTGTCAAGTGGAAGATGAAGGTTCTGGAAGAGGCATTGGGAGGATTAAAGAACGTATGGTAGAAAAGAGAGTCTTTTAAAAATTGTGTTTCATTTGCCTTTAAAGATATCCACTGCCAACTTCAAGATGAAATTTCAGGCATTCCTTTCTCTCTTCAAGAAATCAAATCTCAATTCAGAACATTGATCAAGGACGACTTGTTCAGAGAGGAGTCAATTACCAAAGATAAGATAAAGGACATTTTCTCTCTTCAATTTGCCATTGCCAAGGCCAATAAAGAATACCTGGAGCATACCGAATTTGATAAAGATATGGAGAAGTGTCTAGGCATTTGGACTCGTGCCACTGCCAACACATCAATTCCAAGTGGCATGGAAATAGTAGAAGCATTGACAAAATTCAGATATCGGATCCTCAAATTGGTGGGCCCTCCTCAACCATAATCGGATGTCTCTTCTTCTAGCTCCTCTTTCTCTTCTTCTATTTTTTAGTGCTGAGATCCTTGTAATTAATTAAGGACATTGTATTATGCATTTCCTTAATTAATCTTATAGTTAAAAGAAATGGTTACCAAATGTAACCAATTTTTAAGCTATATAATGAGCTCTCCACGCCATTCTAAGGGGTTGGAACTGTGATCATTTTTGAAAGTGTAAAGAACTTAAAAGCTATCAATACAGAAGATTTTCCCTTCCTATTTCTTTCTGCGTTGTTTATTCCCTCTTATTTGTCTCAAGTGGTTGAATAATTAATCTATTTTAAGAATCTTTGTATTCTTGTGGATGTTATCTCTGAAACTTTATGTTTGTGAAATAACATCTGGTGGTTTTAATATGAATGATTCTGTTCTATAAAATTGTCCTTACTTAGGATTTATAAGGAACTATTTTACTATCTATACTTCCTGAAAAAGTGTTATTCTACCTTTTCCCTCCATGAATTATTCTATTCTTTTGTATTGATAATCTGTCTTGCAATTAAAACACATTCATGGTGTCAGAGTTCCTCATCAAAATTGGAAGTTGTACATTTGTAAATAGTTCTACCATTTTCTTTCAATAAGGGAACCTCTCCCATTAAAGAGGAGGTATTTTCTGTCCCTTAACTGTTGCTTTCATTAAAGTCCTAATTTGACAACTAACACTCTTGTAAGACATCAAATGGGCTAGAGGTGCTTACTGCCTTTGTGATTTTGGGAATGTATTTCCCTTTTTTCTTCGGGGAACATAGCTACTCCTTGGGTTTTGGGGATAGCTTAGAGGGACAAGCCCAGGCTCTATGGCCAATGATTTTACATATTGAGCAAGCGTGAGGTATGTATTCATACTCAATCGGTTGCACCCATGTTCCTAGGTCAGAATGGAGCTCAATAGAAGATGATAATGGAATACTAATGTCAGCATTGACATAAAACCTAGCATGAATGAATCTAGAACCAACTCTTGTTGTTTGATCTATAACAATGAGAGTTCCCATGGATAAAATAAAACCTTCAATGATTGTAGTATGCCAAAATTCCAAGGGGAGGTTAGGAAGACGAACCCATATCGACGCTTGAGTCATGGTTTTTGTTCGTGGATTGAATCTTGGAGTCCACCTTCAAAGATAGAAGCCTCTCCTAGCAAAAAACTAGCACCCTCCCAGCAACACCCTTGCAAAATCTTCTTTGTGGTTAAAGGTTAAGAAGATAAATCCATTGGGTAGCGCTGCAATTTCTAGGGGGCCATAGAGGGCCCATCTGATCTGAACCCATTCTGTTATTTCTTCCAATGGAGGTTTGGGCCCCATGAGTTTACCAATAAGTGACAATTCCCTCGATGCCTGAGTCACATCAATAATCATTGCAGGGATATGTAAGGACAAGGTCCCAACAACGATATTTGGTTGTAACTTCCCAGGCGGAGAGGGTTTCTTTTGATCAAGGTTATTGTTGTTATTTCATTAATATTTCTGGGAATTTCTTCCCTAATCTCAATGCACCCTCGAGGGATGATATTTGACGGCTGACCCCACATGTCAAACAAAAAATCTATGACATTAAGAGGTTTTAAACAACCAGTCCATCTTTGTTAAACATTTTTTCTTTATTTAATAATTTAAAAAATACATTGTTTTTTAAGTCGTATTTTCAAGTGTGGGTAAAGTTTCAGGGATTATATGTCTGATATAAACACATTTTCAACAAAATATGTTATTTAAATATATATGTAATGTTACACTTATATTTATATTGAATATGTTCATAGTGATAATGACTGTTATGCCAAATTCTTACACACCAAATAAGGACGGGATGAAAATTTTACAAAGTGTAAATTATAGTTAAAGTAGGAAAAAACATCCTGGTAGACCTCCTTTCTCCAACTCTATAAAACTTGAAGCTCAAATTAATATCGGTAAGGGCAGCTAGATACAAATATCTGAAATGCTCCACTGGCAATCTGAGGAAGAAAAAGAAACCCAATCTCCTTTGGAAGTAGATAATGCAGAAAAAAGAAAAAGAAAGAGGGAATTCCATTGAAAAACAATAACAAATCACCAATAATGCCAAGTACCCAAATCAACAATGGGCTAAAACATAATTAATGATTATTACATCTTGGAACTTGTGTGGGCTAAATGCCCCACATAAACAAAAGCTGTCAAACCTATGTATTGTAAAGGAAAACTCGATATCCTTCTTCTTCAGGAGACTAAAATGGTCTAGACTTCTCTTTCTCTAGTTTTCAAACAAGTTTGGAGAAATAGTAAATATGTAATTAAAAATGCTTTAGGGGCTTTAGGTGGACTTTCCATCATCTAGAATCCTAAATTTTTTTATGGTTTTCCTATTGATGATTACACCAACTAGAAAATTGTGGAATTATAGAATATTGATACCAACCAACAAGTCATTTTATGCCAATTTCTATGGCCAAAGAACCAGTGGTGGGAGAGAAATTTATTGGTTGTCCCTTAAAACAATAAAATCTTCATTCCTAGAAGATAAATGGATATTTAGAGGTGACGTTAATACTATCACATCACATATTGAAAAATCTGGGGGTTCTGGGCACATCTCCAACTCTTCTGTAAAATTTGCTAAATTCATTGAAGATTCTAACCTTGTTGAATCCCCCTTAAAAATTGTTAGTACACCTGGACAAATAAAATGCTTGGGAATTTTTTTTTGTTCAAAGACTGGAAAAGTTTATAATAAGTGAATATTGGATTCAGAATTAGGACCTCATTGAATCTAAAATCATTTGGGATGTTGGCTTAGATTATTGGCCCATCTGGCTCTCAATATCTCTTTCCTCTCCTCCTATCAAAATAACCTTTAAGTTTGAACTGATGTGGATAAGGGATCCTAATCTATTTGACAATATCAAAATTTGGTGGGAGATAAACATCAATAGGTATAAAATATTTCGATTGGCAGAAAAACTCAAGAAAGTTAAACAACACCTAAAATAGTGAAACAAGAAATCTTTTGGTAATATTTTTGAGCTAGGAAAGTTTCCCTACAAGACAAGATTCTTCAAATTGAAAAGGAAATTCAGGAAAAGGGTCTTTTAGTAAATCTAAAAGAAGAAGAGGGCCTTCTGGCTGATGATCTCAATCTTGTCCTTTTACAAGAGGAAATTTATTTGAAGAAACAATCTAAAAAAATGCCTTTGTGAAGGGGACAGAAATACTCGCTTCTTCCACAAGATTGCTATTATAAGAGGAAACTGCAATAGAATCTTTAGGATTATGCTTCCTTTTTGGGGAGATAAGTAATGACAATAATCTCATTGATAGGGAACCTGCAAGATACTTTAAAGACCTTCTCCTTGACTCTAGAGAAAACAAAGATAATGCTAGAAATCAAATCGTTAGTCAAATACATTCCTTGGTTTCTCACGATGATAATATGGAGCTCAATAAATCCATATCAGAAGAGGAAACTAAACTATTTTTTACTTCATGCCTGATAAAGCCTCTAGTCCTGATGGTTTTCCTGTTGAGTTCTACCAACACTTTGGGAGATTGTGCGGAAAGATGTTGTTAAAGTAGTCCAAGAATCTGGATTCACTAAAGACATTCTTAAGTTGTTTAATTCTACTCTCATTTATCTTATTCCCAAAAATGAGAATACGGAAACATTTGATTCATACCGGCCTATCTCTCTTTGTAATGTTACTTATAAGATTATTTCTAAGGTCATTGCCAATAGGATCAAAACCTTATTACCTAATATCATTTCCCCTGAGAAAGGGGGTTTTGTGGTTGGAAGATAATTTTTTGGATGGAATATTTATAGCTCATGAATTCATTCGTTCTATCAAACATCAATAGTCTAGGAATATGTTTATAAAAATTGATATGACCAAATCCTTTGATAGAGTCAATTATACTTTTGTCATGTAAGTTTAAATTTTTGTTGGGTTCAATCAAGATTGGAGAAAATGGATCTTTAGTTGCATTAGTACAGCCAGATTTTCTATCCTCATAAATTGTGAGCATGCAGGTTTTTTCATCTCCTCCAGAGGCCTTAGACAAGGTGACCCTCTTTCGCCTTTTTTGTTTATTATTATGTCTGAATCCCTTAACTGTTGATTGTCTTTCCTGAAGTCAATTAGGATGTTGAATGGTATTCTTATTGCTAATGATGCCCCCAAAGTTACTCACCTATAATTTATTGATGATAAGAGTCTTGCTGGGTAAACCACTATCAACGAGGAAAAGGCCTTTAAAAATGTTCTTGATATTTATGAAGAGGCCATTGATCAACAAGTTAATAATACAAAATCCAAAATTTTCTTTTTCAATAAAAATAGAGCATCTCAAACTATGATTTTTAGGATCCTTGATATCAATCTTGGCTCACTTCCTTGTTGTTATCTTGGAATTCCTCTTTTTCAAGGAAGAAATTCAATAGAAATGTGGAAAACAACCATTGACAAGATTCTAAAGAAACTCGATTGTCGGAAAGGTAAGTGGCTCTCCTTTGTTGGTAGAGTTAAATTGATTTCACCATGTGTTCAGGTTGTTCTTATTTACATGATGTTAGTTATTCCTATCCCATATAATGTGAGTAAATTAATTAAGTCCATTAAATCAAAGTTCCTTTAGGGTGGCACATTTGATGAAAAGAAAATTCCTCTTGTGAAATGGGAAAACAATTTTTTGCCTAAAGAGATGGGTAGATTGGGATTCAGGCTCAACAAAAATATGAATTTTGCCTTCTGGTGCCAAACTATCCTAGAGGCTTTATTCTAAACCTCATACCCTTTGGAGCAATATTATTAGGAAAAACTATTTGGATAACATGCACCCTGAAAGGATTTTCACTGTCCAGATCCATCTTGCTTGGTCTCAAATTTTGAATCTTATGATCAAATCTCTGGTCATTCTCAAGCCTATTTTTAGATGGTCCATGGGTAGAGGAACAAAATTCAAATTCTGGAATGATATTTGGATTCTTAGTTCCCCTTTGAACTCCCACAACTTAATCAATCTTCAGGCTTGGTGTGAAGATAGATATGGTTCAATGGTTAACCATTATATCAATCAAGAGTATAATGGTTAGATTGAGATGCAAGTTCCTCATAACTTGAATTAGGAGAATATGCTTTTAATGAAATCTCTTCAACCTTTTCATTTCTCTAGATACAATGATCAACAAATATGGACAGGATCCAATTCTTGAAAATACAATGTCAAATATGGATACAACTTCATCTCTTCATAAGGCGGGGAGATCTCATCATTTCCTCCCTAGAAAATTTGGTTCAAACATGGTTTACCCAAAGCTAATGCTTTTCTTTAAACTACTTTTTCAGAAAAAATTATCACCCAATCCAATGTTTACAAACAAGGCTTCTATGGTCTCTCATAATGTCCCTTATGTCTTAAAGATGAAGAAAACACCAATCATTTACTCACCCATTGTGAGTATGATAACATAATTTGGAACTCCTTGCTTAATTTGCTTAATTTTTCTATATCTCTTCCTACATATATCAATATTCTTATCAAAAGATGGGAATTCAAACTTCACTCAGTGCCTCTTATTCAAATTTGGAATTCTATTCTTGCCATTGTGTGCTTGAATATCTTGTTTGAAAGAAACAAGAGAATTTTCAAAAGCGAATCTAGGAACTTTGATTTTACCCTCTCGCAAGTCTTGAGATCTATCAAGGAATTGATCATGACTTGGCATCCATATGATGGAAAGATATTTTATAAAGAAAGAAATACTTACAATAACTGGAAAGGTATTCTCTTGGGGATCCTTGATAAAGGGTTTGGGAAGAAAATTAAATCTAAATTTAAGAGAAAATGGACCACAATGCCTCACAACTTCAAAAAATTAAACTTTGATAGAAATTTTATAGGTAATATGAGTAGAGCTGGAAATTTTGGTATCTTCCAAAACTCATTGGGACAACCTCTTCTGGGCTTCACATAAGCTTTAGGCAGCTGCTCCAACAACTTCACTGAAGCTAAAGATCTTTGGTGTGGCCTCAAAATTGCCATTGACAAGGGCTGGATCAACCTCATTGTGGAAGGTGACTCAAAAAATTTCATTAATGCAAAAAAAAGGAAAAATGGATCATTGGAATTTTCTTCAAATAGTGGAGGAATGTATTTTCTATGTTAAATAGCAAGTGCATCAATCATATTTCTAGAAACAATAACAAGGCCACAGATAAACATGCTAATTTAGAGGTTGATAGCATGATAATGAAAGGCTTGTCATTCTCTATCCTAAATATTTAATTACTAAGTTGGGTGATTTATTACAAATTAGGGGGATTATTACATCTGTACATGTGGTAGATGTGATGCATGCCCACCTATCCCAACAATAATTATTTTGATATCCTCATTTTTCTTCTCGCACATATTATTTATGGCCATATCCGTTTGTCGCGTGTTGAAAGATTTTCCTTTCTTGCATATTTGGGTATTAATACCCTCCTCCAGTAAGATTTTGGATCAAATGCTTCACAGTTTAGTTAAGAGTATGGATGAGTGGAAACTTATTGTTGAGAAACAAATGAGGACTAGAGTTGGGAAGGGAAAGGCCATTGCGAGTAACTTAGTGAAAGAGATGCAACACTCCCTAGTGCATACCTACTCCATTGATGACATACACTATTCCTTCCTCGGTTTAGTCAATGATCTTAAAATTCAAAAGCTTATCAATGCCGACAGTATTCTAGACAAGGTTACTAGAATAACAACAAAAGAAGCCATGGAATACTAGAAAAAAGACTTGATTGACAGTGTTAAGGATCCAAAGTTGCTTTTGTGGATGGCATTGATTTTCTCAGGGCGCAATTATCCATCAGGGTTGGGGAAACAACTGCAATTGACGAAGTGGTCAAAGTCATGAATGATCCAAGCCATTTTAATGCTAGAGTCTATGCTTTGAAGGTTGCCCAAATTATTAGAGTGCAGACAATGTTACTTGAAGCTAACAACTCATTCATTATACATGAAGATTTGGAGCAACTCGACTTTGACATTAGCCTCCGTCTGTACCAAATCTGATAGTTGAAAAAATTCACGAGCATGGAAATCTTGTTACAGGGAAAGAAATTAAATTATATTTGCTCTATTTTAATCATACCCACTGAAAAGTTTTGTCTCCATGGACTCTCTGGTTGCATTAGTGGTTGAGGAGGAGGTGAGGAATTCTGATATGCCCACTATGATGGTGACTAGCTCCTCGGATGAGGAGGAAAAAATAAGTGTAAGCTTTAATAGCTATATGTATATAGTTTTAGTATAAATCCTACTGGATTATCCATCTTCTAATGGTTTTTGCAATCTGTTTACAGCCTTAATTTTTTGGTTTTTGTATATTATAATATAATAGTGAAGCTTGATGCCTTTTTTTGAATGATAAAAACAATGTGACGTGAAATTTATCATGTACCTATGTTAGGGCCCCGCATCAATTGGTGTTGTGATCAGCTCGTACTAAGAAGTAAAATTAATTACTATCAAATATTATAAAAAAGTTTTTAATTCAATTCTCATTTATTAATTAGATTAAATTATTCATTGATTGGTAGATTAGTCCATGATAACATGTATACCTCAATAGACCATGAATTTACTACACTCAATTTGTGGCAAGCACACAAACTTAGAAAATACAACTTTCCTTATATTTATAGGGTGTCTCTACAATGCAAACTTTGGTTCCCTATTAACAAACTATTGATAGGCAGGACTAATCAATGTAATTGGCCTTCCTACTAACATGGTTACTCAATTAGTTCTTAATTCACATGTTTATCTTACTATTGGTTGTAGAAAAGGGTCGTTCGTAAAATATACTACTACAATATGTCAAAATAAGATTTTATATTACCTAACACCATCTAAGTTGTAAAGTATCCTCTCCATTGGAACTCATACATATTGCCTAGATCCACCATTGAATTTGTGTAATTACCACATCTGAAATTTTAAATTCCCTACCATTGAGTGCTTCATAAAGAAATATTACGAATGTATTTTTAATTATTTCTAGCTTTTGATATTAGAAAAATACACAATTTCAGAAAGAGAAAGAAAGTGCATCACAATCGAATGATAGAAAGGCTTTTGCATCCCATGTAACCAAAATTAGGAAAGGGTATTTAAGCATGATGCATATTTAAGAAGACATGGTGTTGAAAGATAATAAGAAGAACACCAATAAAGATAGAGAAAAGAAAGGGAAATTTGAGCCTAACAAGTTGGGACCATACATTTTGGTTGCCATGTTCTGTTCATGTGCATATAAATTGGCCTATTCAGATGGCTAATAGATTTGAGAACCCATGAACCAATGCATCTTAAGCACTTTTATGCTTAAGTATGGGGTCTCTGTAGAATACCAATAAAAGTAAAACAAAAAATTATATATTAAAAAAGATAAAGATAAATAAACAAGTACGTCCAATAGTGAAAACCATGCAATATTAGCACTTTGGACAAGTCCTTTGGTGAAAACCAGCTTTCGGCGCTAAGGGAGGGTCCATTATTCACCAACATTCTAGGTTTAAGGAGTATGAGAACTTTTCCCCAAGTTAATCTTTACCTTTGTCTGAGCCCCTTGTGAGCCTATCCTTCTTTTCCATGATCCGACTAGTCTAACCTTTTAAGTGTGGAAAAGTAAACATTGAATGAACCCACCTCGCACTGGGCGTAGCTTTGCATCGTCACTTGTGGCATATACCACATGGCATTTTTCCCTTGTACATCCCATCTAACACTGGGGGCATCCACATTTCTTTTCATCCTTGCGCGTTTGCTTTGAAAAACTGTTGAGAAAACATAAAAAACATTCATATAACTTTTGAGAATCCCAAAAACATAAAGATATGGTCCTTGGAAAAACCAAAACATTCAGATACGTTTCGTAGAAAAATCCAAAACAATAGAAAATTGTCTTAGAGATAAAACCAGAAAATGAAAAATGCCCCAAAACTGTCCCACAAAACAAAGTAATAATTTGCTTACTTTTAGTTGGTTGTTTGTATGGTTTTTAGTTACATTAGTGTTTCATATTATATACAGTAGATTAAATTCACTTTCATACTTAGATTGAATGTTACTTTCATCTGTAGTTTAGGCATTAAATTTACTTTACGTTACGTACTTGTAAATAAATGTACTGCTTTGATTAGATTTGTTTAAAAATCATGCTTGTTAATTTTTACTTGTACATTGTGTTATCATTTCATCATCATATCACACATATCCATCACATCCTTACATCATATATATATAAAATGCTAATTCCATATCACGCATGTAAACTAAAATTTAATCATCAATTACCGTATCACCAATGGGGCAAGAGGGGTTGTGTATGATCACAAATCTATCCCCCCCGTACTAATATAAAAAATATATGCATGTTTTACTCAAAATATCTAATTAACGTACACTATGATATCAGCAAAGGATATCTCATAATCTAATAGGTGATACAAACATAATGAAACATATTAAGCATGATATCTCATACAACATGTGATATGTCAAAAATTCATCTATCATCATATATATCATCAAAAATATAAGTGTCCACATATATATGATATAACAAGTCATCATGGGCATCTTTACAAAAAAATTGCCTTCATCACAAGGCATGATAAAAAACAATATACATACATCCAAATAAAAGTATGCCTTCATCACGAGGCGGTACACTAAAAATAAATTAATACATCTAGCATGTAAATAATAAATTCAACCATGAATCTCACCCACACCAGGGCTGCCCAGTCTAAGAAGAATACTAGGTGGGGGCATCCGAGGGGCATCCGAGTAGAAGGAGTTGCATCACGCTGAACTGCATCAGGCTGAAATAACCTAGGCTAGACTGACCCATGTTGCTCTGAGGCCACCTATCCTAAAGGACCCTTTATGGATTGTAGTTATCGGGATGGTCTATGGGATCTAGATCGGGAACTACTATCTACTATGTGACTATACTCAGAAAGTCTCTGATCGGCTGAAAAAACTGCATAGTACCACATCCTATAGTATGTGGCTTCACCTACTATAGTAGCAATGTGACCAATAATTAGCTACATCCCCGAGGATTTATCTTCATGTTGCAGTGTATCACACTCTTCCCTAATGTTGGCTAGTTCTATCTGCAACTGTGGCCACTCTTCCACAATCTAATCTCGCTCTACCTGTAGCTGTAGGATATCTACTATCACTCGATCACATTATGTCTGTAACTGAGACCGCTCTGTCTACAGCTGATCTCGCTCTACATGTAGCCAATCTTGCTCTATTATAGCCTCATCTCTCTCTCTCTTCCTAGGACTATAAGCTATCGACCATCACTCGATCTCATTCTGAAAAGCCCTGATCTCATTCAGTCCTGGCCTGGTATAGCTCTGTCATAGTCTGGTCCCCATCGGCAAGGGCCCACTCCCTCTCAGCAATAACTTGATCCCTCTCAACTACTATCTGAAGTTGCTACTGCAAGGCAATAATCTATGTATTTGGTATAACCTGGGTATCTTGTATATCCTGCATATCTACTATATCAGGCTTAACCTGTGCATCATGTGTATGCTAAATATCTATAAAATCATCCTCCATATCCTCATCATGTAAGTCCCCTCCTCCACCCCATGGTGGATTGTGTCGTGGACTCGTGCGAGGGTGGGGGTGATAAAGGTCCCTGCACTAGTAGGGCCCAATTTCCTCTGACCACGATAAGCTATCAAATGTAAGTTAGAATATAAGTGAGCCAGTATACACTGACCACAGTAGTAGAATCTTCCCTGAAGCAGGTCGTGGATCACTCTAATGAGACCCAGGGAGAATCGATCACCAGTATTATCAAGAAGTAACACGTTGCTGACAGGAGCTAATAGGTATGTAGGGACCCGTCCTATCCGTGTTTCAACCATACATCTCCTAACCGCAGTTGTCAGGCCTCGGTGAGGAATGTTAGTTAATCCAAATATCATGGCTATGTAATTCTCAACTTGATGTGGGTGACCATTGTAGGTAATCAAACAACCATGGAAGGGAACTTGCAAGATCTGCCACACATCCTCTAGTGTCACACTAATCTCACTTGTTGGAAGTCAGAAGGTTTGACTCTCACGATGCCATCTCTCAGCTAAGGCTATGAGTAAACTATGATTGAAAGAGATATGGGGCATGTGAGCTATGTAAGATAAGCATGTCACCTCCAAGGTAATCTCTAGGAAGACTCGGTCGGAAAGTCCAAACGTCACCTCAAAAGTTTGAAGTTGTGGATGCTGCTTCTGCATCCCTAGTGCATCCAAATACAGCTGTAGAGCCAGATAGGTAAATTATTGTAGTCTATTTTTCTATTCTACCATGTAATTTCTTCTAAAAAGGTCTAAATTTAGTGTGTTATTCTTCTATTTTCATCGTTAAAATTCTCTATGGTTCATATTTTTATTCTATAGGGAGGTTTGCTGAACAAAAACCTAAGTTTTTGGCTTAAAAAGAAGTTGTAAGAGTGTCTTTCATGCGTAAACACCCCTTCCCTGTGCGTGCACTAGCGCCAAGCTCTTAGCATGTGTGCTTGCGAGCTCTCGCACAATAAATAATAATAGAGTGGCACAACATAAGCGCCCAAGCGCCCATGCTAGTTCACTACTTAAAAAATTCAACAAAATGGCTCATCACAGGTGCCTAGGTGCCCATGTTGGCCAATTAAAGTACAAAAATAATCAAACTGGCTTAGCACATGCACCTAGGCGCACATGTTGGCCAGCTACATGCAAAAACAGGTCAAAGTGGCTTAACACAGGTGCCTAGGCGCCCATGCTTTTTAGCTACATGTAAAAAAGGTCAAAGTGGCTCAGCACAGATGCCCAGGCGCTTATGTTGGCCAACCAAAATTCCAAAAATGTTAAAGTGGCTAAGAATAGGCACCTAGGCACCCATGCTGGCCAACCAAAGTGCCAAAAATATCAAAGTGGTTCAACACAGGCACCCATGCTGGCCAACCAAAATGCCAAAAATTCCAAAGTGGCTCAACATAGGTGCCCAGGTGCCCATGCTAGCCAGCCAAATGCTAAAAATAGCTAAAGGGGATCAACACGAGCTCCGGGGCACCCATGCTGGCCAACAAAATTAAAAAAACTATCAAACTTGCTTAGCACAAGAAACCATGCACCCATTCAGGCCAACAAAATCTAAATACAAATGTCAAAGGGGCTCAACATAGGCTCCAGAGCGCCCATGCTAGCCAAGTAAAGTAAAAAACCAAAAAAATGGCTCAGCACAATCGCCTGGGTGCCCAGGCTGGCCAACGAAGTCAAAAAACAAAAAATATAGCTCAGCATAGGTGCCCATGCTGGCACAAAAATTTCATAAAAGACAAATAAGCTGCTCAACATAGGTGCCTAAGTGCCCACGCTAGTAAGGAAAACATTTTTTTTTGAAAAAACACATAACATAGGTGCCCCCCGAGTTTTTCCCTAAATTTTACCTAAAAAATACATATTTTCCATTAAAAATTTTAAAAATTGAACTACTAGGGTAAAAGAGAGAATTGGGTACCAGTGGTCCATCTACTCGAAGTCTCAAGTAGTCCCTCATGAGGTCTGTGTGATGCCTTCAATTCAGTACTCTCGTCATTTCCTCCTGTAGTTCAAAGCTCAATTCAATAGTCAAATGATAAGCAAGTGTGGTAAAATGAATCACCGCGGTGGATTATATACTCATTTTTACCTCCCACGGTGTGTTTCTCGCTCCCAAAATGCCTCGAAACCACTGTGTATCTTCTAAAATTCCTCTAACACTAGCCTTGATGATTAGTTTTACAAAAATAATTCTCTTCGACACATTTTTACTACGTTGGGGCATATTTTTACTTCTGAATGATCTTTTCTACTAGTCGGGGCATTTTTTGCCTTGCGCTCACTTTTAGCATTGCCTCGTGACTTTGTTATTTCTTCTATAAAAATAATTTTTTTTTTTAAAAGTATTAAAATCCAAAAAATTGTAAAAATTAAATTTTTTGACAAAAATGGTAAACAACATATATACAGCTGAAACTTGTGTCAATTACATCATCCTCGCATGTTGAAATGTATCTTACAAAAGAGTATTTCTATGATTTTTGTTTTTTCTAGTCTCAAATGACTTCGGATCATCGTAATCTACCCTCATTATCCTCAACATCAAAATTGGTCCTCCAAAACCATATTTCTGATGTTCTTGCTTGTTCTTGTCTCAAACGACACACAAATCATTGTGATCTACCTCTATTAAGAAAGTTGGGTCTTCTTATTATGTCTCTACTCTCGTGCAATAGTGAGTTTCCATGTCCTGTGTCATAATCCATGAATGCTTTCCATAGGACTACTTGTGTCCTCCATTTTTCACTCGCATGTGTTATTGTTTGGGGAATCGTTTGTAACCCTTTTCATTACAACATGAACATTTGGGAACTGCAACTTGATAACAAAATCATTAGTACAACTGTCTTGAATGATTGTTTGTTTGAGTATATTTGATTGTCCTTGTTTCTCTATTAGGTTAGCTGGTTTAGTTTCTCATATTGCATTACATTGTGTATGTTGTATTGAGTTAAACATCATTTTACTTACTCGTATTGCATTGCATTGCATTGTGTATGTTGCATTGAGTTAAGAATTGTTTTACTTTCTTGTATTGCATTGTATTGTGTATGTTGCATGTAGTTACGTAGAAATGGATTTTTTTTAGTAATTTAGCTTTTCATGTTATCTTACAATTTTGTTCATTTCAGTAAAGAATGATGATGTAGACCTAGGAGTAAAATGATATAAACTGGTTGCTTATGGAAAGGCTGGATGCAAAGGTTGGACTTGTCATACATTTCTCCATTAATCATTTCTTCTCCATTATCATTTATTATCATTACTAATTTTTCTCTTAAAAAACTAACCCAGGGCATTAAACAACCATGTTCTGACCTATTTTCTTCTATCCATTTCAAACAATATTTTCGATCATTGATTGACTTCTTTTATCACCCCATTGACAATCGAGGGGGAATCCTTCATCCTGCGAATTTTTCTTCAAAAATTTACCTATTTTATGCTTTTCTACTATGTTTGAAGTGAAGACACTAACTTCACCTCAAATAGGGGCAAATGTAGACAACTAAATTTTTATTTTACAATCTTATTTCCAAAATGCACACAAATCACTCTTATTCTTCCCAATTCAGTTATAATTAGTGCTCTTTACTTATTAACTAATGTTTCTTTCCACTTTGGTTGATTACAAAGAACTTTGTTGATCACCAAACCTCTTTCACATTCAATATGCCACTTTACGATGAATTGTAAGCACAAATCCTCTTCAAAAAGACAATTAGTGACTATAGGGTAATAAAGCCTATTTTGCCCTTGATTTGATCAATATGCCCTAATATTGGCTTAAAACCCTCTTACAACCACTCAAAATCACCCCATTCACCTCCATAATGTCTCAACAAGCTTGAAAAGCTTATCCTAGCCACCTAGTTGACCCTAAGTGGTCGATTAAGGCTCCACAACTCTTAATCACTTGGTAATTCACTACTTTTGATTAAAAAGGCCTAATCATGATTAAAAATTCTAACCTAATTTGGGCTTTTAGTCCCACACGCACCAAAATACAAGTTTCTCCCAAAATGAAAACTATAAAAAGGGTGCACCTCATTCCTTTATACTTTACACCATGCTTTGATCTGCATCTCATAAAATACATATGATTTATAGCCAAGCTCAATCCTTGCTTAAAGCCTTCAATGTGGTTAGTAGATGGATATCCAAAATGACCAAGTAGTCATTGGGAGAGGCCATTTCACCTTGTTTGGAGTAGCAACCATAATCATTTGATTTCCCTCTTATGTCTATTTAGGCCCATGTTAGGTAATTCAAACATATTAGCAGGCATGTTTAGTTAGATTTTGTATTGTTTTTATACTAGTTAAACATTCTTTTAATCTTCTATTTTAATGTTACATTCATATACTTAGAACCTTGGCTAGATGGATGGTAATGGTGTTAACTTTCCTTGTTTAATCATGTAATTTTATTTGTATAGTTTAGGGTGCTTTCACCATGCAAATGTGTACATATCATGGAGGCCTAGCTTCTCTTGAGAATTCTAAGATCTTAAATCACTAACAATATCACACTATTGTTTCATATCATGATCTCACTTCATCAATATCTTCAACACACGTGTACATGTTGCAAAGTCATAACTCTAAAAAATTACCCAGTCTTGCATAGATCTATAGTGTCAACATTGGACCAAACAATTGTAAAATAATACCACATAAAGATGATGGACTGATGATTGGAAATTTAACCATAATTAAAAGTGTTTTAGAAATGTACAACCCTAATAAAATTAGAATCTAAAAAGGATGTATATTTATATTACTAAATTATTAATTGAAGTACAAATCTAAATAACAATTAATAGAAAGATGTTTCATTAATTTGGGCACATGCTAAATATAGTAAAATCATAAGAAGATGGTGCATTTAGATTTATTTTTACTTCAATGAAAAACCTAGACTTGAAACTAAGATAAACAACCAAGATAATGATATAGTTGGTTTGCCTCTAAAATGGATGTTTGTGTGTTCTAAGATAAAATTTGTAGGTAGGGACACAAACATTAGTTGATCTTGTCATATTTACATGAACTTTTCATATTATAAAATATTTATTTGAGACTATTTGATTAAACTAAAATGTAATATATCCTAGCCTAATATAATGCAATTTTGCGGTAAATAAAATAGTAATGAAATAACTGAAATAAACCAAAGAAAACTAAGAAATGAAATTAATTAATACTAATGTGCAAAGAGAGTTGGAAGAGCCTTAGCTGATTTGGAGATGTCGTGGGACTATGTGTCACAGTGGAGATTGGATGAACAGGAATGGGAGAACTGTCACATATGAAGCTCTTAGAAAATGTAGATTTCAGTGATTTGGTATGGATTGGGGTAGCCTGGAAAAAGGGATTGGGGTTACCTAGTCTGAACTCTGGGTGACTTGGTTTGTGCAAGAGGCCTAGAATCTAACTTTACAGGGTTGTCAGATGATGCTGAAGCCCTTGCTTCTTAGTTGTCATGAGTATGTCGCACCTAGTTTGCTAATGTTTTTGTAAACCTGCAATGAAGAATCACCTGCAAAACCCCAAGACAAAGCATAAAAAACCCTAAAAAATAAATATGCATATGAATGGTGTCAGTCTATCCCTCAGATGTCAACACTAGTGGATCTTATCATTGAGTGTTGCACTACATCTAAGACCCAATGTAGCTCATATGTGTGTGTGTGCGCGCACATGGAATTAATGCCCTAGGTTGATCTTATGCGATGTCAAACTTGAAGTAGTGAGACAATTAGCTACATGTAGAATATAAATAATGTGTGCATGGAATAGAATAAACTCCCCTCCTATGAAGAGTGATGCAGAATAACCATAGCCTTTGTCCCTTATGATAAAGCTAGATGGATGAAAATGGAGCTATAAGATGCCTTGATGGATACAACCTTAGGTGTTGATAGCTAGGGCTTAGTGCTTGGTCCCTTATTATGATCACATAACTTTATATTTATATGATTCTTTCACTTGAATTTCATAATTAACCATGAAAAGGATGACTGCCAAAAATATAAGATGCTTAAACAGTTAGTAAAGGACCCAAAAAGTGAGAGTAAAGTGTAAAGAGGATATGGGTGCATATAGAGGGGACGAGGGTCACCTGACGCCGGTGTCTTAGACTGGGCACTCTAGTCCATAAAAGGTAAATCTTGAAGTATGAAAAGACAGACTAGGTTGCCAATAAAGGTGCAAGACCGAAAGTAGAAATAGAAAGCAAAGAAAAGATGGCCAAAGACATAGGTTATTCAATACTATTCTTGCTTATGAACCATATGAATAGCAGTATGTGATCAAAGACTAGATAATTACCGAAATGTGCATGATTTTGTGTCTACATTTACCCCCACTTTATGTTGGTGATAAGAATGCTTGGTCAGCATAAAGTAGATAGATATGCATACTTGATATCCATGTAGAGTGACATAGAAAGCGTGCTCGAGGGACCAAACAAAGCGTGGAGTGATAAAAAGATGGACCATGTAGACTAAAGATGACAAAAGTGTACAAAGGTGATGAGAGCTAACCTAAGGTGAAAGTGTGTGTGTAGATGCCGATGTATGTGATGTACCTGCATGTTAGTGTAGATGTGTGTGATGTTGACTGTTTTCTTCCCATATGGATGTACCTGATAAAAGAGAGAGATACGATCAAGTTGTCAAATACACATTTATATGTGTAAAAATGTGTGTAAAGATGCATGTATGTACATGTAAAAATCATGTAATGAAAGTATGAAAATGAAAAAGGAACATGTGCTCCTGATCCGTGATGAGAAAAAGGGTGTAGAAAAGATCTTGTCAATGAAGTGCAAGTTTTTTTGGCGGTCTCATGCCACTGGTGAAAGAAGTGTAGGGAGGAAAGTCTGATTTATCCTCCAACCAGTAACCGCTTCTTGAAACTGTAGAGATCTCTGTACTATCTAGTTTTTTGGGAAATCCAATGCCACGACTGAAGTAGTGTAGAGAGGAAGGTCTAGTTTATCCTCTAACCTATAACTGCTCCTTGAAATGCTAAGACAATTCTACAATGTAAAATCTGATGTGTATGGAGTTCTATAGATTATGCTAAACCCACTCATTGTGTAATTACCCCATGGTTATAGGAACTCCAGGAAAGACACTGTTGTACTAAGGACCCAAGTCTGATTCTAATCCCTGAACTATGACATTTTGTATCGGAACTGTGTTGTGATGTGTAATACGTGTAGACCTTTGTATGGGTTACTTATTCACCCAAATGATGCCCCCCTATTTGGGGGTGCATGTGACATCACGGTAGGAGGATGTGGCCAAAAAGAGGACCAACCACTAAAACGCTGCCCTACAGGGGGAGGGGATGTGCTTGGTAGAAACCAAGGGACATTCAAACAAGTGGTTAGGAGACAAGTGTGAGTACAAACAAAGACAAATATGTATTTAAAAGACACAAATGTAGTCTAAGAAGACAATGTGTAAGCTAGGATACATGTAAACATGCAACAAGAAAATTTAGAACATGAAAAGTGGGTTGCAAACATGGGACACCACTCATGATGTCGTCATAAACTCAAGGCCGTAGTGGCCACAAATAAACAAGTGTGCATACAAGAAAAAGGGAAATGCCTACAAACAAAGTCATACATTGAAAAACAAGTACAAATAATGTAACAGACAACCATGGTGGCAAATAACCCTGCAAAAAAAATTCTACACATGAATACCCCGTTAGCACGTTAGAAAGATACAAGTGTGTCAAAGTGTGTATAATATGATAAAGTAGTGTGTTGTGAAACAAAATGAAATAATAACACATGCAGTGTATGAAAGTGGATGCCCCAAGGAGCCGTTGTGGGACTAGTACTAGGTACCATGCCAAGAATCCATGTTGTATGTAATGGATCTGTAGAATCTACAATCACAACTAGAAAGCAAGTGAATGTGCATGTGTGTATGATAAAAATAATGACATACATAATATCTATCTAGCATGCGTAATAAAGTTAACATCTACAAGTAAATGTAAGCAAAAGTAAATGCAACCAAGATCTGCAGTATGTTGTGGATAGATGGAATAGAATGAAAAGTCAATGATAGGAGCAGTGTGCCCCCCAGTGAATGGAATTGTATGTAGTGAAGTTTATTTGTTTATGCCCCCTTAGTAGTCAAAAATGAACCGTAAACGAGAGTGCATCATCGGGAAATGGTTCTAACTATGTGTTTTTTGTAGCGTAATGTGATGAGTATGTAGTGATGGTGTGCCACATATAGATGAGGTGTGAAACTGTGCGATGATCTAGCCTAAAGTGTATATTACTACAAGCTAAGGGGGAAAAGTGATGATGTAGCCTATGGCATATATCACTATGTGACATTAGGAGAAGTGATGATGTATCCTATGGTGTATATCACTAAATGATGCTAGGGGTAGTGATGATGTACCCTATAACGTATATCACTAACCTAGGAATGCCACATGAGGAAAAAGATTGAATGGTTGAATGTGTGAGTGTGATAGGGTCCATTTGTGATGTATACCCTCAACAGTCCAGTATGGTCCATTTGTCATCGAGTATTGAGTGTAACACGTAAAAGTAGATGTGTAAAATGTGGAAGATGTGTAGTAGCCACGGTGATGAGAGGTCATCATGCAATGCTTAATGTGTAGTGTATGTGTTAGTGCGAAGTCACATAACCCCCAAATGAGTTCTATAGATATGCTTTTCTAAGGCAGAGTCATTTGATGTGATCTGTATAACATTTAAATTTTCCCAAGGTGTGGTACCTTGCAAATGGAAAAGATCTCCAGATTAAAGGCTGGTGCTGATTCCTCTATTTAGGTGCATACATGGTGCACCGAAGGAATGATGAACATTAGTTTTGTTGATAAACACAAACCAACAAAATACATACAATAATCAAGCACAGATAACTAGATTTATAATGAAAGACCAGATGCAAGGAGAAGAGACAGAAATGATCTAGAATCAATCACAAACATGTTTTATTGCTCTGCAGATTGATACAATGCATTATAAAACAGCCAGGAGGCAAGAACATACTGTAATTTTAATGGAAGGCTTGAACTCCATGAATTCCTTTGCTAGATACTGACGGGACAAAAAGAAAGAAGCAGGAAGATAGATCCAAGCTCAACCACCACTATTTAATGTCTCCCATAAAATCTATTTGAAATATGTCTTGACTGCATCAAATCCTTATTCACCACCTCGAAGGAGGAAGAAGCATTGGAGTAGATCGAATCTGATCTGGTTGTTGAGGCAAGAAGATCCTACATTAAAAGCCTGAAGATGTTTCTCGATTTTTCACCTAAAAGGGCCTTTAAAACATGATTTTTTAATCTTTCCATGACGTAGAGGACGTCGAGACACTTCCAACGGTGTAAGATTTGTGATATTTTGAGCCCTAAGTCAAAAGATATGCCCCTTTGAAGTTTGTATCAGGTCCGTACAAATGGGCGGGAAAATAGTTTGA
Source organism: Taxus chinensis (assembly GCA_019776745.2). Lineage (NCBI taxonomy): Eukaryota > Viridiplantae > Streptophyta > Pinopsida > Cupressales > Taxaceae > Taxus > Taxus chinensis. The sequence continues at coordinate 167,909,664 of CM034152.1, forward strand.
AAAATGGATCTCCTTTTTAATACGGGGCATGTGGCAGCCATATTACGGAAAAATCGGGTTTGTGGGTCCTTGATTTATCTTGTTACCCCTTTTCCACAAAAAATGTAAAACTCAAAAAACTCCCGCGGCCCCGACAATCCGCTTGGAGACGTGGCACCCTTTGGTTGGTTGGGGAGATGCACTTCAATTTTTATCTTTGTGTCTTTTGACAAAAGGAAAATTTTCACCTTTTCCTACGACTCCTCGCTTTGACCTTGACTCAAGCTCAAATGCCGACTTTTCCTTTGGGTGGAGTTGTGGCCCATTTTGCAACTTTTACACCTTTGGAATAACAAAGGGAAAAAAAACTAATTTTCTCCCCGATGGCCCGCTTTAGCACTGTTAGTTTAGGCTTACCACGTGGCGCTTCCTCTGTTGCCTACCTAATTTCTATATTTTGATTAAGTCCTTTGTGCGGTGGGGTCATATTTCTTGACCTAGGACATGCGGCAGTATGGCGATCATTTGGAAACCCTCTCTCAATTTGATCCTTGAATTAGTGTCGTTTGGACACTTGGCACTCTCTACCGGTCTGTGGACTTTTCAACAGTCCCTTTTATCCTTTTGGACTTTGGGCCACGTGGAGAGCTCGTGCTCATTTGGGTCTCCGCCTTTGGAGTAAATCTTGGAGATGCACCAAGTTGACACTTGGGAAAAATCGGGTTTGTGGGTCCTTGATTTATCTTGTTACCCCCTTTTCCACAAAAAATGTAAAACTCAAAAAACTCCCGCGGCCCCGACAATCCACTTGGAGACGTGGCACCCTTTGGTTGGTTGGGGAGATGCGCTTTAATTTTTATCTTTGTGTCTTTTGACAAAAGGAAAATTTTCACCTTTTCCTGCGACTCCCCGCTTTGACCTTTACTCAAGCTCAAATGCTGACTTTTCCTTTGGGTGGAGTTGTGGCCCATTTTGCAACTTTTACACCTTTGGAATAATAAAGGGAAAAAAAACTAATTTTCTCCCCGATGGCCCGCTTTAGCACTGCTAGTTTAGGCTTACCACGTGGCGCTTCCTCTGTTGCCTACCTAATTTCTATATTTTGATTAAGTCCTTTGTGCGGTGGGGTCATATTTCTTGACCTAGGACATGTGGCAGTATGGCGATCATTTGGAAACCCTCTCTCAATTTGATCCTTGAATTAGTGTCGTTCGGACACTTGGCACTCTCTACCGGTCTGTGGACTTTTCAACGGTCCCTTTTATCCTTTTGGACTTTGGGCCACGTGGAGAGCTCGTGCTCATTTGGGTCTCCGCCTTTAGAGTAACTCTTGGAGATGCACCAAGTTGACACTTGGGAAAAATCGGGTTTGTGGGTCCTTGATTTATCTTGTTACCCCTTTTCCACAAAAAATGTAAAACTCAAAAAACTCCCGCGGCCCCGACAATCCGCTTGGAGACGTGGCACCCTTTGGTTGGTTGGGGAGATGCGCTTCAATTTTTATCTTTGTGTCTTTTGACAAAAGGAAAATTTTCACCTTTTCCTGCGACTCCCCGCTTTGACCTTGACTCAAGCTCAAATGCTGACTTTTCCTTTGGGTGGAGTTGTGGCCCATTTTGTAACTTTTACACCTTTGGAATAACAAAGGGCAAAAAAACTAATTTTCTCCCCAATGGCCCGCTTTAGCACTGCTAGTTTAGGCTTACCACGTGGCGCTTCCTCTGTTGCCTACCTAATTTCTATATTTTGATTAAGTCCTTTGTGCGGTGGGGTCATATTTCTTGACTTAGGACATGTGGCAGTATGGTGATCATTTGGAAACCCTCTCTCAATTTGATCCTTGAATTAGTGTCGTTCGGACACTTGGCACTCTCTACCGGTTTGTGGACTTTTCAACGGTCCCTTTTATCCTTTTGGACTTTGGGCCACGTGGAGAGCTCATGCTCATTTGGGTCTCCGCCTTTAGAGTAACTCTTGGAGATGCACCAAGTTGACACTTGGTGACCTCTGCTTGCACTTTATACTTAGCCAATTTTGGACTCTTTCCTGAACGGTTTCGAGCCCGCAAAAACTTCAAAACTTCACCATTTTTTCCACTTCCTTCTCCTGGTTCCTCTACAGCACTGCCCCTTCTTTTTTGACCATGCTGTTCCATTGTTGAGTCTACATGTGACCTATTTACAAGATATGGATGAGTTTTCTCAGGTTCTTTCTATGCAGGGTTGTGGCTGATCCAATATTTGCCCGGGGGGAAAAATATGGAAAAAAATTTGGTGACTCACAGGGGTATCTACCTATTAGATGAAAAGACCAATTGCCTTGTCATAATCGTTGGGCATGGAGTTGAAAACAACAGTTTGATACTAATTCTACCTCTGATTCATGAGCCCGACTATTTGCACTCTCGATTTTCATAAGAAATCTTGAAACGAAGGTTTCTGAGAGTAGAAAATTGTTTTGACTCGGGGCTTCATTTGTCTCTCCAATTGGATTTCATATGAGTAAAAAAACAACACCATAACTATATACAAAATTTGAAATCATACACGCTCAAAATAGAACAAGCAGAGCGTGCAAAGCACTTAGGATAAAATCAATGTAAACGACAACAAGACAATGTGCACAAGCACTTAGAAAATAAGAAATTAACTAATATGTACAAGGTGATAACCTTCATTCTAGTAGCAGTGTTTAAGATAGATTCCATTGACTGGAATATAAAATTCCTCACCATCCAACGTAGACAATTGGAAAGAATTGCTACTTTTACATCTTGTGACCATGTAGGGGCCACTCCAAATGGCATCAAACTTGGAATGCCTTCCTGGTTTTTCCCGATCTGCATCCCATTTCAAAACCAGGTCTCCTTCCTAGAAGGTCCTTATTTTTTACTTCTTGTCAAAGAATCTCTTGATTAAGGCCTGATCCTTCTCTATTGCTTGGATTGCATGCTCTCTGGTTTCTTCCAATTCTATCAGCTCTGCATACCTAGCCTCCATCGATTAAAATTCAAACATCTCTAGCTGCTTCACGAGCTCCAATGCTGGAAACTCAAGTGATATAGGCAACACTGCCTCTTTCCCATAAACAAGTTTGAATGGAGAGATGTCTATAGATATCTTGGGTGTTATCCAATCAGCCCACAAGGCCGATTTGAGCTTTGTGTGCAAGGTTCTCTACTTTTCATCAAGATTTCTTCTGATGATATTTAGCAGGCTTTTGTTTGTGGACTCAGCTTGGCCATTTCCTTGAGGGTAATAGTTTGATGAAGTGCTCAAGTAAGTCCCGTTGTTAACAGCCCATCCTATGATCTTGGAACCTATGAATTCCAATGCATTGTCTGATATAATGGTGGCTGGCACTCCAAATTTGTTCACTATCCCTTCATAGAAATCTAGTATACTAGACTCATTAGCTTTCTTGAATGCCACTGCCTCGGTCCATTTGGTGAAATAATCTATTGCTGTCAGAATCCATTTGTGGCCTTTGATTGAATTTGGATTGATGACTCCAATGAATTCCAATCCCCATTGCATGAAACATTGGTTGACTGAAATTGGGTGCAATGGAAGTGCTGTTAAATTTTCTTTTCCTTTGAAGAATGCACAATTCTTACACTTTTTGATCTATGCATAACAGTCACTAAACACTCTGGGCCAATAATAACCCGCCTTTATGATCTTGAGTGTTGTCACCCTTGGAGAAAAATGGCCTCCAGCTGCTTCAACATGGAATTCTTTTAACACACTCTCAACCTGATCTGTCTCAATGCATCTCAACATAATGCCATTGATGTCTCTTTTAAACAAGACACCATCAATAAGAACATATGGTATGGCCTGTAGTCTGAAATGTCTCCTTTTTTCTTTACGCATCCCATGAGGACACATGCTTGTTTGAAGGAAGTGCACCATGTCTTGATTCCAACAAGGAGTAGGTACATCATTATTTCCTTCCTCTTGATTATCCTGTAGAACAAAAACAACATCCTTTTCACTGTTTGCTTTGCCTTGTTGACCTGAGGCTAGTTGTTCACACAACCCCTTCCCATGGACCAGCTTAGTGACCTTGATCTCAATGTCATATTACATGACATGAGTGATCCATCCTACACGTTTTTCATTCAGATCCTTGTTGAGAAGGAATTCTTTAACTCCTGCATGGGAGACCAACAATTGGATTTTATTATTTGAAACTAGATGCTTAAACTTCTTTAATCCTCCGATTACTACTAAGACCTGTTTTTTGATGAAGGAGTATCTCACTTCATATTCTTCCAGACCTTGACTGAAGAAAGCAATTGTTTTTTCTGTACCTTCTTTGATTTGCTGAACTAAGATTACAGAAATTGTGTCACTACTAGCAAAGGCATACAGTATGAAGTATTTAGAGAAATATGGATTCACGAGAGTTGCGGCTTGTGATATAGCTTGTTTGATGGCCTCAAAGCTTTCCTTTCCTTTAGTTGTCCACCTGAATGCTAAACTCTTCTTCAACATCAATGTTATTGGCTTAACAAGGGCAGCAAAGTCTGGTACAAACCTATGGACAAAATTTATTTTTCCCAGGAAGATTTGAAGAGCTTTATCATGGCTTGGCAATGGCAATGCTCTTATTACTTCAACTCTCTCCAAGTCAATTGTGAATCCTTCCTTTGATAAAATATGGCCTAGAAGCCTTCCCTCATGGGCCATGAATATGCATTTTTAGGGTTTAATGATACCCCAAAACTCCTGCATCTTTGAAACACTTACCTTAGGTGGAAAAGGTGGTTTGCCGCATTTTTGGAAGACACGGTAATGTCATCTAGATAGATCAGTACTATTTTTTTGATTAATCCTTTGAATGCCATATCTATTTCCCTTTGAAAAGTCGCTTCGACATTGGACAATCCAAATGTCATTTTTCTGTTGGCATAGGTGCCCCATTTGGTGGTGAAAGTTGTTTTGAACTGATCATCTTCTTTTACCATGATTTGGTTGTACCCTGATTAGCCATATAAGAGGGAGAATCTCTCTGATCCAAAAACCACTTGCAAGATCTGCTCCATTGAAGGGAGTGGGTAGTGATCTTTAAGGAAAGCTATGTTCAAGTCTCAAAAATCTACACACAACCTAATCTCTCCATTTTTCTTCCTGATTGGGACCAGGTTTGTAACCCAACTTGAGTGTTTGATTGGAAATATGATACTGACCTCTATTAGCTTGTTTATCTCTTTCTTCATCAGAGGTTCAATGTGTGCATTGATTGGTATCTACTTTTTCCTGATGGGATGAGTAGCTAGATCTAGTTCGATTGTGTGTTGTGCTAGATTTGGATTGAACCTTCTTAGGTATTCAATGCTCCAAGAAAATACATCTGGAAATTATTGGAAAAGTTGTATGAATTCATTCCTTTCTTGCTCGATGGCCACTTTGCCAATTTGAAGTGTTTTGCCTTCTCCAACTAGGATTGAATCTGAATCTTCTCCTTTGATCTGTATGTTATCCTTCTCTTTCCTAAAATGATCATTAGGATTGAAGATAGAATCTAATCTCACTAAGCCTTTAGGAAGATTGTTTATATGTAACTGTACTATTTGATTCCCATATTGCTGCTCTAATATTTTTTGATTTCTAGCTGAGAATTCAGCTTCTTCTTGCAAAAAATCAATGATCTTCTCATCATTCTCGAACACTTTCCAGCATGTGTTGTTATCTGGCACTACTGACCTCACAACTATATGTATATGTGGTTGTTCTTTGTCTCTTTTGATGTTGTCGACCACATCAAATGTTGCTCCAATTGCTACAAGCCTATCAACAGATTTGTTCTCCTTCCTGGGTATGGACACAATGTTGAAGGCCTCAAAATCCTCCATGAGATCCCATACCCTACTCTTGTAGTTCTTAAGTAGGTCATTCTTGATAGCATTAAGTCCTCTGACTTGATTGGCAACTAGTTCACTGTCACCAAACACTCACAAGTTCTTTATCCTAGCTTCCTTACCCAATAAAGACCATGGACCAAAGCCTTATACTCAACAGTGTTATTTCAGCAAGAAAATTGAAATCTGAAGGCTGAATAATATTTCATACCTTTGGGGGACACAATCATAGCTCCTCCGCCAGCTCCTTGTTTACTCCTTCAATCATCAAAGAACAATTTCCATACCTCATTTTCATCTTTATATTCTGGCTTAATTAGGCCAGGAAGAGGATGATTCTCTTCATGTAGACATTATACACCTAGGGGTCAAAAGCATGTCTTTTGTTAGCCCACTCATCGAGAGTTAAGTCTAGGATACATCCCACCTTAGTATCTGCTTCACAATTTCTTAGGAGGTCTTCTTGATCAAAAGCTGAGTAGTTGGCATTAATTGGGCTAGGCACATAAGATTCAATATGATAATCAACAATGGGCTTAGATCTGATTTTGGTCTTTGCCCCATATCTTTTTCTAAAGAGAATATGTGACCAATCAAAAGACAGATAGCCTCCAATTTTGGTAGTGAAGTCCCCGAACAAACACAAAGCAAAATGTGGTGGAAAATCTATTATTGATACATTCTGCAAAATAGTCACATTAGGGCAGGCATGCAGAGTGAGGCTCAGATCCTTGATGATTCCAATAATTGTCACTATTGTCCCATCTAATTGCACTACCCCTCTAGAGATGACTTCATATTGGAGACCCAGTTGATCAGCTATTTTCTTTGGCATTACAGAACTACTTATGCCAGAATCAATCATACAATTGTGCACCAATTTGTCTCTAATAATCAATGAAACATAGAATGGAGGAGGTCTTAGGTTCTTACCTAGTTGTTATCGATGGTTTTCCCAAGGTTGAGCTGTATTGGTAAGCACCTTCTCTTTCTGGTTAGGGGTGTGATTTGAGCTTGACCAATTTTGTATAGTAGTTTGCAATAGATCCCTCTGCCCTGGAATGGCCAGTGACTCCCATAGTTAAATGTTCACACTTGTCCTCTTCATTTTCTCAATGATGTTGAATGAGCTATCCTTTTGCTACCCCTTCCCAGGCACATTTTTCTCTTGCACCTGGTCTGTTACAACCGGTGTTTGAGTAGGTCTGGAAGGTGGCTTGGATTGACTTTGCACATTGGGAGTTGTATTTTGAATGTCAATACCTTGCTGAGCGACAGAGGGTTTAGGATCACCTAAGCTTGGTGAATGTCCTTCTCCAAAATTTCTCCTCTTAGACTATGTATTGACAGCTATACTTTAAGAAGGTGTCTGAATCATTCCACATAAATCTTCAGCCTGCCAATTGACAAGCATAGTTTCTTTTGGGGGTACCTCTTGCTGAGCTCCTTGCTGCTAAATTTCTTCATGGCTAGGTTCTTGTGATACACCAATGGTTTGTACCATTAGAGCCTGATTTAATGCACCATTGAAGGACATCAGCTAATTATGTGGCTAATTACATGGGAAACACCATTCATACTATTGTTTCATGTTATTCTGTGTTGGAACCAATCCCGTTGATGTTGAAACTGTGTTTGGGTCATATGACCAGAAAGGTCTAGTAGCTTGAGGTTGCCCTTGGTGTTGACTCTAATTTACAGCCTAGGCTGGTGGTCTATTTTGTTAATATGGGGGTCTGGCCTGATAATGAGCTTGGGGCTAATATGGCTTAGAACTCTGAGCCTGTTGTCTTTTGATGGTTACTAGCTCATTTCCCAGGTTTTACAATTTTTTCATCACTTCTTGAAGCTCCTTTGAGGTGTTAGATGATGAAGTGGAGGCTTCATGTGAACTTTGACTCCTGGGGGTGGGTATAGGAGCTAGTGTGGGTGTTTGGCTAGTACCTGGGTTTCCTAACTCGGGGTAAATGGGCATGGATGGCCTAGGGGTAAGTTTTTCAACCTAAATCAAAAGGTTCTCAACTCCTATGGAGAGGCTATAGGCTACAGGTAAGGTTGTGCCCCCATTGACTAAATCATCAAAGAAATATCAAAATTTAAATCCCTTAGAAATTATAAGAAGGCACATTTATTAGTGGGCTTTACTGCTATTGGAATCCTATCCCAAGTCCCTTGAAATATGAGGTTGAAATCTGTTAGTTTCTCATTTAGGTCTCTCTTTATTGTTGTCAGTTGCTTCAACAAAGAAAAGTTATCACCTTTTTCTCCAAAGTGGTTGTGAAGAGCTATGCACAGCTGGTTCAAGTTTTGAATAGAGCCTGCTTCAAGGCTCTTGAACCATTGTGAAGCTTTACCTTTGAGTGAAGAGACTAGCAGTTTGACTGTAATATCCATCTCATGGATTATACAGACATTTGTAATATCTTTAACATGGTCACCAGGAGAATTCTAGTTTTCCCCAGTGAAATATGGGATGCTCTTTAATGCTACGACTGGGACTAGATTTTGTGCATTCAAGGTGAGTGGGCTGCTACCAATGAAGTTGACATAAGGATTTGGCTGAGACATTCTGATCGGCCTGAGTACCCTTCTTGATTGAAAGAATGGCCTACTAGGAGGAGGTGTTGATAAGGCTCTATTTGGGGGAGCTAAAGACCTTTGGGCTCTTCTTCTTTTCCTTTTGTCTGGAGACAAGTGTATGTGTACAAACTATCCTTCCTCTCTTTTTCTAGACCTTGTTTGTATCCTTCTCATGAACTTGTCTGGACTGTTGAAACTAGTGGATTTGTTTCTTGTGGAGTAGCCAGATGTAGAATTTTAAAACTTCTTAAAAGTTAGAATCACAACAAGTGCACATCAATCTTACTGTAATAAGATGGAGACTTCTCCGTCCCACTGGGTGTGCCAAAACTGTTAATGTAAAATCACAGCACCCCTAAATGAGTTCTATAGATATGATTTTCTAAGGTAGAGTCATTCTGTGTGAACTGCATAACATTGAACTTTCACCAAGGTGTGGAACCTTGTAAATGGAAAAGCTCTCCAGATTAAAGGTCGGTTCTTATTCCTTTGTTTAGATGCATACGTGAAAACTTGCAGAGGATCTATCTCTATACCTAATCTAAAATTTGCCAAGGAGACATGGATAAAAATGGATATAAGAAATAAGAAATGAATAAATTACAAGGTGATGAACCGAAGGAATGATGAACATTAGTTTTGTTGATAGACACAAACCAACAAAATACATACAATAATCAAGCACAAATAACCAGATTTATAATGAAAGACCAAATGCGAACAAAAGAGACAGAAAGGATCTAGAATCAATCACAAACATGTTTTATTGCTCTGCAGATTGATACAATGCATTAGAAAATAGCCAGGAGGTAAGAACATACTATAATTTTAATGGAAGGCCTGAACTCCATGAATTCCTTTGTTAGAAGGAAAAGGGAGCCTGCCAAAAAAAACAATGTCCAACCCTTTACAACGAGTTCCGAGCCTGCATTTATAGATTCGATACAGATGGGAGAAAAATAAAGAAGTAGGATAACAGCTCCAAGCTCAACCACCACTATTTAATGTCTCCCATAAAATTTGTTTGAAATCTGTCTTAATTGCATCAAATCCTTATTTGGCACCTTGAAGGAGGAAGAAGCAGCGGAGCAGATCGAATCTGATCTAGTTATTGAGGCAAGAATATCCTGCATTAAAGGTCCAAAGAAATTTCTCCATTTTCACCTACCAGGGCCTAAAATTATTTTTTATCTTTCCATGGTGTAGAGGACATTGAGATGCTTCCAACAGTGTAAGATTTACAATATTTTGAACCCTAAGTCGAAAGATATGCCCCCTTCAAAGTTTTTATTGGGTCCGTAGAAATGGGTGGGAAAACATTTTGAAAAATGGATCTCATTTTTAATACGAAGCACGTGGCAGCCATATTAGGGAAAAATCAGGGTTGTGGGTCCATGATTTATATTTTTCCCCCTGTTACGCAAAAAAAATGTAAAACTCAAAAAACTCCTGCGACCCCGACGCTTCGCTTAGACACGTGGCACCCTTTAGGTGGTTGGGGAGATGCGCTTCAATTTTTATCTCTGTGTCTTTTGACAAAAGGAAAATTTTCACCTTTTCCTCCGACTCATTGCTTTGACCTTGACTCAGGCTCAAACACTGAATTTTTCCTTTGGGCGGAGTTGCAGCCCATTTTTTAACTTCTACACCTTTGGAATAATAAAGGGAAAAAAAAACTTTAGCGCTGCTAGTTTAGGCTTACCACATGGTGATTCCTCTGTTGCCTGCCTAATTTCTATATTTTGGTTAATTCATTTTCTCTGCGGGGTCATATTTCTTGACCTAGGATACACAGCAGTCTAGCGCTTATTTGGACATCCTCTCTCAATTCGATCCTTAAATTAGCACCGTTCAAACACTTGGCACTCTTTGCCAGTCTGTGGTCTTTTCAATGGTCCCTTTTATCCTTTTGGACTCTGGGCCACGTGGAGAGCTTGCACTCATCTGGGTCTCCTCCTTTGGACTAACTCTTGGAGATGCACCAAGCTGAAACATGGTGACCTCTTCTTGCACTTTATACTTATCCAATTTCAGACTCTTTCCTAAATGGTTTTGAGCCTAAAATACTTCGAAACTTCACCATTTTTTCCCCTTCTTGCTCCTGGTTCCTTTGCCGCACTGCCCCTTCTTTTTTGACCCTACTATTCCATTTATGAGTCTAGCTGTGACCTATTTAAAAGATCTGAATGGGTTTTCTCAGGTTCTTTCTATGCGGGGCCATGGCTGATCCAATATTTTTCTGGGGGGTGAAATATGGATAGCAGTATGATGTAGGATGTATAGTATATAATGTAATATGTTTTAGGTATGTGTAGAATGTGTAAGATGTGTGATGCACAAGATGTATGATGTATGATGCAAGATGATAAAAGTGTAAGATGTGTGAAGATGCGCCATGTGTAGTGTCTATTGTGTAGTGTGTGAGATTCATGTGTGTAAGAGGCCCTCAATAGTCAGGTTTGAATCAAAGCACAAGAGTGTGTCATCGGGTGATGTCGATTTCAGTGAGTGTGAAGATTTACATGTGACAGTGTGAATGTAAAACATATTGAATGTTAGTGGAGGGATAAATGTAATGCCCCCGCAAGTGCAAATTGATAAGAAATATCAAGTGCCATTTTATAGAAGATCATCATCATCTGGATCAAAGTGGAGTGGGGCAGCGTTGGAGACTCAATAGGTAATACTATGAGGAGGATCATATCAAGAGCCATTGCAATGCCATATGGTCATTTCATATTCCTCATCAGTGAATGGTGCTGGTAGACACCCATGTGCATACCAACAAGTAAGAGTTTGGGAATATTTAGGAGATGAATCACTATCGATAGAAAATTGTCAAATGGTATGGGAAAAGTAAGAGAATTGTGACTAGATTCTATAGTGCCTCCAATATAGTCAAGCCAAGATTGGCCAAGTGTAAATGGAGAAGCACGAGAACATCGTGCAATGAATACTGCTAAATGGAAGACATGAAGACCATGGGCCACTGTGATGTGAAAATAACTGTGATAAAGATGGGGTGAATGGGGAGGTGGTAAGATATCATCGAGTGTCAATTCAAACCTAGATGAGCCATTAGATGTGAAAATAGTATCAGGATAGGTATGATCCATCAGAATATGATGCCAATAATATTTATAGATGAAAAGTGTACATGTGAAAGGAGTTGGTTTAGGTGATGATTGTTGAGAAGAGGGTGAAATAACATTTAAGGTATGGACAAACCCCTGATAGAGTACCATAGCATTAGTAGAGGGATGGGTCTTGAAATTGTATTCACCAGGACCATTGGTCATAAATGTGTCATTGAAATAAAATTCATCTACCTCAATAGGAGTGAAGTTGAGTTTGCGTAATTTTTTAGTAGCAAGTTCAACATGATCGATGTAGTTGCCTGAATCATCAGAATCATCTGTATTTACATTATCTTGTTGTATCGTAGTATCAATTATGTTGGTAGGATACATACTAGATGTAATAGATTGTTAGCAGGATGATTAATAACCTATGTAGAAGTAGGCACATTGGGTGAAATGATGGCACTAGTGTGAGTAGAAACAACTGGAGTGCTTTGAGTGATAGAATAATATTGTGAAGCACTAGACTCACCAATGTCATATGTATCAAGACTACTATATGGAATGTGTTGAGTAGGAGGTATTGGCATAACAATAACATGGTCTATGCCACAAAATTTGAAGGGTTCAAAATCCACAGTAATCTTATGCTCATATCCATCACGTAAGAATTTGAAACATTGATGTACAGTAGATGACATTGCTTGCATCACCTGAGTCAAAGTTCTACCTAGTAAGAGGTTGAATTATAATGATGTATCTATAACATAAAAGCCTTTGAGAATAGTCTTAGGCCCGACCCAAATATGTAGTGAAATAATCCCTAGACATGTATGACTAGTAGAGTCATAACCCCGAATAAGAGTGGAATTCTTATAAATTAGGTTATCATTAATACCCAATTGTTTGAGAAGGGAATGGGAAAATAGGTTGACAACTGACCCATTATCAATAAGCACACATTTAATGTAAGTGGTGTTGATGACAACCATTATAAGAAAAGGTGCACATAGATTATCCTTAGCAAATGGAGATATGTCATCATTGGTGAATGAGATAGAATGTGGCCATTTTTTGAGAGACTAAATGAGATGTGTAAAGGCTACCATAGAGTTATCACTCTCGATATAAATAAAACGAAGGGTAGCCTCTAGTGTTTGACGAACATTTGGTGCATTGCGCAACAAGTCATAGAGATATATTTTAACTGATGTATTCTTAAGTTGTTCAATGATATCATAGCCATTAGAGATAGTAGGTTGAGCTGAAGAATTTATAGGTGGAGGGATAACAACGAGTGGAACCAAAGGAGGATGATTGTGGTGAGTACTTGCTACATTAATAGAAGGATCAACCTAAGGCGTAATAAAGCGAGGAGGATGTTGAGTGTGAACTCACATGAAATCAGCAACGGTGGTAACTATTCCTGAAACCTTAGTGGGTGGGGAAAAAATATACGACGATTGAGCCATGACTTGTTAAGGATAAGACATATTCAGAAGAAAGGGTTGGATCTGTTGGGTTCACACAAATGATTAAACGAAAATGTAATATGTCCTAGCCTAATCTAATGAAAGTTTGCAATAAATAAAAGATAATAAAATAACTGAAATACACCCAAACAAACTAAACAATTGAATGTATAAACCCTAATGTGCAAAGAGAGTTGGAAGAGCCTTATATGATTTGGAGATGTCAAGGGATTGTGTCGTAGTGGAGACCGGATGAACAGGAATGGGAGACTGCCACACAGGAGCTTGAGAAAATGCAAATCCAAGTGATTTGCATGGACTGGGGCACCTAGAAAATGGATTGGGGTGCTTGGGTCTCCCTAGTCTGAAGTTTGGGTGCCCTTGTTTGTGTAGGAGGTTCAAAAGAAAATTTTATAGAGTCGCTAGATGATGCAAAGCCCTCGCTTCTTGTCGTGTGTATGTCACACCTAGCTCGTTGATTTCACCGTAAGCTTGTAATGAAGAATCGCCTGTAAAATCCCAAACAAAACATCAAACCTGAAAAAGAAAGATGCAAATGAAGGAGTCATACTTTCCTCAACAACCACAATGGTGGACTTATCACTGAGCGTTTCACTACATCTCAGACCCAATGTAGTTCTTTGTGTGTACAAAAATTTTCCCGAGGTTTCTCTTGTGCAAGTCGTGGTTGAAGTAGCGAGAAAGGAGCTAGATGTAGAATGTAAACAATGTGTTCCTGGAATAGAATAAACTCCCTCCTTTGAAGTGTGATGTAGAATAGCCAACATTTTTCCCTTGTGATGAAGCTAGATGGACACAAATGGAGCAATAGTAGCATTGGTGGATACAACCTTAGGTGGTGATAGCTAGTGCTTAGTGCTTGGTCCCTTATTATGATCACATAAATTTATATTTGTATGATTCCTTCACTTGAATTTCATAATTATCCCCGAAAAGGCTGACTACCAAAAATATAAGATGCTCAAACGGTTAGAAAGGACCTAAAAAGTGAGAGTAAAGTGCAAAGATTATAGGGGTGCCCAAAAGGGATGAGGGCCCCTGACGTTGATGTCCTATCTGGGCGCTCTAGTCGAACAGGTAAACCTAAAGTATGAAAAGATAGACTGGGCCAATAAAGGTGCAAGACCAAAAGTAGCAATAGAAAACAATGAAGGATGGCCAAAGACATGGGTTGATCAATACTCTTATTGTTTAGGAATCATATGAATAGTAGTATGTGATCGAAACTATATAATTAACCAAAGTGCGTGATTTTGTGTGTACACTATTTGACCTCTTGTGAATAGTGAGTTTTTAGCTTTGTGTGTTTTCCTAAGTCTAGAAGTTGCGCGCATCTTTCCAAAAAAATTCCTCCTCTTAAAACCCCCACTTTGTTAAATTTCCTATAAAAGGGATTAATCTGTAATGGTTGAGCTTTCTACCAAGCTACTACTTTCCTACATAACACTGCTCCAAAGAGGCTTCAAATTGATATAGTACTCCCATCTATTGGAAGGAAAATTGTGCTCCTTTTGACTATATGTATGCAACTAGAATTTATCTTATTAACACTTGATATTGTTTGTTTTGACTTGGATTTGAATGTTTTTGACTTGGTTTAGAGTGGTTCAGTATCTCATACCTTCTTGGGGGCCACTCCTTGTGCATGTTACTATAATAAGGAAGAGTAAGACAACTTGCTCTATATTTTTATGGTGAAAACCAAGTGGTATTCAAGTGTTATCTAAGTGAGTAAATAAGTGGGTTTGATTTGTATTTATACTTCTCCAAAAGTAATGTTTCACACCATGGCTAACCTAAATGGATAAGAATAACTCAGGAAAAGATATTCTATTGAAAATTTTATTATTAGAGGGCTAATTAAAAAATCCCTCGGTAGGGGAAAAAATTGACAATCAATTCTATTGCTACTAGAACATTTTTTTATAAGGTCAAGAACTGAATTGATGATTTGGAGAGGTCTTTACAGGAGGCATAAGGTGTTTATGATAGATAAAATTGTTTTATAGGTGACTAACTAATGGAATGTGTGATGGGGCCCATCATTCAAGTGATACGATAGGGTCTGATAGCACGTTTTAACTTCGTTTGTACACACAAGTGATGTATAATGGATATAAGCCAAAACCAACATTACAAAATGCCAAATGATCAATTCGGGTGTCTACAATTAGTCAAGAAGTAATTGTAATTTTGTAGGAAACTATTCATCTTTTTCCTTTGTGTACTAAGGCATTCTTCTATTCAAATTAAATTGATTAGAGGATACAGAGTGCATGAAAATCCTATACCTGACCCCTTATATATTGTACAAGTTTTTTGCATGATATAAACTTATATCACAACTCTACATCTATTGTCTCTTATATTTCTTTCTTTCTTCTTTGTTGAATAAACATATGCTATATCCTTCCACCTCTATCATTCACAATACTTTTTCTTCATATAACACCTTGAGATTCTCATTTTAAGTGTTGTCAACAAGATCTCCTCCCAGGCCTCAAATCACTTTACCTTAATGTCTTAGAGGTTTCTCATGCTCCTGCTCTTCCATCTCTTCAAAGGGTTCTTCTTATATTATTTTTGGTTGAACTAGGTTAGAGCATGTCCATGGATTCTTAGTTTCTAATTTTATAATATTTTTGTTGTCTAGTGATAGTATCTTAGGACTTTCATCACATTTCATGCATGAATCTAATATTGCAACTATCTTAGCACAATCTTCTTTACTGTATTTTCCATTTCTCTCACCTTCTAGTTCTACATTCTTATAGAGATGTCATGATCACAATGTAGTGATTATTATTCTTTTGATTTTTTCATTATCATAAAAAATTAGTCAAAAAAATATTTTAATGAACAAATTTTTATCAACTCTGATACCAAAATGCTTTGTAAACTCCTAATTATGGGATTTAATAGAGTTTAAAGAATCAAAATATTTTTTTCTACATGGAGTTCAGTTCAAAATGATAATTTAGAATGTGTAATGAATTTAGAATTTAGTGGTTGTGTTGTTAGGAATGTTGCCATTATTTGTAAAATTGAGACCTGAAACTAAATTCACATGAATAATAAAGATTAACCATGAAACAAGGACACAAGCATTTTGGCCATCAATCTCTGGAAAAACCAATTGGAAGTGGAAATTACCCAACATCACAATCTTCTCATGGCTGAGGATGGATTACAAAAAATTCAATCAAACAAGTAAAATAAACATCATGGTATCTTTCTCACTCATCTCCTCTATGCTCCTTTATCCAATCCATTCCGCCACCAATTGGACACCAACTATGACACTTAACTGTAAATGAATCCACTCTTTGAACTTGTTCCTCTTATTTAACATGCTCGAGAATGTCTTTCTGTGCATGAAAGGATTCCCAATCATCATGAGAACTAAAGAGCTATCATTCATTATTGTTTTCATCCTTGTATGATTACTCTAGACGAACTTGATATTTATTGTGAACCGACCATTTCGTAACTACCAATATTGTTATATACTGATAGCTACAAGTGGTTACACAACCATTCCAATTTCTCAACCACCACCCTACATGAATTGGAGGTTTCACTACCATACAAGAAACACTCATTTTGGAGCTTCAATAGTGTCTAAAACTACATTTATTTAATTTTTCAAGGCCCTATGGCTCATAAATAGATATGCATAATCTAGTTGGTTTTATAAATTTCTGCTCTTTACATAAAAAGGTAAGCTCTCAAACTACAAGTAGTACATGTAATGTATATACAAACAAATTATAAGTGTATATACAAAACTATTTTTCTTCATTTTCTTAATATATGTTTACAATTTCAAATTGTATATACCTCTTAATAATTTTTTGGAAAATATTTTGTTTAATTGAGCAATACAAAGTGATAGACAATGAGACATATTTCGTACTGTCATTATTTCACTTGTGAAAGCCATAAAAGGCCACACTCGAATTTTTTCAACACAAAAAATCATGTATAACCCCATTACATTTCCCTGCATTTCTCTGCAGCGGCAATAACCAAAAAACTATGAATGAAACTGGATCTTCAACAGCCTACAATAATATCAATTGTTTTCTCTTGGGCGAGAAACTTATTATAAGACTGCCAAATTAATGAAGTAATACAATTTGTATATCTAATTTGCTTTCCTACAATTCTTTCTGATTTCTCCATTGCTACCAGTGAGAGGGCTGATGTTTCCCATCTTCACCATGGCAGCTGCGAAGTCCTTAAAGAAGGTGTTTTCATCGTTAGAATAGGTAGTCACCAGAGAATCAGTAGACCCTCCATTGAATAGCTCTTGGTCAGAACGGAGAAGTCCTTTCTTTTTTGTGAGCTCTTTGTAGTAGTTATTGTCAAAGACAGTTGGAGAAACATCTTCCAAGGGTGACAAGTTTCTGTTGCCTGATTTATCTGAGGGGCAGTTTGATTGCAGGGACTTGGCATAGGCAGAATCAATATCAATATCATTGTAAATTCTGTTCCTAATCACTGTGCAGCGAGCTTGGCCAATTGTATGAGCACCTGTAATGTTATAAACATTACATACACAAGTATGTTAAGACCAAACTAACACTTAAGTCGGCCACACTTGAAAACTCGACCTATGGCATAACAACCTTATCTATACATCAATTTTTCTGAGATTTTTTTTTTTGAAGTTTTAGTTTACCTGAAAGGGCCACCATGTCCTTAGTAGACAGTCCTTGAGCTTGAAATAGTGAAGATAAATTGCTGAGGGTAGAAGTTGGAGAAGGAATGTTTGCATTGGCAGCAATCTTATTTGAAGTTGTGGAGTCCCTTCTTCCAAGGGGTACTGTCCATGTTGGACCTCCCAACTGCAATCAAGCATTAGAGATTTAGTAAAATAAAGTTTGTGGACAAGAAATTATATTTATATTCATAAATACTCTGACAAATAATTCAAGAGTTGAATATATGCAGTAAATATGTTGTGCAATTATGATCATATTACTCACTTGTACAACGGAGTCCCTAGCTGCCACAGTCAAGATATCAGCACAGGACACAACTCCACTGCAAGCTGCCTCTAACTGACTCTTTATAGCATCTATGGTTTTGAAACCTCTGGCAGAATGTGAATTTGGGCCTGCTGTCTTTTCACCTGAGGAGCCATCCAAAAGTAAAGACCCATCACAACCCTGTACATCATTACACAAAAATTAGATATAGAAACATTACTTTTCATATATATGTATTCAAACAGTTATATAGAATTTTAAATTGACTTAAACATAAAGAATTGAAGTTTTTATGTTTTAAACCAAAGACTAATACTTAAACATTAAAAAAATTCATATAAAAAATTACAAATATATTAAGTTTTTTTTTTTTTTTAAATGGCTCAAAAGAATATTTACTGCTAAACTACTAACAATAATATTCCAATAAACCAAAAACAATTTAAAAGTTACCCAAAGCCTGGATAACTGTGAATAAACTTGTGTCAAAACAAACAAATGGAGGGGGAGAAATTTATACCTGAGCAAAGCAGTCATGAAAGTGAAGACGAAGTATAGATGCACCCATTCTCGGCTCATTTGACAGCACTTTTTTAATCTCAGACTTGATTATAGACAGAGCATTTGGACACGACTTATCATAATATGTTGCAGAAAGCTGGGCATTCGCAGAGGCCAAAAACAAGGCAACAATAATACCAAATGATACAACCCAGGAAGCCATTTTTATCTGCACAAATGTTTCAAGAAGTTCTAGTCTGTGCAGTTAGTTAAGAGTTTGTGGATATGAAGGCTGCTATGGGTGGCTTAATATAGTAGAAAAACAGATCCCGTGAATAGACGTTGTACCTAATACAGTGAAGGGGCGGCTTTACCCAGTCTTTTGTCTGAATAATCTCATGTCTCAGATGTCACAGAATATGATTTGGTCATTCTTGTATGAATTGTTCTTCCCCGCGTTCCGTATTTTCAATAGAAGTCGCCATGGAATTTTCATTGGGTGTGTGTTAGTGATTCAAAAAAATTAAAATCACTACCTAACATCCTATGAAAATTAAATTAAATTAAAATCCTAAAATTAAAATGTTGAAATGTTTATTAGCAAGTTGAAATGGTTTTTTTTTTTTTAATGTTCTGTTTAGTTGTTTTAATAGGTTTATTAGTAATTAAGATTGATTTTTTAAAAAGTAATCAGCACTAAATTATTTTAACACCGAAAAGAGAGGTGAACATTCACTATATAGATTCCAAGGTAGAAGGTTGGATCATGTTATTTGTAATTGTATAGAGTAAGATTGTCTAAATTTAATATATAAAAGTTTAACTAACACAAATTTTTTTATTTCATTAAAATTAAAAAATAATAATATAAAATAAAATTATGTATGTAGATTTTAATGATTAACTTTATATGGAGGGGACGGTGAGAGAAATTGATGGGATTGTGTGATGAAGAAAAGGTCAACATAATTTAAAGCCATAGTTTAAAGTCATATAAACTAAATTAAATGATAAAATTAAATACCATGTGGGTGTCACCCCACCACAAAAATAATAAGAAAAAAGTGAGATCCTTGATTTTAAATGGGACTCTTGACTTTAAGTCACGTCTTATAGTGTTATTAAATAATTAAAGAAAGTTCACAACAATAAAATAAATAATTAACTAAAATGATGGTATACAAGTGACATGACTAGGTGATTGTGAATAATTACATGGGAAATATTTGTGTTCCTAATTTGCCATATAATATATGTGTATGTCCCTCAACAATTTGTAATTAAAATATTATCACCTACAAATTTTAAGAAATAACAATTTTAAAGTGGGCCCTAGTGTTTCTTTCATGGTAGTTGAAAATTAATATTATTTGTTATTAGGGGAAGAACATCAATGTTTTGGGGTTCTCATCATTTAGTTTATTATCAACTTTTACATAGATATGAAGTTTTTATAAATATTCATATCAAAGTAAGATACTAGAAGCCTTTTCAATATATTTATTTTAAAATTACTAAGGTAAAGGTGCTTTTGGTTGAAGCGATGAGCTAGGATCTGTGACACAAATGAGGGGGCACATTCCCCAACAACCAAACAACTCGGGGAACACATTGAAGTTAATCACACTACATGACCAAGAAGAGCCAACAAAACTTCATTTAATATCAACAAAAGACTATGAATCATTAGTAAAAGGACAATAAAACCATAAACAACAAGACGTCCACTCTTCTCCTACTAAACAATAAACTAGAAGCCAAAAGACCTATCTGCAAGTTGCCCCCACTCTTCTCCCACTACATGTAAGAAGATCCTCCAACGTCCATTATGTGTTGCCATGGACCATTTCCTTTACATCCAATGCATGTCATGGACCATTGCCTCTGCGTCCAATCTCAATCTTTCTACCTCAGACTTACGGCCATTATGTTTAGTCTACACATCCAGTTCCACCAAGACAATTTACGCCTAAAACAAGAAAGTAAAAACCAAATAACAAACACCCAATTACTACAATAGAGATGAAAATACAATCCCTGTAACATCGAACATTAAAATTTATTTAATAATATAAATTTTTTAAAAATTTAGTATAAAAGATAATTTATCTTCAATAAATCAACCATTTCAAAATATACAGATTAAACATAACTAACCATAAAAAATTCATGTCTTGTTCTCTTTGAATAAAATTTAGTAATTTGCTTTACATTTATAATATAAATATAAATAATAAATAACTAATTGTAAATAGAGTTATCCCACACTTTTATTTTTTTTTAAAAATGAATTATTGAAGAGAATGGATCCTAACAAAATATACCGTGTTCCTTATGGAAAAGAATAAACAACATAAAATAAAATTACTTTTCTTTTTATCAATGATGTGGATTAGGAGTTAAATTTGAAGTTACGTATGCTCCCCTCATAAATAATTATTAAGGTGATTACTTCACAAGCATAAGCTAATTCAGGACTCCATTTAGTAGCTTCACGGATCACTTCATTACTTTTATGATCTTTAAAAATGTAAGGTGTTATTTTAGGATTACATTTTCTAGTTTGATGATCCAGATGAACTCCTACTCTTATCATTTCTTTCTTAAAATAATACCTGGAGCGGGAGATTCGATCAAACGAAATTCGGAGCTGGATTGAATCCTGTAAGCCAGTCCATTCACCAGAAGAATGTTAGATGATGAAGACACCCATATAGCTAGATAGGGCTCGTTGTTTAGTTAATGAATCTCTCTCTCTCTCTCTCTCTCTCTCTCTCTCTCTATATATATATATATATATATATATATATATATATTTATCTGTTCATGTTCATAATGGAGTCACACATACACCCTAGCACATACTCCTTTACATTGAGGGCATCCTCGAAGAGTAGGAGATTTTGTTCTATTTTCTATTGGTTGTCTTGTAATGCCCACTTCCCTACGACACTTAGTTGATTACCATTTTGAGTTATGCAGACTTTGGATATGGACATGATTTATACTTATGTTGATTAGCATGATGTTTTGTGACTAGATGCATTTGGATTATGATTGGATTTTGTTTTCAGTATGATCTACACTGACTCATGGACAGACTATTGGATTCCGATATTATTTTTATATGGATATATTGCATGTGTTCTAACACTGGATTTCTTCGCCATGTTGAATAGAATGTAGTTGTTAAATTTACATTACTATAATTTGGATAATGATGAAATGCATAATTAAGTCGTGATTTAGACCTAGAAATAATGATTGCTTGAATTACGTATAGATGTTAATAAATTTCATGCATATGGTTATTTTGGATATTTTGACATGGCCGCAAGGCCGAAGAGGGTATTTTGCATTTTGCAGGAAACACAGCATGATCACAACCATGAGGGGGATTGGGAACCAAACACAACAGGATGTCGGGTGGTTACAACAATTGGTCGTCAAGGCAACTAGTAAATTGTATTGTGTTAACTTTGTTCTTTTATGTGTTGAGAAAATTTTCATGAGGGGGAAATTTTCCTATGTGACCAAGGGGGTAAGAATTTTATTTACTTGTTTTAACTTGCTTTAGTAGGTGATTTTATTTGTGATATCCTTTTTTAAAAAGTACTTTGCTAAGTGTGTTTAGATTAATGTAATACCTTGTTTTAAATTTTTAAGTTTTGGAGGGAAGTCAAGTGGGTGTAATAAATTTTGATGGTTGGCTCCTTGAGCCTTGTGTTTCCTCATGTATTGAATGTTTGGTTTTGAGTGTTGACCACTCCAAATCCTTTGAATCTCGAATTTGAGATTGAGGGCAATTTTAGGGGACTTGTGGGACAAGTTAAACTTGTCCCACACTTCCCAAAACCCCTTACCAACCATATCTAGGGGTTGGGAATCCAAAAAGGGGATTATTTATTGTTTTGGGAAGGGAAATATGACTTTGGAGTGCACTTTTCTTCATTTTACATTTATTTGTGCCTTAAGGCACATGGGAAGGGATGGATGTGGAAATGAGTTGTCATTCAACCCAACCACCCATTTATGGTGTTTTGGGATTTGAGTTGACTTTGGGAGGTGGTTTGAGGATGTGTGATGTGGCATCCTACATGGAGCCACATCACCCTCACTCTTCCTCTTGTCTATTTATGGAAAATTCCTCTCTTGTTGAGGGGGTTGGAGTTTTGTTTTTGTTTTGTTGAAGAGTGCTCTTTTGTGATTTTGGGAGAAAAAAAGAATTGGGAGAAAGAAAAAAAAGAGAGTGCTTGGACTTGCATGCTTGGATTGATTTGGGAAGGAGCTTGGACAAGTTTCTTGGTTTAGGATTCTCCAATGGAGAGGTAGGAAACCCTCTCCTTTGTTTTGCTTTCATATTATTGTTGCTTCTATGCTAAAATTGTGAAAAATGCATGTTTACTTTGGTGTATTGTGAAAAATGGATAGAATGCTTATTGTGTAGTATAGGAGAGGTCTATGGGAATACTCATGAGGGAGGCAAAAGAGTAGATTAGGATATTGTGGAGGGAGTTTGAGAGGGATGCCCATCTTGGGTAAGAATGTTTACATTCTACCTTGTCTTTGAGGGAGCCATAAGAGGAGGGAGGCATAAGAGTATGGGAGGAAAAAGGGGTACTTGAGGGAGGCATAAGAGTCATAGGGGCTTGTGTTTTATTGTGGAGGGTTTTGGATGGGCATCTCATCTCAATTGGGAGGCATAAGGAAAAACATTCCCATAGTTCCTTCTCTTGTTGGCTTGGATGAAAGCCTTGTTGTGCAAAGTATTGTGTTATTTGTGTTTCCTCGTTGTTTCCTCTTTTTACTTTGAATGTTGTGAAGAAATTGTATTGTGGAAGCAAGTATTGTTGCCTTGAGTTGGAGACCACCCTTCAATTGTGTTGTGTTTGGGGCTCGGGGGTCAATGGAGGAGATTTCTTCTCTTCTCCATTGAGTTTTGGTTGGGAGGAGAGTGTTGCCTCTCCCCCTATCTTGGTTGTGATTGGAAATGCTTGGAACTTGGAGCATGGATGAAGAACACCTTGGAGCACAAGAACCTTGTTGTTGACAATGTAAAAACATCATGTATTTACCCACCTTGAGTGGAGGAAAAATGTAATATTGTTTGCCTACTTTAGCTTCCATTATTGCAAATTTGTTTCCACATGAAGTAGGATATGTTGTAAAAGATTTGAAGGAAAAGTTGCATTGAAATGATAGTATTTCTTGCTCTAAAATTTATTGAAAACGTTGTTGAATTCTTTGCGGAATGTTGGAAAGAAATTACAAAGAATATGCATGTTAGATCTTATTTTGTTGCTTAAAAGGAGATGTATTGGAAAGTGGAACGTTAGTGTATTTTCTCTTCTTATATTATGGAGAAAAGTCTCAAATTTTAAATGGCTTCCAATATGCAAATGAAGTAAATTGTGTCCTAATTCTATTAAGTGTATTCTCACTTATGAATTTCTTATATATCCATTTCATAATGTAAAAAGGGGAATGAAACCGAATCCCTTTGAAAACCATGCCAGGTTGATTAAATTACGTAGAAGAAATTTTAATGCAAAGGCTATAAACTTATTAAGTTTAATAACCGATGTTCCCAAATACATAATAAGGAATTAATATTTTCAATACAACCCATATCTATGAAATATTACCACTAATGGACTTATTATTTTTAGATCCTACTCATAACAATATACCGTCAATATCTGTTTGCAGTAACTAGGTACACAAGCTCGAACTGCAGAAAGGAATAAGCTAAATACCAAAAAAAAAGGGATGTCATACGTCCATGTTACATAAAAAACAATTGATATAATGACAGGCCTTTGTATAATTAGTTGTATATTAAGACAATAATAAAAATCACATACGCTGAAATGCTCTTGTAATTGCAAAGCAAATTACGTTTCATGAATGCTCTGATAAGATACAGACCCACTTCCATGAGACTCCCTTCCTTGAAGGCGAACCCGTTTTGAGGATGTAATCGATACCGAACTGTAACAGTATGAATTTTCTTCCACAGCGAATAATTAAATTGTTGCAATGCCTACAAATATGGTTTAAACGTTTTTTTTTTTCAGATTAGTAGACTGTGAGTGGTCTTAGCTTCACAAATATCAAGCTACATGGTAGGCCTCGCCACTGCCCAAACAAATGTAAAGTTATTCTCAAAATCAGACCAGTCAAACACCCTTAAATTGTGCCTTAGAGAATAACTGCTAAATATAAAAATAAAATAAAAATGATGATACGTTCCAGTAGATACGCCTGATAGACAACTTGATACACAAAGTGCTGACTGTCACAGCGAATATTTAAAATGTTGCAATACTTACAAATCTTGTTCAAACATTTTTTTTTACAGATTAGGACACTGCGAGTGGTCTTAGCTTCACAAATATCAAGCTGCATGGCAGGCCTCGCAACTGCCCAAACAAATGTGAAGTTAGTCTCAAACTCAAGACCAGTCAATCACCCTTTAATCGTGTCTAAGAGAATAACTACTAATATAAACAGAAATGATGATACGTCTCAGTAGATATGCTTGACAGACAACTTGAAACACAAGGCTTGTCTCCACATTTACACCCTGCTGCACCCAATGGAATGGAGGTAACACGCCCTTCCCATGTGCTGGAGCTCTTTCATGATCTTCACCCTCTGTCCACGTGCCAGGGACAAAAGAAAAGAGAGAAACCAGTTTTCTCCACGCGCCAGGGACAAAAAAGAGAGAAACCAGTCTTCTCGCGCGCCGGGACAGTGGGAAAACGTCTGAACGACCTGCCTGCTGTGTGCCCCCCCCTCTTTCTCTTTTCCACGCGGCCAGGGAGGCTGTACAGTGCACCCATGTGCAAAATAACGTGATTCATGTTACAGGCGGCTGGTTGAGGAAAGACTACACGCAAGTTGAAAAGAATGAAGACATTAATGGACGACAAGGGGGTCGATGAACCACTCACCGCCCAACCGTAGCATTTAAAGCACAGTTTGAAATGCTTCCCCCCCATTTGACTCTTATTCCTACCAAAATTCAAATGGTAAATGTAAGTATAGGCGGTTAGACTTATTGAGTATGAATTTTGATAATATACCTATATATGTATATCACTTAAATAAATAAAAAAGTATCTAATTCTTTGTTAAGAGATATCCAAGAAAACAAACCACTTAGGATATAGTCAAATAAGGTTTCACTATCCCCACCGATAATGGATCTTTTATTAGAAGTGTACTTATTAGGATAACACATAATAATAACATGTCTAAAAGAAAAAGAAATTTTGCTCGACTAACTTCCTTAGGTCATTGGTTCTTATATTTGCTATTGTGACTAGGCGTTACTACCATCCCAATCATGTTACACAACACCCTTACCCCAACATCTTTTGTTCTCTATAGAATTAAGATTCCCTTATGTGATTAAGTATGTCAATAAAAATTCAGAGGGTATGGAGTCTTTGGGATGAGCCTTCTTGGTACGAAAATAGTTACCATACACATGATGGTATCATCATCGTGTGCAAATTCGAGAATGGAGACAATAGGGTCATAAGATGGACTGGATATAATTAAAGAGGGATTTTTTTTTTAATATCTAACTGTTATATCAGGAGACGAATACATCAAATATTGAAGTAAATCTCTAGCGAATGGAATTGCGACGATCATGTAGTTCTTGTGTTGCGATCGAAATACAAAATAAAAGTTTGAAGCTTATCAGTTCCCAAGACCAAGCAGGCCACAAAACTTGCGATTAAAATAAACCAAACAAGGACCGCTAACTTGCTTACTCTTTAAAAAAAAAAAATTTGTCACATTTTCGAGACATTTGTTTTTTTTGCGGCGCCATCAACGCCGTCGTCGCTAGGAGTGCAGCGTTCGTTTTAGGGCGTTACACGTCTCGACTCCATATAGATAGTGGCGGCCAAGCACCAATTGAACTTAGATTTCTCGGCTCTCTATGGAATATGAGGGAGCGAGCAAGTAAATTTTTAATATTTTTTTTCAAATATACAATAGTGTTATTCAAATATTATTAATTTATATTTATTTAATTCTTTTAAAAAAAATTATATATATTATTATTATTTATAAAAAAATAATATTTGCATTTTAAATATATAAATCACATAATATTTCAAATATTTGTAAGTATTTTACATTTAAATCATAAAAAATATCTACAAGCCATCAAATTTAACCCTTGATAGTCAGCACTTAATACACTATTTTGGACCCATTCTTTAATTATTTTGTTTATGTTTCAGTTCTTGAGACAATATTAATTAAAGACGGATTTCTAAAGGTATTTCAAATTACTTGTGCTTGTTAGATAAAAATTTATTGATTGTAAATTTTTTTTTTTTTAATGTTTATGATTTCTTTATATATATACAAACAAGTTATATATTTTCAAATATTATATATATTTGTAGAGGACTGTTTAAAAAATTATTCCGTTTTAGAAATTTTCAGCGTGTCATTATGTGTAGCCACCTAAATTTCTTATCAATATTATACAGTTAAAATCACAAAAACCGACCCTCAGCCTGCCAATATTCAAACCTGTGGGACTGAATTTGTTTATATTAATTGATGTATTTGGAAAATTTAGAGTCCAATCAATTAAGATTGACCGTTATAAAGGTGTTGACATGGCATGTCAGCTCAACAACTCATCTAGGACTATGTTGACCATGGTGAATATGTTTCAACATTATTTATCTCTTGACAAAGTCAAATGTTAAAAAATCTTATGATTAAATTTTGATTGTTTTAATTGGAATATTTAAATGTTAATTTTATTTTGTAAAAACTATCACAAAAAACAATTTGATTCAAAGCATTTATGTATGCGAGGTCCTGATGGATAACTAGGATGTAAAGTCAAAGAAAAAATCTAATCTTCATTTATTGTTGTTATTTCATAAATATTTCTGGGACTTTCTTCCCTAATCTCAATGCACCCTCGAGGGATGAGATTTGATGGTTGACCCCACCTATCAAACCAAAAATCTATGACATTAAGAGGTTTTCAACAACTAGTCCATCTTTGTTAAATATTTTTTCTTTATTTAATAATTTAAAAAATTAAAAAACACATTGTTTTTTAAGTCGTATTTTCAAGTGTGGGGAATGTTTCAGGTATTATATGTTTGATATAAACACATTTTCAACAAAATATGTTATTTAAATATATATGTAATGTTACACTTATATTTATATTGAATGTGTTCATAACGATAATGACTGTTATGGCAAATTCTTACACACCAAAAAAGGACGAGCTAACTATTTTACAAAGTGTAAATTTCAGTTAAAGTAGGCAAAAACATCCGAGAGGGGCATCAAATCTCAGCTCCGATCCTCCTATCTTAGCTAAACTTAATTTCCATCATTTAGATTTTCATGTTTACATATAATATATGCTCTGATTTCATTGTTTTTGCATTTATCTAGTGCGTTTAGCAACTTTTTTTAAAACTTTGGAAAATTAACCATTCTATGGCCTTGTATGTCACGTCACTTAAACAGTTATTTGAATTAAATTTTAAAGGCATTTCAATAACTTTCATATATTACAATGCAATTCAGTTGGTAAGGACCTATATCAATAAACACTACGTAATAGCTTCAAATTACTCTCTAAAATTTAACTAGCAATTGCATTAAAAGATGCAATGGGTACACCGATAGGGATGCAGAGGAGCAATTGAATATTGGTATGTGAGGAAAAAAACAAAATTAAATTAGGTATGAATTTTTTGAGTAGTGTATGTAATGTAAAGATGAGAATTTTGTATAACATCTTTGAAAAATAATTATGATATGGAACATAATCGTTGGTTATTGTTATTTTATGCACGTCCCATTTTGAACATAGTAAATTTTTTTTGCATATTTTCAAAAATCTTTTCATTTACATGTACCAAATTAATGTATAAGTAATCAAGGCAATAAATGTTTGACTATATATTGAAGTAACATAAAATGGATTATTGGTAACTAAAATTTTACGTGCACCATAAAATTTAAGCACTAAAATGAATAGAGTAATGTCATCTTCATACTTCACGAGGAAGCATGGATCCAAATTATGCCCCTTGGAAACTAACTCAAACATGTGGAATAATCTCAAGTATGCAATATATCAAACAATATACCATGAATAATAATATCAATGTTTGAAAAATAAAATAAAAAGATTATAGTTCGTGAGCTCTGCCCTTTTTTCGTCCTTTGGTTTCCTTCCTTTTCCTAGCGCTCTGCTTCAACCAGCGATCTCGGGTGCTTTTGCACATGGCATTTCTTGGCTCCTCCCTCTCCATGGTAGCTACTCAAGGCATTCTCCCTGAAGCAGAGAGTGTGCATATCATCAATATTCTGTCATCAATATCAAGGATAATGACATCAATGCCTCTATTCATTTACTTTTGGATTGTGCCCTAATCTGTAGGTTCGTGGGTTTTTGGCCTAAAGCTATGGACCTCCTCAATTGGCTGAAAAAGAATTGAAACATCTCTTCTTTGAACCAGGTAAAGCTTTTTTCTCATGGTTTCTTTCAAGTTTTTGTCAATAGCTCTTCGGCCAATGATGATGCCTTTTTATCTGGCCCATGGTTTATGGGGAGGGCAGGCCTTTTCATGAAACCACGGGTTGAAAATTTTAAACCTAGTCTTGAAAACATGAATAAAGTTCCTGTCTGGACAAGACTCTATGGGCTCCATACGGAGCTCTGGAATGAAAACACTTTCATCCAAGTTGGCAATTATATCTATATAGCTAAACCAAATAAATTTGGGATCTTAGCTGTCTATGCTAGATATGCATAAGTCTTGACTTCTCTCAGCCTCTCCCAAGCTCCATATGTTTCAAATCTGAAACCAGGGAATGTTCTCAGGACCTATACTATGAAAATGTTCCTTTTTTATGCTAGAAATGTCACAAACAAGGACATTTTGTTCAGCAATGCCCCAAGATGAAGAAACTTGAAAATTAGGATAATGAGGGATTTGCCAAACCCCCAAAAAAGAAGAAACCAATTGCGAAGAAAATTTGGAATAAGAATGTGTAAAATTAAAAACCAGTGGACCAAAATATTCCACTGTAAAATGGGTTTGAAGCCCTTGAAACGAAGAAGAAAACTCTAGTGAACAAGATCATATACCTGAACACAATAATCAAAATTGCGAAGATGGTCATGAAGATGGAGACATTGAGGAATCTAAACTAGAAATTGAGTAAAAACTCCAAATAAATAAAGTCTCCCTTGATAATCTTAAATCCCTACTAGCTAATCAAGATCAAGGTAAAATAGAGGTATCAGACAACACAATAAAATTGATAAGAATTGCCAAAAGCAATCGTGGCAGACCCCCTTTCTCCAACTCTAGAAACCTTTAAGCTCAAATTAATATCGGTAAGGGTAGCCAGAAACAAATACTTGAAATTCTCCACAGGTAATTTGAAGTAGAAAAAGAAAACCAATCCCCTTTGGAAGTAGATAATGCAGAAAAAAGAAAAAGAAAGAGGGAATTTCACTGAAAAACGGTAAGAAATCACCAATAAGGAAAAGTACCCGAAGCAACAATGGGCTAAAACATAGTTATTACATCTTGGAACTTGCGTGGGATAAATGCCCCACATAAACAAAGGCTATCAAAGCTATGTATTGAAAAGGAAAAATTGATATCCTTCTTCTTTAGGAGACTAAAATGGACTGGACTTCTCTTTCTCTGGTTTTCAAACAAGTTTGGATAAATAGTAACTATGTAATTAAAAATGCTTTAGGGGCTTCAAGTGGAATTTCCATCATCTATAATCCTGAAAATTTTTATGGTTTTCCTATTGATGATTACACTAACTGGAAAATTATGGAATTATAGAATATTGATACCAACAAGTCCTTCTATGCTAATGTCTATGACCCAAGAACCAGTAATGGGAGAGAAATTTTTTGGCTGTCCCTTAAAACAATAAAATCTTCATTCCTAGAAGATAAATGGTTATTTATAGGTGACTTCAATACTATCACATCGCCTATTGAAAAATATGGGGGTTCTGGGCACATCTCCAACTCTTCTCTAAAATTTGTTAAATTCATTGAAGATTCTGACCTTGTTGAATCCCCCTTAAAAATGTTTAGTACACCTGAACAAATAAAAGGCTTGGGAAAATTTTTGTCGTGGATTCAGAATCAGGACCTCATTAAATCTGAAATCATTTGGGATGTTGGCTTAGATCATTGGCCCATTTGGCTCTCAATATCTCTTTCCTCTCCTCCTATCAAAAGAACCTTTAAGTTTTAACTGATGTGGATCAAGTATCCTAATCTATTTGACAATATCATAATTTGGTGGGAGATAAACATCAATGGGTCTAAAATGTTTCGATTGGCAGAAAAACTCAAGAAATTTAAACAACACCTAAAATAATGGAATATGAGCTAGGAAAGCTGCCCTGTAAGACAATATTCTTCAAATTGAAAAGGAAATTCAGGAAAAGGGTATTTCAGTAAATCTAAAAGAAGAAGAGGGCCTTCTGACTGATATCTTAATCTTTTCCTTTTACAAGAGGAAATTTATTGGAAGAAACAATCTAAAAAAATGGCTTTGTGAAGGGGACAGAAATAATGGCTTCTTCCACAAGACTGTTATTATAAGAGGAAACTACAATAGAATCTTGAGGATTATGCTTCCTTCTGGGGAGATAACTAATGACAATAATATCATTGGTAGGGAAGCTGAAAGATACTTTAAAGACCTTCTCACTACCTCTGGAGAAAACAAAGATAATGCTAGAAATCAAATCCTTAGTCAAATCCATTCCTTGGTTTCTCATGATGATAATATGGAGCTTAATAAAGCCATATCAGAAGAAAAAATTAAATTGTTTTTACTTTAATCATGATAAAGCCTCTGGTCCTGATGGTTTTCTTGTTGGGTTCTACTAACAATTTTAGATTGTTGGGAAAGATGTTGTTAAAGCAGTCCAATAATCTGGATCCACTAAAGACATTCTTAAGTAGTTTAATTCTACTCTCATTTATCCTATTCCCAAAAATGAGAACGTGGAAACATTTGATTCATACATGACTATCTCTTTTTGTAATGTTACTTATAAGATTATTTCTAAGGTCATAGCCAACATGCTCAAAACCTTATTACCTAAGATCATTTCCCTTGAGAAAGGGGGTTTTGTGGTTGGAAGACAAATTTTGGATGGAATAGTTATAAATCATGAACTCATTCACTCTGTTAAACATCAATAGTATGGGAATGTGTTCATAAAATTGGTTATGACCAAAGCCTTTGATAGAGTCAATTGGAATTTTTTCATGTAAGTCTTAAATTTGTTTGGGTTCAATTAAGATTAGAGAAAATGGATCTTTATGCACATTACTACAGCCAGATTTTCTATCCTCATAAATTGTGAGCATGCAGGTTTTTTTATCTCCTCCATAGGCCTCAGAAAAGGTGACCCTCTTTCACCTTTTTGTTTATTATTATGGCTAAATCCCTCAACTGTTGATTATCTTTCCTCAATTCAACTAGAATGTTGAATGATATTCTTATTTAAGAAAGAAATTCAATGGACGTGTGGAAAAAAACCATTGACAAGATTCTAAAGAAACTCAACAGTAGGAAAGGTAAGTGGCTCTCCTTTTCCGGTATAATTAAATTGATTTCATCATGTGTGTAGGTTGTTCCTATTTACATGATGTCGGTTCTTCCTATCCCATCCAATGTGAGTAGATTAATTAAGTCTATTCAAGCAAAGTTCCTTTAGGGTGGCACATTTGATGAAAAGAACATTCCTCTTGTTAAATGGGAAAACACTTGTTTGTCTAAAGAGATGGGTAGATTGGGATTTAGGCTCAAAAAAAATATAAATTTGGCCCTTGGTGCCAAACTATCATAGAGGCTTTATTATGAACCTTATACCCTTTGGAGCATTATTCTTAGGAAGAAATATTTGGATAACATGCACCCTTAAAGGATTTTCACTGTCCAGAATCATCGTGTTGGGTCTCAAATTTGGAATCTTATGATCAAATCTTAGGTCATTCTCATGCCTCTTCTAAGATGGTCCATGGGAAGAAGAACAAAATTCAAATTCTGGAATGATATTTGGATTCTTATTTCCCCTTTGAAATCACACAATTTAATCAATATTCAAGCTTAGTGTGAAGAAAGATATGGTTCACTGGTTAACCATTATATCAATCAAGAGTATAATGGTTAGATTGAGATGCAAGTTCCTCATAAATTGAATGAGGAGAATATGTTTTTAATGAATTTTCTTCAACCTTTTCATTTCTCCATATACAATGATCACCTAATATGAACAGGATCCAAATCCAAAAAATACAATGTCAAATATGGATACAACGTCATCTCTTCACAAGGCATGGATATCTCATCATTTCCTCCCCAGATAATTTGGTTCAAACATGGTTTACCCAAAGTGAATGAATTTATTTAAACTACATATTCAGACAAAATTCTCACCCAATCCAATCTTTGCAAACAAGGCTTCTTTGGTCCCTCATAATGTCCCTTCTGTCTTAAAGATGAAGAAGACACCAATCATTTACTCATCCATTGTGAGTATGATAACATAATTCGGAACTCCTTGCTTAATTTGTTTAATTTTTCTATAGCTCTTCCTACATCTATCAATATTCTTATCAAAAGATGGGAATTCAAACTTCGATCAGTGCCTCTTCTTCAAATTTGGAATTCCATTCCTGCCATTATCTGCTAGAATATCTGGTTTGAAAGAAACAAGAGAATTTTCATAAGCAAATCTAGGAACTTTGATTTTACCCTCTCACAAGTCTTGAGATCTATCAAGGAATTGATCATGACTTGGCATCCATTTGATGGAAAGATATTTTCTTAAGAAAGAAATACTTACAACAACTGGAAAGATATTCTCTTGGGGATCCTTAATAAAGGGTTTGGGAAGAAAATTAAATCTAAATATCAGAGAAAATGGACCACACTACCTCACAAATTAATCAAATTCAACTTTGATGGAGTTGCTAAAGGTAACCCGGGTAGAGCTGGAACTGGTGGTATCTTCCAAAACTCATTGGGAAAACCTCTTCTAGTCTTCACATAAGCTTTAGGATGTTGCTCCAACAACTTCACTGAAGCTAAAACTCTTTGGTGTGGCATCAAAATTGCCATTGACAAGGGCTGGATCGACCTCATTGTGGAAGCCGACTCACAACTTTTCATTAATGCAACAAAAAAAGGAAAAATGGATCATTGGAATTTTCATCACATAGTGGAGGAATGTATTTCTATGTTAAATAGCAAGTGCATCAATCACATTTCTAGAAACAATAACAAGGCCGCAAATAAACATGCTAATTTAGGGGTTGATAATGATGATAATGAAAGACTCGTCATTCTCTATCCTAACGATTTAATTACTAAGTTGGGTGATTTATTGTAAATTGAGGGGATTATTACATCTGCACATGTGGTAGATGTGATGCATGCCCACCTATCCCAACAATAATTATTTTGATATCCTCATTTTTCTTCTCACACATGTTATTTATGGCCATATCTGTCTGTCGCGTGCTGAAATATTTTCCTTTCTTGCATATTGGGGTATTAATACCCTCTTCCACTAAGATTTTGGATTAAATACTTCATAGTTTAGTTAAGAGTATGGATAAAGGGAAAATTATTGCTGATAAGGAAATGATGACCAGAGTTGGGAAGGGAAAGGCCACTGCGAGTAACTCAATGAAAGAGATGCAAGACTCCCTAGTGCATAACTACTCCATTGATGACATACTCTATTCCTTCCTCAGTTTAGTTCAAATGATCTTAAAATCCAGAAGCTTATCAATGTTGACAATCTTCTGGACAAGGGTGCTAGAATCACAACAAAGGAAGCCATGAAATACTGGAAAAAATCCTTGACTAATGGTGTTAAGGATCTGAAGTTGCTTCTGTGGATGGCCACTAATTTTCTCAGGGAACAATTATCCATCAGGCTTGGGTACACAACTGCAGTTGACAAAGTGATCAAAGTCATGAATGATCCGAGTCAGTCTACTCCTAGAGTCGATACTTTGAAAGTTGCCCAAATTATTGGAGTGCAGACAATGTTACTTGGAGCTAACAACTCATTCGTTTTACATGAAGATATGGAGCAACTTGACTTTGACATTGGCCTCCATCTAGACCAGATCTGACAGTTGAACAAAGCCATGACCATGGAAAGCTTGTTACAAGGATAGAAATTAAATGCTATTTGCTCTATTTTAAGCATACCCACTAAAAATTTTGATGTCTCCAAGCTCGTGGACTCTCTGGTTGCATTAGTGGTTGAGGAGGAGGTGAGGAATGCTAATATGCCCACTACGATGGTGACTAGCTCCTCAGATGAGGAGGAAAAAAGAAGCGTATGCTTTAATAGCTATATGTATATAGTTTTATTATAACTCCTATTGGATTATCCATCTTCTGATGGTTTTTGTAATCGGTTTATAGCCTTATTTTTTTGTTTTTGTATATTATAATATAATAGTGAAGCCCGATGCCTTTTTTTAAATGATAAAAAAACAATATACCGTGAAATTTATCATGTACCTATATAAGGGCCCCACATCAATTGGTGTTGTGATCACCTCTTATTAAGAACTAAAATTAATTACTATCAAATATTATGAAAAAAGTTTTTAATTCAATTCTCAATTATTAATTAGATTAAATCCATCATTGATTGGTAGTTTAGTCCATGATATCATGTATACCTCAAAATACCATGAATTTACTACACAAACTTAGAAAATACAACTTTCCTTATATCTATAGGGTGTCTCTACAATGGAAACTTGGCTCCCTATTAACAAAATATTGATAGGCAGGCCTAATCAATGTAATTGGCCTTCCTACTAACATGGTTACTCAATTAGTTCTTAATTCACACATTTATCTTACTAATAGTTGTAGAATAGGGTCCTTCCTACAATATACTACTACAATATGTCAATAGAAGATTTTATATTACATGACACCATCTAAGTTGTAAAGTATCCTCTCCATTGGAACTCATACATATTGCCTAGATCCACCATTGAATTTGTGTAATTCCCACATCTAACATTTTAAATTCCCTACTATTGAGTGATTTACAAAGAAACATTATGAATGTATTTTTAATTATTTCTAGCTTTTGATATTAGAAAAATACACAATGTCAAAAAAAGAAAGAAAGTGCATCACAATCCAATGGCACAAAAGATTTTGCATCCCATGCAACCAGAAGTAGGAAAGCGTATTTATCCATGATGCCGCATCTAAAAATGGTTGAGATCTTTCTTTGTATGTTATGGGGGGTATTTATGAAAGCAATGTTGCTCTTGGTGAAATTTATAAGTTGATTGGAAGAAAATTGATAGTAGTCCAATATTATTTTCAAGATTTTAGCCTCTACCACCGAAGCAACACCTAATAATAGAGTATTATCTGCAAAATGGTTGTGAGTAGCTGCAAGAACCTTAGAAGTAATAGTACTACTTGCAATTATGCTAGATATTTGCAGAACAACTAGATGCGAAAACAACGTTTCTCCATGGGGATTTGGAAGAAGAAATATTTTTGCAAAAACCACAAGGATTTGAGGTAAAAGGTAAGGAGAAATTAGTGTGCAGATTGAAAAAAAGTTTGTATGGCTTGAAACAAGCACCTCGACAATGGTATTTAAAATTTGATAGTTTTATGGTTGAACATGGCTACAACATGTGTCATTTAGATCATTTTGTTTATTTTAAGAGGTTAGATAATGGTAGTTATATTATCCTATGTTTATATGTTGATGACATGCTTTTTGTGGGGTCTAACATGGATCATATTAATGAGTTAAAAAAAATGTTAGCAAAGTATTTTTCTATGAAGTATTTGGGGGCAACAAAACAAATCCTTGGTATAAGGATTTACAGAGATAGGAAAAATATAAAATTATCTCTGTCTCAAAGTGAGATTTAACATGGAAAATGTTAAAGCTGCCAGCACACCTTTGCCTAGTCATTTTAAGTTGACTAAAGAGATGTGTCCAAAGACACAAGAGGAGGAAGAAAAAATGTCTAAGATTCCATATTCTTTATCCATTGGTAGTTTAATGTATGTCATGGTATGCACAAGGCCAGATATTACATATGACGTTGGAGTTGTGATCAGATTTATGAGTAATCCCGGATTGGAGCATTGGAATGCGGTTAAATGGATTCTCTGGTACTTGAGAGGAACATCCAATAAAAATTTATGTTTTTGGGGATATAATACTATTCTACATGGTTATGTTGACTTAGATGTTGCAGGTGATATCAAAATTAGGTGAAGCACTACATGTTATGTATTTACTCTTGATGGGACAACAATTAGCTATATTTCAAGGCTGCAAAAGGTTGTTGCTTTATCAACCACGAAGGCAAAATATGTTGGTGAAACAGAAGCAAGAAAGGAGATCATTTGGCTATAATTTTTCTTACAAGAATTGGGAAACCAACAGGTTGATAATTACTTATTTACTTGGGTCATTTATAGCCATTTAAACATCTTATCTTTTTGCTAGTTGACCTTTTCGGGGTTAATTATGAAATTTAAGAAAGACAATCATATGAATATAAAGTTATGTCATCATAATAAAGGACCAAGAACTAAGCATTAGTTATCACCACCTAAGGTTGCATCCAAAGGATATTCAAGAGCATTCAAACATCCATTCTAGCATTCATTCAAGGGTAAGGGACTGCATTATTCTGGATACACTTCATAGGATGGGAGTCTGTTCTATTCCATGCACACATATATTACATTTCTTTACATCTAGATAATTTTCTCACTATCAAGTGCGGCACACACAAGATCCACCTAGGGTGACATTCCACACACACACACACACACACACACACACACACACACACACACCTAGAATTACATTGGGTTTGAAATGTAAAGCAACACTCAGTCATAAGATCAATTGTTTGATAGCTGAGGAAAATCTGACCCCTCATTTTGCATCTTTATTTTTTAGGATTTGATGTTTCTTTGAGGGTTTTGCAGGTCATTATTTCATTTCATGTTTCCAGCGACCTCATAAAAAACTATGTGACATACTAGCAACCAAAGGCAAACCCGAAGAATAAAGAATACGGGTTTCCCCTGTGGGTGTTCTTACTGAGTTGCTATATGCCCATAATGACAGAAAAAGCTCTAAATGCTAGTCATGTTTATTCTCATTGACTGTTTTGAGGAGAATGGACTTCAACATTTTATTTTTAGCCTGATCCTTTCCATTGGCTTGAGGGTAGTGTAATGTGATATTTTTGATCCTTTCGTTTCATGTCATGTCATCATCATTCTTTAATGACATGAAATTATCCGAGATAATGACCATTAGGACCCCATACTTGCAGATGATCTAATTCAAAATGAACTTTGCGATCATAGAACTAGGTGGAGTAGTTAGAGGCATGAAATCAACCCAGTTCATAAAATATTTTGAGGCCGTAGTGATGAAGTTGTGGCAATCTATTAATGAGGGAGAAAATTTCCCTATCAAATCTAGACCCCAAGTAGAAAAGGGCCAAGGTGTAACTATGGGCTGTAGAGTCTGAGTAGAGATGCATATCTCATGTGGGAATTCTTGATACTTATGACACCTGCACACATACTCCACAATGTCATGCTCTAAGGTGGGCCAAAAATAAC
This sequence comes from Taxus chinensis, assembly GCA_019776745.2. NCBI lineage: Eukaryota > Viridiplantae > Streptophyta > Pinopsida > Cupressales > Taxaceae > Taxus > Taxus chinensis. Next base: position 167,947,893 of record CM034152.1, read on the forward strand.
CCATGTAATGAATTTTTTGAGCAGTTGCATGTCCTCTAAAGTGACCACCACAGAATCCGCTATGGGCTTAGAAGAGGATTTTCTCAAATTCTAATTCATTAAAACATCTCAACAACATATCGTCAAAGGCTCTGCAATAGAGCAATTATTCTAAAATTGCATATTTGGAGGCTATGATATGTAGCCATCTTCTTTGGTGTGAGGAAGCTCCCTTAGGGTATGTACGGTCCATAATATAATTAACAATATTTGAATACCATGAAAATGACACAATGGGGGGCTTTGTCTAGAACACATACTCATCAGGGAAATCTAGGTCTACTAGATCTCCATAATCTCGTGGGTTGTCCACCAACCAATCAACAATAATTTATCCCTTGATGGACTTTTGGTTGATGAAGTTGAGTTCAAATTCACCCATCAATGTAATAATATGACCATCCTTTTTTAAAAAGGCACCCTCAACCAACAATGTTCACAACTGGTCAGACTTGATGATCACTCGAGTTTATTGTTCAAGCATATAATGCCTTCACCTTTATGTTGGAAAAAATATAGGCAGGTATTATTTCTCTTCCTACATATAATTTGTCTCGTAATCAAGCAAAGTGTGACTGATGAATTAAATGGCATGTTCATGGTTATCATCATCTTCCTATGTCAACATGAAAGCTAACCAGATATTGGTGGCTCGAGAGTAAAAAATAAAAGGATGGTCCACTTTTGGAGGCATGAGTGCAGGTGGTGACATAAGGAAACATTTCATAGAATTGAATGCCTTCTGACACTCAATTGTCCACGTTTTACAATAATCCTTCTTTAGCAAGTTATTAATGGGATGGACAACGCAGGTTAGATTGGGAATGAACCTACGGATTGCTCCTAGTTTATCGAGAAAGGACCTAATGCCTGACTTGTTTGATGGTGGAGTCATCTCTATAACCACCCAAATCTTTGCTGGATCTACATTGATTCCTCAAGACGAAATGATATATCCCAACAACTAGCCTCCCGTCACTTCAAATATGCACTTTTCCGGATTTAATGTTACACCATATTCGATAAGACAAGAGAGGATACCATGAAGCACCTTGGGGTGATTACAACACTTCTTGGCCTTGACTAGTAGATCATCGATGTAATATTCCAAAATATTACTAATAATATCATGGAATATGTTTTTCATCGCTCATTGGTAGGTGGCTCCAACGTTTTTAAAGACAAATGATGTAAGTGCGTAACAAAAGGTTCTCCAGGGAGTTGTAAAGGTAGTCTTGGTTTGATCCTCCTCAAAGATCCTTATCTTATTGTAGCCCAAAAATCCATCCTTGAGTGATAATAAATCATATCTAGTTGTTGCGTCTATGATGACATCAATGGAAGGTAATGGAAAATTATCTTTGGGACATGCCTTGTTTATGTCCCTGAAATCAATGCATATGTGTATTTTCCCATTATTTATGAGAGTGAGGACTATGTTCAAAAGCCACATTGAGTAATATAATTGCTTAATGAACGCTACTTGTAGGATCTTTATGACATCCTCTTTGACCTTCAAATCCACATTTGGCTTCATAGGTCTCGATTTTTGTTTTATGGGCTTAGTGTCAAACTTCTTTACTAGATTATGCACAACTACATCAGGAGAAATACTTGTCATCTCTTTGTAACTAAAAGTGAAGGATTTTAAGTGTTCCTTAAGCACCTTCATATGTGCTTCCACCTCTTCTGGAGTCAAGGAAGAACCAAGCTTCAGCATTTTAGGATCCTCCTCCATCCCCATTTTTGTATCTATGGTCCCCTCAATTAAAGAGGCATCACCCTCTTCAAATTCAGGTGGGGATGGAGGTAATTCCAATTCTTCTTCCTTTACTTCATAGATCTCAAGACCTTCTTCCTCGTATGATCTCCAAAGTAGGAGGAAGGGTGAGGTATAAGAGAAAATCCTCTCTTATGATTCACGAGATGAAGATCATTGTATGCATTAAGGTATCCTAGGATCACCTCTTCATTCTCTATTTAATCTAAAGTGGATGGCTCATTCTCAACCTCAACATATGCTAGGATCACATTAGTCAACATCTTTCAAACTAGATGTTCAGATTGGACCAAAATGATGTATTTGGTTACCTTAGGTCTCTACGTGGACAGAAGCAAGAATAGGAAGTATCTATAGAGTCGGCTAAAAGGTTTTTCTCCCTTGGAATAGCTTCGATTAAAATAAAATCAAAACCTTTGATAAGTTTAAGTAAATATGTCTTGTAGAGATGTAGTTGTTATTCTCTAGTCTCATAAACCCACGAGATTTGATTAGTGACAAGTTGAGAATCACCTAGAACCCTAATGTTACTAACACCCTTCCTCTTTGATACAATGAGACCAAGAAGAAGAGCTTCTTATTCAAACCCATTATTTGTGCATGTTCAAAATTGAGCTTAAAGGCAAAGGTCATGACCTTCCCTTGTGGGGAAGTGAAGATCACACTTGCCCCAACTCAAAAATGACACTTCGCACCGTCACATTTAAGCATCCAATGATATAGGTTAGATCATTCTTGGAATCTTATTCCTTTACTTCTGAGACCTCAACCATTAAAATTACTTCAAATCCATTAGATGGGAGAGAACCAATTCCAAGAGCATGTCCCATGCCCATAGAGTTGACCGGAAGAAAAATAGGTAGGTCGTTTTCCAACAACTCAATGATTTTAGCCATGGTCTTTGTTAACACTGTTTCAACCATAGTGGCTTCGTCTTCACTACTTGTCAATCCCTTTGATTGCTTTAGGGGATTCCAGTTCTCTCCTAGGAATCAACTTAGATGCAAGTTTGAAATCCTTTGGTTTGTTCAATTGATTGGATGAGAGTTAAAACTCAATATGAACCCCAAGTTTATTCTTCAAGTTAGCTAGATGGATATCAAAAGGCTTTGGGTCACCCTGAGCAATGAATAATTTCCCTAGATGCAGGAATCTAACTTCTTGAAAGAGCGTGGAAGGAATTCCATTCATTAGATGGATCTAAGGTCGGCCAAGAATCATATTATTGTTGGTTTCCCAATCTATAATATAAAACTCCGTTAACACAGTTTTTGGCCCAAGGGTAACTGGAAGTACTATAGTTCCAATAGATGTTGGTTTGTGACTATCATATACTTTTAATGGTATTGAGGTTGAGGAACAATTTGTTTCTCTGTAGCATAACTTTTTTAGGAATGAGAAGGGGACTATATTGACTGTATCCCCATTGTCAATCATCACACACTTAACATAGTTATTATAGATCTAAACCTGCAATTACAATGCAGAGTCACCTCTTCATGCCAACTCAGCATGAGTGGGCATCTTATTGATGTCGAATAAAAATCCAACATCTCTCTCAAGCTGCCGCGAGGGATAGACATAAAAGTCGAAATGATTGACCTGGGTCTCCGAAGGAGGGGTAACGTGAATTAAATGACCAAGGCCTAAAGCTTCCAATAAAACAACTCAATGAGTGGTAGAGTTCTTCAACAAATCTAGAAAGGATATGCGAGAAAAGGTCTTGGTCAAATCAGTAATTAATTCATAAGACCTTACCGGCCATGGAGGTACTGGAGTGTCATCAGATGTCAAAGGGTAAATCAGAAAAGGTTGCATATAATAGTCGCGAGTACATGTGGCTATGTTAACTTCAAGTTCAGTTTCTTGTTAGGAATTACAAGTATGAATGAAGAGACAAATTTTATATACAGATATATATTAATTTGCAGAATAAAGGAAATCTAAAATTACACAGAAATATGAAATTACACAAACAAAAACAGTGACATGGATTTAACGTGGTTCACCCTTTCTTGGACAATTAATCCAACAACAAATAAAATACAATAAACATGGTGTAACATGCAAACACAATCCCACTTTAATCTCACGTTTTTCAACGTTGTAATACACTTCTCTTATGCTTCTTTCTCTCTTTCTCTCTTGCTTATTTCCAGTATAACCATTGGCGTGTATATATACATTCCCACACCCTTTTCTCTTCTAACCGAATGTAACCATTTAGTTTCTAAACAAGAGAAACTAAACAAATGGTTATGCAATGATTACAATAATATTATACCAACATATGCTTAGGGAATATGCAACAAAATAATTAATACATTAAAAATATAAATAAGACATTTTATTTGAATGGTCTCCACAACCAACAATCTCCCACTTGGAGACTGATCAACACCAAATTAAATCCCACTAGATTCAACACCCTTAGACACTGTTGTTTTATTTCAATTATTTTATTTATGAATGCCAATAGAAGCTGAAGAGGAAATCATCTTCTCTCGAGTTACTATCATCATAAACATATCCGCTGGATTTTCATTTGTATCTTTTTTCTCTAGCTTTACCTATCCATCATCCAATACTAATCGTATGAAGTGATATCTCAATTGTATGTGTTTTGTCTTTGAATACAAGGCATAATTTTTAGCCAGATGAATGACACTTTGGATCCATTGGAGGTTGCTGATCATGAAATACATTCGAGGGATGAGCAGAGGAAGTACCCATTTTTTCAGACTAAAGTGCCAACATGGGTGATGAGTATGGAAGTGATAGAGAGACGATGGTTTCAGCAGGGATTTTACCTTCCTCTTGTAAGGCATGAAATAGGTTAGAGGTGCTTACTTCCTTTGTGACTTTGGGAATGTATTTCCCTTTGTTCTTCGGGGAACATAGCTACTCCTTGGGTTTTGGGGCTGGCTTGGAGGGACAATCTCGAACTCTATGGCCAATGCTTTTACATATTGAGCAAGCGTGAGGTATTTATTCATACTCAATCAGTTGCACCCATTTTCCTAGGTCATAATGGAGATCAATAGAAGATGATAATGGAATACTAATGCCAACATTGACATAAAACCTAGCATGAATGAATCTAGAACCAACTCTTGTTGTTTGATCTATAGCAATGAGAGTTCCCATGGATAAAATAATACCTTCAATGACTGCAGTATGTTAAATTTCCAAGGGGAGGTCAAGAAGACAAACCCATATCGACGCCCGAGTCATGGTTTTCATTCGTGGATTGAATCTTGGAGTCCACCTTCGAAGATAGAAGCCTCTCCTACCATAAAACCACCAAAAAACTAGGGCCCTCCCAACAACACCCTCACAAAATCTTCTTTGTAGTTGAATGTGAAGAGGATAAATCCATTGGGTAGCACTGCAATTTCCAGGGGGCCATAGGGGGCCCATTTGATATGAACCCATTCTCTTATTTCTTCCAATGGGGGTCTGGGCCCCATGAGTTTACCAATAAGCGATAATTCCCTCGATGCCTGAGTCGCATCAATAATCGTTGCAGGGATATGCAAGGACAATGTCCCATCAACGATATTTGGCTATAGCTTCCCAGGCGGAGAGGGTTTTGGATAGTCAACAGTCACATCTCTCCAGGAGCTTGAAGGATCGACAAGAGTGGTACCAACAGCGTCAGGGGCCAGTCCTAGCGGAACTGACACTGCCATAGGGACACCAGATGCAACGGAAATTCAAAAAATTATAGAGCGGGAAAAAAGATTAGTATCCAAAATAATGAGGAGTTTCTCATATCCATTCTAGTAATGTAGAGTCTTTATATCAGAAATAAAACTCATATATCTCAAATACGTAATTGGTATCAAGAGCTACCTACTTTGATTCACCTTGGCCTTAGCAACATTGGTATCACCCCTACAATAATTTTATTTGGATCACCCTAAAATCTAAACAATATACTTACAACTTCATCTTTAATTCTAGTAGGTAACTAAAGATAAATAAAATAGGAACAATTACTCTTCAATAAAGGGAAAGCAATTTTTGCATTGTACTCTGGAAAGATCTAAAACTCCTTCGCACATATCTTATGTGACTTTACAACTTGAATAGTTTTAGATACATACACTAAAAGTTATATTATGCCATCTGATTGGCCCATCCCAAATTGATAACATCATAGTTAGCTTTTCTTTTTTAATGCTTCGCTCAATTAGAAAATCTTGATGTATCCATTGACACCAAGGACTTCCTAGGTATCACTCAAATTTATAGGTCCACCTCGATTTGAGGCAGAATAATGACACATATTTACATAATTCTCCTTTGTATACTTCACAAAATGCACACTATACACTATGCACTTGGATTTCATTTGTATCGTGAATCTTGTAGTGCATGCATAATATTATTACAAGACAAACAAATTAATTAAATGTTATAATTTATATCTTTAATTTGGTTTCCTGCAATTCATCCTGATTTCTCCACTGCTACCAGTGAGAGGGTTGATGTTTCCCATCTTCACCATGGCTGCTGCAAAGTCCTTGAAGAAAGTCTTTTCATTGTTAGAATAGGTAGTCACCAGAGAATCAGTTGATCCTCCACTGAATAACTCCTGGTCAGAATGGAGAGTTCCTTTCTGTTTTCTGAGCTCTTTGTAGTAGTTGTTGTCAAAGACGGTGGGAGAAACATCTTCCAAAGGTGACAAGTTTCTGTTCCCTGATTTACTGGAGGGGCAGTTTGATTGCAGGGACTTGGTATAAGCAGAATCAATATCAGTATCATTGTAAATTCTGCTTCTTATCAGTGTGCAACGAACTTGGCCTATGGTATGAGCCCCTGAAATATTATAAACATTCGGCAGGTTAGGTTTATCTTAGATTTACATATTATTTTCAGAAGGAAGATTGATGGGTTTTGGTTTACCTGAAAGAGCCACCAGGTCTTTAGTAGACAGCCCTTGAGCTCCAAATCTTGCAGTTAAATTGCTCAGAGAGGAAGTTGGAGAAGGAATGTTATTGTTGGCAGCATTTTGATTTGAAGTTTTGGAGTCCCTTCTTCCAAGGGGTACTGTCCATGTTGGTCCTCCCAACTGCAATCAAATATTAGTTATTGAATATCCTAGATCGACATTAAAAAAGAAGGTGCACACAAAAGATATTTCCACTCACTTGTACAACAGAGTCACGAGCAGCCACAGCCAGAATATCAGCACAGGAGACAACTCCAGTGCAAGCTGCCTCCAGGTTTCTCTTATAGAATCTATGGTCTTGAAACCTCTGGCAGAGTGTAAATTTGGCCCTGCTGTCTTTTCACCAGATGAACCATCCAAGAGTATAGACCCATCACAACCCTGATTCAAGAACATCATAATTACAATTATATTACAATTTATTTTGTATTGAACAAATCAGATTTACAAAAGAGATGACGCAGCTTAGAAAGGGGCAATGGAAAAGATTACAATAGTAACAAACTAACAACACAGAGACAGCTAAACATAGCTTTAAAACTATGCAGAAGAAGGCCATAAAAATTATGACACTTTCAGAAGTATAATTGTTATAAGTTCAAGACTGTGACATAATAAGATAAAATTTTGGATTTATTTTAATGTCTTTAGAAAAACGTTTTATAAAAATCGTTCTATATTTTAATTGTAAAAATAATTTATTTTATTTGAATTCAAAATTATGAAGTTTAGCTGCACAGAATTCTTAGACTTAACAAAGAAAAGATAGAGAATTTATTCTTGGCTCATTCCTCAAATTTTTTTTAATCCCAGAATTGATTATAGAGAGGGCATTTGGACATGACTTATCATAAAATGTTGCAGAGAGCTGAGCATTAGCAGAGGCCAGAAACAAGACTACAATAATCCCAAATGATACAACCCCGGAAGCCATTTTTCTCTGCACAATATTTAAAGAAGTTTGTTAAGAGTTTGTGGGTATTAATGCTTCTATGGCTGTCTTAATATAGTAGAAAAACTTGTCCACTGAATAAATGCTGTACCTAATACAGTGAAGGGGCGGCTATATCCAGCCACCAGTTAGAATATTCAGTCACAGAATAATCTCATGTCTCAGACGTCACAGAATCAGATTGTTCCTGCTAATTCGTGTATGAATTGTTCTCCCCCGCGTTCCGTATCTTTCAATAGAAGTTGCCATGGAATTTTCATATGGTAGTGATTCAAAAAATCTCTCTGTGATTTACTTTATATTTAATTGTTTTATAAATAGAGATGATTTTCAATTAAAAATTCTGAACTATAGTTTAATGGAAAGTTAAAATGTGTTTTGTTTAGTTAGGCGGAATTGAAGACGTTCTCCCTATGGGAAAGGACCTATGCGATTGTATTAAAGTTGATGGTTTGCCGGCCGTCTAAACGTTTTTGCATTTTAAAGAGTTTTTGGAAAAATGGCGGACAATTGTTTGGACAGCGTTAAGATTTTTTAACACCGTTAAGATTTTTAAACGAACACTTGTGCGTCACTGGGATTTTTTTAAATTCACGAAATATTTTTATTTGCTCGAGATTTTTATCACGAAACACTTATTTATCCTTAGATTTTGTCACGAAATATTGTCAGTTTGATGTTGACATAGATTTTTTTTTCACGGAACAGCTATTTTCATAACACTTGTTTTGTGTGAGTTTATTTGACGGAGCATTTATTTTTACTGAGAAGGAATTAATCTTTAATTACTGTAGTGAGATCTTTAATTGCGGTTAGTTTTAATTGTAATTAGTTATAATGAGATCTTTAATTAGTGTTAGTTATTAATTATAGTTAGTTCTAATGAGATCTTTAATTACAGTTAGTTATTATGAGAAGTTGGGCAAGAACACGTAGCGTTAAATTTGATAGTTATGTGGAAAAATATTCCAAACAATTTTTTTAAAACCCTTCGAGTCTTCTTAATAAACAACTATATTGAATGGATAGCCGTCAAATTTAGAACCTACCTCTATTTGTACACACATTATTGCTTCTGTGGAACTTGTAGATATAAGTAGTTAAACTGGGTAATTTTAGAATGTTTGTATGTTTATTGATTGTTAGTTGAAATGATGTGTTATTAGTGCGTTTATGGGTCTTCATCATGTCTCTTTCTATTCCATTTTTTCCCACTCTTCCTTTCTATTTTCAATGTCTTGATTTCTATGACACAAACATTAGTGAAGTTTTTGGGTTTGTTTGGGGCATTGGTAACATTCGTGGGTCCTTTGTGTCGCATGGTCTCGTCTTTCTCACTTTTACTCGTTATTTTGCAGTTACCATGTCAATTAAATTCTTAGCTTGAATTCAATTGTCTATAAATACACATCTATTGTAGTTCATTTGCATCTAGACAACCATAAAACATGAATGTTTTGTTCGTGACTACTGAACACTTGTAAGATGGCTTTAAATTTGATGGCCACTTGCACCCGTCAGATAATTTTTAGTGACAATAATTTTTCAATATTACCCTTCAAAGTAGGCAAAAAACTGTATTAATACAGTATAATCTTCATTTATTTAAAACTTTGTGATATGTGTTTCTCAATATCAATATAATTTATATATAAGTCTATATACAAAAATGATGTTTATATTTTTAATATACAAGTTGGAAGTGACATCATGATTTCAAAAGTCTACAAGTATTTTATAACTAACAACATAAAAAAAATTTGTAAATGACTATCAAAATTAAATCTTGTTTAGAAACATTCTGAAGAAATCAAACGATCATTAGAGCATTTATTTTTCAAGGACACAAGTTTATGTTACAAAAATCATTAAAGGACACACACCGCACAACATTGCATTTTTGTGTCATTATAATCATTGGACAATTATTGAGGTATGTTGTATTCTATATTTCTACTGTCTAAAGGCCTACCAAATATCAAGATAGTTATGTTGTTAAGATTCCACATATTGTTTCCCTTCTATGGAAACTAGAACAAAAACTATTTTGCAGGTAAAATAGTCATGGCATGAAAAGTGAAGTGAGATTATTGGAGATAGGAACCAGGGGAATGTGGTCATCAAAATTATTGTGAGTTGTCTACCTTTCATCAAGGACATTAACAATGTTTCAGACATCCTTCGAGAACATTAATAATGCTTTGGATTGTCTATTTCGTGATCATTATCATTTGCAAGGTAATGCCACTGTAAATTATGAGCACGTGTTTCCACTACCATATCCTGAATGTATGTCATTAGATAGTGTAATAATAAAACTAAGTATAAAAACCTTATGATAACACCTTACTTCAAGAATTATATTAATTAATACGGCTTCATTTTTGTATTACACATGTTGATCCACCCCAATTAAAAGTAATTAGCTATTTGTGTAATTTAGTGTAAATCCATTTATCAATGAACACTACTACATATGATAAAAAAATATGTCGTTGTGTGTGCCGACCTTTTATTAGAAATCAAATATTTTGAGTGTTTTGTGTGGTGAGTATTGTGCATCGACTTTGGCGATGAAAAGTCAATGCAACTAAGCATTTTTTATCATGTGAATTTTGTGTTGGATTTACATCACAAAAATGTGAATTTCATCTTTCACTGTTTGTCACAAAGATTTAAACAACTCAATTTCGACATTAATAATATATATAACTAAAGTAATAAAAATATAACTATTTGTAAGTATAAATAATTATAATTTCTTATTAGAAATCATTTTAATATAATTAATTTTTTAATTTTAAAAATTATAGTATATTATTTAATAAGTATACTTATATAATATTGCTTATATATTTGTGTGTGTGTGTGTGTGTGTGTGTGTGTGTGTGTGTGTGTGTGTGTGTGTGTGTGTGTGTGTGTGTGTGTGTGTGTGTGTGTGTAATGCCCCGTTGGGCATCGGCTTCCATTTCTGCTACCTGCCCTCCACTGCCACCTTGGCCTCCTCCCAACCACCCAACCTGCCAACTATTATGATTGTCATGTTTGTACCTTGCGTGAGGAGTCGGTGGAGTCCTTCTGGCTAGTGGCCGCACTCATTGATTTTTCTGATTTGCAAATCTTCTTTGTTCTGGTTGACTGCCTGCAACATGTTATTCTGGTTGTTGACTGTGTGGTTCACGCTGGGAGAAATTTCAATGCGTTAGGTGGAGGGTTGGGCATGTTTTTTCTTGGGATGCAGGCCCTTGGAAGGAGGGAAACATGTTTAGGTGTTGTTTTATCCTTTTTGCGCAGTTTTGTTCCTTCTTCTTGCTAAACGAACCCTCTTTCTTTTTCTTTTGTTATCTCCTTCTCTGTGACTTGGGTGCAACTTTGGGTTTGGTATGACGGCTAAATGAAGCTTCAACTAGTGAAGTAGACGTGTTACCTCCACTTTCATTGGGTGTTGCGGGGTGTGTTCTGGTCGGGGATCCACAACACGGCCTGCACAGTAAATAGCCAGGCAGCAGGCACGTTACATAAAGTAGAAGCCTTTTTGAGCGCCTCCAACAAGCAGGTTGTCCAACTATGTTGTTATCTATTCAGTATCGACTGCATCCTCAAATTCGGGATTCTCCTTCAAGGTATCTTTATCAAAATCGATTAAGTGACAGTAAGAGTGTTACCAGGAGATCCATGGCTATGCAATACGTAATGGTTTTGAGTCAAATGCTACCATGCAAAATGCCCTTATTGACTTATATGCCAAATGTGGAAGTTCAGAGAATGCCTGCCATATGTTTCACACAATGACTGAGAAAACAGTAGTGTCATGGAATACAGTGATTGCAGGGTATGCACAGAGTGGACATTATGAGGAAAGTTTAGATCTCTTTCAACAAATGCATCTGGCTGACACGAAACCCAACAATGTTACCATTACAGTTGTTCTTCCAGTAATTTCCCACCTGTCGAATTTGCATCAGGGGAAGGAGATCCACGTCTTCATACTAAGAAGTGGTTTTGATTTATTTATTATAGTAATGAATGCCCTTGTAGACATGTATTGCAAATGTGGGAATATTAGAATTGCACGCCGAGTATTTGATCAAATGCCTAAAAGAGATGTATTCTCATGGATAGCCATGATTGCAGGTTATGGGATACAGGGAAAAGGTGAGGATGCCATTGCACTCTTCTCTCAAATGCAAGTGTCTGGCATGCAACCAGACGATGTTGCTTTTCTGGCCCTTCTATCTGCATGTAGCCATTCTGGGCTTGTGTCTGAAGGTTGGAAATATTTTGAAATGATGAGAGAAAACTATGGGATCGTTCCTAGGATGGAGCATTATGCATGCATGGTTGACCTCCTTGGTCGAGCTGGTTGCCTAGACGAAGCAGAAGAATTCATTAAGAAAATGCTAATAAAGCCTAATGCTGCTGTGTGGGCCACCTTGCTCGGGGCATGCAAAATTCATTCCAATATGGAGCTTGGAGAACGTGTGGTAGATTGTATTTTTAAGTTGAATCCTGAAAATCCTGGATATTTTGTGCTGATGTCAAACATATATGGTGCAGCTAGGCAGTGGGATGACATGGCAAAAGTGAGAAAAAGATGAGAGAGCATGGGTTGCAAAAGAACCATGGATGGTCCAGAATAGAGGTGAAGAATCAGATACATGTATTCCATGTGGGAAATATGGAGTGGTTATATGCCTAATACAAGTTTTTTTTTTATGTACAAAGAAGAGGAACAGAAAAGAAAACCTGTTGCGGTCATTGTGAGAAGCATTACTGTGTGTTGACTTGTCAAATCATGACCAAAGACACCTCTCATCAGCACAAGAACACACATGTATGTTGTGACTCTCATATTGCCAAAAATGGGGCCTACAGAAGTTCTAGGGCTAATTTGGAGCTCTCTGCCCAGGAAAAGCATAGACGAGAATGGAGCTTGAGTGCCAACCTATAAAAGGGGAGATTTGACCTGAGGATTGTTGTTGCTGTTCTGGGCGGTGTCCATGAAACCTGTTGAATCTGGAGAAAAAGGCAAGATATTTCTACACTTTTCTACTGTTATTTTATTTAAAATTATTGCGAAATCGAACCACTTTTCCTTGCATTGATTTGTCAGTTGGATGTCATGATGGGAGTTTTCCCTTTCTGCTTGTTTCTTCTTGTTTTAGCTTTTATCGTTGACAGTATGTGGGTCGAAAGGATGCGTGTGCCCTCTCCTCTGAATGTTATGTTTCTCTTACTCGAATGATAGACCTTCGTCTGTTTGTTTATGTATTAATTCTTCTCTGCGATTGAGTTGCAAGTTATTATGTTGATCAACTAATATTTTCGATATTATGGAAATAAGTTACGATAACTAGGAAGCTCCTCCCTAGCACCCAAGTTGTCTTTTGACGTTTTTTTGTTAGCCCCTTCGCAAGTCCCTTTGATAACCTTTTGGCATCGAGAAAGAAAGGTTGTAGGATTGTGTGAGCAATGCGTGGGCTAGCCAGCTTAGAGTTTTGGTATTAAAACTGGTAGAATGAAAAGGTTTGTGTGAAATGTGTTTTGCCATCTCGCGTGTTTAGACTCTTATACTATCTTTCATCTTGTTTCTAGGATTTTAAGGCCATCCTCAAGAAGTACTTGACCATCCCTATCAACCTGAACCATACCTAGCTTTTCGGATCAACTAAGCTGGAGGTTTCATTGTGCAAATCCGGTACCTCGTTGACACTAGAATAGTTCGGTCTAATCCCCCTCTCAGAATTTTTGCTGATGGCGCTCTTCTATTTTTCCTAACTTGCATTATTTTCTCCCTTGTAATGTTAACGCTATTAATTATTATTGGTCGGTTTTTATGCACGTAATTACCGTAATAGTTTGTGATGGAAATTTCCTTAAATGTGATTAATCTTCGGGAAAAACTCAGCTTTCATTTGATAATCTTATGGATTCATAGCGTAAGGTTTTGTTTTGATAATGTCACTTAGAAAGTATGTTTGTATCTATTTGTGCGATGGTTGACTGTGTTACCAAGGGTTGCCATAAAATATGGTTGTTTTGGGATATGGGTAATTTATTTTAAATTAACCAAACATTAGTATTATAGTGGAGGTTTGCAAATCTTTAGTGTTATAAAAATTTGTTGATGACATTATTGTATACTCTTGTTGGACGGAACCCCCTTCTTCTCTCGCGTGTTTGCTACTAGCCTGTAAGACTTTGACCCTTCTTGGATGATTGGAAAATCTTTGTAGTTAATGGTCAAAACTAGTATACTTTGCTTTCGCCTCGAAACTTATGTTGTGTGTATACTTTATTTGATTTTCCAGTTTTGAAACTCGATTATACATGGCTTTTTGTGTTAACTTTTGAAACCCATGGTTCCCCTTTCTTGGGCCGATCAACTCTTGTTCTTTTAGAAATATATTAATTTAGTTTATGTGTTTGGTACCTTTGATAAATTTCTAGATGGTTGGTGTATATATTAAATCTTAATCTTGTAATTATGGTTTAATTACTTACTTGATGGGAATTCTGTTGTTTGCTAGATTATTTGTTTTCTCCCTATAGGGCCAAGGGCCATTTTCTTACGATTGCTATACTTTCGTTGCTTTTAATCCTAACTGAAGTACAAGGTCTTCTCCTTCTTTGATTGGCATGATGAAGACTTTATTATAACTTGATGTGTTGATAGTGTTTAGAGGTTTGAACCAATTCTTGTAATAAAGTGCTTCCTTTTCATGGTATTGTTAGATAATAGTTATGGTGGTTTTGTGTAGCTTTATCTTGCTCAGTTCTCGTGAACTAACTCTTGTAGAAAATTTGCTGCAGATGGATTTTGCGTGTAGATGAGGGATAGATTTGTAGAATTTTTTCATCAACCTCAGTTGAGAAGATCCTTTGCTTGAAACTTTTTGTTGTTCAACTATTGTTAACGTCCAGTGGAAAGTTTAAAAGAGGATTAATGTCTTAGTATAAAGTATTGTGGACTTTGTCATCTGAACTTTGGAAACCTTGTATTGTTTGACCATCATTGAAATTATAAGAAAATTTGGTTATTGTTGTTGAGTGACTTTTTTGGAGTATCAGTATTTTAAGAATTGATGTAATCTTGTTTTGTTCTTGTAAATGAGTGTTGCTACAACCTTGCCTTGAGAATATATTTTGAGTTAAACCTTGACATGACTTAGTAATAAAGTGTCATAAGTAAACTAACATGGGATTGTCTAATACTTCTGGAAGTTAAATTAAAAGTTGTATTCAAATAAAGTAACATAGGGGTCACCAACTTGAGAGCAAGAAATTCTTTAAGTAAACAAGGGCAGGACTATCATTGCAAGTAAACTTTATATCATGATAACCCTAGCTCCTCTAGTGAACATTATTCCTTTTACGGTGAAATTTGTAAAATGACCCTAAGGTGAAATGAATTGTTAGTTGTTTGAAGATGATAAGATTTAATAAGCCAGAGAAAACAAATTGGAGACCTCACCATCTTTCTCACCTCCATTTGGAAAGTAAATTTTTACTCCTTGTTAATACTTTTAGCGAAGCCTAAGTAAAGTTGTTGATAATTCTGGTTAAGAGCCCTAGCTTCAATTAAATACTGGCAATAACTAATGAGGTCCTAAAGATGTTTCATCTCGACCTTCTCCCTCTAACCCTTTTCCAAGGCACCTTGTATCTCTTCTCTTAAGTGTGTTGAACTTAAAACCATGTTGTCTTGTGGGCAAGAACGAATCTTAGTAGCATTAGTGGCGAGCAGATGGCCTTGTGGAATTTAAATACTCCTTTTTCTCGATAAACGAATTAAGCAAATAAATGTCATAATAGAGAAGATTTAAAGATAATTACTCAGTGTCAAGGGAATAAACTTAGCTTGGTAAGATGAATTGTACGAATCATATCTTGATCCTCCTTGAAAATGTAAGCTAAGAATTGCAAGATGTCCTTTTAAAATAAATAACCCTTAAGAATATCTCATTGTGGTTGGCCCTAACTGTAAGTGTGTTATGTGATTGGACTTCTATGTTGTCTTGTCAAAAAGAAAAGTAAATTGTCCTTGATAGGTGTGAACGTTTCCGTGCTGCCTTTATGGCCATCCTTGTATCAAGTTGCTCGCAGTGTTAGTTGTATCCTTGGTGACGACATGTTGTGTCATGTTATGTGTCAAGCAAGTAAAAAAAAAAAGTTATCCTGTATTTCACTGTGATGTTCGCGTGTGGATTTTTGGGTCATTACAGTGTGTGTGTGTGTGTGTGTGTGTGTGTGTGTGTGTGTGTGTGTGTGTGTGTGTGTGTGTAATGTTGCATTTTTAAGCATTCACAAATTAAGTATTATAATTAAATAATAAACAACATATATTCAATAAAGATAATTATATACACAAAATTATCGTGTATGAGAAATTAAGTAATTTTTCAATCTATAAGACAATGTTGGAGGGAGTAAAATTATTGAACTATCTCTTTTCTAAAAAATACTACAACTTGATTCTAGATCATAGTCATTGTATTGATCAACATCTACCTATAGACACAAATTGGTAATTTGTCTTTAAACAATGACATTTTCTCTCTATTTGTTTTCTAAGAAAAATTCTCACATTCAACATCCTGGCAGCACATGCCTCATCCTCTTCTCTCAACCACTTGTTCTCATGGGTTCAAGACATCATCAATGATCGCCAGTGTATTGTGGCCAAAGTGAAGGCTCCAATTGATGAGCTCTCTCCCCAACTCTTGAAGCTCACCCCTAAACCAAGGAAATCCAAGATGACTTCTCGACTCATAACAAATGTCTCGGGATCTCAATTCATTGAGTTTACTTGACCTAGAGTGAAGAAAGATAAGGTTGAAATGAGAATAACAAATTATTCAATATCTAAATATCCTCTTGAAGAGCTAAGAACTGAGGGACACATTCACATAATCAAAACTTTGAGCAAATTGTCGCAAAGTGTTGGCATGTTGTGATTTAGTTGTTGTCGATCTAAAGGCCCATTAACGAAAAAGAGGATGATGGAGTGCAGTCAGATAATGATTTTAATGATGATGTCATGGATTTTCAATTATGATCATGGTTGCATGAGTTGATTCAGTGAGAACTGCTTGTTCTAGCAAGCCTAGTCAGGTGACCTAGCTAGCCTAAGTGATGGTGCATGGTGGTTAGAGCTTCTTGGTATCTTGAGGAGCATGTTGGAAGCATGGAGAGCATGTTTAGGGAGTGTTTAGGCACTCACATGAGTTTCAGGATGTAGATACAGGTTGCAAACCAAGTTTTAGGTGTTCATCTAGACCAAGTCTAGGTGTTAGGAGGCATAAGGATGAGATGTAGTGTTATGTGAGCTGATAGAAGCATATGGGTATGTCACACATGTTTTTTCAGGTATGTTTGGATCTTTTGGAGATGTTTTATAGTGAGTTATGATGTTGTTTCACTTTACCCTTTCCTAAACCATGCTAAACCCTAAGGGATGGTCATGCAAATGAGATGGGATGAGAAGTTGGAGAGATATTTGAGCTATGTTGATGATTTGAGATGATGCACAGAGGTGCCCTAGAGGTTTGAGAAAAAATTGGAATCATTCTAAAGAATATTTTGCAAGATAAGTTTGTTTTAGTGAAACAAGGTCAAGAAGAAGGTCATTTCCATCTCGAATTGCACCTTCTGATGTTCACCATGAATTGTGTGCTTTTCATGGGACCTTTTGGATTTCAAGGATGCTTATACATTTAGTTTATAATGTTCCACAAAAATAAGTAGGTCATTTCATCGTCACATTTTTATCAACGAATGTTAAGAAGGTAAACAAATTTTTGTGTGCTTAAAACCCTAGCTAGAAAGTAGTTTGAGATATTTGATGGTCGTTTGAATGTTTTTAAACACAATTAAATTTCTTCTTGGCAAACATTTTTTCGTAATTTGCTTTGCAACGAGTTTAATGTCATTTATTGTAGTTGGTGGTCTCATGATAGTTGGTTGTAGGGTAGCTATGGGATTTATAGAAGTCGTTATGAGCCCAAAAAAGAGGAAGACCTCCATGATCCTTTTGACACAGAGACGACTTGTGAGATAAAATTAAAACATTTCAGACAAATTTTCAATCAAAGCCACATAAAATTAAAACATTTCATACGTATTTTCAATCAAAGCCATGGTAGTGGATCATTGGAAGATTATTCATCAGAGGTGTCCATTGTCTACCAATTCTCATGTCCTCCACCACACAAAGTGGTGCCATGCGAATTGTTTGACTAAATGCCTGAAACAAATGTGACCTCATGAACTTCATTTATCACATGAGCTGAAAAAAATGGTTGTGTTCGAAAGGCCTTCATATATTTATGAAAAATTCAATCGGCAAGGGGACTCCACAATCTTTTTCAGCATCCTCCTAGCTTCTGCTAGAATGGGAGATTTAGAATAGGGCACCCGATGTGTTTGATGAAATGCCTCCTTTTCACTAGCCATATTCAGTAGTTTTAAAATACAATCATAAAACAATTAAGAACTTTTGTTTCCCAACCTAATGGTAAAAGAAAGCTTGTGTGAAACCTATACCAATGATAATAGCACTAGTTACTTATCAATATTTTGATGGGCAACATTTGTCTATACAATAAACGGAGCATAAGTCACCTTCTTTTATAGTTCTATGTAATTTTCTGAGTTTCTCTTTTTATTTCATATGCAGTAACCAACTTATTGGTCTTGGTGTTTGAATAATACTTTTGTTTCCTAATACTTCATTAGCAAATATGAAGAACCGTTCTCAGCAAATGTCATGATCTTTTTCAATGTTTTCTTCAAAATCAAGGCTTATCTTTTAAAAGCAACTAGATACAATTATGATGGTAGTGTGCTAATTTATAAGGGTGGGTTTCATAAGCACTCGAGGCCTAATTTGTTCTCTATTGAATCTAAGAGGATTCCTCCATTTTCCATATTCTTAGAAAATATCTAACAACTTGTTAACAACAGGCTCACCTTCACTTCCCATTACCTACCAGTACCCCTTGTAGAAATATTTTTTAACCGGCTCTTTCAAGGTTTATTTGGGTACTAACCTTATTGATGATCATATACCATTCCTTATGAGACATTTCCTTCATTATATATTGAGCTTCATGGATTGTAGATACACTGGATCAATGTATCACATATAACATCAAACTGTGCACATGAGAACCTCTTCTATGGTACTTGAGTTCTAGATCTCTAGACTACCATTTGTCTAAACTATTTTTTCTAACATGGTATTGTTGTATCAATAAGTCTTAAAGATGTTTACATAACTTTCCTCTTGTGAGTAATTGATCTCAAGTAGCAAAATCTCCTTGTAGCTATGTATATGCAAAGAATTTATTCCTTGTAAAAGATTGGGTGTTGAATTATCCTACAAATGCATTGTCTTGATTAGTCTGTTTCTTGCTGAAAAAAATCATTGTTATCACAGTGACCCCTGATGAATTTTTATTTTAAAACTCAAGCTCACTACTGGGATCATCTACTTGTTAAAAATAATATGGGGAAAGAATAGTGCCATATTTTCCATCCACTTTCCCTTTCCTTGTGTTTAGGCCATGTTTTCTTGTCATTAGATGTACAAAATGTTATCTAAATCTTCAGAGTTCGTTGTGTTCCCAAGGATGAAGAACTTGGAATAGTATTCCATTGAGTGTGAATGTTATGATGGTAGTGTGCTAATTTGTAAGGGCGGGTTTCATAAACACCCAAGGCCTAATTTGTTCTCTATTGCATCTAAGAGAAATCCTCCATTTTCCAGATTCTTAGAAAATATCTAACAACTTGTTAACAACAAGCTCAATTTCACTTCTCATTACCTTCCAGTACCCCTTGTAGAAATATTTTTTAACTGGCTCTTTCAAGGTATATTTGGGTACTAACCTTGTTGATGATCATATACCCTTCCTTACGAGACATTTCCCTCATTGTATATTGAGCTTCATGGATTGTAGATACACTGGATCAATGTATCGCATATAACATCAAACTGTGCACAGGAGAACCTTTTATATGGTACTTGAGTTCTAGATCTCTAGACTACCATTTGTCTAAACTATTGTTTCTAACATGGCATTGTTGTATTAGTAATTCTTAAATATGTTTACATAACTTTCCTCTTGTGATTAATTGATCTCAAGTAGCAAAATATCCTTGTAGCTATGTATATGCAAAGCGTTTATTCCTTGTAAAAGATTGGGTGTTGAATTATCCTGCAAATGCATTATCTTGATTAGTCTATTTCTTGTTGACAAAAATCATTGTTATGAGAACCTTCTACATAGTGACCCCTGATGAATTTTTATTTTAAATTTCTAAAGTTCACTACTGGGCTCATCTACTTATTTACAATAATCTGGGGAAAGAATAGTGCCATATTTTCCATCCACTTGCCCTTTCCTTGTGTTTAGACCATGCTTTCTTGTTGTTAGATGTACAAAATATTATCTAAATCTTCAGAGTTCACTGTGTTCCCAAGAATGAAGAACTTGGAATAGTATTCTATTGACTGTGAATGATATTCTGGATCACAATTTTAAAGAGACTAGGCCCTCCAAAGGAATTCATCACTCTGGTTGAGCTTGGATTGTTTTGTCGTAATTGAAGTAGTAAGCCCTATTTAGGTTAAACCATCAACATGTTAACTTGTAAAATACAATACTCATTTATATTCATTTCTATCCACCCCTCAGTACTTTTCTATATTTTTTTGTAATTGTAAATATTCAAGGTTTGAACACTTTCACTCAATTGTATCTAGAGAAAAATCGTATAAGCCAAACTATATCTTATAATTTTGTCTATTCTTCATTATTTCTTGTGTTTCTTTTAATTTTCAGGATTTAAATTCCATCTAAATAGGCATTCCTACCAATGTTGGTTGTCTAGGATGTGTCGAGTTGAAGATGTAGTGGGCAGAAGGACATCTTTGTGTCACACAATTTCTTTACTATACTTTATAGATTTGAGATTATATTTGCATCAAATTCAAGGATAAGAACCAGGTTGGGTTGAGCTAACACATATCTTACATACATAAAATTTCGTATGGTAGGATTGGGAGGATTGCTGATGCAAAGCTATGTTACAACCATTTGAACAATACTTTGGAGATTTTCTTGTAACTGTCCTCAACCATAACTCCTCTCATAGCAAATGAGGATACACTAAATTCTCATCACTTTCTCTTCACCAAAATCAACGACATACCTGCAAACACTATTGGTTCTTCTGTTGATTTGATTGGGATTATTTTTGCAATGTCATCATTCTCAACTATTCATAGGCATGGCCAGTCTGAAACAAAAAGAAGAACTCTACAATTAAAGGACATGTCAGGATTCAGTTTCATTGTCACTTTGTGGGGACAACACATAGATGAGATAAGCAAAGAACTTGAAGACATTCTTTGTATACAACATCTTCCAGTCCTTGCCTTGAAAGTTTTTCGCGTCTCTAGTTTTGATGGGACCTCAGTTGACACTATTTCAAGTACCAAATGTTACGTCAACCCCCCAATTTAAAAAACTACTGCACTTCATGGTTGGGTTGATATTGATGACTACTCCCATCTGATGCCCTCTATCACAAGCAAATTTTTGGGCCCTCTAAAAAGCTTGACCTCTGTAACAATGATTTTGTAGGTCGTACAAATGGGGAATACTGAGGGAAATGAATGGATCATGGTTACTGAAGAAATCACAAATATCAATATGGACAAATTGTTTTACACGACATGTCATCTTCAAAAATGTGACAAACAATGCAAGAAAAAAGTATGAGAGCATGGAAATGGTTCATGGTTTTGTTCGAGTTGCAACATACAAATTTAGACCTATGAGAATAGATATACATTCAGGATCGATCTAAAGGACCCAATAAGGAAACTTCAATTAGTTACTAATTTTGATGAGACACTGAATAGTGAAATTACAAGCAATGTCATCGGTAATGAATATTGCTTCACACTTTCCCTTAAAAAAGAGACATACCATGAAATCAAAAAATTGAAATATGTCATCCTCAGTTCAAAGAAATCACAAATATCAGTATGGAATTTTTTTTAACATAGCATGTCCTCTTCAAAAAGGTGACAAACAATGCAAGAAAAAAGTGCGAGAGCATGGAAATGGTTCATGGTTTTGTTTGAGTTGCAACATACAAGTTCATAACTATGAGTATAGATATGCACTCAGGATTGATCTAAAGGACCCAATAGGGGAAATTCAATCAGTTACTACTTTTGATGAGATAACTGAATCAATCATGGGTGTTGCAGCTAACAACCTCCACCTATTGTCTATAGACAAAGATGCAAATAGTGAAATTACAAGCAATATCATCGGCAACGAATACTATTCACACTTTCCCTGAAAAAAGAGACATACTGTGGAATCAACGGATTGAAATGTGTCATCCTTAGTTCAAAGAAAGCGGATGGCAGTGCATCTCCTCCGTAACCTTCTTTGCGCAAATATTTCTACCGCATCCGTCCCTTCAAACTTTACACCCTCATCCATTCTTTTCTATACTTTGAACTATCAACACTATGTTAGTTATTTCATATCTATGTTTCCCTCTTTTTCCCTTCTTTAAAAGAAAATTGTTGTATTTCCTTTGACATTAACATACCATTGTCTCCTACTACTATGTGGATTGAAAGTACTATTAAGAAAATAAATGAATATTACTTGCACTTTTGTTATGATATAAGATTTGCAAAAAAAATGCCCATAAATGTTACCACTCATGATATAAGATTTAGAAATGTATATGTACGAATTTGTAACAATTTTTAAATGTAGATAGAACCTTTAAATGAAGTTCTTCATCTATATTTCTACACTTAAAAAATCAATCACACCCCTTAACAACATCAACTACAAAAGTAATAACTATACCTCTAAATCAAATAACATATACCATTCAGCATTAACATTGCATTGTACACATGCGATTGCTATTTTAATAGGTCTATTAGTAATTAAGATTGAATTTTTTAAAAATCAATAGCATTAAATTATTTTAAATATAAAAGTGAGAGGTGAGTATTCATCATATAGATTTAAAAGTGGAATATTGGATCATGTTATTTGTAATTATACAAAGTAAGATTTATCCAAGTCTAATATATAAAAGTTTAACTAACACAATTTTTTTTTTTTTTTATTAAAATTAGAAATAATAACATAAAATAAAATTATGCATTTGGATTTTAATGATTAGTTTTATATGGAGGAGAGGGTTACATAAATTGATGGAATTGTCTTAGGAACAAAAGGTCAACATAATTTTAACGCCTTTTTTTAAATTCAAACCCATACTTTTAAGTCATTTTGAATTCGTGGGTTGATAAATATTGTGATGGGCTAACACAAATTTTATACTGTGTTATTACAAATTGTATTTGTCAACAAGCTAAATAACAAGGATGGTCCTTATATGTAATTTTAATTATTTTATTAAATATAATGAAACATATATATATATATATATATATATATATATATATATATATATATATATATATATATATATATATATATATATATTGAGGAATGTGAGATTACATTTTAAGAGATACGATTTTTTTTATAAATGTACATATTAAAATAAGATATTGGAAGCCTTAAATATTTAGGTAAATGTGCTTTTGGTTGAAGTTGTGAACTGGGATCTTCGGACACAAACAAGGGGCCTAATCTTCAAAAACCAAAAAATCCAGGAAACACAAGAATTGAAGTTAGTGACACTACACGACCAAGAAGAGCCAACAAAACTTTATCTGACATTAACAAAACAACCATGAACCATGAGCAAAAGGATAACAAAACCATAAACAACAAGACGCCCAAAAGACAAATAGTCCTTCCTCTATGGGAACAAATAAAAGCAAACTAGAAGCCAAAAGACCTAATCACAAGTTACCCTCACTCTTCTCCCACTATGAGTAAGAAAGTCTTCCAACGTCCATTATGTACCACCATGGACCATCGTCTCTGCATCCAATCTCAATTTTTCTACCTCAAACCTATAGCTTTTGTGTTTAGCCAACACACCTAGTTCCACCAAAAACAACTTACACGTACAATGAGAAAGGAGAAACCAAACAACAAACACCCAACGTCCCAACTTAACCAATCCCCCTACATCTAATTACTAACCATTATCAATTATTTTATAATAAGACATTTTAAAATTGTATTATAATTTTTATTTATATTATTAAATTTTTTATCTTAATTAAATCAACCGTTTCAAAATGTATAAATTAAACATAACTAACCATTAAAAATTAACTCTCTTTCTTTGACTAAAATTTGGTAATTTTCTTTACATTTTAATATTAATAAAAATAAAAACAAATTATTTTGAATGAAGTTTTACGATGTTTTATAAGAATTGAAAAATAATTTTACTTAACAAGGATCTAACAAAATGTACCATATCTTTTAAGAATTAAAAAAATATAAAATGTTTCGATAAATATTAAGTAGTCGGCTCACGCTTAAAATTTCAAATTATATTTATTAGGTAAATCAAAATTTGTTTACAGTTCTATTATGTAAATTCTATTTAAAAATTACACATATTTTTATGTTTTCTTTCAAAAAATACAAATAATTTTTTATTTTTTTTAAAGACTATTTGAAAAATTATACGATTTTCTTAATTTTCAACCTATCATTTTATACAGTTAAAATAAATTTTTAGCTAAAAAAAAAAAAAAACAACAACAATCCACAACCCGTCAATTTCCAGTCCTACACCTCCCTTTGGACCCATTCCTTACAAGTATTTAACAATTCAGTTCTGGAGGCAGCATTAATTAATGAAATGTGAGACGGGCCTCCAAAGGTATTTGCCGCCTTTGGGACCGAATTTGTTTTTATTAATTGATGTATTTGGAAAATTTAGAGACCAAGCAAATAATATTGACTTGAAAGATATTGACGTGGCACGGCAGCTCAACAAGTTATCTCTTCGTAAATTCAAATGTTCGAAAATCCTTTGATTAGATTTTGATTGTTTTAATTCGAAAGTTGAAAGGTTAATTGCATTTTTCAAAAATCATCACAACAAATTATTTGATTCAAAGCGTTTATGTATGTGAGGTCCAATACACATTTTATATGTTACTCACTTAAAAATTTATTTGAATTTTTTTATAGGTATTTCAAAAAAATTCATTGGTTAGTAGCTGTTCATTTATGAAGTTATTTTTGCTGGAAAGTGTTAAAATTTGACAATGTTTTTCGAGCAAATTTATTTTGGCAATATTATTTTCTCCTATGCTAAAATAAATACTCTCTGGAAGCTCTATGAAGTGGATGTCGAGGGCAGAAAAGGCCAACAACCAAACATAACTTAAACAAAACAACTTCCGCTGACAAAATTGATGACTCATTGCAAGGCGTGCCATCAGCAATGCTAGTGCTCGTTCGAGCTGGATCGTCACACGGTCCATCGACGATCGATTTTTCCCATGTATCTTCACGCACTTATACGCCACTTTGGCAATTTGAAAAAGGGCCTCAAAATTCAGTGGGTGCTCCAAATCGAGGTCCAAAATAAGCTCAATCTGGCCGGATTTGATTAGAGGAACTTCCCACTCAATGATATTTCGACACCCCTCTTCATATTGCATGTTAATGGCCTTCCGCCCACTGAGAATTTCCAACAACAAGACGCCGGAACTATCTACATCTGATTTCTTGGTGAGATAATGAAGCCAATAATACTCTGGGTTGAGATACCACATGGTCCCGATGGGTAGCTCGTCCAACGAGGTGCTGCAAATTTTTTTCGAGCAATATTATTTTCTCCTATTCCAAATTAAATACTCTTGGGAAGCTTTGTGAAGTGAATGTCCTCCTCCTCGTGGTAGGAAATGTCGGGAAACTCTGTGAAGCAGATGTTGAGGGCGAAAGAGGCCAGCAATAGGGCGTAACTCATTTCGCAGCGTTGCATTCACATTTTGGTTGTTACAGTTACAGAGAAGTCATGGTGTGTACAAATCCACTTTGCAAATTCAGCTGCAGGGATGAAATGTTGAACTCCAACGTGGATTGTAACTCATGTGCAATTACTAGTTTATTAAAATACAAGTCAGTTGGTAAGGACCGATATCGATAAACATTAGGCTATAGAGTCAAATTACCGTTCAAAATTTAAATATAATTATAATAAGTATATATTGTGTATAAATAATACAAATTTTAATATGTTTTCTAAAAATATATAACTCCTTTTAAATTTTATGAAAATTTTTAATTTATGAACTAGCAATCGCAAAAAATGTATAATGGACCTAGATGTTGATATTCAATAACAATAGAAGTCAGGATGTGAATAGGATGACTGAAAATAATTTTGAGACAAATGCCATGAGGCTTGCAAACAACGTCAAAAATAGAAGCGGAAGTACAAACTCTTTGTCATTACACATGTGCAATTGAGTAAGCCGCGACAAGATTGATTAGCTCATGCACTCTTTCATCACCCTCTCAATTTCTTCAACGTATGGTTTTATAAATAATGTTGTGTTTGTTTTGTTTTGATCTATTCTTCTTCTCATTATCTGTGTTTTGGCACAAAGGACACTATTTTGTCCATGGTTGAGGGTTGTATAGTTGCACAATACTTTTGGCAAGTAAGTTGGGTAGGGAAGACAATCCAAGAGAATCACATGACAATGAGTGTGAGCAAGCAACTCGCAATGATTTTAGTGGTTAGAGGAGGGATTCAAGATGCTTGGGGTTTTTAGCTTAGTTGACCATCTCCCCTAACTGTGCTTGTTAGATCCCCTTTAAATCTATGTAGTTCCCGTCTCGTGCCACGTATAAGAGGCTTCGTGAGAAAAACAATCGAGGAGCAGTGATTAAGGGTGTTGACATCCACAATTGTGATGAAAACGATGCATCTAATTTATCGACATTTTGTTACCTCTTAACGAAAAGGATAATCTAGGGGATGAGGGCATGGTATTTGTTCTCTAAGTAATGTTCCACTTGGCCCCCTCCATTTCCTGGAATTTCCACCTTTGACACTAATGGGCTAGTAATAATGTGAGAGTCACTACAATAGGGGGACTACACAAAATGATCGTCAAGAGCTACGTGTTTATCTGTAAAAATCTAGCCAAGGGCCTCCAAACCCAACAAATTATAAGGGATTTGAGTGTGCAATTTTTTAAGGACTTTCAAGACAAGATGATGATGGGGTTGTTTCCGAAGTTCTGCCACACATTTCATCTGTAGCGTATCAACATATAACTCTTTTGCCCCGGACCAATCCAAATTCCATAGACACCAATGGAGCAGGTTAAACTTATTATTGACAATGGCGGTAAAAACAAAATATTTATAGGGGACATCGACTTCTCATTGGAAAAATTGGGTGAAAATGCATTGGATATGAGATTGGCGAATACATGCCCTAAAAATTTAATGCCAGAGACCCTAAGAATTGGGTATCTTTGTAGTGCCGAGTCATCCTTCAAGTGCCCCTCTGTGCAGCAGGTGGTGGGCCAATTGGAAAACCTCCTCTCTAGAGCTTAGCTTTCCTGAAAGTTCAATTCATCTTTGTTCCCTGCATGAGGAGGCTGCCATAGGAATGGTACATATGGTTCAAACTTTTGTTTTATTTTGTCTTTTATTATGTTTCTGCGACATTTGGAAAATGAAATGTTTGATTGATTGTTATCTGTGTTTATTTTAGCTAGGTTTGAATAGCTAATTGATTTTAAGTAGCATCAGTAAGGATGAAATCTCTACACATGATTATATATGGATGCGAGACAATGCAATTGATATAAGGGAGCACATGTATTTGTCCATGGAAGAGAGATGTACTATGGCTGAAGGTAATGATTGGTCGGTCTGGGAATTGCATGCAGGAGCAACACAATGAGGTCAATATATGAGTACTCCACATTTTCCACCTCAACCCATAGAAAACTTTGCAGACCATCCTCCCTATTTTCTAAACATATATTACAAGGTTAACTCAAGAACAAGGCATCTCTACAAGATATATACAATCAGTGAATGTTATTGGCACGTCAACCTTGGAAATTTTAATCCATTTTTTGCACCCCTATGAGATTGAAAACTTAGTAGGTCGGAACATCGACAATTTATTGAAAAAGGGAAATGTTTTGTAGTTTGCAGGGTAGATCATGTGTTGACTCGACCGATTTGCCAGCTCGCCGCAACAAATCTTGGATTTGGAAAGCAAGATTATTTGATTGGACGGGCTGAGGTTGGATGGGTCAAGGTTGGATGAGTCGAGGTGGACGAGTCAAGGTTGGATAGGTCGAGGTTGGATAGGTTGAGGTTGGATGGGCCGAGGTCGGATGGGTCTAGGTTGGAAGACTACTGGCTGGATGGGCCAAGGTTGGACGGGTCGAGGTTGGATGGGCCAAGATTGGACAGGTCGAGGTTGGAAAGGTCCAGGATGGACGAGTACTGGTTAGATGGGTCATGGTTCGATGGACTGAAGTTGGACACAACTAGTTGGACGGGTCAAGGTTGAACGACTACATTTTCATGACACACAGGTTGGTCGGGTCATGGTTGGATGGCATGGAGGGACGAGTTACAATCCTCATGAGGGTAGGTGAATGAATGACATCCGAACAACCAGAATTAATAAGACATGACACCCATGACCACCCATGCATGAAAAGTACCTAAATAGATGGTTGCCCATACCTCTTCAATGCATTCTGCAGGTTGGTGACCCAATTTTCCCTTTATATTGTAAAATTTGCCTCATTTTGAGGGGGATTTTTCCAAAAAAAGAAGAGGAACTCTCTCAAATTTGTTCCAAAGCTATTATGAGCTAAAGGCCTTGAATTTGGGCTTATTGTAAAGGATTTTGTCTTGTGCTTTTGGTGTGATGGATTGTACATGTATCTGAGCAATAAAATTCATGTTTTGTGGCCATTTTCTCCCGAGCTTGTATGAGTTTCATCCCTTGCCTTCCATTATATTTATGAGTATATTGTGCATGTACCTATCTCTTTGCAGGGTCTATAGTTTGTTGCGCTTTACGAACTTAGGGAATTGATTTTTGTCTTGGATTGTGGTGTTTCTATCAGCCCTCTACTTCTTGGTTTCTCCCTATTTTTCACTCACTGGGATTGTCTCACCCTTTCTTGGTGCATCACCTTCACTTAGAGTAGTTTTATTTCATCCATATTTCTATCCATGTCTTCTTGGAAACATTAGAATAGGGTTAGTTTAGCTTTCCATTCTCTGCACTTTGGAGAAGTTGGCACTAGGTTAGAGGAAGAAGCCGACTTTCTCCAAAGGATTATCCTACTTACAAATTCCCACACTGCAGGATAATCCCATATTGTGCAGGTTGCACTGGTTGCCTCGTACACAAATCACAAGTAATCAGGGGTGCTGTAATTTTGCATCAACATAAATGTCATTGAGTATGAACTTAAGAGTCCATGCCTAGTCATATTTAAAGATAACTATGATAACCATGTAATAAGGAAGGTACATCTTATCTGCAAGTAGGTCTATTGTGATGGTAGTATCAAAGTCTTTTTATACAAAAAATACGTTCAAAATTAAGAGTTACTCCAGGGATTTGAACTGAATGTTTTTCAAACCGCTTCAAAATGAAAGCTATGTGCTTTTTTATACTCTTCAATAGTGTGTTCTATCTGAATGTCTGAATTTTTTTATCTCCTTCATCTACTTTATTTTGATCCTACAATGACCTTACGAAAAATACTTGTTAGAACCTTTCCATGAATAGAGATGCCCTTATGGATTAGGAGATATTGCATACAAAGTGCAACCTATCAACACTGCAGGTTTGCTCCATATTCATTATGTTGTTTCATTTTTTAAGATCTATTTGTTTGGAGTTTCTCTTAGCTTTTTTTGCTTGTTTTATTTTGAAGGATTCAACATTCCCATGACAGAGGAATTTTTAAGGAATATGAAGGAAGGCTACTCAACTGCAAACGGAAAGGAAATACCCTTCTCCCCAACTGTCATAAGTCAATTTTTTGGAGTTCCAAATGATGGTTTAGCTATTACTTCGAGGACAATGTACCATGAATTAATTAAGAGATTTACCATTGGAAGAAGAGAAAATTTATAGTTTGTAGTTGATAGTAAAGGAAAGGAAAAATGTATCAAAAGAATAAGAATACCAGAGCATTGGGCAAGGGTAGCAAAATGGTTAATTATATATTTTACTTGTGAAGGACAATATGAGATAGTTCTAGGTCCATTACTGAGGATGTTCTATGTTGGTTATTTTTTGAAAGTTAACCAACATATAACAACTTTTCGGGAGTTTTTTTTGAAAATTGATTGATTAAATGAATATGACTCTAAAAATTGAGGTACAATTATGAAAAGACTAAGCAGTTAGCCCTTATACAACCCATTTCCAGATAGTTAAATGGAACCATCACAACTGTGGGGTTGGGGGGACTATTCTTTAATAACAATTTCCCATATGTTTTAATTCTCGAGGCAACAACATTTAGAGACAAGTCTCATAGGTTGCGCACATGAGGGTCAAAAGTGCACTTTGAGCCATATGTAGCTAGCCATACTATGCTTTGAGGGAGAGCTTGGTGCAGTCGAGGCAAGTCTTAAGTTTTTAAAAAACGTACAGTTAATTAATACTGAAAAGTACAACTTTTATTTAATGTGGCAAGTGAGAGCTCATTTAAATATTTAAATATATATTTTTAAACTATAAAAAATGCTAGCTATAGTTATGATGTGACATGTGTAGAGGGATATGTTTTATTGTATGTGCGTGAATCTGTAAATTAGCCCGATTAGGGCTTGCGAAGTGAGCTATGCCCTAACCCACTCTTAGGGTCCGCACATGATAGAAATTTTGACCCAGAGCTGAGCCCTCATCTCCTAATGTCATGGAGCCTTTTTACTTGGTTTGCATGCATCAAATATTTCATAAGACATATCCTTATTTGTACATTTCTAATGTGTCAAATTTTAATTGGAAAATTTGAATAAAAATATTATTTGCGTAAGATATTTTTAAAATCCTTACAAGGCTCTCAAGCGACCTAGGTTGTAACCCCATTTTAAGGCAGAGTGCATACAGACGCGCTTTGTAGATCCTATTGTGCGCTCCGAGTGCACTTTTTGGCTCAATGTGCAGAGCCTTTCTACCTTCATGTGCGCAGGACATCAAAAGGCAATGCCACCTTTGTAATTGTACTCATGTGTTTTGGAGAATTCATTAACACTAATATGATCGTTGTACCCAGTCCATGACAACTCACTGACAAATAAATAAATTTTGATCACACTGAAAACTTATATGTATTTCTCTTTGGGAAAATATACTAGTGTTGGCAAGAAAATTTGTCGGGTGGACAAATTAGTCGGGTCGACAAATTTGTTGGGGGGAAGAAAAGAGAGAGAGAGAAGGAAGAAGAAGGGGAAATAAATTATGTTGATGACGAAATATATGTCTCTAATGAAATCCATTGCTCCTACCAGATGATCAGATGAAATACCCCATTGTGATGAACTCTGAACCTCTGAATTCTTTGCAACCTGAGAAGCACCTGAAGACTTACACTTGATGCCGAATTGTTCTCTATTCCGTGCCACTGAGAAGGTCTCCAATCCCTTGAATTCCTAGTTGTAAATGATTCTCTCATGGTGTGTCTCTCTCTATTAATTTGCATGGGACTGCGTTCAAAATATACAAAAGCTAATGTTTGTGTAAATATTTTTTTCAATTATTGGTAAACGAAAGGTCAATGTTTTATTTGCATCGATGATGATTGTTGAAATATTATTCCTCATTGCTAGAACACTTTCCTTTTATTTGATTTGCTGCCCTTATGTGGTCTTGGATTTCATAATAAAAGCCCTCGTATTGCCTTCTTGAATAGCATACACGAATTCCAAAAAGAGTCGGTGACAGGAAAAAGGGCCTAACAATTCGACAATCTCTGACTAAAATCAGATATATAGGCACATTGGGAAGTGCGAAAAATTGATTTCTTTGCAATACGACATGTATAGTGATTGAATGGTGATTGGGAACCATATACCTATGAAATCTCCATAAATCAATCTTTAGCAATGGGGTTCGTTTGCAATTTTTTTATTACATGAACTGCAAGAAGATTTCTGCATTATGAATGTATATATTTTCCTTGAGGAAATCGAAAAATTGCCAGCTAAAAGACTGGATCCTAAATACAAATCCTAAAAATCTCATTTTAATGGGAGATTTCAACACAATCAAATCCCTTGAGGAAAAGAAAGGTGGATCAACCTTCAACCAATTTATTGCCGCAAATCTAGCTGATCTAGATAGGGAGGCCTCAATTCTTGACTTTGAATATGATTAGGGCATTTACATCTTGATTAGTTGCAAAAAGGGTAGGAAATATATTGCAGAGAAGTTGGACTGCATATTGATGTATGATCAAAAGATTACAAGTAACAAGCAACTTTCTGCTTGAATAAGTGATTCCACTCTTTTGGATCATTAGCCTGCGCCTCTCTTTTGGATCATTATCTTGTGAATCTCCAGGTACAAATTTCCCCTATCAAACTCAAATGGCCACAAATATTAATCTGATTCTCATAGAAGCATGATCCTTCCATTAATCCTCACAAAGAATGTGGCAATTTACATCATCTTGCCTTAGCGGCAGGTACTGTTGCTGTACCGCAACCCTTGTTTGTATTAATAATACCAATAATTGAATTAGCTCTTGAAAAATAGATCTGTAATAGACCTATAACAATCATAAAATATGTTCTCCTTGCTAACATGTTTTTTATCAGAGTTATGAGCTATGGCCTGGCAAAAAAATTTGGTGGGAGCTATTATTACAAGAAAAACAAATTAATTAAAGGCTATAATTTATATGTTTAATTTGCTTTCCTGCAATTCATTTAGATTTCTCCACTGCTACTTGTGAGAGGGTTGATGTTTCCCATCTTCACCATGGTTTCTGCAAAGTCCTTGAAGAAAGTCTTTTCATTGTTAGAATAGGTAGTCACTAGAGAATCAGTTGATCCTCCACTGAATAAATCCTGGTCAGAATGGAGAGTTCCTTTCTTTTTTCTGAGCTCTTTGTAGTAGTTTTTGTCAAAGACAGTGGGAGAAATAGCTTCCAAGGGTGACAAGTTTCTATTCCCTGGTTTACTTGAGGGGTAGTTTGATTGCAGGGACTTGGCATAAGCAGAATCAATATCAGTATCATTGTAAATTATGCTTCTTATTAGTGTGCAAGGAACTTGGCCTATTTTATGAGCCCCTAAAATGTTATAAACATTCGGCAGGTTAGGTTTATCTTAGATTTACATATTATTTTCAAAAGGAAGATTGATGGGTTTTGGTTTACTTGAAAGAGCCACCAGGTCTTTAGTAGACAACCCTTGAGCTCCAAATCTTGTAGTTAAATTGCTCAAAGAGGAAGTTGGAGAAGGAATGTTATTGTTGGCAACATTTTTATTTGAAGTTTTGGAGTCCCTTATTCCAATGGGTACTATGCTGATTCAAATTCTGAGTGAGCTGGCTCAAATAAAGGTTAGTGGCTTCCTGTTTTTTCACCATGTTTGTGAACATTTCCTTCATAAAACCCACATTGAGATCTTTCCAAACTACCATATTTAACCTACACAGGCTGGAGGAGCAATAGCTCTGATACCATTTGTAATGTCCCCAATGGACATTATTTTACCCCTAAACGGATTTTAGGCAAGCCCAACTTTAAATGCAACTTGTAGACAAAATACCAAACAAGTATCACACATATCTGAATTAAATAAAGCCCACACCAATCAGCCTCTAAATTTATATCTTTCCACTCAAATCTAGTACCACTAATTTATAAAGCCCAAATATGTATAAAATTACAGATTTCAGATGTAAGCAAGGCTGCAATAAATTATTTAAAAACCCTGTTTGCAACATAATTTCAAAAATTCATATCTTTTGCTAGAGAATTCCAAATGAGCTGAAACTTTGGATCTTGGGCCAAAAAAATATGAAGAATAATATTCCAAAATTAGTTTTCACACAACAAACACAAAACCCTAATTTTTCCCTAAAAAGTAGGTCTCCCAACACATTTAGGGCATCAAATCAGCTCCAAAAATTAAGAAAACAAGCTACTTTGATTCCCAAACAAATCGACCCTGAATCAACTCCAATAATGAAAAACTAGGGTGGATATTTCACCACCGAAGAGTGCCCTACTAGCTAGGAATGGATATCTCACCACCGAAGCTGGGGTCCCTGTGGGATCTTACTCCATAAGCTAAAGAAAATCCAAGCGTATATACAAAAGCTACAAGTTTAAGACACAAATCAGAAAATATCAAATGGTTATGCAATCCTTCCCCTCAAGTCAACTTCTCCTTATAAAGGAAGAAGAGACCCAAAAGAACCTCTACAATATCCAATTAGTTCACAAGGATTTTCCCTATGCAAGCATTTAATATTTTCCCATATTAAATGCTTTTCCAAACAAATTTTCTCTCCTAATGCAAGTCGAATTTTTCTAGGGGAAATACATAGTAAAATGGGCATTTATACTTTCCATGTTCCCATTCCCCTTTCTAAGGCAAGTCACCTTTTCACCTAGGATGGATAACAATTTATATTTGAGCCTTTTCCATCCTAGATTTAATAATTATTAAGTCATATAAATTATTATAAGTGCTCTCTATATATTTTTATTTTATTAATGGCACTTTATAATAATTAAATATAACTTAAGTCACCCTTATATTTTTCCTTTGGCCGTCAGGTTAACAAAATAGGCCAAAGGTCTTCGAATGGGAAATGAATTGTTAGCACATTAATACATTTGTTAATGAATAGTTATGGTATTTAATGAACAGTTACAGTTATGTAACTGTTTCTCCCACGGCTCCCTCTCTCGCAGCCTATATAAGGCTTGCTCTATGTATTATAAAATATAGCAATATCAAAATCATTGATTGGAGCACCTTCATTGGCATCAGAGCGGGTTGTGGAGACTGGCGAGTTTTTGTCACCTGTGTGGTCTTCTTGCTGCGTGGAAGCCTGGAACCTGTGCGTGAAGAGGTCTCTGCCTGCGTGGAAGCAAAATCTTTTCTTGTTGTGCGTGGAGATTTAGAACCCGTGTGTGAAGAGGTCTCTGCCTGCGAGGAAGCTTGAGACAACGGATTGCAGTGCGTGGAGGGACAGTTGGAGGAGCTGCTGAGCGTGGAGACCTGAATGGATTGCAGTGCATGGAGGGACAATTGGAGGAGCCGCTGAGCGGGAGAATTTTCTGTCACTCTTCAGCGTGGAGGAAGTGGTATTTGTCTCATGTCCTTGGAGGTATTACCCTGTCTTGGGTTCACTCCCTTTGAGGTATTAGTTTGCAGCATGGAAGACAAGGAGACATTGCTGAGTGAGATTCGTGCTTCACGAAAGGAGACATTGCTGAGCAAGAGTCGTGCTTCTATGTTGTGACTTCCATACTACCTGTAGAACCACGTGAAATACCATCCAAACCCCTGTATGTTGTAAGCAAAGCCGAGAAATTGCAAAGCTGTGTGTGCGCGTATGTCTCAAATTTCTGATGCACAAAGCACCGCAAGCAATGCACAAAATATTTGGGCATTGAGTGACAATGAAGACATCACTGGGTTGTTCTTTGCCTTGGTCAACGAGCTACACAACACTAGGAACATTCTCTTTGACGAGATTGTGCGCTGAGGACTGTTGGAATATTTTTGGTTTGACGTTCGATGTCAAGCATGGAGGATTCGTGCAGAACTTGAACGTGGTTATGATGCAGATGACGAACAGGAAATAGAACGCCCACAGGAGCATCAGCGTCTCACTGCACGAGCCTATAAAGCCCATCTTCGGGAAAGATTCCTTCAGTAAGCATTGTAGCGATTTTTGAAAAATAAATAAATAAATAAAATACATTTTTGAGTTTTTGAAAATGTATTCTCCGAAAATATTGCTATCCGATGCCCAACTCTTG
The DNA here is from genome assembly GCA_019776745.2 of Taxus chinensis. Taxonomy (NCBI): domain Eukaryota; kingdom Viridiplantae; phylum Streptophyta; class Pinopsida; order Cupressales; family Taxaceae; genus Taxus; species Taxus chinensis. The sequence goes on from CM034152.1 coordinate 167,983,639, forward strand.
AAAGGGCCAAATTTCGCCGCATGGAAAACCAAAATGCGGACAATTCTTCAATTCGAAGATCTTTGGGGGATCATTTCTGGCAAAGATGCCCCTCCCACAGACGCTGATCTGTTGGAAAAATATGAAAAGGCTGATGCGAAAGCACTAATGCTTATCACCTTGAGTCTTTCTGATGAGGTGCAGCCATACATTCGAGAAGCAATTTGCTTCTTCTCAGGCATGGAGCACATTGTGTACCATCTACGAAGCTAAGAATTTGACGTCAAAGTTGCAACTTCAGACAAAGCTTCATACGATGAGTATGCATGAAGGCGAATCAGTAGAAGCCTTCTTGCGGTGTGTAGCTGAGTTACGTGCAGAACTCTCTGCACTCAGGTGAACAAGTGGACGACAAGTTGCTAGTCCCACTCACCCTGCGAGCTCTTCCGTCCCAGTTTCGGACACTGATCACCACGTTGACAATCCACTCAACAGGAGGTGAGTTTTGCAACCCTGGTGAATTATCTCCAGCAGGAAGAAGCCATGCAAAATGTACAAGAAGCCTTCGAAGATAAGGCTCTTATCACGAGGCAAAAACATAAGCCTCTCCACGAAAGGGAAATCAGCCCCCCAAAATCAGAAGCAATCCATCCTCAGCAGCCATCTTCATAGCGGCCACCACAACAGCCACCCCAGAAGCAACATAATCACAAGGCAGATCGGTGGTACCACATTTGCTCCACGGATACGCACACCGACTGCGAACTGTTATTAGAAGTGGTCGCAAGTATGGAAATTCTGGTGAAGAGAGCACTTCTGGCCGCGGATATTCTAAGAAATCTCGATGGCATGCTCGTAATCAGAAGTAGAAGGGCCACATTGCTGCTCAGCAGGATACCACCTCCGATGAAGAGGTACCTAGATACAACTCATTCTGACATTGTTCTAGTCTCACAGACTTCACAGCCGTCAGAAGATGTCTGGTTGATTGATTCAGGCGCCAGCAAACACATGACTGTTCTTCAACAAGAAGTTGTTCCATACTCTGAGTGATTGGCCCACTGGAGATCCGATCACCATTGCAGACAATCAAGAGTATACTTGTGGCAGGGATTGGTGATGTCATCATTCCTCTTGGAACACGAAGATGTACACTGACAAAGGTGCTCTATGTTCCAGGTTTGACTTCAAATCTTTTGTCTGTAAGTCAACTTCTTAACCATAGAATGCAGGTTGAATTCTTTGTTGAGAAAAGGGGTCAAGTCCTGCATCATTTCCCAGGGAGAGTCAGTCATTGCTCAAGCATTTCTGAAGGGCCGTCTATTTGCACTGGATGCGGTCACTTCATCTAGCGTTGCTCTCTCTGCATCAACAGCAGAGTCCACTGCACTTTGGCACTTTTGATATGGTCATCTTTCTGCCAGGGCTCTGCATCAACTCAGTGCGAAGGAAATGGTAAGAGGGCTTCCTCCACTCTCCCATTCCTTACCTGTTTGCTCAGGATGTCTTGCGGGCAAACAACATAGAGGTCCATTCAAACAGAGCTCTTATCATTCTACAGAGCATCTTCAGGTCGTTCACACCGATCTGTGCGGACCCCTGCCAGCTAGCTTTCAAGGTTTTGTGTACTTTCAGCTCATCATTGATGATTACTCACGGAAAATGTGGGTATATTTCCTTCGGAAGAAGAGTGAGGCACTTGCAAATTTCCAGACCTTCTACCAGCAAGCCACCAGGCAGTCTGGGAAGCCTCTTCTTCTCCTCTGCTCAGATCGAGGGGGGGAATTTGTGTCAAAGAAGTTCTTAGCATACCTGAAGCAGCATGGCATTCAGCAACATTTGACTGCTCCATATACGCCCCAACAGAACGGGATTTCCGAGCGCCACAACAGGACTTTGTCATGGAGATGGCTCGTTGCATGCTCTCGACCCGCCAAGTTGGAGGATCAGTTTTGGGTAGAAGCAGTCCAGACAGCAGTGTATTTACTCAACCGGGCACCCACGAAGATCTTGCAGAACAAGACACCGGAAGAGGTATGGACTGGTCGTAAACCTTCTATTCATCATTTAAGAGTTTTTGGTTGTACTTCATATATGCATGTTCCAGATAAAAGAAGGAAGAAGATCGATCCAAAGACATTGCCATGTCTTTTCTTGGGGTATAGTACTACCTCAAAGGCATATCGTCTCATGGATCCTGAGACGAAGAAGATCTACGAGAGTCGAGATGTGGTATGTGATGAGTCGTCCTTTGACTCCTTGCCACACAATGGAGATCCAGTACCGACCTCGTCAAATAGATTGCTCACACATCCAGATGATGAGCAAGATGATTCTTCTCAGAGAGAAGAAGAGCTGAGTGGAGATTTGTTCGTTGATCTTGGCACACTGGAAAACACATCTTCACATCAGCAGCGCCAACATCCGAAATGGGTCCAGAGTACTATCAGGGATGCACACCTGAACTCACTTCCTAGTACTTCTACGGGAGTTAGAACACGAAGTCAAGCTAGACATGAGGTAAATTTTGCACTCATGAGTTCAGTTGTTGAGAGCACCGAACCTGACACTGTTCGTGAGGCATTAGACCAACCATAGTGGAAACAAGCTATGGATGCTGAATATGATTCCCTGATTCAGAATCGGACGTGGGAACTTGTCGATCTGCCTCCAGGTAAGAAATCCATTGGCTGCAAATGGATTTTCAAAACAAAATATAAGGCAGATGGTTCAATCGACAAACACAAAGCACGACTTGTTGCAAAGGGTTATGCTCAGCAAGAAGGAATTGACTATGACGAGACCTTTGCACCCACTGTGAAGATCAAAACCATTAGAGTTGTATGTGCACTGGCAGCACAAAATGGATGGAAACTTCAGCAGATGGATGTCAAGAGTGCTTTTCTAAACAGTGATCTACAAGAAGAAGTGTACATGGCCCAACCTGAAGGGTTTGTAGACGAGCATCAACCACACAAGGTATGTCATCTGATAAAGTCTCTTTATGGACTCAAACAAGCACCTAGGGCATGGTATATAAAAATTGATGATCAATTATTGCAGCATGGATTCACTTGTAGCCCCTCAAATACAAATTTGTATATCAAAAAGGTAGGAACAGAGATTGTCATTATGGTTTTGTACGTAGATGATCTCGTGATCACAGGAAGTTCTGACAATCTTGTAGATGATGTAAAGAATGAACTGAAGAAATCCTTCGACATGACTGATTTGGGGCTACTTCACTATTGTCTTGGCTTAGAGATATGGCAGAAGAAGAATCATATCTTCGTCTCCCAGATGAAATATGCCAAGACACTCCTGGAAAAGTATGGGATGTCAGATTGTAAACCAATGTCCACACCTATGGAAAAAGGTTTGCAACTATCTAGATTCCAGGATTCACCACAGGTAGAGGGCACTCACTACGGGCAGCTTGTGGGGAGTCTCATTTACTTGACTTATACCATACCAGATCTTTGCTTTGCGGTGAGCTATCTCTCCAGATTTATGCAGGAGCCGAAGAAATGTCATTGGATAGCAGCAAAGCATGTGTTGAGATATGTCCGAGGTACAGTTGACTTTGGTCTGGAGTATCAGAAGAACACTCAGTTCTTCTTACAGGGATATACAGACTCGGACTATGCAGGATCCGTTGATGACAGGAAATCCACTTCAGGATATGTTTTTCATCTCAGATCTGGACCTATCTCGTGGATCAACAAGAAGCAAACTATTGTTGCTCTCTCATCCACTGAGGCTGAATACCACGCTGCACAAGGAGCTGTGTGCGAAGCAATTTGGTTACGTCGCATTCTTGCAGATATAGGGATTCCTGAAGAGAAACCTCCAATCATTCACTGCGACAATCATGGTGTGTTGAAGCTTGTGAAGAATCCCGTTTTCCATGAACGAACAAAGCATATTGAGGTCGAATGTCACTACATTCGTGAACAGGTCTTGAACCACCAAATTCAGCTCCAGTACTGCCCTACTGATTTTCAGGTTGCAGATATTCTCACCAAGCCTCTCAGCAAGGTGAAGTTTGATTTTTTTAGGGGGTACATTTGTAAGAGCAATGTATTAATGGGGGAATGTTAGTGCATTAGTACATTTGTTAATGAACAGTTATGGTATTTAATGAACAATTACAGTTATGTAACTGTTTCTCCCACGGCTCCCTCTCTCGCAGCCTATATAAGGCTTGCTCTATGTATTATCAAATATAGCAATATCAAAATCATTGATCGGAGCACCTTCAGGAATATTATAGTCCTCATCATGGTAGGAAATTTCACGAAACTCTTTGAAGCAGATGTCAAGGACGAAAGAGGCCAGCAATCAGGCATTATTCATTTCGCAATGTTGCATTCACATTATGGTTGTTATAGTTACAGAGAAGTCATGGTGTGCACAAACCCACTTTGTAAATCCAGCCGCATGGATGAAATGTCCAACTCCATTATGGATTGCAACTCATATACAATTGCTAGTTTATTACGTAATACAAGTTAGTTGGTAAGGACCGATATCGATAAACATTAGGCTATAGAGTCAAATTACAATTCAAAATTTAAATATAATTATAATAAGTATATATTGTGTATAAATAATACAATTTTTCAATATGTTTTTAAAAAATATATAACTCTTAAATTTTATGAAAATTTTAATTTATGAACTAGCAATCGCAAAAAAGGTATAATGGACCTATGTTGATATTCGATGACAATAGAAACCGGGATGGGAATATGATGACTGAAAATAATTTTGAGACAAATGCCATGAGGCTTGCAAATAGCATGAAAAATAGAAGCGGAAGTGCAAAATCTTTTTCATTACACATGTGCAATTGAGTAAGCCATGACAAGATTGATTAGCTCATGCACTCTTTCATCGCCCTCTCAGTTTGTTCAACATATGGTTTTATAAATAATCTTTTGTTTGTTTTGTTTTGATTTATTCTTCTTCTCATTATATGTGTTTTGGCACAAAAGACACTAATTTATGCATTGTTGAGGGTTGTACAGTTGCACAATACTTTTGGCAAGTAAATTCGGTAGGGAATACGATCCAAGAGAAGCACATGACAAGGAGTTTCAGCAAGCAACTCGAAACGATTTCAATGGTTAGAGGAGGGATTCAAGATGCTTGGGGATTTTAGCTTAGTTGACCATCTCCCCTAACTGTGCTTGTTAGATCCCCTTTAAATCTATGTAGTTCCCGTCTCATGCCACACATAAGAGGCTTCGTGAGAAAAACAATCGAGGAGCAATGATTAAGGATGTGGACATCCACAACTATGATGAAAACGATGTGTCTGATTTGTCAAAATTTTGTTACCTCTTAACGAAAAGGATAATCTAGGGGATGAGGACATGGTATTTGTTCTCGAAGTAATGCAACGACTTGGCCCCCTCTATTGCCTAGAATTTCCACCTTTGACACTAATGGGCTAGTATTAATTTGAGAGTCACGACAATAGGGGGACTACACAAAATGGTCGTCAAGAGCTACGTGTTTTTCTGTAAAAATCTAGTTAAGGGCCTCCAAACCCAAAAAAGTATAAGGGATTTGAGTGTGCAATTTTCTAGGGACTTTCAAGACAAGATGATGATGTGGTTGTTTCCTGTTGTCAGCCCCAAAATTCCATTCTTTTAAAGTCAGGTTTAGAAAATTTTGAGTTTGTACCTTGGAGTATTGAATCGTGTCGAGCCTGGCATTGTTTGCAATTTTCCCATTCATGGAGAAAAATTTAAAAGTTAGGTGTAATGGTGAATTTTCTTCCCTTCTTTTTATTTTTCTTCCCACAGTCGGGAATGGCAAGCATATCTTCCATGTTAATTTTTTGCCCAGAATCCACGGGTAGTACGTGGGCATCTCTGATTGGATGCGATTTGTCCATGTTTCAAGCGTCAGCGGAAGCCTCCATGCGTCCAAATGATGGGACTCTAGGGACAGGTTCCAGGGGATAGTCCTCAAATAAGTGTAGGCTTTCTGCATGTCCCAGGTACAAAATGAAGGCAGAACAAGCTAAAATCGGATAAGTATCGAAGGCTCAGCGGATGGGGCCACGTGCCTCATCGGTGCAACTTCAAGAGTCATATCCAGGGGTAGTTTTTAAACTTGCGCCAGTCCACCACGTGTCCCAGGTCCAAAAAAGAGGAAGATCCAATAATTGAGATTGACTAAGTATGAGCGGGTCGACGAGAGCCTCCTCCTGCCTCAACGACGCAATTTCAGAAATGAAACCAAAGGTCCAATCTCCAAATGAGCGTCAGCTCACCACGTCAGGACTAGTGGAAGGAGACACATGTCAGCGCGACACAATTTTAAATACATAAAAAAAAGTTCAATTGCATCTTTCACTCTTTACTATAGTGAGATACACACACACACACACACACACACACACACACACACACACACACACACACACACACACACACACACATTTTATAAAATTTTAGGCTATCCATAAACCTCATACCATTTGTCATTTTTTTTTATTCACCCATGCTATAGCCTCCACAACAATGGGTTAAATTTGATGACCACCTATGTATGTCAAGCAATTTTTGGGTGACGATAATTTTTCAAAACTACCTTTCAAAAATACAAACTAGAGTTATTTATAACAACAATTCTATATTTATTTAATTATTTTTAATATATATTAATATATATTTTAATAATTACATCGGAGGCGTTCTTGTAATGAACTAAGAGGTTTTGGCTAGGATTTCTTTGGTTAGGTTCAATATCTGATAAAGGAAAAAATGGGTGAAAATGCATTGGATCTGAGATTGGTGAATATAGGCCCTATAAATTTAATGCTGCAGACCTTGAGAATTGGGTATCTTTGCACAACTGAGTCATCCTTCAAGTGCCCCTCTGTGCAGCAGGTGGTGGGCCAATTGAAAGATGTCCATAGTAATGACAGAGAGAGATGGTTCGAGCATTTGTTTTATTTTGTCTTTTATTATGTTTCTGCAACATTTGGAAAATGAAATGTTTGATTGATTGTTATTTGTGTTTATTTTAGCTAAGTTTGCAAAGCTAATTGATTCAAAGGAGATTCATCATTAAATAAAAAAAATTCTGGTGTTGTTCCATTCATTCATCAAAAAACATTTGTGGATTTGAAATAGTTAAGTTTTTATTTATTGAATGTGAGTGTATTTATACTTGTAAGGGAGAAGGGCTTCTTGCCCACAATATGGTTTTATGAATTGTAATGTGACAAGTTACACCATGCAAAGGTATGATTTATTCCCTTGGCTCTGTGCAAGCCTGCACATCAGTGTGGCCATGGATTTTTTTCTCTATTTTTTAAAGAAATTTTTAGCTCTGTAGCCACTTAATTTTGCAGGTGGACCCCATGTCGCAATTGAATTAGAAATTCCATCATTTTTGCAAGTGTACATAGCCTATTTTATCAATGTAGGCATAAGCTCAATTCTCAAATCATCACATACTTGGTCAAGTTGTGCCAAATGGATCATTCCACAAAGAGGAACAAGTCAGCACATGAAGCACCCACCAACAATTTTGGTACCAGTTCAACTTTCTCTTTGAATTTATAGTTTAGTTTTTTTCAAAATTTCAGAGCAACCAAAAGAGAAAATAAATGAAAGTATCTGTTTTGTTATCCATTAGAAACACCAGACTAATGCGGTTTTTTTTTCTTTTGGTTTCATTTGCACAGCTAAATTAACACTAGCTTTTGATATTAATAGCCCTAGGGTTTAAATTTAACCTCTCTTGCTCATATTTTTAGATTTTCTTGTATAAATGTTTATGGCCTTTAAATTAAATCATGAATTGTATTGTATTGGATTCCAGATCTGATCCCTGCATTGTCGAATGAGATTACTTTGGGCCTTCTCATGGCTTGCATGCCTTGGCACATGAAACCTCTGTTGATGACCTTAAATAAAACATGGGCTTGTACCCTCAGAAATCCCCAATATGAAAATCCCCACTACAAACTCCACACTGTTAAAATTTAGTAATTTTATATGCCTATACACCAACTGGCAATGGCCACAATATTTCTCTCCACATATACCAAGAGGACCTTCTTAGAAGGCTTCCTCTTCCTCCTCACATTCTGATGGAATCATACAAATTCACCAAGTTTTGTGTCACCAACCAATGTGTATATGCTCTTACTCCTGTTGGTGACTAAGATATGTATAACTATTATATAAATAAACTTGAATTAGGGGGAGGAATGATCAGTTGGAAAATTGTCCCACTCTTTCCAAATATTGGGAAATATATTCACATTTTAAGTAGCATCAGTAAGGATGGAATCTCTACACATGATTATATATGGATGCAAGACAATGCAATTGATATAAGGGAGCGCATGTATTTGTCCATGGAAGAGAGATGTACTATGGATGAAGGTAATGACTAGTCTATTTTGGACTTGCATGCAGGAGCAACACAAGGAGTTCAATATATGAGTACTCCTCCACATCTTCCACCTCGACCCATAGAAAACTTTGCAGACCATCCTGCCAGTTTTCTAAACATATATTACAAGGTTAATTCAAGAACAAGGCATCTCTACAAGCTATATATAGTCAGTGAATGTTATTGGTCTATCAACCTTAGAAATGTCATTGAGTCTAAACTTAAGAGTCCATGCCTAGTCATATTTAAAGATAACTATGATAACCATGTAGTAAGGAAGGTACATCGTATTTGCGAGCAAGTCTATTGTGATGGTAGTATCAAAGTTCTTTTATATAAAAAAGAACTTCAAAACTAAGAGTTACTCCAGGGATTTGAATTGAATGATTTTCAAACCACTTCAAAATGAAAGCTATGTGTTTTTTTTATATTCTTCAATAGTGTGTTCTATCTGCATGTCCGAAGATTTTTCTCTCTTTTGTCTGCTTTCTTTTGATCCTACAATGACCTTATGAAAAGTACTTGCTAGAACCTTTCTGTGAATAGAGATGCCCTTATAGATTAGGAGATATTGCATGTAAAGTGCAACCTATCAACACTGCAAGTTTGCTCCATATTCATTATGTTGTTTCATTTTTCATTTTTGAAGATATATTTATATGGACTTTCTCTTAGCTTTTATTTGCTTGTTTTATTTTCAAAATACACCTATTTTGTTGTTATAGATCTACTCCAATATATGTGGATATGGGATTTTGCAGCTCTGGGATATGACACTAAAATTTTTCTTCTTTCTTTTCATTTAACTTAATTATTTTTTTACTTGAATTTGTTCCTTGTGTTTGAGGTGCTTCTGATAAGTCTAGATCGACTTCTTTTCTTCCTACAAGAATATACATCCAATGTTTGAAGATTTGGCTTTTCAAAGATGGATAAACTTCCATTTTTTAGAAGCTAAAAATTGAAGACTCAAGCTCTTACAAAAATGTTGTGGTTTCATTTGTTAAGATTTATTCATTTGGAGTTTCTCTTAGCTTCTATTTGCTTATTTTATTTTCAAAATACACCTATTTTGTCATTATAAATCTACTCCAATATCTGTTGATATGGGGTTTTGCAGCTCTGGGATGTGGCATAAAAATTATACCCTTGCTTGTCATATGAATCACATTAATGATCATCCCATACATTAATTCCTTGATGCCTTTCTGTAACTTCCCTATCCCGCATCCTCCACTACCTCCCAATAAATCCTTTCGGCGTACCCATTGCACCTGTTGGTGCTCAGAGTGGTGTTCTTTTATTCAATTTTTGTATGATGTTATGCATGAATCTTCATCCAAATTCAAATTTGACTCCTTCAAAATATCCCCTTCGGCATTTCCATCGTACATTTCACATACGATTGCTAGTTTATTTATAAATGTATATAAAAAATTGACACTCAAATGTTAAATATACAAATACCATGTGACATTTATTGCAAATATTTACAAATATTTTACGACTAAAGTCACCAAAAATGTCTAAAAAGGTGTTACATTTAACCAGTGTCCCCAACTACCATTGCCCTCAACTCAGCATAAGTTTGAAAAAAAAAATCATTATTGCCTTCGCCATACATAAGATTTTTGGCCACCCATTCTTAAATTGTCAAGACTAATAATAAAACTTTATTAGTGCCAATGTTTTGAATTTGCTGATTAACTCTCCACCGAATGTTTTCAATTTGCATATTAATTTATCAATGCACCCGTCACCACTGTGGATCTCCTACAACAGGAATTAATACTTGTTTTGTTAATAACTTGCCATTTTCTTTTATTTTGTAAATGTAAATCTTCACTCAAATTTAGTAGAGTACTCACAATTTTAATATAAATTCGAATATTTCATGATTCTTGTACCAGTAAAAAATGACATCACCATAAACGTGACCCTCTTATTAATATTAGGTAGTATTTGTACCAAAAAAATTGTATCATCAATAAATAATTTTGAGAAAACTTAGATTTAACCAACATAAAACAAGTTTTGAAATTTGATTGATTAAATGAGTATGATTCTATTGGTACAACTAGCAATCGCATGTATACAATGCAATGTGAACGCCGAACGGTATATGTTATTTTATTTAGAGGGATAGTTATTACTTTTGTAGTTGATGTTGATAAAGGGTGTGCCCAATTCAGATGCACCATCTGTTTTGGGGGTCAAAAATGTGTATTCTTCCCTTGAGTCTTTAGAAAAAAAATGTATATTTTTATGCAAGGAACATTTTAGACCAAATTTTGTGGATTTTCAGTTAAGTGAAAATTTGGGTATTATAAAATGAAGAAGGCAAGGTGGCACTTCTAAGGAATACATGAATGGAGAATTCCGATTAATACATATGTGATTTGATGTTTTTAAAAATGGGACACAATCTACCAAAGTCATTCAGAGCCTTCAAAAGCAATATTTAAAAATTGTTCTCAATGGCAATGTTGTACTATCTTTAAACAATAGAATTCATTAGATATATTGAGAAGCCATGTGACCTATCCTTAACGTTGAACATGCGATGACTACTTCTGCACTGAAAATCTATACACCATAGTATGACGGTAGATCTTCCTTGGTTTGTAAACTGTATTGGGAAAGTTTGGTGGACACCATTAGGGAAGGTCTGGGACTCCAAGGCCAAGGCTGAATATTTCCCATAGATTGCACCTCATTTTCCCATATTCGTCTTCATCATATTGGAACTATGAAATTTCAAGCTCAGAGAAGTTGTCCACAAATTCAGAATCCTGCCACTAAAATCATCCTTCATTCTAACGACATGTCTCAGACTAGGGTTCTTCTTTGGAGGGTCAAGAGCCATATTTATATCATACCCTCCATGAACATTATTTATTCTACTCCCAACAGTGGTCTCTTTATCAAAATCATATGGTGTTCCTTTTACAGGCACAACAACCCCTGTTGGAATAAGATGTTGATCCACCAGAGTATAAGAGGAAGCCCATATTTTCACTTTGTTATCAAGTATGGTTTTGCTACTGTTATGGCCTACAATAAGTATGTTGTGCCAAACACATAGGGGTGGGCTTATTTATGGGTATCTCCCTCATAACAAGTACCAACTCCTTATTTTGAGTTATGGTATATGTAGCATAAACATAAAGGGAATCCTAACAATCATCAATCAACATAATTTACATTAAACAACATATAAATCAAGATCATCAGGAATCCTAACAACCATCAATCGATAAAATTTACATTAAATAACATATGAATCAAAATCACCATGGAATCCTAACAAACATAAATCAACAAAATTTACATTAAACAATGTAGACTTCTTGCCAAAAATATAATCATTTTTATTTTGAAAGAAATGAAAGCAGACACTAATTGGTCATGGAGTGTATTATTCCCATCATTTGTAGTCAAATGGTTAGTTACTCGCCCCACAATTGCATCAAAGTAAGGGTCCAAAGTGCCATTATGTATGCATAGATTTAAAACAAGAAACACAATAAATTAAATCAACATTATCTTTACTGAATTTTAATATCAAGGGATTCGTATTATCTTTATCCAGGAGAGTTTACTTTTTTGCATTGCTATTAAATTGATAAAGGTGATACGAGGAAGCAAAGATTTAAAAATTTAAAAGGATTTTGGAAATCTTGTTCTAAGAGAATTTCTATTTTTCACTTTAATGTATTTTATAGAACTTAAGCTCCAACTTTTTTTTGTCTATTGTGTCTTTTGGATTCTTTTGATCTTTAATGTTTAGCTATTTTTGGGAAATTATGAACTATAGGCTTCTTAAAGACTTTAAATTTATGCAATCCATAATGTAATCCATTAACAATAATAAGATTGGGGATCACATTACATCTTGAAGATGATAAATGATTAATTGTCATTTCTAGCTAAGCTCCATAACATTGATGCCCCCATTTTTGCACTGGTAGGTCAGATTCTAGCAAAGATTGTGGAATTTGGATTTAACTTTCACATAAGACATTCACATTTACAACAATATTGCTCTTTCTACGTTGCTTTCCAATTCAATAACCAGAGTTCTTATAAGGTTACCCACCCAAATGGAACAAATGGATACCCATATTGAAATTTTTAAGTTTTTTTATTCCAAGAACTCAAGAGGCCAACCGAATTGAGTTTTTCTTATCCAATTGAAAGAATATTTAAGTTTTTTGATTTTCAATGTCTTTCAGAAAGTGATTTTTTTGAGTGGTTTTATGCATTGTAATTTTGTTTTTTTGTGTTATTTGATACATGAGTTTTTTGCACTTTTTGTTGTAAAAGTGATCAATAAATAAAATTTTGTATACATACTGCAAATGTATACATGTCTTGTTATGTGTATGGAGGACTTCATGTATCTGATGTTGTGATATATGATTTGCAACTTTAAATGTATGAATATATAACAAAATTAAATGTACACATACAACCTTTCAATGTAATGTTTTATCTATATTCCTACACAACCACTATCAATCACACATCTTATTGAGTGTACAATAAATGTTTTTTCAACAAAAGACCAACCAAACAACCGATGCAACACTAACATAATTAACCCGAAATAAATACAAACCACATCAACTATAAAAGTAATTGACTATCTTAGACTGCTGCTTATACATTTTCAATACGAGAACAAGAAATTGTTTCTCCCATAAATAGACCCTTAATCTGAGATATATTAATAGAACAACACTGAATCTGTAAACATTAACAATATGAGAACAAGAAATTGTATCTCCCATAGATAGACCCTTTTTCCCTAATTGGCTTCTATTTCAAGCACTAATTCAAAGTTCATATTATCTCGTTATCCATCCTTATTATGCCTTTAATTTTCAATTATATCCAATCAAATTTCAGTATTTTCAAAGTCTAATCTTTAGATTATTGTGTTTGAAAAATATGTATTTTATAATTATTTATTAAAAGCATTCATCTGACATTTCATTGGAGCTTTGACAGGTCCCTTTATTCTTCATGTAAATAGAGGCAAAGAATATTAGTGCTTAAACATAAAGCATGAAATTAATGTGGACGATAATTGTCTAACATGAAATTAAGTCTATTTAAGGCCTCCATTATTTATGGTGGGTGACTTGCAGACATTTAAACAAGAAGGCACATTTTTTCTTTAAATATGGTGTATAGCAACTAAGGAATTAAAAATGCTTAATTGCTTATAGATAATGCTTAATTGTTTATGACGCTTGTGTTTACACTTGTGATAGTGGTGGTTTTATAGGATTGTAAATTAAACTTATACCAAAGGAGAATTAACTATGACATTAAACACCCCTAAAAAATCGATAAAGCAACCTGAGAAAAAACTTGAGGCAGTGAAAAGTGTCTGTATTACAAATTTTGAGATCTTTGCTGAGACAAGCTATGATTGTGGTGACTATGATTTCATCTTGCTAATTACTGATCAGAGATCAATTGATAACATTTCCACTGAATGTACATAATACAAATTCATTCCTAACACTACTATTACAATGCCATGAGCTCCTTCATATATGGTTGCCTCTTACATGGTTGTGCCAATACGAGAACTTTTGAAGAGGGCAATCAAATCCATGGCCATTATGATCCACATTTGGAACACCTGGATCAGGGGACTAATACAATTAATTCCATGAGGAATACTCTCTAGCCCAGCAAATGGAGGAATCCCAATGGTCAAAATAAAAAGCCTTATACCATTTGACATTCACATTGCATTGTACACATGCGATTGCTGATGTTTTTCAATTGCTTGATACAAGAATACCTAACCCACGCTTTATCCTCATCTAAACATTAAGTCCAATTGCAATCACATTCCAATACTCCCTTAGTAGGATCCCCTATCCTAAGAAGGTGAAATGGTCTTAAAATATTTTTAGCTTCAATCATCAGTCATTTATCTTTAAGAAGCTGGTGTATCCATTAAGAACAAAAGCAATTGCTTGATACAAAATACACACCCCTTACTTTATCACCATTTAAACATTCATTTTTGCAGCAAACATAGGATGATGTTTTCAAGCACAACTCCCCTATCCTAAAAACTAACATGCTTAGTATGTAAGCACTTAAAAAAGGGACATGCCTAATGAAAATCATATGTGAAATCCAACACAAAAATGAATGAATCTTGAGAGCTCAGGTATCATATGAGTTGGGCACATTATACACATGAAGACTTGTAAGGTAATAGAGGGCATTGACACTGTACTCTGGTTGGGTCACTGTTGAGGATAAGTTTGATCAATTATGACTACTTTATAGGTTCTTGAAGTACCTCATGACCTGAATTAAGATTCCTATTTCAAAATATCTTACAAGGATAGGTTTCACCTTAATAGTAGAAGAACTTGTTTGAAGTATAATTATATCACAAAGCATGGAAGATGTAATCGACTACTGACCACTGGTAACTTATGAAATTTAAAATACAAAAGAATTAAAAGGTTTAACCAATGCAGAGCCCTCACACACTATTAATTTTACAAGGATACACCTACAAATATGTATGCACTTCAACGGGAAAAACAAATTTGATAGGGGAGAGGACACTGAACTCCAAATCTAAAACTGTCTCTTCTACTCTCTTTTTTAACCAAAACACTTTATTAATAAAACATACTATACACAATTAAAGCAGCCAGTGAAGGATGCACATAACCATTTTTTTTTATTCTTCACTCCTGACAATGCCTCTGAGGAAAAAGCTCCAAGAAAGTTAATACACCAATGATTCCTAAAATAACAAAAAATCAGCAAAGTGAAAAATTAGGTGCATATAGAATTATCTGTTCTCTAAAATTTAACAAACCATATAGGGTCGTATAACTATTGAAATTAATGTAAGGTAGGTAGTTATTTCTTCATTGGATCAAAAAATTGAGGTAATTGAATATTCCCTTTTAAACCCTTTCAACTATCTCTAATTTTCCACATCTTGGCAGAGTATACATATTTTATCACATCTAGGCATGCACAAAGGCAACCAAAATGTATAGTGAATGCCTTATGTACTTTTATATGGCAGAAATTGAACAATATGCAGTTTTGTTTATTAAGAAATGCAATTCATATTACTTCAGAGAAAAAACAAGTTATAT
Organism: Taxus chinensis; assembly: GCA_019776745.2. Classification (NCBI taxonomy): domain Eukaryota; kingdom Viridiplantae; phylum Streptophyta; class Pinopsida; order Cupressales; family Taxaceae; genus Taxus; species Taxus chinensis. Next base: position 167,999,199 of record CM034152.1, read on the forward strand.
CAATCTACCATATTCATTTGAATTTAACTTTGGTAATCAAAACCAAGTGTTGCTTGAATAGCCACAACTCTTCCAAGCTGAGAGGGGAAGGGTCTGTATGAAAAATATCCTTACACCTTGACTTCCAAAGAATCCAATAGCAGTCAACCAAAATATGTACCATAAAATTATGCATCTCTCCTTGAACATCTCTGTGTCGCCAAGGACAAGGCCTCTCAAAGAAAAAGGAGAATTGAACAAATAAACTTCTCCTTGATGATGTCGCACTTGAGTTCGAGGGAAAATCATGAGCAAATGAAGGAAAGAATGCTCAATAATATGTAGAAACTATAATATATATACATGTTGGCCTGGTGATGCTCTCCTCTGGTTAGAAGTGCTTCGATGTTCAACAACAATAAATGGATTAGCGAAGGATGTGCTTTAACTTTCTTTGCTAGTTGTACTGTCAGTCCAATTGACTTATTTTGATCATTTACAAATGTTAATGCAATGTGACTTCGAATAAATACTCTTTCTTTTGTTGACCATTTTCTTAAATTCCTGAAGTTTGATATGCATACATGTACAGAAGGAAAAGGACAGGAAACGTCAAAATTAAAAAAAATTAAGAGTCTGTTGTTACTTAACTCCTTTTCTGTGATCCATTCTAATAAATTCTCGGTTCTTTTCTTCCGCTTGGTTTCGAACTATGTCTAAAGCAAGCCATCCGCCGTTTTTAATGGACTCATTGAAAACCACTTTGATCATGGAGATAGATCATAGATATCTAAGGATTTGGGGGTTTTAACCCAGAACATTCCTGTCCGTTCTTCAGGTGCTTCTGTGCGCGACAGTACAATAGTGTATGAGGTGTGAGTTGGATCTGAGCGTTCGTAGTTTCTGGGTCAACCAAGACGACATATTTATAAATCTCGTGCTCTGATTTCTATAGCATGCAACTGCAAAATGCAAAAAAACAAAAAATGTCCAAACGAATGTCAAAACGCAGAAAAACACAAAAACGTCCAAACGGACGTGAAAACGTAGAAAAACACAAAAACGTCCAAATGGACGTCAAATTTAACATATCTGTAGAAACGTCCGGAGGTCCTTTACCATAGGGGGAATGCCTTCGGTGTAATTATGAAAAGGCTTAGCAGTTAGCCCTTCTACAACCCATTTCCAAATAGTTAAATGGAGTCGTCACAACTGCTTGGGGCTGGGGGACTATTCTTGAATAGCAATTTCCCTTACATTTCAGTTCTCAAGGTGGAAACATTTAGAGACAGTCTCATAGTTCTCCCACATGAGAAAAATTACATAGCCTCCCAAGGGCACCAAATGCTGATGTGAAAGAGCTAAAACTATGGTTTCGTGCACATGCAATTGCAGTGTTTATTTAGAGTTTCCATTTTTTAAAAACTATTATAACGAAAAATAAATACAAAGAATAGGTGGCAGCCTACATAAGGTTGAATTTTTTATCAGATATTAAATTTTGCACGTTTATGAAAAATCTAGCGGTGCCTCTCCCTATAGCCTCCACAACAGTAAGTACTGTTGCAATAATGCACATTTGTTGTCGGAGGGTGCCCTCGAGCACACATTTCTTCTAACGTTTGTTTAATGTGCGGAGGTCTTCATAGGTTGTGCACATGAGGGTGAAAAGTACACTTGAAGCATGCTTTGAGCCCTCTATAGCCAACTATATTGTGCTTTGAGGGAGAGCTTGGTGCTACCGAAACCGGTCTTAAGTTTTTTTAAAACGTACAATTAATTAATATTGAAAGTACAATTTTTATTTAGTGTGGCGGGTGACATCTCATTTAAATATTTAAATATATATTTATTTAAACTATAAAAATGCTAGATGCAGAGTGATGTGACATGGGTGGCAGGCTAGGTTTTCTTATATGTGCATGAACCTGTAAAATTAGTCTGGTCAAACCTTGCGAAGTGAGTTTTGCCCCAGCCCACTCTACCTTCAAAAGGTAGTGCAAGGCATCAAAAGGCAACGCTACTTTTGCAATTACACTCATGTCACATGTGTTTTGGATAATTCATTAACATTTATATGATTGATGTACCGACTCCATGACAACTCACTGACAAATAAATACATTTTGGCCACACTAAATACTTATGTTTAATTCTCTTTGGGAAAGAATAGAATTACTAGTAATCACAAGCGAAGTGTGTGATGAAAACATGAAGGAGATGCATCAGAACAGTTAAATTGGAGGGAGTGAAAAATCGAGGGAGGAGGATGTCTGTTCAAAAAGGGTATTAAGGGAGGATAAGTGTAAGTATGGAGAAAATGCTAGGGGGTAGCAAATAAAAACTGTTCTTTCTTACACCATGCACATATGAAACATATGTCATATGTTTCAATTATTTAAAGGAGAAAATGGAGAGTTGTGTAGGTGGAAAACATATGGCATAGAACAAAAGATTGGCCTACATGGTGTTTCTACCAATAGTGCTCAAAACTACATCTACAAAATATTCTTTCCATTAAGCGTCAATGTTTTTCTATGTCTGACTCTAAACTCCTATTATGGTGCAATCTTGATTTGTTTCCCCTGTGACGAGTATATACCATGTTTTCACTTGTGCTTACCTTTTTCTTTGTTTACATTCTAGTGACTAGCAATACATTGCAGTGAGAAAACATGAAAAATTCCTTCATATATTTGTCTGCATCGTCTTATTCCCAATGCATAGTGCACCAATTACTTGAAGAATGCAGGTTCATGATTTCCCTATGGAAAGCATAGGGACCAAAAAAATAGTATGGGAAAAATTATACAATAGCCCAAGTAAACGTGCTCATTAGATGCCAAATTGCCACTAAATAAACATAGGGAAAGACATGACATAACCACAAGCACAAAAAATATATGCACCAATAGATATGATTGTGCACAGAAATTTTAAAAAATCGTGTTAGTTTTGGTAAGGGTATTCACTCTAGATTGAGATACAAGTGGCCAATGCTCGGGATGTTGCTTATATAATTGTTTTAAATACTCAAAATTTCTGATTTTTTTGTTCTCAACGATTATAGTTAATTGTAGAAGAATAATTAGCCTCCAATATCATTACGCGTGGAATGGGCAACATTTTGTGATGATCTTTGAAACGAGAGGTTATGAAAGTCAATGGAAGGGAGACAAAAATATAGAGGTGTTCATATGTGAAGGATGTGCCCTGCTATTATCCAAATCATGAAGCATATTTCGTTCCTCGTTTGGACAACTTCGGTCATCCTCTCCCACACACTACAGAGCTCCGAGCTGGTGACGTCTGCTTGCCAATTTTTTTCCCACAACCTTTAACGAACGAAGAAACAAATGACAAATAGACTATATACAACAAATGATTGTTGACAATTATTTTAACGTCTGATAACAGATGGACGATAAGTCTCAGACTCACCAAGGAAGAGCTCGCTTCACTTCTATCTATCGACAACAATAATTGGAGGGATTTTCGGTTCTTAAGTGTGTTGGCGTAGCAACTTTTTAACATGATGAGATCCCTCTCCACCATTAGTTCGAGATTTTGGTGTGACGGAAAATCGTTTGGTATCAGAGCTACATGACTTGCCGTCACACCAAAAGCTTGAATTGATGGTGGAGAGGGATCTCATCGTGTTAATCAGTTGCTACGCCAATACCCTCCCATACGATGGAGTCGGGTATACACCCAATCAGGCCCAACAACATTAGGAGGAAGTGACAATGGGAATTTCTCGGGAGGTCACCCATCTTAGAACTACTCTGGGGCTGGCACACTTAATTGCTTGGTATCAGAGCTACACAACTTGCAGTCACACCAAAATCTCAAACTAATGGTGAAGAGGGATTTTATCATGTTAAATAGTTGCTACACCAACACCCTCCCGCACGATGGATCCGGGTATACACCCAATCATTCCCAACAACATTAGGAGGCAATGACACCGGGAATTTATCGGGAGCTCACCCATCCCAACACTACTCTAGGGATGGCGCGCTTAACTACCTGGCTCTGATACCATGAAAGAGTTGACGAATCGTATCTGAAACTGTGCACCACAATGAAGTTGCACTCAATTTGAATCGTAATGGCTCCAACGTAATCACAAGGAAGAATCGATCAACAATTGAATAACTTGCATAACAGAATAAAGCTTGCTCATAAGAAAAAAACAGCGGAGTGTCTTGGCATGCTCATAAATGAATAGAAGGAGAGTACATATAGGGTGTTGAGTAACCCTAGTGCATGACTCAATAGCAAAACCTAAACCTAACCGATGTGAGATGATCCTCCAATATGTGAGTGGAGGACACATAGGATAACTCACACCAACAAAGTGGTCATCAAACCATTTAATGATGTCTCAAATATCAAACCGTGGAGAAGAAAAAGCAGAAACCTTGGGTTTGTAATGAGCACGGAGAAGATGAACGGTTTAAAATTCTTTCATCGACGTTCATATGTACAACCGAGCCTCCAACCGTTGATTTCATTGTTCCTTGTGAGAAGCCATAGATCTTTCCCACGATAAACAATGCCTTTGGCTTAAAAATATTAATATACACAATTCTGTGTGCCGAATATAAGCTCTAACACGGAATAAATCCTTTCTTTAGGTAGCGAAGGGTCGAGTCACCTAGTGTCAACATGTCAACACATTATATTTGTTGCACGGACACACTTTGAGACTTTATTTTGCCAAGTGTAGGGTTCCATGAACTCCCAAGAGAAGGGTGGTGAAAAATATTTAGTGCTTCCGTTCTTCTGTCTCAAATTCTCTCAAATTCTCCCCTCCACAATTTGATCTACTTCTTTGATTTTCTAATCTTTGTCCTTCAAATTTGTTGTTTGTTGTTGCAACAATATTTTGGGTTCCTTCTCCTTTTTCACTATTTTCAAACGACATTATATCCAGACTGCAACATCAATTTTCATGGAAAAGAGGAATGTTTCTCTACGTATGAGTTTTGGGTATGCAGTGACCATGGCGGGGAACAATGATTTCGAAGGAATTACACCACAGGTATCTCTGCCATCATCAACTCTAACAAACAAGGTGCCCTATGATGTGTTTATTAATCATCGTGGCTATGATGTTCAACACAAATTAGCGAGCACTATCTATCATACACTTGATCTGGTTGGATTGAGGGCTTTTCTTGATGTGATTCCATAACAGTGGAAATATTTTCAGAAAACTATGCACAATCCCCCTGGTGTTTGGCCAAGCTATCCTTTATGCTCAAAACTGGAACTCCAATTCTTCTTGTGTTCTATCATGTTAACCCTAATGATCTTCGATGGGTGAAGGGAAGATGTTGAAGGGCATAATGAAGTTTGTTTTGAATGGAATTAAAAAAGAGCCTTTAGAGGTAGCTAAATATCCAGTTGCAATGGATGAAATCGTAGAGGACTTTGAATGTCATACACTTGAATATTTTGAGAGTGAGCAACATGTCCAAATTGTGGGGATCGTTGGCATTGGCATCTCTGGTAATACCATCATTGCAACAGAATTATACAACAGGACGCCGAAAGGCGTTCCTTCAGCTGGGTTCGAGCTGAGGGCTCTCTGACGCATGTCAGAGAGGAGACGGCCGAGATGAGGTCGGTCAGGACGACGTCGATCACGGATGCGATCTGGCCCTCCATGCACTGTACAAGAACTGTTACTTGATAAATATCTGCTGCACGGTTTTTTGCGGTGTACGCTGAAGCATGGCTGCTTTTTCTGTGGGTAGGTTTGGAATTCTGGTTGCCTCCGTGAATGAATAAAACCCTTCGCGTATGGCAGCTAACACAGTTGTTTCTTTTCCTGTCGTGGGCTTTGGTAGGTTTGGGGTTTGCGTGCTTCAGAGGCCTGCATCTACATTCGTCTAAAATAATTCATGGTTGGACTGTTCTTCGACTGTAACCCAGGTGATGCTCTCGATAAGCTGTGGTTTTTTAGTGTGACGGAGCCAGAATTGCTTGCAGAAGGGGGTAACTTGGAAATCCGTATCAAACCAGATCCTGAAAATCTTTTGCGTGGGTAGGTTTGGAATTGGAATTGCTTGCAGAAGGGAGTACTTGTCCAGTTTTTCTATCATGCTACTGAGGCATTATGTGGTTGACATTAATCTTAGAACTCTAGATTTAATAAAAATTAGTACTGTGTTTTATGGAGATATATTTATTTATTGATATTCACTTATATGTTTTGGGGTTTTAATGGCAGTAAACAGGAGCGACTGGAGTTTTTATATGATTCTGGACTGGCCGTGGGAAAAAGCAGCTCTGATAGCTTTGCATTGGGTGAGCCCCCCGGAGCGACAGAAGACTGAGTGGTTTTTTAGTGTGACAGAGCCAGAATTGCTTGCAGAAGGGGGTAACTTGGAAATCCGTATCAAACCAAATCCTGAAAATCTTTTGCGTGGGTAGGTTTGGAATTGGAATTGCTTGCAGAAGGGAGTACTTGTCCAGTTTTTCTATCATGCTACTGAGGCATTATGTGGTTGACATTAATCTTAGAACTCTAGATTTAATAAAAATTAGTACTGTGTTTTATGGAGATATATTTATTTATTGATATTCACTTATATGTTTTGGGGTTTTAATGGCAGTAAACAGGAGCGACTGGAGTTTTTATATGATTCTGGACTGGCCGTGGGAAAAAGCAGCTCTGATAGCTTTGTATTGGGTGAGCCCCCGGAGCGACAGCAGACTGAGGCAGACAATGAGCTGAATAAGGCGAGTTTCTGATTTTTTTGTAGGTTTTTAGTGTCAGTTGTTTTGGGTTTGATTATGAGGTTTGTTTTATTTTGAGTATTTGTTTTCCCCCTGATTTTTTAATGATCTTTTTTGGCCGAAAAAACTTTTTTGAGGTTTCCGGCCACCTGTAACATTTTGAAGGTTTTAAACATGCCTCGTGTGTATGTACCACATAATGTTTATACTACAACCTTGCTAGAGTTATGGGTCAGGCTATTTCAGTTTTGCATTATCAGTTTGTGTTCTAAGTTGCTTTTATGGCATCCCAGAGCCTTCACCACAATCCATGCTGCTGTCCATTTTCTGGAAATAAGTCTATCTAATCATGTTCCAATCCTCATGCCTTCCCTAGGAACCTGCTATTCAGGAGCTGGATTTATTCTCGGAAAGTTCGTTGTGCCAACAAGATACTCGAGACAGATCTTGCTATATGCTTGATGGAAAATTTTCTTTTGTTTTTCTTTAGTAATCTTCAAGAGGAAATTCACCTGCACACTGTATTAGCGTATCCTTTGCACATATCTATCTCTTGTTGAACACTTGAAGCAAAGTTGACGAGATTGACTTCAGCAGGAGTGCAAATGAAGAGGACCTTTTGGGGCTTCTTCTATTAAGGTAAGCGGTGGCGAATTGCAGACTTTGTTTTTTCATCCCCTTGTCTTTGCTCAAATTTGTATCGGGCCATAGATATGTTTACTTTATGTTTACTTTTGCTATCTTGCCCAGAATTGCCTTTTTGTGTTCTTAAGGGCAAGCTTGTGGTGGTTTCATGGTTGAGCACCTCTGCAAGCTCTCAAAACAAAGTAGAGACATTTTCATACACCCTTTATTCCCCCCGAGGTGTGGTCCAAATTGTATAACTCCGGACCTTATACTTTTCTTACAATCACCTATTCTTCTTCTCTAGCTTACTTGCTCCTACTAGCCCTGCTCAGAGTCTTTTTTCTTCATAACTTTTGTTAGGAGGCTTCATTTCACAAAGTAGTCACCATTTTCCATACCTATTTGGCCTTTATTCTTGTGTGCAAGGTTTCCTGATATCTCATCATCATCATAATGATTCTTTCAAAAGATTGCAAGAAATTGCTTGGTCCAAAAAGGTACAAAAATGGATTTTATGAAAATAAGAAAAATATTGCCATCAATGCGTAGAGCTTGAGAAAATATATACTTTTAGAGAAGACGACACCTAAAACGGAGCCACAGAATGAAAGTTATGGCACATGCAAGTTTTTGCTGCTACATCTTCCCGGACCCTTTCCAAAAATGGCAAATTTTTTTCCTTGCGATTTTTTCACCAAATTGCAAAAATGGAAAAAAAAAAATATGCACATGTCGGGGGGTCTTCAAAACCCGACACAAAGGGAAGGCGGGTTTCGGAGGCGAAGAAACATCAGGCAGAAACATGTCGGAGGAGCGGATAAACCCGACCAAAAAAAAAAAAATCGCAAAACCCGACATGATTCCAAAAAAGGACAAAAAATTAAATATGCACATGACAAATCATACAAAAAAGCATCTTCACCAAACCCGACATCATAATGATTCTTTCAAAAGATTGCAAGAAGTTGCTTGGTCCAAAAAGGTACAAAAATGGATTTTATGAAAATAAGAAAAATATTGCCATCAATGCGTAGAGCTCGAGAAAATATATACTTTTAGAGAAGAACACCTAAAACGGAGCCACAGAATGAAAGTTATGGCACATGCAAGTTTTTGCTGCTACATCTTGACCCTTTCCAAAAATGGCAAATTTTTTTCCATCCTTGCGATTTTTTCACCAAAAAAAAAAATATGCCAAAAAAGGGAAAAAAAAATATGCACATGTCGGGGGGTCTTCAAAACCCGACACAAAGGGAAGGCGGGTTTCGGAGGCGAAGAAACATCAGGCAGAAACATGTCGGAGGAGCGGATAAACCCGACAGCAAAGAGATGTGTCGGAGGGGTTAGAAAAACCGACAGGAAGGACATGTCGGAAGGGTCGCAAAACCCGACACAAACGCAAAGAAAGCACATGTCGGAGGGATCGCAAAACCCGACACGAAGGGATTCGGGTTTCGGGTTTCGGGAAACATGAGACACGAAACATGCAAATCGCAAGGCATGTCCCGATGCTTGACAGTTCCGCAAACCCGACACACTACAAAGGCAAATCGGGTTTTGGAGTCGGTAACGCATGAGGCGAAAACATGTCGCGGCATCCTCCAAACCCGACACAAAGGAAAACTTGGAAAATAGCGGCGGAAGCGGGTTTCGGGAAAACGCAAATATCAAACACATGCCGGGGCTTCTTTCAAACCCGATTCAAAATACAATCCGCTATAATGAGATGAGTTAGGTGCGGATATGGAGGTGGTTGGAACAAATTTCGATTTCTTCACTCCTCTTTTTCTTCTATAAAATGTAAGGAGAGGCTCTTTTTCTGTTAGGAGGCTTTCTATCCATTTTGAGATCATGAAAAAAATGGGCTTTTGTGATTGGTGGGATTGCATTACATTTTACCTTTTTTCTGCGAACTCTAAGCTACTATCCTTTACCTTGGCATCATTCTTTTGAACCGCTTCGACCTTCCCTTCCGCTTTTGCTTTTAATGAACCGGACTATCGTGTTCGATTTTCTAGGTGGGGGCGTAGCTTTCGGTTTGGTTGTTTGTTTTGGTGTTTTCTTTCACATTCTTCGTTGATCGTTGCATTTGTCGTGCAGCACATCCATTCTCCTCTAGTTGTTGCATTGCAACCATGGACACAACTTTAACAGAAGGAGGTATTGCGCGCCTAATGTCCGGTTGCTCGGACACAGGTTCCACGTTCCAGCTCCTCAACATATCTCCTGTGCGGTCTCTGTTGAACAGCTGCACCCAGCATCGAGTTGACCTTTCTGATGGTATTCACATCCAGAAGGCATTGTTGCCCTCCAAGTTTTCAAAACTAGTTGCAGACAAAACGTTGACAGAAGGCACAATAATTCAGCTGCAAAAAACCGTTTGCAGGATGGTCGACCATGAAATGTAAGTAGCCAATATTTTGACTTCCCTCTCGTCTTTTCTATCTCACACAATGTTTCTTGACATTTTCTTTCCTTGCATTGCATGCGTGCAGGACCGTTTTAATAACCGATATGGATATATCGAAAGAAACATATCCACAAGTTGGTTCTCCTTCCCGGATCCCTAGCCATGTTGTACGGGGCAAACAAGCCTGTGTTGACCACCTTGAGGGTGTGCCCAAAACTTTGTTTCCGCAAACACCGCCTCAAAAGATTTATGCTTCCTCGAGACCAGCATCGAAGGCCATTTTCATAAACGACTTGAACACAACCATGCGTGTTTGGTCCATAGAGGGCAGAGCAGTCGCAAAAAACTCCATGCAGACATATAGTAATGATAACGGCAATGGTTGTTTCTTTGGTTTCGACTTCGTGGATGGCAGAGGTGGTGAAATCCGCGTCTCCTGTTTCAATGAGATTGCAGAAAAGTTCTATGGCACAATAGAAAATGAACAAACGTACACCATCTCTAACGGAAGAATTGGAAAAGCAAAAGAAAAGTTCAACAACCTGAACAGCACACTCGAAATTTTCCTTTCGGCAGCATCTATTGTCCGGCCTCTACATGTCAACGATCAAATCATACCTTTACACCACTTCCACTTTGTCCCCATCAAAGACATACCTGGAAGACCTGCCGGATCTTTTGTTGACATTCTTGGTGTAGTTCTTGTTATTTCTCCACGATCCACCATTCGCAGACGTGATCAGACAGAAACATTCAAGCGAACTGTGCAGGTTGAAGACATGTCCGGATTTAGTGTTTCCATCACTTTGTGGGGTCAACATTCAACTGTGCTTGGAGAAGAGCTAGAAGAATTCCTTTCGATTCCGCAGAAACCAGTTCTTGCTCTTAAAACAGCTCGTATTTCCAGCTTCAACGGAACATCTCTTGATACTATATCCACTACAAAATGGTTTGTTAATCCAATGATTCCTGAAAGCCTCCCTCTGCAGGAATGGATTGCATCTGATGCTTTCAATGTCCTTGCACCATCTATCACAAACAGGGTTCTAGGGCCTCCATCTGCCTTGTCCTCTCCGGCAACAATAGCTCAGGTCCTGCAAATGGGTAACACAGATAAAAATGAATGGGCTACAATTACAGCAAAAATCACAGACATTTCATTGGACAATTTTTATTACTTGGCATGCCCTTTAGTGAAAAATGGTACACAGTGTCGCAAGAAAGTGCAAGAACTGGAAAACGGGTCCTGGTTTTGTGGGAAATGTAATATTCCTATCCAAAAATGCGACTACAAGTATGCACTCCGTGTCACTTTACAAGATAGCACAGGAGAACTTCAATCCGTAACTGCATTTGATGAGACTGCTGAAAATATAATGGGCGTCAAAGCTGAAGACTTGCAGTTTTTAAGCATAGATGATGGTGCAACAACTGAAATTGCAGACCAAGTGATAGGCCACGAATATCAATTTACGCTCTCCATAAAACTTGAAACATACCGTGAGAAGAAGCAATTTAAATGTGTCATTATAAAGTCCCACAAACTTGAAGCTACGGCTTCGCTTCCCTGATTTACGTTTGCGTAACACTATACAGGCTTCACTGCATTTGTGTTCCCCCCTTGTAAAGCTCTCTTGGTCTCTTGATATGCTAGCGCCCTTTCCAATAACTCTTTCTTGTACAGACGAATGTCTAGTTGTTCCTTTTTGCTCTGCTTTTGCTTATGTAAACTCGGGTTCAATGGATATCGATATATATACGTTTTGTTTTGTAAATTTTGTCACACTCTCTATGTTCTTGAATATCAATAATTGGAATTCCTAAGCCTTTTCCTTTAAAAAATAAATACTAGTGATGGTCTTTTATATTGTATGGACATGTTCTTTCCTTCGAACACTTTCCTGTATTCATAACTTTCGTTGAATGAGCTTTATTAGTGCTATGTTCCTTTACATGCAATTTTTGAGCATAGATGATGGTGCATCAACTGAAATTGCAGACCAAAGGCCGCGAATATCAATTTACGCTTTCCATCAAACTTGAAACATACCGTGACAAGAAGCAGTTTAAATGTGTCATTATAAAGTCGCACAAACTTGAAGCTTCGGCTTCCCTTCCCTGAATTACGTTTGCGTAACAATATACAGGCTTCACTACATTTGTGTTCCCCCCTTCTAAAGCTCTCTTGGTCTCTTGATATGCTAGCACCCTTTCCAGTACCTCTTTCTTGCACAAACGAATGTCTAGTTGTTCCTTTTTGCTCTACTTTTGCTTATGTAAACTCGGGTTCAATGGATACCGATATATATACGTTTTTTTTTGTAAATTTTGTCACACTCTCTATGTTCTTGAATATCAATAATTGGAATTCCTAAGCCTTTTCCTTTAAAAATTAAATACTAGTGATGGTCTTTTATATTGTATGGACATGTTCTTTCCTTTGAACACTTTCCTGTATTCATAACTTTCGTTGAATGAGCTTTGTTAGTGCTATGTTCCTTTACTTGCAATATACATGCGCAAAACAACTTTCGTATTCTTTTCCTTTACTCCATGTATGTCTAGATGCACAGTTTTTCCTTTACTTGTCTCATACTTTTGTTCCTGCTGCAAAACGTTGCAGGATTCCCCATGTCTGCAGAGCAACGATTAGCCCGACGAAGAGAAATCTACGCCAAAAACAAAGAGCAAATAAATGCGGATCAGCGCCGCCGTTACCATGCTAGAAAAAGCACACATTGTACATCTTTCTTCCCCCTTCCTGCCCCGTACAGGCCCCCAGCACCTGCCCTTCCATCGCCCCATTCTATCTCTCGCGATGCCTCCTCGGCCAACTCCGCAAATGTTATTCTCGCCCCGCCCTCCGCTCCACTTTGCCCTTTCCTTTCGCAAAACACTTCCACCCTTCCCTTCTATGGGGCCCGTGTACCCTGGGATACACAACACTTCCCTTCTCGAGCGACACATTCCTCTTCCCCCCCATCGACCTCGTACTCTCCAATGTCCTCCGCTTTCTCCCTTCCTGTTGATGCTCTGCCGACCTCTTCGCATTCGGTTGTGCTGCCTTCCCCAGCTTCCAGTACATGCCAAAACCTTGAAGGGTTTTGGTCTGCTGGAATGTTCCCTTCCGAGCCATCCGCCTCTTCTTCGTCCTCCTTCGCAGATGCACAAAGGCGTTTCCGCAAAAGGCTAGATTCCCTTTCCGTTGCAAGCACATGCACTGTCTGTTTGGAGAATTACCCTGGCATTCAAACTAGGTGTTGTTCAGGATCTATCCTTTGCTCCAGGTGCAGGCTTGAGAAACAAGGACACCGGTTTTCTTCTTGGAACAACATGGACCCTGGCGTCCAGCCATCTGTACTACAATCTTTGACACAAGTTGAAGAAATGTTGATTGCTAGAGTTAACCCAATTCTCCAAGTAACCCATGCACGTGGTGGACAATACAAATACTCTGGGCACACTATAAGCTTCCCCCAAGATATCTCTACCATAGCAAAGTACCTCCCTCGACGGCTCGGTGATTTGGATCTGGTTCTTGTGCAAAAGGCAGGCTCCCAGCGACACAAAATACGATTTCTATGTTAGTAGATCTCGTGTATGGCAGGCACTTCAATACAAAATTTTGCATGACCCATACTACAAGGATGTTCTTGTTGACAATGAGGCCCTCAACGCTCTTCCCGTACAACAAACAAATATTTCCTCCTCCCTCAATTCCATACCGATGGACATCCCCGCCTCTTCAGACGATGTTGCACCTGATTCCGGCGATGATCCTTCTCTCTGCAATTTAATTGACGCCCGCTCTTCTTCTTTCGTCCCTTCTGCCCACAACTCCGGCACCGAAGACGAGCATATCTCACAGTTCCTTCTCTCCCATGATCAAAACATGCCTTTCACCATGCCTTGGCCAGACATGAGTCTTTCTCCCATAAATGAATACACCACTGAGGGTCTATTTTCCATGGCATTCCCAACTTTGTTTCCTAAAGGTAAGGCTATGTTTAGACAACCTCGCATGAAAGAGGTACTTTTACATGAATATGCCCTCCATTTAATCCGTTTCCATGATAACCGCTTCGGTTCCCACCCCCGGTTTCGCTATTTCTTGCTTAACCTCATCATGCGGCATAGGAGCCAATCTACAGCAGCCGTTTTCATGCAACAAAACCTAGAAAATGCCATACCGCCAACTATAGCTGACCTCCGAAAAAAATTGCTTGAAGACCCTGCATATTCGCTTCCGGATACCTTGATGCGGTTTGGAAATAACCTGCGCGGAACCCGCTCCTTTTGGTCCAAATACAGAGGAGAGATATCGGATATGGTTGAACAATTGGGAGCACCTACGTTCTTCTTCACTCTTAGTGCTGCAGATACTAAATGGCCTGATTTGCATAGCTGTATGCCTGGTGTTCCGCCTCCTGATCATCGGTTCGCACAAAGATTTAGAACAAACAACATTATCGACCACCCCCATCGTGTTTCTGCTTACTTGCACCAGAGGTTCACAATATTCCGCGAGGAGGTCCTGCAGAAACACCTTGGAGCCAAGGACTACTGGTACAGGTAAACAAAAATTAAATGCCTCGTCTGCCACTCTTTTGCTTCTCTTTATTTCTAACTGCCTTTTTCCTCTAGGTACGAATGGCAACATAGAGGCTCTGCACATGTTCACGGTTTCCTTTGGCTTGATGGCGCCCCCAATGTTGACACAATAGATTGGAATGACAATGCTTCTGTTGAAACAACAAGACTGTACTTTGATCAATATGTTTCTGCATGGAACCCTAGAGCTCCTGCATGTAGACCTACATTCTTTCAAAGATCTCTCGAGGATGATCCCTGCTTGCTTTCCTCTTCAGAGGTTCTGGCTTCCAACCCTATGCACGACCTCGAGGAACTTATAAACCGGGTTCAGCGCCACACCAAATGTTCTACACAGACATGTCTCCGAAAAAAAGGTTCCAGAACTATATGTCGTTACAGTGCTCCTTGGGAAACACAGTCTTTTTCTTCCTTGACCATTGATGCCAACAAAAGCGTTAAATACCTTCCTTTCAGGAATGATGACAGATTAAACATTCACAATAAAGCCATGCTAGCTATATGGAGAGCAAACATTGACTGTCAGCCTGTACTATCTCGGCACGCTGTTCTTAAATACATTGCAAAGTATGCCTCTAAAGCAGAGCAACGCTCTGAGACATACCACCAAATGTTGTCTAGGCTTTGTTCGCATGCCAGCCCAGATTTCCCTTCCTCTTTTGCAATACGAAAGATGCTCACAGAAAGTGTTGTTGAACATGACATAAGTGCACAAGAAACTTGTCACTTGCTTCTCAAACTTCCTCTTGTTGTGTCCAGCCGGCAGACCGTCTATTTAAATGTGGGCAAAAAAATACTTAGGCGCCTTTCTGCATCGGCTACTCATGAACAAGATACATCACAGCTTCTTGATGCGTACCTTGTCCGCCCACCATCAATGGAGTCCCTTTCCCTTATCCAAATTGCTCGAGGGTGGAATTACAGCAAATACCGAAAAAAAGAGAAATGGAAACAACGCACTACACCAGCAATTGTCCGCGTGTACCCAAGGTTTTCCATCATTCCGCCAACTAATACAGAGGCTTTCCACCTTTTTTGTTGGTCTGAGCTCCTGCTGTACAAGCCTTTCCGGAACATTCCTTCAGATGTTGGTTCCTCGCCAGATGTTGTTACTTCCAATTGGCGCCTGTTCAAAAGTTCATATAAACCGTGGCATGTTAGAAGAATAGACACAGAACCTGATACATCTCCAGATGTTTCGTCTGAATCTGACACAGACCCAATGCAGACAAGCGAGAGAATCTATGAATGGCAACTTTTGGCAGGCGTCCGTCCGGGACATTCTGAAGGTCTTGACCATCTGGAAATGCTTGGCCTCCGAGAATATGACTCCCGCTATGTTTGGTCCTCAAACAACGTTCCGGTTCATTTGGTTGACATCGGCCCCTCTTTTGTCGAGAATGGTAGGGCTAATTATTGCCCTGCCCATACAAATCCATCTAGTTTGCCTTCTTTGTCGACTTTTTCCGATAACCAGCAACTAGCCTTCAGTACAATACTCGACCACTTTTCCTCAACACACAGCCTACCACCCCTTCTTCTCATTATTCAAGGAACTGCAGGAACAGGCAAGTCATTCCTTATCCACTCTCTCCGGTCTGCCTTCTCCTCCCTCGCTACCCCTGCCATTTCGCCCCTTCTTTTGCTTGCCCCTACTGGTGTGGCCGCTTTTAACATTTCCGCATCGACCGTTCATTCCAGCCTCCGGATTCCCATTCGTGATTTAAAGCCCCTTGAAGGCCAAGCTTTGACCTCCTTTCAAGACTCTTTAAAACATGTCACATACATTTTGATTGATGAAATGAGCTTCATTGGTCCTAAACTACTTGCAAAAATTGACTTAC
Organism: Taxus chinensis; assembly: GCA_019776745.2. Taxonomy (NCBI): domain Eukaryota; kingdom Viridiplantae; phylum Streptophyta; class Pinopsida; order Cupressales; family Taxaceae; genus Taxus; species Taxus chinensis. The sequence goes on from CM034152.1 coordinate 168,015,420, forward strand.
GCCTGCGTGAGGCCTTCCCGCACTTCCGTACTTCCCCCTTCGGAAATAGATCAATGATTCTTGTTGGAGACCTTGGTCAACTTCCACCCGTTATGGACATTCCGCTATATGCCAGTAATTCCTACGGTGGATCCCTTTGGCGGAAATTTCTAAATTCAATCTCGTTAACGTCTATATTCCGACAACAAGGCTCTGCTCCGTCTCAAATTTCCTTTCGCAATTTGCTTCTCAACATCCGAAATGGTGTGGCCACCCTTCCAGATTGGGAGACTTTGATGTCTCGCACCGACTCTTGCCTCTCGCAACAAGAACTTCTATACTTCCACAATGCCCCCCACCTCTTCTCAACAAATATTCTTGTTAAAAAACACAATTTACAAATGCTGAAGGAACTCAATTCTCCAGTTGCCTTGTCCATTGCTCTGAATACAAGAAGAAGTGACTACAATGATCCTGATGACGACCAGCTAGAACAAATAGTGCTCCTTTGCAAAGACCAAAAAATCATGCTCACTGCTAATTTATGGATTGCTACCGGGCTTGTTAATGGCGCAACTGGCACTGTCGTTGACATTGTTTATTCCCCTTCCTCGGCTCCACCTTCTTTGCCTTCTTTTGTAATTGTCGACTTTGAACGCTATTCCGGTCCACCGTGGAATCCGTCAAATCCCACCCACATCCCCATTCCCCCCATTTCAAGAGGTTCCCGTACACAACTGCCTTTAAAAATGGCCTGGGGGTTATCGATTCACAAAGCCCAAGGACTCACCCTTAGTCATGCCACCATAGACATTGGATCCACTGAGAGACCAGGCCTTACTTTTACTGCTCTTTCGCGCGTCCCCTCCTTGGAAAAGATTCGTATCTCCCCAGCTTTCTCGTTTGACCGCTACTCAAGAATTTCTTCAGCCTCCCTCCTGCAATTCCGAAAACAAGAAGAGCTTCGCCTCCAATCCCTACCACCGTCCCCTATAACCTTCGCCGTCTCAAACAGCCCGCCCCCGTAAAATCCTCCACTCATAGCATTCTCGCCTTCTCCTTTTCACCTTTTTCTCGGTACTTCCCCTCCACTTCCTCTTCTGCATCTAACAACTATGTAAATATTTGGCTTGTTATACTAAATAATTTTAGCTTCTTCACCGCTCTGTTGTATATTTTTCCTCTCCGGCCCGACACCGGGGCAAATCGCAAAAACCATGTGGAAAGAGGAGTCAGATAAACAAGGAACGAATACATGTCGGGGGTTTTTCAAAACCCGACAGCAAAGGATTCGGGTTTCCGGGACGCGAATGCAATTCGGGTTTCCATGGCGCAGAAGCATGTCGGGTGGCTTTCAAAACCCGACAACAAAAGAAATGCCAGAAGGGTTAAAAAACCCGACGCACAAAGAAACGCGGGTTTAAGCGGCGGAAAAACAAGTCGGGCGAACAGCAAAGGAAAACATGTCGGGGTTTCTTCCAAACCCGACAAAGGAGAAATGTGTCGGGAGGTCTCCAAAACCCGACGCACCAAGCAAATCGGGTTTTCGGGTCGGAAACGCATGAAAAGGGAGCATGTCGGGAGCCCACCAAAACCCGACACCAAAGGAGCATGTCGCAAGGGTTCCAAATCCCGACGCAAGGCAAATCGGGTTTCGTGGGCGGAACAACATGGCGCATCGAATACATGTCGGGGGGTCTTCAAAACCCGACAACAAGGGAATTCGGGTTTCCGGGGCGGGAAGACATGGCGGAGGAGCATGGGGGAAAACATGATGCGCCACCGCCCAAACCCGATGCACATGCGAGTCATACCTCCGAACCCGAAAACAAGGGAAAACTTGGAAAATGCAGCAGAAGCGGAAGTCGCGAATACACGAACAACAAGCATATGACGGGACTTCTTTCAAACCCGGTTCAACAAATATAATTCTCCATTTTTGGGTGGTTGGGGTTCTTACCTACCGCCACGATAAGGAGTTAAGTGCAGTTCCGGAGGTAGTTGGGGAAGCTTCGAATCCTTCTCCTCTCTCATTGTCTTCATATAAATGTAAGGAGAGGCTGTTTTAAAAAAGGCTGGACATTCTTGTTTTGGCCCCTCCCTTCTTCTCTTTGGCAGGTGGAGTTGTGGAGCTCAAACCTCCCATTCGAAACTGTAATGCAGCTTTGCCTCTTGGCATTTTGCAGTGTATTGTATCAACCTTTGAAGCAAATAAATGCATGTCTGTGGATGATTCTCAACCCTCTATGTGTTTCATTTTGCATCCTTCTGATCTTTCACTGTGAATATGTTTATCTGTGCATGATATTGCATTGCATTTCTGTGGTCTGTGTTTAATTGGCAAAACATATGTTCTTCATTCCTCGGTGCATCACCTCCTTAGCTTAGGTTTATTTTTATGCATTTTTCTCTCCCTGTCTCCTTGGTAGTTAGATTAGGTTTTTTGGGGTAAACCTCTGCGTTTTATTGGTGCATCTGGACAGAGGAATAGGAGCCGGCCTTCATCCGGAGAGCTTTTCCGATTTCGCAAGGTCCCACACTTGGGAAAAGCTCCATGTTGTGCAATCGCACTGGAAGTCTCAAACGATCGCGTTGCGGAGTCCCAGGGGTGCTGCGTTTCGACACCAACACGCTCTTCATTACTCCTTACGTTCTCGCAAATGTTCTCCTTTTTTAATGCATTGTTTTCTGGTTTTTTCTTCTCTTCATTTCATACAATTCTTAGTTTCCTCTTTACCAAAAACCGTTTCGGCGTTCCCATCGCACACGCTCGCGTGCGATTGCTAAATTATTGTCATGAAACCTTTTGCAATTATTATATCTGTGGTGGCTTGAGCCTTTTGGATGGCGGCGAAGAATCCTTTGATTTTATTGGGTGGGCAAAGTTTGCATATAACGTGCACGGTGCTGCCTTGTCCTTTAATGTATTTAAGCTTTAAAACTCACACACCTAAAAACAACTCTAGCTACAAAACGTTTTTTTGTGTCTTATTTTTTATCATTAAATGTCTTTGTAAGATTGGAGATGGTTACCCTTTTAAAAAAATAAAATAAGGGATATACTAGCAATTGCACTATAGGTGTGTCAGTGGGAACGTTGATAGGCTGGCATATAAGAAGGGTTGTCATTAGTGGTAGTGATCGAGAGTTTTGTATTTAAGACAGTTGAATATTGTTTATTGAATAGACAACATTCATGAATTTAAATAGTAAATAAAGTGATTCCTTTCAACACATAATTAGATAAGGCATAAATATTCACAAAATTATTTAAACTGCACAATAGTTTTGTTAACAACAAAATGCATTTATATGAAGAGAAGAAAGCGTTAGCATAAGAGAATAAATCTTACATAATGCATGCCTTTCTTATAGTTCTGCGAAAAGAACTTTCAAGATGTACAGTACACAATTGCATTGTGGCCACAACATGGCTAAGTAGAATGTCAAATGCTTTATGTGATGAAAAAAGGGTATTGTTGTTCAATGCATGTCATCTCAACTATAATCGCTCATGATGCACCTTGGAGATTTACAATACTATCCTCCACATAAATCGACATTGTAGAGAATTGTGTACAAAATAAAATAGTGTGATATTCATATTTTAGATAGCACCTTTAGAAACATTATTACAAATGATAATGAAATTTTCCAGAAGATATTTCTCAAGTTTCTTGTATTTACTTGGAGGAGCATTTTAGCTGAATCATTGATATTGACCCACATTTACACAAACTCAGAATAATTTACCACCTTGCTATGCTTCTTTGTTAATCCAAGGGCATAGTTATGTCTGCAATAACACATACCAATGGTAAGACAATGTTTTAGATTTCTTAACATAACATTAGCTTGCAAAATACAAAAAAGGAAATCCCAATGTAAGAAATAGAAAATAATATCAGGAAGAAGAAAATAGGATGTGACATAACGTGTTTGCGCATATTAGTACATGTAAAAATAATAACTACAACAACTTATGTGACATAACGTGTTTGCGCATATTAGTACCATTTATGTGAAAATAGGATGTGACATAACGTGTTTGCGCATATTAGTACCATTTATGTGAAAATAATAACTACAACAACTTAAATGGTAAAGTAAACCTTAGTAAATAACGTGTTTGCGCATATTAGTACATGTGCTAGAATCCAAATAAAATAAGAATGAATAAATTGGAATATTTTATGTATAGAAATCCAATATTATAGATGGAGACACAAGTTAACAAAGCAATGATGGAAAACCTATATAAGAATTGAAAAAACAAGAAATTGTCAATGTTAGCTTAATTAATACATTATTGTTAGTATTTGTTAGTAAACAGTTATGTAACTGTTTCTCCAGTCCTCCCTCTCTCGCAGCCTATATAAAGGCTTGCTCTATGTATTATTTTGATACAACAATATATTAAACATCATTGGAGCGCCTACATTGGTGTCACAGCAGCGTTGATCTATCTCTACCTGCGTGCGTGAAGAGGTCTTTGCCTGCGTGCGTGAAGAAGCAACCAAGGAAGATTTGCTATGCGTGGAGGAGCTGCGAAATGGCCTGTGTGAAGATTGGAAGTCCAGGAGAGCCTGAAACCTTCTTCTTGCTGCGTGGAAGCCTGAAAACGTCCTCTGCCTGCGTGGAAGGTTGAATAAAACTGTTGATCGCTGCCTGCTTTGGAGAAACGTGGGGAGCAAAGTATTTGTTTGCTGTGCGCTGGAAGAAGTGACCAAGGAAGTGCGTGAACTTGCTGGCGTGGAGGTGTATGCTATGTGTGGAAGGAAGTGCGTTTTTGCTGGCGTGGAGGTGTATGCTGTGCGTGGAGAATTGTTTGCACACTACCGTGAAGATTGGTGCCAGTGAATACCAGTGTCTTTCATTCCTCTAACCGCCTGAAGCTTAGCACATCTGCTTAGGCGTTTTTGCTGCGATCTGTTCTTGGCTGGAGTGACTTGTGTGGACAACGACCAAGGAAGTAGCAGTGAAGAGAATATTTCATTTGCTACTATCTTGAATCTGGCGCATACGTTTTGACTTGCTTTGCTGAGCAAACGTGTGTAAGCAAAACGTGGAGAAGAAAGAAGAGTGCCCAGGAGCCAAGGAGAACGTCAACACCAGCAAAGCGATCTCGAATCGAGACCAACCCGCGTATGTCGCAATTTTCGGATGCACAAAGCACCGCGAGCAATGCACCAAATATTTGGGCATTGAGTGACAACGAAGACACCACTGGGTTGTTCTTTGCCTTGGTCAACGAGCTACACAACACTGGGAACATTCTCTTTGACAAGATTGTGCGCCGAGGACTGTTGGAATATTTTTGGTTCGACGTTCGATGTCAAGCACGACGGATTCGTGCAGAACTTGAACGTGGTTATGATGTAGATGATGAACGCGAAATAGAACGCCCACAGGAGCGTCGGTGTCTCACTGCACGAGCCTATAGAGCCCATCTTTGGGACAGATTCCTTCAGTAAGCATTGTAGCCATTTTTGAAAATAAATAAATAAATAAAATACATTTTTGAGTTTTTGAAAATGTCTGCTCCAAAAATATTGCTATCCGATGCCCAACTCTTGAAAGGGCCAAATTTTGCTGCATAGAAAACCAAAATGCGGATGATTCTTCAATTCGAAGATCTTTGGGGGATCGTTTCTGGCAAAGACACCCCTCCCACAGATGCTGATTTGTTGGAAAAATATGAAAAGGCTGATGCGAAAGCGCTAATGCTCATCACCCTGAGTCTTGCTGATGAGGTGCAGCCATACATTCGGGAAGCAACCGCTTCTTCTCAGGCATGGAGCGCATTGTGTACCATCTACGAAGCTAAGAATCTGACGACAAAGTTACAACTTTAGACAAAGCTTCATACGATGAGTATGCATGATGGTGAATCAGTAGAAGCCTTCTTGCGGCGTGTAGCTGAGTTATGTACAGAACTCTCTGCTCTCAGTGAACCAGTGGATGACAAGTTGCTAGTCCCGCTCACCTTGCGATCTCTTCCTTCCCGGTTTTGGACACTGATCACCACGTTGACAATCACTCAACAGGAGGTGAGTTTTGCCACCCTGGTGAATTATCTCCAGCAGGAAGAAGCCATGCAAAATGTATAAGAAGCCTTCGAAGACAAGGCTCTCATCACGAGGCAAAAACATAAGCCTCAGAAAGGGCAATCAGCCCCCCAGAATCAGAAGCAGCATCCTCAGCAGCCATATTCACAGCGGCCACCACAGCGGCCACCCCAGAAGAAGCATAATCACAAGGCGGATCGGTGGTGCCACATTTGCTCCACGGATACGCACACGACTGCGAACTATTATTACAACGGTCGCAAGTATGGAAAATCAGGCAAAGAGAGCACTTCTGGCCAAGGATATTCTAAGAAATCTCGATGGCATGCTCGTAATCAGAGGTAGAAGGGCCACATTGCTGCTCAGCAGGATACCACCTCCGATGAAGAGGTACCAGATACGACTCATTCTGACATTGTTCTAGTCTCACAGACTTCACAGCCGTCAGAAGATGTCTAGTTGATTGATTCAGGTGCCAGCAAACACATGACTGGAAGCAAGAAGTTGTTCCATACTCTGAGTGACCGGCCCACTGGAGATCGGATCACCATTGCAGACAATCAAGAGTATATTACGGCAGGGATTGGTGATGTCATCATTCCTCTTGGAACACGAAGATGTACACTCACAAAGGTGCTATATGTTCCAGGTTTGACTTCAAATCTTTTTTCTGTAAGTCAACTTCTTAACCATCGAATGCAGGTTGAATTCTTTGTTGAGAAAGGGGTCAAGTCCTGCATCATTTCCCAGGGAGAGTCAGTCATTTCTCAAGCATTTTTGAAGGGCCGTCTATTTGCGCTGGATGCGGTCACTTCATCTAGCGTTGCTCTCTCTGCATCAACGACAGAGTCCACTGCACTTTGGCACTTTTGATATGGTCATCTTTCTGTCGGGGCTCTGCATCAGCTCAGTGCGAAGGAAATGGTAAGAGGGCTTCCTCCACTCTCCCATTCCTTACCTGTTTGCTCGGGATGTCTTGTGGGTAAACAACATAGAGTTCCATTCAAATAGAGCTCTGATAATTCTACAGAGCATCTTCAGGTCATTCACACTGATCTGTGCGGACCCCTTCCAGCTAGCTTCCAAGGTTTTACATACTTTCAGCTCATCATTGATGATTACTCACGGAAAATGTGGGTATATTTCCTTTGGAAGAAGAGTGAGGCACTTGCAAATTTCCAAACCTTCTACCAACAAGCCACCAGGCAGTCTGGGAAGCCTCTTCTTCTCCTCCGCTCAGATCGAGGGGGGAATTTGTGTCAAAGAAGTTCTTAGCATACCTGAAGCAGCATGGCATTCAGCAACATTTGACTGCACCCTACATGCCCCAACAGAACGGGATTTCTGAGCGTCACAACAGGACTGTCATGGAGATGGCTCATTGTATGCTCTCGACCGCCAAGTTGGACGATCAATTTTGGGCAGAAGCAGTCCAGACAGCAGTGTATCTACTCAACCGGGCACCCACGAAGATCTTGCAGAACAAGACACCGGAAGAGGTATGGACTGGTCATAAACCTTCTATTCATCATTTGAGAGTTTTTGGTTGTACTGCATATATGCATGTTCCAGATAAGAGAAGGAAGAAGATCGATCCAAAGACACTGCCATGTCTTTTCTTGGGGTATAATACTACCTCAAAGGCATATCGTCTCATGGATCCTGAGACGAAGAAGATCTATGAGAGTCGAGATGTGGTATGTGATGAGTCGTCCTTTGACTCCCTAGCACACAATGGAGATCCAGTACCGACCTCGTCACATAGATTGCTCACACATCCAGATTATGAGGAAGATGATTCTTCTCAGAGAGAAGAAGAGCTGAGTGGAGATTTGTTCGTTGATCTTGGCACACTGGAAAACACATCTTCACATCAGCAGCACCAACATCCGAAATGGGTCCAGAGTACTATTAGGGATGCACACCTAAACTCACTTCCTGGTACTTCTACGGGAGTTAGAACACGAAGTCAAGCTAGACATGAGGTAAATTTTACACTCATGAGTTCAGTTGTTGAGAGCACCGAACCTGACACTGTTCGTGAGGCATTAGACCAACCACAGTGGAAACAGGCTATGGATGCCTAATATGATTCCCTGATTCAGAATCGGACGTGGGAACTTGTCGATCTACCTCCAGGTAAGAAATATATTGGCTGCAAATGGATTTTCAAAACAAAATATAAGGCTGATGGTTCAATCGACAAACACAAAGGATGACTTGTTGCAAAGGGTTATGCTCAGGAAGAAGGAATTGACTATGACGAGACCTTTGCACCCACTGCGAAGATTAAAACCATCAGAGTTGTATGTGCACTGGCAACACAAAATGGATGGGAACTTCAGCAGATGGATGTCAAGAGTGCTTTTCTAAATGGTGATCTACAAGAAGAAGTGTACATGGCCCAACCTGAAGGGTTTGTAGACGAGCATCAACCACAGAAGGTATGTCATCTGATAAATTCTCTTTATGGACTCAAACAAGCACCTAGGGCATGGTATATAAAAATTGATGATCACCTATTGCAGCATGGATTCACTCGTAGCCCCTCAGATACAAATTTGTATATCAAGAAGGTAGGAAAAGAGATTGTCATTCTGGTTTTGTACGTAGATGATCTTGTGATCACAGGAAGTTCTGACAATCTTGTAGATGATGTAAAGAATGATCTGAAGAAATCCTTCGACATGACTGATTTGGGGCTACTTCACTATTGTCTTGGCTTAGAGATATGGCAGAAGAAGAATCATATCTTCGTCTCCCAGATGAAATATGCCAAGACACTCCTCGAAAAATATGGAATTTCATATTGTAAACCAATGTCCACACCTATGGAAAAAGGTTTGCAATTATCTAGATTCCAGGATTCACCGCAGGTAGATGGCACTCACTACAGGTAGCTTGTGGGGAGTCTCATTTACTTGACTTGTACCAGACCAGATCTTTTCTTTGCAGTGAGCTATCTCGCTAGATTTATGTAGGAGCTGAAGAAATGTCATTGGATAGCAGCAAAGCATGTGTTGAGATATGTCCGAGGTACAGTTGACTTTGGTTTGGAGTATCAGAAGAACACTCAGTTCTTCTTACAGGGATATACAGACTCAGACTATGCAGGATCTGTTGATGACAGGAAATCGACTTCAGGATATGTTTTTCATCTCGGATCTGGACCTATCTCGTGGATTAGCAAGAAGTAAAATGTTGTTGCTCTCTCATCCACTGAGGCTGAATACCGCACTGCATGAGGAGCTGTGTGCGAAGCAATTTGGTTACATCACATTCTTGCAGATATAGGGATTCCTGAAGAGAAACATCCCATCATTCACTGCGACAATCAAGGTGTGTTGAAACTTGTGAAGAATCCTGTTTTCCATGAACGAACAAAGCATATTGAGGTTGAATGTCACTACATTCGTGAACAGGTCTTGAACCACCAAATTCAGCTCCAGTACTGCCCTACGGATTTTCAGGTTGCAGATATTCTCACCAAGCCTCTCGGCAAGGTGAAGTTTGATTTGTTTAGGGGGTACAGTTGTAAGAGCAATGTATTAAGGGGGGGAATGTTAGCTTAATTAATACATTATTGTTAGTATTTGTTAGTAAACAGTTATGTAATTGTTTCTCCCGTCCTCCCTCTCTCGCAGCCTATATAAAGGCTTGCTCTATGTATTATTTTGATACAGAAATATATTAAACATCATTGGAGCGCCTACAGTCAACACCGACATTTAAGTAAAAAGGTGGAAGAAAAGAAATCGTAGCACCTACATTCACATAGCTATATTCAAAAGAAAATATAATAGATAAAGCACCAAATATGAACATAATAGATAAATATGGATACACCATCAATTTTTAAATTGGATTTATCTAAAAAAAATCCTTTTGAACTTTGTAACTATGCTAAACTCCCTAATTTCTCCACAAATTTTTTTTCCTTGCTTTCAAGTGACCAATAACTAAACAACAAATATCTAAAACATAGTTACAAGTCAGAATAACTTTCAAATTTTATAGGGTAAGCCTGAAAAATTCAAAGGCGCTAATAAAGAGATGATCAATAGCCTAATTTTTGTATAATCTCATGTTAGATTGTCACACTAGCCAAATTACTTCCAAAATGTAAATTTTGTAGTGTAGGCATTTAAACAACCAAGTGTTCCAAGGCTACCACCGTGCCCTCTTCAAGATTTTACCCAAATCACATGGAAACTTGTTTTACCAACTTAAGTGTCTAATTTCAATAGTCTGCCTATATAACACGGAATTGTAGGTCGTATAACTAAAGTATTCACAAAATGGTACTTTCTTGCACATCATGCCATATTACTGGCTCTATCCTACCCAATTTATATGGATATACAAAATTTCTTTAATTTTGAAAGTGTGGAGGACAAAGGGCAAAGTGACAGGGTGCAAACCACAAATCTTAGAAAGAAACTCCACATTTCATTAATATATTGTTCTGGTGAAAATTATAAGAGGATCTTGAACTAAGATTTCAGCTTCTTGATTAAAAGGGGAAGAAATAAACAAAATGCTTATTTTGTGTTACTTGGCCCTTTACATCAAATGAAAAAAACTAATCTTAGAATGGTTCTCAACAATAACAATGATAGAATCATTACCTAGATGTGGTCGAGGAAACCTCAATATGAAATCCATATCTTTACATGCTACGATGAATGCTTGATCTCTTCTATAATCGAGTAGTAAATGATATTTGATCTTCAAATTTTCTTAAATTATTGTCTACTCTAAATTTTGGAATTGATTTCCTATGTTCATTCAACATATATTCTAATGCACGTGTATTTATGGACTTCAATTAGAACCCTATTGACAAAAGCGACGCACGATGGGTGAAAAAGATTGAGAAATGATAAAAAAAAACCCAAGAGAGCCCAAAATTGGGTCAAAAGGACCTAACCCCCAAAAAACATACATTGCACATATCTAAGAAAATCCATAGAAACATGGGAAGGGTAAAGGATGGAAGAGGCAAGAGAGAAATAGAAAGGTGAACATGATCTAAAACAACTCAAAACACAAGCAACAATGTGTCAATATAAACTAATCTAAACCAATAATCGACAAAGATTGAATCACCCTAGAATAATATAATTTTAGGGCTACTTAGTACCTCTGTACCATTTTCAGGTGTCTACGACATATAAGACCTATCTAACTTTTAAATTTTGTAGTCCCATGTTATAACCTTAGTGATATAAAACTATGATGAATGGAAATCCATGACAAGTAAATGCCAAGAAAAAGTTATCGAGTCACTAAATGTTTGTGTTATTCAAACATAAACACATTCATTTACTTGTCAAATATGGTAATTAATAGTAATAGACATAATTAAAACAAAGATTAAGTCAATTTGACATATTTAACTACAACAATTAATATTATTGTTTTATTTTTAATAGTTTGGGTCAATTTAAAATTATTTTTTCTACACTCATGGGCATGTCAGATAGGTTTTGATTATTGTATCACATAAAAACCCTATACTACTAAACATTAAATACCAGATGCCCATAAAATGTCTACACAGTCAATAATCCAAAAAGAAAAATATATAAACAAATTATCCAAATTACATATAATATATTTTATCAACCATTATCAAAGGCACAATACAATTAATCATGTTAGCCATGTTGTGTCGCAACATACAAACACATTGCCATACTAATATACTACAAAAATACAAGGAACCAATTAGACGAGTTTTCCTGCACTCTTAACAATTTTCAAAACATTTTCGTGATAGGTAATTAATCTCTATAGTCAATCCTTAAATGGAACAATATCACCATTATGTTTACTTGAATTTACTTTAGAAACCTAGAGATACACTTCTCATCTTTGCAAACTCTCCACACTATAAGCAACATAAATTCCTTGTAAAAACATAAATCAAAACTCAGGGGCTTAGTCCTTCCATCTCTCGAGCTAGTTCTAAATATCATATTCAGAAATATAAAATTATGGTGTAAAGCTTATTTAAATTGAGTGATTTATAAGTTCACAAGCAGTAGATGCCGACAGGAACTCATTCAAAACAACTTCTTTGCTCTCGTTCTTCTTGTCTTTATGCTATCAAGAAAAACTAATAATTTGCATATAGAAGGTGTACAAAGATAACCTTGATAATGCACTATAATATTAGAAATAATTGTAACAAAACACATTCAATGCACTCACTTCCTTATTAAACAAAGGATATAATCTTCAAAGAAACGCCTAATTTCTTGTAAGCGATAAGGGGGAAGCTCTGTGATGTTATTGTAATGATGAAACTTAGGATCATCAGCACAAACAATAATTATCTTGTCAGCTTTTTCTCCCAGTCAAAATAAAAAGTAGGTATTACTTTGAATATAGACTTCAGGTTAAAGGCTTAAAGCATATATGAAAAATCTTGAATTTTAAAATCGTCTATATAATTTTACCAAGTATTGATAGTTCATAGATTATACAAAGAACAAATATTCACCTTAAAACCTAGTGCATCTATGTTCCAACATTTTTAAAAATGTAGTTACTAAATATGTCTACTTAGGATCATTTCCAACATACCAAATTATATATGCATACCTAATCAATCATAGGCATCAGGCCAATTGCTCTAGCCCTAAGAAAGCACCCCAGGAGAATATGTTTCTGTTTATTATCAGAAAACATGATTTTCTTAACTGGTGTCCCACATTTAAAACCCCACTTTTCACAAACAATTAAAAAGTGATAAATTTTTGTCAAAAAAAAAATACATCTAGTGTGCATACACAATATGCATTAACTTCTAACACAAAAAGTGGCTCCAAATTTCAAAGAGGGGGTAGGAGGGTGGGGAGTTTTAAAACATCTTAAAGGCAATTAAGAAATATCAAATATGAAAGCATGTTTCCTAATAGCGTGAGCGAGAGAAAGAGAGCATAAATGAGTGATACTATTTTATGCCACATTACCTACATGAGAACCAATACATCTAATGGATCGTTATTCTCACACAATGTTCAACCTGCATATAAATCACATAATAAAAATCCATAATTATGAGGATAAACAATTGATGAGTAAAAAATTTGATCAACCTACAGGGTAAGTGCACCAAGTTGGGGGGTCTTAAGTAGATGTATTTTTCTGAAAAAATAACTTCAACTTGTACGAGTTTTTCGAAATAGTTATACTCAAAATTGGAAGATGTAGAAATATGAATCATGGAATTTTGAGTCTAGTTTCTAAGATACTAAATTTTATTGAAAACAAATAAGTTTAAGTGGGTCAAACAACTAAAATAACAACAGATACTCCTATTTTTGTTAAAAAACATAATAGAGTGACTTTCATGCCCCCCACCAGTTTTTGAGCACCATTTAGTATTTTTGAAAACTCTTTACTAGAAAGATAGCTAGGAGCATCTAGTTTGGGCTCCATTTTTAAAAAAAAAATTATAGCGAATATTTTTTTATTTATGATTTTTCTAGTACAGAAATTTTATGTTTTGAAAAATAACGGAGCTCTGACCGTGCCCCCCCTAACTACCTCAAAAATTATCAAAAATTATATAATTTTTTAATATGTATAGAATTATGCCTAGTTTGGGCTAGTATAATTTTTTAAAAATTTCAATCACCCAAAAAAAAGATACACCATGAAAGATAGACATATTTACACTTCAAAAAATAGCTATAAAAAGGCATAGTTAGAAAATAAATAATATGGAAACCTTATATTAGTTAAAAAATTTGAAAAATTATATTTTTAGAAAGAAGAAACTCTGCTCTACGTCGTGGTATAATTTTCTTAAAATGGATCGATTGTTTTATTTTGATTTATCATAGAGGAAGTGGAATTTTTACATTTTCTTGCAAAAATATGTTGTTCGCTGTGTTTGTACAGGTCCATGCCTCAGGCTTGGGGATGCAAACCGGATCCCAAGCCTTGAGGCATGGCTTGGAAAAAGAGAAAATAAAAAAATCGTATGCGTTATAATGCATACGCATTTTTCTTTGTTTATATATTGTGGCCCCCTAATGTCCCTTTCATCTCTTTCACGGGAATTCTAGAAACATTATGTTTTGTCTGCAATTTTCTCTACATTCTTACATGATATTTTAGTAGTTCATTTTGTCCCCTACCCCACTAGTTGATTTTTTTAAATCATGGGCGATAAACGTTGAGCTAAGGACAAGAGGAAAGTCAAGAACAAGACACCAGAGCAATTAAAAGAGGAGAATAAAGAAATTGAAGAGAATGCAAAAACTTCTAGCAGGGCAAGCTACATCCGCTATATCAAATGTAGCTAATGTATTAGAAAATCGGGATGAAATACGTAATTAAAATGTAGACAATAATGATTTTGCAATGAATAATGATATTGAATTGAATGATAATTTTCGTATGGATAAAGAAATTGATATGAATCCAATTGTTGAACTCTTACCTGAGAATCCAAATGTTAACCTCAAAATTTGTATGAAAACACTGAACGAAGAAAGTAACCTTGTAAATGAATCTTCACCTCTAAGAACACCTCCTTCCATTTTGCGAAGAAAACCAATTCACTTAATTGAAATTGATGAAAACATTATAAAACCAATGCCTAACAAAATGTTTAAAAGAAATGCGAGAAGAAAAACTAGTGGAATTTGGGATAATTACTTTGAGAATTTAAATGACACACAAAGATGTCAATTATCTGTTACATTGATGAAATTAATCAAGATGAGACTTATAATAAAGACCGTGGGGTTAAGAACATCTAATGTTGTTTATCAAAATGTGTTAATTGTTGAAAACATACATAAAGCATATAAAACCGTAGGTGGTAAAAGATGCACAAAAGATAGTAATGCTACATGGTGTGCACTTACTAATTGTATACTAAGTGATAAAACAATTAATAAACACTTGATTAGAAAAACAAGAAGTTCTTTGAAGCTAAACAAAAAAACACTAATGAAAGCAATAGAGAGACATAAATGTTTTGAGTCAGTCAATAACACTGACTATTGGGTTTTCTCTAGCAGACTTCCATGAAAAGACAAGAATACGTATGATATTCTAAAATAATTAATTGTAAAATTTTGGAATGAGAACACAAGGGTGTCACCGAATAGAAGAGATACAGTAAAAAAAGAATAGGTTCTCGTAATCGTGAATCGTGTGCAAAAAATTTCTTAGAAATGACTCAAACAGAATTTTTCTCTAAGTTTAAGAATGAAAATCCACAAATTAACATTAGCCAAAGATTCTTTGAAATGAGAAAACCCTTTTATGTGAAAATCAATCACTCACGTACCACTTGTTGTTGCTGGCATCATGTTGAATTTTCAATGCATTATGATGTTTTTTGTCAAATACGTCGTGTTTTGCATACTGACATCATGTTGCAGGAGTGTGGATTAAATGACCCACAAAAATATTCCAGGGAATTTATTCCGACAATATTTTGTGAAAAATCAACAAGACAATTTTTTATAACAAAACATGTTTGGATGGAATGTGCAATGTATGCAGTGGCTTGCCAAATCTGAAAAGTTGTATCCATGAGGAGAGTACCTATTCAATAGGAAAAGAATTGGTTGATTTCACCAAATATAAATCAGTGGCATATCAATTAAAATATGGAAAAGAATCTAAGAGGTGTGAGCTTGTTAGAAAATAATTACCTGTATCAGAATATATGGTCAAATTCAGAGAGGAAATTTTTTTTGAGTATGCAAGGCACACACATAGAGCTCGATGGTTGGATGAACAATTCAAGTTAAGAAAGGACACATTCCCACTTGGTACTATTGTTTCAGTAGTTGACTTCATAGAGAATTACACATTGCAGCCAAAAATGGAGGTTCAGTCTCAATATTATAACTCAGTGCAAGTTTCTATTTTCGTGCATATAGCATTCATGCACTCTCTTGAAAGCATTGAGTAAGATCAAAAAATATTAAGAGAGTATCATTTCTACATCAGTGATGATCGGACACATTCCAAATAATATGTATAAGGGTGTTTCCAGGTTTTTTATGCAAACTTGATTGAGAGGAACATTAGTTTTGATCAACATTACATTTGGTCGGTCAACTGCACATCACCATTCAAGAATGAAGGATTTTTTTACTGGCTAAGCAGGATGCACAAAGAAACAAATGTACAACATATTTTGAGTTTTACTGAGGTAGGTCATGGAAAAGGAGAACACGATGGTGTAGGAGCATGTGTGAAAAGAACACTTGCAAGATAAGAGTTAAAGTTTAAGTATGGTGCTAAATTTATAGATGTAAAAAACATTGTTGATTGGTGTGTCAAGAATATGGGCCATGAATCTCAAGAGAGATCAACAGTTCGTAGATATTTTTGGTTGATAGAGAAACAACATTTGGAAAACTTTGAAGATTGTATGACAGTTACAGGATCAAGTGATATGCACTCATTCTGTAGTTCAAATGCAAATGTTCGAACTATTTATACTAGGTGCATGACATGTTTTTGTATATCATGCATTGATTTTGCATGGAATGAATGTGATTCATAGCAGTGGGTGGATGAATGGACTTGTAGACCTCTAATTCCACTCGACACACATCAAGTTCCATGATCATTACAACTTGCAGGGTCTTCAGATCAAATGACAACATCATCTGACTTTGACCAAGTCTCTGATTTAGTGCAACAAGGTACATACATATATGTACATGTCATGATTTAGATTTATAAATTATTAAATGGTCAACACTTAATGTATTTTTAAATTGACTGAACAATTATACTTTGTGATACATGGGGCACGTTTTTGCAATTATTTCGACAGAATTTAACGAAGAGGGAAAAAACTACTTCTTGTCTCATTGTGTAGAGGGGAATTTTTTTTGACTTCCATAGTCATTAATGGTGAAGACCTTGAGTACCCCACTGGGTCAGTGGTAGTCACTAGAACTTGGCTTTGACGATATCCTATAAAAAAATCAAACATTTGGTTGTTTGAAGACTATGAAGTACATCGGAAGATACTTCACTATTCACATTTGGTCCTTGCAAAAAATATTAAATTGATCAAATATCGAGATCAGCCATCAAACAAGAATATGTGGAAGGTTTGTGAATTAGATCATGAAGCAATTCTTGCTACTGTCAAGAATAGAATTGATCCTTGCGGTTCATTGGATTGAATTTGCAAAGGTATGTTCTTCATGAATTTAATTTGAATATTTACTTAAATGATTTTGTTTAAATTTTGCATGATTTAAAATTCTATTTAATTGCTTACTAACATGTTTATGTAGGTTAGTGGTGCCAAAAAATCTTCCACCTTCACATGGTTGACACTATCAGTAGAGAAATTATTATTCTCGAAGCCAAGTGAAGCTAAGAGAAATTAAATATTAGAAAGGAACAAAAATAAAAAATTCTCATTTCACCACCTATATTGTATGAACCACCTATATTATTCAGGTGATTGGCAATGGACAACCTTACATTGACTAAGACTGCATTATTTCACGCGTTTGCAAATAGTAGGACAACGAGAGAACCGAATGGAGATGGAGAAAACCACGAGAATATTTTGTAGAGGGCCCCGCCATGGAGGTATTGGATTTGACGATACATTAGCGTGTTTTGGCCTCAGGGCTCTTAAGGGACTATGCCCAGACGAGGTAGCCCGAAAGCATGGGTAGCATAGGGAACCAAAAAAAATCCTCCAGTAGTGTTCACTTGGCCACTCAATGTATTGGAGTAGTTGGATCGGTCCCACGAGCTTCCGTTTTCAAACTATAGCGTCTGGCAGCCGTACACTGACTCAGACTGTAGTATTTCACATGTTTCCAAACATTAGGACATCGAGAGAACCAAATGGAGATGGAGAAAACCACGAGAGGCTTTCGTAGAGGGCCCCGACATGGAGGTCTCAGATCTAACGATATGTCTCTAGGTGCCACGGAGTCTGAGAAATAACCCGTCGAATATATAACGTGTTTTGGCCTCAAGGCTCTTAAGAGACTACGCCTGGACGAGGTAGCCCAAAAACATGGGTAGTGTAGGGAACCAAAAAATTCTTCCACTAGCATTCACCTGGCCACCCTGACGTGTTGGCGTAGTTAGTTTGGTCTCATGAGCTTCCATTTTCAAACTATAGTGTCTGACATCCGTATACTGACTCAGAATGCATTATTTTGTGTATTTGAAAATAACAGGACAGTGAGAGAACTGAATGAAGATGGAGAACCGAATGGAGATGGAGAAAACTACGAGATGATTTCGTAGAGGGCTCTGAGATAGAGGTCTCAGATCTGACGAGATGTCTCTAGGTGCCACGGAGTCTAAGAAATCACCCGTCGAAGATATAGTGTGTTTTAGCCTTAGGGCTCTTAAGGGACTACACTTGGATGAGGTCTCCCTAAAGCACGGGGAGCGTAGGGAACCAAAAAAAATCCTCCAATAGCATTCACATGGCCACCCTAACATGTTTTCATAGTTGGTTCAGTCCCACAAGATTGCAAACGCACCATCTCCATTTAGTTCTCTCGATGTCCTATTAATTGCAAACACATGAAATACTGCAGTTTGAGTCAGTGTAGGGCTCCCAGACGCTGTAGTTTGCAAATGGTAGCTTGTGGGACAAAACCATCTAAGAAAACACCTCTGGATGGCCTGATGAATGCTATTGGAGGCTTTTTTTTGGTTCCCTACGCTACCCGTGCTTTCAGGCTACCTCGTTCGGGCGTAGTCCCTTAAAGTCCTGAGGCCAAAGCACACTATATCTTCGACAGGTGATTTCTCAAACTCCGTGGCACCTAAAGATGTCTTGTCAGATCTGATACCTACATGTTGGGTCCCTATACGAAATCCTATCACGGTTTTATCCATCTCCATTTGGTTCTCTCGTTGTCCTATTGTTTGCAAACATGCGAAATAGTGTAGTTTGAGTCAGTGTAAGGCTGCTAGATGTTGTATTTTGCAAACGATAGCTTGTGGGACCGAACTGTCTGGGCCAACACATCTAGATGGCCTGGTGAACACTAGTGGAGGCCAAAAAAAATTCTCCACTAGCGTTCACCTAGCCTCCATTCAGTTCTCTTGTTGTCCTATTGTTTGTAAACACGCGAAATATTGTAGTCTTAGTCAGTGTACGGTTGCTAGAGGCTATAGTTTGCAAACGAAAACTCATGGGACTGAACCATCTATGCCAACACGTTAGGGTAGTCAAGTGAACACTATTGGAGGCTTTATTTTGGTTCCCTACGCTACTCGTGCTTTCGGGCTACCTCGTCCGGACATGGTCCCTTAAGAGCCCTGAGGCTAAAACACACTATATCTTCGACGGGTGATTTCTCAAACTCCGTGGCACCTAGAGATGTTTCATTAGATCCAAGACCTCCACATTAGAGCCCTCTACGAAATCCTCTCATGGTTTTCTCCATCTCCATCAGGTTCTCTTTTTGTCCTACTATTTACAAACATGCGAAATACTGCAATCAGAGTCAGTGTGCGACTGCCAAATGCTATAGATTGCAAATGGAAGCTTGTGGGACCAAACCAACTACGCTAACACATCAGGGTGTCAAATTGAATGCTATTGGAGGCTTTTTTTGGTTCCCTATGCTACCCATGCTTCTGAGCGTAGTCCCTTAAGAGCCCTGAGGCCAAAACATGCTATATATTCGACGGGTGATTTCTTAGACTCCGTGGTACCTCAAGACATCTCATAAGATCTGAGACCTACATATTGGGGCCCTTTAAACAAAAATATCATTGTTTTCTCCATGTCCATTCGGTTCTCTCGCTGTCCTATTGTTTTGTAAATGTGCGAAATACTGTAGTCTGAGTCAGTGTAGGGCTCCCAGACGCTATAGTTTACAAATGGAAGCTTGTGGGACCAAACCAACTACGCCAACACGTTGGGGTGGCCAGGTGAATGCTAGTGGAGGATTTTTTTTGGTTCCCTATGCCACTCGTGTGTTCAGGCTACCTCGTCCGGGTGTAGTCCATTAAGAGCCCTGAGGCCAAAACACGCTATATCTTCGAAGGGTGATTTCTCGGACTCTATGGCACCTAGAGACGACTCGTCAGATCCGAAACCTCCATATCGGGGGCCTCTACAAAATTATCTTGTCATTTTCTCCATGTCCATTCGTTTCTCTCGTTGTCATATTGCTTGCAAACGCGTAAAATATTGCAGTCTGAGTCAGTGTACGACTGTCAGACATTATAGTTTGCAAACGGAAGCTCGGGGGACCGAACCAACTACGCCAACACGTCAAGGTGGCCAGATGAACACTAGTGGAGGATTTATTTTGGTTCCCTACACTACCTGTGCCTTCGAGCTACCTCATTTGGGCATAGTCCCTTAAGAGCCCTGAGGCCAAAACACACTATATCTTCGACAGGTGATTTCTTGGACTCTGTGACACCTAGAGACGTCTCGTCAGATCTGAGCCCTCCATGTTAAATCCCTACATGAAATCCTCTCCCGGTTTTCTCCATCTCCATTTGGTTCTCTCTCTGTCCTATTGTTTGCAAACGCGTAAAATACTGCAGTCTGAGTTAGTGTAGGGCTCCTAAATGCTGTATTTTGTAAACGGAAGCTCGTGGGACCAAACCAACTACGAAAACACGTCGGGGTGGATAGGTGAACACTAGTGGAGGATTTATTTTCCCTATGCTCCCCGTGCTTTCGAGCTACCTCGTTTGGGCGTAGTCCCTTAAGAGCCCCAAGGCCAAAACACGCTATATCTTTGACGGGTGATTTCTCGGACTCCGTGGCACCTAGAGACGTCTTCTCAGATATGAGACCTCCATGTCAGGGCCCTCTATGAAATGCTATCACAATTTTATCCATCTCCATTCGGTTCTCTCAATGTCCTATTGTTTGCAAATGCACGAAATAGTGTAGTCTGAGTCAGTGTAACGCTGCTAGATGTTGTATTTTGCAAATGGTAGCTTGTGGGACCGAACCAACTACGCCAACATGTCGGGGTGGCTAGGTGAATGCTAGTGGAGGATTTTTTTTGGTTCCCTATGCTCTCCGTGCTTTCATGCTACCTTGTTCAGGCGTAGTCTCTGAAGAGCCCTGAGACCAAAACACGTTATATCTTTGACATGTGATTTCTCGAACTTCATGGCACCTAGAGACGTCTCGTCATATCCGAAACCTCCATGTTGAAGCCCTCTACAAAAGCCTCTCCTATTTTTCTCCAACTACATTCGGTTCTCTCGTTGTCCTATTGTTTGCAAACACACGAAATACTACAGTTTGAGTCAGTGTAAGGCTCCCAGACACTGTAGCTTGCAAACGGAAGCTCGTGGGACGGAACCAACTACGCCAAATGGAAGCTTGTGGGATCCTAGAAACTGTAGTTTGGTTCCCTACGCTACCCGTGCTTTCGTGCTACCTCGTCCAGGCATAGTCCCTTAAGAGCCCTGAATGACTAGATTAGCTTAAGAATGAATTTAATAGGGATATGTCTAAGAACACACGGGAGTTATCAATCACCTAGTAAATCTTTCTTGTTTAGTTCTGGATGGGAATCAATTAGCCTATAGTTTAGTGACCTTCCATTCATTGATAATTTATGCTATGATAAACCCATGGATGCTTTCAAAAGTGCCTTCAAAAGGATAGGGGCAGTCATCAAGCCTAGTGAAGGGTGTGAAGTGATTTCAAAATAACTTGAAATGCCTATAGATTTAAAGGTAATAACATGAATTGGATAGGATTAGACAATCAAGAATCATTGAGTGTCTGAATTAGAATGTCATTGCATCTAGAGACATTCTCAAGCATTGGAGTAATGTATATGGAGAGACATTCTCAAAATATCAACAGATGAAAGACATCAAATTGTGACGACTCTCGGGTGTTTTAACAGGGGAGAAGACTAAGAAGCATAGACAAATGTAGTGAGTGGATGATAAGATATGAACTAGTACAAAGGCACCATGAGCAAGAAGAAGCGCAAGTCAGGTAAATACACATACACACATTGATAAATTGAATGAATAATTACTCAGATTATGTAACTCTTTATATACATACATTATATAAATATTGGTTTCCAAACTTTGATGCATATTATACATTGAAAATGCTAGTACATGTACATCACCAATAAATGAAAAAATAATACATAATGTCTTAAATATTGTCAAGTGCACATCATATTAGTTTCATGCGAAAAGAATCTCAGAAATGTAAGGTCTCATACAAAATTATCAAGTTCCAAATATTATTTTAATGTGCATAATAAATACAAAAATGCCCAAATAGGTCATATACCATCAAGTTCAAATGCCATATAGGTGTACATACAATACCATGCACGTGGGCATACAAAAACAATGTCATGTAAGACATATATATTTCCTACCCATCAAAATCTATCCCTCTCTTGGCCTTGCTCGAAGAAGGTCCCCCCTTAGATGAATATGGAGATCTATGAGATGACTTTGGATTGTCTGAGCCCATGCTTCGAGTCCTCTTCCGCTGCATACTCGCTTGTAGATGAGCCCGTAAATGCAAACACTGTTTTTTTGTCAAAACTTAATTTATATATGTTTTTAACATGTATTTAAGACTATGCTAAAATGAAAGTATTTAAATAAATACACAAAGTTACCGCAAGTTGTCGATCACGCTGAATTTGCATCTCATGCTCAGATGAGTCATCGAGAGCTCCTTCAATACAAACGGGGGTAAGAAGATGACGAGATGGAGGATTCCATGCCTTCGAAGTCAAAATGGAGGGGGTTGAAGTTCCCTACATACACATAAGATCAGAAAATCTAACATCAGAATTAGTGAAAATAGAACTAAGTACATGTATGTACATAATGACAATATTTTAACTAATTTTATCAATATAGAACTATTGTTTTTACCCCACCATGCTTGTGAATCAAATGAACAGGGCTGCTACCTGTTACAGGTAACTCCTGCATATACACAATGAGGGACATTATTAATATAATTCAATAATTCTATAATGAAAGACATTACTAACATGTAATTTTACATAATATGAATTACACGAGAAATTTAACAAAATTTACATGTTTTTTGAATACATCAGTGAGTTGCTACGCAAATAAAATCGCAACGGCAACACCTGTATCTACTTGTCGCAGAGATGGTGGGGTGTCTAGTGAAGTCAACATCTTTATCAAACATGTATATCATGTGATTTATATGGACATACAAGAACATACATATATTTGACTTCAAAACTAACATATATATATATTTGCATTTATGTAAATATACACACAGACATGTATGTGAAAATTTTAAATAATTAACATTCTAAATTACCTCTATGAATGTATGTGTATGCATGGTTCTCGCTGCCTGTGGTCGGGATGAAGATGCGCCTCCCGTGTGCTGTAATATCAATGCATATACATATACAAATACAATTATTTCAAAAATTTAACATATATAAGTAAATCAAGTACTCCAAAATTTTTGTAACACACATAACAAAACATAACAAATTTACATGTGAATGTGACGCTAATGAATGTAATCCAAATGTCTCACTTAAAAGGACATCTGACATAGTGACATTATCATGTGCACCCCTAGCACCAGGTGCACCAAAATCAGTACGCATGAAAGTATCATCCTCCTCGGGCCCCAAAAATATTCTACCACATGATGAGTAAATATGTGGCCTCATGCTGGTACTCCCTAAGGGAATACTCTGTATACCTCTGCGAGCATCTGGATTAGAAATCTCCCTTGTATGTCGAACAAGGGTCGCAGATAGCCCCTGAAGCACGTGGAGTGTATCAATCTCTACTATCTCCTTCACTGCTTGAGGGCCAATCTCAGGTTGAGGGGGATTTTGTGTGGGGAATCTACCCTGCTAAATAGGTGCATGTTGTGGACCTAGTCGATCATGTGCAGATCCTTTTCGTCGGCCGTGGAAATTTTAGAAATCAAAATAATTTGGGATCTCATTAAGGATAAACTCACAATAGAGTTTCATTAGAAATAACAGTGGCACCTCGTTGTTATTACAAGGTGGAAAATAAAACACCATCCACCATCGGTCCCAAAAATTATTTTTAATCAAATTATTATTGCACCAATGGATGGAAAACTATTTACATGACAACGGAACAAGAAAATTAGTGCAGGGGTCCGTGAATAAGGTGCATATGAGGTCTTTTGAAATTTCTTTTTTCTTTACATCCACAAATGAAAATTTGTTGGAATAATAAACCCTACAACCCTCTCTGTAAGTTATCCAATGATCAATTTTCCCCATTACCGCATCAACTTGAAAAAGTAATGCCTCCAATGTGTTTGCAAGAGAGGCACGGTGGGGGTTTGTAGATTGTGAATCCCTCATTATTTTGATTAAATCCTCAATTTCAATTTTATTTTCAACTATTTGGGCTGCTAAATCTTCATGACTATTCAGGGGATGTTGAGTAATTGTGGGAGTGTCGGGAGGGATGACAGGAATAGAAGGGTTTGGTTATGGTTGATTCCCTCGAACTCTAACTGTAACAATAAAAAATATGTATTTAATTCAAATTTTAATCTATAATTATCATATTTCAATGTAATTTTGAGAAAAGAATTTTGCTTACCTCTTCTCCGTGGTGCCATCGTTGATTCAGATCTTCCCGGCGATCCAGAAATGATGCTTTGAGATTGAGATCCAGCTGAATGAAAAAATGCAAGGGCACGGTTAAGCTCTAAAACTCGCTTTTGAAGGAGATAAAATGATAGAGGCTCGGACCTCTTTTTTTCTTTATAGTAGGCATAATGCGTACGCGTTATAACGCATACACGTTATGTAACATGTACGCATTATAACACGTACGCGTTATGCCTCAGTAAATCCTAAACCTGACAATTTAAAACGTGATCACGTTATTTATAGAACGCATACGTGTTTTGATTTTTTTCAGGTTTTTGTTTGCTTTTTGGCCCCCCAACTTCGTGTACTTACCCTACATATAAATCACACAATAAAAATTGTGAACCCCGTGATAAAACAGAGCCCACAACAGTGTAAAGAAAAGGGCAATTAGAAGAAATGTAAATTTTCAAAGACACAATAAACAAAGCTTACCTTGATCAGACCATATTTTTTGTCGAGTTCATACTTAAATTTACTTCCTTTACTAATTTTAACAACCTAAAGTGCCAAAACAAATATTTAGCCTCGTAAATATCAAAGCATGAAAAATATTTTTCCAGTAACCACGTATCAACCTTATCAATATACTACCAACAAAAAAGAATACAACATTAATATACATATATAACAACTATGCTTATGATAACATAACTTATTTAAAGATTTGATGTTAAAAAAACAAGCATGTCATCAAAGAACACAACAAGAACAATAAGAGCATATGAGATCCTGTACTGAATAACAATATGAAAAGTTTGTTTATGCTCCTTACTGTCTATAGATGGTGAGGATGGGATCCCTAAGAAACATAATCCCCAACATGATCACGTAAAAGGAAAAAGGGATTCTGATTGTATTTGGCATGTTCTTTTACTTAATCTTAACAAGTGCGACATGTTGCTAGAGTTATAAAAAGAAAGATTGTTGGTCTTTAAAATCAGGGAAAGATCAACAAGAAGGGAGAAAAGAGGCAAACATAGCAGATGATGTGTTGATGGATTCTCTTATTCTTTCTTTAGATAGTAAATCAGAATCTTGGGTTTTAGATTTTGGTGCTTCATTTCATGCAACTCCTCATAGACAATATTTTCAAGATTATGTTCAAGGGAATTTTGGGTAGGTATATCTTGGTGATGATGAGCCATGTAACATTGTTTGAAAAGGAAGTGTTCATGTTAAATTGCAGAATGGTAACACTTGGGTGTTAAAGAATGTTAGGCATGTTCCTAGCTTGAGGAGGAATCTAATTTCCGTAGGGCAATTAGGTGATGAGGGTTATATGGTTATATTTATAGCAGATTCTTGGAAAGTTACCAAGGGTTATCTTGTGGTAGCAAGAGGTACTTTGTATTTATCCATGGTTAGTACTGATCCATCTTCTATTTTAACTACTACATGTATAGACACAACTTTGTGTCATCAAAAACTTGAGCATATGAGTGAGAAGGGGATGAAGATTTTACATTCACAGGGAAATTTGTCAGATTTGAAAAACATAGACCTAGACTTTTGTGAGCATTGTGTGTATGGGAAACAAAAGCGTGTGAGATTTCTCAAGGTCGGATCAACCAAGAAGGAGCACAAGTTAGATCTTATTTCTACGGATGTGTGGGGACTGGCTCATGTATCTTCTCTTAGTGGTCCATGGTATTATGTTACTTTTATTGATGATGCTACTAGGAAGGTTTGGGATTACTGTATAAAGAAGAAATTTTATATATTTAATACTTTCAAGAAGTGGAAAGCTTTGGTTGAGAATGAAATAGGTTTGAAGTTGAAGTGTCTCAGACCAGATAATGGTGGAGAGTACTACAACAATGAATATAATAACTATTGTTCACAGAATGGAATATGTAGGGTGAAGAAAATTCCTAGAATACCACATCAGAATGGTGTGTCAGAAAGAATGAATGGGACTATCATGGAGCGTGCAAGGAGCATGAGATTGCATGTTGGATTTCCCTTATAGTTTTAGGCAGACATTGTAGATATTTTTGTTTAATTGATAAACAGAGGACCTTCAAGTGATTTGGAAGGTGGATTACCTGAGGAGGCTTAGACTGGTAAGGAGGTAAACTATTTTTTTTTGAAAGTTTTTGGTTGTGAAGAATTTGTTCACATTGATAAAGACAATAGGACCAAGCTAGAAGCTAAGTCAAATAAATGTACTTTTGTTGGATATGGCACTGATGATTTTGGATTCCGGTTGTGGAGTTTGGATGAGAAGAAAATCATTAGGAGTAGGGATATTATTTTCAATGAAAGGGTTATGGACAGGGAACAACTACATGATAAGAAGCTAGAATAATCTGAGTATGTAGCACTTCAATGAGATAAAAGATAGAGAAGTGCTCAAATGACTGGAAAATCAACAAGTTGGCATCAATCCTGGCACATTCGGTGTTGATTTTGTAGATCAAAATCAGCAAGAACAATAAGAGCCTCAAAATCCATAAAATCTTGTAAGATGTTCTACTACGGTAAGTAAACCTCCTGCGTGATTATCTTCGTATGAGCTTTACTATTGTTTATTGAAAGATGGTGGAGAACCAAAAAGTTTTGAAGAAGCAATACAAGTTGAAACATGGAAAAAGTGGGAGCAGGGTATGGATGAGGAGATGTAATCCTCGGATCACAACCAAACTTGGGATTTGGTTTAGTTTCATGTAGGAAAGAGAGCATTACAAAACAAGTGGGTTTATAGGTTGAAGGAAGAAGGTGACAAAAATAAGTACAAGGCAAGACTTGTTGTGAAAGGATTTGCACAGGAAAAAGGTATAGAATTTTATGAATTTTTCTCTCCTTTTGTTAAAATGACTTCCATTAGAACTGTTTTAAGTTTGGTAGTTGTGGAAGATTTGCATCTTGAACAATTATATGTACAGATTGATTTTCTTCATGGCAACTTGGAGGAAGAAATATATATGGAGTAGCCACAGGGATATGAAGTCAGGGGGAAGGAGAATTCAGTGTGTAGATTGAAGAAGAGTTTGTATGGCCTTAAGCAAGCTCCAAAGCAATGGTATTTGAGATTTGACATGTTCATGATAGAACATGGTTACTCTAGATGTCATTATGATCATTGTGTTTATTTTAAGAGGCTAGATAATGACACCCATATTATCTTGTTGTTGTAAGTGGATGACATGTTTATGGCAGGGTTAAACTTACAGGATATAAATGAGCTAAAGAGATAGTTAGCCAATACATTTGCCATGAAGGATTTAGGTGCAGCAAAGAAAATTCTTGGCATGAGAATCAATGGAGACAAAAAGAGTAAAATACTGATTTCGTCTCAAGAAGAGTATGTGAACAAGGTGTTGGATAGGTTTAGGATGCAGGATGCAAAACCAGTAAGTACACCATTGGCAGGGCACTTCAAGTTGAGTAAAGAATAGTGTCCTAAAACATATGAATACATTGAATATATGTCTAGAATTCCATATGATTCAACAGGGTTGATTTTAAGACACCCATAGAAAATTAGAGGTGGAAAATACCTGGTGAATATCCCCGAAACTGGTTTTAGTGAAAGGTGAATTTACTAATTTTTCAGAACTCAATTTTCACCCATTTTTTTTAGCCAGAAACACTGCATATTTACAAACACCTATAGCTTGTTGACATGCATCAAAAATCCTTGTTGACAACCATGTACTCATACACAACAATTTATTTTTAACAAATTTAGAACGCAAAATAAAAACGATAAATTGCAGTTGAAATTCATGAATATAAGTATTAGGGAACATACAACTATCAAAAACATAAATACATAAACATGCATTCCAATCAACTCGCATAACCCCAAAATTAATTTGGATATCAGGGGAGCACTGTTCTGTTCCATTTCATGCATTTCTAATACCTAAGGCTATGAAGTTATGAACATGCATAACCCTATCAAGATACTTTATTTAGTAGACTTGGTGAGTATTAATTACTTGTAAGTGAATTTTATGGCAACAAATGCCATGTAACTCAATCTAGTAAAAATTACTGCGAAACTGAATAGGAATCGTGGCATCTTATGTGGTGCCACCACTCCAAACAGTGTTATGAGGAAGGGTAATGTCGCTGCCATCCATGTAGCTTCACCAAGTACCCCATCTCTTTTTTCAAAAGAAACCAAAGCGCTATAATCTGCACCCATAATCAACCTGTAAATCGCTCCTTCCAACCAATTTTCATTTTATCTTTGTCCCTTTCCATTTCAATTAGGACGTATCTTTGGTCATTGAAAAAAATCTCTTTATCATTCAATTGTGAAAGCATGTTGCATTCCAGTACCTAACCCCTCCATTGAAATCCCACCTTGAGCCAATCTAATTGTTTCCATATCAAGATTCATTAAAAATTGTTATTCAAAAAACCCAGAAAGCTGCATAAATTACATAGTCACTATCCATGCGTCAATGATTCTTATCGATGTGCATCAACAAGTCTTATTGACACATGTCAACAAGATTTGTTGACGCACATCAATGCGATTTGTTAACGCGTGTCAACAAGACTTGTTGACACGCGTGCATCAGACTTGTTGACACGTGTCAATAAGACTTGTTGACGCCTGTCAATAAGACTTGATGACGCGCGTCATCAAGATTTGTTGACAGGCGTCAACAAGTCTTATTGACGCGTGTCAACAAGTCTGATGCACGTCAATACGATTTATTGATGTGCGTCAACACGACTTGTTGATGCACGTCAACTTCTTAACCCTTTGTCGCGCGTCAACTGATTTACCCTTTTTCACACTTCAACTGCTTAACCCCTTGTTACATGTCAACTGCTTAACCCCTTATCACGCATCAACTACTTAACCCCTTGTCGCGTGTCTGCAATACCTCCTTGTCGCGCGTTTGCAATACCTCTTTGTCTTGCGCCAATAGCCTCTACCCTCCTTTCGCGTGATTACTGTACTTGATAATACATATACCCCAGGTGGTATGAGTGAACTAATAGTGTTCTACCTGGTGAATAATCTAGGATTATATAGGGGATAGTTTAAATGGGTAGGCGAAGCTGACCCCTAAAACAAATTAAACTGTAATTTTTAGGCGAATAGGTCAATGACCAGCTCTAGAAAATTTTCCTTTTCCAATTTTTCAAAAATATAATATTCGTCATATTACAAATATTCGCCACTAAAATTATTCCTGTGCTTCAGTAGTTTGAATTTTGATGTATGATATGGTATGCAAAAGACCAGATATTTCCCATGTGGTGGGAGTTGTTAGTAGATACATGAGTAATCCAGGAAAGGAGCACTGGAATGTAGTCCAGTGGATTCTCAGATACTTGAGAGGGACTGGTAGCATGCAGTTGTGCTATGGAGGGTCAGAGAATTCTTTACACGGATATGTTGATGCAGACATGGCTGGAGATTTGGATGGTAGGAGGAGCACCATAGGTTATGTATTCACTGTTGGTGGCATGACAATTAGTTAGATTTCTAAATTGCAAAAGATTGTTTCCTTGTCTACTATAGAGATAGAGAATGTTGTTACTACAGAAGCAAGCAAGGAGATGATATGGATGCAGCGGTTTATGGAAGAGTTAGGAAAGAAGCAGGAGGATTACAGGTTATTCAGTGATAGCCAAAGTGCAATTCATCTTGCCAAGAACTCAACATTCCATTCGAGAACCAAACATATACAACTCAAGTATCACTTCATTAGATTAATTTTGGAGGATGGACAATTGATGTTGGATAAGATCTATATAAGTCAGAATCTTGTTGATATGTTGACAAAGGCAGTGAAGAAAGAGAAGATGGAAGGTTGTTTGGTTTCGATAGGTCTTCAAGATTGATCTTGAAGAAGAGAAACGAGTTAGAGAAGAGTCCGAGGATGAACTGTAACAGTGGGTTGCAGCAGTCAATCTCCAAGTGGGTGATTGTTGAAGATGTGGCTCGTCTAACTACAAGATGAAGTGGCAGTTTCTTTTTCCTTGATTTTGGGAGGAAAACATGGCCATGGATAAAAATAGCATTATCTTATTAATAGACGGGAGTTGTTATTTTTATGGTTATAAAAATAGCATTGTCTTATTAATAGACGGGAGTTGTTATTTTTATGTTTTTCTTATTTATATGCATGTCTTATTTATAAGCATGTATATTTAGGTTGCTTGTGGTTGAAGAAATTTTTTTCAAAGAGGTGCACAAGTTATATATATGTGCATGGATTTACTCTTTAGAATATGAAAAAGAGAGAATTGTATTGTATTCCTCTGGACTGAATAAAGGAAAATATTGACTTGTTTCTAGTGGATGTAGCCCACATTGGGTGAACCATGTTAAATCTTGGGTTTATCTTGTGATTGCATGCTTATATTATTTCTGTTTTAATTCCATTTTATTACTTATCTGTGTTTCTATCCTAACAATAAATCAAGTCTTTTTTGGCTGAAACCCCTTAAAATTGTGAAAAGAAATTTCAAATGCAACAAAAATCAATGTTTTTTCTAGTTAAACACATAACATTTCAGAAAGAAGGTTCATATTTCTACAGGCTTTTGAGAACCTAGAAGACATTCTGATTGTCGACCAAACTCACCTCTAAACTTCTATTAGAGTCTGGTTTTACCAGGTCTACCAATCCCTTCAAAATTAACAACAAAAATAAATGGAGGATCTAAGACTTTCACAGACCATAATAATGATTATACAAGTTCGAGGGGAAAACATTGTGCAATTAGTTTTCATTCTTCATGAGGGATTGAAACGCCCAATGCAATTCCAATAGACCAGTATTGCTTATTAAAAATATTAAAGGGATATTTTATATAATATTTATTATGGATTGGTCATACTAAATAATGTTTTATTTTTTTTACAAATTTTGAAATAGTGATTAATGGTATTAATCTTATAGTATTATTGTGTTGGATTTTTAAAATTTATTTAAGAATGATTATAAATTTTATTTATGTTTTAGATATTGTGATTTCTTGACCACATTTTCTCTCCAAGAAAATAAAAAATTGTATATTGGCCAATTAAATATATGAAGATAATTGTTATTATAAACACCATAAAAACACACCAATTACTCTATTAGTCTATCCTTTGACACATTATACCTGTCCTCAATCGACACATTAGCCTATTTGGGAATCGTCGGTCAATGTACCGCTCCTTTGCATTTATTTTTGACTAGAGGGATCCTATTATTTTGATGCAGCAAAACTAAATCCGATCAGTGACAGGGTAGTAGTTTCCTCTTAGAGATAATTGAAGCCGCTCCCGATGTAGACACAGATCCACACCAACCAATTTGTATATAGGAAAATGACGAGATATAGGGTAGACACGCCTTGCTATAATGGGCCTCCCCTCTTTTCAGAACAAAACATTGGTTGAAAGTTTCTAAGTTGGTCGCCTGTATCTCCATTGTAATCAACATGTTTACAGTCGCTTTCGTCCAATCAAAGAGACCAAGTGAATGTTAGCATATTTCTTATGATCTATTGAACACGCATCTTCACCATTTCCTTCAAATGTAAGATTTTATTGGCACTTTTCCATGCCATACTAAGGTCTTCCATATATGCCACTAGGTGACTCAGCGGCCCACAAATCAAAGTACATCGATATCCTCCACGGAATCACCTGCGATCATTGACTTGTATGTGTTGTATCGTGGGTTTCTTGAAATTAGAAATGCACGCTCGATCCTTTCATAAGTGTAGCAGATTGTGACTTATTGGATTTAATGATACAGATCCAAATCCAAATCGATCAATTAGTATATAGAAAAATGAGGAGATATTAGTGTTATAGATTTATCTCCATTTGTAGGTTTGATTTAACCCATGATGGTGCTTATTTTAGGACAACTATTAGTGAGAGATCCGGTTAGCATAGTTCTCCGTAATGAGTTTCTCACTGAAACTATCCAATTACTGCTAAATTTACAACTTTAACTTTGTTTTTTTGACACGAGTCTATTTTTCCCATTCAACTTCTATTTTGCACTTAAATACATGGAGAAACAAAAAAAAAATGATACTTATGAAGCTATACAATTCATATAATATCTTTTCAACTGTAATTTCATCTCTTTAAGGAATATCTATATCGAATGTCGTTAAAAACAAATCCAAAATGTGTCCTAACTGTGTAAATCCTAAATTTCCTAAATTAATCTTGTCTTACTATGAAAATATTGATAATGTGGAGAGGATGAGGATGAATCTACAATATCTATACCCTACAAACTATAAATTTTTATTGTTGTACTTGTCATATTGAAGAAAGATTGATAAAAAGGCATACAAGGTGGCACTTATTCCTGTTTTATATTTTAACCCTCTATAATTTGTTTTTACTGCGGTTAGTTTTACCCTCTCGGGCAGCTAGGTTCCAAGCCACAAATAGACACACATCGCCTGTCTGTGTGTCTCGCTTCAAATGCATGCCACACCTTGTTATAATGGGCCTCCCTTCTTTTTGGAAAAAAACATTGGTGGGAAGTTGCTAAGTTGCTCACCAGTATCTCCATTGTAAACCACATGTTTATAGTCTCTTTTGTCCAATCAAAGAGACCAAGTGAATATGAGCATATTTCTTGTGATCTATTGAACACACATTTTCACCATTTCCTTCAAAAGAAAAATTTTGTTGGCATTTTTCCGTGCCATATTAAGGTCTTTCATATATGCCAATGTTGTTTTATTGAATTTGAATATGTATATCCTAAATTAATACCATTTAATTTTCCCTTAGGATGTAAATCCACTCCCGGAGTAGTCATTTCATATGTGGGTTGCATATGATTTCTATTTGAAATTCCCGCCCGTTGTTTAAATAGTTTGGTCGTCTAGTGCCAACGATGAAATTATTATTGTTTGATCATAAATGTGAAAATTAAAAAGATATAGATTTACGCTAAAGGCATGTTAGAGGTGGGTTTGGGCAGGGGTGGTTGGGCAGGGGTGGTTTGGAAGGTGACTCAGCAGCCCACAATTCAAAATTTGAGAGTGCAAACATTGATCGCGTTCTTGAAATCTAAACATAAACCATTATCATACATAAACTTGGAAATGACAACATAATGGAACCGCAATGCAAAGTTACAATTTCTTTAACAAATGTTGACTCCCAAATTTAACCAAAAAATGGAAATTTTCCTTTAAACTATTCGTTGACAACACCTCGCTTTCAAAGATATCTCTAGACGGTGTTTCCACGACGCCCTGCACTCTCTACCCATCTTCTCTGTCAAACAATTGACAAATAATACACATGCTAAATATCTTCCTCTTTGAAAAAAATATAAATTTCATAAAATGATGCCCCCCACCAATATCCTCTTCCAGTTCATTGCCCTTCCTCTAACCCCTTCTTCTACAACCCTCCTCCTCCTTCATGTTTTGGTCCCTCAAAAACAACTTCATCGCAGACTTCCCTTTCGGCATTCACATCACACACTTTGCGTGGGATTGCTAGTTTATATCTTACTCCAACACAAATTTTTGAAATTTTGAATTAAAAAATTTACAATCAGACACCTATAAAGATTCATAGGAACACTGCCAGGGAATGAGACTGTAAAGTATTGTCAATGAAATAATTAATGCTTCATACAGATTCCAGATTTTTTATCTTCCTCTACTTTTGTCTTTTAGAAAAATTTGGTTCCATCTTAAATAGGTAGGGACTTTTCATTCAACGTTTTTTCCCTCGCAACTCGCATCCACGCATAGACCCAGACGGTAATTGTCTTCTGTTACGTAATTTACTGTAATATGCATGTAATATTTTTTGGCTGTAAAAAACATGCATGTAATATTATGTAGGTTTATTTTTTTCCATTTCATTTTGAATTATAGAGCCTGGTAAAGATGAATATTGTTTTCTTACAGAAAACAAGGTTAGCCTCACCAGGCACTAACACTGTTTACAAAATGCTGTAAAAAGTTGTTCAACCTGATTAGATCAACTTTGCCGGAATACTCCCAGCCTGTACCAAAACTGGTACTTTGAAACAGGGAAAACAAATCCATCAAAAGATAATTGAAAGCGGGTATTTTTCAGATGTTGTGGTTGTCGCGGCCTTAATAGTCAAGTATGCAAAATGCAGAAACTTTGTAGTTTGGGTTGTTAATCTGTGCTAATTTCATGGTCTGTGGTTAGCAATTTTGGCTAACTCTCTTTTTGTTCAAGACGTTAGCATTCCCAAGTAATTTGCCTGCACAGGATCATGGAAGTTTTCATGCTAGCTACTTTCTCTATTTTTTCTATCCTGAAAACTACATGTACTGAAACACAACTACGAAAGGGACTGATCGCATTGTGACTCTTGTTAAACTAGTGGTCGCTCCAGGAGGAGCAAGGTTACGCAGGCATGTATTTGTTTGGGAGTTATCTTCAGGTGTAGGTTGTGTTTTTAAAATGGGTATGTAATGTATTGGGATGAGAGTGGAAGCTGGTGGATACTTATTACCTATTTTGACATCAGTAATTTGTTGGGGTTTGCTGCATAGAATATGGTGTATTATTCAAAGTGGGCCTAGTTTGATTAGCGAGAATTAAGGTGGACAACATTGAAAACACAAATGGTTAGGAGGCTGTAATGATGTGATCAATAATATACCGGCTGATATAGGACATGCGTTGCTTGTAGACATAAATGATAAATGTTTGACGTATGTAAATGTAAGACAAAATAAGAATTGAAAATGCAAATGTCGAAAAAGTCAAAGCATTTTGAATTTTTTTTAATAAATCCAATGAAAAGATCAATGCATTAGATTTTACATTCATTTTTTCCACAGACGGTAATAACATTATTCGACTGTGAAATAGGAATCTTCCCCATGTTCAAATCCAATGCCACATTATCATCACCTTTGGCCAGAGTAGACCCCCTAATCATCCCCTTTGGGCAGGCTATGTAATTTCTATTGTAAAGAAAGACCTGATACATCAAGATAGATCAATTTAATTCTCTTATATGGATTTAACCCGAAAAATTACCAAGATAGATCAATTTAATTGTCTTAGGTGGCTGCTCGGTTTTTAATATTGATGTGAATGAGATATTTATTTAAGCACGTGAATAAGTCAAGCAATCTTGTCCATATGGGAATACAAACTCTCCGTAAGTCGCAATTATTCTTAATCTTTATGGAAATGGGCATCAAACTGAATGAATGACACTGTAAACTAATATTCTTAAGCCTTATAATAACTAATGTAAACATTTTGGAAATGCGCATCAAAGTTGGCATTTATTCATAATATGTAATATAACTGAATGGGTAACTATGTAAAAAAAAACACATATCAAACAAGTTTAGAGAAAACCTAAGGCAAGAAGGATTTGTAGTTTGATAAGGAAGGTAAAAATGCACCCACTTATTATTGAAGTTAAAAGGAGTGTGCTATTTTTTTCCCCATTAGTTAAGATAACGTAATGAAGAAGTTTGGCACGTGATAGATATAGTTGATGCTAAATTTTGGAGATTATAAAATATGGGCATATACGACTTGGTCTTGCTACTTACAACATCAAAGGAAGATGAGAAACATTAGGCTTTACCAATAGCTGAAAATGAATTTTCTACTCGAAGATGTTGAAATCTTATTATACTTTACTAATGCACAAAATCAACTTTATCCCATTTTCATGTAGAGTTTTTTTTAGCTTATAGCCATAGAAATAATGCAGCTTTAGTTGGCAAGAAAGGTTAATGATAGATAAATAATTGCCTACCGTGTCTTAGTTTCTGCCCATGTTTCTTAAATGCCCAAATGCAATATAATATATATTTTCTGTTTTTGAAGACTTTATATGACAACAAGGAATATAAACTGAGGTAAGAAGACCTTATATGAGAACAATGAATATAAACTAAGGTACAACTAAATGCTCGCAGTTGACAATTTATTTTTCCTATTTCCTCTATTAAAGTAAAAAAACCCATACTCGGCT
Organism: Taxus chinensis; assembly: GCA_019776745.2. Classification (NCBI taxonomy): domain Eukaryota; kingdom Viridiplantae; phylum Streptophyta; class Pinopsida; order Cupressales; family Taxaceae; genus Taxus; species Taxus chinensis. Next base: position 168,052,074 of record CM034152.1, read on the forward strand.
TCAATTATTCTGAAATACAAAAAAATATAATGTGTATAATTTCAATATTATGTTAAAAGAGGTAAAATAAAGTAACAATGGATAAGAACTATGCAACTTCTTCAGAAATGTAAAGTGATAATCCAAAGGAAGAAACTTCCCTCAACTTAGCTACTATTTTATCATATCTTATAGTATTTTCCTTGCCTCTTCTATTTCTCTTTATTTGCATTTCTTTCCACCACAAGACTGCATGACCTTTCAACTTGGTTTGAGCCACCTCCACTCTTAAAACTCGTGAAAATAAAAGAGCACCTGCATATGTGCTTCTTGCTTTGCTCTTGGATCCTCTTCAATATATCTCTCATCTCCTCAACACAATACCCATTCTTTTAATTATTTCAATAAAATATAATCTAGATTGCACAGTGCTCTTCAAAGTTACAACCTCCAATCTTCATGTCATGTTGGCAACCACTACTCTTCTTGGGGGTATCTTCGTGTGAACAAAACACTTAGTTTTACTGCTGCAAATCTTACGTAAGCCAATTTTTCCATTACATTATTGTAGCACTTTATTCTCTACCCTCACCTATTATTTTATCGCTTCATTTTTCTATCTTCATTCCTCTTCCAATCCTGTCTATTGTTGTAAGTTGTATAAATCTTACCTTTCATATACTCTTGACAATGCAGTAAATGATTTGGATTCGCTTGCAATAAATTTATAAATACCTCTAAAAAATGAGACCTACGAAAGAATTTTCTCCCACATACAACCCGAATTCCACATTAACACAGTCATACATATATCATTACTTTGATTTTGGCTTTCAAATCTATAGGCAGCTAGAGCCATGAGCCTGAAGAACATTGTATTTTTTTTGACATGATGCAGCGATAGAGCAGGTTGTCAGCGGATGACAGGAAGCTCTAAGATACATTACATTTTTGTTAAGGTTCAACTGAATGTAGGCATGCCCCACCTCCTATTTGCTTCAACAACATCTAATCTTGTTTGTATGGTTCTCTTCAAAATTACAACTTCCAATCTTTTTGGCATGTTGGTAGCCACTACTGTTTGTTGGAGACTTATTGACACACCAAACACTCAGTTTTATTGTAATCATCTTAGGTTTTCACTTAAATAAAACCATCTCATATTTTTTAATAAAACATCCCTAATGATGTAGAGAAAAATAACAACCAAATACAATCAATTAAAAAAAAAGCAGGAAACAACATCAAGATGACAGAGTAAGAAAAAGATGATTTTAAACATCAAACAATTAATCAAAAGGATCTGAAGCACCAAGCACTCAAAGACTACAGAATAAGGAAAAAATATTCGAAACATCTATCACTCAAACTAACATTTGAAATTCTACAAAATCTAAACCACCAATACCATAGAGTAAATAAAATCTAAAGCATCAAAAAACTCAAACATAAATCATCTCAGATTTTCACTTAAATAAAACCATCTCATATTTTTTAATAAAACATCCCTAATGATGTAGAGAAAAATAACAACCAAATACAATAAAATAAAAGCATGAAACAACATCAATATCACAGAGTAAGAAAAAGATGATTTAAAACATCAAACAATTAATCAAAAGGATCTGAAGCACCAAGCACTCAAAGACTACAAAATAAGAAAAAAGATTCGAAACATCTAGCACACAAACTAACATTCGATTCTACAAAATCTAAAACATCAATAACATAGAGTAAATAAAATCTAAAGCATCAAAAAAATCAAACATGAATCATCTCAGATATTCACTTAAATAAAACCATCTCATATTTTTTAATAAAACATCCCTAATGATGTAGAGAAAAATAAAAAGCAAATACAATCAATTAAAAAAAAAGAGCAGGAAAGAAGATCAGAGAGTAAGCAAAGATAATTTAAAGCATCAAACTATCAATCAGTTCTAAAAGATCTAAAGCACAACACTCAAAGTAACATTCCATTCTACAAGAACTAAAGCATTAAACACTCAAACTAACATTCTGTTCCATGAGATCTGAAGCATCAAACACTGAAACTAACACTCAACAATAAGATATTTAAAACTATTCCCCCAATAGATGAAGCATCAAACACTCACACTGACACTCAACAATAAGATATGAATAAGAAACTCTACCGTATGTTTAAAACTATTCCCCCAATACATGAAGCATCAAACACTCAAACTAACACTCAACAATAAGATATGAATAAGGAACTCTATCGTATGTTTAAAACTATTCCCCTAGTACATGAATTCAAGAACATGATGCAAGAAGATATGAATAAGGAACTCTAACATATGTTTAAAACTAATAAGGAACTCTAACGTATGTTTAAAACTATTACCCCAATGCATGAATTCAAGAACATGATGCAATAAGATATGAATAAGAAACTCTAACATATGTTTAAATTTATTTCCCCAATGCATATATTCAAGAACATGATGCAATAAGATATGAATAAGAAACTCTAACATATGTTTAAAACTATTGCCCCAATGCATGAATTCAAGAACATGATATCAGATTTTTATTTCAATAATGTAATTTCAGAGCCTAATGCATGAATTCCAGAACATGATGCAATAAGATTTGAATAAGAAACTCTAACATATGTTGAATACTATTGCCCCGATGCATGAATTCAAAAACATGATCTCATATTTTTATTTCAATAATGTAATTTCAGACTTCTAAGTAGTTAAAACATCCCTAAACAAAATGTATTTGAAACTTCATAAAATCCAAATGAAATCAATAAAAATGAGCAGGACACAAGAAAGTTTAATTAAAGCACCAAGCAACTCAAACTACTTGATCCTGCACGACGACGTTCTCTAGCTTCATGTGCTTGTCGTCCTTGCCTCCTACTTGACCTGCCTATAAATAATGCATACGTGTGTGTTCGGTGATCTTCGGGGCTGCTTTTGGCTGTAGCTGTCTGCGGTGCCTATCCCGGGATGTAGATCTTGTGCGCCATTTGCTCAGCACCTACGTTTGTTTCTGTCAGGGATGGGCATATCCTACCTAGTTATGGTCATTATTTTGTTGTTCCTTTTTTATTTGGTATCGAATTTCTCTTGTTTCCCCTCCCTGGAAGCTTCTTGCGTAGCACCCCCAACATTGCAATAAAGGTTTGTCTTTTCATGTCTTTTTTCCCCTAAAAATGATATTTTATTAGGATTTTTCCTTCTTTATGTCAGCTGCTTAAGCTTTCCCACTAACATGTGCACTGCAAATCCTAAAAAATATTGTCGTATTTAGTTCACCATTATGATTTGTTGCATATGGAATGGGAGCACATCTTTTTAGTTTTCCTAATTTGTAGATGCAATGCGATATGGGTGGGAAGGATTAGGATAAATGAATAATTCAGCAGAACACTCATGTTTTCTTAAGTTGTATAGCATACAAAAACACACCACATACCATAGGTGGCATCACATGCAGAGCTGGAAGTGTGATCATACAAAACCAAGCCAACTCGGCCATTTGTCTTGAAATAGGTGTACCCTACAAATCCACTCCCAATTTTTTGGGTATTTTGACATTCAACGTCAAATTTATAGAATTTATGAAGATTTATACCTCTGTTTTACTTTTACCTCTGCAACATAGCCTCTTATGGCTTATTGTTTGTGATTTGATTAACAAAATGTTCCCACTTTTATTATACAATGCCTGTGTCATTTTTGTTTAGTGTTTCTTGACTGTTGTATTCCCCAAACTCTATGAAGAGAAAGCAACAACAATCTACAAAGAAATGATATTTTATCGGCCCTAACAACACCATTATGTGAGGGGATATTAAGATCTCTACACATAGGGGAATTGACTTTACTGTTGCAGTGGAAAACAATCTAGAAAGGATCTTCTGGATATTCGTTTGTGGTTGCTAGAGGAATTTGGTATTCCTAAATATTACATCAGCTTCTAGGGGAAGCCATCAGAGTTCCATGAGAGTAAGACATGCAAAGTGTTTGACAAAAAAGATGACACTCAAAATGCCTGAGAAACTATCTTGAAATTATAAATATGGTGAATATTAGCTACGTTTCCAGCTAAGGGTCCACTCCCTATCTGGACACCAGAGAAGTAACATTTGGCAGGAAGGATACCTGATACTACTAGAAGAAACAATATTGTGAATTTGTAATAAAGTGTAAGAGTTTTTAATTAAATTTAAATACATATTTCTAAAGATATTTGATTTACATAAGGTTTTATAACTGTCTGTAGTTTCTGTTTAGATTCTGGTATGGAAAGTTAAAAACAAAATTATCCACAAATCCAAGTTTGGCCTGCAAATTTGGTTGTACGAACCAAGGTGTTAATAAACAATGTTCTATTAAATTTGCACTTTTTAGTGGGAATTCCTGTCTATTGGTTGAAGGTTGCCGAGAAGAAGATTTAAAACAAAAGAAAAAAGCTGGAGAATTTTCTGAGGTAGAAAAGGGATCTTATATTAGAGGAGGAGCTTAAAAGTTTATTTACTTTCTGTTTGACGACATGAATGACAAACTTTAGAGATCGATCTCAAGGAGAGTATACAAATGGCAGAAAATTTTGCATCCACTCACTTTTATCTTAGTCTACTCACCTTTTATGATCTAAAAATAAAGAATTTTAGAATGAGAATGGAGAGAAAATGAGAGTAGGTGTGCTTCTTATGTGGACAGGAATGCACAAGGGTGAAAGGAAGGGTCCTTTCTGCAATATTTTTTGATCTTCATATCAATCTATGGGATATATGATTTTCAGAATTAATAAGGGAATAAAAATGCACAATCTGGGCTGAAACATGTTGGATACCATGTATCAATTTGATTGATTGTAGACCTCTGGAGAGATGCAGTTGTATGTTTAGTCGGTGTGGCTAACTGATTCGAGATGCAGTTGTATGTTTAGTTGGTGTTGCTAACTGATTAGGAGCCAAGTCATCCATTCTTCAATCATTTCCTTTAAAAAAATTGTTCCTTCCAGCCTTGGCAAAGTTCCAAACTGGTTGAGTATAGCAATAAATGTCAATTTTATTATTTTATTATTTTGGGTCTTAGGTTCCATAACCCCAAGTTTTATTATGGAATCATTCAAAACTCATTTCCTTTACTTTGTTATCTCATATTTTGAACTAAAACATTACTTGAATTAAAACATTGCTTGGATTAATTGCAATATATAGATTACCTTTATGTAGATTTCGTATGAAACCTAATGATCAAGTTCACAGTTTCGGATTGTTTGTTTAGAACTATGTTTTTCTACACTCTTTTGGCCTCACAACTTTGATGTATTGTTTTAAAAATGGGAGGTGCGAAGATGGGAAAACCTGTTTTCTAATTGTAGATTTAGTAGATTTTGGGACTGAAGTTTCACTGATGTTTGAATGTATATGTTTTGAAAATTTCAGGGGTTGACAGAGATAGACATTTAGAAGCCCACTGCCACCATAGGTTATGTTTGGGACCACCTAACATCAGCCCATGAGCTTGTTGTACAAGTGGCATGTAATTTGTCTCCCTTGTTTAAGCACACATTGTAGGGTCCATCCGAGCTTCCAATACATTTTTTCGAGGTTAAATTTTGCCATTCTTCAGTGGGTTAACAGATGAAAGAGTCTCCTCAGTGTTTGACTACCTTGTCTTAATTTTTTTTGTTTTCATTTTCAGGCACACAGTTCTGCTGTGAAATAAGCTTAGATAAGCTGTGCCGTTGGAAACCTTTCCATAAATCAAGGCAAAAGAGAGGTTTTGGCTTGGCCCTTCCATCTGGTGTTGGTGATAACATATCAGACAAACTGGATTTGTCTAAGGTGGGATATGAAGTATTTGCAGATGGACCGACCAGAATCTTATGACTCTCTGAAGTCACTGAAAGTCAGAAAAGAAGTGAACAGAGAACTCAAAATCAAATTCTTTATGCGAAGCTTGATTTTAAGGTTTCATGTCTGGGAGTTAGCCTACTTGAACAATTAACATAGGTTAGTCTGCTCCATACAGTCTTATGTCACTTTGGCATACAGGACTCAATCAAAAGAATTTTCTACTGCACATTGATTTAGCAAAACAAAATGTTTCTTTAATGTTGCATTTCTAGAAGACGGTATGCATTGCTAAATATTTTTAATAGATCACACGAATGCTCAGTAATCAATCATATTTTTCTCAGTGTAACTGCCAGAATTTGATGAATAACTGGTCATCCAATAGCATAATACTTAAACACAACTCTTACCTTTTGGAATCCACATGGTGCAATATCTTTTTACACCAGTGTTTAAAGTGTTGTAGTTCCCATATTTTGTCCAGTTGTGGAGTGATAGGAGGATTCAGACGAAGTTTCTTAGACAAGGACTTCAGCTCATGGCACATAACTGAAGCATCAAGCATCAAACACTAAAACATGAAGCATCAATCATGTAATAATAAAATATGAATAGAGAACTCTACCGTATGTTTAAAACTATTCCCCCAATACATGAAGCATCAAACACTCAAACTAACACTCAACAATAAGATATGAATAAGAAAATCTACCGTATGTTTAAAACTATTCCCCCAATACATAAAGCATCAAACACTCAACAATAAGATATGAATAAGGAACTCTACCATATGTTTAAAACTATTCCCCCAATACATGAATTCAAGAACATGATGCAAGAACATGATGCAATAAGATATGAATAAGGAACTCTAACATATGTTTAAAACTAATAAGGAACTCTAACGTATGTTTAAAACTATTGCCCCAATGCATGAATTCAAGAACATGATGCAATAAGATATGAATAAGGAACTCTAACATATGTTTAAAACTATTGCCCCAATGCATGAATTCAAGAACATGATGCAATAAGATATGAATAAGAAACTCTAACATATGTTTTTAACTATTGCTCCAATGCATGAATTCAAGAACATGATGCAATAAGATATGAATAAGAAACTCTAACATATGTTTAAAACTATTGCCCCAATGCATGAATTCAAGAACATGATCTCAGATTTTTATTTCAATAATGTAATTTCAGACCCAAATGCATGAATTCAAGAACATGATGCAATAAGATATGAATAAGAAACTCTTAACATATGTTCAAAACTATTGCCCCAATGCATGAATTCAAGAACATGATCTTAGATTTTTATTTCAATAATGTAATTTTCAGACTTTTAAGTAGTTAAAACATCCCTAAACAAAATGTATTTGAAACTTCGTAAAATCCGAATGAAATCAATAAAAATGAGCAGGACACAAGAAAGTTTAATTAAAGCAACAAGCAACTCAAACTAAAGCATCAAGCACTCAATAAAAAAGTTAAAAAATCAAACACTCAAAACAATCATTCAATTCTACAAAATATGAAACATCAACACCATACTAAGCCAAGAAAATTAAAAAAAATCAAACTGACATTTACTTCTATAATATTTGAAGCATCATACACTCAAACTAAAAAATTCAAAGTTCTCAGACTGAAATGTTTGCTGCATATTGCTAGTACAGTATTACACTCACTACTTGTTAGAATAGTCTAGCACATGTATAACAGATAAATAATATATGGGAAAGGATTTTTTACGACTCTAAGCTTTACTCTTATTAATAGTAATTGTTGATATATAAGATAAATAATAGAAATGAAAGGATTTTTTGTGATTCCAAGCTTTACTCTTATTAATAGTATTGCTGATAAAGGTTTTTAATGATGCTGAGAAAAATAATCAAAACCAACATCTTACAAAAGATGAATCCAATTGCTCTAAGTATTGAACGTAAGAACGGACAAGAAACAAGATAATTATTAATTCAAACCATGCCCAACAACATCTAAACCTTCACAATATTTATTTTTGTTCCCTAAAATAATCAAAAGACAACCATAAACAAAACATAGAACTCCATAGCGTGCATCATCTAAAGAAGTGTCTTGAACAAATTGTCTAGCTTTCAGCCGGACCCTGTGTTGTCTTTTGGAAGGCACAGTAAAATTGTTAATTAAAAAGAAGGTAAATGATTTTCTTAATCGTTAAACTCACAAAAATTGAAGTTCACACAAGTGGTGAGCATGTGTAATACCTATATAGTACATAGGCCAACAACCTCCTCCAATAGCAAGCACATGCAAGGATTCACGATCAAGTTTCTCATTGAACCCTGGCATAGAAGTAATGATTGTCACAATCTTAAATTATATTCTCTAACCCTATGCAATATCTCAAGAAAATTTAAGCCCTATAAAATATCTACTAATTCTTATAGACTTCTTAATCATACTTAACGCATATCATAAGCTCTGCACAGAACATTACTAAAGGAAATTATAAACATTTAATTTGCAATGACACAGATGAATAAATATTTAACCCTAATTGAAGTTTAGAAACTTTGGAACAGAATGAATGACTGCCACAATCTTTCATTATATTGTGGAAACCCAAAGTGAAACTTGAAAATATAAGAAAACTCATCTAAAACCCGTCAAACATTTACTTTGTTTAACAGATTAAAAACATGTATAAAAGAAAAGAGTAATGAAAAACCCCATAGAATCCAATGTGCTTACCTAAACGTCTAACCCTCTGTAGGAATTTCTAGTACAGTAGTTTAAATAAGAGTGCTTTATATAACCCTCTCAAATGCCTCAGACTCAGATAGGCTACAACAAAGCATGGATAAAATGAACAAAACTAATATTCTCTATAGAAGAATCTGATGTATCCAACTGCTATAAAATTTCACCATTTGAAAATAGTAAACCCTTACTATATTTAGTTTTAAACAATGAAATAAAGAAAATATAACCATTAAACAATCACCCATTTGACTATAAATTGCATATCTAAACAAAGAACAATGTCAAAAGCATCACATTAACAAAAGCCTAGAAATCTTGATTAAACAAAATGCCTAGCAGTGGAAAACTGGATCCCATGAATATGTGAACAACACAATTAAAATTGGTAGTTAGAGAGGAGAAAAATATTTTTCTAAATATGTTAGATTATAATAATCAAACCCTACACCAGAATCAAGCATATGTGATAGTTGTAGGGCTAGGGCTCAACCCCACCAACTCTGCAATGAACCATTCTCGTTTGCCAGCCCAACACTATGCAAAATGTAAGAAAAAATTTGACTGTAAAATAAAACCTTGTGAATTAAATTAGTCTTGCACAGACCATCTTTAAATCATGGAAGGAAAACTACATACATTTACTCTATTAGCACATAAAAGCACTAATTTTATGGTTAATTGATGTGTTGAAACCCCCAATTGCAAATCTCACCTACAAAAGTAGAAAACGACTGTAAACTTTATTCATATCAAGATTGATAAAAATCAGCAGAAGGCTAGTTTGAAATGGCATATTCTATGAATCAGAGAGAAAATGTAATGGTCTGTAGTCCCCAGGGCATATTAAAAGTAAGCTACTGAAAACAAAGGTCAACAACATTTTTACCCTGCAACCATGTGTACAACACCAGCTGCAAGGATTCACATTCAGATACCAGCTAGAATATAACATTTGTATCACTAAATTTATTAGAATAATCAATCTCAGCCACTGGAAAATATAAGGGAAAAAACACAACATCTGAACCCTTACTGTTTGCAATATTAAACCCTGAGAATTTTGGGAGAGAGCATAATATGCTTACCTTGATATTCTAACATTTCCTGTCTAGTCTGGGCCGATGTGCTCTATTACTCTTACCTTGATAATCAAACGCTTCCTATCTAGTCTGGACCGATGTGCTCTGTTACTCAGCTCCCAGCCTCACTAAAATATAGCCACAAGAAACTAAAATATAGCCACAACAAAAATAACTCATACGACTTAAGCGGAGACAATGGAGACAAAAGAAACTCAAACTAACTATCAAAACGTAGACATCAGACAACAATCAAAACATAGACATCGGGCGCCCGACTTCAAACCTCAAAACTAGGCATCAACCCTCAAAAATTACCTCCAAAAGCCACAACCAAATCACTAATTTAATATCCATAATTTATTACTGATATGTTCCATGCTTATGATACGATTTGGGCTAATTTTTGCAAAATTATAAACATTTACTCTGTTTTCACACAGATTCAGCCTTAGCTGAAGGTTTTCAAATCTTCAAGCTACAAACCTTCATTAATAAATTATGGAATGCAAATTATAAACATTTAATCTATACTCAGTGAGATGAATATTCAACTGTAACTTAAGTTTGAAACCTTCTATCTACAAATCTCAGTCATGCCTTGGCCATGCCTTAGAAACTCTTAACTCTCTTTATGAATTTCTAGTGTTTTCAAACTACTAAACTTATAATAAGAGTGCAGCAGTTTAAAGCCTCATATTTAGTTAGGCTACAACACAACATGGATAAAATGCACTCAAAACTTAAACCCTTGCTTTAATTAGTTTGAACAATGAAATAAACAAAACATAACCATAAAACGACCACCCATTTGACTATAAATTGTATACCATGCATCACATTAAGAAGGGCCTGCAAATCTTGATTAAACAAAATGCCCTGCGGTGGAAAATTGTATTCTAGGAATTTATGTGAAAATACAATAAAAGTTAGTTAGATTGGAGAAAAATATTTTTCTAAATCATTTACCTTATAATAATCAAACCCTCCACCATAATCATGCATATGTGATAGTTGTACAGGACTCAGCCCCACCACCTATGCAAGGAATCGTGCATATGTGATAGTTGTACAGGGTTCAGCCCCACCACCTGTGCAAGGAATCGTGCATATGTGATAGTTGTACAGGGCTTAGCCCTGCCACCTGTGCATATAAGAAAATAAACTCCTAAATCCTTACTGTCTGCAATATACATGATTTTAACCCAGCTCAGATACTTAATAAATCAGAAATGGGTTTCAATTGTCTTGCACCCCAAAAGAGAACCAAAAGGGCTTCTACAAGATATTTTAGAAACTTGAGTGGAGAATGAGCATGAATAATAACATATATGGTTGCTCCATGATTGCTAAATTCAGGTCAACTTTGTACAAATGCTTGTAGCCCAGATGTCTAACTTAATTATCATTCTGGAAAATAGTGTTCAGTTCTCTTGTATTTGATATACATTGAAGATGACCATGCTATAGTCATAACGTTTTCACATTCAATTCTGGCATGTAATGATGTAGACATGCATTTTTTTCTCATTCATAGTTGTACACAGACACTAAGCATTTATTGTAGACAATCAATATGAGGAGAAGGGCATGGTTGGTAACACAAGGCGTGAATTGGTACATTTGTAAAAAACAAAATGAATAATACTAAGAGTCAGTGATGACGAACTAAATCATAACATGAGTTAAGAGTATGAGGTTATTAGGAGAGAAAATCTCAGGTGGGAGGATTAACTCAAACATTTCACAAACATATTGCACTCAATTCCAACTGTGGTGTACAATAATGTTGGAGATGGAAGAAAACTTTTGAAACTATGTCATGCTCTTTGTAAAACTTATCACTAGCATAAGTGTGGTGCATGAAGACAAGCGAGGTCAATGGCTTTGACAGTAGGTATGGCATAAACACTCATATTAACTGTCCTAGAAATCAAATTTCACTGAGGCATTTGTCAAGCACTTGGCGTGCATCCTGGATGCTAGATTCCATTATGGAATTTTGCCAGACTATTCAGGTGCCTGCTGTGGAGAAGGCATAGAAGTCAGTAAAACAACAAATAATTTGGGTTTTTCTAGTCAAGGTCTGTCTAGATTCCGCAACAAGGAAAATGACCTGCTGGTGTTTAACCATCTAAAGAATTTGTGTGAGTATATTCACATCTTATTGACAAAGCTAGCATAGATATTTTAATGGTGGAATGCCTCTCACTCCTAAATATATAGAAAGCATTGAATTGTTCTTGGAATATAAGGCCTCTACCTCTAAGTATACTTCAAATTCAATGTGTATATACCAACATTTTAAATTTTTGATGAATATTTGGAGAACATAAATTCTTCCTCATTAGGTGAATCGAAGACAGAAATCAAAAACCTAAAGATTTATAAACATGGTGCAGGACAAAAACAACTAATTGGGCGGGAAACAGTTGGAAAAAAGAAACCAATTGACTTGTCACAGGTCACGTAGCTTCTCAATGTCACATTTACTATTTGGAAAAGCTTAAAAATTTGAAGTCTTTGTAAGTGCATATTGGCGATGAAGTTGGAAATTTGCAAAAAATGTGAGGGAACAAATAACAATTCACACTTCAATGTTATAAAAACATCTAAGTAGCAATTCCGAAAAAAAAAACACAGAGAGAGGGAGAGAAAGACAGAACGGGCCAATTTTAAAAATTCAAAAAATGGTTGTGTGGAAAGCGGAGGCGGTGAGTGAGTGCACCTTAGTTGTTTGGAAGCGAAGACAATTGCAGGGTCTCCCTGATGTACAAACGCTGCTTATGTAACTATCAAATGATTGAAACAACCAACCAGCGGTTAAATTTGACGACCACCTATGCATGTCTAACAATTTTTGGGTGATGAAATTTTTTCAATACTACCCTTCAAAAATATTAAATTGTATTATTCATACCAAGTATTTTATATTTAGTTAATTATCTCATATATATAATGACGGTCATATTTGAAATATACAAGTCTTATGTAATAGTTATTTCAAATAATTTACAAGTATTTTACAGCTAAAATCACTAAAAACGTCTAAACAACCATCAAATTTAACCTCTGTAACCAACCTCTAATTGAATTTATTAGACTTTGGCCCCTGTACAAAGTATTTAGTGTTTGTTGTTTTGTGAAACACGACATACCTGCATTTTAAAACCTGGTTCTCAACTTTCAATGCACTATGTTCAAGTCAATTAACTTGTAAATGAAGTGCACACAAAAACATCAAATCGGGGTGCTTGGAAAGGTACTTAGAAAATTTCATGACATATGACAACTTCTCTCAAACAGAGGTTTAGACTTGAGTGGCAATGCTAGTTACGAATCTCGGGTCAATTAAGTTGTAAATGTGAGATTTACTTTAATAATAAAATGCCATTTAATTTGATATTTTCATATTTTGGCTTCAGCTTCATAATTGCTGAAAGGATATAGTAGGATTTGGAGTACCTGATAAGCTTGAAATTTACTCTCTTTTTCTAAAAACGTAGAAAGTCTTATTATTTATTTTTGGATAATATTTTAATGCTTCTTTTGATTGATAAGAAGCAATGTTTTGATATTTTGCTTCCATTAAGCAATATTCTATAAATACGGCGATTTTCTGTGTTTTCTGTACATGTAACTTGCTGAATGGAAAACACATATTTAGCTTAAATTTGTATTTGTATTTGTATACTCTTGACATGCAATTTTCAGGAAATCGGAAATCAGTCTTAGGGTTTTAATGAATTATAAAATCCACTATAAGAGATTACGTTTAGTTGTTAATATTCCTTATAAAATTAGAAATAAGACTCTTTAATTAGTCATATGATAGTATTAGTATAAACTAGGGATGCCCCTGCATTGTTTTGGCATGGTTTTCAACTTGCAATACAAGATGTAAGATTGAATTTAATCACGTTGAAGGCGTTAATACATTGGATCCAACTTGTTATGCCTGAGACATGATAGTTCAACGGAACATTCAAATTGTTTTGGTCGTTGATTTATCGGCGTTTTATAGCCCTCAATGGCTACCTTATGGAGTGTTGATGTTGTTTCACCAAATGTGTTCTTTTTACCCGTGTTTAATCCAAGAGGATTAAAGCTAACACCTATACAATCATGGTTGTCGGCTGTTATTACGCTGAAGGCGTTCCCCTTATGGGAAAGACCTTTACGGACATTCGCATGACTATGTCAAATTTGACAACCGTTGGGAGCATCATTGTTGTGGCATTGCTATTCTTGGCTTTAAGCGAAGTTAGCCCCTTTTGGAGATAGTTTATTCATGATCTTATAGAAGAAGATAAGTGGAGTTAAGATAGTCTTACAAGTTGCAATAGCTAGGAATAGTGAAAGATGTTGAGTTGCATGAGCTAAAAATAGAGAATCAGTGAGCATTTTTAACTTCTCTCTCAGAATTCCTTGTTTTTGTAGAATCCATGTAATGCAAATTCACGGTATCAGGAAAATACATTGGAATTAAGAGTGTATCATGAATGTTCTTGTACAAGATGATCATAACATATCTTAACCTAGAAATAACCCTTGTTTTATGGATTCTATTTGAGTACCTATCACTTGGGGAAATGTATTGGACATAAGAATGTACATGAAAGTCCATTCACGAGTTGTCATAAGATTGTTTTAGCTCCAAAGAAATAGCCCATGAATGATGAATGTTGTTTTCGGTTTTTTATTTTGTGATTGTGTTGTTATTGGTGTCCCAACTTATAGATTTAACATTCAAATGTACTTTGAAAGGATAAACAAATATTGTAAAACCCATTAACTGTGGGTCCCCTCACCTTGTAATTATTGCCACCATACATGAGGAAAATTTTACGTGCATCTTCAGCGAAACACCATTTCACTAAGCAATTTCATACCCGCCCACTTCAAAAAATTAATCATTTTCACATTAAAAAATTCAACATTATTTTTTGACATAAATATGTTTCAGGTTATATACCCACCCACTTCACAAGGTTTGGGAAGAAGGGATTGAATTCCATGCATCTCTGCGAGAGACCATTTCTAATATGATCATTCCAAAGCAGAAAACATTCGCTTTGTCTGTTACATTACCGTTAAGACTTACATTCTAGAGCTATATAACCTCTGCAAATGCCAAAATTACAGAGAAATTTTCAAATTAGCAGAAAAATTAATTACATTCTAACAATTTGAGAATTTATATTCATCTTACTCTATTCTAGCAACTGAGATATTTTTGACGGGGAAAAATTGGCTTTTGGGCATTTTTTTCTTTTTCCACTTGCCCAAGAGGAATGTATAAGATTCCACAATAAAAATAGTTGCATGGAATGACATCAAGCAAGCTAGTGTTGATATAATTTATGCTACATTGAACAGAGAGCATCGTGTGTAGTTCAACCCAAAATAAATTTAATTGTAACAGATATAATTACATATAAATGAAAATAATAATATGTCTATTGGGTTTGTGTTCTCTTTAAATGTTTATGTTGACATGGAAAAGAACAAACATCTCCCCCACCTCTCCTTCTGCTCGTGTAACGCCGTAAAAAGACGACGCCATGCTCACGACAACGACAACGACGACGCCGCCGCAAACAAACAAACGACCCGAAAATGCGACAATTTTTTTATTTTTTATTTTTTATTTAAGCAAGGTAGTGGTCCTTGTTTGGTTTATTTTATCTGCAAGTTTTGTGACCTTGATAATTATAAAGCTCCAATCTTTTACTGTGTGTTCCAAACGCAATACTAGAACTGCATGATTTTCACAATTCTGCACACTCGAGATCTACTTCAATATTTGTTGTATTCGTCTCTTCCTTAGCGGATAATTTCGAGATTCAAGCATGGTGATACTAGATTGCATAAGGGTATTTGACCGCTGACCCCGTTTTCACTTTGTGAACCATTTTATAAGAGGATATAGGTGACCAGGGTAAATGCATGTATTATAATTTTATTGATGTTTTTTTTTTATATATTTTAATATATATTTGCAGAGATATGTTGCATGTATAACACATATATTGCTATCTTGATGACTTTTAGAAATCTTTTAATATATATTCATAGATATCTCTTTAAAGGGATTAGATACTTTTAATTTAAGTGATATATATATATATATAGATATATTTTCAAAATTTATACTCAATTAAGTCTATACGCCTATACATACATTTGAAATTTGAAATTAAAGGAATAAGAGTCAAATCGGGGGGGGGGGGAAGCATTTCAAACTGTGCTTTAATATTTTTGGTTGGGGGCGGTGGGTCGCTCAACTACGAACTGTCAAAATTTAAGGCTCCCTCTCTCCTTGCGTGCAAGAATACAACCTGGCTGCCGTTTTCAAATAATCATTTCGATTTTGCAAATATTACCCTGCTCAGTCGATTAAACATTTTTCTACTGCCCCGTGCGCGTGAAGACAAAGTGGGGAATAATGGGTGAAGTTACAGGCTGGAGGAGAGGCGTGAGGTTTGCTTAAATTGGCCCTGGCCTGTACAACAACGCCTAGGCAGCAGCATGAAGGCCCCTTGGTCGATTACAACAAGCAGGTTGTGCAACAATGTTGCCAACTATTCAGTATCGAATGCATCCTCAAATTCGGGTTCACCTTCGCAAGGTTCCCGTTCTGGGCGTGAGAGCTCCTAGCTTTCACAAGAGCAGGTGAATTTTGTGTTTTTAGATGAGGTTCTGTTTCTTTTTTTTTTAATTTCTAAAACGCTTTTGCCACTGGCCGCACCTCTGTTGGGTCATTTCCACCTTTCATAGAGTATGTCATATTAATCCAGGACATATTATCCTCCTCCTGCGCATTGTGTACAACCTCCTGTGGCGTGAGAGCCAACACCAATGCTCTCAGTTGTAGAGAACCCATATTTTCTTGCAAATTTTGTGTAGCCTGGGAGATGGGGTTCTTGGATGATCCATGTCCACTGCCGCCTCCCTTTGAAGAGTGAATCTCACAGAGGTGGATCAGTTTCATATCAGAATATTCATGAAGTCCAATTT
This sequence comes from Taxus chinensis, assembly GCA_019776745.2. NCBI lineage: Eukaryota > Viridiplantae > Streptophyta > Pinopsida > Cupressales > Taxaceae > Taxus > Taxus chinensis. Next base: position 168,068,757 of record CM034152.1, read on the forward strand.
GTTTAGCAAATTTTTAAAACAAACATCCTCTACGTGGGTTTGTTGCAGTCGCAACACTGACTATGGTGCTTTTGCCCAGATGTAACATCATCTTATTTGTTTTGTATTATATGATTGTATGATTTTTATTTTTATCCTAGCACAGATCTGGTATCAGGACTGTTATTAATAATAAAGGGATATTGGTAGTATACTGTTATAGATAGAGATTTGATAATAGTGAGTCCATTGGTTTTGCTAATGCTTAAATATGTATAATATTTAGAATATCAGTTCCCTTATCAATGAAACATGGGAAAGGAGCTAAATAAGCTTGGGACTTAATATGTTATTGATTACAATGTGTAACTGCGATGCTTGAGCAGAACCGGTGGATGGCATTAAAATTTAGGGACAGCGTTCTTTTTTTTTTTCTTATGCAAAGCCTTAAATCAGATTAGGTGTAAGTTGTTATTAGAGCAATGTTTATTAATAGTTTTACTACTATTATTGACTATATATGAATACAATTATAATTTATAATTTATACGGCTAAAAACTTCCTCATAAGTGCTTACTCCTCTCTAACTTATGTGTGAGAATTGTTCTAAACACATGCCTTAATTAAAATGTAATTTGTCTCAATTGAAGTATAAGATCAAATTTAATAATCAACCGAAAACATTTGAAAGTTAAACATTTACAAAAAAAAAAGGCACTAAAATACATCCAAATAGAAGAAGAGAAATGCACTATTTTTCCCAATTTCCCAATACATCACTCTCAAGTAATAAGACAAAATTTAATATATATTTTTGTAAAAATTCCCAACACCCCTCAAGAGGGTTCCAAAATTACTTCCATTAAGTTTTAAAGCAAGAACTACTAACATGTAAGCAAGATCAACATACTCATGAGAGGTTCCAAGTTAAGTAAGAAGGAGAATAAATAGATTGTCATCCTTTCAACTTTTGATTCCATCTATATTACATGCTTATTATTGGAGTTCAAAAACAACTTTCCTTCAACATTTGTTACAACACTTTCTACTTCATGTGGAAAAAAATTTGCAATAATGGAAGCTAAAATACAAAGTAATATTACATTTTTCCTCCACTCAAGGTGGTAAATATATGGTGGTTTTACATTGTCAACAACAAGGTTCAATGCTCCAAATATCAACAAGGTGGCTCCTCAATAGTTTGCTTAGTTCACAACAAAATAAGGGGAGAGGCAACGCTCTCCTCCCAACCAAAATACCCAATGGAGAAGAGAATCCATCCTCTCCATTGGCCCCCGAACCCCAACCACATCACAATGGGAGAGAATCCAACTCATGGCAACTACAAGCTTCCACATAACTAAACATAACATTTCACATGCATTCCATAATCCCTTCAAAACAAGAAAATCAACAACACAACAAGAAGGAAAACGATCACAACAACAAGTCACAAGGCTTACCAAGAAAGCCACAAGAGTAAGACATATGGGGAAGCCACTTATACCTCCCAATGGGAATGGGTGCCACCTAAAAGCCTCCAATGCAAACACAATACCCCTATCAACTCTTATGCCTCCCTCAAGTACCCCTTATCCCTCCATTCACTCTTATGCCTCCCTCAACTCTAATGGCTCCCTCAAAGTAAAACAAGAAGAAATGCAAGCATTTCTCTTACAAGGTGGGCACCCAACCCAAGCTCCCTCCTCAAGCACATGATCTCTTATTCCTCCCTCAATTAAGCTCCCCATAGTCTCCTCTCACTCCCAACTTAGGCATTCTACCCATTCCCAACAAGCCTTTCAAACCACAACATTCAACACAACACAAAAAAAAATACATTCATATGACAAAAGAAACATAATGCAAGCAAAGGGGAAGCTCCTACCTCTCCATGGTAGAGTTTGCTACAAGTATGAAGTCTCAAATCCCTTCAAGAATCAAGCAAGCATCCACAAGCTCCAATGAAGTTCTCACAAGTATCCACAAGCTCCAAAAATTCACAAGCTCCTTCTAAATCCTCTCCTCCCAAAATACACAAGACTAAAAGAATGAAAACTTCCAACCCCCAAAACAAACAAGAGGCTCAAATAAATAGAGAAAAGAGAGGGATGGATGATGTGGCTCCAAGTAGGATGCCACCTCCTTTTCCCTCCACTCCACATCATTTGGTCAACATCAAATTCCAAAGCACCATTAATAAGTGGTTGAAAGAGAGGCAAGCAACTTGCACACTCCAACTAAGCCCACTCCCTCAAAGGACAAAATTAAATTTGAAAGAAAGTGTAACTAATATTTTTACCCTTTTACCCCCCCAAAACACCTACAAGACCCTAAATTTGGCCTTCCAACCCATAGGTAGGGTTGGCATGGGGTTTTAAGAGGTGTGGGACAAGTTTGAGTTGTCCCACAAGCTTTGAAATTTGGCCTCAAAGGCCAAATTCGAGTTTCCCATGTGGGGTAGAGTGTGTTACACTCAAACTCAAACACACATCAATCCACACAAAATCCAAAGTAAATCAAAGTTAATAAATGAAATCTCTTAGGTCACATCTTTTAATTAGTTTAGGAATCTCAAATTAACTTAATTAACCCACTACAACCCATGGCTAACAAAGGGGTAAACTCTAATCCAAGAAATATGAATAATAACATGAGTAAAAAAATTTCACTTACTAAGAGCAACACATACTAACATAGTAAAAAGGGAAAAATTAAACAAAACAACACATGATCCCTAGGTCACAATTTTCCTTTTACCAGATAATTCTAACACACACACAATTTACTTGTTGCCATGGTGACCTTAGCTGGATTCCTCTCGAATCCGATGTGGTTGGTCTCCACTCCCCAATGTTGTTGTGAATATAGTATACCTGTAGAACAGAGAATACCTCCTTCGGCCTGTTGGTTGCATTAAAACATTCATACCAATTATACAATATAATCTAAAATAAATGACACATGATTTACTATCATCTATGCAAGTACGATATCACTAACACTTTCTAACACATTTCTATTCCATATTTCATTTATGTCAAAATGATCATCACATTAGTCCATTTCTCAAGTTCTACTCAAAATGATTAAACATATCGCATGTCATAATTAAGATAAATAACCCTGTCAAAATATACAAATATCGTCATCAAATGTCCACCAGTAAACCATATGCATCATATAAAGATCGAATCAATAACAGTCCAATGTCTATGAAATCTACTAGCATGCTAAACAAGAAGTCATAATAATCCGTAAGTGAAGTAATCAGTCTCAAAAACGACAAAACAAAATGAGGTCGAAGGGAAGTGTTCACTACATCCCCCTCCCCTTAGACTCGACTTCCTCCTGGAAGTCACTGGAAAAGGTGTGGAAACTGTTCTCGTAACAAAGTAGCATCCTCCCAAGTAGCTACAGTCTCATCATACCTGTCCCATTGGACCCGAACCTGATCAATCTCTCTGCCACGAAGGCCCAGGGTCCTGCGATCTAAAATGCGCACGGGCTCCACCATCACCTGCCCCTGATCCTGTACCTGCAATACGATCCAATCTAACACATGAGAAGGATCAGAAATATATATCCTAAGCACAGAAATGTGAAACACATCATGGACGCGCAATAAGCTAGGTGGCAATGCTAGACGATAGGCTAAGGGGCCGAGGTGCTCCAAGATCTCAAAGGGACCCACAAATCTAGGAGCAAGCTCAGAACCTTTTCCATAACGGATAGGGCTCTTATGCGGTTTGACACAAAGAAACACCTTCGTGCCTACCTCAAAACTGCGATTTGTCCTATGCTGGTCTGCATACTTCTTCTGTCTATCCTGCACCTCCTGCAATCTCTGTCTGATCAATGCAACCTGCTGCTCCATGTCCTGTAATAATGTTGGCCCAAGGGAAACCCTGTCCTCAATCTTGTCCCAACTAAGAGGTGTCCTACACTCTCTACCATATAAAGCTTGAAAAGGAGCCATGCCTATAGAACTCTGAAAACTATTATTGTAGGCAAACTCCACCAAATACAGATACTCCTCCCATCTCGACTGATGATCCATCACGTACATCCTGAGCATATCCTCCAAAATCTAATTCACCCTCTCTGTCTGTCCATCTGTCTCAGGGTGATAAGCTGTGCTGAAATTAATCCTCGTCCTGAGGGCATACTGCATGGTGGTCCAGAAATGGGAAGTGTACAAAGGGTCACGGTCACAAATGATCTTCCGCGGAATCCCATGTAATCTGACAATCTCATCAAGGTATACTCGTGCCACAACACTTGCTGTATAGGTGGTCTTTACCGGAGAAAAATGAGCTACCTTCGTCAATTTATCCACCGTGACCATGATGGCGTCGTGATGGTATCTCGACGTAGGTAACCCAACGATGAAGTCCATGGAAATGGTGTCCCATTTCCACTCTGGTATGGCGTGAGGATAGAGAAGGCCAGCTGGATGCTGATGCTGATGCTTGGCCTTCACCCTCTGGCACTCTAAACAGCAGGACACAAATGAAGCTGTGTCTCTCCGAAGTCCTCTTAAAAAATACAACTGTCTCAGGGTGGCATGCATATTCTTCACCCCGGGATGGGCTGAGTAAGGTGCACGATGGGCCTTAGTCAAAATGTCATGTCTCAAGCCTCCATCTCTAGGAACATATATCCGACCTCTGTGTCTAAGAAGACCATCTGCCTCTAATGAATATCCATCAAATCTCCCCTCAAGGGGTCTCTGAGACTCAATCTCTGCTCTGGCTGCAAGGTAGAAACTATCTTGAGGAAGCTGCTGCAAGATCCTACTCTGCAAATCTATGCCCACTGAGGTGGCCATAGCCACATGTCTTCGCCTACTCAAGGCATCTGCAACCACGTTCTCCTTTCCTTTCACATGCTCTATCTCCATGTCATACTCACAGAGTAACTCCATCCAACGCCGCTGACGAGTGTTGAGATTGGGCTGCGTGAAGAGGTGGCGAAGACTCAAGTGATCAGTCCTGAGTATAAATCTCCGGCCAAGAAGAAAATGTCTCCACCGCACTAAGGCATGTACTACTGCTGCAAGCTCAAGGTAATGGGTCAGATAATGGAGCTCATAATCCTTGAGTTTGCGAGACTCAAAGGAAACTACTCTACCCTCCTGCATTAACACTCCTCCAAGTCCTGCCAAGGAAGCATCTGTGCAAACGTAGAACTCACCCTGAGGATCCGGCACTGCAAGAATAGGTGCTCTCGTGAGGCACTCCTTCAGTGTACTGAAGGCTTTCTCACATCTATCTGACCATAAAAACTTCTTCCGTTTCTGTTGAAGGGAAGTGATAGGGTGCGCAATCTGAGAAAAGTCCTGAACAAACCTCCTGTAATACCCTGCTAGACCCATGAAACTACGCACCTTGGTCACACTAGTGGGTGCTGGCCAATCTATGATGGCTTGAATCTTGGAAGGATCGAATGCGATACCTTCCCCTGAAATGATGTGGCCCAAATACTGCACCTCAGGCTGAAAGAACGCACACTTCTCTAAGTTCCCGTAAAGGCGTTGTTCATGAAGACACTGAAGAACCTGGCGAAGGTGCTCCTTGTGCTCCTCACGTGTGCATGAGTAAACTAAAATGTCATCAAGGAAGATGATCACGAAGTGATCAAGGAAGGTCCTGAATACCCCATTCATCAAACTCATAAACACTGCGGGGGCATTCGTCAAACCGAAAGGTACCACTGTGAACTCGTAGTGGCCATATCTCGGACGGAAAGCTGTCTTGTGAATATCCACCTCCGTAATCCTGAGCTGATGGCAACCTGACTTAAGATCTATCTCAGTGAAAACTGTAGCCCCCTTCATCTGATCAAATAAATCATCAATGCGTGGAAGGGGGTAACGATTCTTGATTGTTACTTTATTCAGCTGACGGTAGTCAATACACAACCGAAGAGATCCATCCTTCTTCTTCACGAAGATGACTGGTGCACCCCAAGGGGATACACTAGGACGGATTAGGCCTTTCTTCAGAAGGTCCTCAAGCTACAACTTGAGCTCACATAACTCAGGAGTAGTCATCCGATAGGGTGCTCGTGAGATAGGCTCTGCGCCTAGAACTAGATCTATATGGAAGTCGATCTCACGTGGGGGAGGTAATCCCGGTAGCTCCCATGGAAACACATCAGAAAAATCTGATAAGATGGGGTGGTCATCGAGGGAAGGTCCTCTCGACTCATCCTCTGATCTGTCATTGACCGTAATAGCAAACATATGACAACCCTGTCGCGCACACTGCTTAAGCTGCATAGCGGAGATGGTGCGAATGGATACGACCCTCCTAACTTCTGATATCACTGACTCTACTCCAAGATCATCTATGCAAGCAATAGTCTTGTGGTAACAATCCACTCTAGCTCTATGAGCGGACAACCAATCCATACCTAAAATGATGCCATAAGATCCTAATAGAAAGATCCGAAGATCAGAAGTAGTGGTGAAGGGTCCCAAGTCCACTACACACTCCTTGACTAAGGAGTCTACAGAAATTTTGGCTCCAGAAGCCATCTCAACATCCCAACTACGGCCTTGCCTAACTGCCACCAGCCTACAACGCTCTACTAAGGATGGTGTAATAAAAGAATCAGAAGAACCAGAATCAAATAATATAGAGGTGGAAATACCACCAATACTACCTGTCATCTCAATCACTGTACTCTGATGCTCAGCTTGGCAGTTCTCGACCGCTGCGTAGATCCGATGACTCCATGCCATATCTCCAACAGTAGGCTCTGAGCTCTGCATCTTACCCTTGTTAGGGTTCTGTGGGCAATCTCTCCAATGATGTCCAACAACACCACAACCATAACAGCTGCCTTGTCCTCTCCAGTGGGAAGCAGCTCCAGCTGGTACTCTAGATGACTGAGATATAGATCCTGACGATCCGGCCATGGACTACTGAGGTCTCTGCTGATGAGCTCCTACTGACTGAGCTCTCGGTGCACCCTGTGTCCTGATGGGACCCCTAGGAGGAGGCCCCATACTACGCCCTCTCTGTGCATCAAATATCTGAGGAGGTCGGTAAGGTGGGCAGGTCTGCTGATGCTGTTGCTGCTGTGGTGGCCTAAATGAAGCTTGCCCTGAATTCTGTCCACCCCGTGGGGGAGGAACTGACCCCTTCGACCTACTATCCTGCATCTGCTGGATTCGGCTCCGAACTCTTTCTCTAGCCTGCTGCGTCTTTCCCCGTGTTTACTCTGCAATATAGGCCTTCTCCACGGCCTCTGCTAATGTCTGTGGGTAGTGAATGCGCACTGTGCCACCTAAATCCAAGTTCAGACCCCGGATGAACCTGTGAATCTATACCTGCTCATCCTGCATATAGTCGACGTACTAGAGTAGGTCCAGAAATCAACTCTCATACTCAGCTACTGTCATCGATGCCTGACGGAGGTCATGAAACTCATCTATCTGCTGCTGTATAAATCTCCTGGGTAAATACCTGCTCCTGAAACGCTCCTCAAACAGCTCCCAGGTAATCGTCTCCAAGTCAACATGGAGCTTTTGCTCCTCGGTCCTCCACCAGACTCCAGCTCCATCCTTCAGAAGATGGATTGCAACACGAGCTTTCGTGTTGCTAGTACAAGGGCAGAGCTTGAAGCATCCACTCAAGCTCACCAACCAGGCCTCTGCCTCAAAACCACCTGTATCACCCAAATAATGAGATGGTCGTATCTTCAGGATCTCCCTGATATGGTTTGTAGCTGACATCTGACGAATCCTAGGTCTCTCTGTATGCTCCTCCCTTTGTCTAGGGCTCTGAGACCTATCCCTATGTCTTGAGATCTTGTCCCCGTGTCCTCTCGGTAGTGACTCTACCCTAGCCGAATCCGCACAGAAGTTCTCTACCCTATGATCCTCGTTGTGTCGAGGGGATGCCTAGACATCTACTGATGGATCCAAACTATGTCTTGCAAATCGTCCTCCCAAGGGCTCTCCACGTATAGTGGCATTGACATCCTGGAGTGTCTGCAAGATCTGAGGTAGAATGGCTACTACAGCCTGCTCTGGCGGTGGTATATCTAGGTCTATATGAAGAGACCCCTCACCCAATCCGTGCCTCCTGCACAGATCAAGGCGAGAGTTAGTTCATTGTTTTAGGTATTGTGCCAGTTTTCTAAATTTGTTGTTTCCTATAATTATCAACATTGTGGTTTTATATATTAAAAGAATCAACTCTGCACTAGGTCAAATGTTCATGTTTTGCGTGTTTTCTGTGTGTGCCCAAGGGTCCAAGCTTCGAACCCCTAGCTCTGATACCAAAGTGTGGTAACTGCCACAAAAAGATGACGCCATGCTCACGACAACGACGACGATGACGACTTGCTTCGCAAACGAACATAACGACCCGACAATACGACTAAATTTGTATTTTATTTATTTAAGCAATGTAGTGGTCCAAGATATAAGAGTTTATTTTATCTGCAAGTTTTATGACCTTGCTATATATTATAAATCGGGTCCACTCTTGTTACTGTGTGTTCTAGGACTGGATGCTGAAAAAAGCATGATTTTCACAGTTAGGTCACACTAGAGATCTCCCTCAATATTTGTTGTCTTCGGCACTAGCATTAGTCGTCATAATCTCGACGATTCATGAGCCATGGTGATACTAGATTCCATATGAGTCATTTAATCTGCTGACCCCGTTTTCACTAAATGAAACATTTTATAAGAGGATATAGGTGACCAGGGTGAATGCATGTATTCTCGTGTCATTGATCGTTTAATTCTACATATTTGAACATATATTTGCAGAGATATGTTGCAGGGGTAACACATATATTGGTATCTTCATGACTTTTAGAAATCTATTAATATATATTCATAGATATCAGTATAAAAGGATTAGATACTTTGAATTTTCAAAATTAAAAATGAAATATATATTTTATCAAAAACTATACATCAATGTAAATCTATATGCCTTTACATACATTTGAAATTTGAAATTAAAGGAATAAGAGTCAAATCGGGGGTGGGTGAGGATTTCAAACTATGCTTTAATCTTTTTGGTTGGGGGCGGTGGGTCGCTCAACTACGAACTATCAAAATTGAAGGCTCCCTCTCTCCTTGGTGTGCAAGTTACTCCAAACTAGGCCGCCATGTTTTCATATTTTCATCTCTCATCTTTACATTTTGCAAATTCTTACGCCTCCCGTTTAGTCTGACCCACCGTTTTAACTACTGACTCCTGGCCGCGCAATGAAAAGAAAGTGGGGAATTATAGATGAAGCTACAGGCCGGAGGTGAGTGCAGGTGAGGTTTGACTATTTTATTCGGCCCTGGCCGTGTGAACATAGCAATGCCCATGTGAGAGCATGGAAGCTACTTGGTCGATTAGAGGGACAGGCAGTGTTACCCAGCCATCTGGCCAACGTGGGTCAGAATCGAATGCATCCTCAAATTCGAGATCGAAGCTACAGGAAAGTGCTTGTTCTGGGTGTGAGACCTCCTAGCTGTCATCAAGAGCTACGAGTGAATTTTGTGTTCTTAGTTGAGGATCTATGGCCGCTTTTTTGCACATTTCTAGACAACTAGGTAGCGGCACTGAGTCGCGGCAAAGGAGAAGCTCTGCTGGGGCGCTTCCACCTTTCATAGAAGGTATGTCATATTAATCCAGGAGTTGTTATCCTGCTCCTGCGTATCTAATGTACATCCTCAAATGGCGTGAGAGCCAACACTTCGAGATGCTCTTAGTTATCAGAGAATCGATTAAGGGACAGTGCAGAGTGTTGCGAGGAGGCCAGAAGAAATTTATTACAAGGGTCCTCTATTGATGATCTTCCTGTCCACTGCCGCCTCCCTGTGGAAGAGTGAATCTTATAGAGGCGGATCTGTTTCATATCAGAATATACATGAAGTCACAATTTGCTTTAGCAAATTTTTAATATGATCATCCTCTACGTGGGTTTGTTGCAGTCACAAGACTGAATAAGATGCTTTTGCCCAAATGTAACATCATCGTAGGTTCTATTGTATTATATGATTGTACTGATTTTTATTTCTTGGCTGTAGTTTATAGATCTGGTATCAGGACTGTTGTTAATAATAAAGGGAATATTAATAGTATATTGTTATAAATAGAGATTTAATAATAATAAATCCATTAGTTTTAATATTACTTAAATATGAATAATATTTAAAATATTAGTTTCCTTATTAATGAAATGATGGGTAATGAACTTAATAAGCTTGGGACTTAATATGTTATTGATTATAATGTGTAATTGCGATGCTTGAGCAGAACCGATGGATGGCATTAAAATTTAGGGACAGCATTCTTTTTTTTTCTTATGCAAAGCCTTAAATCAGATTAGGTGTAAGTTGTTATTAGAGAAATGTTTATTAATAGTTTTACTACTATTATTGACTATATATGGATTTACAATTATAATTCTATAATTTATGACGGCTAAAAACTTCCTCATAAGTGCTTACTCCTCTCTAACTTATGTGTGAGAATTTTTCTAAGGACATGCCTAAATTAAACTTTAATTTGGCATCAATTGAAGTATAAGATCAAATTTAATAATCAACCGAAAACATTTGAAAGTTAAAAATTTACAAAAAAAAAAAAAAGGAACTAAAATACATCCAAGTACGAAGAAGAGATAATGCACTAATATTCTCACTTTTCCAATACATCTCTTTTAAGCAACAAGACATGGAATTTAATGTATATATATATTTGTAAAGTAAATTTCCCAACATTCCTCAAGAGGGTTTCAACCATTATTTCCATTAAGTGTTAGAGTAAGAACTACTAACATTTCAAGCAAGATCAACACATTCATAAGAGGTTCCAAGCCAAGTTAAAGGAGAATAAATAGATTGTCTTTCTTTCAACTTTTAATCCCATCCACATTACAACCTTACTAATGAAGTTCAATACAAATTTCCTTCAAAATATTGTTACAACATTTTCCACTTAATGTGGGAACATTTTACAATAATGGAAGCTAAAATACAAAGCAATATTACACTTTTCCTCCACTCAAGGTGGGTAAAAATACAAGGTGGTTTCACATTGTCATCAACAAGGTTCTAATGCTTCAAACATCAACAAGGTAGCTCCTCCAATAGTTTGCTTGATTCACAACAAAATAAGGGGAGAGGAAACACTCTCCTCCCAACCAAGATACCCAATGGAGAAGAGAAGCCATCCTCTCCATTGGCCCCCGAGCCCCAACCACATTACAATGAGAGAAAATCCAACTCATGGCAACTACTAGCTTCCACATAACTTAACATAAAATTTCACATTCATTCCATAATCCTTCAAAACAAAAAGAATCAACAACCTAACAAGAGGAAAACCATCAAAACAACAAATTCACAAGGCTTATCAAGAAAGCCATAAGAGTAAGCCCTATGGGGAGGCCACTTATGTCTCCCAATGGGAATGGGTGCCACCTAAAAGCCTCCAATGCAAAACACAATACCCCTAACAACTCTTATGCCTCCCTCAAGTACCCCTTATCCCTCCATCCACTCTTATGCCTCCCTCAACTCTTATGGCTCCCTCAAAGTAAAGACAAGAAGAAAATGCAAGCATTTCTCTTACTAGGTGGGCACCCAATCCCAAACTCCCTCCTCAAGAAAATGATCTCTTATGCCTCCCTCAATTAAACTCCCCATAGTCTCCTCCCACTCCCAACTTAGGAATTCTACCCATTCCCAACAAGCATTTCAAACAACAACATTCAACACAACATAAATAAATATACATTCATATAACAAAAAAAGAAACATAATACAAACAAAGGTGAAGCTCCTACCTTTCCATGGTAGAGCTTGCTCCAAGTACGAAGTCTCAATTCCCTCCAAAGAATCAAGCAAGCATCCACAAGCTCCAACAAAGTTCCCACAAGTATCAACAAGCTCCAAAAATCCACAAACTCCTTCAAAACCCTCTCCTCTCCAAAACACACAGAGACTAAAAGAATGAAAACTTCCAACCCCCGAAACAAACAAGAGGATCAAAATAAATAGAGAAAAGAGAAGGAGGGATGATGTGGCTCCAAGTAGGATGCCACCTCCTTTTCCCTCCACTCCACATGATTTGGTCAACCTCATATTCCAATGCACCATTAATAAGTGGTTGAAAGAAAAGCAAGCACCTTACACACTCCATCTAAGCCCACTCCCCCAAAGGACAAAATTAAATTTTGAAAGAAAGTGCAATTAATATTTTTACCCTTTTTATCCCCCCAAAACACCTAAAAGACCCTAAATTTGGCCTTCCAACCCATAGGTAGGGTTGGTATGGGGTTTTAAGAGGTGTGGGACAAGTTTGACTTGTCCCACAAGCTTTGAAATTTGGCCTCTAAGGCCAAATTCGAGTTTCCCATGTGGGGTAGAGTGTGCTACACTCAAAAGTCAAACACACATCAATCCACACAAAATCCCAAGTAAATCAAGCCTAATAAATGAGCTCTCTTTGGTCATATCCTTTAATTAGTTTAGGACAAATCTCAAATTAACTTAATTAAGACACTACAACCCATGGCTAAAAAAAGGGTAAACACCAATCGAAAGAAATATGAATAATAACATGATTAGTAAAACTTCACTTACTAAGAGCAACACATACTAACATAATAAAAAGGGAAAATTTAAAAAAAAACAACACATGACCCCTAGGTCACAATTTTTCCTTTAACCAAATAATTCTAACACACACACAATTACTTGTTGCCATGGTGACCTTAGCTGGATTCTTCTCGAATTCCGATGTGGTTGGTCTCCACTCCCCAATATTGTTTTGAATATAATATACCTGTAGAATAGAGAATACCTCCTTTGGCCTGTTGGCCGCATTAAAACATTCATGCCAAATATACAATATAATCTAAAATAAACGACACATGATTTACTATCATCTATGCAAGTATGATATCACTTACACTTTCTAGCACATTTCTATTCCACATTTCATTTATGTCAAAACGATCATCACATTAGTCCAATTATCAAGTTCTACTCAATATGATTAAACATATCACATGTCATAATTAAAGATAAATAACCATGTCAAAAGTATACAAATATAATCATCAAATGTCCACCAGTAGACCATATGCATCATATAAAGATCAAATCAATAACAGTCCAATGTCTATGATATCTACTAGCATGCTAAATCAAGAAGCCATAATAATCCATAAATGAAGTAATCAGTCTCGAAAAAAACAAAACAAAAATGGTGTCGAAGGGGAAGTGGGCACTACAAAATCCCTGTTTGAAAAGTGGTAAAGTGAAACACGTGAGAAGAAAATGTATTATTCTTTTCTATATATAATATGTGTTTTGGAAGGACTAAAAGAAGAAAGGTCAAGTAATGTTGTATTTTGGAATCAATAAAGGAATGCATTACCTTTTTAAATTTGTATTGTAGTATTGAAATTGATCATCCATTGTGTTTTGAAATCTCTGTTGAAAATAAAAATTACATGTGAGGAAAAATATAATGCTCTGTTCTTCAAAATTTTTTATTAAGATTGGGAATCAGAATTTGCATTTTATCCCATAGATAGTTTGATTGAATAAAATAAATGTATTAGGCTAGGATTAGAATGAGTTTCCACACTTGGGTGATGGAAAGTAATTAAATAGATCCTTAAAAAAATTTCCCTCTATTTTGTTCTTTCAAACTGACAATTATCTAAACAAAAAAATGCACAGATCGAACTTGCAACAATAAAATAACAAATTAAATGATTAAATTGAAGTATTAGGCCCTAAACGAATTCATTTAGACAAAGACACTTAAAGGAAATATTTCAAAACTTGGCAAAATCGGGAACAAACCGTTTTGCTGTCAAGAAATGAAAATGTTCAAATTGCAAATCTATCAGACAAAATAAATCTTGAATCCTTCCTTAAATCCATATAAGAACATGTCCCCATGTCTATTTGACATGTTGAGAGAGGAAGTAGATCAAATTGAATAAATCTCACAATTTAAAATTTACCAGTTCGCACTGTAAAATCCTGCAGGCCGTTTTCTTAAAATTGACCCCTTAAACTTTATCAAAATCAAAAAAATATTATCTCTATGTAAAGAGTACGCTGAGATATTTCCATAAACTAGTCCTCATTTTCCCAAAACTGAGCTCTCTATCAAAGGTTATGGCCTTTTAAAGTTTTTTTTCCTTTGCATAAAAAATTGGGAAAACTTTCCTTGGTGGGCCCGCGGGCCAGAATTTTTTCCCTTAGAGCTTAGGATAATTTTTGGGAAAATATTCACAAGTTTTCCCCACAACCTCACGACCAATCAAGTGATGCCACGTGGTGTAACAAAGCATCAGCGGAGGAACGAGTCCCTTTTACCTTTTTGTGTTTCAAAAAAATTTTGGGAAAATTTTCCATGTTTTCTCCGTCGTCCCGCTGACCTGCAGCCAATCAGAAGCAGCCATGTGGCATGAGGAGCGAACGGAGGGGCATGTCAATGTTACCCTCTTAGCCCTTCATGGTGTTAAACAAAATTTCTCCCTGCTGCCCTGCTTTCTCCGCGTTGTCTTAGGTGATGCCACATGTCCCTTGCGGCTTGTAGATTTACGGGCACAATGTTGGATTTTCACCCCACGCGGGAAATTTTCCCAACCATCTTCTGCCACACTGATCTCCTTGTACTATCTTGAGAAGTGCCACATGTCCCTTGTGGACTTACAAAACTATAGGTGTGTGGGCACAAAGTTAGTTTTTTGCCCCATGTAGGAAATGTTCCAAAAGTCTCCCCATGGCCTGTCAACCCGCCCTTTAGGAAAAATTTCACCCTTGGGCCCGGAGGTCCGCTCTTGGGAAAAAAATTCACCCTAAGGCCCACCGGCCCATAACTCAAAAAATATGAGGTGTTAGGACTTCTTTATATCACTGAAATGGTGAGAAATTTTCCTATCCAATGGGAATGATTTAGGGAATTTTTGAATGTGTTAAGTGTGAAAAAAATCAAGTTAAAACTTTAAGCCTATAAGAGGGTGGGTATGATGAGGAATTTCCCTCTGAACCTAATTGAACCTTCTAACCCTAAATTTTGGACCTTATAACCTCTAATAATTGTTAATAAAATAAAAATATGTTCTAGTGGATTAGAATTGTTTTGGAACTTGTTAGTGACAGTTGTTGCCTTGTAACCTAGTTGTAGACTCTTTTAAACAAAACAAAAATTATTCGATAATTTTCCTAACTAATCCTATGTTGTTCTTGGGTCTCAAGTGGGTTGTTTTTAGCAGGTGTTACACATTATGTAATTTGAATAGCCAACTTCATACCTTTTCTCTTGTCAATTGCTAGATTAAAAATGATAAAAACACATGCATAACCTAAAAGTTGTTCATTTTCATGTCCCACTAGTGGGAATCCTTTAGCACATAGTGTGACAAATCACTTGATCCCACTTAGACATTGGAGGAATTTGTCAACAGTTTACAAAAAGAACTATATTATAACTAGCACGTGAAGCTCAAGTAGTTGTAATCATCTCATAAGCAATTGGTTGAAGACAATACAAAAAATTTCAATCACTACATTATGCGTTGTGTAAGGACCTCATGAATAAACACAATGTGACAATGTACATTGAAATATTTTTCCTTACATTCTTTCCTTCAGATTATTTGGGTGAAGATGAACATAATATATCCATGATCATGTGAGATGTGACGGATCATATGGAACATGGTGGAGCATGCGAAAATGTATGCTTGAAAAAAGTATATGATTCCACATATATATAATAAGACTTGTAACAATTTAATGTTGGGACATGTGAGAGAATTGTTTTAATCACATTTTAAATTATTCATGAAAAACTTTAGTGGCGAATATCCGTACTCAGGCCAATAGTAGGAATTTTGAACTATGCATTTGGCTATTTGGCTGACTATGGCATTGCCCATGTTTTACCCAATAAATACAAACAATAAGTTGTCCCATACGAATAGCCAACATATCTCAAATCCAAAAATAGTTTTAATGGATCACCTTATAATTGACTGGATGGGATTTCATAACATTCTTGGATTGCCAAGAATTCTATGGACCCTTTGGTCACAATTATTGATATTTAAGGAAGAAGTGTTAAAATTTGATTAAAATCACAACATATATATCCACATAGTAGAAAGGGATTAAACATATTGCTTACAAAAATTAAAATAAATCAAGGTATTGTAGGATGCACCTTCACATTTTACATCCTATAAGTACTTACAAGTACATGTAATTATATTCAGTATCGATCTAATTTATATCTCGTTTTCTCTCGTGTAGCATTGTTTTATCTACTTTTGTGTAAGATACACTATTAGAAATTCTATAATATATTAAAATATGTTATTTTTTAGTTTACAGTCCATAAGTATACGTTATTACACCCTTAACCTATTGCTTGTATTAGGATATGAGTAGCCGACTTGTGGCTTACCATATCATTTTATTATATCATTTATACTTTCTCATGCTTAGTAGGTCATCCTTGGTGATGGCCATAACATATGAATAGTATAAATAGGGGATTGTAGGTAGTATTTCATCATCATTTGAGCATTTGAGTCTTATTATATGGTTTGGAGGTTTCCCCCTCAAAGTGGCGAAGCTATTCTAATTGCATATTGAGATCATTATTCTAAAATATTGTGTTATTTGGTGTTCTATTATTTCTCATAATCTAAATTATACTAGTAATTTCATTACAAGTGGTATCAGAGTTGCGATCTGGGCCAAAATTAGGGCAAAAACCCTAATTTTTTGTTTTGTAAAAGTTATTAAGAATTTAGTGTCTTTCATAAAATCGCTCCCTAGGGTGCAAATTGTGGATTTTTTTCAAATTCGTTCCATTTTTAGATAGAAAAACAAAATTTATTTGAGTTTTTTTCTTCAAGTTTTTTTATATTTAGTTGAATTCTTATCGAAATCTGAAACCCTAAAATTTGACTGTGATACCTACATCCTACTATTTTAGGGGCATCATGGTGGGGCCTTCCACAAGAGCAAAAATGAATATGGTTACTATAGGTAAAACCCCAGATAAAGATGGGGTAGTGATTGAAGAGTTGGAGTCAGAAGGGTTAAATAAAAATTCCTCAGCACTAGGGTTTACCTCAGTTGATCATAGGGTGAGCCAACTTGAGTATGAGCTATGAAATGTACAATCTAAGATGGCCTCTAAAGGAGACACAGACCAAATCAATTAGCGGTTGGATGATATCATGCAACATGTAAAGGGTAAACAGTATGGCCCAAATCCACCCCATATCAACCAAGGGGGATCTTAAATTCAAAATCATGGACAAAATAACCATGTTGGATCACTTTTCTAGCCCAATCAGAATCCAACTTATTCGCAACCACAGAACATGATGTCGAAAGTGGATATGCGCAAATTTGATGGTAAGGATCCCCTAAATCAGATAAATCAAATGGAAAAATTATTTGAGTTACATCAAACACCATTAGGACAAAAGGTGACATTGGCATCCATGTATCTTAAACTAGACCAATTCGTTTGGTATCGATGGTTATATGCTTAGAGGCAGAAGAATGGTATCAGTGTCACTTGGACATTTTTTACTAAGGAGTTGCAATTGCACTATAGTTGCAATGTTTCAGATAAATAATTTAGTCAATTAGCAAAGTTACGAAAAACATGATCATTCAAATATAATGTGCATCAATTCTAGAACCTATCCTTAAGGGTGGAGAATATTCCAGAAGAGAATATGAATGACCTGTTTCTTAAGGGTGCTAAGGACCACATCGAGTATGAGGTACATATGTTTAATCCACTCAAGCTTTCTGATTCTATTATCATGGCACATCGAGTAGAGGAAAAAGTTATTTGTAGTAGGAAGCCACCTTTCATTAACACCAGAGACCGTAGTATCTCTTCCCCTTAATTCACTAAGCCAATTAGACTGACTCCTCAACAAATGGAAGAAAAGAGAGCAAAAGGATTATGTTTTCACTGTGATAGCAAATATGGATCAGGACACAAATGTGATGAGAAGAAGTTGTTTTATATTGAAGGAGGTAATGAGGATAATGAGGAAGCTAAAATTATAGGAGAGGTTGAGGAACCAGTAGAAGATGAAGTAGAGGATCACTAACCTACAATTTCTTGCCATGCATTGTCAGGTATTAGTACTCCTCAAACACTCAAGGTAAGGATGTATATTTATATTACTAAATTACTTAACAATTAATAGAAAGATGTTTGATTAATTCGGGAACATGCTAAATATAGTAAAATCATAAGAAGATGGTGCATTTATATTTATTTTTACTTCAATGAAAAACCTAGACTTGAAACTAGGATAAACAAGCAAGATAATGATATAGTTGGTTTGCCTCCAAAATGGATGTTTGTGTGTTCTAAGATAGAATTGGTAGGTAGGGACATAAACACTAGTTGATCTTGTCATCTTTACATGAACTTTTCATATTATAAAATATTTATTTGAGACTATTTGATTAAACTAAAATGTAATATATCCTAGCCTAGTATAATGCAAGTTTGCAGTAAATAAATGAGTAGTAAAATAACTGAAATAGACCCAAGAAAACTAAGCAATGAAATGTATAAATACTAATGTACAAAGAGAGTTGGAAGAGCTTTAGTTGATTCGGAGATGTCGTGAGACTGTGTCACAATGGAGACTGGCTGAATATGAATGGGAGACCTTCACACAAGAATCTTAGAAAATGAAGATCCGAGTGATTTGGCTGGACTGGGGTACCCAGAAAAGGGATTAGGGCACCCTGGTCTGAAATCTGGGTGACCTAGTTTGTGTAGGAGGTCTGGAAGCCAATTTTATAGAGTCGTCAGATGATGCGAAGCCCTCGCTTCCTATTAAGTGTATGTCGCACCTAGCTCGCTAATATTGCCGTAAACCTGTAATGAAGAATCACCTGTAAAACCCCAGACAAAAAATCAAACCCTAAAAAGGAAAGATGCAAATGAAGGGGTAAGACTTCCCTCAGCCACCACAATGGTGGATTTATCACTAAGCATTGCACTACATCTCAGACCCAATATAGTTTTGTGTGTGTGTGTGTGTGTGTGTTTGCGCAAGATTGTGCCCTAGGTTGCTCTTGTGTGAGTCACACTTGAAGTAGCGAAAAAGTAGCTAGATGTAGAATGTAAATAATTTGTGCATGGAATAGAATAAACTCCCCTCCTTTGAAGTGTGATACAAAATAACCAACCTTGTTGCCTTGTGATGAAGCTAGATAGATGCAAATGGAGCAATTAAAGCCTTGGTGGATGCAACCTTAGGTGGTGATAGCTAGTGCTTAGTGCTTGGTCCCTTGTTATGATCGTATAACTTTATATGTTTATGATTCCTTCACTTAAATTTTGTAATCAACCCCGAAAAAGGCCGACTACCAAAAAGACAAGATGCTCAAATGGCTAGAAAGGATCCAAAAAGTGAGAGTAAAGTGTAAAGAGGATAGGGGTGCCTAGAGGGGATGAGGGCGCCTGGCACTGGCGTCCTGACTGGGTGCTCCAGTCCAGAAAAGATAAACCTAAAGTATGAAAAGACGGATTAGGCCAATAAAGGTGCAAGACCGAAAGTAGAAATAGAAAGCAACGAAACATGGCTAAAGACATGGGTTAATCAATACTCTTCTTGTTTAAGAACCATATGAATAATATTATGTGATAGAGACTAGATAATTACTGAAAGTGCATGATTTTGTGTCTACATTTTCCCCCACTTTATTTTGGTGAGAAGAATAATTGCTAACATAAAGTAGATAGAGATGTGTGCCTGATATCCATGTAGAGTGATGTAGAAAGCGTGCCGAGGGACTAGACAAAGCGTGGAGTGATAAAAATATCGAGCATGGAGACTAAATATTCAAAATTTGAAAAAGGTGATGAGAGTGAACCTAAGGTGAAAGCGTGTGTGTAGGTGTCGATGTATGTGATGTACCTACATGTTAGTGTCGATGTGTGTGATGTTGACTACTTACTTCCCATACAAACGAACTTGTAAAAGAAAAGACGATCAAGTACTCAAATACACATGTATATATGTAAAAATCATGTAATGAAAGTATGAAAATGAAAAAGGAACATGTGCACCTGATCCGTGATGAGAAAAAAGGTGTAGAAAGGATCTTATTGATGAAGTGCAAGTTTTCTGGGCAATCTCATGCCACTGGCCAAAGAAGTGTAGGGAGGAAAGTATGATTTATCCTCCAACTTGTAACCACTTCTTGAAACCGTAGAGATCTCTGTACTGTCTAATTTTTTGGGAAATCCAACGCCATGACCAAAGTAGTGTAGAGAGGAAGGTCTAGTTTATCCTCTAACCTATCACAGCTCCCTGAAATGCTAAGAAAAATTTGTCCTGTAAAAGCCGATGTGTATGGATTTCTGTAGATTATGCTAAAGCCACTCATTGTGTAATTGCCCCTAGTTATAGGAACTCCAGGAAAGACACTATTGTACTAAGTACCCAAGTCTGATTTTGAGCATTGAAATGTGATATATTGTACCAAAACTGTGTTGTGATGTGTACTATGTGTAGACCTTTGTATGGGGTGATTTATTCACCCAAACTATGCCCCCCTCTTTGGGGGTGCATGTGACGTCGCGGTAGGAGGATGTGCCCCAAAAGAGGACCAACCACTAAAACGGTGCCCTGGAAGGGGGAGGGGATGTGCTTAGTAGAAACCAAGGAACTTTCAAACAAGTGGTTAGGAGACAAGTGTGAGTACAAACAAAGACAAGAATGTATGTAAAAAGACACAAATGTAGTCTAAGAAGACAATGTGTAAGCTAAGATACAAGTAAACATGCAAGAAGAAAATGTAGACCGCAAAAAGCGGGTTACAAACATGGTACACCACTCACAATGTCGCCAGACACTCAAGGCCGTAGTGGCTGCAAATAAACAAGTGTGCATACAAGACAAAGGGAAATTCCTACAAATAAAGGCATACAATGAAAAACAAGTAAAAATAATGTAACAGACAAGCATGGTGGCAAATAATCCTGCAAAACAAATGCTGCACATGAAGCACCCATTAGCACGTTAGAAAGATACAAGTGTCTATAATCTGATAAAGTAGTGTGTTATGAAACAAAATGAAAAGTGAATGATCAGAGTAGCATTCCCCCCGAATGAATGGAATTATATGCAGTGAGGTTTATTTGTTTATGCCCCCTTAGTAGTCAAGAATGAACAGCAAACGAGAGTGCATCATTGGGAAATGGTTCTAACTATGTGTTGTTTGTAGCTTGATGTGATGAGTATGTATGTAGTGATGGTGTGCCACATATAGATGAGGTGTGAAATTGTGCGATGATCTGGCCTAAAGTGTATATCACTACAAGCTGAGTAGGAGAAGTGATGATGTAGCCTATGGCGTATATCACTAAATGACGCTAGGGTAAGTGATGATGTAGCCTATGGTGTATATCACTAAATGATGCTAGGGGAAATGATGATGTAGCCTATAACATATATCACTAACCTAGGAATGCCACATGAGGAAAAAGATTGAAAAGTTGAATGTGTGAGTGTGATAGGGTCCATTTGTGATGTATTACCTCAACAGTCCAGTATGGACTGTGAGACTAGAGTGTGTCATTGGGTAGTGAGTGTAACGCGTAAAAGTATATGTGTAAAATTTGGAAGATGTGTAGTAGCCGCGGTGATGAGAGGTCGTCATGCGATGCTTAATGTGTAGTGTATGATGTAGGATGTATAGTATATAATGTAATATGTTTGAGGTATGTGTAGAATGTGTGAACACAAGATGTACGATGTATGATGCAAGATGATAAAAGTGTAAGATGTGTGAAGATGCACCATGTGTAGTGTCTACTATGTAGTGTGTGAGGTTCATGTGTATAGGAGGCCCTCAACAGTTAAGTTTGAATCAAAGCACAAGTGTGTCATTGGGTGATGTCGATGCCAGCGAGTGTGAAGATTTACATATGAAAATGTGAATGTAAAACATGTTTTAATGTTAGTGGGAGGATAAATGTAATGCCACCGCAAGTGTGAATTGAAAAGAAAGATCAAGTGTCATTGTCTAGAAGATCATCCTCGTCCAGATCGAATCGGAGTGGGGCAACATTAGAGACTCGATAGGCAATACTATAAGGAGGATCATATAAAGACCCATTGTAACACATTATGTTCATTTCATATTCCTTATTAGTGAACGGTGTTGGTGGAAACCCATGTGTGTACTAACGAGTAAGATTTTGGGAATATTTAGAAGATGAATCACTATCGATAGAAAAATTGCCAAATGGTATGGGAAAAGTAAGAGAAGTGTGACTAGATTCTATAGTGCCTCCAATATAGTCAAGCCAAGATTGACTGAGTGTTAATGGAGAAGCACAAGAACTACGTGCAACAAAGACTACTAAATGGAAGACACAAATACCATAGGCCACTGTGATGTGAAAATAACTGTGATAAAGATGGGGTGAATGAGGAGGTAGTAAGATATCATTAAGTGTCAATCCAAACCTAGATAATCCATCAGATGTGAAAATATTATCAGGATAGGTATGATCGACCAAAATATGATGCCAATAATATTTATAGATGAAAAGCGTGCATGTGAAAGGAGGTTGTGTAGGTGATGATTGTTCAGAAGAGGGTGAAATAACATTTAAGGTATGGACAAACCCCTGATAGAGTACCATAACATTAGTAGAGGGATGGGTCTTGAAATTGTATTCACCAGGACCATTGGCCATGAAGGAGTCATTGAAATAAGAGTCATCTACGTCAATAGGAGTGAAGTTGAATTTGCCTAATTTTTCATTAGCAAGTTCAACATGATCGACGTCGTTTCCTGAATCGTCAGAATCATTTGTATTTGCATTATCTTGTTGTATCGTAGTATCAAATATATTGGTAGGCGATATACTAGATGTAATAGATCGTTGGAGGGATGATTAGTAGCTTGTGTAGAAGTAGGCTCCATGGGTGAAATGATGGTAGTAGTGTGAGTAGAAACAACTTGAGTGCTTTGAGTGATAGAAGAATATTGTGAAGCACTAGACTGACAAATGTCATATGTATCAAGACTACTATATGGAATGTGTTGCATAGGAGGTATTGACATAGCAATAACATGGTCTATGCGACAAAATTTGAAGGGTTCAGGATTTGCAGTAATCGTATGCTCATATCCATCATGTAAGAATTTGACACATTGATGTACAGTAGATGGCATTGCTTGCATCGCCTGAATCCAAGTTCTGCCTAGTAAGAGGTTGAATTGTAATGATGTATTTATAACATAAAAGTCTGTGAGAAAAATCTTAGGCCCGACCCGAATAAGTAGTGAAATAATCGCTAGACATGTGTGAGTAGTAGAGTCATAACCCTGAATAAGAGTGGAATTCTTAGAAATAAGGTTATCATTAATACCCAATTGTTTGAGAAGGGAATGGACAAATAGGTTGACAGCTGACCCATTATCAATAAGCACACATTTAATGCAAGTGGTGCTGATGACAACCATTATAAGAAAAGGTACACACAAATTATCCTTAGCAAATGGAGGTATGTCATCATTGGTGAATGAGATAGCACATGGAAATTTTTTGAGAGACTCAATGAGATGTGTAAAGGCTATCATAGAGTTATCACCCTTGATATGAATAGAACGAAGGGTAGCATCTAGTGTTTGACGAAAATTTGGTGCATTGCGCAACAAGTCATAGAGAGATATTTTAACTGACGTATTCTTAAGTTGTTCAATGATATCATAGCCCTTAGAAATA
Source organism: Taxus chinensis (assembly GCA_019776745.2). Taxonomy (NCBI): domain Eukaryota; kingdom Viridiplantae; phylum Streptophyta; class Pinopsida; order Cupressales; family Taxaceae; genus Taxus; species Taxus chinensis. Next base: position 168,092,538 of record CM034152.1, read on the forward strand.
GTAGGATGAGCTGAAAAAATTATAGGTGGAGCGATAGCAACGAGTGGAACCACAGGAGGACGAGTGTGGCAAGTACTTGCTACATTAATAAAAGGATCAACCTAAGGCATAATAAAGAGAGGAGGATGTTGAGTGCGAACTCACATGAAATCAACAATGGTGGTAATTATTCCTGAAACCTTAGTGGGTACGAAAAAAGGATACAATGATTGAGCCATTGCTTGATAAGGATAAGACATATTCAGAAGAAAGGGTTGGATCTATCGGGTTCACACAAATAATTAAACTAAAATGTAATATGTCCTAGCCTAATCTAATGCAAGTTTGCAGTAAATAAATGAGTAATAAAATAACTGAAATACACCTAAACAAACTAAACAAGGAAATGTATAAACCCTAATGTGCAAAGAGAGTTGGAAGAGCCTTAGATGATTCAGAGATGTCGCGGGATTGTGTCATAGTGGAGACCAGTTGAACAGGAATGGGATACCATCACACATGAGCCTGAGAAAATGCAAATCCGAGTGATTTGGATAGACTGGGGCGCCTAGAAAAGGGATTGGGGCACATGGGTCGCCCTAGTCTGAAGTCTAGAGGCCCTAGTCTGTGTAGGAGATTCAGAAGACAATTTTAAAGAGTCATCAGATGATACAAATCCCTAGCTTTCTGTCATGTGTATGTCACACCTAGCTTATTGATTTCACCATAAGCCTGTAATGAAGAATCACCTGTAAAACCCTAGACAAAACATCAAACCTTGAAAAAGAAAGATGCAAATGAAGGGGTCGGACTGTCCTCAATAGCCATACTAGTTGACTTCTCACATATCGCTGCACTACATCTCAGACGCAATGTAGTTATGTGTGTGTACGGAATTTTTCCCTAGGTTGCTCTTGTGCAAGTCACAGTCGAAGTAGTGAGCAAGTAGCTAGATGTAGAATGTAAATAATGTGTGCATGGAATAAAATAAACTCCCCTCATTTGAAGTGTGATGTAGAATAACCAACCCTTTTCCCTTGTGATGAAGCTAGATGGATGCAAATGGAGCAATAGTAGCATTGGTGGATACAACCTTAGGTGGTGATAGCTAGTGCTTAGTGCTTGGTCCCTTATTATGATCAAATAAATTTATATTCGTATGATTCCTTTGCTTGAATTTCATAATTAACCCCAAAAAGGCTGCCTACCACAAATATAAGATGCTCAAACGGCTAGAAAGGACCTAAAAAGTGAGAGTAAAGTGCAAAGAGAATAGGGGTGCCCAGAGAGGATGAGGGCGTATGACGTTGACGTCTTGGCTGGGCACTCCAGTCCAGAACAAGTAAACCTAAAGTATGAAAAGACATACTAGGCCAATAAATGTGCAAGACCGAAAGTAGCAATAGAAAACAACGAAGGATGTCCAAAGACATGGGTTGATCAATACACTTCTTGTTTAGGAATCATATGAATAATAGTATGTGATCGAGACTAGATAATTAACCAAAGTCCGAGATTTTGTGTGCACATAATTTTCCGTGTTGTGAATAGTGAATTTTTAGCTTTGTGTGTTATCCTTGGTCTAGAAGTTGTGCGCATCTTTCCGAAAATAGTCCTCCTCTTAAAACCCCCACTTTGTTAAATTTCCCATAAAAGGCATTAATCTGTAATGGTTGAGCTTTCTACCAAGCTACTAGTTTGCTACATAACACTGCTCCAAAGAGGTCTCAAATTGATATAGTTCTCCCATCTATTGGAAGTACAATTGTGCTCCTTTTGACTATATGTATGCAACTAGAATTTAGCTCATTAACACTTGATATTGTTTGTTTTGACTTGGATTTGAATTTTTTTGACTTGGTTTAGAGTGCTTCAGTATCTCATACCTTCTTGGGGGTCACTCCTTGTGCATGTTACTATAATAAGGAAGAATAAGACAACTTGCTATATATTTTTATGGTGAAAACTAAGTGGTATTCAAGTGTTATCTAAGTGAGTAAATGAGTGGGTTTGATTTGTATTTATACTTCTCCAAAAGTAATGTTTCGCACCATAGCTAACCTAAATGGAAAAGACTAACTCATGAAAATATATTCTATTGAAAATTTTATCATTATAGGGTTAATGATAAAATCCCTTGTTAGGGGACAAAATTGAAAATCAATTCTATTGCTACTAGAACATTTTTTAAAAGGTCAAGAATTGAATTGATGATTTGGAGAGGTCTTTACCGGAGGCATAAGGTGTTTATGATAGATAAATTGTTTTATAGGTGACTAACTAATGGAAAGTGTGATGGGCCCCATCATTCAAGTGATATGACAAGGTCTGATAGAAAGTTTTAGCTTCGTTTGTACACACAAGTGATGTATAAGGGATATAAGCCAAAACCAACATTACAAAATTCCAAATGACCAATTCGGGTGTCTACAATTAGTTAAGAAGTGATTGCAATTTTTTAGGAAACTATTAGTCTTTTTCCTTTGTGTACTAAGGCATTCTTCTATTCTTATTAAATTGACTAGAGGATAATGAGTGCATGAAAATCCTATACCTAACCCCTTATATATTGTACAAGTTTTTTGCATGATGTAAACTTATATCACAACTCTACGTCTATTGTCTCTTATATTTTTTTCTTTCTTGTTTGTTGAATAAACATATGCTATATCCTTCGACCTCTATCATTCCCAATACTTTTTCTGCATATAACACCTTTAGATTCTCATTTAAAGTGTTGTCAACAAGATCTCCTCCTAGGCCCCAAATCACTTTACCTTAATGTCTTAGAGGTTTCTCATGCTCTTGCTCTTCCATCTCTTCAAAGGGTTCTTCTTATAGTATGTTTGGTTGAACTAGGTTAGAGCATGTCCATGGATTCTTGGTTTCTAATTATGATAATATTTTTGTTGTCTAGTGATGGTATCTTAGGACTTTCATCACATTCCATGCATGAATCTAATATTGCAACTATCTTAGCATGATCTTCTTTACTATATCTTCCATTTCTCTCACCTTCTAGTTCTACATTCTTATAGAGATGTTATGATCGCAATGCAGAGATTATTCTTCTTTTGATTTTTTCATTATCATAAAAATTAGTCAGAAAAATATTTAATGAACAAATTTTTATCAACTCTAATACCAAAATGCTCTGTAAACTCCTAATTATGGGTTTTAATAGAGTTTAAAGAAGCAAAATATTTTTTTCTGCATGGATATTAGTTCAAAATGATAATTTAGAGTGTGTAATGAATTTAGAATTTAGTGGGTGTGTTGTTAGGAACGTTGCCATTATTTGTGAAATTGAGACCTGAAACTAAATTCGCATGAATAATAAAGATTAACCATGAAACAAGGACACAAGCATTTTGGCCATAAATCTCTGGAAAAACCAGTTGGAAGTGGAAATTACCCAACATCACATTCTTCTCATGGTTGAAGATGGATTACAAAAATTCAATTAAACAAGTAAAATAAACATCATGGTATCTTTCTCGCTCATCTCATCTGTGCTCCTTTATCTAATCCCTTCCACTGCCAATTGGACACCAACTATGTCACTTAACTCTAAATGAATCCACTCATTGAACTTGTTCCTCTTATTTAACATGCTCGAGAATGTCCTTCTGTGCATGAAAGGATTCCCAATCATCATGAGAACTAAAGAGCTATCATTCATTATTGTTTTCATCCTTGTATGATTACACTAGACGAACTTGATGTTTATTGTGACCCGACAATTTCGTAACTCATATTGTTATATACTAATAGCTACAAGTGGTTACACAACCCATCCAATTTCTCAACCACCACCCAACATGAATTGGAGGTTTCACCACCATACAAGAAACACTCATTTTGGAACTTCAATAGTGTCTAAAACCACATTTATTTAATTTTTCAAGGCCCTACGGTTCATAAATAGATATGCATAATCTAGTTGGTTTTATAAATTTCTACTCTTTACATTAAAAGGTAAGCTCTCAAACTACAAGTAGTACATGTAATGTATATACAAATAAATTATAAGTGTATATATACAAAAATATTTTTCTTCATCTTTTTCATATATATTTACAATTTCAAATTGTATTTACCTCTTAATAGATCTTATAATTATTTCTACACCTCTAAAAATCATCATAGATATAACATATATATATATATATATGTATGTATGTATTTTTGGAAAAGATTTTATTTAATTGAACAATACAAAGTGATAGACAATGAGACATTATTTCACTTGTGAAAGCCATAAAAGGCCACAAAAAAAAATCATGTACATCGAAGAGTGTTGCAGTTCTTTAAGGGTGATGAGAATTCTCTGCATGCGAATTAGCAAGGAACTACGAATAACAAAATGAAACTTCAAGCAGAAAGACAATAAGGTCTACTCTATTCTGCATGGGCGATAAACTTATTGTAAGACTGGTACATTAATAGGAGTAGTACAGTGTAACTGTAGATCAAAATATCATGCATTCCTAGACATATTCTAGTATGGTATTATAATACTATTTATTGGGTTATCATGTGTACAAAGTACTAATGTAATCCCATCCTTTTTTTCTACTTCATTCCTATCTTCGAAGTCCTTAAAGTAGGTTTATTTCATCGTTAGAATACGTATTCACCAGAGAATCAGTAGACCCTCCATTGAATAGCTCTTGGTCAGAATGGAGAAGTCCTTTCTTTTTTGTGAGCTCTTTGTAGTAGTTGTTGTCAAAGACAGTGGGAGAAACATCTTTCCAAGGGTGACCCTGGGCGCCTTGATCTAGTTTCTGTTGCATCCTTATCTTCTTCCTGAGGGTCAGCCTTGATTGCAGGGACTTGGCATTACGCAGAATTAAACTATGAGTATCCCTATAAATACAAATCTTCCTAATCACCATGCAACGAGCTTGGTCCTAATTGTATTTTCATTCTATCACTACTATCACTCCATCTAGGCCTAGACAAGTCTATTAAGCACCTATCTTCATCCACTTACAGTTCCATACATTCTAGCTAGAAAACTTGACCTATGGCATAACATCCATTCACATATGAGGGAGGGATTTCTATGAGATTCAATTTTACATACTTTTTTTGCAGTTCTAGTCTACCTGAAAGGGCCACCATGTCCTTAGTAGACAGTCCTTGAGCTTGAAATAGTGAAGATAAATTGCTGAGGGTAGAAGTTGGAGAAGGAATGTTTGCATTGGCAGCAATCTTATTTGAAGTTGTGGAGTCCCTTCTTCCAAGGGGTACTGTCCATGTTGGACCTCCCAACTGCAATCAAGCATTAGAGATTTAGTAAAATAAAGGTTTGTGGACAAGAAATTAGATTTATATTCATAAATACTTGTGACAAATAATTCAAAAGTTGAGCTATATGCAGTAAATGACAGTTAGTCTGCAATTCTGATCATATTACTCACTTGTACAACGGAGTCCCTAGCTGCCACAGTCAAGATATCAGCACAGGACACAACTCCACTGCAAGCTGCCTCCAGATTTTTCTTTATATCATCTATGGTCTTGAAACCTCTGGCATAGTGTAAATCTGGCCCTGCTGTCTTTTCACCAGCATGAACCAATATCCAAGAGTATGGGGCACCATGGCGCAGTCCCTTTACATCATTCTTCCAAAGGGTTTTATTAGATTTAGTCAATTAGATTTACCCTTACATAATGGTATTTTGAGTGTTCTGCTATGCATATGTTTACAGAATTTCTAGCATTTTATGTCACTCAACAACCTGCAATTAACTAATGGTTATACATCCGTTAGTTTTTTAAGTTCTAGTTAATTATTTTGGATGAACCTCTAATCTTCTTTTTTACAACCTTTGAAGACCTTTTACTTAACCATTATGATTAATTCTATCATTAAATAATTATTTAATTTCTTTAGAGTTTTTTTTTATCATGGTTCACATAGCATTTTTATTGCTGAATGCTAACAATAATTTCCAGATCAACAAATTGCAATATAAAAGTGATCTCCTTAGTAGCCTGGATAACGTTTAGTTAATTACTTTTGGTCAACACATAACATCTTTAGCGGGTACAACCTTTGAAGACCTGAGCTAAGCACTCACCACCTTTGAATATCTGAATCATTGAAGTATACTAATCCACCCATGTCTCTTCATCATTTACACCGTCTTTGTTATTACTCATGACTTGACCCTTATAGACAACAATGGCATCTGGATTCCTTATCTATGAAACGTTTATGTCCTTTTCTCAACAGCCTAAGGCATTAGCATGAGGCCAAAAACAAGTCACTAACAATTACCCCAGTTGACAGTTTTACCTTCCAAATTTACCATCATGTCTCTGCACTATTTAATGTTTAGTCAATGTAGTCTTGCAATTATAAGAGTTTCTTAATGCTATGAAGGCTCCTATGGGTCTCTAATAATATATAGATATAGAAGATGCGGTGGCAATATTAATACCATTATTTTTTCCTTCCAAATACTTTGTGGAATATAGCATTTAGAAGTATTTTGTCTAAGAATAATCTAGGATATCTAGTAGATATGTATATATAAAATATGTTCATTCTTTAAATTCTTATAATATGTAGATTCTTATAATGCCCCATTCATCGTTGCTCTATTTATTCCTTACGATGCCTTTGAAACCCTCGGAGGAGGATCTGCTTCTAAAGGTGCGTAAGGAGGAATTAAAATCATCTCCCAACTGGGTCTCATTTGTAGATTTCATAAATTTTGGCCAAAAATTTCTCAAATACATGTTCTAGATTATTTGCAGAGATGGAGAGAAAATATTAAAGGTAAGATTGAACTATATCCCTGTGCAAAAGCATATTTCATTGTTGTTTTTGAAACCCCTGAGGATAGGGATTTAATTCTTATGTAACACTGGGTTTGGGGGTGAACATGGACTCATGGCTAAGCGTTGTATTGCCCAGATGAATTTGATCCTATCAAAAGACTCTGTATGATACCTACCCGGTTTGGGTTTCAACACATATTTTGACTCCTTCAACCCAGACTCTTTGGATACCTACCCGGATGGTTTGTTTACCTGAGATCCCACTCCACACAATCTTGTTTGATTGCAATAGGCGATACTCTAGAATTATGTGTGGTTGTTGATGAGAAAACCTCCATTCAAACCCACACTACTTATGCACGGATCCTTGTGGATCTTGATCTATCCAAAGCCTTACCAATAGAAATTAAGTTGCAGATTGGTGACAGACTTTGGATTTAAAGATTAGACTATGAAGGACTTGCCTTCAGATGTCAATGTTGTTTTAACCACCACTGGTCATATTACGAAAGATTGTGAACATTCCCAATGGAAAACCAAGCCTGCATGGTGGAAATATTTTCTTCTAGAGCATCTAATAATCGATCCCCAGGAAACTCCAGTTACGAAAGTTAGCGCCCGCATGCAAGATAACTCACCCATCATGGAAGTCTCTTCAAAAAATACAGAGAAGTTATACCTGGATTCTAATTTTTAGAACACTAATACAATAATCAACTCTGCTTTGACTTCCCTTGTAAATTGAAAATATCACCCCATTCAAATTATTTGAGGTGGTTATTCCAATATCAATGGAAGAAAGAAACGAAGAATGGATGATAGTGGATAGGAAAAAGAAGGGATACGGGAAACCTAAAAACCCCCATCTTGGACAAGGCATGATTGTTGTCTTTTATCTAGCACTTATCATTATATCTGGGTTGTTGGTCTATTATGTAGCTTTTGGGCAGCTGATATCTGATGTTGTTTATTAGCTGATTTTCAGCTGTTGGATTGTTGGTTATAGGCCTTTCTCTTGGCATATTGTTTTTCTGCCATTGGGCTTATTGCCCATATCTAGATTCTGATCCCACTTGGTTATGTTACTATGGTTATATCTAGCTTTTGAGTCACATTGTTCAAGGGTATAGTCCCCTTTCAAAAACCTATTTACCCATAATAAAAAAAATGGTTGAATGTTGATGCATTTCTGCTAAATTTTTCCCCTTCCTACCACGTGTTCATGGGCCTGCTCATTTTCTTTTCATCTTGTGTTTTTACTGCAGTCTTGGCAGTCCTTGAGACCACTTTCCTTTCCACTAGATGAAGCTCAAGGTTTTGGGAGCTCCTTTCCTGTCTGAACGTGGGATTGAGTGGAATGTTGGCACCTTGCATGCTATGGACGAAGATTCAACTAGAGGGTTGTTGTTGCTGGACTTTAAGATGTTTGGGTGTCTCATTGAAGCTAGAGGAACAGGAAATATATTTCTACACTTTTCTCCTGTTGCTAAATTTAAATTATCATGAAATTGAACTACCATTTCCTTGAATTAGTTTGTCATTTGGACGCCTTGTTGGGAGATCTCTCCTATCTGCTTGTTTTATTTTTGTTTTAGCTTTTATCACTATCAGTATGTTAGTGGAAAGAGAGTGTGTGTCCTCTCCTCTGGGTGTTATGTTTTTCTTTCTCGAGTGATCAATCTTGTTTCTGTGTTTGTTTATATTGATCTCCTTCTCTACAATTGAGTTTCAAGTTTATTATGTTGTTCTAGCTAGTAATTCATTGTCATTTCTGTAGGCTTATGATAAATATGAAGCTCCTTCCTACCATCCAAGTTTGTTTTTATTTGTCTTTTGTCGTATGTTGTTAACCCCCTCTAAAAACCCTTTGATAACTCTTTTGATCTTGGGAAAGAAAGGTTATAGGATTGGAGCGATCAAACCTGGGGCTAGCCGAGTTGGAGTTTTGATATTGAAATTTTCTGAATGAATAAGTTTGGGTGAAACATTTGTCGGACCTCACATGTTTGAGAATCCTTCTTATCATTAGTATTATTCCTGGGCTTTTAAATCCTTCCTCAGGAAGCACCTTGACCATCCCTATCAACTTGAACCGTAACTAATTTTCGGATCACCTAAGTTCGAGGTTACAAATATGCAATCCAATACCCCGTTAATACTAGAATTGCTTTGGTCTAATTTCCTGTCAGGAATATTGTTGGTGGCATATTCTATTTTCCTAACTTGTGTTTCTTTTTCTCTTTTATAATGTAATGTTGTTAATTAAGATGGGTCGTTGTCTATGCCCGTAATTATGTAATGACCCAAAAACACACACACAAACAACGCAGTAAAAGACAGGATAATTTTTTTTTGACTTACTTCGACACATAACATGATGCAACATGTCGTCACCAAGGGTACAACTAACACTGTGAAAAACTTGATACAAGGATGGCCATAAAGGCAGCACGGAAACGTTCACACCTTTCAAGGACAATTTACACTTTTTTCTTTTTGTTTTTGACAGGACAACATAGAAGTCCAACCACATGACACTCTCACAGCTAGGGCAAGCCACAGTAAGAAATGATTGGAGGTTATTTATTTTGATAAGACACCCTTTAACTCATGACTTAAGTTTTTAGAAGAGATTCAATATATGATTCGCACAAATTCATCTTACCAACTGAGTTATGTTCTTATACACTGTAGAGTAGTTCACTTAAAGTCTTCTCCTTTATAACCATTATTTGTTTAATATCATTTATTTAGATAAAGATGGTAATTTAATTTCCTTAAGGCCATCTATTCACACTTACGTTACTAGAACTCGTTCATGCCCTTATGACAACATCGGTTCACATTCAACAACTTAAGAGAAAATTACAAGGTACCTTGGATAAAGTTAAAGGAAGAAGGTCAATTGAGTTCATCCTTGAGACATCATTAGTTCTTACTGAGGTTTAATTGGAGCTTGAGGTTTTATACGTAATTATTAACGCTCTTACTTAGGCTTCACCGAAAGAGCTTATCAAGAGGAAGCTACTTACTTTTAAATAGGCTGAGAGATAAATTGAGTGGTTTCTAAATTTTCTTCTCTTACTTGTTAAATCTTATTAGAAACTAACCATTGTTTTCCTTTAAGCTTGTTTTAAGCGTTCACCAAAAAGAGTAGTGTTTACTAGTTCAGTTAGGGATAACACGTTATATAAAATCACTTTGCAAGGATAGTCTCACTCTTGATTACTTAAGGCATTGTTTGTTTTCAAGGGGATCTAAACCACAACATATTTCTTTGAATAAAACTTTTAGGTAACTTCTGTAAGGAAAAGCCACCCCATTAAAACTTACATATAACACATCAATACAAGGTCTTAGAAAGATTTAAATTAACACTTAATTCTCAAGATCAAAGTTTTACAATGCTTATGCCAGTGAAAAGATTGAATATTATTTCTCACTAAGAAGAGTTACCAGCCAAATTACAAAAAAAAAGACAAAACAACTTCTTCACGAATTTTCCGAACAATTCCAGGCAAGAGGTCATATAAACTCTTTGCAAGCAATGTTACACAATTTACAACACATAGAACACTTTTACAAAGAACTTCATAAGTTGCACTGATGAAACCTTTACAACTCTTTCCTTTAATCTACTCGCATAATCCATCTGCACAAATACTAGCTAGAATCAGTTCGCGAGAACTGAGCATGTTAAGGCTACACATTGCAACAGTAAGCTAACATTTAACAATATCAAGAAAGGAAAGTTCTAATTCAAAAATGGATTAAAACACAACCCACAACTCCAAAATTATTCGCATGAGAAAGAAATCTAAACCATCCAAGCAAGGAGAAAGTCAAAATACCAGTAAGAACAAAATCACATAAATCAAGGCAAGACCTTATGGGTTAGGAACAAGAAGGTCAAGAGTGTTGATATCTCCTTCATGTAATCCTATGGATTACGTGATTGGAATCCAAAACTTACTCCATCCAACTAAAGGGGTCCAAGAGAAGACAAAACATACTAATTATGATCGTAGGCGCGAAACAAAACGACGTTATCCAATTCTCCCAGGGGAGGCTTCATAGTAATATGGGTTCGACGCCCTTAAAAGAACACAACTATAGTTTCAGTTTTAACCAAGGAGTTTTACCACTACCTTCTTATAGGATTTCTTAAACGTAGTACTAGTTAGCAAAACATATCCACTCTTCCAAAAGCATACAAATGAGACACAAAAGGGCCATTATTCTACCAACAAACCTTATCCTAATCGTCAACTTCTCTACATAATATAAGGGAAGGCTAAACCCAAAAGTCGTTAATAATTTTTATATATTTCCGACAATGTCAATAAGTATTAAAGTAAAAATAAAAATTGATTTCCTTAACAAGGCCACAAAATGGGACTTTTAGTAACCAAGTTTGAAGTATAAGATATTCGAGTTCGAAAACAAAGGGATTCGATACACGGTGGGTAATACACCAGCGATGCCCCAGACTCAAAAGACCTTACCACGATTGCAAGCACAAAAATAAGAACCAACACACATATCCATCAGGAAGGTTACGCAGTGCAGTCAGGCCTAGAAGTTCTATGAGCTCCTTGCCAATGGTATAGAAGATGGAAATTTTACCCGATCCATGTGGGCTTATCAAGGAAATGTCTAGCAAATATCAAACAGATGAATATAATAACCACCTATTATATTATCACTGTAATCAGCTGTCATCTAACAGGAAACGAGTTCACGAGTCCAATACCATGGATTCACCTACAACTTTTGTTTCAGTCCAGCTATTAATAGCTTGCTCGCGACCCTTAATAAAAATTGTAGAGATTTCATTCAATTAAACTTACAATGTTTCCCCCTTACTTTAATCAAACAAGAGTTTGAACCAGGAAGTAGGTATAGTAATTCTCTCAACACGTAGAGGCCAAAATAGATGTCAGGTTATTCATCCTCTAGAACTGGGTACAAAAGTCAACCATGTACAGTTCTAAAACGAAACCCTAATGCCATTTTCTAATTAAACAAAAAGTAAGGAATGCCCACAGGCTTAAACAAGTTTTAGAACACAATGTCACTATTAATGTACCTTTTAGCAAAATAGGAGAGCCCTAAACAGGAAATACGTATTTATTCAACCCAAATAGAGATATGAAGGCTTAACCTTCCATATAGTAAGCCTTCAATTATAAATACCATCACAGAATTCTTTTAAAAGAGAGTCATATAAGCAAACGAAACTCTATAATGTTTCCTTCCCTACGAACTAGACTGCATCACTCAATATTGCAGTAGCCCATTTAGACAAATATGAAAATAGAGTAAGCTATAAGAGAGGAAAAGAACATTCCAAGCAAAACCAGTGAAATTGGAACGAGATTTAAAGGAACAACCAACACAATCAGGCAGCGATATAAACAACCACGAAAACATTTTGTCTAGGTGCCATTCAAGAGGAAAGAATATTCATTTCAAGATACTGAAAGAAGGTAGAAAACTATTACAAGGAGTATAGTTAACATGCCTGATTAGAATTCTTCCAATCCAACAAGCACGTCGACCAGGGCTCGGGCAACAGCAACACAACCTGCGCAACTTCTCTTCCTCAGCCTGCTGAAGGTCCATACCCTGTTAATGGCCATGCTTGGCACAGGAAAGGGGTGATTGAAACATGCCTTCTTGGAATCCTCGGGAGCAACTCCGGGAAGATAGAAGCACTCTGCTCTGAAGAGCATCACAACCACCATAGAAAACCCACACAACCATCGTCATGACTGCCATATCCAAAGAAGATCTGTACCTATTTCTATATCTATAAACCCACTTTTCCAATCTCAGCTTCAGTTGGGTATGTTAGAAAGTCTGATTTCTGCAAGGGTTTATTAATTTAATGGCACCAACTGCACCACTGCCACATGTGAAGATGATCTGTACCTACTCCTATTATAGACCCCCTTTTCCTTTTGCCCACAAACCCAACTATATTCTCCACCAAATCCTCACGCAGCCAGCCAATAATTGGTGTGAGCAATTCACCACAAGAAAAACCAGGGCATACGTTTAATAAGAAAATGTAGTAGCAAATTTCCAGCCACAAAAATTCTCAACTACCATATTGATAAAAAAAGATGCAAACCCTGTACCAATACCAAAGAGTAATGTAAAGAACCACTTGACAGACACAAAGTATTCCAACATATAACTTTCCTCTTTGAGCCTGGTTTAAAATGCCATCTCAAATGCATCTGATTGTTTCTGATTTGGACCTCCTAACCTTGGTGCTCTCAAATTAGGAGCATCCCTAGATGAGACGAAGCAATTAGAAGATTCCTTTGAATAACCAAAAAAAATCTCTTGGAATACAGACTCCATATCCATAAAACAGTCCCTAGACTTAGCATCCTCAATTAAGGCTGACCAGTCACTAGATTGCTTCAATGCAGCTGCTTTGCCCTTAACCCAAAGTGCTCTGCGAGCTCGTGCTAATGCACCACATTCATGCTGTGAAATATCAGCTACAAAGCCAACCCCATGATTTGAAGCTCGGACACAAGACATAATGATTACATCACGCTCCTGGCTCTGAAAGGCATCTACCGTAATGATATATAAACCTTTTCCTTCATCAGATTTGAGGACAACATCAAACTCTCGGTGCAAACATTTCAGCTGTAGCTTGTAAGGTGTGATAATTCCAACAGAAACCTTTATGCCTGCCAACTCAGTGACTCGTTGAAGAAGCTCATATAATTGCAAAGCAAAATGTGCTTCATGAATATTCTGATATGAAACAGATCCACCTCTATGAGATCCTCTTCCATGAGTTACATCGTAAAACAAGCAAGGTCTCAGTAGAGAATCTTTGCAATAAATTTCATCAGGTCTCCTGGTAACACTCTCACTGTCACAAAGCCGATTTTGATAAACATATCATGAAGGAGAAACCTGAATCTGAGGATGCAGTCGATACTGAATAAATAACAACATAGTTGGACGACCTGCTTGTTGGAGGTGCTCACGAAGGCTTCAACCATACTGTAACATGCCTGCTGCCTGGCTAATCACTGTTGCAAGGTATTGCTGTGGATCTCTGACCAGAACACACCTCGCAGCACCAAAGAAAGTGGAGGTAACACGCCTTCTTCACTAGCATACTTGCCCCTCCTCCACAAGGAACCAGTCTCCATCTAAACCCCACACGCAGGAACACTAGGAAGAAGCTGCCATGACAGAAAGATTTTGCACCAAAACATCACGCAGTTCTCAACCACTCCACCAGTCCACAAAGGAAAAAGAAAACTTCACCACGCAAATTCACGTGTCCAGGACAGAGTAAGGCATCGCAGACCACGGAAGACAGCAAGAGATTTGCAAATCAGAAATAATAAATGAAGGAGGAAGTACGGCCACCAGCAAGAAAGAGATTTCAACACGCCAAGCAAGGATGCAGGGGTCTTTAATGCAATGGCAGGTAAAAGACAAACACAAGGAAGATCAAAATAAAAATTTGATTTGAAAGCTAAGCGGCCAGCAGGGAGGAAGACATACGGTGGGTGGGTAATAAAATTTGTTTCATTAATCCTCACCAAACATATGCCAAACAAGGCACCAAAAGAAATAAAAAGAATATGGCAGGAGGCCATACACTCTACCATGCACCCCTCTTGCTAGAAAACAAGGAAACCCTCCACCTCATGCCAACAGAAGGAATATGAACCATAAAGGCAGGTTGGTGGTTGAAGGCACGCTTCCATAATTATGAAATAAGTATGCGTGGATGCCTGAAAAGGCTTAGTTTATTTGACATAAAATTATTAATCATATTACTAGCAACCAACCGTTACATTCGACAAGGTGAAAACACTAACGTTTCAAAAGAAACGCAACAACGTTCAACTCTAAGAAGCACGGTAGTCGCAGAAGCAAAGTTGCAACGATGAACGGGGCATTACATTCTCCTCCCCTTAAGAAAGCATCGTCCTCGATGCAACATAACACAGAGAAAAATAAATGGTTCGCAACCAAGAACAGGTAAAGGAGAAAGTACACCCTATGGTTTAAAATTTTAGTTGATTAAAGCACGGCCATAGGGTAGCCTTAGGAACATTTGGTAGAAATTTTAACTTCCAAGGTTCTGTGAAGATTGGCAGTTCCCTCTTATTTATTATTTCATTAGTCTCCTTTCCATTAACATTATTCTTAGTTTAATTTCTTTTAAAATTTCATCATTGAAGAGTTTTGGTTTATTCCTTATTGTGGGTGCCCAACATGAACTGCTAACACAACACCCTATCAGGTTCAAAAGACACTACAGATTCACAAGCACACAAGTATATACTTCATGATTGTATTACACCACAAAAGGTTACTCAAATACGGAATAGAATAGGCACAGTCCACATAACATAGTACTCGTCACACATCAATGACTGACATACAAAATACTCAAACAAAAGAGTACTACAATCCACCAGACATTTCCTCAATTTGCATCAATGAAAAATTCACATAACACCAAACCAAATGCTACAGGTACATAGTGTCCACAAGGGAATCAATGACATATCCACAACATCACAACACATATCCATCTGACATGAGTAACACATACATCAAAAGACCACTACCAAAACATCACAATAACTCAACATATATCCTGAAACATCAACCATACAGACAATATGCCTCCCTCAAATCTTATGCCTCCCTCAAGTCTCTTATGCCTCCCTCAAACTCTTATGCCTCCCTCAGTCTCTTATGCCTCCCTCAAACTCTTATGCCTCCCTCTCTTATGCCTCCCTCAAGGAGGCCGGTTGACCCTATGGTCCAAGACACATAGAGTTCGAACACTCCTAACCCAAGTGACATAATAACGCGTGGTTCAACAACCCGCTAGTTATCTGTAACTCCTTGGGGCGTACCCCCATACAACGAAGCGGGTCCATAGGTCCAACCATTCCATGGTGCATCCCATGACCCTATTCCACACATCACGACAATAGAACCAGCACAACAATCCAATCAAAGTGCCAAGTGGCAAAGTACAAGCCTTGGGCAAGGTGGTAAAAATTCCAAATTTAAAAGAAGACCCAAAATCAAGCAAAATAAATGGCCAAATAGCCATAGTTAGTATCAAAATCCCCATGTTAGTGCCACAAACCAAGGAAATGCCCAAAATTGTAAAGCATGGCAATCAAGAAAAGTTGCTGGTCCTTACAAAATAAAGTAAAAAGCTCAATTTACGAATAAAATCAACTTATAATAATGTCACATTACGATAACTGTGTGGCCTTATCTAGCCACCAAAGGGGTACTCAACGAGTTGCTAGCACTCGGAACATCGAGCCTCAGCTCGTAAAATACATATCAATAATACAACTGTCATCACCTCTATCTGAATCATCCCGCCACCACTTCGACAAGGCTAAACATAGTCATAGTTGCACTTAGGTTGCATACATACAACCACATAGGGAGAGAGGAAAGAATCACAGCCTAAGTTGTTATCTACTAGACTGAGTTTCGGCTCGAGTTATTGACCCATGGTACACCATTCCTCACTCTCAACATACACTTCTACCGATTTCCCTCAGGGTCGGTTAGCGTAAGGTTCACAACATAACATGTAACTACATCACTAACACAATGGTGGTACATATACAAGGTAGATCACAATCATACATTCACTGAGTGTAACACATCACTTTACCACATTCTGCACCCAAAGTGCAATCACCATACGATAGGGTTCATACACTCACCGTATGACCCCTAAATCACAACATGAAGCATTACATATTTGCACAAATCATACATACGATGAACATAGTACATCACAACATAACATCCATTGCTACATAACAAGGTGGTACACACATTTCTTCAAAACATGGTAAAAACATCATGATACAACTCATTTCTTTTAACATCAATCTAGTCATACAACACATTGATACACCTACATATCACAATATGTCACAATGCTCCAACACTACGTCATCCACATTATAATTCTTTTCACACATCACAAACAGTAATTCACACGTGAACTCTTCATAGAATCCACAAGAAGGAGAGAGAATACTCCCATCCCCAACATATCAACATGATCACAAACACGCACAAGGTGACATACACATCATGTGCGTTCACAATATCACAATTACGACAATAATCACATCACGCTTAAAGCACATTACTCTTCCAATATAAATCATCATCATGCAATACCATCATCTCCATGAAACAACATCATGTAACACCATCACCATCATGTAACATCACCATACAACACCAATCCGGCCCATAGGTTCGAGAGCATGAACCTATGCTCTGATACCAAGTGTAACGACCCAAAAAATTCACACACGAACAACACAGTAAAAGACAGGATTTTTTTTTTTGACTTGCTTGACACATAACATGACGCAACATGTCGTCACCAAGGATACAACTAACTCTAGTGAACAACTTGATACAAGGATGACCATAAAGTCAGCACGGAAACGTTCACACCCTTATCAAGGACAATATACTTTTTTTTTTGACAGGACAACATAGAAGCCCAACCACATGACACTCTCACAGCTAGGGCAAGCCACAGTAAGAAATGATTGGAGGTTATTTATTTTGATAAGACACCCTTTAACTCATGACTTAAGTTTTCAGAAGGATTCAATATATGATTCACACAAATTCATCTTACCAACTGAGTTATGTTCTTATACACTGTAGAGTAGTTCACTTAAAGTCTTCTCCTTTATAACCATTATTTGTTTTATATATTTATTTGATAAAGATGGTAATTTAATTCACTTAAGGCCATCTATTCACACTTACGTTACTAGAACTCGTTCATGCCCTTATGACAACATCAGTTCACGTTCAACAACTTAAGAGAAAATTACAAGGTACCTTGGATAAAGTTAAAGGAAGAAGGTCAATTGAGTTCATCCTTGAGACATCATTAGTTCTTACTGAGGTTTAATTGGAGCTTGAGGTTTTATACGTAATTATTAACGCTCTTACTTAGGCTTCACCGAAAGAGCTTATCAAGAGGAAGCTACTTACTTTTAAATAGGCTGAGAGATAAATTGAGTGGTTTCTAAATTTTCTTCTCTTACTTGTTAAATCTTATTAGAAACTAACCATTGTTTTCCTTTAAGCTTGTTTTAAGCGTTCACCAAAAAGAGTAGTGTTTACTAGTTCAGTTAGGGATAACACGTTATATAAAATCACTTTGCAAGGATAGTCTCACTATTGATTACTTAAGGCATTGTTTGTTTTCAAGGGGATCTCCTCCACAACATATTTCTTTGAATAAAACTTTTAGGTAACTTCTGTAAGGAAAAGCCACCCCATTAAAACTTACATATAACACATCAATACAAAGTCTTAGAAAGATTTAAATTAACACTTAATTCTCAAGATCAAAGTTTTACAATGCTTATGCCAGTGAAAAGATTGAATATTATTTCTCACTAAGAAGAGTTACCAGCCAAATTACAAAAAAAAAGACAAAACAACTTCTTCACGTAATTCTCCGAACAATTCCAGGCAAGAGGTCATATAAACTCTTTGCAAGCAATGTTACACAATTTACAACACATAGAACACTTTTACAAAGAACTTCATAAGTTGCACTGATGAAACCTTTACAACTCTTTCCTTTAATCTACTCGCATAATCCATCTGCACAAATACTAGCTAGAATCAGTTCGCGAGAACTGAGCATGTTAAGGCTACACATTGCAACAGTAAGCTAACATTTAACAATATCAAGAAAGGAATGTTCTAATTCAAAAATGGATTAAAACACAACCCACAACTCCAAAAATTGTTCGCACGAGAAAGAAATCTAAACCAACCAACAAGGAGAAAGTCAAAATACCAGTAAGAACAAAATCACATAAAATCAAGGCAAGACCTTATGGGTTAGGAACAAGAAGGTCAAGAGTGTTGATATCTCCTTCATGTAATCCTATGGATTACGTGATTGGAATCCAAAACTCAATCCATCCAACTAAAGGGGTCCAAGAGAAGAAAAAACATACTAATTACGATCGTAGGCGCGAAACAAAACGACGTTATCCAAATCTCCCAGGGGAGGCTTCATAGTAATATGGGTTCGACGCCCTTAAAAGAAAACAACTATAGTTTCAGTTTTAACCAAGGAGTTTTACCACTACCTTCTTATAGGATTTCTTAAACGTAGGACTAGTTAACAAAACAAATCCACTCTTCCAAAAGCGTACAAATGAGACACAAAAAGGGCCATTATTCTACCAACAAACCTTATCCTAATCGTCAACTTCTCTACATAATATAAGGGAAGGCTAAACCCAAAAGTCGTTAATAATTTTTATATATTTCCGACAATGTCAATAAGTATTTTAAAATAAAAATAAAAATTGATTTCCTTAACAAGGCCACAAAATGGGACTTTTAGTAACCAAGTTCGAAGAATAAGATATTCGAGTTCGAAAACAAAGGGATTCGATACACGGTGGGTAATACACCAGCGATGCCCCAGACTCAAAAGACCTTACCACAAGTGCAAGCACAAAAATAAGAACCAACACACATATCCATCAGGAAGGTTACGCAGTGCAGTCAGGCCTAGAAGTTCTATGAGCTCCTTGCCAATGGTATAGAAGATGGAAATTTTACCCGATCCATGTGGGCTTATCAAGGAAATGTCTAGCAAATATCAAACAGATGAATATAATAACCACCTATTATATTATCACTGTAATCCACTGTCATCTAATAGGAAACGAGTTCACAAGTCCAATACCATGGATTCACCTACAACTTTTGTTTCAGTCCAGCTATTAATAGCTTGCTCGCGGCCCTTAATAAAATTGTAGAGATTTCATTTAATTAAACTTACAATGTTTCCCCCTTACTTTAATCAAACAATATTTTGAACCAGGAAGTAGGTATAGTAATTCTCTCAACATGTAGAGGCCAAAATAGATGTCAGGTTATTCATCCTCTAGAACTGGGTACAAAAGTCAACCATGTACAGTTCTAAAACAAAACCCTAATGCCATTTTCTAATTAAACAAAAAGTAAGGAATGCCCACAGGCTTAAACAAGTTTTAGAACACAATGTCACTATTAATGTACCTTTTAGCAAAACAGGAGAGCCCTAAACAGGAAATACGTATTTATTCAACCAAATAGAGATATGAAGGCTTAACCTTCCATATAGTAAGCCTTCAATTATAAATACCATCACAGAATTCTTTTAAAAGAGAGTCATATAAGCAAACGAAACTCTATAATGTTTCCTTCCCTACGAACTAGACTGCATCACTCAATATTGCAGTAGCCCATTTAGACAAATATGAAAATAGAGTAAGCTATAAGAGAGGAAAAGAACATTCCAAGCAAAACCAGCGAAATTGGAACGAGATTTAAAGGAACAACCAACACAATCAGGCAGCGATTTAAACAACCACGAAAACATTTTGTCTAGGCGCCATTCAAGAGGAAAGAATATTCATTTCAAGATACTGAAAGAAGGTAGAAAACTATTACAAGGAGTATAGTTAACATGCCTGATTAGAATTCTTCCAATCCAACAAGCACGTCGACCAGGGCTCGGGCAACAGCAACACAACCTGTGCAACTTCTCTTCCTCAGCCTGCTGAAGGTCCATACCCTGTTAACGGCCATGCTTGGCATAGGAAAGGGGTGATTGAAACATGCCTTCTTGGAATCCTCGGGAGCAACTCTGGGAAGATAGAAGCACTCTGCTCTGAAGAGCATCACAACCACCATAGAAAACCCACACAACCATCGTCATGACTACCATATCCAAAGAAGATTTGTACCTGTTTCTACATCTATAAACCCACTTTTCCAATCTCAGCTTCAGTTAGGTATGTTAGAAAGTTTGATTTCTGCAAGGGTTTATTAATTTAATGGCACCAACTTCACCACTGCCACATGCGAAGATGATCTGTACCTGCTCCTATAGCTATAGACCCCCTTTTCCTTTTGCCCACAAACCCAAAAATCCTCATGCAGCCAGCCAATAATTGGCGTGAGCAAGTCACCACAAGAAAAACTTCTCATACGTTTAATAAGCAAATGTAGCAGCAAATTTCCAGCCACAGAAATTCTCAACTTCCATATTGATTGTTGCAAACCCTGTACCAATACCAAAGAGTAATGCAAAGAACCACTTGACAGACATAAAGTATCCAACGTATAACTTTCCTCTTTGAGCTTGGTTTAAAACGCCATCTCAATATGCATCTGATTGTTTCTGATTTAGACCTCCTAACCTTGGTGCTCTCATATTAGCAACCCTAGTCTAAGACGAAGCAAAAGAAGATGGCTTTATAACCAAAAAAAATCTCTTGGTACAGACTCCATATCCATAAAACAGTCCCTAGACTTAGCATCCTCAATTAAGGCTGACCAGTCACTAGATTGCTTCAATGCAGCTGCTTTTCCCTTAACCCAAAGTGCTCTGCGAGCTCGTGCTAATGCCACATTCATGTGGTGAATAATCAGCTACAAAGCCAACCCCATGATTTGAAGCTCGGACACAAGACATAATGATTACATCACGCTCCTGGCTCTGAAAGGCATCTACCGTAATGATATATAAACCTTTTCCTTCATCAGATTTGAGGACAACATCAAACTCTCGGTGCAAACATTTCAGCTGCAGCTTGTAAGGTGTGATAAGTCCAACAGAAACCTTTATGCCTGCCAACTCAGTGACTCGTTGAAGAAGCTCATATAATTGCAAAGCAAAATGTGCTTCATGAATATTCTGATATGAAACAGATCCGCCTCCTATGAGATCCTCTTCCATGAGTTACATCGTAGAACAAGCAAGGTCTCAGTAGAGAATCTTTGCAAATAAATTTCATCAGGTCTCCTGGTAACACTCTCACTGTCACAAAGTTGATTTTGATAAACATATCATGAAGGAGAAACCCGAATCTGACGATGCATTCAAAACTGAATAGATAACAACATAGTTGGACAACCTGCTTGTTGGAGCGCTCACAAAGGCTTCTACCATTACTGCAACATGCCTGCCACCTGGCTAATACTGTTGCAGGTCACTGCTGTGGATCCCCGACCAGAACACACCTCGCAGCACTCAAAGAAAGTGGAGGTAACACGCCTGCTTCACTAGCCTGTTTCCACGCCCCTCCTCCACAAGGAACCAGTCTCCATCTGCAATCCGCAAGCCAGCAACAAGGAAAAAGACCCATGATACAAAAAGATTTTGTTCATGAGCCTCCACCACAAATCCTTCAAACCACAGAAACTCACGCGGTTCCAGGACAGAGAAAGCACGTAGACCACGGAAGACAGCAAGAGATTTGCAAATCAGAAATAATAAATGAAGGAGGAAGTGTGGCCACCAGCAAGAAAGAGATTTCAACACGCCAAGCAAGGATGCAGGGGTCTTTAATGCAATGGCAGGTAAAAGACAAACACAAGGAAGATCAAAATAAAAATCCGATTTGAAAGCTAAGCGGCCAGCAGGGAGGAAGACATACGGTGGGTGGGTAATAAAATTTGTTTCATTAATCCTCACCAAACATATGCCAAACAAGGCACCAAAAGAAATTAAAAAAAGAATATGGCAGGAGGCCATACACTCTACCACGCACCCCTCTTGCTAGAAAACAAGGAAACCCTCCACCTCATGCCAACAGAAGGAATATGAACCATAAAGGCAGGTCGGTGGTTGAAGGCACGCTTCCATAATTATGAAATAAGTATGCGTGGATGCCTGAAAAGGCTTAGTTTATTTGACATAAAATTATTAATCATATTACTAGCAACCAACCGTTAAACTCGACAAGGCGAAAACACTAACGTTTCAAAAGAAACGCAACAACGTTCAACTCTAAGAAGCACGGTCGTCGCAGAAGCAAAGGCACAATGATGAACGGGGCATTAATAAATAGATAGGGCTCATTGTTTAGTTAATGAATCTCTCTCTCTCTCTCTGTGTGTATATATATATAT
Source organism: Taxus chinensis (assembly GCA_019776745.2). Lineage (NCBI taxonomy): Eukaryota > Viridiplantae > Streptophyta > Pinopsida > Cupressales > Taxaceae > Taxus > Taxus chinensis. The sequence goes on from CM034152.1 coordinate 168,115,323, forward strand.
ATATATATATATATATATATGTTCATGTTCATAATGGAGTCACACATACACCCTAGCACATACTCCTTTATGTTGAGGGCATCCTTGAAGAGCATGAGATTTTGTTCTATTTTCTATTGGCTATCTCGATTCCTGATAGATAGGGGCAGTCGAACACCAATTGAACTTAGATTTCTCAGCTCTCTATGGAATATAGGGGAGCGAGCAAGTAAATTTTTTTTTTTTTTTCAAATATACCATAGTGTTATTTAAATATTATTAATTTATATTTATTTAATTCTTTTAATAAAAATTATATATATTATTATTATTTATACAAAAATAATATATACATTTTAAATATATAAATCACATAATCTTTCAAATATTTGTAAGTATTTTACATTTAAATCATAAAAAATATCTACAAGCCATCAAATTTAACCCTTATAGTCAGCACTTAATACACTATTTTAGACCCATTCTTTAAAGTACTTTGTTTATGTTTCAGTTCTCGAGACAATATTAATTAAAGAAGGATTTCTAAAGGTATTTCAAATTACTTGTGCTTGTTAGATAAAAAATTATTGATTGTAAATTTCATTTTTTTATTTTTATGATTTTTTTATTTTTATAATATACAAACAAGTCATATATTTTCACATATTATATATATTTGTAGAGGACTGTTTAAAAAATTATACCATTTTACAAATTTTTAGCGTGTCATTATGTGCAGCCAGCTAAATTTCTTATCAATATTATATAGTTAAAATCACAAAAACCGACCCCCGGCCTGTCAATATCCAAACCTGTGGGACTGAATTTGTTTATATTAATTGATGTATTTGGAAAATTTAGAGTCCAATAAATTAAGATTGACTGTTAAATAGGTGTTGACATGGCATGTCAGCTCAACAACTCATCTAGGACTATGTTGACCATGGTGAATATGTTTTAACATTATTTATCTCTTGACAAAGTCAAATGTTCAAAAATCTTATGATTAGATTTTGATTGTTTTATTTTGCAAAAATTATCACAACAAACAATTTGATTCAAAGCATTTATGTAGGTATGCTTGGTCCTATTCACATTTTATTATCCTGCCCGAAGGCAGGTATATATTCCATTCATTTTTACAACAATTTTTTTCCCTCAATCAATAACAAGATATTATTTTTGTTTCTAAAATTTTATCTAAAATTTCAAGAAAATATATTTTTATATGTAATTATAATAGATATTCATTTGATATTTGATTGGACTATAGACCTACCGAAATTAATAAAAAACCATTATCACAAAAAATGATTGATTGATAACTAGGATATAAAGTCAAAGAAAAAATCTAATCTTCATTTATTGTTGTTATTTCATGAATATTTCTGGGACTTTCTTCCCTAATCTCAGTGCACCCTCGAGGGATGAGATTTGACAGCTAACCCCATCTGTAAACAAAAAATCTATGACATTAAGAGGTTTTAAATAGCCAATCCATCTTTGTTAATTATTTTTTCTTTATTTAATAATTTAAAAAATACATTGTTTTTTAAGTCGTATTTTCAAGTGTAGAGAAAGTTAGATATTATATTCTTGATATAAAAATATTTTCAACAAAATATGTTATTTAAATATATATGTAATGTTACACTTATATTTATATTGAATGTGTTCATAGCGATAATGACTATTATGCGAAATTCTTACACACCAAAAAAGGATGGGCTGACAATTTTACAAAGTGTAAATTACAGTTAAAGTAGGCAAAAACATCCGGGAGGGGCATCAAATCTCAGCTCTGATCCTCCTACCTTAGCTAAACTTAATTTCCATCATTTAGATTTTCATGTTCACATATAATATCTGCTCTGATTTCATTTTTCTTGCATTTATCTAGTGTGTTTAGCAACATTTTTTAAAACTTTGGCAAAATTAACCATTCTATGGCCTTGTATGTCATGTCACTTAAAAAGTTATTTGATTTTTTTTAAGGCGTTTCAATAAATTTCATTTATTACAATGCAATTTAGTTGGTAAGGACCTATATCAATAAATACTACATAATAGATTCAAATTATAGTTTAATGTTTAACTAGCAATTGCATCAAAAGATGTAATGGGTACACCGATAGGGATGCAAAGGAGCAATTTAATATTGGTATGTGAGGAACAAAAAAGATTAAATCAAGTATGAATTTTTTGAGTAGTGCATGTAATGTAAAGATGAGAATTTCATATAACATCTTTGAAAAATAATTATGATATGGAACATAATCATTGGTTATTGTTATTTTATGCATGTCCCAGTTTGAACATAATAAAAATGTTTTTGCATATTTTCAAAAAGCTTGTCATTTACATGTACCAAATTAATGTATAAGTAATCAAGGCAATAAATGTTTGACTATATATTGAAGTAACATAAAATGGATTATTGGTAACTAAAATTTTACGTGCACCATAAAATTTAAGCACTAAAATTAATAGAGTAATATCATCTTCATACTTCACGAGGAAGCATGGATCCAAATTATGCCCCTTGAAAACTAACTCAAACATGTGGAATAATCTCAAGTACGCAATATATCAAAAAATATACCATGAATAATAATATCAATGTTTGGAAAAAAGAAAAAAAGATTATAGTTCGTGAGCTCTGCCCTTTTTCGTCCTTTGGTTTCCTTCCTTTTCCTAGTGCTCTACTTTAGCCAGCGATCTCAGGTGCTTTTGCACATGGCCTTTCTCGGCTCCTCCCTCTCCATGGTAGCTGCTAAAGGCATTCTCCTTGAAGCAGAGAGTGTTCCTATCATCAATAGCCTATCATCAATATCAAGGATAATGACATCAATGCCTCTATTCATTTGCTTTTGGATTGTGCCCTAATCTGTAGGTTCATGGGTTTTTGGCCTAAAGCTATGGACCTCCTCAATTGGTTGAAAAAGAATTGAAACATCTCTTCTTCGAACCAGGTAAAGCTTCTTCCTCATGGTTTCTTTCAAGTTACTTTCAATAGATCTTCGGCCAAGGATGATGCCTTCTGATTTGGCCCATGGTTTATGGGGAGGGCAGGCTTTTTCATGAAACTATGGGTTGAAAATTTTAAACCTAGTCTTGGAAACATGAATAAAGTTCCGGATTGGACAAGACTCTATAGGATCCATACAGAGCTTTGGAATGAAAACACTTTCATCCAAGTTGGCAATTATATCTATACAGCTAAACCAACTGATTTTGGGATCTTAGCTATCTATGCTAGATATGCATAAGTCTTGACATCTCTCAGCCTCTCCCAAGCTCCATATGTTTCAAATCTGAAACTAGGGAATGTTCTCAGGAACTATACTATGAAAATGTTTCTTTTTTATGTCGTAAATGTCACAAACATGGACATTTTGTTCACCAATGCCCCAAGATGAAGAAAATTGAAAATTAGGACAATGAGGGCTTTGCCAAACCTAAAAAAAAATCCAATTGTGAAAAAAATTTGGAATAAGAATGTGTAAAAATAAAAACCAGTGGACCAAAATATTCCACTGCAAAATGGGTTTTAAGCCCTTGAAAAAAAGAAGAAAACTCTAGCGAACAAGATCATATACCTAAACACAATAATTAGAATTGTGAAGATGGTCATGAAGATGGAAACATTCAGGAATCTGAACTAGAAATTGAGTAAAAACTCCAAATAGATGAAGTCTCCCTTGATAATCTCAAATCCCTACTGGATAATCAAGATCAAGGTAAAATAGAGGAATCAGAAGTAGAAAAATAAAACCAATCCCCTTTGGAAGTAGATAATGTAGAAAAAAGAAAAAGAAAGAGGGAATTTCACTGAAAAACGGTAAGAAATCACCAATAAGGACAAGTACTGTAAGTAACAGTGGGCTAAAACATAACTATTACATCTTGGAACTTACTTGGTATAAATGCCCCACATAAACAAAGTTTGTCAAAGCTATGTATTGAAAAGGAAAACTCGATATCCTTCTTCTTCAGGAGACTAAAATGGACTGGAATTCTCTTTCTCTGGTTTTCAAACAAGTTTGGGGAAATAGTAAATATGTAATTAAAAATGCTTTAGGGGCTTTAGGTGGACTTTCCATCATCTATAATCCTGAAAATTTTATGGTTTTCCTATTGATGATTACACTAACTAGAAAATTATGGAATTATAGAATATTGATACCAACAAGTCCTTCTATGCCATGTCTATGACCCAAGAACCAGTAATGGGAGAGAAATTTATTGATTGTCCCTTAAAACAATAAAATCTTCATTCCTAGAAGATAAATAGTTATTTAGAGGTGACTTCAATACTATCACATTTCCTATTGAAAAATATGGGGGTTCTGGGAACATCTCCAACTATTCTCTAAAATTTGCTAAATTCATTGAAGATTCTGACCTTGTTGAATCCCCCTTAAAAATGTTTAGTACACCTGAACAAATAAAAGGCTTGGGAATTTTTTTTTGGCTGAACAATTAGACAAGTTTATAATCAATGAATATTGGATTGAAAATCAGGACCTCATTGAATCTGAAATCATTTGGAATGTTGGCTTAGATCATTGGCCCATTCAGCTCTCAATCTCTCTTTCCTCTCCTCATATCAAAAGAACATTTACGTTTCAACTGATGTGGATCAAGTATCCTAATCTATTTGACAATATCAGAATTTGGTGGGAGATAAACATCAATGGGTCTAAAATGTTTTGATTGGTAGAAAAAATCGAGAAAGTTAAACAACACCTAAAATAATGGAACAAGAAATCGTTTGGTAATATTTTTGAGCTAGGAAATCTGCCCTGCAAGACAATATTCTTCAAATTGAAAAGGAAAATCAGGAAAAGGGTCTTTCAGTAAATCTAAAAGAAGAAGAGGGCCTTCTGATTGATATCTTAATCTTTTCCTTTTACAAGAGGAAATTTATTGGAAGAAACAATCTAAAAAAATGGCTTTGTGAAGGGGACAAAAATACTGGCTTCTTCCACAAGACTGCTATTATAAGAGGAAACTACAATAGAATCTTGAGGATTATGCTTCCTTTTGGGGAGATAACTAATGACAATAAACTCATTGGTAGGGAAGCTGAAAGATACTTTAAAGACCTTCTCATTGCCTCTGGAGAAAACAAAGATAATGCTAGAAATCAAATCCTTAGTCAAATCCATTCCTTGGTTTCTCATGACGATAATATGGAGCTCAATAAAACCATATCAGAAGAGGAAATTAAATTGTTTTTTACTTCAAGCTTGATAAAGCCTCTAGTCCTGATGGTTTTCTTGTTGGGTTTTACCAACACTTTTGGGAGATTGTTGGGAAATATGTTGTTAAAGTAGTCCAAGAATCTGGATCCACTAAAGACATTCTTAAGTAATTTAATTCTACTCTCATTTCTCTTATTCCAAAAAATGAGAATGCGGAAGCATTTGATTCATACATGACTATCTCTTTTTGTAATGTTACTTATAAGATTATTTCTAAGGTCATAGCCAACATGCTCAAAACCTTATTACCTGAGGTCATTTCCCCTGAGAAAGGGGGTTTTGTGGTTGGAAGACAAATTTTGGATGGAATAGTTATAACTCATGAACTCATTCACTCTGTCAAACATCAATAGTATGGGAATGTGTTCATAAAATTGGATATGACCAAATCCTTTGATACAGTCAATTAGACTTTTTTCATGTAAGTCTTAATTGTTTTTGGGTTCAATCAAGATTGGAGAAAATGGATCTTTAGTTACATTACTACAGCCAGATTTTCTATCCTCATAAATTATGAGCATGCAGGTTTTTTCATCTCCTCCAGAGGCCTTAGATAAGGTGGCCCTCTTTAGCCTTTTTGTTTATTATTATGGTTGAATCCCTCAACTGTTGATTATCTTTCCTCAATTCAACCAGAATGTTGAATGGTATTCTTATTTCTAATGATGATCCCATAGTTACTCACCTATAATTTTTTGATGATATGAGCCTTGTTGGGTAAACGACTATCAATGAGGAAAAGGCATTTAAAAGTGCTCTTGATATTTATGAAGAAGCCATTGATCAACAAGTTAATAAAAGTAAGTCCAAAATTTTCTTTTTCAATACAAATAGAGCATCTAAAACTATGATTTGTAGGATCCTTTATATCACTCCTGGCTCACTTCCTTGTTCTTATCTTGGAATTCCTCTTGTTTAAGAAAGAAATTCAATGGACGTGTGGAAAAACACCATTGACAAGATTCTAAGGAAAATCAACAGTCGGAAAGGTAAGTGGCTCTCCTTTTCTGGTAGAATTAAATTGATTTCATCGTGTGTGTAGGTTGTTCCTATTTACATGATGTCGGTTCTTCCTATCCCATCCAATGTGAGTAGATTAATTAAGTCCATTCAAGCAAAGTTCCTTTACGGTGGCACATTTGATGAAAAGAAGATTCCTCTTGTGAAATGGGAAAACACTTGTTTGTCTAAAGAGATGGGTAGATTGGGATTTAGGCTCAACAAAAATATAAATTTGGCCCTTGGTGCCAAACTATCCTAGAGGCTTTATTATGAACCTCATACCCTTTGGAGCATTATTCTTAGGAAGAAATATTTGGATAACATGCACCCTTAAAAGATTTTCAGTGTCCAGAATCATCATGTTGGGTCCCAAATTTGGAATCTTATGATAAAATCTCAAGTCATTCTCATGCCTCTTCTGAGATGGTCCATGGGAAGAGGAACAAAAGTCAAATTCTGGAATGATATTTGGATTCTTATTTCCCCTTTAAACTCACACAATTTAATCAATATTCAAGCTTAGTGTGAAGAAAGATATGGTTCAATGGTTAACCATTATATCAATCAAGAGTATAATATTGGTTGGATTGAGATGCAAGTTCCTCATAACTTGAATGAGGAGAATATGTTTTTAATGAATTCTCTTCAACCTTTTCATTTCTCTAGATACAATGATCACCTAATATGAATAGGATCTGAATCTGGAAAATACAATGTCAAATATGGATACAACGTCATCTCTTCTCAAGGTAGGGAGATCTCATCATTTACTCCCCAGAAAATTTGGTTCAAACATGGTTTACCCAAAGCGAATGAATTTCTTTAAACTACATAATTAGACAAAATTCTCACGCAATCCAATCTTTTCAAACAAGGCTTCTTTGGTCCCTCATAATTTCCCTTATGTCTTAAAGATGAAGAAGACATCAATCATTTACTCATCCATTGTGAGTATGATAACAAAATTCAGAACTCTTTGCTTAATTTGTTTAATTTTTCTATAGCTCTTCCTACATCTATCAATATTCTTATCAAAATAGGGGAATTCAAACTTTGCTCAGTGCCTCTTCTTCAAATTTGGAATTCCATTCCTTCCATTATCTGCTAGAATATCTGGCTTGAAAGAAATAAGAGAATTATCATAAGCGAATCTAGGAACTTTGATTTTACCCTCTCACAAGTCTTGAGATTTATCAAGGAATTGATTATGACTTGGAATCCATATGATGGAAAGATATTTTTTGAAGAAAGAAATACTTAAAACCACTGGAAAGATATTCTCTTGGAGATCCTTGATAAAGGGTTTGGGAAGAAAAGTAAATCTAAATCTCGGAGAAAATGGACCACACTACCTCACAACTTCATCAAATTAAACTTTGATGGAGCTACTAAAGGTAACCTGGGTAGAGCTAGAACTGGTGGTATCTTCCAAAACTCATTGGGACAACCTCTTCTGGGCTTCACATAAGCTTTAGGAAGTTGCTCCAACAACTTCACTAAAGCTAAAACTCTTTGGTGTGGCCTCAAAATTGCCATTGACAAGGGTTGGATCAACCTCATTCTGGAAGCTAACTCACAAATTTTCATTAATATAACAAAAAAAGGAAAAATGGATCATTGGAATTTGCATCACATAGTGGAGGAATGTATTTTTATTTTAAATAACAAGTGCATCAATCATATTTCTATAAACAATAACAAGGCCACAGATAAACATGCTAATTTAGGGGTTGATAATGACATCCAAAAGCACAATAAAATGTCCCACTTTTTGGTATGTTTTGTACCATTATAAACATGAATTTTCAGTTTCATTGATTTTCTAAAGGTAATAGCCATAAAACCATACATATTCATGAAATTCCACAAAATAACAAAATGTTGTATTTAGAGTGTAGAATACATGTAAATTTTTTTTAAAAAAAATTACAAAAAAAACGGTCTTTTTATTAATTTTACTCATACGTTGTTTCTTATGTTATAAAAGAGGAATGACTGTCCCCGGGTGGTTCTTTTGAATGAAAATTTATTTTTTCACCATGAAATTTTAGATATGTGTTCAAGATTTGAATTTTGAAGTGCTGTCAAATTTTCATATTTTTTGGACTTATATTTTTTTTTTAATTAATTATTTTGTAAAAATATTTTCAAATAAATGGCGTACAAATGTTTATGCCAATAAATTTTAAGATTTATATCAAAAATGAATTTTTTTTTACAGGTAAGAAGAAGACTTCAATAAATAATAATTTTAATTTTTTCAAATTTTTTTGATATTTTTTGCTGTTTTTCAAATTGGGTTGATTGTGTACGATCGATTGTCCTAAAATACCATATGTTAGAAAAATATAAAAAAAAAATAGTAAAACATATTTTTAAAAAATAAAAATTATATTTTTAGAAAGCTAATAAAATTCTGTATTTTGTGTTAAAATTTTGTAATTTAATTCATTCGTTAACCCTAATTACGTGGCACCTAAGTGGCACATTTTGGCATGATATTATCCTTCAAATGGATTTGGCGCATAAATGTGCCACATTGGCGCCACATAGGTGCCACATAGGGGGGTTCGCGCGAAGGAGGGTTCACGCGAAGGGGGTTCGCATGAAGGGGGTTCGCGTGAACCCCCCCTTCGCCCGAACCCCCCTAAACCTTAAATCCGTCGCCCAAAACTATATAAATATCTATATATAACTCTTTGCCGCCAAAAATATTTGAATTCGAGGGGTTCGCGTGAAGGGGTGTTCGCGCGAACCCCCATTCGCGCGAACTAGTTTCTTCGTCCTACATGGCAGTTCAGGCAAAGGGGGTTCACGCGAAAGGGATGTTCGCGCGAACACCCTCGATTTCCGATCCCGCCCAACTTCTTACTCACGTTTTTGGGACATGAAGTGGGACACAACATTGTGCTTTTTATTTTAAATAACAAGTGCATCAATCATATTTCTAGAAACAATAACAAGGCCACAGATAAACATGCTAATTTAGGGGTTGATAATGATGATAATGAAAGACTCATCATTATCTATCCTAAAGATTTAATTACTAAGTTGGGTGATTTATTGCAAATTGATGGGATTATTACATCTTCACATGTGGTAGATGTGATGCATGCCCACCTATCCCAACAATAATTATTTTGATATCCTCATTTTTCTTCTCACACATGTTATTTATGGCCATATCTGTCTGTCGCATGCTGAAATATTTTCCTTGCTTGCATATTGGGGTATTAATACCCTCCTCCGCTAAGATTTTGGATTAAATGCTTCACAGTTCAGTTAAGAGTATGGATAAAGGGAAAATTATTGCTGATAAGGAAATGATGACCAGAGTTGGGAAGGAAAAGGCCATTGCAAATAACTCAGTGAAAGAGATGCAAGACTCCCTAGTGCATAACTACTACATTGATGACATTCACTATTCCTTCCTCGGTTTAGTGAATGATCTTAAAATCCGGAAGCTTATCAATGTCAAAAGTATTTTGGACAAGGGTACTAGAATCACAACAAAGGAAGCCATGGAATACTGGAAAAAATCCTTGATCGATGGTGTTCAGGATCCAAAGCTACTTCTGTGGATGGCCACTAATTTTCTCAGGGCACAATTATCCATCAGGCTTGGGGACACAGCTGCATTTGATGAAGTGGTCAAAGTCATGAAAGATCCAATTCAATCTACTACTAGAGTCAATACTTTGAAAGTTTCCCAAAGTATTGGAGTGCAGACAGTGTTACTTGGAGCTAACAACTCATTCGTTTTACATGAAGATATGGAGCAACTTGACTTTGATATTGGCCTCCATCTGGACCAACTTTGATAGCTGAACAAAGCCATGACCATGGAAAGCTTGTTACAAGGAAAGAAATTAAATGCTATTTTCTCTATTTTAAGCATACCCACTAAAAATTTTGATGTCTCCAAGCTCGCGGACTCTCTGGTTGCATTAGTGGTTGAGGAGGAGGTGAGGAATGCTAATATGCCCACTATGATGGTGACTAGCTCCTCGGATGAGGAGGAAAAAAGAAACATATGCTTTAATAGCTATATGTATATAGTTTTATTATAACTCCTACTGGATTATCCATCTTCTGATGGTTTTTGTAATCGGATTATAGCCTTATTTTTTTGGTTTTTGTATATTATAATATAATAGTGAAGCCCGATGCATTTTTTTTAAATGATAAAAAAACAATATACCATGAAATTTATCATGTACATATATTATGGCCCCACATCAATTGGTTTTGTGATCACCTCGTATTAAGAACTAAAATTAATTACTATCAAATATTATAAAAAAAAATTAATTCAATTCTCAAATATTAATTAGATTAAATCCGTCATTGATTGGTAGGTTACTCCATGATATCATGTATACCTCAAAATACCATGAATTTACTACACAAACTTAGAAAATACAACTTTCCTTATATCTATAGGGTGTCTCTACAATGCAAACTTGGCTCCCTATTAACAAAATCTTGATAGGCAGGCCTAATCAATGTAATTGGCCTCCTTACTAACATGGTTACTCAATTAGTTCTTCATTCACACATTTATCTTACTAATAGTTGTAGAAAAGGGTCCTTCCTAAAATATACTACTACAATATGTCAACAGAAGATTTTATATTACATGACACCATCTAAGTTGTAAAGTATCCTCTCCATTGGAACTCATACATATTGCCTAGATCCACCATTGAATTTGTGTAATTCCCACATCTGACATTTTAAATTCCCTACCATTGAGTGATTTACAAAGAAACATTATGAATGTATTTTTAATTATTTCTAGCTTTTGATATTAGAAAAATACACAATGTCAGCCAAAGAAAGAAAGTGCATCACAATCCAATGGCACAAAGGCTTTTGCATCCCATGCAACCAGAAGTAGGAAAGGGTATTTATCCATGATGTCGCATCTAAATATGGTTGCGATTTTTCTTTATCTGTTAGGGGGGGTATTTATGAAAGCAATGTTGCTCTTGGTGAAATTTATAAGTTGATTGGAAGCAAATTGATAGCAGTCCAATATTATTTTCAAGATTTTAGCCTCTACCACTGAAGAAACACCTAATAATAGAGTATTATCTATAAAATGGTTGTGAGTAGCTACAAGAACCTTAGAAGTAATAGTACTACCCACAATTATGCTAGATCTTTGCGGAACAACTAGATGTGTAAACAATGTTTCTCCATGGGGATTTGGAAGAAGAAATATATATGCAACAACCACAAGGATTTGAGGTCAAAGGTAAGGAGAAATTAGTGTGTAGATTGAAAAAAAGTTTGTATGGCTTGAAACAAGCACCTCGACAATGGTATTTAAAATTTGACAGTTTTATGGTTGAATATGGCTACAACATGTGTCATTCAGATCATTGTATTTATTTTAAGAGGTTAGATAATGGTAGTTATATTATCCTATGTTTATATGTTGATGACATGCTTTTTGTGGGGTCTAACATGGATCATATTAATGAGTTAAAACAAATGTTAGCAAAGTATTTTGCTATGAAATATTTCGGGGCAACAAAACAAATCCTTGGTATGAGGATTTATAGAGATAGGAAAAATATAAAATTATCTCTGTCTCAAAGTGAGTATATTGAGAAGGTGTTCAAAAGATTTAACATGGAAAATGTTAAAGCTGTCAACACACCTTTGCCTAGTCATTTAAATTGACTAAAGAGATGTGTCCGAAGACACAAGAGGAGGAAGAAAAAATGTCGAAGATTCCATATTCTTTATCTGTTGGTAGTTTAATGTATGTCATGGTATGCACAAGGCTGGATATTACACATGATGTTGGAGTCATGAGCAGATTTATGAGTAATCCCGGGTTGGATCATTGGAATGCGGTTAAATGGATTCTATGGTACTTGAGAGGAACATCCAATAAACATTTATGTTTTTGGGGATATAATATTGTTCTACATGGTTATGTTGACTCAGATGTTGCAGGTGATATCAAAATTAGGTGAAGCACTACATGTTATGTATTTACTCTTGATGGGACAATGGTTAGCTATATTTCAAGGCTGAAAAAGGTTGTTGCTTTATCAACCACGAAGGCGGAATATGTTGCTGAAACAGAAGCAAGTAAGGAGATGATTTGGCTATAATTTTTATTACAAGAATTGGGAAACCAACTAGTTGATAATTACGTATTTACTTGGGTCATTTCTAGCCATTTAAACATCTTATCCTTTTGGTAGTTGGCCTTTTTGGGATTAATTATGAAATTTAAGAAAATCATATAAATATAAAGTTATGTCATCATAATAAAAGTACCAAGCACTAAGCATTAGTTATCACCACCTAAGGTTGCATCTAAAGGCTATTCAAGAGCATTCAAACATCCATTCTAGCATTCATTCAAGGGCAACAGATTGCATTATTCTGGATACACTTCATAGGAGGGGAGTTTGTTATATTCCATGCACACACATATTACATTTCTTTACATCTAGATAATTTTCTTGCTATCAAGTGCGACACACACAAGATCCACCTAGGGTGAGATTCCACACACACACACACACACACACACACACACACACACACACCTCCAGAAATACATTGGGTTTGAAATGTAAAGCAACACTCAGTCGTAAGATCAATTGTTTTATAGTTGAGGAAAATCTGACCCCTCATTTTGCATCTTTATTTTTTAGGATTTGATGTCTCTTTGAGGGTTTTACAGGTCATTATTTCATTGCATGTTTCTAGCGACCTCGGAAAACACTATGTGACATACTAGCGACCAAAGGCAGACCCGAAGAATAAAGAATATGGGTTTCCCCTGTGGGTGTTCTTATTGAACTCCTATAAGCCCATAATGCTAGAAAAAGCTCTAAATGCTAGTCATGTTTATTCTCCTTGACTTTTTTGAGGAAAATGGACTTCAACGTTATATTTTTAACCTGATCCTTTCCATTGGCCTGAGGGTAATACAAAGAGGCTATGTGACGTGATATTTTGAATTGTGAGCACAATTCATACACATCTTCATTCTTGAATGACTTGAAATTATCCAAGATAGTGACCATTAGGACGCCATACTTGCAGATGATCTAATTCAAAATGAACTTTGCGATCACAGAAGTAGGTGCAGTAGTTAGAGACATGAAATCAACCCACTTCGTAAAATATTTTGAGGCCGTAATGATGAAGTTGTGGCAATCTATTGATAAGGGAGAAAATTTCCCTATCAAATCTAGATCCCAAGTAGAAAAGGGCCAAGGTGTAACTATGGGTTGTAGATCCTGAGCAGGGATGTGTATCTCATGTGGGAATTCTTGATACTTATGACACTTGCACACATACTCCACAATGTCATGCTCTAAGGTGGGCCAGAAATAACACATGCAATGAATTTTTTGAGCAGTTGCATGTCCTCTGAAGTGACCACCACAGAATCTGCTATGGGCTTTGAAGAGGATTTTCTCAAATTCTACTTCATTAAAACATCTCAACAACATATTGTCGAAGGCTTTGCGATAGAGTAATTATTCTAAAATTGCATATTTGGAGGCTATGATATGTAGTCATCTTCTTTGTTGTGAGGGTGCTCCCTCAGGGTATGTACGGTCCATAATATAATTCACAATATTTGAATACCATGGAAATGACACAATGGGGGGCTTTGTCTCTACATAGAACACATACTCATAAGGGAAATCTAGGTCTACTAGATCTCCATAATCTATCGGGTTGTCTGCCAACCAATCAACAATAATTTGTCCCTTGATGGACTTATGGTTGATGAAGTTGAGTTAAAATGCACCCATCAATGTAATAATATGACCAACGTTTTTGGATAAGGCACCCTCAACCAAAAATGTTCACAACTAGTCATACTTGACGATCACTCGAGTTTATTGTTTAAGCTTATAATGCCTTCACCTTTATATTGCAAAAAATATATGTAGGTATTATTTCTCCATCTGCATATAATTTGTCTCGTAATCAAGAAAAGTGTGACTAATGAATTAAATGGCATGTTCATGGTTATCATCATCTTCCTATGTCAACATGAAAGCTAACCAGATATTGGTGGCTCGTGGGTAAAAAATAAAAGGATGGTCCACTTTTGGAGGCATGAGTGTAGGTGGTGACATAAGGAAACATTTCATAGAATTGAATGCCTTATGACACTCAGTTGTCTAGGTTTTACAATAATCCTTCTTTAGCAAATTATTAATGGGATGGACAATGCAGGTTAGATTGGGAATGAACCTACGGATTGCTCCTAGTTTACCGAGAAAGGACCTGATCCCTGACTCGTCTGATGGTGGATTCATCTCTAGAACCACACAAATCTTTTCTATATCTACATTGATTCCTCAAGAATAAATGATATATCCCAACAACTTTCCTCCCGTCACTTCGAATATGCACTTTTCCAGATTTAATGTTACACCGTATTCGATAAGACAAGAGAGGATACCGAGAAGCACCTTGGGGTGATTACAACACTTCTTGGCCTTGGCCAGTAGATCATCGATGTAATATTCCAAAATATTACTAATAATATCAAGGAATATGTTTGTCATCGCTCATTGGTAGGTGGCTCCAACGTTTTTTAAGACAAATGACATAAGTGCGTAACAAAAGGTTCTCCAAGGAGTTGTAAAGGTAGTCTTGGTTTGATCCTCCTTAGAGATCCTTATCTTATTGTAGTGCAAAAATCCATCCATGAGTGACAATAAATCATATCTATTTGTTGCGTCTACGATGACATTAATGGAAGGCAATGGAAAATTATCTTTGGGACATGCCTTGTTTATGTCCCTAAAATCAATGCATATGCATATTTTCCCATTATTTATGAGAGTAAGGACTATGTTCAAAAGCCACATTGAGTAATCTAATTGCTTAATGAACCCTACTTGTAGGATCTTTATGACCTCCTCTTTGACCTTCAAATCCACATTTGGCTTCATAGGTCTCAATTTTTCTTTTATGGGCTTAGTGTCAGACTTCGTTACTAGATTATGCACAACTACATCAGGAGCAATACTTGTCATCCCTTTGTAACTGAAAGTGAAGGATTTTAAGTGTTCCTTAAGCACCTTCATATGTGCTTCCACCTCTTCTAGAGTCAAGGAAGAACCAAGCTTCAAGGTTTTAGGATCCTCCTCCATCCCCATTTTTATATCTATGGTCCCCTCAATTAAAGAGGCATCACCCTCTTCAAATTCAGGTGGGGATGGAGGTAATTCCAATTCTTCTTCCTTTACTTCATAGATCTCAAGACCTTTTTCCTTGTATGATCTCCAAAGTAGGAGGAAGGGTGAGGTATAAGAGAAAATCCTCTCTTATGATTCACGAGATGAAGATCATTGTATGCATTGAGGTATCCTAGGATAACCTCTTCATTCTCTATGTAATCTAAAGTGGATGGCTCATTCTCAACCTCAACATATGCTAGGATCACATTTGTCAACATCATTCAAACTAGATATTCAAATTGGACCAAAATGATGAATTTGGTTTCCTTTAGGTCTCTGCGTGGATAGAAGCAAGAAGAGGAAGTACCTATAGAGTTAACTAAAAGAATTTTCTCCCTTGGAGTAGCTTCGATTGAAATAAAATCAAAACCTTTGATAAGTTTAAGTAAAGATGTCTTGTAGAGATGTTGTTGTTATTCTCTAGTCTCATAAACCCACGAGACTTGATTAGTGATAATTTGAGAATCACCTAGAACACTAATGCTGCTAATACCCATCCTCTTTGATACAATGAGACAAAGAAGAAGAGCTTCGTATTCAACCCCATTATTTGTGCATGTTCAAAATTGAGCTTAAAGGCAAAGGTCATGACCTTCCCTTATGGGGAAGTGAGGATCACACTTGATCCAACTCAAAAATGACACTTCGCACCGTCATAGTTGAGCATCCAACAATAGAGGTTAGATCATTCTTGGAATCTTATTCCTTTACTTCTGAGACCTCAACCATTAAAATTACTTCAAATCCATTAGACAGGAGAGAACCAATTACAAGAGCATGTCCCATGCCCATAGAGTCGAACAGAAGAAAAATAGGTAGGTCATTTTCCAACAACTCAATGATTTTAGCCGTGGTCTTTATTGACATTGTTTCAACCATATTGGCTTCGTCTTCACTACTGATCAGCCCCTTTGATTGCTTTAGGGGATTCCAGTTCTTTCCTAGGAATCAACTTAGATGCAAGTTTGAAATCCTTTGGTTTGTTCAATTGAGTGGATGAGAGTTAAAACTCAGTATGAACCTCGAGTTTATTCTTCAAGTTAGCTAGATGGCTATCAAAAGGCTTTGGGTCACCCTGAGCAACAAATAATTTCCCTAGATGTAGGAATCTAACTTCCTGAAAGAGCGTGGAAGGAATTGCCTTCATTTGATGGATCTAAGGTCGGCCAAGAATCATATTATTATTGGTTTCCCGATCTATAATATAAAACACAGTTAACATAGTTTTTGGCCCAACGTTAACCAGAAGTACTATAGTTCCAATAGATGTTGGTTGACTATCATATACTCTTAATGTTATTTAGGTTGAGGAACAATTTGTTTCTCTGTAGCATAAATTTTTAAGGAATGAGAAGGGGACTATATTAACTGTATCCCCATTGTCAATCATCGCGCACTTAACATAGTTATTATAGATCTGAACCTGCAATTACAATGCAGAGTCACCTCTTCATGCCAACTCAGTGTGAGTGGGCATCTTATTGATGTCAAAGACAAATCCAACATCTCTCTCAGGCTTCCATGGGGGATAGACATAAAAGTCTAAATGATTAACCCGGGCCTCCAGAGGAGGGGTAACGTGAATTAAATGACCAAGGCCTAATGCTTCCAATAAAACAACTCAATGAGAGGGAGAGTTATTCAAAAAATCTAGAAAGGATATGCGAGAAAAGGTCTTGGTCAAAATCAGTAACTAATTCATAAGACCCTACTGGTCGTGGAGGTACTAGAGTGCCATCAGATTTTGAAGGGTAAATCAGAAGAGGCTACATATAATAGTCACGAGTACATGTGGCTATGTTAACTTCAAGTTAAGTTTCTTGTTAGGAATTACAAGTAGGAATGAAGAGACAAATTTAATATGTAGATATGAATTTGTAGAATAAAGGAAATCTAAAATTACATAGAAATATGAAATTACACAGAAAAAAATAGTGACATGGATTTAACGTGGTTCACCCTTTCTCAGGTTATGTCCACCAACAAAAACAATCCTTTTTATTATTAATCCAACAACAAATAAAATACAATAAACATGGTGTAACATGCAAACACAATGCATTAATCTACAGTTTCAAATCTGCAACAAAACTACCCTCCCTCTTCTCTTTCCTGGCTCTACATTCTTCTTCTCATACTACTTTAATCTCATGTTTTTCAACGTTGTAATACACTTCTCTTATGCTTCTTTATCTCTTTCTCTTTTGTTTATTTCCAGTATAACCATTGGCATGTATATATACATTCCCACACCATTTTCTCTTCTAACCGAATGTAACCATTTAGTTTCTAAACAAGAGAAACTAAACAAATGGTTATGCAATGATTACACTAATATTATACAAATGTATGCTTAGGGAATATGCAACAAAATAATTAATACATTAAAAATATAAATAAGACATTTTTTTTGAATGGTCTCCACAACCAACAATCTCCCACTTGGAGATTGATCAACATCAAATTAAATCCCACTAGATTCAACACCCTTAGACACTGTTGTTTTATTTCAATTATTTTATTTATGAAGGCCAATAGAAGCTGAAGAGGAAATCATCTTCTCTCGAGTTACTATCATCATAAACATATCCGCTAGATTTTCATCTGTATCTTTTTTCTCTAGCTTTACCTGTCCATCATCCAATACTGATCGTATGAAGTGATATCTCAATTGTATGTGTTTTTGTCTTTGAATACAAGGCATAATTTTTAGCCAGATGAATGACACTTTGGATCCATTGGAGGTTGCTGATAATGAAATACATTCGAGGGATGAGCAGAGAAAGTAGCCATCTGTTCAGAATAAAGTTCCAACAGGGGTGATGAGTATGGAAGTGATAGAGAGATGGTGGTTTTTCAGTAGGGATTTTACCTTCCTCTTGTAAGACATAAAATGGGTTAGAGGTCTTTACTTCCTTTGTGATTTGGGAATTTATTTCCCTTTGTTCTTCGGGGAACATAACTGCTCCTTGGTTTTTGGGGCTGGCTTGGAGGGACAATCTCGAGCTCTATGGCCAATGCTTTTACATATTGAGCAAGCGTGAGGTATTTATTCATACTCAATCAGTTGCACCCATTTTCCTAGGTCAGAATGGAGCTCAATAGAAGATGATAATGGAATACTAATGCCAACATTGACATAAAACCTAGCATGAATGAATCTAGAATCAACTCTTGTTGTTTGATCTATATCAACGAGAGTTCCCATGGATAAAATAAAACCTTATATGACTGTAGTATGTTAAAATTCTAAGGGGAGGTCAACAAGACGAACCCATATCAGTGCCTGAGTCATGGTTTTCATTCGTGAATTGAATCTTGGAGTCCACCTTCGAAGATATAAGCCTCTCCTACCAAAAAACCACGGGGGTTTCATTAGTTAGGCAATATCCTAGCACATGGGTTCATATTGAGGTAATTAATATTAATAAAATTAAAGTCAATATATCGGTAGACATGAGGGGGTGAAAGGGTTTAATTTATTCATATTCTGAATCGGGTATTGGGGGTAGGTTAGATAAGAGGGCCAAAGGAAAGCGAGTTTTAATTTTAATATAAAACTAAAACATTTGAACCCTAGTTTTTTGAACTAAATACCTTAACATTGCAATTTAATGAGTGTGGTCATAATTTTATAATCTCTTTTTGAACAAAGAAATCTCAATTAAGATATCCTTAACCAAGAAATAATAAGATGGTAGAAAACTAGGATTGAGTATGATTTTCAACACAAGTGATATTATTTCATCATTTTAATTATTTGAAGAACTTACATTTATAAGGTAATTTTTAATAGGTATCGAATGATTTCAAAATATATTTTGAGATAAAACACATATTGAAATAAATTGAGTGAGAAATATGATATATTTTTTGTTCAATATATTAGGGTAGAAATAAAAAGGTGTAAATAAAATTATCGTGGAAAAATGGGTAAGTAAGGTACATGGAAAATATAGGGGGTATTTTCATTCTAATAATATAATGGGAAAGGGTATTATCAATTGAATAACTAGAGGTAAAAATTAGAATTAAGGGTATTCTTTAATACCCTTCGAACGCACATGTTATACCATGATTTTACTAAGTGAACCCCCCGTGCAAAAAAAACTAGGGCCCTCCTAACAACACCCTCACAAAAATCTTCTTTGTAGCTGAAGGTGAAGAGGATAAATCCATTGTGTAGCACTTGAATTTCCAGGGGGCCACAGGGGGGCCATTTGATCTAAACCCATTCTCTTATTTCTTCCAATGGGGGTCTGGGCCCCATGAGTTTACCAATAAGCGATAATTCCCTCGATGCCTGAGTCGCATCAATAATCGTTGTAGGGATATGCAAGGACAATGTCCCATCAATGATATTTGGCTATAGCTTCCCAGGCGGAGAGGGTTTTGAACAGTCAACAGTCACATCTCTCCAGGAGCTTGAAGGATCGACAAGAGTGGTATCAACAACATCAGGGGCCGGTCCGAGCAGAACCAACACTGCCACAGGGACACTAGATGTAATGGAAATTCAAAAAATTGCAGAGTGGGAAAAAAGATTAGTATCCAAAACAATGAGGAGTTTCTCATATTCATTCTAGTAATGAAAAGTCTTTATATCAGAAATAAAACTCATATATTTCAAATACATAATTGGTATCAAGAGCTACCTACTTTGATTCACCTTGGCCTTAGCAACATTGGTAACACCCCTACAATATTTTTATTTGGATCACCCTAAAATCTAAACAATATACTTACAACTTCATCTTTAATTCTAGTAGGTAACTAAAGATAAATGAAATAGGAAGAATTACTCTTCAATAAAGGGAAAACGATATTTGCATTGTATTCTGCAAAGATCTAAAAAACCTTTGCACATATCTTATGCAACTTTACAACTTGAATAGTTTTAGATACATACACTAAAAGTTATATTATGCCATCTAATTAGTTCATCCCAAATTGATAACATCATAATTAGCTTTTCTTTTTTTAATGCTTCACTCAATTAGAAAATCTTGATGTATCAATGACACCAAGGACTTCCTAGGTATCACTCAAAATTTATAGGTCCACCTCAATTTGAGGCAGGATAATGACACATATTTACATAATTATCCTTTGTATACTTACAAAAAATGCACACTACACACTATGCACTTGGATTTCATTTGTATCATGAATCTTGTAGTGCATGCATAATATATTTGTGCTAGCCCTATCCAACTACATGCTTCAATTCTTTCTCCTCTTTGAAATGCACAAGAAAAGTTCCATATTAGAATTGGTCTCCTCCCTTCTCTGCTCAAATTATTTATACTCAAGGAGTAATTGTGAGAGTGCATATATATATTTAGACTATGCTATATAAATTGAAAAAAACGACCCTACTATTTACATTATATAGTCCTCCCCTTCACACAACCCTAAAACAGAATAATATTACTTGTATTTCTAAACAAAAACCCAAACTTTTCACTATTACCCTCTCTAACCTAATCTACAACTCATATACATTTGGTAGTTTTTAACTCCCCTTGTCTCATCATTCCTCGACAGATATATAGGCTATATAGAGTTTAGTTAGCACCCCCCCCCCCCCCCCCCCTCTCTTCTCTCTATATGGACTGATAGTGACTAGCCATATCTATATATAGGCCGACCATACCTCGGCATAGAGATAGATAGGGAGATATATAGATAGGAGAGCTGAGAAATCTATCTGAGAAAAAGGGGGGGTCCCCATCAGATATGATATAGGGGCGGGGTTGGGAGTGCCGCTGAGAATAGGGGAGTCATATAATCCAGAGAGAGGGGGGCCGAGAGAATTAATCTATCTGGGGGGGCCCAGGCCACCAGCCCACATAGAAATAGATAACGGAAACCATAGGGGGCTGTATGAAGATAGATATATATTGGGAGGCCCCCTCCCAAGATAGCCTAGCCGCCCCCAGCCCCAGATATAGAAATAACCTCTAGATATAAATCATGGATCATTCAGTGAGGGGTTGTTTCGGAAGGGATACAATTTCTTATAGTCCCTGAGCACGAGGGCCCCTATCTAACTATGGGGGACCCCCCAAATATACCAGAGATATGAGAGAGATATGATATGGGTAGGTTAGGTCTACAGTAGTCAACCGCCCCGGGGCAAAACCCAATCTTTTTTTTTGTTTCAAATCGCATAATATATAAAAACTAAGGTTGGCTATATATGCTGGTTAACTTTAAATTCATTTTGGAATCGCCTTTACTCTGTTATTTTAAAAACAACAAAAATTATATTTGTTATAAATTTTTCTAGTACCTACATCATTGAATATAATTAAAATGAACAACATTGTCTACGTGCGGAGCATGTCAATGACTTCATTGGAATGAATGTTCAATCATGCTTTCCCTCTTTTCAAGTCTTCTCTTCCTTTGTCCATGGGATTGACCACTACAAATTAACCACAATATTTATACATACATGCTTAATATAGTAGAAAAACTTGTCCGCTGAATAAATGCTGTACCTAATACAGTGAAGGGGCGGCTTTACCCAGCCCCCAGTTAGAATATTCAGTCACAGAATAATCTCATGTCTCAGACGTCACAGAATCAGATTGTTCCTGCTAATTCTTGTATGAATTGTTCTCCCCCGCGTTCCGTATCTTTCAATAGAATTTGCCATGGAATTTTCATATGGTGTTAGGTAGTGATTCAAAAAATCTGTGTGATTTACTTTATATTTAATTGTTTTATAAATAGAGATGATTTTCAATTAAAAATTCTGTTTAATGGAAAGTTAAAATGTGTTTTGTTTAGTTGTTTATATAGCTCTATTAGTAATTAAGATTGAATTTTTAAAAAAATTAATAGCATTAAATTATTTTAAATATAAAAGTGAGAGGTGAGTATTCATCGTATAGATTTAAAAGTGGAATATTCGAACATGTTATTTGTAATTGTACAAAGTAAGATTTATCCAAATCTAATATATAAAAGTTTAACTAACACAATTTATTTTATTTTATTAAAATTAAAAATAATAACATAAAATAAAATTATGCATTTGGATTTTAATAATTTTAACGCCTATTTTTAAATTCAAATCCATATTTTTAAGTCATTTTGAATTAGTGGATTGATAAATATTGTGATGGGCTAATACAAATTTTATATTGTGTTATTACAAATTGTATTTGTCAACAAACTAAATAACAAGGATGGTCCTTATATGTAATTTTAATTATTTTATTAAATATATTGAAACATATATACATATATATATATATAGAGAGAGAGAGAGAGAGAGGAATGTGAGATTACATTTTAAGAGATATGATTTTTTTTAGAAATTTACATATTAAAATAAGATATTAGAAGCCTTAAATATTTAGGTAAATGTGCTTTTGGTTGAAGTTGTGAACTGGGATCTTCGGACACAAACAAGGGGCGTAACCTTCAAAAACCCAAAAATCCAGGAAACACAAGAATTGAAGTTAGTGACACTACACGACCAAGAAGAGCCAACAAAACTTCATCTGAAATTAACAAAATGACCATGAACCATGAGCAAAAGGACAACAAAACCATTAACAACAAGACGCCCAAAAGACAAATAGTCCTTCCTCTATGGGAACAAATAAAAGCAAACTAGAAGCCAAAAGACCTAATCACAAGTTACCCTCACTCTTCTCCCACTACGGGTAAGAAAGTCTTCCAACGTCCATTATGTACCACCATGGACCATCGTCTCTGCATCCAATCTCAATTTTTCTACCTCAAACCTACGGCTTTTGTGTTTAGCCAACACACCTAGTTCCACCAAAAACAACTTACACATTCAATGAGAAAGGAGAAACCAAAGAAGAAACACCCAACTTAACCAATCCCCCTACATCTAATTACTAACCATTATCAATTATTTTATAATAAGACATTTTAAAATTTTATTATAATTTTTTTTATATTATTAAGTTATTTATCTTCATTAAATTAACGGTTGCAAAATGTATAAATTAAACATAACTAACCATTAAAAATTAACTCTCTTTCTTTGACTAAAATTTGGAAATTTTCTTTACATTTTAGAATTAATAAAAATAAAAACAAATTATTTTAAATGAAGTTTAACGATGTTGTATAAGAATTGAAAAATAATTTTATTTAACATGTTTCGATAAATGTTAAGTTTGAAATTTCAAATTATATTTGTTAGGTAAATCAAAATTTGTTGACAGGTCTATTATGTAAATTCTATTTGAAAATTACACATATTTTTATGTTTTTCTTTCAAAAAATACAAATAATTAATATATTTTTTAAAGACTATTTAAAAAATTATACTATTTTCTTAATTTTCAACCTATCATTTTATACAGTCAAAATAAATTTTTAGCTAAATAAAATAAAAAATCCACAACCTGTCAATTTCCAGTCCTAAACCTCCCTTTGGACCCATTCCTTAAAAGTACTTTGTTCAGGATTCAGTTCTCGAGGCAGCATTAATTAATGAAATGTGAGACGGGCCTCCAAAGGTCTTTGCAATTGCCGCCTTTGGGACCGAATTTGTTTTTATTAATTGATGTATTTGGAAAATTTAGAGACCAAGCAATTAATATTGACTTGAAAGATATTGACGTGGCATGGCAGGTCAACAACTTATCTCTTCATAAATTCAAATGTTCGAAAATCCTTTGATTAGATTTTGATTGTTCTAATTCGAAAGTTGAAAGGTTAATTGCATTTTGCAAAAATCATCACAACAAATTATTTGATTCAAAGCATTTATGTATGTGAGGTCCAATACACATTTTATATGTTACTCACTTAAAAATTTATTTGAATTTTTTTATAGGTATTTCAAAAAATTCATTCATTGTTAGTAGCTGTTCATTTGTGAAGTTTATTTTTGCTGGAAAGTGTTAAAATTTGGCAATGTTTTTCGAGCAAATTTATTTTGGCAATATTATTTTCTCCTATGCTAAAATAAATACTCTCGGGAAGCTCTATGAAGTGGATGTCGAAGGTGGAAAAGGCCAACAACCAAACGTAACTTAAACAAAACAACTTCTGCTGACAAAATTGACGACTCATTGCAAGGCGTGCCCATTAGCAATGCCAGTGCCCGTTCGAGCTGGATCGTCACATGGTCCATCGACGATTGATTTTTCCCATGTATCTTCATGCACTTATATGCCACTTTGGCAATTTGAAAAAGGACCTCAAAATTCAGTGGGTGCTCCAAATCGAGGTCCAAAATAAGCTCAATCTGGCCGGATTTGATTAGAGGAACTTCCCACTCAATGATATTTCGGCACCCCTCTTCATATTGCATGATAATGGCCTTCTGCCCGCTGAGAATTTCTAACAGCAAGACTCCAAAACTATATACATCTGATTTCTTGGTGAGATAATGAAGCCGGTAATACTCCGGGTTGAGATACCACATGGTCCCGATGGGTAGCTCATCCAACGAGGTGCTGCAAATTTTTTTCAAGCAATATTATTTTCTCCTATGCCAAATTAAATACTCTTGGGAAGCTCTGTGAAGTGGATGTCCTCCTCCTCGTGGTAGGAAATGTCGGGAAACTCCGTGAAGCAGATGTCAAGGGAGAAAGAGGCCAGCAATCAGGCGTAACTCGTTTCGCAGCGTTGCATTCACATTTTGGTTGTTACAGTTATAGAGAAGTCATGGTGTGTACAAATCCACTTTGCAAATTCAGCTGTAGGGATGAAATGTTGAACTCCAACGTGGATTGTAACTCATGTGCAATTACTAGTTTATTAAAATACAAGTCAGTGGGTAAGGACCGATATCGATAAACATTAGGCTATAGAGTCAAATTACAATTCAAAATTTAAATATAATTATAATAAGTATATATTGTGTATAAATAATACAAATTTTAATATGTTTTTTAAAATATATAACTCATTTTAAATTTTATGAATTTTTTTAATTTATGAACTAGCAATCGCAAAAAATGTATAATGGACCTATGTTGATATTCAATAACAATAGAAGTCAGGTTGGGAATACGACGACTGAAAATAATTTTGAGACAAATGCCATGAGGCTTGCAAACAGCGTGAAAAATAGAAGCGGAAGTGAAAACTCTTTGTCATTACACATGTGCAATTGAGTAAGCCGCGGCAAGATTGATTAGCTCATGCACTCTTTCATCGCCCTCTCAATTTCTTCAATAGATGGTTTTATAAATAATGTTGTGTTTGTTTTGTTTTGATCTATTCTTCTTCTCATTATTTGTGTTTTGGCACAAAGGACACTATTTTGTCCATGGTTGAGGGTTGTACAACTGCACAATACTTTTGGCAAGTAAGTTGGGCAGGGAAGAAAATCCAAGAGAAGCACATGACAATGAGTGTGAGCAAGCAACTCGCAATGATTTTAGTGGTTAGAGGAGGGATTCAAGATGCTTGGGGTTTTTAGCTTAGTTGACCATCTCCCCTAATTGTACTTGTTAGATCCCCTTTAAATCTACGTAGTTCCCATCTCGTGCCACGTATAAGAGGCTTCGTGAGAAAAACAATCGAGGAGCAGTGATTAAGGATGTGGACATCCACAATTGTGATGAAAACGATGCATCTAATTCATCGACATTTTGTTGCCTCTTAACGAAAAGGATAATCTAGGGGATGAGGGCATGGTATTTGTTCTCTAAGTAATGTTCCACTTGGCCCCCTCCTTTGCCTGGAATTTCCACCTTTGACACTAATGGGCTAGTATTACTGTGAGATTCACTACAATAGGGGGACTACACAAAATGGTCGTTACGAGCTACGTGTTTATCTGTAAAAATTTAGTCAAGGGCCTCCAAACCCAACAAATTATAAGGGATATGAGTGTGCAATTTTCTAAGGACTTTCAAGACAAGATGATGATGGGGTTGTTTCCCAAGTTTTGCCACACATTTCATTTATAGCGTATGGACATATAACTCTATTCCCACGTCACTTGTCTAATGTGCCCCTTGGTCCTTTTGCCCCGGACCAATCCAAACTCCATAGACACCAATGGAGCAGGTCAAACTTATTATTGACAATGGCGGTATAAACAAAATATTTATAGGGGACGTCGACTTCTCATTGGAAAAACTGGGTGAAAATGCATTGGATATGAGATTGGCGAATACATGCGCTATAAATTTAATGCTGGAGAGACCTTGAGAATCGGGTATCTTTGCACTACTGAGTCATCCTTCTGTGCTCACCAGAAGGATGACTCGGAAGACCTTGAGAGGAGGTTTTTCAATTGGCCCACCACCTATTGCACCCCTTTGTGTAGTAGGTTGTGGGCCAATTGAAAAACCTCCTCTCTAGAGCTTAGCTTTCCTTACACTTCAATTCATCTCTGCTCCCTGCACAAGGAGGCTGCCATAGGAATGGCATAGATGGTTCAAGCATTTGTTTTATTTTGTCTTTTATTATGTTTCTGCAACATTTGGAAAATGAAATGTTTGATTGATTGTTATCTGTGTTTATTTTAGCTAAGTTTTCATAGCTAATTGATTCAAAGGAGATTCATCATTAAAGAAAAAAGTTTTCTGGTGTTGTTCCATTCATTCATCAAAAGGAATTTGTGGATTTGAAATAGTTAAGGTTTTATTTCTTGAATGTGAGTGTATTTATACTTCTAATAGTTAAGTTTTTTTTCTCAATTTTATTTTATATACTTAGCTCCATATGACCTACATTTTGGATCCCCCAATTTTAAATCTTGGAAAATGCTATCGTTAATGTCGTTGATGATTGATGTTTTCAGGATCAAATCCACAGTTGAGTTGTCTTTGTGTATTGCAAAGTTTTAATTGTTTTCCCCAATATTTCTTAAGTAATTTTTATTGTAGTATTCAAAGGCGGTTCGAGAAAAACATCTCTGTTTTTAGAAACTTTTAGCTCCGTAGTGGCTTAATTTTGCAAGTGGACCTCCTGTCGCAATTGAATTATAAATTCCATCATTTTTGCAAGTGTACATAGCCTATTTAATCAATGTAGGCATAAGCTCAATTCTCAAATCATCACATACTTGGTGAAGTTGTGGAATAATATTTATGGATTATTCCACAAAGAGGAACAAGTCAACACATGAAGCACTCACCAACAATTTTGGTACCCAATTCAACTTTCTCTTTGAATTTTTAGTTTCTTTTTCTTTTTAATTTCAGAGCACCCAAAAGAGAAAATAAATGAGAATAGTTGTTTTGTTATCCATTAGAATCACCAGACTGGTGAGGTTTTGTTTTCTTTTAGTTCATTTGCGCAGCTAAATTAGCACTACCTTTTGATATTAATAGCCCTACGGTTTAAATTTAACCTCTCTTTCTCATTTTTTTAGATTTTCTTGTATAAATATCTATGACCTTTAAATTAAATCATGAATTGTATTGTACTAGATTGCAAATCTGATCCCTACATTGCCGAATGAGATTACTTTGTGCCTTCTCATGGCCTGCATTCCCTGGAAAATGAAACCTCTGTTGATGACCTTAAATAAAACATGGGCTTGTACCCTCAGAAATCCCCAATATGCAACTCCCCACTACAAATTTCGTGCCGTAAAAATTTAGTAATTTTATATGCCTATACACCAACTAGAAATGGCCACAATCTTTCCCTCGACATATACCAAGAGGACCTTCTTAGAAGGTTTCCTTTTCCTTCTCACATTCCGACAGAATCTTACAAATTCACTAGGTTTTGTGTCACCGACCAATGTGTATATGCTCTTACTCCTACTGTTGACCAAGATATGTATAACTATCATATAAATAAACTTGAATTAGGGGGAGGAATGATCAATTGGCAAACTGTCCCACACTCTTGCCAAATATTGGGAAATATATTCACATTTTAAGTAGCATCAGTAAGGATGGAATCTCTACACATGATTATATATGGATGCGAGACAATGCAATTGATATAAGGGAGCACATGTATTTGTCCATGGAAGAGAGATGTACTATGGTTGAAGGTAATGAGTGGTCTGTTTTGGAATTGCATGCAGGAACAACACAAGGAGGTCAATATATGAGTACTCCACATCTTCCACCTCGACCCATAAAAAAAATTGCAGACCATCCTTCCAGTTTTCTAAACATATATTACAAGGTTAATTCAAGAAAAAGGCATCTCTACAAGCTATATGCAGTCAATGAATGTTATTGGCGCATCAACCTTATAAATGTCATTGAGTCTGAACTTAAGAGTCCATGCCTAGTCATATTTAAAGATAAATATGATAACTGTGTAATAAGGAAGGTACATCTTATTTGCAAGTAGGTCTATTGTGATGGTAGTATCAAAGTCCTTTTATACAAAAAAGACCTTCAAAATTCAGAGTTACTCCAGGGATTTGAACTGAATGATTTTCAAACCACTTCAAAATGAAAGCTATGTGCTTTTTTTTATATTCTTCAATAGTGTGTTCTATCTGCATTCTAAAGAATTTTCTCTCTTTCATCTTCTTTCTTTTAATCCTACAACGACCTTATGAAAAGTATTTGCTAGAAGCTTTCCGTGAATAGAGATGCCCTAATGGATTAGGAGATATTGCATGCAAAGTGCAACCTATCAACATTGTGAGTTTGCTCCATATTCGTTATGTTGTTTCATTTTTCATTTTTTAAGATCTATTTATTTGGAGTTTCTCTTAGCTTTTATTTGCTTGTTTTATTTTTAAAATACACCTATTTTGTCATTATAGATCTACTCCAATATATGTGGATATGGGATTTTACAGCTCTGGGATATGACATTCAAATTTTTCTTCTTTCTTTTTGTTTACCTTAATTATTTTTTTACTTGAAGTTGTTCCTTGTGTTTGAGATGCTTCTGATAAGCCTGGATCAAATTCTTTTCTTCCTACAAGAATATACAATCAATGTTTGAAGATTTGGCTTTTCAAATATGGATAAACTTCCATTTTTTAGAAGTTGAAAATTGAAGACTCAAGCTCTTACAAATTTGTTGTGGTTTCATTTGTTAAGATCTACTCATTTGGAGTTTCTCTTAGCTTTTATTTGCTTATTTTATTTTAAAAATACACATATTTTGTCATTATAGATCTACTCCAATATCTGTTTTTGATATGGGCTTTTGCAGCTCTGGGATGTGGCATTGAAATTATACCCTTGCTTGTCATATGACTCACATTAATGATCATCACATACATTACTTCCTCGTTACCTTTCTATAACTTCCCTTTCTCACATCCTCCACTACCTCCCAATAAATCCTTTCGGTGTTCCCATTGCACCCATTGGTGCTCAGAGTGGTGTTCTTTTATTCAATTTTTGTACGATGTTATGCATAGCTCTTCGTCCAAATTCAAATTTGACTCCTTCAAAAGATACCCTTCGACGTTTCCATTGTCCATTTCACGTACGATTGCTAGTTTATTTATAAATGTATATAAAAAATTAACACTCAAATGTTAAATATACAAATACCATGTAACATTTATTACAAATATTTACAAGTATTTTACGACTAAAATCACCAAAAAGGTCTAAACGGGTGTTACATTTAACTCGTGTCCCTAGCTACCATTGCCCTCAACTCAGGATAAGTTTGAAAAAAAAAAAATCATTATTGCCTTTGCCATACATAAGCTTTTTGGCCACCCATTCTTAAATTGTAAAGACTAATAATAAAAATTTATTAGTGCCAATGTTTTGAATTTGCAGATTAATTTATCACGTAGTTGGCCCTCCACCGAATGTTTTGAATTTGCAGATAAATTTATCAATGCACCCCTATCACCAATGTGGATCTCCTACAACAAGAATTAAGACTTGTTTTGTTAATAACTTGCCATTTTATTTAATTTTGTAAATGTAAATCTTCACTCAAAGTTGGTAGAGTACTTACAATTTTAATATAAATTCGAATATTTTATGATTCTTGTACCAATAAAAAATGGCATCACCAAGAACGTGACCCTCTTAATAATATTAGGTAGTATTTGTATAAAAAAAATGTATCATCAATAAATAATTTTTAGAAAACTTAAGAGTTAACCAACATAAAACAAGTTTTGAAAATTGATTGATTAAATGAGTATGACTCTAGTGGTACAATTATGAAAAGACTTAGCAGTTAGCCCTTCTAGAGCCCATTTCCAAAATGGAGCCATCACAATTGCTCAAGGTTGGCGGACTATTATTGAATAGTGATTTCCCTTACGTTTCAGTTATCAAGGTAGCAACATTTAGAGACAGTCCCATAGTCCCCCTGTTATCCAAAATTCACCCCTCAAGGTAATTTTGATAACATGCATCAAATTATTCAGTCCCGAGCAAGTAGATTGATTCAAGCCCCAAAATCATGTTTTTCGAGGTCCCCTCGGCTTTTTTCTAACTCTCCCATCCAAGAAGAAATCCCAACAAGTTAGAAAAAAATGGAAAAAATGTAAAAATATGGTTGCAGGACTGTTTTGAGGAATTTCGGGTCTAAAGGTCTCGGGTCGTACCAATTCGGGTTGAACTGAGGTTTGTCGTACCAAGCTTGGGGCCGAAAAAAATGAAGAAAATCGGCTAAGTCCTAGTCTGTGCAGAAGTTGGAGCATCCGGGCCAAAAGTATGCGTAGGATGCGGATCGGCTGGTTTGGTGCAAGTCGGCCCGAGTCGGGCGGTTCGGAGAGATTTGTCCAAGACAGTTTGGGACAGCCGGGCCAAAAGTACGCAGAGGACACGAAACGGCCGATTCAGCTGAAACAGGGGACTTTCAGTTTGGGACAGCCGGGCCAAAGGTACGCGAGGGACATGAAAAGCCGAAAGAGTCGCCAATGAATGGAATCTCGCCACGTGTCTTCACCTCAAACATGAACAAGGAAGCCCAAATCGGGTGGTTCGGAGATATTTTTCCAGGTAGTTTGGGACAGCCGGGCCAAAGGTACGTAAGGTATACGTGGGACGCAAAAAGCTGAAAGAGCCACCAATGAATCAGAATGTGCCACGTGTCAGAAGGTTGAAAATTTGCTAAGTGTTTGGCGCAAGGTAAAAATGCGCCCCTCAGGCCTGAACCAATAAAATAGTGCCACGTGTCCAAGTTTAGGGGGCCAAAAGGAAATTTTAGAGGATGAACCTACGGATGAATCAGAGCTTGACACGTGTCATCTAAGTGGCAGTGCACGGGAAAAATTCAAATATTTTCCCGCCGATCCGTTTTGGCCTGTGTTTTCCCTAAATCTTCAAATCGCCATATCTTTCGATCCAGAGCTCGGATTTTCATGTTCTTTATATCAATGGAAAGCTGGTGAAATTCTCTACACAATTCAAGGGTAAATCTTGAATTTTGGTTCAGTTTGGAGAGATAAAATCAAGAAACATCTCTGGCACGTGGTAATGGCTAGAATTGACGTTTCAACAACCAGCTTTGATGCAAAATACAGTTCGCCACTTTTGCCAGGGTTCTCACCCACCACCATAATGAGATGAATTAAATGCAGCCTAGAGGTGGTTGGGGTAGGTTTGGATTTTCTCTCTCTTCCCTTCTCATTTTTCTATAAATTGGAGTGTTGGGCTCATTGGAAAGAGAGAGTCTTTTAGATAGCAAAGCTCTGTCAAAATTGCTTTGTGAAGCCAATGTGCTGTAGGCCCTTGTAGTGGACTCCTTGCATGGTGATCCAGGCCGTTATCTTGTAATAGATTGAACTATGCATATCATGAAGCAATAAAATATCAGTTTGTGGATGTGTCTTTCCCTACTGTGTTTTCTTGCATTCTTCTTGCCCCTTTAATCTTTCTACAAGAATATTGTGTCTATTATTATGTTCTTGCAGGGATCCATTATCATTGTGTATGCTTGGAATATTGTTGTGAATGCATTTTGCTAGATTATGGAGAACTGTCATCACCTCTTCTAGTGTGCACTTTACCTCTGTATTTCACGCATTTGGAGACTACTCTCACACCCTCCTTTTCTGGTGTATCACCGCTTTAGTGTAGGATTTCATTTTATGCATTCTCTCTCCCTGGCCCCTTGGAAATTTAGATTAAAATAGTTAGTTTCCCCTTCATTAGAGTAGATTGTGGCAGGTAGTTTAGGAGCAAGAACCAGCTTTCTCTGGAGGTCTATCTCAAGTAGCAAGTCCCACAACTTGGAGATAGTACTCATGTTATCTAATCACACTGTGAGTTCAAGTATATGCACTTGTTTAAACACAGGGGTGCTGGGATTTGGCGATAACACCACCCACATGAGAAAAATTGCACAGCCTCCCAAGGGCACCAAATGTTGATGTGAAAGATCGAAAACTATGGTTTCGCGCACATGCAATTGCAATGCCTTATTTAGAGTTTTCATTTTTAAAAAATTATTATAACAAAAAATAAATACAAAGAACATGTGGTAGTCTATATAAGGTTGAAATTTTTTTATGAGATATTAAATTGTGTATGTTTCTGACAAATCTGTCGGTGCCTCTCGCTATAGCCTCCACAACAGCAAGTACTGCTACAATAGCGCACATTTGTTGTCAAAGGGTGCCCTCGAGCACGCATTTCTTCTAACGTTTGATTCATGTGTGGAGGTGTTCATAGGTTGTGCACATGAGGGTGAAAAGCACACATGAAGCATGCTTTGAGCCCTCTATAACAAACCATATTGCACTTGGAGGGAGATCTTGGTGCTACCGAAACCGGTCTTAAGTTTTTTTAAAACATACAATTAATTAATATTGAAAATACAATATTTATTTAATGTGGCGGGTGACATCTCATTTAAATATTTAAATATATATTTATCTAAACTATAAAAATGCTAGATGCAGTAGTGATGTGACATGGGTTTTCTTACATATGCATGAACCTGCAAAATTAACCTGGTCAAACCTTGCGAAGTGAGTTTTGCCCCAGCCCACTCTACCTTCAAAAGGTTGTGCAAGGCATCAAAAGGAAACACTACTTTTGCAAATACACTCATGTAACATGTGTTAGGAGAACTCCTTAACATTGATGTACCGACTCCATGACAACTCACCGACAAATAAATACATTTTGACCACACTAAATACTTATGTTTAGTTCTCTTTGGGAAAGAATAGTATTATTAGTCCCTTATAGGAATACATTTGCTATTTGTTATCCATTTATTAGCCAATCAAAAACAATATTTATTTTCTTCATATCAATATTTATAATGTTTCAGTGTAGATTTTATATTTTTGAATTAATAAAACTATCTAAAATTGATTTTTTAATTATTACGCCATGAGGCGTTCTTGTTATGGGCAGCGACCTGTTTTCCCTGACAGGTTTAGGGCATCGGACGGCTCTATTTCGGGGTCGTTGAAATCCAATGGTGGAGGAAGCCCTAGATCTCCCTAGATTTCGTTCGTGTGGAGGAAGCGGCTTGTTGGAGGATTGCATGGCTGGGTCGTTAATGCCTGGTCTGCTTCACCGGTCGTTCATCATTGCACTGCTCGTAGCTATTGACGGATTATGTTGTGCGTGGGTAGAAATATGAGAGGAGGGTGCTTCGTAGTTAGGGCCGGAATAGCTCTGGAATAAGCGCCTCTTCTTTGGCAATGGAAGGATTCTGTTGTGCGTGGCAGAAATATGAGAGGGGGTTTGCATGTGGAGAAGGTTTGGGTGCCTATAAATGCCTGCTTTGCCTACTGTTTGCATTCCTGAGGGTATCTTTTCATGTTGGTTTAGATTCGTCTTGCAGTCTTCTGGTAAGTTGTCTCAGTTGTTTCTTTTCACTAACAACCAGTCAAAGTTGTGTTTCGCCTTTAACTTGATTTCGAGGTCTTTCCCATAGGTGGGTTCTTGCTTAAACAATATATGTTGTGTTGTGCAGGTGATTTTTGTGGGGGGGCATATTCTCAGGAAGGTATTCGAAGGTATGAAATCTCTTTGGTCTGGTTTGCCGCATATTGGCCACATTTGGTGAATAAAACATTAATGTTCCCTATGGCAGATTGCTAAATTAAGTGAATAGTGCACAGACAAGTTTGGGTTCTGGCATCTCCAATTCGTGTTAGGGTTTTGGCTTTTTGTGTTTACTAAATTGCACAGAAATTTGGGTGTCATCTCCAATTCATGTAGAAGTTTTGGCTTAATGTGTTTACTGTATCGCTTTTTTTTTAGCTTTGATTCGGGCATTTCTTAGAATGCAATTGCCTCTGTGTGGGTTTTTTTACTGTTATGGATGTAGGTGGTTGTGCACAACTTCCTCCACCATACGTTCTTGGTTCATTTGAGCTAATGTTATCTTTTTATTCGGTACAGACGGCATTGTTATTTGACGATTATGTAAACCCCTAAAAAGCTTTGCACAAGACTTGTTTAAGGTTTTCACTCCCTTTAGCCATTGTGAGCTGACTGATGTCGAGATCTATTAATACGTTAACCATTAAGCATCATTGTAGTTATAGTGAGAACACATATAGCTATATGCAAAATTAACTTTAAGATGCAGTAATTTGCTTCTGAGCTGTCTTGTGGAATGTTTTTTATAACAAAAATTGATTACTCAGGCTTGATCACAACCGTCTTTCTAGGGTTTATAGTGAATAGTGTAGTGATCTACATGAGGGATTGCTACAGTGAAGCAGGCCTCCAAATTCATCAGTCAATCTTGATGATCTTACCTTAAATTTTTGAACTGTAGACATCAATTCTGCTAAAAGAATACATAGTTCATAGTTTGTATCCATAAGTTCTTCATATGTCAGAAGCAGTCTCTCTGTAGCAGTCATGCACTAGGTCGTTCCTAAAGCCTGCAAATCACAGGGTTGTTTTAATGGGAATCTGATATTGATTGTGTAACCATTTGTTTTCTGCGTTTTGTTTATGTTTTCATGTGGGAGCAACTTTACACACTAATGGAAACCACAAACATACATTCAATCTGTTATGATTTGGAGTGCAGGGTTTATAGTGACATTGTTGATTACTGAGATTCTATAAGTCTGAAGCATTTGGCCTGGCAAATTCACAAGATAATCCGTGAGGAAGATTTGAGGGTTTGTCTTGAAAGGCTGTTAAACTCTTGTAATTGCCTGACAGTCCCTTAGGAAGACCTGACTAGTGTACAGTGAAAGACCCCGATTAAGTGAAGAAGTTTGGGATTGCTAAGATATTCTCTTGTCCACGCTGTGAACCCATGGTGCCCTTCTCACAACAGGTTCTAATATGGGACATAACATACATTCTGTATTAGACTATGATTTATAGGGTGATTGACTAGGTACTTGATTTTGAGTACTAACTTGGACATGTATGCTTTGGGCAGTCCCATTAGGCATTGAAGCATGACTTTAGACATTGATATCTGTGAAGCTAAGACCACTCGCAGTTTGGTCCTAATACTGTAAAAAAATGTTCAAAATCTGTTGCCCTGAGATGCATGTCTCAGAAAATAGTATCTTTAAGGAGAACCATGGTAATAGTCAGGTATATGTTTACAAGTCAAGACTGGAGAAATGTATTATGACACATTTTGTTAAGCAAACAGCGTAGTGTCTACATTAGGGATATAGGTCGTGTCCATATTTCTAAGTTAGTTTTATTGCTAGCATGGCATTAGCTACAGAAGGGTCCTCAATGTGTGATATCTGAGACATCTAGCAATCTCTTAAATTACTAGTTCATATTTTCAATATGGCATAAGTTGACTTCCTTACATGCAGCATATTCAGTACAGACATGTTGGGTATAACTGAATATAATGACCAAAAGTAGATATGAGTTTTTTGTGACTATTTCAGGCTGGCTTGAGTCTGTAGCCATTCGCTTACATATAGGAATGATACAACATACATTGTTTAAAAAACCTTGTTAATTCTGTTGTCATAATGGCTGTCTGAAAATAGTACTCCGTAAGGAGACTTTGGTAATAGTCAGTTATAGATTTACAAGGAGAAAACTGTAGAAATATGACACATATGTGTCTTAAGCAAAATGTAGTCAATTCACTATATAGGTCTTCTATATTTCTAAGCTTGATTTTAGTTTTTGCATGGCATTAGCTTGGCACAAGCAGGGTTTAACACACATATCTGGATCTAGCCAGGCAGATTCAACACATTATTTGTCTTTCTGTGTTGGCATACCATTAACATGCTTCACATTATGTAGCATATTGAATCCATACATTGTAGTGCTAATATTTATGACCTGTGGGATAGAATGGTGGAGGTGATTGAAAATTGATGAAAGAGAAGGGGGTGAAAAAACTGCCAGGGTGCAGACGGATTGAGGTGAAGAACAGGGTGCATGTTTTCATTGCATAAGACAGGTTCCATAATCACAATGAATCATGTGCAACATTAGAAATACTTGCTTTGTAAATAAATGAAGGGTAATGTTTTATCCATCATAGGGAGGGATAGTGTTTAGAAATAAGCTAAGACAGTTATCTCTTACCCATCACACAAGCTGTCTGTATACAAGGAACACGAAGGGTAATGCTTTATCCATCATAGGGAGGGAGGGTGTTTAAGGCCTGGAGGCACCTATCTGAATTATGAAGACCCTTTAATGGAGGCACTGATGTCACTTGTCTATCCTGAGTTGCTTGTAGTAATAGGGACAGGGAGGAGCAGAAATGTAAAGATACTTGAAGACTGTCTTAGATGAACTGCTGCCTAATATTGAAAACATAGAGCTTAAATGCCTTCAGACTGGTGGAAAATTATTTCTCACCCCTTTTCATGAAGAGATTCATAAAAATTTTATGCCTAATTTTACTCTGATATGGAAAATGTTACGTTTCAGCAGCTAAAAAGAAAGATGGCTTTACGTGGTCCTTTCACACCCTGCTGTCATTTAAAGCTTCTGAATGAGCATAGGAAACCTCAAGCTTCTTTGTGTCAATATTGTAAGCAACAGTAAACAATAAACTGTAATCATGCATTTCACACTTTTCCTGGCAAGCTTTTTTAATTGTCGTCACCCTTTCTAGATTTGATGTACAAATGGATAGGGAAACCCCACTTGCAGGGTACACAGAGATGAACATAGGCGAAACATCCGTATGAACATAGGCGAAACATCCATTAATTTTTAAGGCTGCCGCTGTTAAATATGTTTGTTCTGTGTTTATTTTTTGTCTGTGTAAATGTACGAATGTTTATTCTTCGTCTGTTGGACTCGTCAAAATGTATTTACTTGTTTAAAAGATTGTTAATTTATTTCTATGGCTGTCAATTTTTACTCTGTGAGCTTCGTGTGATTACTCTCAGAGAAAATGTGATTAGCTATTTGTGTCTTAAGGGTAATTTTCATTCACTATTTCCAAGCAAAGGAGAGTAGAATGACGATTTTTTCCAAGCTTTAGGGCTGCCTCCCAATTACCTTAACAAAACGGAATAATTAAATATTTGAGATTTCCCCGTTGATTGTATTAGATATTTCTGGTGAATAAAAAAATACACACATTTATCCAGAATATTGGAATAAAATAAAAGGTTATTTTCCAATGGCAGGTTACTGAATTAAGTGAATAGTGAATAAACAAGTTTTAATTCTGGCATTGGAATCTGTCAGGGTTAAGCCTGTATGTTTGGCTAGATTAAACTGAGTTTTGTACAGCTGTGAAGTTGGGAAATTGATGCTTTAAGCAGCTTCTTAGAATTTTCGTCTTTGAGTACCTGAACCTTTCTAGATTTGATGTACAAATGGATAGGGAAAACCCACTTGCAGGATACACAGAGATGAACATAGGATTGAATTTACGCTGTTAAATATGTTTGTTCTGTGTTTATTCTTTGTCTGTGTAAATGTACGATGTTTTTGGCTTGTGAGTTTTTTAAGTTTAGATAAGTATTTACTACAATCACTGACATTTGTATTTATATTCGCTTGAAGTATAGATAAATTTCACTTTGTGAAAGAAAGAGTGTATCCTAGACCAAATACAGAAAACGGATTTTTTTTCTCTTTTCAAATTGTTTAGGTTAATTAATTTTTAGATATTTCTATTTTTTAAAAATCCTTGGAATAATGTTTTCAAATTTTATACTTGCTGGAAAAAGTATGTTCTATATTGTTTTTGCTTGAATTCTTTTTTATTCTGTCAAGAATAATAGTATGAATTTTCTAAAGATTATATACAGTGCCATGCCTTGTGGTTTTGTTAAATCTAGATGGACATGTAGGGGCATGTGCCCTGCCAAAGTCAGGAATTGGAGTGTGCTGAGAGATTCTATTTCTCTGGGAGGCCACTTCAATACGCCCCATGTAGGGTGTTAGACTGCGCTTTCGTAGGGCTATTTAAGCTGCCTGTCTTCAGTATTTTTAACCTCCTTTGCTTGCCATTACAGTACCTAACGTTTTCTTGTTTCCTCTTAGATTGCACTAATGAAAACACGAAGTCAAATTTGCATCCCCCCAGTTGGTATTACTGTCACAACACCACAACTACGAAGGCATGAAGAATTTAAAAGAACTCAGTTTGTAGTCAATGTGTTCCATCCTAAACAATTGCGCCCTGAAAAACCACAGATTGCAGAAATTGTGAAGGCACGCCTTCACTTACCGGTGGAATCTGTCATCTATCTTTCAAAATTTCGGACGGTGGATTCATTATCGAAAGGCTTTGGGCTTGCGTATGACACAGCTGCTGATGCAGAGAAGTATGAGCCCCCCTACAAATTGAAGAAGATGGGTGTCTTTGTTAAGAAGGGGAAAACAACATTTAAAAAAGATGACCGTGCCAAGAAAATCCCCTATGTGCAGCAGAAAGCTTTTCAGAAAAAAAAATGATGTTACGCATTGGGCACATTCCTTTTTGACTTTGAAAATACTTGATATATATATCATGCTGTAATCAAAGCTTATGTTTTGCGTTGTAAATGCTATTTTTGTGCTTCGAAATTACTTTATATAAATATCATACTCTAATTACTGTTGGTTAGTTTTTTGGCAAGCTGGACTATTTTTGTACAGAAATTAAAGCTTATGTTTTGCATTGTAAATGCTATTTTTGTGGGGTGCTAATTTGCATCTGTAACTGTTGATTTTAGGAATTCTTATGTTTTAACAATGGACTCATTATCTATATGCGTATAGTTAAAACATTTATATAATTTGCAATTTTTCATTTTGATATGGTGATTGCAAAAAATGTTCAAAGTCAAAATTGAATCAGTTATTTGTTTCTTGATCCATTTACCCATGTCATCTCTCATACATGTGTCCCATGCAGTCCATTATGCTTTCACATTTATCATACATATGTCATGTGCCTTGTCAAATGAAATTACCTCCATCCATTATGCTTTGACAAATGTCCATACCCTCTTCCAAAGCTCCCATTTTGCCACAGGCAGCAAGCATGGTGACAAAGATTGTGGAATTTACCTTCACATCTGCCAATTGCAATTGCATGAATGTTTCTAACTAATTATAATGCATTTTCAACACCCTTACCTCATATGCAGCGAACTAGCGGTGCCATATTGTACCCAATTTCATCATTTCTTTCAGGGATTTGAACCTGCTACTCCCCTCATCAAAGCCCCGAAAGTTTTTGGAGCTTGAGCTCAATGGATTCTACAATATCGCATTATTTTTTGTTATGAATGCTCTTTATATTCGGCTAATTATAGTTTTAAATATTACAAAAAAGGTAGTGGTATTAAATTAGCATATGATGCAACTTTTTGAATTGTTTTATGATGCTTCGGTTTGTGTAAATGTTCTACTGGTAGACATGTGGACATAGGGCAAAGTAGTATGTTGTGTACAGCTGATACCAGACTTCTACGTAGCCTTCCATTACAAGGGATTCAAAAATCTCCTTTTAATATTTTGATAACTGTATATCCTGTTGCATCATCTGTCAAATCCAGAATTTTTCAGATGCACTGAATAGGTCTGATAAAATGTGAACAATTTTTTTTGTTATTTAAATTTTAAGCTTGTGTCACTGCTAAACCACGTTCCCAGCCAGTATGATCTGCTTAACCGAGCAAAATTACACATTTGTTTAAGTTGTATAATACTTTTACATATATGATATATATCATCCAAAGTTATGTATTCTTTCTATACTATACTTTCCATTTAAGTTCTACATATTTTTCAGTTATATAATACTTTTACATATATATCATCCATATACATATTTCTGTAATGTATTTCCCTTTTCTGAATGAAATTCCAACATTTTCCCCAACTTTGCACGCTAATTTGTCAAGATTAGGTAGCAGAGCATTCACACAAGCAGCAAATTTAAGCAGTCATGGGTGTCTGAAGACTTGAATTCTAAAACCTAGCCAAAGAGTAGAACTGTACGTTGAGAAAACTGATTTTAGTAAAAAATCCAGTAAGCTTCAAATGTCTCCTCAGAATTCTCTTTGTCCAAAACTGAACTGCATATGTGTGAAGTTTGACCTTCTCATAGCAGGCAGAGTCTTGCATGCCATTCTGATCGAACCATCTAATTCGACAAAGTGCGTAGCACCGACTATATAAATCAAAGATGGGTCATGAAGATTGACTTGAATTAATGCACAATGAACTAATGGAAAATCATATTATAGAATAATTTTCTGTGGAAACACCAATTGCATAAACATGATAGAGCTACGGAGCTCCATAATAAATCGTTCGTAAGGCACAATGCTTACGTAAGAGTTTGCAAATGCAGCTTCAAGCTAAACAGGTCTGATTGTAGGGGCTAGAATGCAATGAGTACCGACTGGAACATTCAAGCTGCTGAACATTGATTTGAATTAGCACACCTGTTTCTTGGAAAATGATATTAGAAATTAAATATTATACAGATCTGCAAAATTACTTATACAGCCTCAAGAAATGCAAAACTTAGTACCCATCTTTCATTTCAAAACACCCACGCCTAATCCAAGAGTAGTCCTTTCCACAAACTGCTTCACAGCTCTTTGCTCACTATTTTCTCCACCCCATCATGTTTTTTACTCAAGGCTACAAGGAATAAGTACATATAAATTCTAATGCACATCACAAGGATGCCTCCCCATACTTCATAAGGAAACACACTTCTGCTACTGAACAAGGAATCATACTAATTTTTCAACCCACGGCTCACTAAAAGATGGAAAAGAAATATGTTCTCCTCAGATTTTTATCCGTATATGCTGCTGCTTCTCTGATTTCAATTTCTTGTTGAATTGTTTCATTAATGACACACAAAAACTGTTGGATTTCTTCCCTTTCATAACAGCCATTGTGAGAATGTTCTCCAGCAAAAATCTGTGGGCCACATCACGATTCCTGCTGCTGTCACCATTTCTGTAAAAGTTGTACGATCTTGCTGTGTGTCCACAAAAATTTCAACATGAATTCACTGCTTCTCCATTGAATTTTTTTTTAGACTTGCTGCAGGTCCAGGCTTAAACACTAATCCACATTTGTTACAATGCTGAAGTTCAAAGGATATCCCTGTCCAGTCACCCTTCCCAACTTTTCCCGATCGAATGAAAAATAGTCTCTGCCCTTCCTTGCTCCATGGCATCTCTATCATATGCACAATCAATAGGTAATATTAACTGGGTGTGCATTTTTAAACTGTACATAATAATTTAATTGTTTGACTTGCCTGAGTGGTCTGTTTCACAAGTCTATCAAACGGTCCATGAGACCACATTTCTTTGACGCATTCTGAACAAATAGTTGATGGCACACTTCCCTTCAGACCATGGTCCCTGTCATCCAAAGCTACCCATTTTGGCACATGGACCATGTTGATTTTTTCAACGATGTTACACAAAAAATTTGAATCTTTATTTGAAAATTGAAGTTCCACATTTTTAGCCCATTAAATTTCAGAGGTCTTTGGAGAAGAGGGCTGACAATTTCCTTGTAGTTTTGGTTGTTTTCTTTAATGAGGCAAATCATTTTGAAAAAATTAAACTTCATAAACATGCTTTTCGCATATCCTGCAATCATCCTTACTGTCCACAATACCACCATTTTGGCACAGGTAAGCGACCATGTATGACAAAGATTGTGGAATAGTTGGCTTCACATTTGCCAATTGCAATTGCATGAATGTTTCTAACTAATTATAAGAGGCATTCTGTCAAACAGGAGTTATGTGTGCCTTGTTTACAGTTCCACATTTTGCATCCATGTCTACTAGGACATTTGCAACTAAAGATATCACAGATAATTATTATTGCAAACCAATTTTTTTTTAAAAGAAAAGCGACTAGGAGTGACTAGGAAAATCCATGCAACAAGATCAATACTATTTAACTTTCAACTCAGTTATGATAAGCAGATTTTAAGAACCCCAAAACACTCCTTAAGATTTTATGACCAAGAAAATCAGATTACACTGATGCAATAAATACCCCGCAATGGCGCAACATAAATCAACTACAAAAGGGTCGCTCCACCTGGTATAATGATCACTTTTCAACTAGCTTAGATAAGCAGATTTTAAGAACCCCAAAACACTCCTTATGACCATAGAAAGATCAGATTACACTGATGCAATAAATACCCCGCAATGGCGACCACATCATAAATCAACTACAATATGGAACGCCCTCCAACAAATTGATTCTCCTTTTTATGGAAGAGGAGACCTGAAGGAGACCTTTTTCTTCTCTAATCAGCTTGCTATAGCATTAGTTGTACAAAAATATCAACTCCATTTTGTGTAAGGTTTGAGCATGTCTTCTTTAAAACCCTTTGGATGCTATTGCTATCAGTATTTGCATTGTAAATCGTACCATCAATTCAATTTTTCAATTCGTACTCTACTCTTTATGTTCTCTGAGATTCTATGTCTTATACTACTAGATAAATTCCGTTTTGGTTATATTATACTGCCGGTGTATATGGGTTGGTTTCCGAAAACAAGGTATGGCAATTAAAATTTATATGAAACTGCATGTATCTGGGCTTTCTTTTGAGCATGGCTTGCATTCAAATTGAAAATCGTTGCACACACATTTTTTAGTGAAAATGTTATTCTAACAATTAAAAGTTTAGTAAAATTTTCTGGAATAACAAATCTATTCCAACAAATGCATTAAAGGATTTTACTTACCTAAATGTTTTATAGCCAACTTACTATCCTCATTAAAAACCAAAGACATCTTACTATCCCTTTGTTATTATAATTTATCCTTTAATTCTTACTGTTATATTCATTATCTTATTTTTTGATTTCGCCCGCAATTCAATAACGTACTTACAAGTTAAAGTTTATTGCAAAACCTCGGCTTCTTGCTTGCGATGCATGTTTTTTCCTTGCATGCCATGCTAGATTTGTATACATATAGCTAATTTTGTTTTAATTTATAAAAGGAATCCTGAATGTTTTATTTCTGCATTTTTAAAGTTCAAGGCACAAATAACTCGTCTAATATTTACCAAGTTTTGCTCGCAGAAACAATTGTTGCGTACGCTGTTTCATTGACGACAGCAGCTGCTACAAAAGTAATTGAAGTGGATCTATTGCGGCATTGTCCTGGATTGAGGTGATTTAAATTTTTTGAGCATTTATAACTACATCAACCTGTGCGCTATATCGTCCACATTGTTCCCTGCCTCAATACATATAATGTAACTCAAACTTTGCAAAGCCTGAAGAAACAACATTAACGACTTATGTTAATTGCATTTGTTGGTTGCAGTGCTTGCATAATACATCTTTCATTGAGCCAAACGCTCCTGCATTTATTCTCGAATCGCTTGCGCTTCGCAAAAAGGTAACTTTCTGAGGTTATGAAACGTCACACCATCTTCTAAGGTCATTAAAGGTAGTTTATGTTTTCATCCCATTCTGTCGCTAGATTACAACGAACCCCCATTTTCCAAATTGCTAGGAAAGCTCAAACTTGCATTTAACAAAATAGAACTTCTCTTTTCTTTTCCATATGTATTCCATTAATGTCCATTACATAACTATAGTGAAGATAAAACTAAAAAAAATGTACAGAATAATGCTAATATGCCCATTGATTAAAATTAAATACTCTAGACAAATAAACTAAAAAGCCATATGACAACATAAAAAAAAGGGACTAAGAATAAATCAACAAATTTTCAAACAGGATTGCAACATTTCCGAAAAGCAAAATAGTCTTACACATAATGGAGATAAACTTGACTGAAGGAGGTGTGCTGAGTATCATTAAAGAATCCCCCCATAACGGCTTGACACTACAACTACTGAACTTGTCGCCATTGCGTTCATCGTTCAACTCTGCAATTCAACACCGAGTGGACCTGTCAGACGGAAATCATATTCAACCTGCCCTGCTTCCCTCTAAGTTTGCAGGCCATGTACTGGA
The DNA here is from genome assembly GCA_019776745.2 of Taxus chinensis. NCBI lineage: Eukaryota > Viridiplantae > Streptophyta > Pinopsida > Cupressales > Taxaceae > Taxus > Taxus chinensis. The sequence continues at coordinate 168,160,052 of CM034152.1, forward strand.
CAAAATATTGCAGGAAGGGTCCATTGTGCTGCTCCGAAAATATGTCTGCAGAAATTATAATAAAAATCTGTAAGTTGCATCTACGTCATTGTTTGAGTTTTGTTAAGTCTTATTTTCTGATTTTCTAATGTTGACTATTCTTTCCTTGTGTTATAGGACGGTTCTTATTACTGACATGGACAATATTGTCTCCACCTGGCCAAGGCAAGGAACACCTGTTCCCGTCCCTGAACATATTTTACGAGGGAAAGAAACAGTATGCGAGTCAACGCCCCCCGCAAACACTCAGCTGTCTCCAAACACACCTGCCTGCGATAGATACACTACTGCAAACAGTGAAAACAATTGCACAGACATTTCTGGTTTGACTTTAACGTCAAGGATATGGACTATAGAAGGCAGGGCTCTTGCTAAAACAACTCTCAGAGAGTACCGAAATACAAAGGGCAGTGGTGTCATCTTCGCCTTTGATTTTGTGGACAAAAAAGGCACAGAAATAAGAATCACTTCTTTCAATGATGTTGCAAAAAAATTCTATGCACAAATAGAAAATGCAGGACTATACAGTATATCTAATGGCAGAGTGGGTAAAGCAAATCGTTCTTACAACCATTTAAATAACGAATTAGAAATTTTCTTGCTTCCCTCGTCTATTGTCACTCCTGCAATTGAGCTACAAGACGATGTTCCCCTCCATCACTTCCACTTCAAAGAAATAAAAGATATACCGTCCATCCCTGCACGCTCAATGGTGGACTTAATTGGTGTTGTGATGGCCATTTCTCCTTGCTCGACCATTCGTCGCAGAGACAATTCTGAGGCTATAAGGAGAACACTATTAATGCGAGATATGTCCGGCTTCAGTATCTCCGTAACCTTATGGGGCCAACATTTACACGATCTTTGCGAAGAGTTATCAGAGATACTCTCAGTTCCAGATTTTCCAATCTTGGCAATAAAATATGGCCGTGTTTCAAATTTCAATGGCACAATTGTTGACACCATTTCCGCTTCAAAATGCTACGTCAACCCTCCGATTTCCGAAACACAAGCTCTCCGCGATTGGATATCGTCGCCAAATTCACATGTTCCGTGCCCATCTGTCACCAGCAAAGATGGGCCTCCACAATCTATGGTTGCCAATGCTACTTTGTTACAAATTTTAGAGATGGGAAATCTCGAAACGAATGAGTGGGTAACTGTTGAAGCTGAAGTATCGAACATCGACATGGATAATTTCTTCTACATGGCTTGCCCAAGAACAGTCAATGACAAACAATGCAGAAAAAAGGTTCAGGAACAAATTGGTGGTAAATGGTTTTGCAAAAAATGCAATATTCATGTTCAAAACTGTAATTACAAGTACGCTCTGCGTATGGATTTGAAAGATGCTACAGGGGAGCTGAAAGGGGTTACTGCTTTTGATGACACTGCAGAAATGATAATGGGAATTTCAGCCGCAGACTTGCAATTTCTTTGCATTGATAATGATGCCACGCAGGAGATTTTTGATCATGTCATTGGACATGCTTTCCTCTTCACTCTTTCTCTTAAAAAGCAAACATACAATGGAACAACCCAATTAAAATGTGTTATTCTTAAGTCAAAGACAACATGACATATACTGCGAATTCCACCATATGGGTGTTCTACGTTTTGTTAATGCACAGATCCTCCCTCCACAACTACGCTCTTTTTGCATTCCTTTTTTCCCATAGTACCTTTTCCAAGTTCGGGTTTTTAAAAAGAATATTGTAACTTCCTTGCTATATGTATTCCAACAATACAAAAAAACAAATAGTATTTTCATAAATCAACTACAGTCATCCACTAAGTTTTTATTCCTCTGCAATATTTGTCATATCTCCCTCTTATATGGTTATGAAAGAAATTATTTCATGTTGCTCTTGTCCAAAATCAATCGTTTGTTATCATTACCCATGTGTACAATTGCATTTGTTACTATCTTCTCGACCAAAATTTAATGTTTGCACGTTGTCGTACATAAACATCTATATTTACGTTTCTGTAATTACTTATACACTAATTACTTTTTGCTCATCAAATTTCTTGCAGAAAACTCCAACATTCAATTTTGTAACGTTCAAATGTCTCCTCCTCAAACAAGGGAACGTAAGCGAGCGTATTATGCGAAAAACAGGATGCACATCACTGAGCAACAACGTCGTAGATACCACGCTCGCAGGCTAGCTAGCGCACCTCAAACCTCGCTTCATCCGCAACAACCGCAGATTCAAGCAACCCCGCCAAGTATTTCTGCTTCCACCTCCTTTTCCAGCCCGCCTTGCCCCAATCTGCAGTGCATAAATGATTTGCCCAGCAGTTGTAGTTCCCATACACATTCTTCCCCATGTTACCCCTCCACTTCCACTTCAACCACCAACATTTATGCATATACTCCCTGGCCTTCTACCACACCCAAAATACCATTGACACTTCCTGCCTTTAAGCAAGCACAACAATCCTTCCGTAAAAGAATAGATACCTTTGCAAATATGAATACTTGCTCTATCTGTATGGAAAGCTACCCAGGAATCACCGGGAAAATGAGAGACCAGAAATACGTATGCAATAGATGCTTCGCTGAGAAAAATGGTCATCGCTTCTCTACATCGAACAACATGAATCCAGGCCATCAACCTGCAATTCTTAAATGCCTTACACAAGTTGAGGAAATGCTTATTGCAAGAGTCAATCCAATCTTACAAGTTAGCCAAGTTCGTGGGGGACAATACAAATACACTGGCCACACTATCAGTTTCCCACAAAATATTGAATCTATTGTTAAATACCTTCCACGGCGTCTAAACGAAGTGGACATCTTGCTTTTACAGAGAAAAGGACATAACCAAACAAAGTATGATTTCTATGTCAGCAGATCACGTGTTTGGGATGCTCTCCAGTTCAAAATTGCAAACGACCCTTACTACAAAGATGTTCTGATCGACTACGAAGCCTTGTCCTCTTTGCCGATTGAACAAACCAATGTTTCTTCCATCTTGCGAACAATTGAAATAAATTATCCCCCCCCTCAAGAGGAAATTCCCCTTGTATCTAATCCAGAAGAATTTACATCTCCCGATAGTCAATCCCTTCCATCATCCTTTGTCCCGGTTTTCCCTAATTCAGGTACTGAAGAGGAAGAAATTCAACGGTTCTTGATTGGTTCAACAAATGGCTCGCCCTTATCATTACCTTGGCCTGAAATTGGCCTTTCCCCAATCAATGAATACAACACAGAAGGCTTGTTTTCCATGGCTTTCCCGACCTTGTTTCCCACAGGTTCAGCAATGTTTAAACAACCTCGCATGAAAGAGGTCCAACTTCATGAATATGCACTGCACCTACTCCGTTACTTTGACAACCGCTTCGGAGCACACCCCAGGTTCAGGTATTTTTTGCTCAACCTCATCATGCGGCATCGTAGCCAAGCAACAGCTTCTGTCTTCATGAAACAAGATATCCTTCAAAACATTCCAACATCTATAAGTGACTTGCGACAACGCCTTCAAGCTAATCCAAATGATGCACTCCCACAAAATCTCATGCGTTTTGGCGCGTCGCTTCGCGGAACTAGGTCTTTCTGGTTGAAAAGCAGAGGCGAACTTTCTGATATGGTTGAACAACTAGCAACACCGACTTTGTTCTTCACTTTAAGTGCTGCTGACACCAAATGGCCGGACCTCCATAGTGTAATGCCTGACACTAGCCCTGCAGATCCTCGTGAAGCACAACAATGGAGGAACCATAACATTATCTCCAACCCTCATCGAGTTTCTGCTTACTTACACCAAAGATTCACAGTATTCCGCGAAGAGGTCTTGCAAAACTACTTAGGAGCAACAGACTACTGGTATAGGTAAAAAATGTCTCTTCGTTTATTTCCTCTTCCAGAAAACTTCCTTATGTTTGTTCATCTCTTTCCGCGAATGAATGGCATCATAACCCTTCCTCTTGCTTATTCATCTCTTTCCAGGTACGAGTGGCAACATAGAGGATCTGCACATGTCCATGGGTTCCTTTGGCTTCCAGAAGCACCCAATGTGGAGACGATTGACTGGAGTGACACGTCTGCTATCAACCAAGTTAGAGAGTACTTCGACAAACTTCTTTCCGCATGGAATCCCCGTTCAATTTCATGTAGATCAGAATACATTCACCGTCCACTCCAAGATGATCCATGCTTATTAAAGACATCTGAAATATTGGCAGCCGATCCTCTTTTAGACTTAGAAGAAATTCTAAATCGTGTGCAAAGGCATACCAAATGCTCTGAACGTACATGCCTGCGAAAAAAAACAAATGGCATGGAATGCAGGTACAAAGCACCTTGGGAACTACTTCAACAATCAACACTAACAGTCAATGACACACACAAAGTCCAATACATGCCTGCCAGAAATGATGACAGATTGAATATCCACAACCCCGCCATGCTATCCATCTGGAGAGCCAATGTTGATTGCCAGCCTGTACTCTCTAAGCATGCAGTCCTTAAGTATATTGCAAAATATGCTTCCAAAGCAGAGCGACGCTCTGAATCATACCACCAAATGCTCTCAAGAATATCTTCAACAGCCGATCCCCATCAACCAGCCAAGGTTGCCTTCCGAAAAATGCTTACAGATAGTGTCGTTGATCATGACATAAGCGCCCAAGAAACATGTCACATGCTGCAAAAGTTGCCTCTTGTTCTTTGTAGCCGATCCTTTGTTTCACTGAATGTTGGAAAGAAAATTTTGCGTCGCATACCTCCAACCAATCATCCAAACTCTGAGCCAACCAATTTCATAGATGCATACATGAAACGCCCAACCCATATGGAATCAATTACACTGATCGAAGCAGCAAGAAGCTGGTCTCACAACAAGCTCCGAGCAGGTGAAAAATGGAAGCAACGGTCAACAAATGCTATTGTACGCGTCTCCCCTAGATTTTACTCCATCCCCAATGACCATTCCCCTTCCTTTGAACTCTTCTGTTGGAGTGAACTTCTTCTCTACAAACCTTTTCGCAACATCCCCGCAAACATTGGAACCACATCAGAGCAAGTCATTTCCAACTGGCTATTACTCAAAGACTTTTATCATCCTTGGCATGTCAAACGCATATCCATATCAAATGATTCCTCTTCCTCTGACGAATCCCCTTCAGATTCTGAAAACTTAGCTCCCACTCCATTACATTCTGAATGGGAAATTTTATCCCGATTACGTCCGAATACTTCCATGTGCCTTGACAAGTTCAACATGCTAGGCCTTCGAGACTTTGACTTACATCACAATTGGCTCCAAAATGGCGTACCGCTTCATTTACATGACATTGCCCCGTCATTCGTCGATATGTCCAAAAACACTACACCAATCCCTCTCCACATGCAAAATTCCACATCCAGCGCAACACTTTTCTCTCCAGAACAACACCAGGCTTTCAATACTATAGTCAACCATTACAAGCAAGGAACTATTGCACCCCCTCTAAAAATGATTATACAAGGTACTGCAGGCACAGGTAAATCTTATCTCATAAACAAAATCCGCAATGCATTATCCTCGACAAGCCTGCAACAACCATCTCCTCTCCTGGTCATCGCACCTACAGGAGTGGCCGCATTCAACATTTCCGCGTCGACCATACATGCTGCGTTACGCATTCCAATAAAAGAAATAAAACCTCTCGAAGGGATATCGCTTTCCACTCTCCAACAATCCCTGCAGCATGTTCGCTACATTCTCATTGACGAAATGAGCTTCATAGGCCCAACACTCCTTGCAAAAATCGATTTCCGTCTTCGTGAAGCCTTCCCCCACTTTAAATCAACCTCATTTGGAAACAGATCCATCATTCTCGTTGGTGACCTCGGCCAGCTACCCCCAGTCAATGACATTCCACTTTACGTCGGCCACACCTACGGAACAAACCTATGGTTTAGTTTCACAACATGCATCACACTTACAACAATATTTAGGCAACAAGGTTCAAATGACGCCCAAATTTCCTTTCGACAACTACTACTAAATATTAGAGATGGAATCCCGCTCCTCCACGACTGGAAAAAACTTATCCAACGAACAGACTCCCAAATACCTGTTGCCGACATAACACCCTTCCTTCTAGCTCCACATTTGTTTGCAACAAATGACCTTGTCGACCAACACAACCTCAACATGCTGAAATCCCTCAATTCACCAATCGCACGCTCCAACGCTGAACAAACAAGGCGTAACTACTCTGAGGAACATGATGAGGAGCAACTCGAACCAATCATTCTCCTCTGTAAGCAACAAAAGGTTATGCTCACCGCAAATTTGTGGGTTGAAGCTGGCCTTGTGAATGGCTCCATTGGCCCCATTATCGACATTGTCTACGCCCCATCATCATCCCCTCCTGCTCTTCCACTTTTTGTTGTAATCGACTTCAACAAATACAACGGCCCTCCTTGGAATCCACATTTCCCCACCCATGTCCCCATACCCCCAATCTCAAGAGGCAGCCGCAGGCAACTTCCTTTAAAAATGGCTTGGGCACTTACAATCCATAAATCGCAAGGGCTTACTTTACATAAAGCAACTGTGGATATAGGTTCTTCAGAACGACCAGGGCTTACTTTCACCGCATTTTCAAGAGTCCCCTCCTTAAAAGACCTGCGCATTTCGCCCCCCTTCTCTTTCGAACGCTACTCCAAAATGTCCCTTTCCCGACACCTCCTTCAAAGAAAGGAGGAGGAATCAAGACTGCAAAATCTTCGTTTCGCCACATCCGTACCATAATCCACCCCAACCCATCCCCCCCCCCGCCACCTTCAATCACATTGTCGCTCCCCAATGCTCTGCTTCCACTCTCAAACAAGTAAGTAAACGTTCCAAAACAAATTGGTGTCAATTACAAATTTCTAAGAATTTAGAATTAATTGCAATGCACTTTACTTAACAATTTGTGCAATGATGCCTACAGGTTCGGGTCGACTGGTGCGGATGGTAAAGGCTATGGAGCGGCGGCTTGCAAAAAAAAAAAAAAAAAAGACGACAAATGCCAACACCTTTCTTTTTCTTCCTATATGTAAATTGCCTTTCTTTCTCATGTACAGCTTTCTCCCAATCTATAAACAATTCACTATGTAAAAAACATGTTCTTATAAATGACAAACCAATTACTTAACATTGTAAATAGAATCAACACAAAAAAACATCTACTACAACGTATACTTCAGAACTAAAGGATTTTCAATACATTCGTAAAAAACAACATGCACATTAATCAACCCGAAAACCAACTGCATACACTTAATACTGCACTCCCTAGCTGCATCATACTGCACACCCGACCTAATAATAACCCTCATTTTGAAATAAAACACCCTCACATCACTTACGGCGTCAACATTGCACGCTTCATCATGCGATTGCTAGTTTTATTAGTTATTGAATAATGATTTGACTATTTACGCCATTAGTGTTCTTAAAAGTGAGAATAAGGGAGTATAGGCCCTCTGGGGCTTGCAAAATCTGACACAGTCAGAAATCTTGCCGTCACCTAACGCAGCAACTTAACGGGACAGAACTGTCATAGAAGTATCCATAGCCGAATGATAAGCTACAGTCTTCACAATTATTTTCATGAAACATGTTATCTCTGTGGTGGCTTGAGCCTTTTGCATGGCGGCGAAGAATCATTTGATTTGATTGGGTGGGAAAAGTTTGCATCTAACATGCATGGTGCTGCCTTGTCCTTTAATGTATTTAAGCTTTACAACTCACACACCTAAAAACAACTCTAGCTAAAAAACGTTTTTTTTTTGTCTTATTTTTTATTATTAAATGTCTTTGTAAGATTAGAGATGGTTACCCTTTTTAAAATAAAATAAGAGATATACTCTCAATTGCACTATAAGTGTGGAGTGGGAACGTCGATAGGCTGGCATATAAGAGGGGTTGTCATTAGTGGTAGTGATCGAGAATTTTATATTCAAGAGAGTTGAATATTGTTTATCGAATCGACAACATTCAGGAATTTAAATAGTAAATGAAGGGATTCCTTTCAACACATAATTAGTGTAACGACCCAAAAATTCACACACGAACAATGCAGGAAAACACAGGATATATATATTTTTGACTTGCTTCGACACATAACACGACACAACATGTCGTCACAAGGTTACAACCAACTCTGGGAACCACTTGTTACGGGGATGACCACAAGGTCAGCACGGAAACATTCACACCAAACAAACAACTATTCACATCAGTAGCACCACCCCTACCAAACCCCACCTAGAGTAATGTCCCACGATGCTGAAAGAAACCACCCCCTCCAACAGCCCCACGGTGAGCAAGCCAACCAAAACCCCTCCTCCACCGCAATGCACGCACCTAAACACCCCACACCCGTTAGAACGGCCTCCACATCGAAGACCCCCCCCCCCCACCAAACCGACCAGATAGACCCAACCACACAAACATTACCAGACGAACAGCTGCCGAGCCACAAATCGAAAGACCAAGCTAGACGCAGCACAAAGCCCCCCAGCCCTGCAACCGAAACTACACCCCCTAGCCATAGATAGACCACCTCCGGTAAATCCCACACTAGTACCTCACAACTCGTCAAACCCCGTAAGGAACGAAGCGCCAAACGACCAGCTCCCAAGGTAACCGCCCATACAAGACCCCCCCACCCGACCCTCCCCCCTGCATACAACAACCCCGCGGAAGCTTATTTAGTGCAGCCTACCTCACCCCAACAAATGTTACGCCCCCGGCCGTCCCCCACACCAGTTCATCCCGCTAGCTCAACCCCCAAACAGAAGGAACCAACAACCGCGACCCAACAGGTCAGTTCAAGCCAGCCCTACGCGAAGCAATCCCACCGAAAACACTTCACACACACCCCCCATTTCCCACGGCCCCCCCCTTATAACAAAATACCTCGGTAGAAATGCGACGCGAAACTTTCACACTCCCCACTAGCAGTGCTGAGCCTCGACACAAGCTACCCAGCGTCTCCCACCCACCTCTCGCGCAATCGGACCTGGCACGCACTCGCAGAAATGCACTTGGAGCCAATTCATTCCCTACCTTTTTGATGCTCACCATACTCTCTTCTCGCCACAGCATGTTCGCATGAGTATGCACGCATGACCAAAAAGGTCAGAGATGGGATAGGTGCAGCAGTAAAGACCAAAGGATCAAGACGGAAACTTCACACCAAAAAGGAAATTACACTTTTCTTTTGACAGAACAACATAGAAGTCCAATCACATGACACTCTCACAGCTAGGGCAAGCCACAGTAAGAAATGATTGAAGGTTATTTATTTTGATAAAACACCCTTTAACTCATGACTTATGTTTTCAGAGAGATTCAAGATATGATTCGTACAAATTCATCTTACCAACTGAGTTATTTTCTTATACACTGTAGAGTAGTTCACTTAAAGTCTTCTCATTATGGCAATTATTTATTTTATTTATTTATTTGACAAAGGTGATAATTTAATTTCACAAGGCCATCTATTCACACTTACGCTACTAAATCTCATTCATACCCTTATGACAACATTGGTTCGCGTTCAACAAACTTAAGGGAAAATTACAAGGCACTTTGGATAAAGTTAAAGGAAGAAGTTCAATTGAGTTCATCCTTGAGACATTGTTCGTTATTACCAAAATTTAATTGGAGCCTGAGGTTTTAACCAAAAATATTAAAGATTTTACATAGATTTCACTGAAAGAGCTTTACAACAGGAACTATTACTTTTCAAAAGGTTGAGAGATAAATTTCTTGGTTTCTAAATTGTTTCTTCCTACTTAATAAATCTTATTAGATTCTAACAACTAACCATTGGTTTCCCTTAAAATCGTTTAAGAAGTCACCATATAAAGATAATGTTTGCGAGCTTAGCTAGGTTACAAATTATAAAAGTTCATCATGATCAACATTACAGGTGTCAGAGAGTTTTGACTTAACACTTATTCTCAAAATCAAGGTTTACAATACTTATGGCAATGTAATGATTTAATATCATTCTCACCAAGGTAAGTTACCTAGTCTAACAGCAAAAGGGGAAGGAACACTTCATCACGTAGTTTTCCGAACATACCAAGCAAGAGAGATTCTAACTCCTTGCAAGCAAGTTACAAAATTTACAATGCATTGAACTTCCTACAAGAACTTCATTAATTTGAAACTGATGAACCCTTTTTTTACACTCTTTTCCTTTAATCTTACTCACTAAATCCATCTGCACAAATATTTACTTAGTGTCAGTTCGCAGAACTGAGCATGATAAGATATAAACCTCCACCTAATAACTGTATGCATATAGCATTGAACTTAAATGAAAGTTTGCCAGAGTACTCCCTATCAAATAATTTCTAATCAGGTATTTCAAATCTTAAACGCACATCTCATGATAATACATTTCATACCCATTAGTTCACTTCCATAAAAATCTGCTTACTTATGAACAAAAAATTCCAAGTGGAGAAGATAACAACCATCCTGCATTTTCAAATCATAATTAAATCCAGTAGTAATCAAGAATAACGCTACTAATACCCTCAACCTATTCACATATATAAGTCTATCCAGCAATATTATCTTCATTAAATAATAAAAGCACCAACGGAAATTAAGTTTATATAACAAATATAAAATTTTTACACATATCACAGATCATTACAGAAGTGTCAATAGAGTTTTGACTTAACACTTTATTCTCAAAGATCAAGGTTTTACAATACTTATGCCAATGTAAAGATTGAATATCATTTCTCACTAACAGGTAAGTTACCAGTCAAACTAGCAAAAGGGAAAAAAACAACTTCACCACGTAGTTTTCTGATCAATACCTAGGACAAGAGATCTTATAAACTCCTTTGCAAGCAATGTTACAAAATTTACAACACATTGAACATTTTTACAAGGAACTTCATAATTTGAAATAACGAAACTTTTACACTCTTTTCCTTTAATATACTCGCATAATCCATCTGCAAAAATATTAACTAGAGTCATTTCGCTAGAACTAAGCATAATAAGATATAGTCCTCACCTAAAAATTTATCCCATCTAGCATTTACATAAATGAAAGGTTGCAATAATCCCTATCAAATAATTTCTAATCACGTATTCAAAAATTAACTACACATCTCATGATAATACATCTCATACCCATTATTGTGCACTTCCCTAAGATCTTATTACATAAGAACAACAATTCCAAGTGCCTAGATGTACAACCTTAACCTTACATTTAATCGTAATTAAATTACAGTAATAATAATAACGCTCACTTAATACCTTTAATCTACTTCTCATATATAAGTATCTAATGCAATATTATCTTTCAATTAAATAATAAGTACCAATGACACATTAAGTTTCTATAATAAATACAAGTATCAATCTTATATTATTCATCGATATTACCCAAGTATCAAACCCTTAATAGATAATCAATGATATGTAAGTATAATTTTGATATTTATCCCACAATTTTAAGAATATACTTATGTTAACAAAGATTCCACCAATCAGAAAATTCATATATTATTTAAATATCCTTTTGGTTGCTTATTACCATGTCTTTATATGTTTCTATCTAGTATAAGATTCCAACTCATAGGAATGAGTTACGATCGATAATACTGTCATATTTTGCTAATATGTCAAAGATACATTTGACTAGCTAAGATATGTAAGCGTGGTCCAAGCTGCTATAAAAAAAAATATCAACATTATCTCAACTCCTAATGAGATGCAAGTATCAAATTTTTTTTTTAGTTAACATAATAATCATCATAAATGCCAAAAAATATTCCACTCGTTAACCAAGTATTTTAAAAAAAGGATATTTATCCTTACGGGTTACCTGATAACATAATATAACATGTTATATAATTCAACCTCCACTTGCATACCTCAATTTATGGGTATTAATTATTATTCTATTTAATGAAGTTAAATAATTTCAAGTCGACTTATATCCTTGTTATCATACATGGTATGCACAGTCCCATTATGGTAGTTGTCATCTTTACTTAAGGTTGTGTATGAATCCATTTTAGGGTAGTTCTCTTAACTTCCCTATTCAACTGTTTTCCTACCAAAAAGTATTTCAACAAGATTTGAAGTCAAAGTATAGGATACATTTATAATTTCATATTTCAAGCATACTGTCCTGAATTTCATATACGTAAGGGCCATCACATGTCAATCAAACTTGAAGAATGTACACATTCATGAGAGTTCGATGTATCCAATATTTCTTTAACTGGTTTGAAGATCCTAAGTAGTGCCTTTAACTTAAGCCATATAATTATCCACACAAGCTAACATCTTGAGTGCTTACCGTATTCGAAAGGGTTACAAAAATAAGAACCCCATTACCACATGCTTCAGGAGCATTCTCAGCTAAAATAAGCTCATAGTAATAATAATAACAGAGGGCATGGTGAGAGAGCTACTAGTTTGTTTCCTTACAAAATATTAGTATGCCAATTTGTATAAACTCTTACATGGCCATCACAAATCCGAGACTTCCCATACATTTGTTGTAGGTGTGGCTTAGAAATACCAAGTCAACCCCTAGTATGGGTATGAAAAAATTCAACTCCACTAACCAAGGGACCTTCATGGGGAATCCTTATATTATTATCAATCCACATGTCATAAAGCAAAAACCACATGATGCAGCAAACATTAGACACACTGACCTGCACCCTCAATATTTCACTGGGATGCTATACGATTAAATCCCAAACCATATACAACTCGACTGAATCATCCCATACCTAATCTCATACCCAAAAACCCATAAGGCAATATTATTTTATTCTAATTGTATTAAATATTCGAATAGGAACAATCAGGGCCACCAGTAAATTACAAAAGCCCAAGCACATATTTAAGATCGATGGAAGCCCATGATATTCCAATTTGTAGAGTATAATAAAATCTTGCCAAAATAGTAATCTTATAGTTCATTTGCTCAGTTTGATTTAGAAGAAAAAATATATATTGTACTCAAGATTACCCAAAAATGGCAATGCAACCGTATATAAAAGTCTATATACACAAAAACAAATAAAACTACCACAAACAGTGCACACGCATGCTCAAAACTTCATAAAATAGAAGAAGCAATTTATATATCTAAATAAATATTCATAATAGATTTACATGAATCCAAACGTTATTGACTTAGTTCAAGAAAATATGATTATCAAGGCAATTCAAAAGAAACCCCCATCTACAGAATTCAAAAAAAAAATTATAGAGATTGATTTAGCTAAATGCTAAAGGGGATAAACCATTAAGAGAGAGGGTTAGGGCTTATCATGACTATTTTAATGCGCATCCACTAGAGAAGGGCACGCTCCAGTAGGGACTGCATACAGCCACATTGTGCTTCACTGAATCCACTTCCTGATATGAAGAGTAGATCCACCTCTATGAGATTCTTCATCCAGTTGAGTAAGAACGTATTAACTACACAAGACAAGGTCATAAATACCTCCACCTTCCATCTGTCCATAAATGTGTGATCAGGAACAAGCCTGGTAACACTCTTAATGTCACTTAATCAAGATTTTGATACAAATTTCTTGAAGGAGAATCCCGATATTTTAGGATGCATTTGATAAAAAACATGCTATGGGAACATAGTTGGACAATTCTGCTTGTTGGAAGTGCTCAAAAAGGCTTAAATGTATACTATGACATGCTTGTTACACCCCCCCCCCCCATTACTGCTATGCTAGAAGCCAATAATGTGGAACCAGCCAACCTGAGAAGATCAAATCACATATGCACCTAATGAAAGCTAGAGGAAGTAAGACACTTAAATTCTCCATTAGCTGGTAGCAACGATCTAAAACAACACCTGAACATGCCTAATCATCCCAGGGAAGAAGGCAAAGGGGTTGTCATTCAAAATCAAACACATGGATCAATGAGCTAGGTCCATGGCACCATGACGTGGTAGAGCAACTTCTTCTGCTATGTGAATGAAGTTCGAACTATGGGAGCAACCAGAATGACACAATGACACGACATAGAGATAATTAATGTTAATAACGCATCAACAAACGACAATGAAATATAATGTCCATAATAATATGTGCTATAATGGCCAATTGACACATCTACGGGGTAGAGTAGATATCATTATGGTACGCAAGGTAATATATTTTATTAGGATTCCATTTTATTTTACAGGAAAGACTTATCACTAAAAAAAATTTAGCCATTTATCATAGATAATGATGAACCAACCAAGTATCGATCCAATAATTTTAGAAGACAATTACTGCAATAACAGAACCAGTCTGGTCACAGAGCCTTTAGATAAAACGATGGGCCTTTCCATTTTGATGCAGACAAGTGAAAAAAATCTGTTTAGGTCATACAAACTCTATTGCTTGTGGGTAGGGTAGAAGGGTCAGCATGAGGTAAACGCAGTTGGTGGACAGTAGATTTGCAAATCCCGGAACATTAATAAATGGAGCATTTTCGATGCCACCAACAGAGGAACCTTGATTCAAATTCAAATGCTAAGGTTGAATCTGGGTTTGTCCCTGAAATGGTAGGTGTCTATTGGAAAGCCATCCTATTTCCAGCCAAGCAAGGAAATTTCTACAAATTTATCTCATTTAGTTATTGATAGACATGGAAAAATTCCCTTCCTCATGAAAACAATGATGTTGTTTCAGTTGGAAATTTTGCAACTTTGGAGGATTCTCCTTTTTCTAACCCTCCATTCGTGGAGAGCATCATCAGAGTGGGTTACTGTCCGTAAAAATCCATATTTAAAGGTTAGTAATTTAAAGAATGCCACTTCTCTAAGATTCAATGATCGGTTGTCTCTCAGGAGGATGTTCGGGGATGTTCTACATTGTCCCATGTCTTTTCGCGAACATTGTTTTTTGGTTTTGCCAGGGTGCTGCGGGGCAGTTGCATGACTGGTTGTTGTTTTTTACAACGTTTTTTTGCTGTTGTGTTAGCTGGATGTTAGTTCTTTTCTAAGCAGACTGTTTTTTGCTGTTGGGCTTTCATGATTCAATCAAAGGCTGATGTTGATAGCCTTCAATGTACAAGGGTATAGTCCCTTTCAAAAAACTATTATTGCCAATAATAAAAAAAATAATAGAAGACATTATTATTATTATTACTATTATTATTATTAATATCAATGATAATCGAGAATATAGCTTGTAAGTAATAGTTATCAATTATAGTCATGAATGGTCAGCAGTCAAGGTCGACGAATTTAATTTAAGGAATATCATTATTATCATGGGCATTATATTAATATATTATACTGGATACGCCCTAACATTACCTATTTACGTGAATAATCGACCAACTATCAAGGCTTAATAATTTGAAAACAACTGTCCTCTAAAAAGGAAAATTAACGATGGTTACGGAGGCCAGTACAGGAAGCATTACATGGTCCACATACAGAGGTGTCGATAATGACTTGAGAGGGAAAGATGGAGAGGGAAGGTGTTAAAACATCAATGAGACATGCTCTAAGACAATCGGAATTACACACAGTCGTTCAACGGTCAACAGAAAAGGGTCACTACGACAAGAACCGGGGTAACCGTTGAATGGGGCATCACATCCTCCTCCCCTTAAGAAAAGCATCATCCTCGATGCAACATAACACAGAGGAGAAAGAAATGGTATGTAACAAAGAACAGATAAAGGAGAAAGTACACCCTATGGTTTAAAACTTTAGCTGATTAAAGCATGGCCACAGGGTAGCCTTAGGAACATTTGGTAGAAATTTTAACTTTCAAGGTTCTGTGAAGATTGGCAGTTCCCTCTTATTTATTATTTCATTAGTCTCTTTCCATTAACATTATTCTTAGTTTAATCTCTTTAAAATTTCATTGTTGAAGATTTTTGGTTTATTCCTTATTATAGGTGCCCAACGTGAACTGCTAGCCACAACACCCTACCGGAGTCAGACAAGACACTACAGAATCACAACCACACAAGTATATACTTCAAGACTGTATTACACCACAAAAGATTACTCAAATACAGAAGGAATAGGCATGGTCCACATAACATGGTACTTTTCACACAACCATGACTGACAAATATAATACTTGAACAAGGTGTACTACAACATCCATACATTTGCTCAATTCCATAGATGAAAAATTCACATAACTCTGAACAAAAGCTACATGTCAATAGTTTCCACAAGGGCATCAATGCCATATCCACAACATCACAAAATATATCCAACTGATATGAGTAACACATATATCATAACACCATAACCAAAACATCATAACACACTCAGCATACCTCTTGAAGCATCAACTATACACACAAATATCTTATGCCTCCCTCAAGTCTCTTATGCCTCCCTCAAGCCCTTATGCCTCCCTCAAACTCTTATGCCTCCCCTCAAGTTTCTTATGCCACAATCAAAATTGATGCCATTGGCATTCCCTTATGCCCCCCATAAGGAGTCTGGTTGTCCCCATGGACCAAGACACATAGGTTTTGGACACTCCTAACCCAAGTGACATAATAACGCATGGTTCAACAACCCACTAGTTATCTGTAACTCCTTGGGGCATACCCCCATACAACAAAGTGGGTCCATAGGTCCAACCATTCCATGGTGCATCCCATGACCCTATTCCACACATCACGACAATAGAACCAGCATAACAATCTAATCCAAAATGCCAAGTAATGAAGTACAAGCCTTGGGAAAGGTTGTAAAATCTTAAATTTTAAAAGAAGATTCAAAACCAAGAGAAAAATAAATGGCCAAATCAGCCATAGTTAGTGTCAAAATCTGACATGTTAGTACCAAAAACCAAAGAAATGTCCAAAATGTAAAGCATGGCAATCAAGAAAAATTGTTGGTCCTTGCAAAAATAAAGTAAAAAGCTCAATTTATGAATAAAATACACTTATAATAATGTCACATTACAATAGTTGTGTGGCCTTATTCGGCCACCAAAGGGGTACTCAATGAGTTGCTAGCACTCGAAACATAAAGCCTCAGCTTGTAAAATAACATATCAATAGTACAACTATCATCATCTCAATCTAAATCATCTCGCCACAACTTAAACAAGGCTCAACATAGTCAAAATCACATAGGTTGAATCCATACAACAACCATATTGGGAGAGAGAAAGAAGGTACAAGTCACCATCTACTGAGCCTAAGGTGTCCGCGAAACACAATATGTATGACACCTGTTGAGCAAGTTCCACACATACCAAACGAAAAAAAGTGGGTTATCAACCTATGTAAGGCTCCACTTCCTATCTCATACTCGGCTCGAGTGACTGGTCAATGGTACACATTTTCTCACTCCAAACATACATAGTTTACCAATTTCCCACAGGGTCAATTAGCGTAAGGTTCACAACATAACATGAAACTACATCACTAACACAATGGTGGTACGCACATAACTACCATAACATCTTACGTATGGTATGTATATAGGGTAGATCACAATCATACATTCACTGGGTGTAATACATCACTTTACCACATTCTGCACCCAAAGTGCAATCACTATACGATAGGGTTCATACACTCACTGTATGACCCTAAATCATGACATGAATCATTAAATATTAAAAAAATCATACATATGATGAACATAGTAACATCACAACTTAACATTCATTTGCTACATAACAAGGTGATACACACATTTCTTCACAAACATGGTAAAACATCATGATACAACTCAATTCACTTTACATCAATCTAGTCATACAACATATCGACACACCCACATATCACAATAAGCCACAATGTTCCAACACTCCGTCATCCACATTAGAATTATTTTCACACATCACAAGCAGTAATTCACACGTGAACTCTTCATAGAATCCACAAGAAGGAGAGAGAACACTCCCATCCCCAACACCTCAACATGATAACAAATACTCACTAAGTGACATACACATCATGTGTGTTCACAATATCATAATTACGACATCAATCACATCACACTTATACCACACTACTCTTCTAATATCTAGCCACCTACCATGCAATACCATCATCTCATCATGTAACACTATCATATAACGCCATCACCATCATGACTCCAATTTGGCCCATAGGTTTAAGAGCATGAACCTACGCTCTGATACCAAGTGTAATGCCCACAATTTCACACATGCTACCAACACAAAAAAAATACAGGATAACTTTTTTTTTTACTTTCTTGACCTATGACACGACACAACATGTCGTCACCAAGGTTACAACTAACTATGTGAACAACTTGATACAAGGATGACTACAAGGAAACATGAACACGTTCACACCAAAAAGGATAATACACTTTTTTTAAAACAGAACAACGTAGAAGGCCAACCACATGAACCACTCTTACAGTTAGAGCATACCATAATGAGAAAATTCTTGAAGGTTATTTATTTAGATAAAACATCTTGGAATTCTTGACTTACATTTTTAGAGAGATTCAAGATATGATTTGCACAATTCATCTTACAAGACTAAGTTATTTTCTTATACACTGTAGAGTAGTTCACTTAAAGTCTTCTCATCCAATTATTTATGTCATTTATTTATTTGACAAAGGTTTAATTTAATTCCACAAGGCCATTCTATTCATACTTACGCTACTAAAACTCATTCATGCCCTCATGACAACATGGGTTCACATTCAACACACTTAAGTGAAAATTACAAGGCACCTTGGAAAAAGTTAAAGGAAGAAGGTCAAGTTGAAATCATCCTTGAGACATCATTAGTTATTACCAAGATTTGATTGGAGTTTGAGGTTTTATCTATATATATTAAAGATGTTACTTAGGCTTCCCTGAAAGAGCTTTACAAAAGGAAACTATTTACTTTCCAAAAGGATGAGAGATAGAAGTTTCGTGGTTTCCAAATTGTTTTCTCCTACTTATTAACCTTATTGTCTTTCTAGGAAATAACCATTGATTTCCATTACAATCATTTAATAATTCACCATATCAGGATAATGTTCGCTAGCTTAGCTAGGGTTAGCAAGTTATAAAATTTTATTTTGCAAGGATAGTTCCGCCTTTGATTACTTAAGGAATTGCTTGTTCTCAAGTAGGTCACCTTTTCAAAATTAAGGTTGTTGCATATAATTATTTTTTTGTAATTATCTGCTATAAGAGTTATCTCAACCCATTTTAGTTACTAGTCTGAACAACATTATTATTAGGTCTTAGAAAGATTTACACTTCAACACGTAGTTATTCTCAAGATACCAAGGTTTTACAATAGATCATGCCAATGTAAACTATTTGAATATCAATTTCTCACAATAGTTTACAACGCATTGAACTTTCTACAAGACAACTTCATCACGTGAGTTTCTGAACACTTCCACAGGTAAGATACCTTCTAAACTCCTTTGCAAGATCCATGTGCACAAATATTTACTAAGACATTGGACATTGTTTGTGAGTATGATAAGATCATCAAAAATTAACTAATTACTGTATGTCCATCTAGCATGATAAGTCTTATGAAAGTTTGCAATACTCCCTAAAAGAAAAGTATCTAGTCATGTATGTCATGGTATTAACTGTAGTAAGTCATGATGATACATTGTGGGCTTCACTAATTAATTGTATACATCCATAGTACTCTTTTACTGAGTATGAAATAGAGGTTGAAACATATAGAAGTGGAGAGATTTACAACCTGTAACATATGCATGTCAATCATGGAATCTAAATTACTGCTAGATAGATAATAACATTTCACCTGAAGTACCCTCAACCTGACTTCAAAGGGCTTGTCATAAGTATCCATTAGTATCATGTTGTTCAAGTACATAAAGTGTGCTTATGCAACCTAACATGTCAGTTTAGTGTGAAGTTAAGATTGTCTCAGTTACTCCACAATCTTATAGGTTTCATCGTTGTTACCCAAGTATGTGATATTCATTATTCATGATAGGAGTCTATGGTATATTGAAAGGGTATGATTTTGTCTTATGTTGCTCCTAAAATATTCATAACAGTATATTTATAGCCTAACAAATTTTTGGGTTAAGTTCGTGACGATGGTATCATATAGCTATGAACTATTAGCTCACCCCAAAGGGAGCTTAGTACCATGTCATCATAGGTTTTTTATTCTAGTAAAAGAGTTCAACTCATAGAGAATGAGTTATAGGATCGACAATACAAGTGAGTCTGTTGGTCATGAGTATGCCATATATGATACCTTTGACTAGATAAGATATGTATAGCATGGACAAAAGCCAATTTAGAGGTGTATTTTAATTGATTCTTCATTATCAACTCCTGATGAGAAGTGTTTTAAAGTTAGCATCATTTGGAATAGCTACACTATAATGAGGTCTAATTAAAGTTAAAGGTCTAAGAAAATATTCCACTCGTGTAGACCATTTGTTTTTTAGTATTTTAACATATTGGAGGGATGTGAAAGGAGACCTGATAAGGCCTAATAGTTGTGATATTATATAGGTACAAACATGGTCTCAGATGAATATTTCTTCAATTTAGAAAGTGTTGATGATTGTCCTATATAATGAAGGTTCAAGATGATAAAAGGTTATGGTAAACTTACTGAAATACAAAGTTTGTTTGAGATCCCATTATGGTAGTTGATCAAGTATACTTAAGGCATGTTTGATTATATCCTTATTTTAGGGTAGTTCTTCCTTATGAACTTAAAAATATCATCATATAATCCAAGATCAGAAAAAGAATGTCAACAAGATTTTAAATCAGTAGAATGAAGATGAAGTTATAATCTCAGTATTTCTAGTATTGTACAAATGAATTCAAAAGCCTAAGGGCCATAACTCTACGTTATTTATCTTTAAAAATTATAGAATGGTACTCTATCCATGAAAGGATCATGAATGGATGTCTTGAATCCATTAGTTATAGGAGATTCGAATGGTGGAGTAGTGCCTCAAACTTGAGCCATCATCTAGATTTATGAAGGCACAAGCTGAACGTCAAGACTGAATTCATCCACTATTTACTAAGATCACAGAAGGATGGAACCCTAGGTATGTCAAGGACTTCAGTGATCATTCCATATGGTTGAAAATCAAGGTTCCTCATAGATACATTTATGAATATCAGAGGGCAATGGTGAGGGTTTTTCAAGTAATCCCCAAGGTACAATTGATCAAAAGAGCCTGAGATGGTCTCTTGTAAATTTCTAGGTAAAACCAGTATGACTCTCCCCAAATAGAAGCCTCCAACCCTAATGAGGGGTTTATATTATTATCAATCCACATTAAAAGACAAACACAGTCTTCCAAGAAAATTCTTGTTTTCAAGCCATGTTCTACATAATAAAAACAATACAAGGAATATTCTAAATCTCATTCACACACCACAATATTTTCTACAGAAATCACTGTTCACAGGAACAATCATGAAAAAATGATAAACCAACTCTATAAGATCGATAAGCAAGAATCACTGGAGAGATTTCTTCTTGCCAAAAAGTAATTAAGATAAACGGTAAAGGGGAAGGGGCTCATGCAATTATGATTAAAAGTCATGTCGAAAAATCTCTAGTTTTTTCATCTCCTATCAAGAAAGTATGTGAAACAAAATATGATATATATCTCATATAGATGTATAAATGTGATTCTCATGTCAAGAAGTATTACCAAGTTGTAAATGAATATCAAGGTCGTTATTTAGCTATGTCTCAAATAGAAATATGTAGTGTCAACATGATCCAAAAGAGATCACATCTACAGAATTCAAACAAAAATTGCAGAGGTTGATTTATCAAAATAGTAAAGGAAACAAATCATTAAGAGAGAGGGTTAGTCTTATCATGCCTTTAATGCGCTTCCCAAGACAAGGGCACGCTGAAACAGTCCTTGCAATTTGCAAATTGTGCTTCATGAATATTCTGATATGAAATGAGATCCACCTCTATGAGATTCTCTTCCATGAGTTACATCGTAAAACAAGTAAGGTCTCAATAGAGAATCTTTGTAATGAATTTCATCAAGTAAACGAAATTACACTATTACTGTCAATTAATTGATTTTGACTAAAAATATCTTGAAGGAAAACTTCCCGAATTAGAGGATGATTCGATACTGAACAGATCAAATACTTTAGTTGGAAACCTGCTTGTTGGAAGTGCTCAAAAATTATTATACTGTAACATGCCTATGCCTTGCTAATTACTGTTGCAGGCCAGCATGTGGATATGCTAATAAACACCTCAAGCACCAATGAAAGTGGAAGGTAACACGAATACTTCATTTTTGATAGCATTCATCTATGAACCACCATGATCAATTCCATGGAAGAGTGAGAATAAAGTAAATATGGAAAAAGAATGTCATAAAACTGTAGTTAGCAACATGACCTGAATGGATTTTATGCTTTTAGCAAAAGAAAACAAACTCCTTTTCTAAAACACATCAGGAAACAACATAAAACCAAATGTGCATAATATTGTGAATATCAGGCCCACATCTACGGGGTAGATAGAAGAAAATGGTACGCAAGTTATGGAATGACTAGGATTCAACAACTTTTTAAGGGATACTAGGATTAAGAGAGGGGGGACAAAACGGATCAAGAAATGTTATTTAGAACCTGAGATGTTATCTCCACAATTTTGCATGCCCCTCCTTAAGTTTAAGCAAAGTCATGCAATATGGATAAAAAAAATGAGTATGTGAATCATAACAAGGCAAGAATTTTATGCACAAACTCACGCATCCAAGGTAGAATGTCACTTTAGGGGCAGACCACGAATGATAGTAGTTTTCATGGAAAATATGTTAATGTTGTTGCGGCCACCAACAAGGAAGGTTACACGCCAAGAAATGGGGGTTTTTAATGCAATGACATGTAAGTCTATTAAAGCTACCCACCTCTTTTCAACCAAGTTATAAAAAATCAAAAGTTGCATTAACATTCCCTTATGCCTATTTACACAAGGAACCAAAAGGGAGAGAGAAGGTCGGTTGGAAACATAAAAATCCATATTTAAAATTAGTAATTTAAAACAATGTCTTAAGATTGAGGGATCAGTTACCCAGGAGGAGAATGGGAAGTTGAGTACTTAAATAAAATATGTTACGCGAACACCATCCCCAAACGGTGGCACCACCACAAAACATACTTTTCCTATTTGCAACGAGGCTCAATTAGCTTCTTGGGAAGACAAACAAATTAGAAGAATATTTTAAAGATAGACAAAGGATGAAGATCACAATTGATATAAAGAAGATAATAACAAAATACAATCAGTTGAGGATAATACAATCATAATGTAGAGGATTATTATTATTATGCTATCATTATTATCATTTTACAATTTGTAAAATAATTATCAATTATAGTCATAATGGTCAGCAGTCAAGGTCGAAGAATTTATTTAAAAGGAATATTATTATTATTATGGGCATTCTCTTTTTTTAACTGGGCACGCCCTAACAAAACCCAAACATTATTCCGGCTGCCTACAAGGATTCGAAGACACAAATTGCATTAAAAAGGAAAAGTAATGATTGTTGCGGAGGCCAGCACATGAAGCATTACACAGTCCACACACAGAGGTGTCAATAACAACTCGAGAAAGACAGAAGGAGAGGGAAGGTGCTAAAACATCACTGAGACATGGTCCAAGAATAGGAATTACACACAGTCCTTCCAACGCTCAGCAGAAAGGGGTCATTACGGTTTTGACAAGAATCATAACATATCGAATGGGGCATCACATAGATAGGCATAAATATTCACAAGTTTTTTAAACTGCACAGCTAGTTTTGTTAAGAAAAAAATGCATTTATATGAAGAGAAGAAAGAGTTAACATAAGATAATAAATATTACATAATGCATATATTTTAGAGTTATGTAAAAATGTTTCAAGATGTAAGTACAATTATTGTGGCCACAAATGGCTAAAGAATGTCAAATGCTTTATGTGATGAAAAAATGGTATTTTTGTTCAATACATGTCATCTCAACTATAATTGCTCATGATGCACCTTGGAGATTTACAATACTATCCTCTACATAAATCGACATTGTAGAGAATTGTGTACAAAATAAAATAGCGTGATATTCATATTTTAGATAGCACCTTTAGAAACATTATTACAAATGATAATGAAATTTTCTAGAATATATTTCTCAAGTTTCTTGTATTTACTTCAAGGAGCATTTCAGCTGAATCATTGATATTGACCCACATTTACACAAACTCGGCAAATTTGCCACCTTGCTATGCTTCTTTGTTAATCCAAGGGCATAGTTATGTCTGCAATAACACATACCAATGATAAGACAATGTTTTATATTTCTTAACATAACATTAGCTTGCAAAATACAACCAATCCCAATGTAAGAAACAAAAAATAGTATAAGGAAGAATAAAATAGTATGTGACAATAACTGCACCAACTTAAATGGTAAAGTAAACCTTAGTAAATAACGTGTTTGCACGTATTAGTACATGTGCTAGAATCCAAATAAAATAAGAATGAATAAATTGGAATATTTTATGTATAGAAATCGAGTATTATAGATGGAGACACAAGTTAAAAAAGCAATGACGGAAAACTTGTGTAAGAATTGAAAAAATAAGAAATTGTCAACACCAATATATAAGTAAAAAGGTGGAAGAAAACAAATCTTGTAGCACCTACATCACATAGCTATATTCAAAAGAAATATAATAGATAAAAAACCAAATATGAACATAATAGATAAATACAAATACACCATCAATTTTTAAATTGGATTTATCTAAAAAAAAAATCCTTTTGAACTTGGTAACTATGCTAAACTCCCAGATTTCTCCACAAACAATTTTTCTTACTTTCAAATGACCAACAACTAAACAACAAATATCCAAAACATAGTTATAAGTGACGAAGCTACAAATAACTTTCAAATTTTATAGGGTAAGCCTGAAAAACTAAAAGGCACTAATAAAGAGATGATCAGTAGCCTAATTTTTTTAGCATCTCATGTTAGAATGTCACACTGGCCAAATTACTTCCAAAATGTAAATTGTGCAATGTAGGCATTTAAATAACCGAGTGTTCCAAGGCTACCACCATGCCCTCTTCAAGATTTTACCCAAATCATATGGTAACTTGTTTTACCAACTTAAGTGTCTAATTTCAACAGTCTTCCTATATAATATGGAATGGTACGCCGTACAACTAAAGTTATATGCAAAAAATGGTACTTTCTTGCACATCATGCCATATTACTGGCTCTATCCTATCCAATTTATATGGATCTACAAAATTTCTTTGATTTTGAAAGTGTGGAGGATAAAGGGCAAAGTGATAGGGTGCAAACAAAAAATCTTAGAAAGAGACTCTGCATTTCATTAATATCTTGTTCTAGTGAAAAATATAAGAGAATCTTGAACTAAGATTTGATTTTCTTGATAAAAAGGAGAAGAAACAAACAATATGCTTATTTTGTGCTACCTGGCCCTTTACATCTAATGAAAAAAATCTAATTTTAGAATGGTGGTACAAAATAACAATGATAGAATCATTATTTAGATGTGGTTGATGCAAACACAATATGAAATCTATATCTTTGCGTGCTGCAATGAATTCTTGATCTCTTCTATAATGGAGTAGTAA
The DNA here is from genome assembly GCA_019776745.2 of Taxus chinensis. NCBI lineage: Eukaryota > Viridiplantae > Streptophyta > Pinopsida > Cupressales > Taxaceae > Taxus > Taxus chinensis. The sequence goes on from CM034152.1 coordinate 168,185,724, forward strand.
ATGCTATTTGATCTTCAATTTTTCTTAAATTATTGTCTACTCTAAATTTTTGAATTGATTTCCTATGCTCATTCAACATATATTCTAATGCATGTGTATTTATGGACTTCCATTAGAACCCTATTGACAAAAGCGACGCACGATGGGTGAAAAAGAATGAGAAATGATAAATAAGAAACCCAAGAGAGCCCAAAATTGGATCAAAAGGACCTAACTCTGCAAAAAACATACATTATACATTTCTAAGAAAATCCATAGAAACACTAGAAGGGTAAAGGAGGGAAGAGGCAAGAGATAAATAGAAAGGTGAACATGGCCTAAAACAACTCAAAACACAAGCAACAATGTATAACGACCCAAAAAAAATTCACACACGAACAACACAGTAAAAGACATGATATTTTTTTTTTGACTTGCTTGAAGATAATACGACACTACACAAGTTCTCTAGGGAATACAACCAACTAAAGACACGCTTTCCACAACACGGACCCACACTGGTTACAGATAAACATGAGGCACACACTAAGGACACAATGGTTCATCTAAAGTATGCAATTTTACAAACAAGGTCTTCCCACAAAAGGTTTCTTTAGAATCATGTTTTAGCTGTAAGTGCTTTTACATTTTTTACTTTTCCCAGAGGAATCATGATAGGAGAATCTGAAGTTCATGTCTCCTTTGAAGAATTTTCCCATACCTTGTTAATGTTAATATACAATGTAAACCAATTATTGGATGGTAAGAGGTTGCTTCATTTACTTGATTAACTTATTCATTGGTTAGGAGGTAGTTAGTTTCTTAAGGCTCTTAACTTCATCAAACTGTTTTCAACGTTGTGCTTTTAAACATATATGTTTTACCCTTTTTAAGCGGTCATATTTTTTATTTTATTTTATTTTTACAGTACATGACTGTCTAAAACTTGGATTCATCATTAAGATCTTATTAGTGGTTAAAAAGGATTTCATTGGGGTCAAGAGTCTAACCAGAAATATTATAGGTTTGACTCGGGCTTCACTTGAAGAGATAGACATAAGTATACTGTTTACATTTTCAACGGGTAAGATAGATCGAAGAGTTTCTTAGTCAAGTTCCTTCTATTTATTATAATCTTATTATCTTCCAAGAATTTAATCATTGATTTCACCTTAAGACCGTTCTAAGGATTCACCACAATAAGAGATTGTTGATTAGTTTAAGTGGGGTCACCAGGTATATTTGTTTCTCTTGTTTTTTTTTTGCTAGATTCAAAACATAGTCCTCTACAAAACGACACATGACCAAGGTAACTAGAGCGATGCAAGTTGATTCAAGTTTAGATAATTAGAATTAGGTTTGACAATTCAAGGATAAATCATATTCTGAAAAGTGAAAATTCAACGAAGGATACGCATGTCAAAACAAGTTCATTTAATCTTATTGACAATAATATTTCTCAAATTGGCTTTCAAACGATAACAACAACCTACATGAGAACAATACAAAATTTTAATGCAATGCCTTATAAATAGTCTCCACAATTTCCATACCAATGTTTTAAAACAAAAGAAAAACATTCGTACAATAGCAGTTCCTAAGAAGGCTGGAATCCACTTTCTACACGTGTTTCTTTTTCTCTCTCTTTTTTTTTTCTTTTCTACTCAGGAAATCCTCCTGCACATTTGTTAGCACATGTCAGTTTGCAAGAACTGAGCACGATAAAAGCTATAACATTAAGACAATATGTTGTTATCTAACTGTTTCAAGGAAGAAAAGCACCGTTTATGAAGAAAACAATAATCCAAGAGTCTAAACAAGAGCAATTAAAGAGTTGTCCAAAAGCATAAAATGTCTAAATAAAAAGGGACGGCACTAACTCTATTTAATTATCATTTTCTCATAGGAGCAGTTAATAACATCATAGTGAATTTCACCCATATCACAATAATGACCGTCATTTTAACAAGATAACATTTCGAAACAAAAACAATTACAAGAAGAGAATTAATTTCAAACGTGATCTGTCCCTATTTTTTAAAGTTAGTTCACCAAGCCAAGGATTCACTATGCCACTGGAAGATCCCAAACAATCAATCGACATGAGAATATATAAACCAACATGACTTATTAATATTAAGATGATGTGCCTATAACAGTTAATTTTATGTCAGTACAGAATAAATAAATTGGAAAGAAAAGGGATGAAACGCACAAATGACCCCGTATGGGCCACATCCTATCCTAACAATCCTTCTATTAAACTTTCTTCTAATCAAGAGAATGTCTTAAGAAAAAGGACAAACTTGGCAAGACCAAACATAACCATTATAAATCTTACAAGAGGGTTACTCAATCATTCACAAGAACACAACACAGGATACATAGCTTCCAAGGGATCTGTCGTCAACAACAAGTTGACTTTAACCTTTCTGGTCAACACATAACCATTCTACTACAATGACAGCAAGGAGGTCATATCACAACGATCATCACAAAAACCAGTCAACCAATGAGTTTCCAAACACACCAACCTCTAAGTCACAGGAGAATGAAATTTAAACATCTTTACGGAGCAAAACGTAGAGTAATTTCTTACGCATAAAACCAACATCCCAATTTTAAGATTTGAAAACTTCCTCACTAATGATCAAGTAGATCTTGTATCCTCCAACATGTGTGAAACAAAATCAAGATAAGAAAAAGAGTATTTCCTCTGACATTTTAAGCTATCCAAAAGAAATGTGAGTAACGTCTAAAGAAGACATTCCATAGGATCAACTACATTCCTCAAAACATACAACAGTCACCAAGGGAGAGAAGGTGATTCCAAAGACAACAATCTCCAAACGGTGAACATGAATTGATATCAAATTATGAAGATCAACCATGACGCTCGAATAATAAAAGTATTTCTTCGAGCGATTCAAAAAAATAACAAAAGAAACTAACCTAGTTGAGAGTAATATCAACTTGGTTCAATTCAAAAATCAGTCAAGCTAAGCACACACCAAGCCAACCGGGAAGGGTTACTAGAACCTAAAACAACTAAAAGAAAAAGATAGAGACAGGAATAGCATCATTCACCTATACACAATGCACTCGCAGTACTCAATCACTAATTCACAAATGCCCAACATAAACCAGAACTACAGATCTCAAACCGAAACAAGAATAAGAACAAAATAGGAACTATAAAGTTGCGTCCAACGACAATGTTTGATAAAACATTCAAATCGTGAGACCAACACAAAGAACTCGGGAATTTTCATTATAGGACCCCCACCTCTTTTGTTTTATTAGTCTTAAGAAAAAAGTTCACCCAACTAATATTTATTAAAACCCATAAAACAATATAAAAGGCTTCAACCAGCGCAATCATTTCTAACGCCAAAAAAAAATACAAAAGAGCAAGGGAAGTGGAAAACAAACAACATACCATCACAAGAGACATTTATATGAAGAGTAGAGTTATTTAATGAATCAATTAAATAACAACATAAGAATCAATGGTATAGAGAATATCGTGCCTGATTAAGCTCCTGTAGTCGATAAGAAGATGGACGGGGCCTGCAACAGCAACCCAACCAGTGCAACTTCTCTTCCTCAGCCTGCTGAAGGTCCAAACTCTGTTAACGGCCATGCTCTTGTCTTCATAAAATCAATTATATAGTCCACAATGTGCATCTCTGCCCGTAGTTCGGTCGGGTCGCATATTCCTCTCGGCCATGGTCTTCATATATCTCAGCTTTGACTGAAACAGCACCACCACCAAGATCTCCCATATGAATCTCACTTCCCTCTATATCCATCATAATAGCCACCGCATAATCTTTCTCTTGATTAAGTTTCCTCACATTCTTCATAACATTCTGGTGCCAGTCTCTAGTCCCATGGCACATATTAATCCTTGCAACATTCATGCCCCCCATCGCCAGAGCTTCCAGTTGCTCAAAACTACAACAAACCGGTCCCACGGTGCACACCAGCTTCGTTCTTCTCGCGCTGCGGAACCCATTTTCTTTCAAATCGAGTTATGTAACACTGTCCACCTCAATAACAGAAGGGTGCATCAGAGAATTATTATTCAAAATAAGATTATTCGTATCCGTGGTGTTCTCTGGCTCTGAAATAACCACAGATTTATCCATTTCTAGTACGGCATAAACCTTGTTTTTCTTCACTGGGATAAGGCGAAGATTCGGTCTGCATCTTAATTCGAATTCTCTGCATCTCCTACATGACTGAAAAGAGCTCCTCAGGAACATCCAGAGGCTTCACTTGCCTCGACAAATTCTGCAAACGTGTGGACTGTGTAGCGTCCACATTCCCTATCAGAAAGAGTGCTGCATCCACTTCCTCCGCGCTGGGCCTGGGAGGCAAACTCCTGTGCAGAGCCATGATATCCTCCACCACCGCCTCCAAATTTCCCACTGATTTCACCATTCTACATTTTGAGTTGCTGAGATTCACAACCAGGTGGGTGTTCCGAATTAGATGTCCTAGCAAGAATCTGAACAAAAACCAGGTGGGTACTGATGAATGGATAATATAAGAGTCTGAATCCTGATGGGAATTTCGACGAGCTTTGCTTAGTAAGCCTGCAACTGCGCACACGCCCATTGCCAACTGTTTCCTCCAGAAATTCCACCAGAAGTTGCTCATTCGGTATGAATGGTATGCATGAAATCTCAGGAAAAAGATGAAGTTTGATCGCCTCTGTGTTACAGGCATTCAATACAACTCCCGGAAGGAAGTATACCCAATGGCTTAGCTGCAAAAACTCACTGTCACATAGTCTATTCTGATAAACAAATACCTTGAAGGAGAATCCCGAATTTGAGGATGCATTCTATACTGAACAGATAACAACATAGCTGGACATTCGACTTGTTGGAAACGCTCAAAAAGCTTCAATCAAACTGTAACATGCCTGTTGCCTAGCTATTTACTGTTACAGGCTGTTTGCTGTTGATTTCTAACCAGAACACACCTTGTGGCACCCAATGAAAGTGGAGGTAACATGCCTGCTACACTAGCTAGTTTCCACGCCCCTCCTCCACAAGGAACCAGTCTCCACCTGATCGAGGGCATTGAGGATGTCGAGGCCTGAAATGGCGAAGTAGGCGAGAGTGAGACGATTAGTGTCGTGCTCCTGATACTCACTCGGTAGACCATCCAGCACTGTCACAAAGGTTATCACGTGCGGATCTCTGTTAAATGAATCCAATATCGCATTGGCCTTTTGTTTTTGTTGTTTTTTCCCTTCAAATTTGAGTGAATACTCAGAGAAGAGATTCTATTCCTTCACCACACAAACTCACGCGTCCAGGACAGAGTAAGGCACGCAGACCACGGAAGTCAGCAAAATATTTGCAAATCAAAATTTTAATAAATGAAGGAGGAAGTGCGGCCACCTGCAAGAAGGAGATTTCAACACGCCAAGCAAGGATGCAAGGGTCTTTAATGCAATGGCAGGTAAAAGAAAAACACAAGGAAGATCAAAATAAAAATCTGATTTGAAAGCTAAGCGGCCAGCAAGGAGGAAGACATACGGTGGGTGGTAATAAAATTTGTTTCATTAATCCTCACCAAACATATGCCAAACAAGGCACCAAAAGAAATTAAAAAAAAGAATATGGCAGGAGGCCATACACTCTACCACGCACCCCTCTTGCTAGAAAACAAGGAAACTCTCCACCTCATGCCAACAGAAGGAATATGAACCATAGAGGTAGGTCGGTGGTTGAAGGCACGCTTCCATAATTATGAAATAAGTATGCGTGGATGCCTGAAAAGGCTTAGTTTATTTGACATAAAATTATTAATCATCTACTAGCAACCAACCGTTAAACTCGACAGGGAGAAAACACTAACGTTTCAAAAGAAATGCAACAACGTTCAACTCTAAGAAGCACGGTCGTCGCAGAAGAAAAGGCGCAATGATGCACGGGGCATTACACAATGTGTCAATACAAACTAATATAAACCAATAATCGACAAAGAATGAATCACCCTAGAATAATATAATTTTAGGGCTACTTAGTACCTTCGTACCATTTTTAGGTGTCTACGACATATAAGATCTATCTAACTTTTAAATTTTGTAGTCCCATGTTATAACCTTAGTAAATCCATGACAAGTAAATGCCAAGAAAATGTTATCGAGTCACTAAATGTCTGTGTTATTCAAACATAAGACATTCATTTGCTTTTCAAATATGGTAATTAATAGTAACGAGACATAATTAAAACAAAGATTAAGTCAATTTGACATATTTAACTACAACAATTATTATTATTGTTTTATTTTTAATAGTTTGGGTCAATTTAAAATTATTTTTTCTGCACTCATGGCCATGTCAGACAGGTTTCGATTATTGTACCACATAACAACCTTATACTGCTAAACATTAAATACCAAATGCCCAGAAAATGTCTACGTAGTCAATAATCCAAAAAGAAAAATATATAAACAAATTATCCAAATTACATATAATATATTTTATCAACCATTATCAAAGACACAATACAATTAATCATGTTAGCCATGTTGTGTTGCAACATACAAAAACATTGCCATACTAATATACTACAAAAATACAAGGAACCTATTAGACGAGTTTTCCTGCACTCTTAACAATTTTCAAAACATTGTGGTGATAGGTAATTAATCTCTATCACCAATCCTTAAATGGAACAATATCACCTTTAGCTTTACTTGAATTTACTGCAGAAACCTAGAGATACACTTCGCATCTTCACAAACTCTCCACAATATACGCAGCATACAAATCCTTGTAAAAACATAAATCAAAAGTCGGGGGCTTAGTCCTTCCATCTCTTGAGCTAGTTCTAAATACCATATTCATAAACATAAAATTATGGTGTAAAACTTATTTAAATTGAGTGATTTATAACTTCACAAGCAGTAGATGCCGGCAGGAACTTATTCACAACACCTTCTTTGTTCTTGTTCTTCTTGTCTTTATGCTGTCAAGAAAAATTGAGAATCTGCATATAGAAGGTGTACAAAGATAACCTTGATAATGCACTATAATATTAGAAATAACTGTAACAAAACACATCCAGTGCACTCACTTCCTTATTAAACAAAGGATATAATCTTCAAAGAAACGCCTAATTTCTTGTAAGCGATAAGGGGGAAGCTCTGTGATGTTCTTGTAATGATGAAGCCCGGGATCATCAGCACAAACAACAATTATTTTGTCATCCTTTTCTCCCAGTCAAAATAAGAAAATAAGTATTACTCTGAATATAGACTTCAGATTAAAGGCTTAAAGCATATATGAAAAATCCTGAATTTCAAAATCGTCTAAATTTTTTTACCAAGTACTGATAGTTCATATTAGATTATACAAAGAACAAATATTCACCTTAAAACCTAGTGCATCTATGTTCCAGTATTTTTAAAAATATAGGTACTAAAAATGCCTACTTAGGATCATTTTCAACACACCAAATTATAGATGCATACCTGATCAATCATAGGCATCAGGCCAATTGCTCTAGCCCTAAGAAAACACCCCGGGAGAATAGGTTTCTGTTGATTCTCAGAAAACATGATTTTCTTAATCACAAACATTTAAAAAGTTATAAATTTCTGTAAAAAACAATATACATCTAGTGTGCGTACACAATATGCATTAACTTCTAACACAAAAAGTGGTTCCAAATTTCTAAGAGTGGGTAGGAGGGTGGGGAGTGTTAAAACATCTCAAAGGCAATTGAGAAATATCAAATATGAAAGCGTCTGCATAAAGCTTTTTTGTTTGCTGAAGGAATGTATGCAGCAAAACGCTTTTAAAATTTTTAAAGCCCTTTCAGATTCGCTGAATTTCGAATCTCATGCTTGAAATTCGGTGAGTGTGGTTCCTGATATCATAAGTCTCGTGGATTTACTGAACGAGATTCATCTTTTAAGATAAAAATCAAGTCTTTTCTGGCTGAAACCCCATAAAATTGTGAAAAGAAATTTCTAATGCTACAAAAATCAATGTTTTTTCTGGTTAAACACATAACATTTCAGAAAGAAGGTCCATATTTCTACAGGCTTTTGAGAACCCAGAAGACATTCTGATTGTCGATCAAACTCACCTCTAAACTTCTATTGGAGCCTGGTTCTACCAGGTGTACCAATCCCTTCAAAATTAACAACAAAAGTAAATGGAGGATCTAAGACTTTCACAGACCATAATAATGATTATACAAGTTCCAGGGGACAAAATTGTGCAATTAGTTTTCGTTCTTCATGAGGGTTCGAAACGCCCAATGCAATTCCACTGGACCGGTATTGAGTATTAAAAATATTGAAGGGATATTTTATATAATATTTATTATGGATTGGTCATACTAATTAATGTTTTATTTTTAACAAATTTTGAAATAGTGATTAATGGTATTAATCTTATAGTATTATTGTGTTGGGTTTTAAAAAATTTATTTAAGAATGATTCTAAATTTTATTTATGTTTTTAGATAGCATGATTTCTTGACCACATTTTCTCTCCAAGAAAATAAAAAATTGTATATTGGTCAGTTAAACATATGAAGATAATTTTTATTATAAACACCATAAAAACATACCAATTACTCTGTCAGTCTATCCTCTGACACAACAAAACTAAATCAGATCAGCAATAGGGTAGTAGTTTCCTCTCAGAGACAATTGAAGCCGCTTCCGATACAGATGCAGATCCACACCAACCAATTTATATATAGAAAAATGAAGAGATGTTAGGGTAGACACGCCTTGCTATAATGGCCTCCCCTCTTTTCAGAACAAAACATTGGTTGGCAGTTGTTAAGTTGGTCGTCAGTATCTCCATTGTAAATGACGTGTTTACAGTCGCTTTTGTCCAATCAAAGAGACTAAGTGAATGTTAGCATATTTCTTGTGATCTATTGAACATGCATCTTCACCATTTCCTTCAAATGTAAGATTTTATTGGCACTTTTCCATGCCATACACGCCAATATGCCCATATATGCCAATAGGTGACTCAGTGGCCCACAGTTCAAAGTACATCGACATCCTCCACGGAACCACCAACGATCGTTGACTTGTATGAGTTCTATCATGGATTTCTTGAAATTAGAAATGCACGCTCAATCCTTTCATAAGTATAGAAGACTGTGACTTATTGGATTTAATGATACAAATCCAAATTGATCAGTTAGTATATAGCAAAATGAGGAGATAATAGTGTTATAGATTTATCTCCATTTATAGGTTTGATTTAACCCATGATGGTGCTTATTTTAGGACAAATATTAGTGAGAGATCCGGTTAGCACAATTCCCCTAACGAGTTTCTTGCTGAAACTATCCAATTACTACTAAATTTACAACTTTAACTTCTTTTTTTTGACACGGATCTATTTTTCCCATTCAACTTCTAATTTGCACTTAAATACATGGAGAAACAAACAACAAATATGATACTTATGAAACAATACAATTCATATAATATCTTTTCAACTGTACAATCTCATTGCTTTAAGGAATATCTATACCGAATGTCGTTAAAAACAAATCCAAAATGTGTCCTAACTATGCAAATCCTAAATTTCCTACATTAATCTTGTCTTACTATGAAAATATTGATGATGTGTAGAGGATGAGGATGAATCTACAATATGAATCTACAATATCTATATCTTGCAAACTATAAATTTTTATTGTTGCACTTGTAATATTGAAGAAAGATTGATAAAAAGGCATACAAGGTGGAACTTTTTCCTGTCTTATATTTTAACCCTCTGTAATTTGTTTTTACCACGGTTAGTTTTACCCTCTCGGCTAGCTGGGTTCCAAGCCGCTAATAGACATGCACCGCCCGTCTGTGTGTCTCGCTTCAAATGCATGCCACACCTTGCTGTAATGGGCCTCCCTTATTTTTGGAACAAAACATTGGTGGGAATTTGCTAAGTTGCTCACCAGTTTCTCCATTGTAAACCACGTGTTTATAGTCTCTTTCGTCCAATCAAAGAGACCAAGTGAATATGAGCATATTTCTTGTGATCTATTGAACACGCATCTTCACCATTTCCTTCAAAAGAAAATTTTTATTGGCGCTTTTCCGTGCCATATTAAGGTCTTTCATATATGCCAATGTTGTTTTATTGAATTTGAATATGTATATCCTGAATTAATACCATTTAATTTTCCCTTTACTACATGTAAATCCACTCCCGGAGTGGTCATTTCATATGCGGTTTGCATATGATCTCTATTTGAAATTCTCACTCATTGTTTAAATATTTTGGTTGTCTGGTGCCAACGATGAAATTATTATTGTTTGATCATAAATGCGAAAGTTAAAAAAGATATAGATTTACACCAAAGGCATGTTAGAGGTGGGTTTGGGCAGGGGTGGTCTGGAAGGTGACTCAGCAGCCCACAATTCAAAATTTGAGAGTGCAAGCATTGATTGCATTCTTGAAATCTAAATAGAAACCATTATCGTACATTAACTTGGAAATGACAACATAATGGAACCGCAATGCAAAATTACAATTTCTTTAACAATATTTAACCATAAAATGGATGTTTTCTATTAAACTATTCATTGACAACACCTCGCTTTCAAAGATATCTCCAGACGGTGTTTCCACGACGCCCTGCACTATGTACCCATCTTCTCTATCAAACAATTGACAAATAATACACATGCTAAATATATTCCTCGAAAAAAATATAAATTCCATAAAATGACCCCCCCGCCCCCCCCCCACCAATATCCTCTCCCAGTGCATTGCCCTCCCTCTAACCCCTTCTTCTACAACACTCTTCCTCCTTTTATGTTTTGGTCCCTCGAAAACAACTTCATCCCAGACTTCCCTTTCAGCATTCACATCACACACTTCGCGTGGGATTGCTAGTTTATATATTCTTACTCCAACACAAATTTTTGAAATTCTGAATTAAAAAATTTACAATCAGACACCTGTAAAGATATACAGTAACACTGCCAGTGAATGAGACTGTGAAGTATTGTCAATGAAATAATTAATGCTTCATACAGATTCCAGATTTTTTATCTTCCTCTACTTTTGTCTTTTAGAAAAATTTGGTTCCATCTTAAATAGATAGGTACTTTTCATTCAACGTTTCTTCCCTCACAACTCGCATCCACGCATAGACCCAGACGGTAATTGTCTTCTGTTACGTAATTTACTGTAATATGCATGTAATTATATTTTTTGGCTGTAAAACAACATGCATGTAATATTATGTAGGTCTATTTTTTTCCATTTCATTTTGAATTATAGAGCCTGGTGAAGATGAATATTGTTTGCTTACAGAAAACAAGGTTAGCCTCACCAGGCACTGACACTGTTTACAAAATGCTGCAAAAAGCTGTTCAACCCGATTAGATCAACTTTGCCGGAATACTCCCAGCCTGTACCAAAACTGGTACTTTGAAACAGGGAAAACAGATCCATCAAAAAATAATTGAAAGCGGGTATTTTTCAGATGTTGTGGTTGTCACGGCCTTAATAGTCAAGTATGCAAAATGCGGAAACTTCGTAGTTTGGGTTGTTAATCTGTGCTAATTTCATGGTCTGTGGTTAGCAATTTTGGCTAACTCTCTTTTTGTTAAAGATGTCAGCATTCCCAAGTAATTTGCCTGCACAGGATCATGGAAGTTTCATGCTAGCTGCTTTCTCTGTTTTTTCTATCCTGTAAACTACATAGGGACTGATCTCATTGCGACTCTTGTTAAATTATTCAAAATCGTACCCATTTGTTTGTGGTTAACTTTGTGTATGGTTGTTGATTAAAGAAGTTTGGACTTACAAAGTATTTAGTGTTTGTTGTTTTGTGAAACACTATGTACCTACATTTTTAAACCTGGTTCTCAATTTTCAATGCACTATATTCCAGTCAATTAACTTGTAAATGAAGTGCACACAAAAACATCAAATCGGGGTGCTTGGAAAGGTACTTAGAAATTTTCATGACATATGACAACTTCTCTCAAACAGAGGTTTTAGACTTGAGTGGCAATGCCAGTTACGAATCTCGGGTCAATTAAGTTGTAAATGTGAGATTTACTTTGATAATAAAATGCCATTTAATTTGATATTTTCATATTTTGGCTTGAGCTTCATAATTGCTGAAAGGATGTAGTAGGATTTGGAGTACGTGATAAGCTTGAAATTTACTCTCTTTTTCTAAAAACGTAGAATAGTCTTATTATTTATTTTTGGATAATATTTTAATGCTTCTTTTGATTGATAAGAAGCAATGTTTTGATATTTTGCTTCCATTAAGCAATATTCTATAAATACGGCGGTTTTCTGTGTTTTCTGTACATGTAACTTGCTGAATGGAAAACACATATTTAGCTTAATTTTGTATTTGTTTACTCTTGACATGCAATTTTCAGGAAATTGGAAATCAGTCTTAGGGCTTTAATGAATTACAAAATCCACTATAAGAGATTACGTTTAGTTGTTAATATTCCTTATAAATTAGAAATAAGACTCTTTAATTAGTCATATGATAGTATTAGTATAAACCAGGGATGCCCCTGCATTGTTTTGGCATGGTTTTCAACTTGCAATACAAGATGTAAGATTGAATTTAATCATGTTGAAGGCGTTACTACATTGGATCCAACTTGTTATGCCTGAGACACGATAGTTCAATGGAACATTCAAATTGTTTTGGTCATTGATTTATCGACGTTTTATAGCCCTCAATGGCTGCCTTATGGAGTGTTGATGTTGTTTCACCAAATGTGTTCCTTTTACCCATGTTTAATCCAAGAGGATTAAAGCTAACACCTATACAATCATGGTTGTCGGCTGTTATTACGCTGAAGGCATTCTCTTTATGGGAAAGACCTTTACGGACATTCGCGTGACTATGTCAACTTTGACAACCATTGGGAGCATCATTGTTGTGGCATTGCTATTCTTGGCTTTAAGCGAAGTTAGCCCCTTTTGGAGATAGTTTATTGATGATCTTATAGAAGAAGATAAGTGGAGTTAAGATAGTCTTACGGGTTGCATTAGCTATGAATAGTGAAAGGTGTTGAGTTGCATGAGCTAAAAATAGAGAATTAGTGAACATTTTTAACTTCTCTCTCAAAGTTCCTTGTTTTTGTAGAATCCATGAAATGCAAATTCATGGTATTGGAAAAATACATTGGAATTAAGAGAGTATCATGAATGTTCTTGTACAAGTTGATCATAACATATCTTAACCTAGAAATAACCCTTGTTTGATGGATTCTATTTGAGTACCTGTCACTTGGGGAAATGTATTGGACTTAAGGATGTACATGAAAGTCCATTCACGAGTTGTCATAAGATTGTTTTAGCTCCAAAGAAATAGCCCATCAATGATGAATGTTGTTTTTGGTTTTTTATTTTGTGATTGTGTTGTTATTGGTGTCCCAACTTATAGATTTAACATTCAAATGTACTTTGAAAGGATAAACAAATATTGTAAAACCCATCAACTGTGGGTCCCCTCACCTTGTAATTATTGCCACCATACATGAGGAAAAATGTCATTAGTTTAGTTACTTAAGGGATTAAATTTCATGCATCTTTAACAAAACACCATTTCACTAAGCAATTTCATACCCACCCACTTCAAAAAATTAATCATTTTCACATTAAAAAATTCAACATTATTTTTTTGAAATAAATATGTTTCAGGTTATATACCCACCCACTTCTCTGTTACATTATTGTTAGACTTACATTCTAGAGCTATATAACCTCTGCAAATGCCAACATTACAGAGAATTTTTCAAATTAGCAGAAAAATTAATTACATTCTAACAATTTGAGAATTTATATTCATCTTACTCTGTTCCAGCAACCGAGATATTTTTGACGGGGCAAAATTTGCTTTTGGGCATTTTTTTTCTTTTTCCACTTGCCCAAGAGGAATGTATAAGATTCCACAATAAAAATAGTTGCATCGAATGACATGAAGGAAGCTCTCGTTGATATAATTTATGCTACATTGAATAGAGAGCATCGTGTGTAGTTCAACCCAAAATAAATTTAATTGTAATAGATATAATTACATATAAATGACAAGAATAATATGTTTATTGGGTTTATGTTCTCTTTAAATGTTTATGTTGACATGGAAAAGAATAAAAATCTCCCCCACCTCTCCTTCTTCTCACCCCTACCAGTGTTTTAAGATTCAACCCCTCCGCATCCACAATCCACGCAGGCCTTCATATTCCAATCAAAGAACTCAAACCCCTTGAAGGCCATACATTATCATCTTTTCAAGACTCATTGAAACATATAGAAAATATTATTATTGATGAAATGAGTTTCATCGGCCCAAAGTTGCTAAGAAAAATTGACTACAGACTACGCAAGGCTTTCCCACATTAAAAAAAAAATGAATTTAGGAACATATTTTTCATCCTCCTTGGCGACCTTATTAAGATTTAGCAAAGTACAAATTCATGCAAAGTACATACCATAGTAATTTCTATATTTAGCTTAACCTTCAATCATACAGATACAATACAAATATATAGTGATATGCAACTCCTATAAATTAGGAAGTTGCTCTAACAACAACAACAATAATGTCGCCATCTCCTATATTAGTGTGATTGTTACTCACGTAACAACACAATCGCAAATAATAACATTTTATAACAACCCATTAAATTTTATGTATTATATTACATTAATTATATGTGAAGCACTAATAATATGAATTCCTAACATCCCCCCCTTAGTGCGAACATGGGAGAAAAACAATCACACTGCTTTCACAGCGTGTCAGTGGTGTGTGCTCATGATCTGAATGGTTTTTCAAGACAACTAACAACCTCAACAAGGATGGTTTTACTAGACAACCGACAACCTCAACAAAGGATGGTTTTACAGGACAACCAACAACCTCAATATCATAATGTTGCTTTTCCTTGTGCTTTTGTCTGTCCACTATGTTTGTTCTTCAGGTAATTATGCAGAAAACACTGCTCACTAAATAAAAACTTGAAAAAGGAGGAAGAAATGGAAATGGAACTTTGAGACCATGTCCCCTTGTTAATGTGAACTTTCCACTTATTTAGGTAAATCAGGAACTCTAAAATCGTATTGCACACAACAAACTGCAATTCTGAAAATAAAGAAAAGACACACACACACACACACACACAAATACACACACACACACACACACACACACACACACACACACACACACACACACACACACACACACACACACACACACACACACACACACACAATCACTATATCTACGTGCAGCCCTATCGTTGGTGACAGAAAAGAGGTTGATGATTGACCTCTATCCTCCCGTGCCTCCGTCCTCCATTGTATGTGCTTCTAACTCAGCAGAATAAGAACATGAAGCACATAAATTTCCACATCACTAGATTATTTTAACTAGACAGTAAAAAATGACAATGAACAAATATCCTAAAATCACCTATTGGATTAAGTTGACGATAAAACTTATGATGAATTTGAAGACATGACAATTTTTGAATCGACACAAGTTATTTTTAATGAAATGACTAAACAACTCATTCTACGACTATGACAATGTCAACACACTTTATTACATTAGAAAAAACGACTCTTAATTAAAAGACATTACACCTAAAAATCAAAACTTAAGATGAATTCTACAAATTGAATTAGACTCACAATAACTAAATGAATTGATACTAAACATATGGAGTTAAACTTACAACTGTATGTTCGCATAAATTATTGGTATATGATTAGTGGACAATCGATCTCAAACTCATTGGTCAAAATTGTTCATTATAGAATCCATGGATAACATTGCCACGTTAGGTGACTTACGTGATCACTGTCACACCACTTTATTATATGGGAAACATTCAAACTTACACCATTGTTTTCCAGCGAGAAAAGAAGCAAAAATAAATCAGGATTATATGCAAACTCAATGGAATATTAAAAGCTTGCCGAATCGATGTCACCTTTTTCTGGGCCGCCGTTTTGCTCCATGTTAGTTCTAACCACTTATAGATCCAACATCTTGAAGCTCAAAAACTTTCAATTTATTTATGGTTATTGATTCTTTTCTTTATGAATTTGACAGATAGAATTGGAAATAAATCAATCTCTTCAACCAAGAGTAATTTCATCAAATCTTAAATTAAGAAAACAAGGAATCTCTTTCACACAAGGGCATTACACAATCTACTTTGATGGTTTTATTAGTAAAAATCTTTCCTTGTAAATTAACATTTAGATGACCAACTGTCAAAGCTTAGATAACATATATTAATGGGGTGGGAATAATATGAGCCATGGAATAGGTGTGGGACATGCACACATTGAATTCCCACATTTAAGTCTCACATTTTCTTTCCAAATTTCCATTCGTGTCTTCGTCTTATCTAAAAAAATAAAATATCATCCAATTGAAATATTGACACAGTAAAAAAATAGCAAAGTCCATATTTTTTCAAAATGTTATGTTTCCATCAGTCATGTAAGGGACAATTTTCAGTGCGTTAGAATTGGCGGACAAGGTAATGGCACCGAATGAATGATCCCTCCATATGGTTAAAAAAAGCCACGCTACAATGTTATTCTTAAGTTGGATACTATTTTTTATTAAGTTGACATGTGTTACTCAATACTTATTTCAACTATTTTCGCCCCCGCCTGAAATATTATCTCCTTGTTTTCTCATTGATATGGAAAATATTTTAATCAAACCTTATACATATATGTCAAAATATCTTTCCAAAATTTTCACCTCTCTAAAATTAAAAATATATAACTAAACCAACTTATAAAATTTAGTATATTAAAAAGTCCCATCGTTCTACCTACATTGGAAATAATTAAACCTCTCTAACCCATGGAAAGGCCACCCTATTTGGCTGTCCTTTTATGGAGAATAATGTCTACCGTGAAAAAGGAAATGACCAACATTAAA
This sequence comes from Taxus chinensis, assembly GCA_019776745.2. Lineage (NCBI taxonomy): Eukaryota > Viridiplantae > Streptophyta > Pinopsida > Cupressales > Taxaceae > Taxus > Taxus chinensis. Next base: position 168,202,671 of record CM034152.1, read on the forward strand.
ACTACTACGCCCTTAACCTATTGCTTGTATTAGGATATGAGTAGCCGACTTGTGGCTTACCATATCATTTTATTATATCATTTATACTTTCTCATGCTTAGTAGGTTAGCCTTGGTGATGGCAATACCATATGAATAGTATATATAGGGGATTGTAGGTAGTAAATGATTCATCATTGAAGCATTTGAGTCTATTTTGTGGTTTGGAGGTTGCCCCCTTGAAGTGGCGAAGCTATTATAATTACATATTGAGATCATTATTCTGAAATATTGTGTTATTTGGTGTTATATTGCTGCTTATAATCTAAATTATACAAGTTCATTACAAGTGGTATCAGAGCTGCGATCTGGGCCAAAATTAGGGCAAAAACCCTAATGTTTTTGTCTCCGCCATATATTGTGAACCAGATCGAATTGGTGGGATATAGGCTTTTTTACCAAAGTTGCAAAACATTTCATGTAAGGTTACCTAAAAATTTTAGACTTTTTTGATGTATTTTGAAAAAGTTATTACAAATTAAGAGTTTTCATTAAATCACTCCCTAGGGTGCAAATTGTGGAATTGTTTCAAGTTCTTTACATTTTCAGAAATATCTCAAAAAACTAGTATTAGTATCTTCTCTGTGTTTTTTCCTGTTCGTTCGAATTTGTATTGAAACCCTAAAACGTAAAGTTTGACATCATGGCAGGGCCTTCCACAACAGCAAAAATGAATCTTGTTACTCTAGGTAAAACCCCAGATAAAGATGGGGTAGTGATTGAAGATTTGGAGTTAGAAGGGTTAAATACAAATTCTTCAGCACTAGGGATTACCTCAGTTGATCATAGGGTGAGCCAACTTGAGTATGAGCTGCGAAATGTACAATCTGAGATGGCCTCTAAAGGAGACACAGACCAAATCAATTAGTGGTTGGATGATATCATGCAACATGTAAATGGTAAACAGTATAGCCCAAATCCACCCCATATCAACCAAGGGGGATCTTCAGTTCAAAATCATGGACAAAATAACCATGTTGGATCACTTTTCTAGCCCAATCAGAATCCAACTTATTCGCAACCACGAAACATTATGTCGAAAGTGGATATGCACAAATTTGATGGTAAGGATCCCCTAAATTGGATAAATCAAATGGAAAAATTATTTGAGTTACATCAAACACCATCAGGACAAAATGTGACATTGGCATCCCTGTATCTTGAACTAGACCAATTCGTTTGGTATCGATGGTTATGTGCTTAGAGGCGAAAGAATGGTATCAGTGTCAATTGGACATTTTTTACTGAGAAGTTGCAATTGCACTATAGTTCCAATGTTTCAGATAAATAATTTAGTCAATTAGCAAAGTTACGAAAAACATGATCATTCAAATATAATGTGCATCAATTCTAGAAACTATCCTTAAGGGTGGAGAATATTCCAGAAGAGAATTTGAATGAGGGTCTGTCTCCATCGTGTGTTTGATTCTGGTGGCTTCGTGGTTACGAGAAACTTTATTCATATGATAATAATAAGAAAAAAAACCCAACTAGGGTTTGGAGGATCCTGCCTGCAGTGAGATTAGGGAAAAGGCAGAAGGTCATTACTTTATAGTCAGGCTTTGCAGGAGGATTCCACTGCATGTTCGAGTATTATCCACAGCTTTTGGTCTAGCAATGTTCAGGAGATTGAAATCCTTGTGTGCTTGGGTTCTTGAAGAAGTGAAGGAGGCAGGACAAGGAATGGAGGTAGTGAATACCAGCGCCCTCATCAATGGCCACTTTTCCATTGCTTGCTTGCCTGCACCTATTCCATCCATGGCTTTGGCGGGATTTTAGATCCACAGCTGAAGGATATGGGCGAAAGATTTCCTGGAGGAGCTAATGTGCATAATAGACCTGGTTCCATGCCTATATTTACTCCTAATGGTGTTCATTTACCATCTGTAAATGATGTTGCAATTGCAGTTGAAACAAAAGGTAGGGAATCTAATGGTCTTCTGGTTGCTCATAATTCAACTTTTCCAATTGCAGACTCTAATAGTACTGTTTGCCATTCAGTGGTAGATGGACAAGTTATTACAAACAATAAGTTTTTTTTCAGCCAGTTCAAGATAGGTCGACAGAGTCAAACATGTTATATCAAACCCATAGTATTGATGAAACCCCAAGAAGTGGATCAGTGGGACGTGTGGCTTATGAAGTCCCTGCTGGATATGTTGCTGGTGGATGCGTTTAAAACAGGCATGATAAGACTAACCCTCTCTCTTAATGATTTATTTCCTTTAGCATTTGGATAAATCGATCTTTGCAAGTTGGTTCGAATGCTGTAGATATGGGTTTCTTTTGGAATGTTTATGTGTTTTTGTTTTACTAAATAAATAGCGTTTGGACTCTGGATATTATATAAAATGCATTTACATATATTGACTCTTTCTTGAAAGAGATGCCCAGAAAGAGATGGGTTTCAAATGACTTTTAATCATAATTGCATGAACTGATCTCTCTCCCCCTTTATAGTTTATCTTATTCACTATTTGAGTAGAAAAAATCTCTACATCGATTCTTACCTACTGATCTTATAATGTTAGTTTATCTTTTTGCCTTGATTATTCCTTTGAATGATGGTTTCTGTAGAAAATATTATGGAGCGTGAATGAGGGTTTATAATTTTTCTTGTATTGTTTATATTATGTAGAACATGGCTTGAAAAAGGGAATTTCCGATATGACTGTATTTGGATTTTACTGCGGATTTATAATAATATAAACTTCCATTAGGATTGGGGGCTTCTATTTGGGAAGAGTCATACTAGTTTAATCGGTCTTTCTAGATAGCTCCATCTGAGTCATTCAATTATCATTTACCTTGGGGATTATTGAAAACCCCTCACCAGGCCCTCTGCTATTACTATTACTATGAGCTTATTATTAGATTGGAACCCTCCTGAAGCATGCGTTAATGGGTTTTCTATGACCTTTACGAATATGTTAAGCACGCAAGTCATTATCCTATGTGGATAATTCTATGGCTTAATTTTGAGGCACTACTTGGATCTTTGAATCGGTTAAAGTAATATTGGATACATCGAACTCTCATGAATGTCGACATTTTTCAAGTTTGATTGATATGTGATGTCCTCATGCAATATGAATTCAGGAAATGCTTGAAATATGAAATTATAAATTTATCTTATACTTTGACCTTGAAGCTTGTCGAAAGACTTTTTGGTAGGAAAACAGATGAATAGGGAAGTTAAGATAACTACCCTAAAATGGATTCATGCATAGCCTTAAGTAAAGGTGACAGCTACCATAATGGGTCTGTGCATACCATGTATGACAGTAAGGATATAAGTCCACCTGAAATTATTTAACTTCATTTTATAGAACAATAATTAATACCCATAAATTGGGGTATGCAAGTGGAGGTTGAATTATATAACAGCGTATATTATGTTATCAGGTAACCAGTAAGGATAAATATGTTATTTCAATACTTGGTTAACGAGTGGAATATTTTCTGGCATTTACGATGATTATTATGTTAGCTAAAAAAATTGATACTTGCATCTCAATTGGGAGTTGAGATAATGTTGATACTTGTATTTATAGTGGCTTGGACCGCGCTTACTTATCTTAGTTAGTCAAATGTATCTTTGACATATTAGCAAAACATGACAATTTTGTTGATCTTAACTCATTCCAATGAGTTGGACCCTTGTACTAATAGAAACATATAAAGACATGGAATAAGAAACCAAAAGGATACCTAAATAATAAATGAACGTGTGGATTGGCGGAATCTTTGTTAACATAAGTATATCCTTAAAATTGTGAGATAAATATCCAAATTATACTTACATATCACTGATTTTCTATGAAGGTTTGATACTTGGGTAATATTGATGAATAATATAAGATTGATACTTGTATTTAATATATAAACTTAATGTCATTGGCGCTTTTATTTAATTGAAAGATAATATTGTTGGATACTTATATATGTGAAGTAGGTCGAGGGTATTAGGTGAGCGTTATTATTATTACTGTAATTTAAGTATGATTTATTGCATGGTTAAGGTTGTATATCTAGTCACTTGGAATTGTGTCCTTATGTAAGCAGATCTTAAAGAAGTGAACATTAATGAGTAGGAAATGTATTATCATGAGATGTGCAGTTAAGTTTTAAATGTATGTTAGAAATTTATTTGATAAGGAGTATTGCAAACTTTCATTTATTTAAATGCTAGATGGCATAAATTATTAGGTGAGGTTTATATCTTATCATGCTCAGTTCTAGCGAAATGACTCTAATAAATATTTGTTTAGATGGATTATGCGAGTAGATTAAAGGAAAAGAGTGTAAAAGTTTCATCAGTTCAAATTATGAAGTTCTTTGTAGAAAGTTCAATGCGTTGTAAATTTTGTAACTTTTCTTGCAAGGAGTTTAGAAGATCTCTTGTCTTGGTATGTTTGGAAAACTACGTGGTGAAGTGTTCTTTCCCTTTTGTTGTTAGACTAGTAACTTACCTTGGTGAGAAATGATATTCAATCATTACATTGGCATAAGTATTGTAAAACCTTGATTTTGAGAATAAAGTGTTAAGTCAAAACTCTCTGACACCTTGTAATGATGTTATATAAGTAAAATTAAATGGAGTGGTTAACCCTTATATAAGTTAACTAAAAGAGATATATATATATATATATTCAGATAAATTAATGTAGAGATGACTTACTTGAGAACAAGAGACTCCTAAAATGATCAAAGGTGAAACTATCCGTGTAAAGTAAAATTTTAAAATTTGATATCCCTAGCTAAGCTAGTGAACACTACCCCTTTTGGGTGAACTATTAAACAAGATTAAGGGAAAACAATGGTTAGTTTCTGGAAGATAATAAGATTTAGCAAGTAGGAGAAGACTTTAAGTGAACTACTCTACAGTGTATAAGAAAATAACTCAGTTGGTAAGATGAATTTGTGCGAATCATATATTGAATCTTTCTGAAAACATAAGTCATGAGTTAAAGGGTGTTTTATCAAAATAAATAACCTTCAATCATTTCTTACTGTGGATTTCCCTAGCTGTGAGAGTGTCATGTGGTTGGACTTCTATGTGTTCTTTCAAAAAGGAAAAGTGTATTATCCTTTTGGGTGTGAACATTTCCGTGCCGACCTTGTGGCCATCCCCGTAACAAGTGGTTCCCAGAGTTTCTTGTAACTTTTTGACGACATGTTGTGTCGTGTTATGTGTCGAAGATGTCAAAAAAAAATATCATGTCTTTTACTGTGTTGTTCGTGTGTGAATTTTTGGGTCGCTTCACTTGGTATCAGAGCGTAGGTTCATGCTCTACAATTCCATTTTCCCTCCCAAAATGGTCCCATTTTCTTTCTCCCACACCCTCCTTAAGGCCATACTACACCAAATCCCCATACACAAACACATACACATATTAATTTACAAAACACATAAATAAGTAAATGAAAAACAAGGGTATAGACCCTATCATGCCATCACAATCTTCCATAATATTCAACAAGCTTCAACTTCTCCAAACCAAGCAAGTCTCCCAAAAGAAATCTCCAAAATCTCCAAGTAAGAAATCGAAGTCAATTCCAAAAAGAGAAAGTGTGCAATGAAAATGAGTAACCCCCCAAAATTCAACAAAACATCAATACATATAAAAAATGAGGAGAGGAGGTGAGGTGGCTCCATGTATGATGCCACATCCCCTCTCCTCCACTCCACCCCGCTCGGTCAAACAAAAAGACCAAGAACAATCAATAGGTAAGGTGAGGAGTTGATAATTCTTCACTGGAAACTCCTCGTGCTATGATTATTTACTAATGCACAACCTTTAGTTTGGTGGATGTAATCTGGAAGTGCAACAACAACATAACACAAGAATACCATCGACTATGATAAGACTAAATGATGACCCCCAAATCTGAAATATCAGAGTAAATTATAATATTAACATGAAATTGTTACAATCTCACCCATGAGGTACTTCAAGTGTTACTGACTTCACTTGCCTTAAGTCACCAAGACTATGGGAGAAACTTTACAATTACACCTCTTAATGGCTTCTTCAACACACCTTTAAACTGATGGCTTCCTTTACACACTTCCTACAATATTTCTCACTACTTCCTTCTATGCTAAATGAGGGGGGTGGCCTCTTTATTTATAGAACTTCCAGGCTTATCCATCTTATCTCTAAGATAGGATAAGAAATCCACTCTGACGAATCATATTCCATACCTTAAATCTTATCTGTACATGTAAGCTTATCTTTTAAGATAAGATAAACCTTATCATTTCACATGGGTTCCACATTTTTAGACTTTTTACAAATAAAATACACAAAATATTTATGACCTCACTCCTTGTCCTTATTACCAATATAATATTTCTAATTCCTAATCATGTAGACCCTACTTCTCTACTTACCCAAACTTTGACATTTTAACATTACCGGACCACTTACGACAATTATTTACTTTTTACCACAACATTCCTATTGTACTTTTGACTATTACCATACTATACATTATTGGCGGCGTCGTACTGGCAGTGCCGTTATCTTCTATCGGACGCTACTACTAATTATACTTAACAACATCCTATTCCTAATACATACATTAATGAAATAGAAATTACGGAGGAAAATTTTAGTGTCGACATCTTCCCCCTTCCTAGCTTCTAATCAGTCCTAGGAGTAGACTATTCTGGTGCTTGGAAAATCTTCAACTTGTCATGGTTGACCCATTTCGTAATGGGAGTGCCATCCAATTCCTCCAGTCGGTACATACCATTTTCATGCACAGCTACTATTTTGTAGGGCCCCATCCATTTTGGAAGAAATTTTCTCTGTCTTCTTTTTTTGTATCTGGAATCATATACTAGAACCAAGTCATTCACATGAAATGGAGACCACTGGATCTTTTGATCAAAGTATTCCTTCTGCTTCATTTTCTTCTTATAGCTTGTATGTCTTAGCTATTTCCCTCATTTCCTCTAGCAAATGAAGATGTACCAACCTTTCTTTTACTGAATCACTTTCATCCATTCTTTCATTTTTCATTACTCTGACCATGGGAATATCAAACTCAATAGGAAGAACTAGATCAATGCCATAAGCCAACTGAAATGGGGAGTATCCTGTTGCTGACTTTGATGTTGCCCTATATGCCCACAATGCTGCATGAATCCTTTTATCCCACTTATGTACCTGCAAGGCTACATCTTTTGCTAGAATTTGACACAACACAAAATTTGTTCGTTCCACCTGTCCATTTGTGCTTGGCCTGTATGTTGTTGCCTTCCTGTGCTTAATAGAAAACTTATTGACTAGGGCTTCTACTACCTCATTAATGAAGTGGCTTCCTTGATCTTTTGCAATTTCTAATGGACAACCAAATCTGGTGACAATGCATTCATATATGAACCTTGCCACTTCATCCATGGAAGTTGTTTTCAATGGCCTAGCTTCAACCCACTTGGTTAAATAATCTGTGGCAACTACAATATACTTATTTTGGTGTGAGGTAGTTGGAAGTGGACCTACAATGTCTATTCCCTACTTTTCAAAGGGACCAAGTGGAAGAATAGGGCATAATGGAGCTGATGAAGTCTTATGGTTACCATGTGTTTGACAAATATCACATGTCTTACAATAATTATAACAATCTTTAAAAAGAGTGGGCCAGTGATAACCTGCATCCAAGATCCTTCTTGTTGTAAGCTGTCCAGAGAAGTGCCCTCCACATGTACCATTGTGGAATTCTTCTAGCAGTTCCTTCCCTTGATCACGTCCAACTGCCCTCTTGTACTTTCCATCAGGTCCTATTCAAAATAATACTCCATGCAGAATAGAATATGGACGACTGGCTTGAGTAATCTTTCTCTTAGTCTTTGCATTGGCACCATCAGGAAACTTGAATTCATTCAGATAATTCCAAATATCTATGTATTCACTAGGGATTGTGTCAAGGGATAACAATGCTGCATTGGGGAAATCATCATCATCACAAGATGATCCTAAACCATCATAGGCTCGAGAGAGTGCATCTGCATTGACATGCTTCTTTCCTGGCCTATCTATAATATCAAATTCAAATTCTTGTAGCAAAATTATCCATCTTGCTATCCTTCCTGATGGGTTAGGCTTATTTACAATATATTTTAGAGCCTGATGATCTGTTACAACTAGAAATTTTTGCCCTAGCAAGTAATTCCTAAACTTCTTTACAGCAAAAATGATAGCTAGAGCCTCTTTTTCAGTTACAGTATAATTTACCTCAGCACTACTCATTTGTCTGCTCCCAAAGTAAATTGGATGTTCATTCCCATTTTCATCCTTTTGGCTCAAAGTACTTCCTAGTGCTACATCTGAGGCATCAGTGTACACAATGAATGGCTTGCTCCAATCTGGATTCTTTAGAACAGGTGAAGACACCAGGGCTTCCTTCAGTTGTTCAAAAGCTTCATGCGCTTTATTTCCTGGTTCATAAGTAACATCCTTCTTCAAGAACTGGGTTAGTGGCTGTGCAATCTTTGAGAAATTCTTGATGAACCTTCTATAGTAACCCACATGGCCTAAAAATGATCTCAACTTACTTCTATTCATAGGAAATGGTAAATCTTTGATTTTTGAAACTTTATCAGGATCAGTACCAATACCATCTCTGGATACAACATGCCCTAACAAAACGCCTTTAGAACATCCAAAGACACACTTTATAGGGTTTAGTGAGGCTTGTGCTTCATCTAACCTTTGAAATGTTGTCTCCATCTGGTGCAGGTGGTCCAACTTGCTCCCATAGATGCAAAAATCATCCAGAAATACTCTGATGAAGTTCCCAATGTAGGGTTCGAACACCCTATTCATCAAACGCTGGAATGTTGCTGGAGCATTACACAACCCAAAAGGCATAACTCTATAAGAAAACGTTCCCCAAGGAGTGGTGAACGTGGTATTTAGCTGATCTTTCTCTGCTATACGAACTTGGTTGTAGCCGCTATATCCATCAGCAAAACTATAGCACTCCTGGCCAGCTACTTCGTCCAAGATCTGATCTGAAAATGGAAGAGGGTAATGATCCTTCTTTGTTGCCTTATTGAGCTTCCTGTAGTCAACACAAATGCGTAGCTTCCCATTCTTTTTTATTGAGATCACAATGGGAGAAACCCATTCTGAATTCTCCACAGCAAATATGAATCCTGCATCAAGAAACTTATCTATTTATTCTTTTACAGTCTTGGAAAAATTAGGATTCATTCTATATGGCATTTGCTTTATGGGTTTAGCACCATCTACCAGCTCAATAGAATGTTCTACCCAACTTACTTGACGGAGTTCCTTGTAATCAAAAGTGAATATGTGTATGTACCTTCAAAAGAGCTGGAGGTAGGATTCCTTCTCACTCTCCATCACAACATCACCAATCTTTATTTGTTGGAGACGATCATCAACTTCTTCTTCAGATAATTTTATGGGGTCATGAGTTGGTGTGACTGGAAGGATATCCATGACTGAAACATCAACCTCACTTTCTTCATCTTCAGTGTCCACTTCACTGGTACTAGAGTAATCAGAGGATGTCCAATCATCAGTTTCATCACTTGAATCCACAGGTTCTGCTTTATGATGCCAAGGGATCACATTTATCTTCACCCTCTCTCTACCACGTCCAAGTGTCATGAAACCTTCATTCCAGTAGTTTCTTGCATGAACTCTCCTTATCCATGGTCTTCCTAGCAACATTGGGTACGCAACAGTACCATTTTTCATCACCTGAAAGTCTACCACACATACAACACCCATAACAGATATTGCCACATTTGAAACTACACCTTCTGGTTTAGTTTTTCCCTTATTTAATGACCTTAACATAAGTGTTGAAGGGCGATCAATTTTTAAACCCAACATATTCATTACAGACTCAGTCATTACATTAACTGCAGCACCTCCATCAACTAAGACATCATGAATTGAAATACCATTACATAATACCTCAGCTTGTGGAGCATAGGGATCTGCCTCTACCTCCAAAACAGGGACCTCAACCTCCTTCCTTTGTCGAGCATTGAGTCCACTTCGCAGCTCCCGCCTCTTCTCAGAAGACATAGCCAAGAGTTGACCATATGTAATATTTGCAGGCCTTTTGGACAGATCTTCCAAGATGGAGTATGGTCCTTGCCCCTGTGAAATCAGAAAATCCTGCACACCCAACTTTCTTCTCCTATGTTTCTTACTAGTTTCTCCTTTCATCTTCTTAGGATCATTTCCATCTTGATTATCTTTTTCTTTCTTTCTTTTTGTTACAAACACATCTACTTCATTATTTCTACTCTTATCTACTACATCAAAAGAATTCACAGGTGCTTTTCCTTTATCATTATCTCCTTTACCAGATGTAGAAGCTCTATCTAGACAATTATACTTATAATGACCCTTTTTATAACAACCATAACATACAACTTCAGAAATATTTCTTTTTGGACCTCTATCTCCTCCCTGAGAACTAAATTCTTTTCCTTGAAGAAGATTAATAGTTAACTGACCCATCTTTTTGAGCAGATCTTCATACTCAGTAGATGTACTAGGAGAAATATTTGTGCTCACCGGGAGTGGTTGTGGATTCTGGACCAAAGGTGCTGGTGTAGGCTCTACTTTAGCAACAATTTCTTTTGGCTCCTCTTCCATGCTTTCTTCTTGCCTTCTTGCAATATCCTTTGCTTGTTCAATGGTAGCTGGGTGGTCATACTTCACTCGTTGTCTGATCTCTGGCTTCATCCCAAGAATGAAGTGCTTACATAGGAGATTATCCACGCCATTCATCAACCCATCCGCTAATCCTTCCTTCTGGATCTGGGCATCGAGCTTCCTCCTTAGCTCTAGAACACGAGCATGATAATCCCTTATCTTCTCCTTCTCTCCTTGGGATAGCTTTGTGATCTCGATCATGAGATCTGCATATTTCTGTTGTTCACCAAATTCTTCAAGAAAACTTTCAGTTAATAAATCCCATGAATTTTTCACATTATCACCTAGTGTTTCAAACCACCTAAGTGCTGAACCATCCAAAAAGGTAGGAAAAAATTCAGTCCATTGTTCCCTTCTTATGAGGCCATTACAAATACAAGATCATTTAAACTCTTGAATGAAAGAGGAAGCATCTTCATTAGATTGGGCTGGAAAAACAGGAATCTTCCCCATTTTCAAAAGTAACCACCGTAAAATACCAACCCACAAGTAAAATCAACAAGACTTATGTGCACAAATAATTGGAATCACTGTAATAGAAAGTGACTTTACACCTTTCTACAGTAAAATAGAAATGACCACGGTAACTATGGTAAAACTTGACTTACTGCGGTAAAAACTGACTTTACTGTGGTAAACACTATTCACAGTAAAAAGTGAAGTTACTGCGGTAAATACTATTCACGGTAAAAAGTGACTTTACTGTGATAAATACTATTCACAGCAAAAATGACTTTACCATGGTAACTACTATTCATGGCAAAAATGACTTTACCATGGTAACTACTATGCACAGTAAAAATAAGGTTACCCTCCAATTGATTTTTGACTAAGTGGGAATATCTCTCCAGAAAATCCACCAACGAGGAATGGTCCCGGCAACGGAACCAAAATGTCATCACCAATCCGGCACTATGATAATTCTTCACCGGGAACTCCTCGTGCTATGATTATTTACTAATGCACAGCCTTTAGTTTGGTGGATGTAATCTAGAAACAAAACAACAAACATAACACAAGAATACCATCGACTATGATAAGACGGAATGATGACAAATCTGAAATATCAAAGTAAATTATAATATTAACATGAAATTGTTACAATCTCACCCATGAGGTACTTCAAGTGTTATTGACTTCACTTGCCTTCCACCAATACTATGGGAGAAACTTTACAATTACACCTCTTAATGGCTTCTTCAACACACCTTTAAACTGATGGCTTCCTTTACACACTTCATACAATATTTCTCACTACTTCCTTCTATGCTAAATGAGGGGGGTGGCCTCTTTATTTATAGAACTTCCAGGCTTATCCATCTTATCTCTAAGATAGGATAAGAAATCCACTCTGACGAATCATATTCCATACCTTAACTCTTATCTGTACATGTAAGCTTATCTTTTAAGATAAGATAAACCTTATCATTTCACATGGGTTCCACATTTTTAGACTTTTTACAAATAAAATACACAAAATATTTATGACCTCACTCCTTGTCCTTATTACCAATATAATATTTCTAATTCCTAATCATGTAGACCCTACTTCTCTACTTACCCAAACTTTGACATTTTAACATTACCCGACCACTTACGACAAATATTTACTTTTTACCACAACATTCCTATTGTACTTTTGACTATTACCGTACTATACATTATTGGCGGCGTCGTACTGGCAGCGCCATTATCTTCTATCGGACGCTACTACTAATTATACTTAACAACATTCTATTCCTAATACATACATTAATGAAATAGAAATTAAGGAGGAAAATTTTAGTGTCGACAGTAACACCTTGTTATGTAGGAATGGAGGTTATGTTGTGATGTACTATGTTCATCGTATGTATGATTTGTGCAAATATGTAATGCTTCATGTTGTGATTTAGGGTCATACGGTGAGTGTATGAACCCTATCGTATGGTGATTGCACTTTGGGTGTAAAATGTGGTAAAGTGATGTGTTACACCCGGTGAATGTATGATTGTGATCTGCCTTGTATATGTATCACCATTGTGTTAGTGATGTAGTTACATGTTATGTTGTGAACCTTACACTAACCGACCCTGAGGGAAATCGGTAGAAGTGTATGTTGAGAGTGAGGAATGGTGTACCATGGGTCAATAATTTGAACCAAAATTTGGTTTAGTAGATAACAACCTGTGATTCTTTCCTCTCTCCCTATGTGGTTGTATGTATGCAACCTAAGTGCAACTATGACTATGTTTAGCCTTGTCGAAGTGGTGGTGGGATGATTCAAATAGAGGATGACAGTTGTATTATTGATATGTATTTTAGGAGTTGAGGCTCGATATTCCGAGTGCTAGCAACTTGTTGAGTACCCCTTTGGTGGCCAGATAAGGCCACACAGTTATCGTAATGTGACATTGTTATAAGTTGATTTTATTTGTAAATTGAGATTTTTACTTATTTTGTAAGGACTAGCAGCTTTTCTTGATTGCCATGCTTTACAATTTTGGGCATTTCCTTGGTTTATGGCACTAACATGTGGATTTTGATACTAACTATGGCTATTTGGCCATTTATTTTGCTTGATTTTGGGTCTTCTTTTAAATTTGGAATTTTTACCGCCTTGCCCAAGCCTTGTACTTTGCCACTTGGCACTTAGATTGGATTGTTGTGCTGGTTCTTTTGTCATGATGTGTGGAATAGGGTCATGGGATGCACCACGGAATGGTTGGACCTAAGGACCCGCTTCATTGTATGGGGTTACACCCCAAGGAGTTACATATAACTAGTGGGTTGTTGAACCACGCGTTATTATGTCACTTTGGTTAGGAGTGTTCTAACTCTATGCGTCTTGGTCCATAGGGTCAACCGGCCTCCTTGAGGGAGGCATAAGATATTTGTGTGTATGGTTGATGTTTCGGGATATATGTTGAGTTATTGTGATGTTTTGGTAGTGGTCTTTGATGTATGTGTTACTCATGTCAGACGAATATGTGTTGTCATGTTGTGGATATGTCATTGATTCCCTTGTGGACACTATGTACCTATAGCATTTGTTTGGTGCTATGTAAATTTTTCATCGATGCAAATTGAGGACATGCCTAGAAATCGTAGTACACCTTGTTCAAGTAGTATAATTTTCAGTCATGGTTGTGTGACCAGTACTATGTTATGTGGACTGTGCCTATTCTATTCTGTATTTGAGTAACCTTTTGTGGTGTAATACAATCATGAAGTATATACTTGTGTGCTTGTGAATCTGTAGTGTCTTTTTGAACCTGATAGCGTGTTGTGTTAGCAGTTCATGTTGGGCACCCACAATAAGGAATAAACCAAAACTCTTCAAGGATGAAATTTTAAAAGAAATTAAACTAAGAATAATGTTAACGGAAAGAGACTAATGAAATAATAAATAAGAGTGAACTGCCAATCTTCACAAAACCTTGAAAGTTAAAATTTCTACCCAATGTTCCTAAGGCTACCTTGTGACCGTGCTTTAATCAACTAAAATTTTAACCATAGGGTGTACTCTCTCCTTTATCTGTTCTTTGTTGCAAACCATTTCTTTTCCGCTGTGTTATGTCGCATCGAGGACGATGCTTTCTTAAGGCGAGGAGAATGTAATTCCCTGTTCGGCATCAACTTTCGCGGTTATGTCCTTGTCCTATTGCGTGTCATTGAATGCTGAATTGAGCTTCCTTTTCTATCGTTAGGTGAATTTTAACCTGGTTGCGAAGTTATTTTTTTTAGCATCCTTTCTTCTTCTTTCGTCTGTCGTTCCTTCGATCTATGGACTGCTTAATGTCGTTTGTTAAAAAGAGTTCTATTGGAATCTATTGAATCTTAGGTTCTGAGCATATGATTGTATTTTTCATTGTTATAATTGTATCTGTGTCTTAATATTACGCCTCATTTAAGATAAGGATATCTATAAAGTTCAACATTGGAAAGCTAATGGATGTTAGGTTTAAAGGGGGTAATTTATTGTAGCACAATAGATACACCTAAACATGAAAAAAACTCTCAAATTCGAACATTAAAAATATAGTACTATGAAGGGAGATGTTGGTTGAATAACCATAATAAAATCATTTCAGAAAGGGTCAACCATCAAATTTAGTTTGCATAATACATACATGAACAATGTGCATAAAAATTTTGTATGTTCCCATACAGTACAGGGTGTAGATTCATTGTCTTTTTCAACATGGAATAAATGAAACATGATATGGAATTTACAAGGAACACGAAAATTATAAATACAACAAAAAAATTGATTTGCAAGGATTACGCTAAATCATTTCTATGAAATATCCATTGTGGAGGTGATTAAACTTTTTTATTGGAAATTATGGGGGTAACTTTGATGGCCACCTGCCACTTCATTAACTCCTTTTACTAGACGTGTTGGACTCCTTGCTGGTGGCCACACTTCATTTATTAATCCTGATTTGTAAATCTTCTATGTTTCTTGTTCACTGCTTGCATTATCCTTCTCTGACTGCGTGAGATTTCCTTTTGTTGGACTGCGTGTGGAGTGGTTGAGAGGCCATCAAAATCTTGTCTGTCAATGCATTTTTCCTCATGGTTCCTCCTGGGTGCATCTCTTTTTGTCTTCACTGGCCGCAATGAAACCTCCTCATGCCTTATGCTGGTGCGCAGATCTTGGACATGGTTTTATGTTGTTCCTGATGCATTTTGGGGGAAGAAGGAGTGTTGTTTTCTTTTGTTGGCCACGCACAGCTACCAGCTAGTGAGGTAGGCGTGTTACCTCCACTTTCTTTGGGTGTTGCGAGGTGTGTTCTGGTCGGGAATCCATAGCAACAGCCTGCAACAGTAATTGGCTAGGAGGCGGGCATGTTGTAGTATGGCAGAAGCCTTTTTGAGCACTTCCAACAAGCAGGTTTTCCAACTATGTTGTTATCTATTCAGTACCGAATGCATCCTCAAATTTGGGATTCTCCTTCAAGATATTTTTTAACAAAATCGACTATGTGACAGTGAGAGTGTTACCAGGAGACCTGATGAAATTTATTGCTAAGATTCTGTTAGTGCAAAATCACAGCACCCCTGGATGCACATCAGGCTTCTAGGTTGATGTTCAGGCATCCAGTGTGATTGCACAACATGGAAACCTCTCTCCAAGTGTGGGACTTGTAAAACCGAGAGAGGAATCTCCAGAGAAGGCTGGTTCCTGCTCCTAAACTACCTGCCACAAGCTATTCCAGTGCAGGCAAGCTAATCTAATCCTAATCTAACCATGCCAAGGAGACAGAGAGAGAGAGAGAGAAGGGAAAAAACAACAAAAGCCTACACTAAAACGGTGATACACCAGAAAAGGAGAATGTTCGACATCTATCAAAACTGCCATGGGAGAAAGAGAGGTGAGCAATGGGAAGGATGGACAGATGCATCACAGGCCCAAGGATAGATTTCACATAGAAAATATCCCAAAACTCCATGAACACAGCTCCAAACCTACAACGAACAATCAAACATGCACAAATACATGCAATGAAGAGAGGCAAGAAGAGAACAAGCAAAAACGAGGAAGGATGGACAGATGCATCACAAAACCACGTTTTTTTGCTCCAGAAGTTTGCATAGAACATCATTCCATTAGTAAAAGGCAAAAAACGCCATTACAAAGCAGAGAGGAGGTTCAAACTCCATTTTCAACCCTAGAGAATAAAAGAAGGGAGGGTAGAGCAAAAAGAATGAACAACTTTTTTTTAAAATGAGCCAAATCTGGCTTTTACATTGCATGGGTCGAGCCCAGGGGACAGAAACATAGGAAAACATGCAAGCCCATTCCTCATGACTGCAGGTGCATTAAATCGGCATGGGGGACCTTACAAACCCATACCCTGTTACCTTGACCAGATTACAGGAGAATGTGACCCATTCTGCATTAAATCTGGTCGTTGGAATGTCATTTCTGGCCATGAACACGTGTCAGAACCTGTTTCTCAATTTTATCTCTTTAGACTACACCAAAACTCGAGATTGATCCCAGAATCATGTAGAGAATTTCACCAGCTTTCCGTTGATATAAAGAACGTGCAAATCTGAGCTCTGGATCAAAATTTATGGTGATCTGAAGAATTAGGGCACAAAATAGGTGAAAAGGGATTTTGAAATATTTTCCGCGCTCTGCCACCTGGATGACATGTGGCAGGGTCTGATTGGATGAGAAATTCTCTCTCCTCCGTCTTTCGTGGGATTTCCTTTGAAATTTCCTTGTGGGGCCCTTTATTGGGACACGTGGCACTATCCCATTGGTTTGGGCTGACCCTTTAAAACTTGCCCTTTGACTTTTGACTTTTCTCCTTGAGACACGTGGCATGATCTGGTTGGTTCTCGGCCCTGCCGGCTCTTTCGCGCCCTTCACGTCTTTTCATCCCGGATGTCCCAAATGCTTAGTGCTCCTTGTGCTGATTTCACGTGAACCGGCCGGTTCGCGTCCATTTGTCCCAAATGTCCCACTTTGCTTTGGACTGCCTCGACCTTTTTCGCCTGGTTCGGTTGGTTCCCGTACTCGTGGCCCGCTTGTCCCATTGTGTTTCAGACCGTTTGTGATGATTTCGCCCGGTTCAACCGGTTCGCGCCTTTTTTGTCCCAGATGTCCTGAACTATCCCTCTCAGCAGTTAGTCGATTTTATCTTAGTTGAACCGGCATTTCGCGCCCGCCGCATACTTTTGTCCCAGATGTCCTTGTTGCTATTTGGGCCGCTTGGAGGATTTTCGGCCGATCCGAGCCTTTTTGTCCCAGATGTCCGAATTGCTCCTAGGACTAGGACTTAGCTGATTTTCACCATTTTTTCTGGATCAACCTTCTTGCCTTCTGCAACCTTTTTCCCGCATTTTCTCAGAGCTTGCTCCTAACTACCTGGACAAGAGAGTTAGAAAAATATCTGAGAAAACCTCAGAAACATGATGTTTGCTCTGAATCAATCAATGTGCCTGGGACTTGAATATTCTGATGCATGTTATCAAAATTACCTAGGGGGGGTGAAATTTTGACAATAGTTTGGCGACTCAGTGGGGTCATCTACCTGCTAGATGAAAAGACCAATAGCCTGAAGCAATCCATCGGGCATGGAGTCATAAGCAAGCTTAAAAACTGATCTGAACTTGAAAATCTCCCCTCTGAGCCACTTGGAAACCACCGGGCATGGAGTTTTTCTCACCAAAACCACTGAAATGAACTATGCCAGAGCAAAACCAGCAACACCAAAACTATGTACAGAACTGAAAATCATACATGCTCCAAATGGAACATGTAGAGTGTGCACAAGCACTTCTTCTACTGAAAGAAAATCTACCTACTCTACTCTAGCTGGAAGCAAAGGCAAGCTAAACAAACCCTGCAACTGGTTGTGAGAAATAGATTCCTTTCTTCAAAATTGGTAGCCACACAATTGATTTGGCACTGATCATGGCTGTTTGGATGGATGGAAAATCAACAAGAAGCTGGTCTTCTATCCAAATCATCAAGGTATCAACTGAAAAATCCAATACCTCTTTTAGTTGCTCTGCATTTGGATTGGAGAGGTATGGCAGCTGATCCTTGGTACTTTGTAGCTCATCCTCATGCTCAGAAGCAAGCATGACTGGTTATGGCTTCTCCTTTGGCTCCAATGAAGCCAAATACCTGATTGGGCAAGGTATGGTCCTTTGAGTATGCCCATTGCTGTGATTTTCAAATCCAAGAATGGAGTCTTCTTGTAGACCCTCTTGAATGGATGATGTGGAAGAAATGGTGAAATTCTTCTGTCCTTTCTCTTCCTCTAATGAAGAATAGGGAAGATTAGAATCTTCCAATTTTGATTCCAAAGGGGTGTTATAAGATGCATGCTACTGTAAATGAAAGTTCTCCTTCATGGCAACAGGCTCCGGTGTTTGGAATGTGGATGATGAAAGAGAGAAAGGTGAAAGCTCAACCGACTCTTCTCCATCAAAACAGTCCTCCAAATCTAATAGGTAAACTACCTCATTGCTGTCCTGCTGCTCATTTTCAACTTCCTCCATGGTGTCCTCTTGATCTGCAACTTGACCACCATGGTTTCCTTCACTCTCCAATATTGAGTTTGAGAGATCAAACTCCTTTTTAGTACTAGAACTTGAGAGAGATGAAGTGGAAAGAAGAACTGAAGGTTCTTCTGTAACCTGCTTTGTGCTCAAAGCCCTTGGATCTGCATTTTTCTCCCCCATAGCTAGAATGTTCTCCTCTTCTTTTGGATTTGGAGCAGCTTCTCATTCCTCCAATGTTTGAAGAGAATCTTGCTCTTGATTGAACTCCTCCTCCAGCATGAATTTTGTCAAGTCAAAACTCTTCAATTTGTTGCTCTAGAGGACAAGTTGGGACTGCAAGATCTTCTTCTCCAACAAAATCAGTCCTCACCACCATTTGTTCAACCTCAGCCTCTTCTGTAGGCTTAACCATCAAGGGGATCTTTGTCATCCTAAATCTAAGAGCCCAACTCTTCAGACTGTCTGTCACTTCTTTTCTTTTGGGCTCTTCCTCTTGTTGTCCTTGATGACTGATTTTTTCAATTTCTTCTTCCCCACATGGAATTGGGAATGCAAAAGGAGGGATAGGTTGAAACTCCACTGATTTGACAATTTTTTGTGGTGGTGGAGGAGGTGAAACCTCTTGTTTCTTTGGAGGAGGGGGGTATTTCTGTTAGCTCTTGTGGAGGGGATGACTGTTTGGAAGGGAAAAGGAAAGAAGAATTGAGATGGAGTGGAAGACTAGGGGATGGAGGGATGGATTCAACACATGGGATAGCAGATGGGGAGTTTAAATGAGATGGTGCTGCTTGAGTAATGGAAAGAGAAAAACCCAGATGATGGTGTAGAACTTACCCATTGACAAGGTTGTTCAACAACAAGTCTGTAGGCCTCTATCTCTGGTGTCCATTGTGCAAGTTGGGGCAGCATCTTTATCATGAATTCCAGCTTCTACTGAGGGCTGTAGTGCCTTGGAAAAGGTCCCACCCATGGATAGGGTGCTCCATAACCGATTCCAAAAGCTTTCATTTTTGCTTGATCCCTGGACTGCACCATCCCCACCTCCATCTTTTCGATTTTCTCCAACAGACTAGCATCTTGGATCTGATGGTCTTCATTGTATGCATACTCTTGCTCTTGGGAAGCTTCATTGCCAAACTGACTTTGGCACTGCTGTTCATATGAGTATGCATGCTGATCTAGAGGATTTGTAAAACATGTTAGAAGTGGAAAATATTGTTGTTGTAAATGTGAGTTCCATGATGGAAATGAAGTCATGGTTGCACAACTTCATAGAATGGAAAAGAATGGAAGGGGTGGAAAGAAGGATGAATGAAAAATGGATGGAAATGAATGGAAAGGAAGGTCTGCAACTTCAGAGATGGTTGTTGACCAGATGGAGTTGCCAGATGTGTTTACAAGTGCCTCCAAAGGCTGAAATCTTCACAGGAACACATCAACCTGCAAAAGATGAAGTGAAAGACCTCTAAGGTCCCACCGGGCGTGCCAAAACTGTTAGTGCAAAATCACAGCACCCCTGGATACACATCACATCCAGTGTGATTGCACAACATGGAAACCTCTCTCCAAGCGTGGGACTTGTAAAACCGAGAGAGAAATCTCCAGAGAAGGCTGGTTCCTGCTCCTAAACTACCTGCCACAAGCTATTCCAGTGCAGGCAACCTAATCTAATCCTAATCTAACCATGCCAAGGAGAAAGAGAGAGAGAGAGAGAGAAGGGAAAAACAACAAAACCCTACACTAAAATGGTGATACACCAAAAAAGGAAAATGTTGGACATCTATCAAAACTGCCATGGGACAAAGAGAGGTGAGCAATGGGAAGGATGGACAGATGCATCACAGGCCCAAGGATAGATTTCACACAGAAAATGTTCCAAAACTCCATGAACATAGCTCTAGACCTATAATGAACATTCAAACATGCACAAATACCTGCAATGAAGAGAGGCAAGAAGAGGACAAGCAAAAACGAGGAAGGATGGACAAATGCATCACAAAACACGTTTTGTTGCTCCAGAAGTTTGCACAAAACATCATTCCATTAGTAAAAGGCAAAAAATGCCATTACAGAGCAGGGAGGAGGTTCGAACTCCATTTTCAACCCTAGAGAAGAAAAGAAGGGAGGGAAGAGCAAAAAGAATGAACAACTTTTTTTAAAAATGAGCCAAATCTGGCTTTTACATTGCATGGGTCGAGCCCAGGGGACAGAAACGTAGGAAAACGTGCAAGCCCATTCCTCATGACTATAGGTGCATTAAATCAGCATGGGGGACCTTAAAAATCCATACCCTATTACCTTGACCAGATTACAGGAGAATGCGACCCATTCTGCATTAAATCTGGTCGCTAGAATGTCATTTCCGGCCATGAACACGCGTCAGAGCTGTTTCTCGATTTTCTCTCTTCATACTACACCAAAACTAGAGATTGATCCCAGAATCGTGTAGAGAATTTCACCAGCTTTTCGTTGATATAAAGAACGTGCAAATATGAGCTCTGGATCGAAAGTTATGGCGATCTGAAGAATTAGGGCACGAAACAGGTGAAAACAGATTTTGAAATATTTTCCGCGCTCTGCCACCTGGATGACACGTGGCAGGCTCTGATTGGATGAAAAATTCTCTCTCCTCTGTCTTTCGTGGGCTTTCCTTTGAAATTTCCTTGTGGGGCCCTTTACTGGGACACGTGGCACTATCCCATTGGTTCGGGCTGACCCTTTAAAACTTGCCCTTTGACTTTTGACTTTTCTCCTTGAGACACGTGGGGTGATCTGGTTGGTTCTCGGCCTTGCCAGCTCTTTCACACCCTTCGCGTCTTTTCATCCCGGATGTCCCAAATGCTTAGTGCTCCTTGTGCTGATTTCGCGGGAAACCGGCCGGTTCGTGTCCATTTGTCCCAAATGTACCACTTTGCTTTGGACTGCCTCAACCTTTTTCACCTGGTTCGGCCGGTTCGCGTACTTGTGGCCCGCTTGTCCCATTGTGTTTCGGACTGTTTGTGCTGATTTCTCCTGGTTCGACCGGTTCGCGCCTTTTTGTCCCAGATGTCCCGAACTGTCCCTCTCAGCAGTTAGTCGATTTTCTCTCGGTCGAACCGGCATTTCGCGCCCCGCCACGTACTTTTGTCCCAGATGTCCCTGTTGCTATTTGGGTCGCTTGGAGGATTTTCGGCCGATACGTGCCTTTTTGTCCCAGATGTCCCAATTGCTCCTAGGACTAGGACTTAGCCGATTTTCACCATTTTTTCTGGATCAACCTTCTTTCCTTTTGCAACCTTTTCCCGCATTTTCTTAGAACTTGCTCCTAACTACCTGGATAGGAGAGTTAGAAAAATATCTGAGAAAACCTCAGAAACATGATGTTTGCTCTGAATCAATCAATGTGCCTGGGACTTGAATATTCTAATGCATGTTAACAAAATTACCCAGGGGTGGTGAAATTTTGACAACAGATTCTCTATTGAGACCTTACTTGTTTTACGATGTAACTCATGGAAGAGTATCTCGAAGATGCGGATCTGTTTCATATCAGAATATTCACAAAGCACAAATTGCCTTGTTGTTTCATTTCTTCCACTCTACCCCATAGATGAGGGTCTGTCTCCATCGTGTGTTCGATTTCGGTGGCTTCGTGGTTACGAGAATCTTTATTCATATGATAATAATAATAAAAAAAACCCAACTAGGGTTTGGAGGATCCTGCCTTCAGTGAGATTAGGGAAAAGGCGGAAGGTCATTACTTTATAGTCAGGCTTTGCAGGAGGAATCCACTGCATGTTCGAGTATTATACACAGGTTTTGGTCTAGCAATGTTCAAGAGATTGAAATCCTTGTGTGCTTGGGTTCTTGAAGAAGTGAAGGAGGTAGGATCAGGAATGGAGGCGATGAATACCAGCGCCCTCGTCAATGGCCACTTTTTCATTGCTTGCTTGCCTACACCTATTCCATCCATGGCTTCGGCGGGATTTTAGATCCACGGCTAAAGGATATGGGCAAAAGATTTCCTGGAGGAGCTAATGTGCATAATAGACCTCGTTCCTTTCCTACATTTACTCCTAATGGTGTTCATTTACCATCTGTAAATGATGTTGCAATTGCAGTTGAAACAAAAGGTAGGGAATCTAATGGTCTTCTGGTTGCTCATAATTCAACTTTTCCAATTGCAGACTCTAATAGTACTGTTTGCCATTCAGTGGTAGATGGACAAGTTATTACAAACAATAAGTTTTTTTTCAGCCAGTTCAAGATAGGTCGACAGAGTCAAACATGTTATATCAAACCCATAGTATTGATGAAACCCCAAGAAGTGGATCAGTGGGACGTGTGGCTTATGAAGTCCCTGCTGGATATGTTGCTGGTGGATGCGTTTAAAACAGGCATGATAAGACTAACCCTCTCTCTTAATGATTTATTTCCTTTAGCATTTGGATAAATCGATCTTTGCAAGTTGGTTCGAATGCTGTAGATATGGGTTTCTTTTGGAATGTTTGTGTTTTTGTTTTACTAAATAAATAGCGTTTGGACTCTGGATATTATATAAAATGCATTTACATATATTGACTCTTTCTTGAAAGAGATGCCCAGAAAGAGATGGGTTTCAAATGACTTTTAATCATAATTGCATGAACTGATCTCTCTCCCCCCTTTATAGTTTATCTTATTCACTATTTGAGTAGAAAAAATCTCTACATCGATTCTTACCTACTGATCTTATAATGTTAGTTTATCTTTTTGCCTTGATTATTCCTTTGAATGATGGTTTCTGTAGAAAATATTATGGAGCGTGAATGAGGTTTATAATTTTTCTTGTATTGTTTATATTATGTAGAACATGGCTTGAAAAAGGGAATTTCCGATATGACTGTATTTGGATTTTTACTGTGGATTTATAATAATATAAACTTCCATTAGGATTGGGGGCTTCTATTTGGGAAGAGTCATACTAGTTTAATTGGTCTTTCTAGATAGCTCCATCTGAGTCATTCGATTATCATTTACCTTGGGGATTATTGAAAACCCCTCACCAGGCCCTCTGCTATTACTATTACTATGAGCTTATTATTAGATTGGAACCCTCCTGAAGCATGCGTTAATGGGTTTTCTATGACCTTTACGAATATGTTAAGCACGCAAGTCATTATCCTGTGTGGATAATTCTATAGCTTAATTTTGAGGCACTACTTGGATCTTTGAATCGGTTAAAGTAATATTGGATACATCGAACTCTCATGAATGTCGACATTTTTCAAGTTTGATTGATATGTGATGTCCTCATGCATATGAATTCAGGAAATGCTTGAAATATGAAATTATAAATTTATCTTATACTTTGACCTTGAAGCTTGTCGAAAGACTTTTTGGTAAGAAAACAGATGAATAGGGAAGTTAAGATAACTACCCTAAAATGGAGTCATGCATAGCCTTAAGTAAAGGTGACAGCTACCACAATGGGACTGTGCATACCATGTATGACAATAAGGATATAAGTCCACCTGAAATTATTTAACTTCATTTTATAGAACAATAATTAATACCCATAAATTGGGGTATGCAAGTGGAGGTTGAATTATATAACAGCGTATATTATGTTATCAGGTAACCAGTAAGGATAAATATGTTATTTCAATACTTAGTTAACTAGTGGAATATTTTCTGGCATTTACGATGATTATTATGTTAGCTAAAAAAATTGATACTTGCATCTCAATTGGGAGTTGAGATAATGTTGATACTTGTATTTATAGTGGCTTGGACCGCGCTTACTTATCTTAGTTAGTCAAATGTATCTTTAACATATTAGCAAAACATGACAATTTTGTTGATCGTAACTCATTCCAATGAGTTGGACCCTTGTACTAATAGAAACATATAAAGACATGGAATAAGCAACCAAAAGGATACCTAAATAATATATGAACTTGTGGATTGGAGGAATCTTTGTTAATATAAGTATATCCTTAAAATTGTGAGATAAATATCCAAATTATACTTACATATCATTGATTTTCTATGAAGGTTTGATACTTGGGTAATATTGATGAATAATATAAGATTGATACTTGTATTTAATATATAAACTTAATGTCGTTGGTGCTTTTATTTAATTGAAAGATAATATTGTTGGATACTTATATATGTGAAGTAGGTCGAGGGTATTAGGTGAGCGTTATTATTATTACTGTAATTTAAGTATGATTTATTGCATGGTTAAGGTTGTATATCTAGTCACTTGGAATTGTGTCCTTATGTAAGAAGATCTTAAAGAAGTGAACATTAATGAGTAGGAAATGTATTATCATGAGATGTGCAGTTAAGTTTTAAATGTATGTTAGAAATTTATTTGATAAGGAGTATTGCAAAATTTCATTTATTTAAATGCTAGATGGCATAAATTATTAGGTAAGGTTTATATCTTATCATGCTCAGTTCTAGCGAACTAACTCTAATAAATATTTTTGCAGATGGATTATGCGAGTAGATTAAAGGAAAAGAGTGTAAAATTTTCATCAGTTCAAATTATGAAGTTCTTTGTAGAAAGTTCAATGTGTTGTAAATTTTGTAACTTTTCTTGCAAGGAGTTTAGAAGATCTCTTGTCTTGGTATGTTTGGATAACTACGTGGTGAAGTGTTCTTTCCTTTTGTTGTTAGACTAGTAACTTACCTTGGTGAGAAATGATATTCAATCATTACATTGGCATAAGTATTGTTAAACCTTGATTTTGAGAATAAAGTGTTAAGTCAAAACTCTTTGACACCTTGTAATGATATGATATAAGTGAAATTAAATGGAGTGGTCAACCCTTATAGAAGTTAACTAAAATATATATATTCATATAAATTAATGTAGAGATGACTTACTTGAGAACAAGAGACTCCTGAAATGATCAAAGGTGAAACTATCCTTGTAAAGTAAAATTTTAAAATTTGATATCCCTAGCTAAGCTAGTGAACACTACCCCTTTTGGGTGAACTCTTAAACAAGCTTAAGGGAAAACAATGGTTAGTTTCTAGAAGATAATATTATTTAGCAAGTAGGAGAAGACTTTAAGTGAGCTACTCTACAGTGTATAATAAAATAACTCAGTTGGTAAGATGAATTTGTGCGAATCATTTATTGAATCTTTCTGAAAAAATAAGTCATGAGTTAAAGGGTGTTTTATCAAAATAAATAACCTTCAATCATTTCTTACTGTGGCTTGCCCTAGCTGTGAGAGTGTCATGTGGTTGGACTTCTATGTGTTCTATCAAAAAGGAAAAGTGTATTTTCCTTTTGGGTGTGAACGTTTCCGTGCTTACCTTGTGGCCATCCCCATAACAAGTGGTTCCCAGAGTTGGTTGTAACTTTGTGACGACATGTTGTGTCATGTTATGTGTCGAAGCAGTCAAAAAAAAAATATCATGTCTTTTACTGTGTTGTTCGTGTGTGAATTTTTGGGTCGCTTCACACATCGTGTATGAGGTACATATGTTTAATCCACTCAAGCTTTCTGATTCTATTATCATGGCACATCGAGTAGAGGAAAAAGTTATTTGTAGTAGGAATTCACCTTTCATTAACACCAGAGACCATAGTATCTCTTCCCCTTAATTTGCTAAGACAATTAGATTGACTCCTCAACAAATGGAAGAAAAGAGAGCAAAAGGATTATGTTTTAACTATGATAGTATATATGGATTGGGACACAAATGTGATGAGAAGAAGTTGTTCTATATTGACGGAGGTAATAAGGATAATGAGGAAGCTGAAATTATAGGAGAGGCTGAGGAACCAGTAGAAGATGAAGTAGAGGATCACCAACCTACAATTTCTTACCATGCATTGTCAGGTATTAGTACTCCTCAAACACTCAAGGTAAGGATGTATATTTATATTACTAAATTACTTAACAATTAATAGAAAGATGTTTGATTAATTCGAGCACATGCTAAATATAGTAACATCATAAGAAGATGGTTCATTTATATTTATTTTTACTTCAATGACAAACCTAGACTTGAAACTAGGATAAACAAGCAAGATAATGATATAGTTGGTTTGCCTCTAAAATGGATGTTTGTGTGTTCTAAGATAAAATTGGTAGGTAGGGACATAAACACTAGTTGATCTTGTCATCTTTGCATGAACTTTGCATATTATAAAATTTTTATTTGAGACTATTTGATTAAACTAAAATGTAATATATCCTAGCCTAGTATATAATGCAAGTAAATAAATGAGTAGTAAAATAACTGAAATAGACCCAAGAAAACTAAGGAATGAAATGTATAAATACTAATGTGCAAAGAGAGTTCGAAGAGCTTTAGTTGATTCGGAGATGTCTCAAGATTATGCCACAATGGAGACTGGCTGCATATGAATGGGAGACCTTCGTACAGGAGCCTTAGAAAATGAAGATCCGAGTGATTTGGCTGGACTGGGATACCTAGAAAAGTGATTAGGGTGCCCTGGTCTGAAGTTTGGGTGACCTGGTCTATGCAGGAGGTCTGGAAGCCAATTTTACAGAGTTTTCAGATGATGTGAAGCCTCACTTCCAATTAAGTGTATGTTGCACCTAGCTTGCTAATATCACCGTAAACCTATAATGAAGAATCACCTGTAAAACCCCAGACAAAAAATCAAACTCTAAAAAAGAAAGATGCAAATGAAGGGGTAAGACTTCCCTCAACCACCACAATGGTGTATTTATCACTGAGTGTTGCACTACATCTAAGACCCAATGTAGTTTTGTGTGTGTGTGTTTGCACAAGATTGTGCCCTAGGTTGCTCTTGCGTGAGTCACACTTGAAGTAGCGAAAAAGTAGCTAGATGTAGAATGTAAATAATGTGTGCATGGAATAGAATAAACTCCCCTCCTTTGAAGTGTGATATAAAATAACCATCCTTTTTCCCTTGTGATGAAGCTAGATAGATGCAAATGGAGCAATTAAAGCCTTGGTGGATGCAACCTTAGGTGGTGATAGCTAGTGCTTAGTGCTTGGTCCCTTATTTTGATGGCATAACTTTATATTTTTATGATTCCTTCACTTAAATTTTGTAATCAACCGCGAAAAATGCCAACTACCAAAAAGACAAGATGCTCAAATGGCTAGAAAGGATCCAAAAAGTGAGAGTAAAGTGTAAAGAGGATAGGGTTTCCTAGAGGGGATGAGGTTTCCTAGCGCTGGCGTCTTGACTGGGTGCTCCAGTCCAGAAAAGATAAACCTAAAGTATGAAAAGAAAGATTAGGCCAATAAAGTTAACATGTACAAGTAAATGTAACCAAAAGTAAATGCAACCAAGATATGAAGTATGTTGTGGATAGATGGAATGGAATGAAAATTGAATGATAGGAGTAGCCTTCGCCCCAAGTGAATGGAATTATATGCAGTGAGGTTTATTTGTTTATGCCCCCTTAGTAGTCAAGAATGCACAGTAAACGAGAGTGCATCATCGGGAAATGGTTCTAACTATGTGTTGTTTGTAGAGTGATGTGATGAGTATGTAGTGATGGTGTGCCACATATAGATGAGGTGTGAAACTGTGTGATGATCTAGCCTAAAGTTTATATCACTAAAAGCTGAGTAGGAGAAGTGATGATGTAGCCTATGGCATATATCACTAAATGACGCTAGGGGAAGTGATGATGTAGCCTATGGTGTATATCACTAAATGATGCTAGGGGAAATGATGATGTAGCCTATAATTTATATCACTAACCTAGGAATGCCACACGAGGGAAAAGATTGAAAAGTTGAATGTGTGAGTGTGATAGGGTCCATTTGTGATGTATTACCTCAACAGTCCAGTATGGACCGTGAGACTAGAGTGCGTCATCGGGTAGTGAGTGTAAGGCGTAAAAGTATATGTGTAAAATTTGGAAGATGTGTAGTAGCTGCGGTGATGAGAGGTCGTCATGCGATGCTTAATGTGTAGTGTATGATGTAGGATGTATAGTATATAGTGTAATATGTTTGAGGTATGTGTAGAATGTGTGAAGCACAAGATGTACGATGTATGATGCAAGATGATAAAACTGTAAGATGTGTGAAGATGCGTCATGTGTAGTGTCTACTGTGCAGTGTGTGAGGTTCATGCGTATAGGAGGCCCTCAACAGTCAAGTTTGAATCAAAGCACAAGTGTCTCATTTGGTGATGTCGATGCCAGCGAGTGTGAAGATTTACATATGAAAATGTGAATGTAAAACATGTTTGAATGTTAGTGGGGGGATAAATGTAATGCCACTGCAAGTGTGAATTGCAAATAAAGATCAAGTGTCATTGTCTAGAAGATCATCATCATCTGGATCGAATCAGAGTGGGGAAACATTAGAGACTCGATAGGCAATACTATGAGGAGGATCATATAAAGATCCATTGTAACACATTATGTTCATTTCTTATTCCTTATTAGTGAACGGTGTTGGAGGACACCCATGTGCGTACTAACGAGTAATATTTTGGGAATATTTAGGAGATGAATCACTATCGATAGAAAAATTGACAAATGGTATGGGAAAAGTAAGAGAAGTGTGACTAGATTCTATAGTGCGTCCAATATAGTCAATCCAAGATTGACCGAGTGTTAATGGAGAAGCGCGGGAACTACGTGCAACACATACTACTAAATGGAAGACAAAAAGACCATAGGCCACTGTGATGTGAAAATAACTGTGATAAAGATGGGGTGAATGAGGAGGCGGTAAGATATCATTAAGTGTCAATCCAAACCTAGATAATCCATTAGATGTGAAAATATTATCAGGATAGGTACGATCCTCCAAAATATGATGCCAATAAGATTTATAGATGAAAAGCGTGCATGTGAAAGGAGTTGGTGTAGGTGATGATTGTTCAGAAGAGGGTGAAATAACATTTAAGGTATGGAAAAACCCCTGATAGAGTACCATAGCATTAGTAGAGGGATGGGTCTTGAAATTGTATTCACTAGGACCATTGGCCATGAAGGAGTCATTGAAATAAGAGTCATCTACCTCAATAGGAGTGAAGTTGAATTTTCCTAATTTTTCATTAGCAAGTTCAATGTGATTGACGTCGTTTCCTGAATCATCAGAATCATTTGTATTTGCATTATCTTGTTGTATCATAGTATCAAGTATGTTGGTAGGTGATATACTAGATGTAATAGATCGTTGGAGGGATGATTAGTAGCTTGTGTAGAAGTAGGTTCCATGGGTGAAATGATGGCAGTAGTGTGAGTAGAAACAACTGGAGTGCTTTGAGTGATAGAATAATATTGTGAAGCACTAGACTGACAAATGTTATATGTATCAAGACTACTATATGGAATGTGTTGCGTAGGAGGTGTTGACATAGCAATAACAAGGTCTATGTGAGAAAATTTGAGCGGTTCAGGATTTGCAGTAATCGTATGCTCATATCCATCATGTAAGAATTTGACACATTGATGTACAATAGATGGCATTTCTTGCATCGCCTGGATCCAAGTTTTACCTAGTAAGAGGTTGAATTGTAATGATGTATTTATAACATAAAAGTCTGTGAGAAAAGTCTTAGGCCTGACCCGAATAACTAGTGAAATAATCCCTAGACATGTGTGAGTAGTAGAGTCATAACCCTGAATAATAATGGAATTATTAGAAATTAGGTTATCATTAATACCCAATTGTTTGAGAAGGGAATGGAAAAATAGGTTGACAGCTGACCCATTATCAATAAGCACACTTTCAATGCAAGTGGTGCTGATGACAACAGTTATAAGAAAAGGTGCACACAAATTATCCTTAGCAAATGGAGATATGTCATCATTGGTGAATGAGATAGCACATGGAATGTTTTTGAGAGATTGAATGAGATGTGTAAAGGCTATCGTAGAGTTATCACCCTTGATATGAATAGAACGAAGTGTAGCCTCTAGTGTGTGATGAAAATTTGGTGCATTGTGCGATAATTCATAGAGAGATATTTTAACTAACGTATTCTTAAGTTGTTCAATGATATCATAGCCCTTAGAAATAGTAGGATGATCCGAAAAAGTTATAGGTGGAGTGATAGCAATGAGTGGAACCACAGGAGGACGAGTGTGGCGAGTACTTGCTACATTAATAGAAGAATCAACCTAAGGCATAATAAAGAGAGGAGGATGTTGACTGCGAACTCACATGAAATCAGCAATGGTGGTAACTATTCCTGAAACCTTAGTGGGTGCAAAAAAAGGATACGATGATTGAGCCATGGCTTGATAAGGATAAGACATATTCAGAAGAAAGGGTTGGATCTGTCGGGTTCACACAAATAATTAAAATAAAATGTAATATGTCCTAGCCTAATCTAATGCAAGTTTGCAGTAAATAAATGAGTAATAAAATAACTGAAATACAACTAAACAAAGTAAACAATGAAATGTATAAACCCTAATGTGCAAAGAGAGTTGGAAGAGCCTTAGCTGATTCATAGATGTCACGGGATTGTGTCATAGTGGAGACCAATTGAACAGGAATGGGAGACCGTCACATATGAGCCTGAGAAAATGCAAATCCGAGTGATTTGGATAGACTGGGGCGCCTAGAAAAGGGATTGGGGTGCATGGGTCACCCTAGTTTGAAGTTTGGAGGCCCTGGTCTATGTAGGATGTTTGGAAGAAAATTTTAAAGAGTTACCGGATGATATAAAGCCCTAGCTTTTTGTCGTGTGTATGTCGCACCTAGCTTTTTGATTTCACCATAAGCTTGTAATGAAGAATCACCTGTAAAACCATAGACAAAACATCAAACCTTGAAAAATAAAGATGCAAATGAAGGGGTCGGACTGTCCTCAACAGCCATAATAGATGACTTATCACTGAGCACTGCACTACATCTTAGACCCAATGTAGTTATGTGTGTGTATGGTATTTTTCCCTAGGTTGCTCTTGTGCAAGTCACAGTTGAAGTAGCAAGCAAGTAGCTAGATGTAGAATGTAAATAATGTGTGCATGGAATAAAATAAACTCCCCTCATTTGAAGTGTGATGTAGAATAACCAACCCTTTTCCCTTGTGATGAAGCTAGATGAATGCAAATGGAGCAATAGTACCATTGGTGGATACAACCTTAGGTGGTGATAGCTAGTGCTTAGTGCTTGGTCCCTTATTATGATCACATAAATTTATATTCGTATGATTCCTTCACTTGAATTTCATAATTAACCCCAAAAAGGCTGCATACCACAAATATAAGATGCTCAAATGGCTAGAAAGGACCTAAAACATGAGAGTAAAGTGCAAAGAGAATAGGGGTGCCTAGAGAGGATGAGGGCACATGATGCTAATGTCTTGGCTAGGCGCTCCAGTCCAGAACAGGTAAACCTGAAGTATGAAAAGACAGACTAGGCCAATAAATGTGCAAGACCGAAAGTAGCAATAGAAAACAACGAAGGATGTACAAAGACATGGGTTGATAGGAATCATATGAATAATATTATGTGATCGAGACTAATTAACCGAAGTCTGAGATTTTGTGTGTACACTATTTGACCTATTGTGAATATTGAATTTTTAGCTTTGTGTGTTATCCTAGGTCTAGAAGTTGTGTGCATCTTTCCAAAAATAGTCCTCCTCTTAAAACCCCCACTTTGTTAAATTTCCCATAAAAGGGATTAATCTGTAATGGTTGAGCTTTCTACCAAGCTACTAGTTTCCTACATAACACTGCTCCAAAGAGGCCTCAAATTGATATAGTTCTCCCATCTATTGGAAGTACAATTGTGCTCCTTTTGACTATATGTATACAACTAGAATTTAGCTCATTAACACTTGATATTGTTTGTTTTGGCTTGGATTTGAATTTTTTTGACTTGGTTTAGAGTGCTTTAGTATCTCATACCTTCTTGGGGGCCACTCCTTGTGCATGTTACTATAATAAGGAAGAATAAGAAAACTTGCTATATATTTTTATGGTGAAAACTAAGTGGTATTCAAGCGTTATCTAAGTGAGTAAATAAGTGGGTTTGATTTGTATTTATACTTCTCCAAAAGTAATGTTTCGCACCATAGCTAACCTAAATGGAAAAGACTAACTCATGAAAATATAATCTACTGAAAATTTTATCATTATAGGGCTAATGAAAAAATCCCTCGTTAGCGGACAAAATTGAAAATCAATTCTATTGCTACTAGAACATTTTTTATAAGGTCAAGAATTTAATTGATGATTTGGAGATGTCTTTACCGGAGGCATAAGGTGTTTATGATAGATAAATTGTTTTATAGGTGACTAACTAATGGAATGTGTGATGGGGCCCATCATTCAAGTTATATGACAGGGTATGATAGAAAGTTTTAGCTTCGTTTGTACACACAAGTGATGTATAAGGGATAAAAGCCAAAACCAACATTACAAAATGCCAAATGACCAATTCGGGTGTCTACAATTAGTTAAGAAGTGATTGCATTTTTTTAGGAAACTATTCATCTTTTTCCTTTGTGTACTAAGGCATTCTTCTATTCTTATTAGATTGACTAGAGGATAAGGAGTGCATGAAAATCCTATACCTGACCCCTTATATATTTTACAAGTTTTTTGCATGATGTAAACTTATATCACAACTCTACGTCTAGTGTCTCTTATACCTTTTTTCTTTCTTCTTTGTTGAATATGAAACAACCCAAAAATACCAACACATACAACACAGTGAAATACAGGATAACTTTTTTTTTGACTTGCTTGACACATAACATGACGCAACATGTCGTCACCAAGGATACAACTAACACTGTGAACAACTTGATACAAGGATGGCCATAAAGGCAGCACGGAGACGTTCACACCTATCAAGGACAATACATACATTTTTTTTTCTTCTTTTTGACAAGACAACATGGAAGTCCAACCACATGACACACTTACATTTAGGGCATCCCATGAGGAAATTCTTATTAAATTTTCTTGTTTACTAAAATGTCTCTTAATTCTTAACTTACGTTCTTATAAAATTTCATGTAATGATTCACACAATTCTTTTCACAAGGGAGAACTTCTGTCTTTTCAACTATTGACTAAATAGCTTAAGGCCAAGCTTTCTAAACTAGGATCATCAATTTTATGTCCAAGGCTTTTTTTTTATTCATTTGATTTTAGAACATTTTCCATTTCTTACAAGGTTAATTAAACTTACTCAAGTCACTAACACATGTTCCACACCTCTATTGCACAGGTGAAGGCATAAGCTCCGATTGAGTGGAAAGTACCGCTTAGGGTTCATAACAATAGCCTTCTTGTTTAAGGATCAAATGTTGACCTTGCTTAAGAAATATCACCATGAATCATGGTAAGGGTTAACGGAACAGGACAACAGAATTCAGCTTCAAGGTCACATTGTTCACTATCCGTCTTTTATTGAGGTTAAGAGTTTATCAAGATTGATTAAATGTTCCATCTAGACCTTACTTAATTAAGTCTGACAAAGGAAAACATTCCAAACGATAGAGAGAGATTTAAGGTTTAATTAATCAATTTCCCTCCTACTTATTAAATCCTATCATCTTCTAAAATCTAACCATTGCTTTCACCATGAGATCATTTAAGGTTTCACCATAAAAGGATAATGTTTATTAGTTTAGCTCGGGGGAAAAACAAGTAATCATATTTTGTTACAAAAGATAGATTCCTCTTGATTGTTCCAGGCTTCAAAAGCTATCAAGTAGATCACATCTACATTAATATATTCATATATATAAATTTTAGTTTAACTTTTATAAGGACTATCCAGTTCACTTTATAGTGCTTACTAACTCATTACTACTATGTCTTAGAAGGATTTACAACTCAACATTTTAACTCAAGAGCAAAGTTTGACAGTTACAACAACAATACTCTACAATACATTTACTAAGGCACTGACCCTTCTTCTAAAATTTTTCCACTAGATGTTATCAATAGTTTAACCATAAAAGACAACGTACAAGCACCAAAGTGGATATCATCTATGCAACTACAACAGCCACTTCTTTCATACTTGAGCTCGGAAAAACAACCTGCAAAAACATGTTAGCTTTTGTCAGTTCAAAAGAACTGGCATGAGCATGCATTCCCTTTTCCTAGATATTTCATCAAAATTAATTGAATGACTAGTGCATGATTTCCATTCCAAGGCATAAGCAAAAGTAATTTGTATGAATGTAACAAAATAGATATCTAGTTAACAAAAGGCACACTGCAGAACATATGAAAGCCAAAATTGTGCATTTTCTATCCAAGGTTACCCTTACACCATACATTCTAAATTATAACAAATTTCCCACATAATACACCTTTTTATTTTCCTTAAGTAAGATAGCGATAGCAGCTTCACATTCACAAAACAGAATAAAGGAATCGTACAACAACCATCCGATATGGAAAATAGTAAATTCTCCTGGTAATGTCAAAAAAAAAGGGTAACAAGATTTATTATTCCGAACCTCCCTACTCAGAGCAAGAGTGCCACACAAGTCCACTAAAACCCATACAGCCTACAGGGGGGGCTATGGCCACTCAAGGACCCAATTCAAAGATCATGTAAAAAGGAAAGCATTGCACATGCGTACACCTTAAAGTATGTAGCTGACGTTTTTGATTGTTATACCCAATATTTATTTATATATTCAAGGTTAAACAACGTCCACGTATGATAAGTTGCAACTTTGAAAGCACTCTTAAGCCTCAAGTGCCAACTCCGCACATCCCTCAACGAAAAACCCTTCATTCCCAACATAATAAAATATTTCAATGTTATACACTATTAACTTACTTACTGATATAACGAAGAAAGGTCTCAAAAAACATTGTTGCTTGGGGGGGTAAATGTAATTTACCTCTCACAGGTCCCCAAAAGCATCTCAAGCCTCAGACTTAGTTCCATGTTCACCACATCCGACATATACTTCATTGTTTGTTGCTCGGAAGGGGTAAAACACTGTTCATGCACTCACTACCATGGGGGCGTTCGACAAGGAAGGGATTTT
Organism: Taxus chinensis; assembly: GCA_019776745.2. Lineage (NCBI taxonomy): Eukaryota > Viridiplantae > Streptophyta > Pinopsida > Cupressales > Taxaceae > Taxus > Taxus chinensis. The sequence continues at coordinate 168,238,373 of CM034152.1, forward strand.
CTTAAAATAATAAAAAGAATTAAGCAAACTTACACAGTTACGTCGGGCGCATAGGATATCCCATGTACAAAACGAGAGCCCCTTGAATACTTTAAGTATTTTCTCCAAAGGTTCGAGTAAGGTTTTCCTTATAACAAACCCTCAAATTTTCCACCACAAAGAAGTCGGTGGACCTTTCGTAAGACCAGTTAGGGAGATAATACAAATGTAGGACTGACGAGGATATCCCTTGGTCAGGGTACTAAAATTTTTAAGGTCATCATAAGCTAGGTAAGCAAGTTAGATTTGGTCAAAACATGTTTGCCTAAGATGGCGTCGAAAACCCACTATCAAGTCATAGCCAGTCACATCCGACAAGCATAATACACAGTTCGTTAAAGCTTCTAAAAGGAAATAGAAATTTACAATGTTCCAACTTGTAGTCGACCTCCCAGGGATGAAATTGGGATGAAATTGTACCAAATTAGATTGCTAAAAAAAAGGATGAGCAAGGGTCTCTCTAGTATCATTTCCAATACGAATTAAGATTAGACCGTGATAACATCAAAGGACAATAAATACACTTCTTCCCCAGAGGTAAAGAGTTTTATTCATTTATCACCTGCTCTCCTCTATAACCATAGGGACACATAAAGGAGGTAAAAGCAAATCACATTTTTTTTTTGTGTTTTCTAAAGAAGACAGAACTTAAACAAACAACTCCTCATTGCCATGCTGAGGAAGGTCCAAAACCAGGTCACAGAAGGAAAGAAAACTGCTCCTACAGGCATAACACAGACGTATCTAATAAGACCCCTCACACATCTAGCAAAAGCAAGAAAATACACTCTTGGCGGGGAAAGGCGTGCAAAAGCCACACAACATTTCAAATGATAAAATCTCACGCAGAGCTTATCTCAAACCAACACAGCACACAATTACCAGGAGAACAAGCAATAATCATGCATTTAATATAAAAGAAATAGCTGGAAAAAAGGGAAAAAGCAGCTCATGCCTGTTCCTCCTGATTCAACATCGCTCCTGGCTCTGAAAGGCATCTATCGCAATGGTAATTAAACCGTTTCCTTCATAAGATTTGAGGATAGCATCAAACTCTCGGTGCAACATTTCAGCTGTAGCTTGTAAGGTGTGATAATTCTAACAAAAAACTTTATGCCTGCCAACTTCGTGACTCGTTGAAGAAGCTCATATAATAGCAAAACAAATTGTGTTTCATGAATATTCTGATATGAAACAGATCGGCCTCTATGAGGTTCTCTTCCATGAGTTACATCGTACAACAAGTAAGATCTCAATAGAGAATCTTTGTAAATAAATTTCATCAGGTCTGCTGGTAACACCCTCACTGTCACATAATCGATTTTGAAGGAACAAACTCAGTACAAGTTCTGGATCTGAAAAATATCCTGCTACCTTCATCTCCCAAGACATTTTCTCCAACATTGCATAGATCTCCTATGCCTGTGGGTGTGATCTGTCACCTCCATATTCCAGTCTATTTTCCATGCGATAAACATCAATGAAAGGGTTTGGACTGCTATCCCTCCTATCATTCCCAGCCAGATTCCCATAACTTGCAAATGAAAAACATAACCGAGGAGAATGCCGAGCGGAATGCCGATTATATAGTAGCATGCAATATTTACATAGGCAACAATAGCCTGTTTCCCCACTCCAATGGCAATTCCTTTAAGGACTGGTTGCATGCTATTCAACACAATGATAACGCTAGCAATATTGACAATTTATAAACAGCCTTTTGTAGAATAGTACTGTTTGTGAAAACGGTGGCAAAATCACTGCGGATGGCCAATATAAGAATTAGGAGATCCATTCCTATAACTGTGGAAGTTATGATTGAGACTGCTACTGCAAATTTTGCTTCCCTGGGTCTCCCTGCTCCAAGCTCATTCGCAAACCTCACACTATTTGAAACAAGAGAACCAAGTGGTATAGCCATTTCCCACGAATTGATGTTTAAGCAAATAGAAAATGAATCAACTGCAACATCTGTGTCTTTTAACTTCACTGCCATTAGAACCACTATTTTCTGGTACCAAAGCTCCAAGCATAACATGACACCAGATGCAACAGATAGCTTGATAAAAAGGCCAAAGATCTGCAAATGCATTCATTGAGTATCCTGTCCATGACTGTGGACAACACCTGGATGGAAGCGACTTTCCAAAATGAAAAGGCAAGACAACTCAACTAAGAATTTACCTCGTTCTTCTACTAGAGCTGCAAGATTTTGCAACAACTGATCACGACTGGTCACGTCCAACCAGAACACCAGGAACAACATCAACGGTTCCTTGGGCTCGGCCTGTAGTAGCTGTCACACTTAGCTCTCTCTGGGCCACTGATTTTCTGGGATACGTTTACTTTTCTCTATAGCTGCTGCATAAAGCCAAGCGCTTCCTCACGGCACTTTCCTAGGAGGATTTCGGTTCTGCGCCCACGGATTCTACCTGTACAACACGTTTTTTGGAGACCCACACTCACTCTTGCAATGTCAGGGAGACAGACCTTCATTTCACCATTACTGAATCCACTATCAAGAACACGCTGTAGCAATTCATCTGTTTCAGCATTTGATGGAGCGCAACAAGAATTCGTGGTTTTGGGCAAAAACAACAGGTAGACCCACGTGACAAAACAAGTGCGGCCACAACAGGAGTTTTTCATAAAAAGTTGGGCAGGTAGGAGACAAACACACGGAAGACTGCGAATCCTTTTTGCAAAACTACGCGGCCAGCAAACAGGAACGCATGCGGACCTGGTTAGAAAACAATTAGTTTCATTAATCCCCACCAACATATGCCAAACAAAGGGGGCAGAGGCCAATTTTACCACGCACCCCTTTGCTAGAAAAAAAGGAAATAAAGAGTCCAAGGACAACAATGTAGCCCACGTCTCCTCCTAGCCCCGCATCCATAACCAACGTGGGAGGAAAGGAAATTTCAACAATAAGTGCACCCCGGAATTAAGAATTGCTGAGGCATTATGTGGGATCAGACAGTCCAGGTGGGAGTGACAAACAAATCAAAAGATAGTTTGATAACAGAGGGATATCGTAACATCGAGTGAAGGTAATAATAGAAATACAATCGTTGATCGATAATACAATCAAATGTTCATTATTATTATTATTATCATTATTATCATTTTACAGCTTGTGAAATAATTTCAATTATAGTCATAATGGTCAACAATTGTGGTCGACGAAGGCACAACGACACTCCATGCTTAGCACTCGATCGCCAAGGATGAATAGGTGAACGTAGAACAGGGCATTACATTCTCCTCCCCTTAAGAAAGCATCGTCCTCGATGCGACATAACACAGAGGAAAGGAAAAATGGTACGCAACAAGGGACAGATAAAGAAGCAAACACACCCTATGGTTTAAAATTTTAGTTGATTAAAGCACGGTCACGGGGTAGCCTTAGGAACATTTGGTAGAATTTTTAACTTTCAATGTTCTGTGAAGATTGGCAGTTCTTTCTTGTTCATCATTTCATTTGTCTCTTTCCATTATCACTATTCTTAGTTTAATTTCTTTTAAAATTTCATCATTGAAGAGTTTTGGTTTATTCCTTATTGTGGGTGCCCAACATGAACTGCTAACACAACACCCTATCAGGTTCACAAGACCCTACAGATTCACAAGCACACAAGTATATACTTCAAGATTGTATTACACCACAAAAGGTTACTCAAATACGGAATAGAATAGGCACAGTCCACATAACATAGTACTCGTCACACATCAATGACTGACATATAAAATACTCAAACAAAAGAGTACTACAATCCACCAGACATTTCCTCAATTTGCATCAATGAAAAACTCACATAACACGAAACCATGCTACAGGTACATAGTGTCCACAAGGGAATCAATGACATAACCACAACATCACAACACATATCCATCTGACATGAGTAGCACATACATCAAAATACCACTACCAAACATCACAATAACTCAACATATACCCTGAAACATCAACCATACAGACAAATATCATATGCCTCCCTCAAACTCTTATGCGTCCCTCAAACTCTTATGCCTCCCTCAAGTCTCTTATGCCTCCCTCAAACTCTTATGCCTCCCTCACTCTTAGTCTCTTATGCCTCCCTCAAACTCTTATGCCTCCCTCAAGTCTCTTATGCCTCCCTCAAGTCCTCCCTCAAGGAGGCCGGTTAACCCTATGGTCCAAGACACATAGAGTCCGAACACTCCTAACCCAAGTGACATAATAACGCATGGTTCAACAACCCGCTAGTTATCTATACTCCTTGGGGCATACCCCTATACAATGAAGCGGGTCCATAGGTTAGACCATTACATGGTGCATCCTATGACCCTATTCCACACATCACGACAATAGAACCAGCACAACAATCCAATCAAAGTGCCAAAGTGGCAAAGTACAAGCCTTGGGCAAGGCGGTAAAAATTCCAAATTTAAAAGAAGACCCAAAATAAAGCTAAAATAAATGGCAGAATAGCCATAGTTAGTATCAAAATCCCCATGTTAGTGCCACAAACCAAGGAAATGCCCAAAATTATAAAGCATGGCAATCAAGAAAAGTTGCTGGTCCTTACAAAATAAGGTAAAAAAAAAACTCAATTTACGATTAAAATCAACTTATTATAATGTCACATTACAATAACTGTGTGGCCTTATCTAGCCACCAAAGGGGTACTCAACGAGTTGCTAGCACTCGAAACATCGAGCCTCAGCTCGTAAAATACATATCAATAATACAACTGTCATCACCTCCATCTGAATCATCCCGCCACCACTTCGACAAGGCTAAACATAGTCATAGATACACTAAGGTTGCATACATACAACCACATAGGGAGAGAGGAAAGAATCACATGTTATCTACTAAACCGAGTTTTGACTCGAGTTATTGACCCATGGTACACCATTCCTCACTCTCAACATACACTTCTACCGATTTCCCTCAGGATCGGTTAGTGTAAGGCTCACAACATAACATACAAACAACATCACTAACATAACGGTGGCACACACATAACCACCATAACGTCTCACGTATGGTATGTATACAGGGTAGATCACAATCATACATTCACAGGGCGTAATACATCACTTTACCACATTCTGCACCCAAAGCGCAATCACCATATGATAGGGTTCATACACTCACCGTATGACCCAAAATCACAACATGAAGCATTACATATTTGCACAAATCATACATATGATGAACATAGTACATCACAACATAATATCCATTGCTACATAGCAAGGTGGTACACACATTACTTCGGGACAAAACAAATAAAAAAACATCATGATACAACTCATTTCTTTTAACATCAATCTAGTCATACAACACATTGATACACCTACATATCACAATATGTCACAATAGCTACAACACTATGTCATCCACTTTATAATTCTTTTCACACATCACAAACAGTAATTCACACGTGAACTCTTCATAGAATCCACAAGAAGGAGAGAGAATACTCCCATCCCCAACATATCAACATGATTACAAACATGCACAAGGTGACATACACATCATGTGCGTTCACAATATCACAATTACGACATGGATCACATCACGCTTAAAGCACATTACTCTTCCAATATCTACCACCATCATGCAACATCATCATCATCATGCAGTATCATCATGTAACACCACCACCACCATGTAACATCATCATACAACACCAATCCGGCCCATAGGTTCGAGAGCATGAACCTATGCTCTGATACCAAAATGTAACAACCCAAAAATACCAACACATACAACACAGTGAAATACAGGATAACTTTTTTTTTTACTTGCTTGACACATAACACGACGCAACATGTCGTCACCAAGGATACAACTAACACTGTGAACAACTTGATACAAGGATGGCCATAAAGGCAGCACGGAGACGTTCACACCTATCAAGGACAATACATACATTTTTTTTTCTTCTTCTTGACAAGACAACATGGAAGTCCAACCACATGACACACTTACATTTAGGGCATCCCATGAGGAAATTCTTATTAAATTTTCTTGTTTACTAAAATGTCTCTTAATTCTTAACTTACGTTCTTATAAAATTTCATGTAATGATTCACACAATTCTTTTCACAAGGGAGAACTTCTGTCTTTTCAACTATTGACTAAATAGCTTAAGGCCAAGCTTTCTAAACTAGGATCATCAATTTTATGTCCAAGGCTTTTTTTTTATTCATTTGATTTTAGAACATTTTCCATTTCTTACAAGGTTAATTAAACTTACTCAAGTCACTAACACATGTTCCACACCTCTATTGCACAGGTGAAGGCATAAGCTCCGATTGAGTGGAAAGTACCGCTTAGGGTTCATAACAATAGCCTTCTTGTTTAAGGATCAAATGTTGACCTTGCTTAAGAAATATCACCATGAATCAAGGCAAGGGTTAACAGAACAGGACAACAAAATTTAGCTTTAGGGTCACATGGTTTACTATCCGTCTTTTATTGAGGTTAAGAGTTTATCAAGATTGGTTAAATGTTCCATCTAGACTTTACTTAATTAAGTCTGACAAAGGAAAACATTCCAAACGATAGAGAGAGATTTAAGGTTTAATTAATCAATTTCCCTCCTACTTATTAAATCCTATCATCTTCTAAAATCTAACCATTGCTTTCACCATGAGATCATTTAAGGTTTCACCATAAAAGGATAATGTTTATTAGTTTAGCTCGGGGGAAAAACAAGTAATCATATTTTGTTACAAAAGATAGATTCCTCTTGATTGTTCCAGGCTTCAAAAGCTATCAAGTAGATCACATCTACATTAATATATTCATATATATAAATTTTAGTTTAACTTTTATAAGGACTATCCAGTTCACTTTATAGTGCTTACTAACTCATTACTACTATGTCTTAGAAGGATTTACAACTCAACATTTTAACTCAAGAGCAAAGTTTGACAGTTACAACAACAATACTCTACAATACATTTACTAAGGCACTGACCCTTCTTCTAAAATTTTTCCACTAGATGTTATCAATAGTTTAACCATAAAAGACAACGTACAAGCACCAAAGTGGATATCATCTATGCAACTACAACAGCCACTTCTTTCATACTTGAGCTCGGAAAAACAACCTGCAAAAACATGTTAGCTTTTGTCAGTTCAAAAGAACTGGCATGAGCATGCATTCCCTTTTCCTAGATATTTCATCAAAATTAATTGAATGACTAGTGCATGATTTCCATTCCAAGGCATAAGCAAAAGTAATTTGTATGAATGTAACAAAATAGATATCTAGTTAACAAAAGGCACACTGCAGAACATATGAAAGCCAAAATTGTGCATTTTCTATCCAAGGTTACCCTTACACCATACATTCTAAATTATAACAAATTTCCCACATAATACACCTTTTTATTTTCCTTAAGTAAGATAGCGATAGCAGCTTCACATTCACAAAACAGAATAAAGGAATCGTACAACAACCATCCGATATGGAAATAGTAAATTCTCCTGATAATGTCAAAAAAAAGGGGTAACAAGATTTATTATTCCGAACCTCCCTACTCAGAGCAAGAGTGCCACACAAGTCCACTAAAACCCATACAGCCTACGGGGGGGGGCTATGGCCACTCAAGGACCCATTTCAAAGATCATGTAAAAAGGAAAGCATTGCACATGCGTACACCTTAAAGTATGTAGCTGACGTTTTTGATTGTTATACCCAATATTTATTTATATATTCAAGGTTAAACAACGTCCACGTATGATAAGTTGCAACTTTGAAAGCACTCTTAAGCCTCAAGTGCCAACTCCGCACATCCCTCAACGAAAAACCCTTCATTCCCAACATGATAAAATATTTCAATGTTATACACTATTAACTTACTTACTGATATAACGAAGAAAGGTCTCAAAAAAAAACATTGTTGCTTGGGGGGGTAAATGTAATTTACCCCTCACAGGTCCCCAAAAGCATCTCAAGCCTCAGACCTAGTTCCATGTTCACCACATCCGACATATACTTCATTGTTTGTTGCTCGGAAGGGGTAAAACACTGTTCATGCACTCACTACCATGGGGGCGTTCGACAAGGAAGGGATTTTCTTAAAATAATAAAAAGAATTAAGAAAACTTACAGAGTTACGTCGGGCACATAGGATATCCCATGTACAAAACGAGAGCCCCTTGAATACTTTAAGTATTTTCTCCAAAGGTTCGAGTAAGGTTTTCCTTATAACAAACCCTCAAATTTTCCACCACAAAGAAGTCGGTGGACCTTTCGTAAGACCAGTTAGGGAGATAATACAAATGTAGGACTGACGAGGATATCCCTTGGTCAGGGTACTAAAATTTTTAAGGTCATCATAAGCTAGGTAAGCAAGTTAGATTTGGTCAAAACATGTTTGCCTAAGACGGCGTCGAAAACCCACTATCAAGTCATAGCCAGTCACATCCGACAAGCATAATACATAGTTCGTTAAAGCTTCTAAAAGGAAATAGAAATTTACAATGTTCCAACTTGTAGTCGACCTCCCAGGGATGAAATTGGGATGAAATTATACCAAATTAGATTGCTAAAAAAAAAAGGATGAGCAAGGCTCTCTCTAGTATCATCTCGAATACGAATTAAGATTAGACCATGATAACATCAAAGGACAATAAATAAACTTCTTCCCCAGAGGTAAATAGTTTTATTCATTTATCACCTGCTCTCCTCTTATAACCATAGGGATACATAAAGGAGGTAAAAAGCAAATCACATTTTTTTTTTTGTTTTCTAAAGAGGACAGAACTTAAACAAACAACTCCTCATTGCCATGCTGAGGAAGGTCCAAAACCAGGTCGCAGAAGGAAAGAAAACTGCTCCTACAGGCATAACACAGACGTATCTAATAAGACCCCTCACACATCTAGCAAAAGCAAGAAAATACACTCTTGGCGGGGAAAGGCGTGCAAAAGCCACACAACATTTCAAATGATAAAATCTCACGCAGAGCTTATCTCAAACCAACACAGCACACAATTACTAGGAGAACAAGCAATAATCATGCATTTAATATAAAAGAAATAGCTGGAAAAAAAAAGGGAAAAAGCAGCTCATGCCTGTTCCTCCTGATTCAACATCACTCCTGGATCTGAAAGGCATCTACCACAAATGGTAATTAAACCTTTTCCTTCATCAGATTTGAGGACAACATCAAACTCTCGGTGCAACATTTCAGCTGTAGCTTGTAAGGTGTGATAATTCCAACAGAAAACTTTATGCCTGCCAACTTGGTGACTCGTTGAAGAAGCTCATATAATAGCAAAGCAAATTGTGTTTCATGAATATTCTGATATGAAACAGATCGGCCTCTATGAGGTTCTCTTCCATGAGTTTCATCGTACAACAAGTAAGATCTCAATAGAGAATCTTTGTAAATAAATTTCATCAGGTCTGCTGGTAACACCCTCACTGTCACAATAATCGATTTTGGAGGATACAAACTCAGTGCATGCTCTGGATCTGAAAAAAAATATCCTACTACCTTCATCTCCCAAGACATTTTCTCCAACATTACATAGATCTCCTGGGCCTGTGGGTGTGATCTGTCACCTCCATATTCCAGTCTATTTTCCATGCGATAAACATCAATGAAATGGTTTGGACTGTTATCCCTCCTATCATTCCCAGCTAGAACCCCATAACTTGTAAATGAAAAACATAACCGAGGAGAATTCCGAGCAGAACGCCGATTATATAGTAGCATGTAATATTTACATAGGCAACAATAGCCTGTTTCCCCACTGTGTCTTCTTTCTTTCAAATCAATCACAACCACACTGATATTGTCTCCAACATTTCTTCAACAAACCCAGGCCCTTCACTGTCACTGGCCACCCTGGCACCCTCAACAAGGAACCACCTACAGGGTTGTATATATTGCTTTCGCTCCTAAAAAAAACTGAGAGCTTATATGTTCTATCCATATCTACAACATATTCATATGCAGTCCCGTACACATACTTATATTTATAAAGATAATAGTGGCTTTACATTCTACGACTGATATTTCATAGCTATAACTGAAAAGAGTCAAGTGCAGTGCAGTAGTTATTTCTTATGCCTCAGATCTCTGGGAGAGAAAGTGGCATGACCGAGATGCAGCTGGTGGAGGCGGCTTATGGGAGAGAGGCTTTCAGAAAAATTGAGGATTTCACGTTGCTCACGCCTGCCTCTCGAAATACCCATAGTCTCCTATTTTGATGAGACTGCATATAAACCATTTCTATCCTTCTGAAAAACTAATGGGAGGAACGTCGCAAGAGGGTGCAGCTCACTGATTTACGATGTTTGCGTGCAACACATCATTCAGAGATCAACACCAACTTTTCCATGGGCTTGCTGCTGAAAGTGAGCTTGCAATCGAAGCCTGTGTAAAACCTGGCTTGCTTTGGATTGACTTCCTCCTCAAACGAACTCATAAAGGCAACCTTCATTTCACCATCTAAAGGATCCACTGTCCAGAACACACTGTAGCAATTCATCTGTTGCAGCATATTGATGGAGCGCAACAAACATTCGTGGTTTTGGGCAGAAGACAACCGGTAGCCCACCAAGACAGCAGATGGCAAGTCAATCTTTTTATAAATGGGCAGGATTGGCCACCAACCATTCTTTCATTTGAACACACCAAAAAGGTGTAGTCACCAAATCTTCAAAGCAATGGCAGGTAGGAGACAAACACATGGAAGATAAAAAAAGTCTGATCCTTTTTGAAAACTACGCGGCCAGCAAGGAGGAAGGCATACGGTGGGTGGTTAGAAAAAAATTAGTTTCATTAATCTCCACCAACATATGCCAAACAAGGCACCAAATAAAATAAAATAAGGAGTATGGCAGGACATAAGAAGGCCATACATTCTACCACACACCCCTTTTGCTAGAAAACAAGGAAATAAAGAGTCCAAGGACAACAATCTAGCCCACGTCTCCTCATGTCTAGCCCTGTCGCATCCATAATCCAACGTGGGAGGAAAGGAAATGGACACAACAATAAGTGCACCCCGGAATTAAGAATTGCAACGAGGCATGCGTGTGGGATCAGACAGTCAAGGCGGGAGCGACAAACAAATCAAAACGATAGTTTAACAATAACAAAGGATGATATCGATAACAATCGATATAAAGAAGGTAATAATAAAATACAATCGTTGATCGATAATACAATCGTAATGTCATTATTATTATTATTATCATTATTATCATTTTACAGCTTGTGAAATAATTATCAATTATAGTCTTAATGGTCAGCAATCGGGGTCGACGAAGGCACAACGACACTCCATGCTTAGCACTCGATCGTCACAGGATGAATAGGTGTAATGTAGAACAGGGCATTACAGAATAAACATATGCTATATCCTTCGACCTCTATCATTCCCAATACTTTTTCTGCATATAACACCTTTAGATTCTCATTTAAAGTGTTGTCAACAAGATCTCCTCCTAGGCCCCAAATCACTTTACCTTAATGTCTTAGAGGTTTCTCATGCTCTTGCTCTTCCATCTCTTTGAAGGGTTCTTCTTATATTATGTTTGGTTGAACTAGGTTAGAGCATGTCCATGGATTCTTGGTTTCTATTTATGATAATATTTTTATTGTCTAGTGATGGTATCTTAGGACTTTCATCACATTCCATGCATCAATCTAATACTGCAACTATCTTAGCACGATCTTCTTTACTGTATTTTCCATTTCTCTCACCTTCTAGTTCTACATTCTTATAGAGATGTTATGATCGCAATGTAGAGATTATTCTTCTTTTGATTTTTTCATTATCATAAAAATTAGTTAGAAAAATATTTAATGAACAAATTTTTATCAACTTTGATACCAAAATGCTATTTAAACTCCTAATTATGGGATTTAATAGAGTTTAAAGAAGAAAAAGAATTTTTTCTACATGTAGTTCAGTTCAAAATGATAATTTAGAGTGTGTAATGAATTTAGAATTTAGTGGGTGTGTTGTTAGGAAAGTTGCCATTATTTGTGAAATTGAGACCTGAAACTAAATTCACATGAATAATAAAGATTAACCATGAAACAAGGACACAAGCATTTTGGCCATCAATCTCTGGAAAAACCAGTTGGAAGTGGAAATTACCCAACATCACAATCTTCTCATGGCTGAGGATGGATTACAAAAAATCTATTAAACAAGAAAAATAAACATCATGGTATCTTTCTCGCTCATCTCGTCTTTGCTCCTTTAACCAATCCCTTCCGCTGCCAATTGGACACCAACTATGTCACTTAACTCTAAATGAATCCACTCTTTGAACTTGTTCCTCTTATTTAACATGCTCGAGAATGTCCTTCCGTGCATGAAAGGATTCCCAATCATCACGAGAACTAAAGAGCTATCATTCATTATTGTTTTCATCCTTGTATGATTACACTAGACGAACTTGATGTTTATTGTGAACCGACAATTTCGTAACTCATATTGTTATATACTAATAGCTACAAGTGGTTACACAACCACCCCAATTTCTCAACCACCACCCAACATGAATTGGAGGTTTCACTACCATACAAGAAACATTCATTTTGGAACATCAACAATGTCTAAAACCACATTTATTTAATTTTTCAAGGCCCTACGGTTCATAAATAGATATGCATAATCTAGTTGGTTCTATAAATTTCTACTCTTTACATAAAAAAGGTAAGCTCTCAAACTACAAGTAGTAGATGTAATGTATATACAAATAAATTATAACTGTATATATAAAAAAATATTTTTCACCATCTTTTTAATATATATTTACAATTTCAAATTGTATATACCTCTTAATAGATCTTATAATTATTTCTACACCTCTAAAAATCATCATATATATACCATACATATATATACATATACACACGTATTTTTGGAAAAGATTTTATTTAATTGAACAATACAAAATGATAGACAATGAGACATTATTTCACTTGTGAAAGCCATAAAAGGCCACCAAAAAAAAAATCATGTATAACCCCATTACATTTCCCTGCATTTCTCTGCAGCGACTAACCAAAAAACTACGAATGAAACTGGATCTTCAACAGACCTACAATAATATCAACTCTATTCTCTTGGGCGAGAAACTTATTGTAAGACTGCCAAATTAATAAAGTAGTACAGTTTGTATATCTAATTTGCTTTCCTGCAATTCTTTCTGATTTCTCCATTGCTACCAGTGAGAGGGCTGATGTTTCCCATCTTCACCATGGCAGCTGCGAAGTCCTTAAAGAAGGTGTTTTCATCGTTAGAATAGGTAGTCACCAGAGAATCAGTAGACCCTCCATTGAATAGCTCTTGGTCAGAATGGAGAAGTCCTTTCTTTTTTGTGAGCTCTTTGTAGTAGTTGTTGTCAAAGACAATGGGAGAAACATCTTCCAAGGGTGACAAGTTTCTGTTGCCTGATTTATCTGACGGGCAGTTTGTTTGCAGTGACTTGGAATAGGCAGAATCAATATCAGTATCATTGTAAATTCTGTTCCTAATCACTGTGCAGCGAGCTTGACCAATTGTATGAGCACCTGTAATGTTATAAACATTACATACACAAGTATGTTAAGACCAAACTAACACTTAAGTCCGCCACACTTGAAAACTTGACCTATGGCACCAACACCTATATATACATCAGAGGGGAGGAGGGGGGAGGTGGGGGGGGGAGAGTGAGGGGGAGGAAGGGGGGGGGGGGGGGAGGGGGGGGGGAGGGGGGGGGGGGGGGGGGGGGGGGGGAGGGGGGAGTGAGGGGGTGTGGGGGGGGGGGAGGTGGGGGGTGTGGGAATAGGGGGGTGGAGTGTGGTGGGGATGGGGTGGCGGTGGGAGGGGTGGGAGGGTGGTGGAGGGGCGGGAGGGGAGGGAGAGGGCGGGGGGGGGGGGGGAGGGGGGGGGGAAGGGAGGGAGGAGGGGGGTTGGGGGCGGTGTGAAGGGGTGTGACGGGTTGGGGGAGGGGGGTGGGGGGGGGAGAAGGGGGGGCGGAGAGGGAGGAGGGGGGGGAGTTGGGGGGGGGGACGGGAGAAGGGGTGGGGATGGGTAGGGGGGGAGGGGGGAGGGTGGGGGGGGAAGGGGGGGGGGGGAGGAGAAGGGAGGGGGAGGGGAGGGGGGGGGAGGAGGGGGGGGAGGGGGAGGGGGGGGGGGGGGGAGGGGGGGGTGGGAGGGGGGGGGGGAGGAAAGGTGGGGGGGATGGGGGAGGGGGAGGGGGGGGGGGGGTGGGGAAGGGGGAGGGGGGGGGGGCGGGGGGGGGGGGGGAGGGGGGGGGGGAGGGAGAGGTATGGAGGCAAGTGGGGGGTGGGTCGTGAGGGGGGTCGGGGGTTGGTTGAGAGGTGTGGTGGGGGAGGGGGGGGTGAGGGGGGGGGGAGAGGGGGAGGGGTGGTGGGGGCGAGGGGGTTGGGGAGGGGGGAGCGTGGGGGGGCGGGAGGTGGACGGGTTTGGTAAGGGGGGGGCCGGGGGTGGAGGTGTGTAGGTAGTGGGGGGGGGGGGGAGAGTGTGGTGGGGGGGGAGGGGGGTGAGGATGCGGGGGGGAGGGGGGAGAGGGGGAGGGCGTTGGAGCAGGGCTGGGGGGGGGGCCGGGGAGGAGGGGGGGGGGGGTAGGGGGAGGGGGGAGTACGGAGGGGGGGTGGGGAGGGGGGGGAGAGGGGTGGGGGGGGGGGAGGTGGAGGCGGTGAGGAGGGAGGGGTGGGAGGGGGGGGGTGGGGGGGAGTGAGGGGGGAGGGTGAGGGGGGGGGGGGGCGGGAGGTGGGAGGGGGAGGGGGAGGGTGGCGGGGTGGGGGGGGGGGGGGTGGGCGGGAGGGGAGGGGGTGGGGCGGGCGGAACGGGGAGGCGGGGGGGGAGTGAGGGGCGAAGTGGGGGGGGGAGGGGAGAGGGGGGGGGGGGAGAGGGGGGGTGGGGGGGTGGGGGGGGGAGGGGTGCGGGGGGGGGGGAGGGCGGGGGGGGGGGGAGGGAGGGGGGGGGGGGGGGAGGGGGAAGGGCGGGGGGGGGGGTGGGGCGAAGGGGGTGTGAGCGGGTGCGGGGGGGTGTTGGGGGAGGGTGAGAGGGGGGGGGGGGGGGCGGGGGGTGGGTTGGAGGGGTGAGGGGGAGGTGGGGTGTTGACGCGGATGAGTTTCGGGAGTGAGGGGGGGGGGGGGGCGACGGGAGGGAGGGGTGGGTGTGGACAGAGGCGGGGTTTGGGAGCTTAGGGGGGTGGGGGGCGCGGGCGAGGGGCCGGGCTGTGCGGAAGGGGGGGGGAGGAGGTAGCGGAGGGATGGGGGTGGGTTGGCGGAGTGGGGTGTATAAGCAAGGGGCGGTGTGGGATGGGGGGGGTGGGGTGGGGGGGGGGGGGTGGCTGTGGGGGGTTGGGTGGTGGGGAGGGGATCGGGGTGGTGGCGGTGGCGGGCGGGGGGTTGGAGGGGGGGAGGGGGGGAGCGGGGAGGGTTGGGGGGGGGGGGGGGGGGACGGGGGGGTATGAAAACGGCGGGGGGGGGGCGGGCGTGGTGGTTGGGTGGGGGGTGGGGGTGGGGGGGGGTGGGGGTAGGAGGGAGAAGTGGGGGGGGGTGGTGGCGGGTAGGTGGGTAGTGGGGGGGGGGGGGAGGGGGGGGGGGGGGGTATGGGAGACATGTGGGGGGGGGGGGTGGTGGTGTGTGGGGTTTGGGGTAGCCGGTGGGCGGGGAGAAAGTGGGGATGGGGGTGTGGGGGTGGTGGGGGGGGGTGGTGGTGAGTTGGCGAGGGGGGGGTGGGTGGGAGGGTTGCGGGGGTGGGGGGTGAACGGGGGGGGATTGGAGTGGTGGGGGGGGGGGGGGAGGGGGGGGTGTGGTGCGCGACAGGGGGGGGGATGGGAGGTGGTTGAGGGGGGGTGGGTGGGAGGGGCGGGGGGGGTGAGTGGGGGTGGGTGGGGGGTGGGTGGGTGGGGTGGAGGGGGGGGGGAGGGGGTGGAGGGGGGAAGAGGGGAAGGGGGAGGGGGGGGGTGGGGTGGTTGGGGGGGAGGGATTGGGGGGGAGGGTAGGGGGGGATGGAGGCGGTGGGGGGTGGTGACAATGGGGGGGGAGGGGGGGGAACAGAGGGTGGGAGGGGAGGGGGGGTGCCGGTGGGGGAGGGGAGAGGGGGGGGGGAGGGGGGGGGGTGGAGGGGGGGGGGGGGGGGGGGGGGGAGGGGGGGGAGGGTGGAGAGGGGGGGGGGGGGGGGGTGGGGGGGGGGGGGGGGGAAGGGGGAGAGGAGGGGGGAGGGGGGGGGGTGGGGGGGGGGGGGTGGGGGGGGGGGGGAAAAAGGGGGAGAGGGGGGGGGGGGGGGGGGGCGGGGAGGGGGGGGGGGGGTGGAGGGGGGGGGGGGGGGGAGTGGGGGGCGGGGGGGAAAAGGGGTGGGGGGGGCGGGGGGGGGGGGGAGGGAGGGGGGGGGGGGGGGGCAGGGGGGGGGGGGGGGAGGGTGGGGGGGGGGGGGGGGGAGGGGGGGGTGGGGGGGGGGGGGGGGGGGGGGGGGGGGGGGGGGGGGAAGGGGGGGGGCGGGGGAGGGGGGGGGGGGTGTGGGGGGGGGGGGGCGCTTCATCGGCGTCGGGGGGGGGAATGTGGAGGCTAGCCCGGGGGGCGCACCACGGGGGGGGTGGGGGGGTGGGGGGGGGGGGGGGGGGGGTGGCGGGAGCGGGCGGTGGGCGGGAGGCGAGGGGGCTGGGGCAGGGGGGGTAGGGGCGGGAAGGGAGGTGGGGGCGGTCTAATCAAGGTGTGGGGGGGGGGTGGGGGGGGGTGAGATGTGGGAGTGTGCACGTGAGCGTCCGTGTCCTTGCTTGTTGGGAATTCTCCCGGTTTCGTTGTGTTATGGGGCGGGTTGCGGCGGTTGCATGTGGCGGGCGCAGGGGGATGGGGGAGGGGGGGGGGGGGGGGTCGGAGGGGAGAGTGGGTGAGGTTAGCTGAGGAGTGGGGAGGGGTGGAGGGGGGGGGGGGGGAGGCTGTGGGGTGATGGCATGGGTTGGGGGGGAGGTGGGGGGGGTGTGGGGGTCGGGGTGGTGTGGGAGGGGGGTGGGTGGGGTGGGCGGTGGAGTGTTTGGCGTTCTGGGGGCGTGGTAGGGAGATGGGGGGGAGAGAGGGGGGGCGGAGGGAGTGGGAGGGTGGCGGGGGTTGGGGGGGGTGGTATTTGTGGGTGTGGTTGTGGGTGGGGGGGGGGGTGGGGGTGGGGGGGGGGAGGGGGGGGGGCGGGGGGGAGGGTGGGGGAGGGGGGAGTGGGGGGGGGAGTGGGGGGTGCGGGAGGGGGGGGGAGGGGGGGGGTGAGCGGGGGTGGGGGGTTGGGTGGTGAGGGGGGGAGGGGGAGGGGTGTGGTGGGCGGGGTGGGGAAGGGGGGGGTGCGGGTGGGGGGGGGGGGGGGGATGGGTGGGGGGGGGGGGGGGGGGGAGCGGAGGGGTGGGGGGGGGGTAGGGTGGGCGGGGTGGGGGGGGGAGGGGGGAGGGGGGGGGAAGGGGGGGGTGGGAGATTGGGGGGGGGGGCGGGGAGGAGGGGAGGAGGGGAAGGGTCAGGGGGGGGGAGGAGGGGGGTGGTGGGGAGAGGGTCTTCTGCCGTTGTCTTTCGGGTGGTCTTTGATCGCGGCCGCCGTGCAGTGGGCTTGTTCGGTTGCGTGGGTGTGTTATTCCATTTGTGTGGTCGTTTAGGTGGTGGTTGCGTTTTTGTTTTTTATCTATACATTCTGAGATTTTTTTCCTTTTTTTGAAGTTTTATTTTACCTGAAGGGCCACCATGTGTCCTTAGGAGACAGTCCTTGAGCTTGAATAGTGAAGATAAATTGCTGAGGGTAGAAATTGGAGAAGGAATGTTTGCATTGGCAGCATTTTGATTTGAAGTTTTGGAGTCCCTTCTTCCAAGGGGTACTGTCCATGTTGGACCTCCCAACTGCAATCAAGCCTTAGAGATTCATTAAAATAAAGTTTGTGGACTAGAAATTATATTTCTATTCATAAATACTCTGATAAATAATTCAAGAGTTGAATATATGCAGTAAATGTGTTATGCAATTATGATCATATTACTCACTTGTACAACGGAGTCCCTTGCTGCCACAGTCAAGATATCAGCACAGGACACAACTCCACTACAAGCTGCCTCCAGATTTTTCTTTATAGCATCTATGGTCTCGAAACCTCTGGCAGAGTGTAAATTTGGCCCTGCTGTCTTTTCACCAGATGAACCATCCAAGAGTATAGATCCATCACATCCCTGTACATCATTACACAAAAATTAGATATAGAAACATTAGATATAGTCAATTAGATTTAATGACATATGGTATTTTCAAGCTCTGCTCAAATATCTTAGCAGAATCAATCTACTGCTATGCACTCAAGAACTTCAATTCTTATGTTAGACCTCCGTAGTTTCAGTTCTGATTATTGGATAAATCTTAATAATTTTTTTAAACCAAAGATTAATAATTAAACATTAAAAAAATTCATATAAAAAATTACAAATATATTATGTTTTTTTTTAAATGGCTCAAAAGAATATTTACTGCTGAACTACTAACAATAATATTCCAATCAACCAAAAACAATTTAAAAGTTACCCAAAGCCTGGATAAACTGTGAAGGGAGAAATTTATACCTGAGCAAAGCAGTCATGAAAGTGAAGACGAAGTATAGATGCACCCATTCTTGGCTCATTTGACAGCACTTTTTTAATCTCAGACTTGATTATAGACAGAGCATTTGGACACGACTTATCATAATATGTTGCAGAAAGCTGGGCATTAGCAGAGGCCAAAAACAAGGCAACAATAATCCCAAATGATACAACCCAGGAAGCCATTTTTCTCTGCACAAATGTTTCAAGAAGTTCTAGTCTGTGCAGTTAGTTAAGAGTTTGTGGATATGAAGGCTGCTATGGGTGGCTTAATATAGTAGAAAAACAGATCCGGTGAATAGATGTTGTACCTAATACAGTGAAGGGGCGGCTTTACCCAGTCTTTTGTCTGAATAATCTCATGTCTCAGATGTCACAGAATATGATTTGGTCATTCTTGTATGAATTGTTCTCCCCCGCGTTCCGTATTTTTCAATAGAAGTCACCATGGAATTTTCATTGGGTGTATGTTGGTGAGTCCAAATAATTAAAATCACAACCTAACACCCTATGAAAATTCAATTAAATTAAAATCTTGAAATTAAAATGTTGAAATGTTTAATAGCAAGTTGAAATGTTTTTTTTTTAATGTTCTGTTTAGTTGTTTTAATAGGTTTATTAGTAATTAAGATGGATTATTTTAAAAATAATCAGCACTAAATTATTTTAACACCAAAGAGAGAGGTGAACATTCACTATATAGATTCAAAGGTAGAATGTTGGATCATGTTATTTGTAATTATATAGAGTAAAATTGTCTAAATCTAATATATAAAAGTTTAACTAACACAATTTTTTTTATTTCATTAAAATTAAAAAATAATAATATAAAATAAAATTACGTATTTAAATTTTACTGATTAACTTTATATGGAGGGGACGGTGAGAGAAATTGATGGGATTGTGTGAGGAAGAAAAGGTCAACATAATTTAAAGCCATAGTTTTAAGTCATATAAACTATATTAAATGATAAAATTAAATACCATGTGGGTGTCACCCCACCACAAAAATAATAAGAAAAAAGTGAGATCCTTGATTTTAAATGGGACTCTTGACTTTAAGTCATGTCTTATAGTGTTATTAAATAATTAAAGAAAGTTCACAACAATAAAATAAATAATTAACTAAAATGATGGTATACAAGTGACATGACTAGGTGATTGTGATGGTATACAAGTGATGGTATACAAGTGACATGGGAAATATTTGTGTTCCTAATTTGCCATAAAATATATGTGTATGCCCCTCAACAATTTGTAATTAAAATATTATCACCTACAAATTTTTAAGAAATAACAATTTTAAAGTGGGCCCTAGTTTTTCTTTCATGGTACAATATGAGACTCCTCCACTCCGTGATACAATTGTAGAATGCCTCTTCGCATAAAAAATTATCACGTATAGGTAAGTAAAATTGTGAACCACCAATTACTTGAAAATTGGTAGTCGAAAATTAATTTTATTTGTTATTAGGGGAAGAACATCAATGTTTTGGGGTTCTCATCATTTAGTTTATTATCAACTTTTACATAGATATGAAGTTTTTATAAATATTCATATTAAAGTAAGATATTAGAATCCTTTTCAATATATTTATTTTAAAATTACTAAGGTAAAGGTGCTTTTGGTTGAAGTGATGAGCTAGGATCTGTGACACAAACGAGGGGGGCCATTCCCCAACAACTAAACAACTCAGGGAACACAATTGAAGTTAACAACACTGCATGACCAAGAAGAGCCAACAAAACTTCATTTAATAGCAACAAAAGACTATGAGTCATTAGTAAAAGGACAATAAAACCGTAAACAACAAGACATCCACTCTTCTCCCACTAAAAAATAAACTTGAAGCCAAAAGACCTATTTGCAAGTTGCCCCCACTCTTCTCCCACTACATGTAAGAAGGTCCTCCAACGTCCATTATGTGCCACCATGGACCATTTCCTTTACATCCAATGCATGTCATGGACCATTGCCTATGCGTCCAATCTCAATCTTTCTACCTCAGACTTACGACCATTATGTTTAGTCTACACACCCAGTTCCACCAAGACAATTTACGGCTAAAATAAGAAAGCAAAAACCAAACAACAAACACCCAATTACTACAATAGAGATGAACATACAATCCCCGTAACATCTAACATTAACATTTATTTAATAATAGAAACATTTTAAAAATTTAGTATAAAAGATATTTTAAAATTATTAAGTTATTTATCTTCAATAAATCAACCATTTCAAAATATACAAATTAAACATAACTAACCATAAAAAAATTCATGTCTTGTTCTCTTTGAATAAAATTTAGTAATTTTCTTTACATTTATAATATAAATATAAATAATAAATAACTAATTCTAAATAGAGTTATCCCACACTTTTAAATTTGTTTTTTTAAACGAATTATTGAAGAGAATGGATCCTAACAAAATATACCATGTTCCTTATGGAAAATAATAAACAACATAAAAATAAAATTACTTTTCTTTTTATCAATGATGTGGATTAGGAGTTAAATTTTAAGTTAAGTATGCTCCCCTCATAAATAATTATTAAGGTGATTACTTCACAAGCATAAACTAATTCAGGACTCCATTTAGTAGCTTCATGGATCATTTCATTATCTTTATGATCTTTAAAAATGTAAGGTGTCATTTTAGGATTACATTTTTAGTTTGATGATCCAGATGAACTCCTACTCCTATCATTTCCTTTTTGAAATAATACCTGGAGCGGGAGATTCTATCAATCGAAATTTGGAGCTGGATTGAAACCCAGTAAGCCAATCCATTCACCCGGAAGAATGTTAGAATAATGAAGAACACCCATATAATAAGATAGGGCTCGTTGGTTAGTTAATGAATATAGAATACATATAGATTATATATATATATTATATAGATATATATATATATACACAACACTATATATATACATTATACTATATACTATGTATAGATATAATAGTATATATATATACACACAAACACACGATATAGATCTCCATAAGAGGAGAGTACAGTGACACATATATTATATATAATTAATATACAATACTCTATATCTACATACCACATTTTAATATATATTAAATTAAGGTCTATTATCTACATATAGATTATAGATATACACACACACACACAATATATACATATATCCTACACACCCCACAAACACCACACATATATTAAATATATAATATATTTTATTGTATATAGTATGTAATATGTCTTATATAAAGATAATATGTAATATACAACATATATATATATATAAACACTATATATATACATATATATATATATACACATATATAGGAGAGAGGAAAGATAGCCCCCCCCACAAACAAGATCTCATCAAGAATTGGGTGGTTTGGGGTTTGAAGTGGGGTGTGGGGGTGGGGGTTGGTGGTGGGGGGGCGTGGCTTAAACAATGGATAAAAAAGGGGGGTGGTCAAGAAACATAAGACAAAAAAAAAAAAAAAAAAGGGGGGGGGGGTGGGGGGGGAACTAGAGAGAGTATACATAGATAGTATATACATTCTAGATATAGTACATATATATATATATATATACATATATACATATATATATATATAATATATGTAATATGTCTATATATATATATATATATATAGATATATATATATATATATATATATATATATATATATGTTCATAATGGAGTCACACATACACCCTAGCACATACTCTTTTATGCTGAGGGCATCCTTGAAGAGCATGATATTTTGTTCTATTTTCTATTGGTTGTCTCGATTCCTGATAGATAGGGGTAGTCGAACACCAATTGAACTTAGATTTCTCAGCTCTCTATGGAATATAGGAGAGTGAGCAAGTAAATTTTTATTTTTATTTTCAAATATACAATAGTGTTATTTAAATATTATTAATTTATATTTATTTAATTCTTTTAATAAAAATTATATATATTATTATTATTTATACAAAAATAATATATAC
Organism: Taxus chinensis; assembly: GCA_019776745.2. Lineage (NCBI taxonomy): Eukaryota > Viridiplantae > Streptophyta > Pinopsida > Cupressales > Taxaceae > Taxus > Taxus chinensis. Next base: position 168,260,993 of record CM034152.1, read on the forward strand.
ATTTTAAATATATAAATCACATAATCTTTCAAATATTTGTAAGTATTTTACATTTAAATCATAAAAAATATCTACAAGCCATCAAATTTAACCCTTATAGTCAGCACTTGATCACTATTTTGGACCCATTCTTTAAAGTACTTTGTTTATGTTTTAGTTCTCGAGACAATATTAATTAAAGATGGATTTCTAAAGGTATTTCAAATTACTTGTGCTTGTTAGATAAAAAATTATTGATTGTAAATTTTATTTTTTTATTTTTATGATTTCTTTATATATATACAAACAAGTTATATATTTTCACATATTATATATATTTGTAGAGGACTGTTTAAAAAATTATACCATTTTACAAATTTTTAGCATGTCATTATGTGCAGCCACTAAATTTCTTATCAATATTATACAGTTAAAATCACAAAAACCGACCCACGGCCTGTCAATATCGAAACCCGTGGGACTGAATTTGTTTATATTAATTGATGTATTTGGAAAATTTAGAGTCCAGTCAATTAAGATTGACCGTTATAAAGGTGTTGATGTGGCATGTCAGCTCAACAACTCATCTAGGACTATGTTGACCATGGTGAATATGTTTCAACATTATTTATCTCTTGACAAAGTCAAATGTTCAAAAATCTTATGATTAGATTTTGATTGTTTTATTTTGCAAAAATTATCACAACAAACAAGTTGATTCAAAGCATTTATGTAGGTATGCTTGGTCCTATTCACATTTTATTATCCTACCCGAAGGCAAGTATATATTCCATTCATTTTTACAACTATTTTTTTTCCCTCAATCAATAACAAGATATTATTTTTGTTTCTAAAATTTTATCTAAAATTTTAAGAAACTATATTTTTATATGTAATTATAATAGATATTCATTTGATATTCGATTGGACTATAGACCTACGGAAATTAATACAAAACAATTATCACAAAAAATGATTGACGGATAACTAGGATGTAAAGTCAAAGAAAAAATCTAATCTTCATTTATTGTTGTTATTTCATGAATATTTCTAGGACTTTCTTCCCTAATCTCAATGCACCCACGAGGGATGAGATTTGACGGCTAACACCATCTATCAAACAAAAAATCTATAACATTAAGAGGTTTTAAATAGCCAGTCCATCTTTGTTAATTATTTTTTCTTTATTTAATAATTTAAAAAATACATTGTTTTTTAAGTCGTATTTTCAAGTGTAGAGAAAGTGAGATATTATATTCTTGATATAAACAAATTTTCAAAAAAATATGTTATTTAAATATATATGTAATGTTACACTTATATTTATATTGAATGTGTTCATAGAGATAATGACTATTATGCCAAATTCTTACACACCAAAAAAGGACGGGCTGACAATTTTACAAAGTGTAAATCACATGTAAAGTAGGCAAAAACATACAGGAGGGGCATCAAATCTCATCTCTGATCCTCCTACCTTAGCTAAACTTAATTTCCATCATTTAGCTTTTCATGTTCACATATAATATTTGCTCTGATTTCATTTTTTTTGCATTTATCTAGTGCGTTTAGCAACATTTTTTAAAATTTTGGCAAAATTAACCATTCTATGGCCTTGTATGTCACGTCACTTAAAAATTTATTTGATTTTTTTAAAGCATTTCAATAACTTTCATTTATTACAATGCAATTTAGTTGGTAAGGACCTATATCAATAAACACTACGTAATAGATTCAAATTACAGTTTAATTTTTAACTAGCAATTGCATCAAAAGATGCATTGGGTACACCGATAGGGATGCAGAGGAGCAATTGAATAGGTATGTGAGGGAAAAAAAAAAAAGATTAAATCAAGTATGAATTTTTTGAGTAGTGCATGTAATGTTAAGATGAGAATTTCATATAACATCTTTGAAAAATAATTATGATATGGAACATAATCGTTGGTTATTGTTATTTTATGCACGTCCCATTGTGAACATAATAAAATGTTCTTGCATATTTTCAAAAATCTTGTCATTTACATGTACCAAATTAATGTATAAGTAATCAAGGCAATAAATGTTTAACTATATATTGAAGTAGCATAAAATGGATTATTGGTAACTAAAATTTTACGTGCACCATAAAATTTAAGCAATAAAATGAATAGAGTAATATCATCTTCATACTTCACAAGGAAGCATGGATCCAAATTATGCCCCTTGAAAACTAACTCAAACACGTGGAACAATCTCAAGTATGCAATATATCAAACAATATACGATGAATAATAATATCAATGTTTCGAAAAAAAAACAAAAAGATTATAGTTCGTGAGCTTTGCCCTTTTTCGTCCTTTGGTTTCCTTCCTTTTCCTAGCACTCTACATCAACCAGTGATCTCAGGTGCTTTTGCACATGGCCTTTCTCGACTCCTCCCTCTCCATGGTAGCTACTCAAGGCATTCTCCCTGAAGCAGAGAATGTGCCTATCATCAGTATCCTGTCATCAGTATCAAGGATAATGACATAAATGCCTCTATTCATTTGCTTTTGGATTATGCCCTAATCTGTAGGTTCGTGGGTTTTTGGCCTAAAGCTATGGACCTCCTCAATTCGCTGAAAAAGAATTGAAACATCTCTTCTTCAAACTAGGTAAAGCTTCTTCCTCATGGTTTCTTTCAAGTTACTTTCAATAGATCTTCAGCCAAGGATGATGCCTTCTAATCTGGCCCATGGTTTATGGGGAGGGCAGGCCTTTTCATGAAACTATGGGTTGAAAATTTTAAACTTAGTCTTGAAAACATGAATAAAGTTCCTGTTTGGACAAGACTCTATGGGCTCCATACGGAGCTCTAGAATGAAAACACTTTCATCCAAGTTGGCAATTATATCTATATAGCTAAACCAACTGATTTTGGGATCTTAGTTGTCTATGGTAGATATGCATAAGTCTTGACATCTCTCAGCCTCTCCCAAGCTCCATATGTTTCAAAGATGAAACCAGGGAATGTTCTTAGGACCTATACTATGAAAATGTTCCTTTTTGATGCCGTAAATGTCACAAACACAGACATTTTGTTCAGCAATTCCCTGAGATAAAGAAACTAGAAAATTAGGATAATTAGGGCTTTGCCAAACCCAAAAAAAAAGAATCCAATTGCAAAGAAAATTTGGAATAAGAATGTGTAAAAATAAAAACCAGTGGACCAAAATATTCCACTGCAAAATAGATTTGAAGCCCTTGAAACGAAGAAGAAAACTCTAGTGAACAAGATCATATACCTGAACACAATAATCAAAATTGTGAAGATGGTCATGAAGATAGAGACATTCAGGGATCTGAACTAGAAATTGAGTAAAAACTCCAAATAGATGAAGTCTCCCTTGATAATCTCAAATCCCTACTGGATAATCAAGATCAAGGTAAAATAGAGGAATTAGACAATGCAATAAAATCGATAAGAATTGGCAAAAACAAACGTGGCAGACCCCCTTTCGCCAACTCTAGAGACCTTTAAGCTCAAATTAATATCGGTAAGCGTAACCAGAAATAAATACCAAAAATTCTCCGTACGTAATTTGAAGTAGAAAAATAAAACCAATCCCCTTTGGAAGTAGATAATGTAGAAAAAATAAAAAGAAAGAGGGAATTTCACTAAAAAACAATAAGAAATCGTCAATAAGGACAAGTACCTGAAGCAACAATGGGCTAAAACATAATTATTACATCTTGGAACTTACGTGGGATAAATGCCCCACATAAACAAAGGCTGTCAAAGCTATGTATTGAAAAGGAAAATTCGATATCCTTCTTCTTCAGGAGACTAAAATGGACTGGACTTCTCTTTCTCTGGTTTTCAAACAAGTTTGGAGAAATAGTAAATATGAAATTAAAAATCCTTTAGGGCAGGTGGACTTTCCATCATCTAGAATCCTGACAAATTTTATGATTTTCCTATTGATGATTACACTAACTGGAAAATTATGGAATTATAGAATATTGATACCAACAAATCCTTCTATGCCATGTCTATGACCCAAGAACCAATAATGGGAGAGAAATTTGTTGGTTTTCCCTTAAAACAATAAAATCTTCATTCTTAGAAGATAAATGGTTATTTAGAGGTGACTTCAATACTATTACATCGCCTATTGAAAAATCTGGGGGTTCTGGGCACATATCCAACTCTTCTCTAAAATTTTCTAAATTCATTGAAGATTATGACCTTGTTGAATCCCCCTTAAAAATGTTTAGTACACCTGAACAAATAAAAGGCTTGGGAAAAATTTTGTTGCTGAACAAATAGACAAGTTTATAATAAACGAATATTGGATTCAAAATCAGGACCTCATTGAATCTGAAATCGTTTGGGATGTTGGCTTAGATCATTAGCCCATTCGGCTCTCAATCTGTCTTTCCTCTCCTCATATCAAAAGAACCTTTAAGTTTGAACTGATGTGGATCAAGTATCCTAATCTATTTGACAATATCAGAATTTGGTGGGAGATAAACATCAATGGGTCTAAAATGCTTCAATTGGCGGAAAAACTCGAGAAACTTAAACAACACCTAAAATAATGGAACAAGAAATCATTTGGTAATATTTTTGAGCTAGGAAAGCTTCCCTACAAGACAATATTCTTCAAATAGAAAAGGAAAATCAAGAAAAGGGTCTTTCAGTAAATCTAAAAGAAGAAGAGGGCCTTCTGACTAATATCTTAATCTTTTCCTTTTACAAGAGGAAATTTATTGAAAGAAACAATCTAAAAACATGGCTTTGTGAAAGAGACAGAAATACTGGCTTCTTCCACAAGACTGCTATTATAAGAGGAAACTACAATATAATCTTGAGGATTATGCTTCCTTCTGGGGAGATAACTAATGACAATAATCTCATTGGTAGGGAAGCTGAAAGATAATTTAAAGACCTTCTCACTACCTCTGGAGAAAACAAAGATAATGCTATAAATCAAATCCTTAGTCAAATCCATTCCTTGGTTTCTCATGATGATAATATGGAGCTCAATAAAACCATATTAGAAGAGGAAATTAAATTGTTTTTTACTTCAAGCCTGATAAAGCCTCTGGTCTTGATGGTTTTCTTGCTGGGTTTTACCAACACTTTTGGGAGATGCTTGGGAAATATGTTGTTAAAGCAATCCAAGAATCTGGATCCACTAAAGACATTCTTAAGTAGTTTAATTTTACTCTCATTCCTCTTATTCCCAAAAATGAGAATGTAGAAACATTTGATTCATACATGACTATCTCTTTTTGTAATGTTACTTATAAGATTATCTCTAAGGTCATAGCCAACATGCTCAAAACCTTATTACCTAAGATCGTTTCCCCTTAGAAAGGGGGTTTTGTGGTTGGAAGACAAATTTTGGATGGAATAGTTATAACTCATGAACTCATTCACTCTGTTAAACATCAATAGTATGGGAATGTGTTCATAAAATTGGATATGACCAAAGCCTTTGATAGAGTCAATTAGACTTTTGTCATGTAAGTCTTAATTTTTTTTGGGTTCAATCAAGATCAGAGAAAATGGATCTTTAGTTACATTATTATAGCCAGATTTTCTATCCTCATAAATTGTGATCATGCAAGTTTTTTCATATCCTCCAAAGGCCTCAGAAAAGGTGACCCTCTTTCACCTTTTTGTTTATTATTATGGCTAAATCCCTCAACTGTTGATTATCTTTCGTCAATTCAACCAGAATGTTGAATGGTATTCTTATTTCTAATGATGCTCCCATAGTTACTCACCTACAATTTGTTGATGATATGAGCCTTGTTGGGTAAACCACTATCAATGAGGCAAAGGCATTTAAAAGTGCTATTGATATTTATGAAGAAGCCATTGATCAACAAGTTAATAAAAGTAAGTCCAAAATTTTCTTTTTCAATACAAATAGAGCATCTAAAACTATGATTTGTAGGATCCTTTATATCAATCATGGCTCACTTCCTTGTTCTTATCTAGGAATTCCTCTTTTTTAAGAAAGAAATTCAATGGACGTGTGGAAAAAACCATTGACAAGATTCTAAAGAAACTCGATAGTTAGAAAGGTAAGTGGCTCTCCTTTTTTGGTAGAATTAAATTAAATTCATCATGTGTGTAGGTTGTTCCTATTTACATGATGTCGGTTCTTCCTATCTCATCTAATGTGAGTAAATTAATTAAGTCCATTCAAGCAAAGTTCCTTTAGGGTGGCACATTTGATGAAAAGAAGATTCCTCTTGTGAAATGGGAAAACACTTGTCTGTTTAAAGAAATGGGTAGATTGGGATTTAGGCTCAACAAAAATATAAATTTGGCCCTTGGTGCCAAACTATCCTAGAGGCTTTATTATGAACCTCATACCCTTTGGAGCATTATTCTTAGGAAGAAATATTTGGATAACATGCACCCTTAAAGGATTTTCACTGTCCATAATCATCGTGTTGGGTCTCAAATTTGAAATCTTATGATCAAATCTTAGGTCATTCTCATGCCTCTTCTGGGATGGTCCATGGGAGAAGGAACAAAATTCAAATTCTGGAATGATATTTGGATTCTTATTTCCCCTTTGAACTCACACAATTTAATCAATATTCAAGCTTAGTGTGAAGAAAGATATGGTTCAATGGTTAACCATTATATCAATCAAGAGTATAATGGTTGGATTGAGTTGCAAGTTCCTCATAACTTGAATGAGGAGAATATGTTTTTAATGAATTTTATTCAACCTTTTCATTTCTCTAGATACAATGATCACCTAATATGAACAGGATATGAATCCGGAAAATACAATGTCAAATATGGATACAACGTCATCTCTTCACAAGGCAGGGAGATCTCATTATTTCCTCCCCAAAAAATTTGGTTCAAACATGGTTTACCCAAAGCGAATGAATTTCTTTAAACTACATATTCAGACAAAATTCTCACCCAATCCAATCTTTGCAAACAAGGCTTCTTTGCTCCCTCATAATGTCCCTTATGTCTTAAAGATGAAGAAGAAACCAATCATTTACTCATCCATTGTGAGTATGATAACATAATTCAGAACTCTTTGCTTAATTTGTTTACTTTTTCTATAGCTCTTCCTATATCTATCAATATTCTTATCAAAAGATGGGAATTCAAACTTCACTCAGTGCCTCTTCTTCAAATTTGGAATTCCATTCCTGCCATTATCTGCTAGAATATTTGGCTTGAAAGAAACAAGAGAATTTTCATAAACGAATCTAGGAACTTTGATTTTACCCTCTCACAAGTCTTGAGTTCTATCAAGGAATTGATCATGACTTGGCATCCATATGATGGAAAGGTATTTTCTGAAGAAAGAAATACTTACAACAACTGGAAATATATTCTCTTAGGGATCCTTGATAAAGGGTTTGGGAAGAAAAGTAAATCTAAATCTCATAGAAAATGGACCACACTACCTCACAACTTCATCAAATTCAACTTTGATGGAGCTGCTAAAGGTAACCCGGGTAGAGCTGGAACTGGTGGTATCTTCCAAAACTCAGTGGGACAACCTCTTTTGGGCTTCACATAAGCTTTAGGAAGTTGCTCCAACAACTTCACTAAAGCTAAAACTCTTTGGTGTGGCCTCAAAATTTCCATTGACAAGGGTTGGATCGACCTCATTGTGGAAGCCGACTCACAAATTTTCATTAATGCAACAAAAAAAGGAAAAATGGATCATTGTAATTTGCATCACATAGTGGAGGAATGTATTTCTATTTTAAATAGCAAATGCATCAATCATATTTCTAGAAACAATAACAAGGCCGCAGATAAACATGCTAATTTAGGGGTTGATACTGATGATAATGAAAGACTCGTCATTCTCTATCCTAAAGATTTAATTACTAAGTTGGGTGATTTATTGCAAATTGAGAGGATTATTACATCTTCACATGTGGTAGATGTGATGCATGCCCACCTATCCCAACAATAATTATTTTGATATCCTCATTTTTCTTCTGACACATGTTATTTATGGCCATATTTGTCTGTCGCATGCTGAAATATTTTCCTTGCTTGCATATTTGGGTATTAATACCCTCCTCCGCTAAGATTTTGGATTAAATGCTTCACAGTTCAGTTAAGAGTATGGATAAAGGGAAAATTATTGCTGATAAGGAAATGATGACTAGAGTTGGGAAGAAAAAGGCCACTTCGAGTAACTCAGTGAAAGAGATGCAAGACTCCCTAGCGCATAACTACTCCATTGATGACATTCACTATTCCTTCCTCGGTTTAGTGAATGATCTTAAAATTTGGAAGCTTATCAATGTCGACAGTCTTCTGGAAAAGGGTACTAGAATCACAACAAAGGAAGCCATGGAATACTGGAAAAAATCCTTGATCGATGGCGTTAAGGATCCAAAGTTGCTTTTGTGGATGGCCACTAATTTTCTTAGGGCACAATTATCCATCAGGCTTGGGGACACAACTGCAGTTGACGAAGTGGTCAAAGTCATTATGTAAAATTAAGCAAAATCTTATCCATTTGTTTGTGGTTCACTTCGTGTATGGTTGTTGATTAAAGAAGTTTTGGTCATTTGTTTGTGTGGCATGGGTCAATAGTGAGAATAAAATGGGCTCGGAACTTTAAATTATTTTTGCTTATCAAATTAGAGAATTTTGATGTAACTCGTTTTGAAACTGTAAATTTCAATTATTTGTATATTTATTTTTATAATGTCTTCTTATAAATAAAATACATATATATTCACATATTTATAGAGGACTATGTACAAATTTATACGGTTTTCTAAATTTTCAACCTATAATTATTTACAATCATTTAAAAAATTTAGCAATAAAATACGGTTAAAATCACAAAAACGGCTCACACCATGTCAATTTCCAGGGCTTTTAAATGTTTGACATGGTGCTTATGTAACTGTTAAATGATTGAAAGAACCAACCAACGGTTAAATTTGATGACCACGTATGCATGTCCAACAATTTTTGGGTGACAAATTTTTTTCAATACTACCCTTCAAAAATATTAAATTGTATTATTCATACCAAGTATTTTATATTTAGTTAATTATCTCATATATATAATGACGTTCATATTTGAAATATACAAGTCTTATGTAATAGTTATTTCAAATAATTTACAAGTATTTTACGGCGAAAATCACTAAAAACGTCTAAACAACCATCAAATTTAACCCCTGTAACCAACCTCTAATTGAATTTATTGGACTTTGGCCCCTATACAAAGTATTTAGTGTTTGTTGTTTTGTGAAACACGATGTACCTACATTTTAAAACCTGGTTCTCAACTTTCAATGCACTATGTTCAAGTCAATTAACTTGTAAATGAAGTGCACACAAAAACATCAAATCAGGGTGCTTGGAAAGGTACTTAGAAAATTTCATGACATATGAGAACTTCTCTCAAACAGAGGTTTAAGACTTGAGTGCAGGGCCGAATTAAAGGTCGGGAGCGCCCTAGGGAATAGTTTGAGCGAGTGCCCTCCCCAAAAATGTATTTAATATTTTTTCCCATAAAGTAAATAAATAAAACATGTCTATATTTTTGTATCTTTAAATTTACATCATGGTCATAAGCAAATAATAATAAAAATATATTATTAAATTATCACGGAAGGATGAAAAATATTTTGTGGATGGAAAAATTAATCATATGAGATGCTCAAAAAGCAAATAATACAATATTTATACAAGGCTTCTTACAAGTTTGATTTAGCCTTAACAAGGAGGTGACATAAACTCTATCCTGAAATAAAGAACCTTTTTTTTGCAAAGAAAAAAAAATCTTTATGTAGCTCCGATGGTTTTGTGAAGAGTCATATTTAGACTAGGCCTACAAATTCCTCCATAACAAAATAATAGAAACTTTTCCCAAAAAATTAAGAATAGAAAATTAAATATTTTTTTCCTTTAATTATACTCACCTCTACTAGATACACCAACAACATTATAAAAAATGCATTAACCTTTTTTAAGAACAAATTACACACCTGCATAATTTGGAACTCAGAGAATGGGTAACAATACCAACAAAATCATGTGTTTATAAATATGTGATAGTTTCTTTTACTTGCAAAAATATTACAAAAATGTGTTTATGTGTATGCATCAAATTTATGTTACTATACAATAATATTTATAAATGGGTTGATCATGGACTCTTCAGATAAATTATTTTAAAGTTAATTTCTAAAATTAACCGACAAAAAGGAAATTTTTAGATTTAGACTCCCCCTGACTACTAGTGCCTTAGGCAACTGCCTAGTTTGCCTAAGGCTTAATCCCCCTCTGCTTGAGTGGCAATGCCAGTTGCGAATCTCAGGTCAATTAAGTTGTAAATGTGAGATTTACTTTAATAATAAAATTCCATTTAATTTGATATTTTCATATTTTGGCTTGAGCTTAATAATTGCTGAAAGGATATAGTAGGATTTGGAGTACGTGATAAGCTTGAAATTTACTCTCTTTTTCTAAAAACGTAGAGTAGTCTTATTATTTATTTTTGGATAATATTTTAATGCTTCTTTTAATTGATAAGAAGCAATGTTTTGATATTTTGCTTCCATTAAGCAATACTCCATAAATACAGTGGTTTTATGTGTTTTCTGTACATGTAACTTGCTGAATGGAAAACACATATTGAGCTTAAATTTGTATTTGTATTTGTATACTCTTGACATGCAATTTTCAGGAAATTGGAAACCAGTCTTAGAGCTTTAATGAATTATAAAATCCACTATAAGAGATTACGTGTAGTTGTTAATATTCCTTATAAAATTAGAAATAAGACTCTTTAATTAGTCATATGATAGTATTAGTATAAACTAGGGATGCCCCTGCATTGTTTTGGCATGGTTTTCAACTTGCAGTACAAGATGTAAGATTGAATTTAATCATGTTGAAGGCGATAATACATTGGATCCAACTTGTTATGCCTGAGACACGATAGTTCAATGGAACATTCAAATTGTTTTGGTCGTTGATTTATCGGCATTTTATAGCCCTCAATGGCTACCTTATGGAGTGTTGATGTTGTTTCACCAAATTTCTTCTTTTTACCCATGTTTAATCCAAGAGGATTAAAGCTAACACCTATACAATCATGGTTGTCAGCTGTTATTATGCTGAAGGTGTTCCCGCTATGGGAAATACCTTTATGGACATTCGCGTGACTATGTCAAATTTGACAACCATTGGGAGCATCATTGTTGTGGCATTACTATTCTTGGCTTTTAGCGAAGTTAGCCCATTTTGGAGATAGTTTATTCATGATCATATAGAAGAAGATAATTGGAGTTAAGATAGTCTTACAAGTTGCATTAGCTAGGAATAGTGAAAGGTGTTGAGTTGCATGAGCTAAAAATAGAGAATTAGTGAGCTTTTTTAACTTCTCTCTCAAAGTTCCTTGTTTTTGTAGAATCCATGTAATGCAAATTCATGGTATCAGGAAAATACATTGGAATTAAGAGTGTATCATGAATGTTCTTGTACAAGTTGATCATAACATATCTTAACCTAGAAATAACCCTTGTTTGATGGATTCTATTTGAGTACCTGTCACTAGGGGAAATGTATTGGACTTAAGAATGTACATGAAAGTCCATTCACGAGTTGTCATAAGATTGTTTTAGCTCCAAAGAAATAGCCCATGAATGATGAATGTTGTTTTTGGTTTCTTATTTTGTGATTGTGTTGTTATCGGTGTCCCAACTTATAGATTTAACATTCAAATGTACTTTGAAAGGATAAACAAATATTGTAAAACCCATTAACTATGGGTCCCCTCGCCTTGTAATTATTGCCACCATACATGAGGGAAAATTTCATTATTTTAGTTACAGAAGGGATTAAATTCCATGCATCTTCAACGAAACACCATTTCACTAAGCAATTTCATACCCACCCATTTCAAAAAGTTAATCATTTTCACATTAAAAAATTCAACATTATTTTTTTGACATAAATATGTTTCAGGTTATATACCCACCCACTTCACAAGGTTTGGGAAGAAGGGATTGAATTCCATGAATCTTCTGTGAGAGATCACTTCTAATATGATCATTTCAAAGTAGAAAACATTCGCTTTGTCTGTTACAATACCGTTAGATTTACATTATAGAGCAATATATCCTCTGCAAATGCAGAAATTACAGATAAATTTTCAAATTAACAGAAAAATTAATTGCATTCTAACAATTTGACAATTTATATTCATCTTACTCTGTTCTAGCAACCAAGATATTTTTGACGGGGCAAAATTGGCTTTTGCGCATTTTCTTTCTTTTTCCACTTGCCAAAGAGGAATGTATAAGATTCCACAGTAAAAATAGTTGCATCGAATGACATCAAGCAAGCTCGTGTTGATATAATTTATGCTACATTGAATAGAGAGCATCGTGTGTAGTTCAACCCAAAATAAATTTAATTGTAATAGATATAATTACATATAAATGACAAGAATAATATGATTATTGGGTTTGTGTTCTCTTTAAATGTTTATGTTGACATGGAAAAGAATAAACATCTCCCCCACCTCTCCTTCTGCTCGCCCCTACCAGTGTTTCAAGATTCAACCTCTCCGCATCCACAATCCACGTAGGCCTTCATATTCCAATCAAAGAACTCAAACCCCTTGAAGGCCATACATTATCATCTTTTCAAGACTCACTGAAACATATAGAATATATTAGTATTGATGAAATGAGTTTAATCGGCCCAAAGTTTCTAAGAAAAATTAACGATAGACTACGCGAGGCTTTCCCACATTAAAAAAAAAAACTAAATTTAGGAACATATTTTTCATCCTCCTTGGCAACCTTTGTAAGATTTAGCAAAGTACAAATTCATGCAAAGTACATACCACAATAATTTCTATATTTAGCTTAACCTTTAATCATACAGATACAATACAAATAAGGAAGTTGCTCTAACAACAACAAAAATAATGTCACCATCTCCTATATTAGTGTGATTGTTACTCACGTAACAACACAATCCCAAATAATAACATTTTATAACAACCCATTAAATTACATATTATATTACATTAATTATATGTGAAGCGCTAATAATATGAATTCCTAACATCCCCCCCTTAGTGCGAACATGGGAGAAAAACAATCACACTTCTTTCACAGCCTGTCACCCATGTGTGGTCATGATCTGGACACTTTTTCAAGAAAACCAACAACCTCAACAAGGATGGTTTTACTAGACAACCAAAAACCTCAACAAGGATGGTTTTACAAGACAACCAACAACCTCAAGAAATGATGGTTTTATAGGACAACCAACAACCTCAATATCATGAGGTTGCTTTTCCTTGTGCTTTTTTCTGTCCACTATGTTTGTTCTTTAGGTAATTATGCAGGAAACACTGCTCACTAAATAAAAACTTGAAAAAGGAGGAAGAAATGGAAATGGAACTTTGATACCATGTCCCCCTATTAATGTTAACTTTCCACTTATTTAGGTAAATCAGGAGCTCTAAAATCATACTGCACACAACAAATTGCGATTTTGAAAATAAAGTAACACACACACACACACACACAATCACCATATCTACATGCGGCCCTATCGTTGGTGACTGAAAAGAGGTCAATGATTGACCTCCAGCCTCCTGTGCCTTCGTCCTCCATTGTATGTGCTTCTAACTCAGAAAAATATGAACATGAAGCACATTCGTTTCCACATCACTAGACTATTTTAACTAAAAAGTAAAAAATGACAATGAAAAAATATTCTAAAATCACCTATTTGATTAAGTTGATGATAAAACTTATGACGAATTTGAAGACATGACAATTTTTGAATTGACATAAGTTATTTTTTATGAAATGACTAAACAACTCATTCTACAACTATGACAATGTCAACATACTTTATTACATTAGAAAAAAAGACTCCGAATTAAAAGACATTACACCTAAAAATCAAAACTTAACATGAATTCTACAAATTGAATTAGACTCACAATAACTAAATGAATTGATACTAAACATATTGAATTAAACTTACAATTGTATGTTCACATAAATTATTGGTATATGATTAGTGGATAATCGATCTCAAACTCACTAGTCAAATTAGTAAAAATCTTTCCTTGTAAATTAGCACTTAGATGACCAACTATCAAAGCTTAGATAACATGTATTATTGGGGTGGGAATAATATGAGCAATGGAATAGATGTGGGACATGTACACATTGAATTCCCACATTTTCTTTCCAAATTTCCATTCGTGTCTTCGTCTTATCTAAAAAATAAAATATCATCCAATTGAAATATTGACACAGTAAAAAAATAGCAAAGTCCATATTTTTTCAAAATGTTTTCTTTCCTTCAGTCATGTAAGGGACAATTGTCAGTGCGCTAGAATTGGCAGACAAGGTAATGGCACTGAATGAATGACCCCTCCATATGGATTAAAAAAAATCAACGCTACAATGTTATTCTTAAGTTGGATACTATTTTTTATTAAGTTGACATGTGTTACTCAATACTTATTTCAACTATTTACGCCCCCCGCTTGAAATATTATCTCCTTGTTTTCTCCTTGATATGGAAAATATTTTTAATCAAACCTTGTACATATATGTTAAAATATCTTTCCAAAAGTTTTCACCTCTCTAAAATTAAAAATATATAACTAAACCAACTTATAAAAGTTAGTTTATTAAAAAGCCCCATCGTTCTACCTACATTGGAAATAATTAAACCTCTCTAACACATGGAAAGGCCGCCCTATTTGGTTGTCCTTTTATGGAGAGTAATGTGTACAGTGAAAAAGGAAATGACCAACATTAAAACTGCTACGCCCTTAACCTATTGCTTGTATTAGGATATGAGTAGCCGACATGTGCCTTACCATATCATTTATACTTTCTCATGCTTAATAGGTCAGCCTTGGTGATGGCAATAGCATATGAATAGTATATATAGGGGATTGTAGGTAGTAAATGATTCATCATTGGAGCATTTGAGTCTATTTTGTGGTTTGGAGGTTGCCCCCTCGAAGTGGCGAAGCAATTATAATTGCATATTGAGATCATTATTCTGAAATATTATGTTATTTGGTGTTATATTGCTGCTCATAATCTGAATTATACAAGAAGTTCATTACAAGTGGTATCAGAGCTGCGATCTGGGCCAAAATTAGGGAAAAAACCCTAATGTTTTTATTTCCGCCATATATTTTGAACCAGATCAAATTGGTGGGAGATATTTTTACCAAATTTTTAAAACATTTGATGTAAGGTTAGCTAAAATTTTTAGACTTTTTTGATGTATTTTGAAAAAGTTATTACAAATTAAGATTTTTCATTAAATCACTCCCTAGGGTGCAAATTGTGGAATTGTTTCAAGTTCTTTACATTTTCGGAAATAATCAAAAAACTATTATTAGTGTCTTCTCTGTGTTTTTTCCTGTTCGTCTGAATTTGTATTGAAACCCTAAACCGTAAGGTTTGACATCATGGCGGGGCCTTCCACAAGAGCAAAAATGAATCTGGTTACTCTAGGTAAAACCCCAAATAAAGATGGGGTAGTGATTGAAGAGTTGGAGTCAAAAGGGTTAAATACAAATTCCTCAACACTAGGGTTTATCTCAGTTGATCATAGGGTGAGCCAACTTGAGTATGAGCTGTGAAATGTACAATCTAAGATGGCCTCTAAAGGAGACACAGTCCAAATCAATTAGCGGTTGGATGATATCATGCAACATGTAAAGGGTAAACAGTATGGCCCAAATCCACCCCATATCAACCAAGGGGGATATTTAGTTCAAAATCATGGACAAAATAACCATGTTGGATCACTTTTCTAGCCCAATCAGAATCTAACTTATTCTCAACCACGAAACATGATGTCGAAAGTGGATATGCGCAAATTTGATGGTAAGGATCCCCTAAATTAGATAAATCAAATGGAAAACTTATTTGAGATACATCAAACACCATCAGAAAAAAAAAGGTGAAATTGGCATCCCTGTATCTTGAACTAGACCAATTCATTTGGTATCGATGGTTATGTGCTCAGAGGCGGAAGAATGGCATCAATGTCACTTGGAAATTTTTTACTAAGGAGTTGCAATTGTACTATAGTTCCAATGTTTTAGATAAATAATTTAGTCAATTAGCAAATTTATGAAAAACATGATCATTCAAATATAATGTGCATAAATTCTAGAACCTATCCTTAAGGGTGGAGAATATTCCAGAAGAGAATCTAAATGACCAGTTTCTTAAGGGTCTTAAGGACCACATCGAGTATGAGGTACATATGTTTAATCCACTCAAACTTTCTGATTCTATTAGCATGGCACATCGAGTAGAGAAAAAAGTTCTTTGTAGTAGGAAGCCGCCTTTCATTAACACCAGAGACCGTAGTACCTCTTCCCCTTAATTTGCTAATCCAATTAGACTGACTCCTCAACAAATGGAAGAAAAGAGAGCAAAAGTATTATGTTTTAACTGTGATAGAAAATATGGATCGGGACACAAATGTGATGAGAAGAAGTTTTTTTATATTGACGGAGGTAATGAGGATAATGAGGAAGCTGAAATTATAGGAGAGGCTGAGGAATCAATAGAAGATGAAGTAGAGGATCACCAACCTACAATTTCCTACCATGCATTGTTAGGTATTAGTACTCCTCAAACACTCAAGGTAAGGATGTATATTTATATTACTAAATTACTTAACAATTAATAGAAGGATGTTTGATTAATTCGGGCACATGCTAAATATAGTAAAATCATAAGAAGATGGTGCATTTATATTTATTTTTACTTCAATGACAAACCTAGACTTGAAACTAGGATAAAACAAGCAAGATAATGATATAGTTGGTTTGACTCTAAAAATGGATGTTTGTGTGTTCTAAGATAAAATTGGTAGGTAGGGGACATAAACACTAGTTGATCTTGTCATCTTTACATGAAATTTTCATATTATAAAATATTTATTTGAGACTATTTGATTAAACTAAAATGTAATATATCCTAGCCTAGTATAATGCAAGTTTGCAGTAAATAAATGAGTAGTAAAATAATTGAAATAGACCCAAGAAAACTAAGCAATGAAACGTATAAATACTAATGTGGAAAGAGAGTTGGAAGAGCTTTAGTTGATTCAGAGATGTCACGAGACTATGTCACAATGGAGACTCACTGAATATGAATGGGAGATTGGCACAGGAGCCCTTAAAAAATGAAGATCCAAGTGATTTTGGCTGGACTGGGGTACCCAGATAAGGGATTAGGTCACCCTAGTCTGAAGTCTGGGTGACCTGGTCTGTGTAGGAGGTCTGGGAGCCAATTTTACAGAGTCATCAGATGATGTGAAGCCTTCACTTCCTATTAAGTGTATGTCGCACCTAGCTCGCTACTATCACCGTAAACCTGTAATGAAGAATCACCTGTAAAATCACAGACAAAAAATCAAACCCTAAAAAAGAAAGATGCAAATGAAGGGGTAAGACTTCCCTCAGCCACCACAATGGTGGATTTATCACTGAGCGTTGCACTACATCTCAGACCCAATGTAGTTTTGTGTGTGTGTGTGTTTGTGCAAGATTGTGCCCTAGGTTGCTCTTGCGTGAGTCACACTTGAAATAGCGAAAAATTAGCTAGATGTAGAATGTAAATAATGTGTACATGGAATAGAATAAACTCCTCTCCTTTGAAGTGTGATACAAAATAACCAACCTTTTTCCCTTGTGATGAAGCTAGATAAATGCAAATGGAGCAATTAAAGCCTTGGTGGATGCAACCTTAGGTGGTGATAGCTAGTGCTTAGTGCTTGGTCCCTTATTATGATCGCATAACTTTATATTTTTATGATTCCTTCAATTAAATTTTGTAATCAACCTTGAAAAAGGCCAACTACTAAAAATACAAGATGCTCAAGCGGCTAGAAAGGATCCAAAAAGTGAGAGTAAAGTGTAAAGAGGATAGGGGTGCCCAGAGGGGATGAGGGCGCCTGGCGCTGGCAGCCTGACTGGGTGCTCTAGTCCAGAAAAGATAAACCTAAAGTATGAAAAGACATATTAGGCCAAGAAAGGTGCAAGACCGAAAGTAGAAATAGAAAGCAACGAAACATGGCCGAAGACATGCGTTAATCAATACTCTTCTTGTTTAAGAAACCATATGAATAATATTATGTGATAGAGACTAGATAATTACTAAAAGTGCATGATTTTGTGTCTACATTTTCCCCCCACTTTATGTTGGTGAGCACAATGATTGCTAACATAAAGTAGATAGAGATGTGTGCCTGATATACATGGAGAGTGATGTAGAAAGCATGCCGAGGGACTAGACAAAGCGTGGAGTGATAAAAATATTGAGCAATGGACACTAAATATGAAAAATTTGAAAAAGGTGATGAGAGTGAACCTAAGGTGAAAGCGTGTGTGTAGGTGTTGATGTATGTGATGTACCTGCATGTTAGTGTTGATGTGTGTGATGTTGACTACTTGCTTCCCATACAAACGAACCTTCAAAAGAAAAGATGATCAAGTACTCAAATACGCATGTATAAATGTAAAAAATCATGTAATGAAAGTATGAAAATGAAAAAGGAACATGTGCATCTGATCCGTGATGAGAAAAAGGGTGTAGAAAGGATATTTTCGATGAGGTGCAAATTTTCTAAGCGATCTCATGCCACTGGCCAAAGAAGTGTAGGGAGGAAAGTATGATTTATCCTCCAACCTGTAACCACTTTTTCAAACTCTAGGGATCTCTGTATTGTCCTAGTTTTTTGGGAAATCCAATGCCATGACCGAAGTAGTGTAGAGAGGAAGGTCTAGTTTATCCTCTAACCTATCACTACTCCCTAAAATGCTAAGAAAATTTTGTCCTATAAAAGCCGATGTGTATGGAGTTCTGTAGATTATGCTGAAGCCACTCATTGTGTAACTACCCCCTGGTTATAGGAACTCTAGGAAAGACACTGCTATACTAAGGACCCAAGTTTGATTCTGAGCATTGAAATGTGATATATTGTACCAGAACTGTGTTGTGATGTCTATTATGTGTAGACCTTTGTATGGGGTGATTTATTCACCCAAATGATGCCCTCCTCTTTGGGGGTCCATGCGACGTCGTGGTAGGAGGATGTGGCCCAAAAGAGGACCAACCACTAAAACGGTGCCATGTAAGGGGGAGGGGATGTGCTTGGTAGAAACCAAGGGACATTCAAACAAGTGGTTGGGAGACAAGTGTGAGTACAAAAAAAAGACAAGCATGTATGTAAAAGACACAAATGTAGTCTAAGAAGACAATGTGTAAGCTAAGATACAAGTAAACATGCAAGAAGAAATTTAGACCGTGAAAAGCGAGTTACAAACATGGTACACCACTCACGATGTCGCCAGAAAATCAAGGCCTTAGTGGCCGCAAATAAACAAGTGTGCATACAAGACAAAGGGAAATTCCTACATATAAAGGCATACAATGAAAAACAAGTAAAATTCCTATAAGCCCATAATGCTAGAAAAAGCTCTAAATGCTAGTCATGTTTATTCTCCTTGACTGTTTTGAGGAAAATGGACTTCAACGTTTTATTTTTAACCTGATCCTTTCCATTGGCCCTGAGGGTAATGCAAAGAGGCTGTGTGATGTGATATTTTGAATTGTGAGCACAATTCAGACACATATTCATTCTTGAATGACGTGAAATTATCCGAGATAATGACCATTAGGACTTCATACTTGCAGATGATCTAAGTCAAAATGAACTTTGCGATCACAGAACTAGGTGCAGTAGTTAGAGGCATGAAATCAACCCACTTTGTAAAATATTTTGAGGCCATAATGATGAATTTCTGGCAATCTCTTGATAAGGGAGAAAATTTCCCTATCAAATCTAGACCCCAAGTAGAAAAAGTCCAAGGCGTAACTATGGGCTGTAGAGCTTGATCAGGGATGTGCATCTCATGTGGGAATTCTTGATACTTATGACACCTGCACACATACTCCATAATGTCATGCTCTAAGGTGGGCCAGAAATAACCCATGCAATGAATTTTTTCAGCAGTTGCATGTCCTCTGAAGTGACCACCATAGAATCCGCTATGGGCTTAGAAGAGGATTTTCTCAAATTCTACTTCATTAAAACATCTCAACAACATATCGTCGAAGGCTCTGCGATAGAGAAATTATTCTAAAATTGCATATTTGGAAGCTATGATATGTAGCCATCTTCTTTGTTGTGAGGGTGCTCCCTCAAGGCATGTATGGTCCATAATATAATTAACAATATTTGAATACCATGGAAATGACACAATGGGGGGCTTTGTCTCTACATAGAACACATACTCATCAGGGAAATCTAGGTCTACTAGATCTCCATAATCTATCGGGTTGTCCACCAACCAATCAACAATAATTTGTTCCTTAATGCACTTCTGGTTGATGAAGTTGAGTTCAAATTCACCCATTAATGTAATAATATGACCAGCCTTTTTGGATAAGGCACCCTCAACCAACAATGTTCACAACTTGTCAGACTTGACGATCACTCAAGTTTATTGTTTAAGCATATAATGCCTTCACCTTTATGTTGCAAAAAATACAGGTAGGTATTATTTCTCCGTCTGCATATAATTTGTCTCGTAATCAAGAAAAGTGTGACTAATGAATTAAATGGCATGTTCATGCTTATCATCATCTTCCTATGTCAACATGAAAGCTAACCAGATATTGGTGGCTTGAGAGTAAAAAATAAAAGGATGGTCCACTTTTGGAGGCATGAGTGTAGGTGGTGACATAAGGAAACATTTCATAGAATTGAATGCCTTGTGACACTCAGTTGTCCAAGTTTTACAATAATCCTTCTTTAGAAAGTTATTAATGGGATGGAAATTGTAGGTTAGATTGGAAATGAACCTATGGATTGATCCTAGTTTACCCAGAAAGGACCTGATGCCTGATTCGTCTGATGGTGAATTCATCTCTAGAACCACACAAATATTTTCTAGATCTACATTGATTCCTCAAGAAGAAATGATATATCCCAAAAACTTGCCTCCCATCACTTCGAATATGCACTTTTCCAGATTTAATTTTACATCGTATTCGATAAGACAAGAGAGGATACCGAGAAGCACCTTGGGGTGATTACAACACTTCTTGGCCTTGGCCACTAGATCATAGATGTAATATTCCAAAATATTACTAATAATATCATGGAATATGTTTGTCATCACTCATTCGTAGGTGGCTCCAATGTTTTTTAAGACAAATGACATAAGTGCATAACAAAAGGTTCTCCAAGGAGTTGTAAAGGTAGTCTTGGTTTGATCCCCTTCAGAGATCCTTATCTTATTGTAGCCCAAAAATCCATCCATGAGTGACGATAAATCATATCTAGTTGTTGCGTCTATGATGACATCAATGGAAGGCAATGGAAAATTATCTCTGGGACATGCCTTGTTTATGTCCCTGAAATCAATGGATATGCGTATTTTCCCATTATTTATGAGAGTGAGGACTATGTTCAGAAGCCACATTGAGTAATCTAATTGCTTAATGAACCCTACTTGTAGGATCTTTATGACGTCCTCTTTGACCTTCAAATCCACATTTGGCTTCATAGGTCTCAATGTTTGTTTTATGGGCTTAGTGTCAGACTCATTACTAGATTATGCATAACTACATCAGGAGCAATACTTGTCATCTCTTTGTAACTAAAATTGAAGGATTGTAAGTGTTCCTTAAGCACCTTCATATGTGCTTCCACCTCTTCTAGAGTCAAGGAAGAACCAAGCTTCAAGATTTTAGGATCCTCCTCCATCCCCATTTTTATATCTATGGTCCCCTCAATTAAAGAGGCATCACCCTCTTCAAATTCAGGTGGGGATGGAGGTAATTCCAATTCTTCTTCCTTTACTTCATAGATCTCAAGACCTTCTTCCTTGTATGATCTCCAAAGTAGGAGGAAGGGTGAGGTATAAGAGAAAATCCTCTCTTATGATTCATGAGATGAAGATCATTGTATGCATTGAGGTATCCTAGGATCACCTCTTCATTCTCTATGTAATCTAAAGTGGATGGCTCATTCTCAACCTCAACATATGCTAGGATCGCATTAGTCAACATCATTCAAACTAGATGTTCAGATTGGACGAAAATGATGAATTTGGTTTCCTTTAGGTATCTGTGTGGACAGAAGCAAGAAGAGGAAGTACCTATAGAGTCGACTAAAAGGTTTTTCCTCCTTGGAATAGCTTCGATTGAAATAAAATCAAAACCTTTGATAAGTTTAAGTAAAGATGTCTTGTAGAGATGTAGTTGTTATTCTCTAGTCTCATAAACCCACGAGACTTGATTAGTGACAAGTTGAGAATCACCTAGAACACTAATGTTGCTAACACCCGTCCTCTTTGATATAATGAGACCAAGAAGAAGAGCTTCATATTCAACCCCATTATTTTTGCATGTTCAAAATTGAGCTTAAAGGAAAAGGTCATGACCTTCCCTTATGGGGAACTGAGGATCACACTTGACCCAACTCAAAAATGACACTTCGCACCATCACAGTTGAGCATCCAACGATAGAGGTTAGATCGTTCTTGGAATCTTATTCCTTTACTTCTGAGACCTCAACCATTAAAATTACTTCAAATCCATTAGACGGGAGAGAACCAATTCCAAGTGCATGTCACATGCCAATAGAGTCAAACAGAAGAAAATTAGGTAGGTCATTTTCAATAATTCAATGATTTTAGCCATGGTCTTTGTTGACACTGTTTCAACCACAGTGGCTTCGTCTTCACTACTTGTCAACCCCTTTGATTGCTTTAGGGGATTCCAATTCTTTCCTAGGAATCAACTTAGATGCAAGTTTGAAATCCTTTGGTTTGTTCAATTGATTGGATGAGAGTTAAAACTCAGTATGAACCCCGATTTTATTCTTCAAGTTAGCTAGATGGATATCAAAAGGCTTTGGGTCACCTTGAGCAACGAATAATTTCCCTAGATGCAGGAATCTAACTTCCTGAAAGAGTGTGGAAGGAATTGCTTTCATTTGATGGATCTAAGGTCGGCCAAGAATCATATTATTATTGGTTTCCCGATCTATAATATAAAACTTGGTTGACACAGTTTTTAGCCCAATGGTAACCAGAGGTACTATAGTTCCAATAGATGTTGGTTGACTATCATATACTCTTAATGGTATTCAGGTTGAGGAACAATTTGTTTCTCTGTAGCATACATTTTTAAGGAATGAGAAGGAGACTATATTGACTGTATCCCCATTGTCAATCATCGCGCACTTAACATACTTATTATAGATCTGAACCTACAATTACAATGCAGAGTCACCTCTTCGTGCCAACTCAACGTGATTGGGCATCTTATTGATTTCGAAGACAAATCCAACATCTCTCTCAAGCTTCCACGGGGTATAGACATAAAAGTCTAAATGATTAACCTGGGCCTCCGGAGGAGGGGTAACGTGAATTAAATGAAAAGGCCCTAACGCTTCCAATAAAACAACTCAATGAGTGGGAGAGTTCTTCAACAAATCTAGAAAGGATATGCGAGAAAAGGTCTTGGTCAAATCAGTAATTAATTCATAAGACCCTACTGGCCGTGGAGGTACTGGAGTGTTATCAGATGTTGAAGGGTAAATCTGAAGAGGCTGCATGTAATAGTCACGAGTACATGTGGCTATGTTAACTTCAAGTTCAGTTTCTTGTTAGGAATTACAAGTAGGAATGAAGAGACAAATTTAATATGCAGATATTAATTTGCAGACTAAAGAAAATCTAAAACTACACAGAAATATGAAATTACACAAACAAAAATAGTGACATGGATTTAACGTGGTTCACCCTTTCTCGGGTTATGTCCACCAACAAAAACAATCCTTTTTATTATTAATTCAACAACAAATAAAATACAATAAACATGGTGTAACATGCAAACACAATGCATTAATCTACAGTTTCAAATCTGCAACAAAACTACCCTCCCTCTTCTCTTTCCTGGCGCTTCATTCTTCTTCTCATACTAGTTTAATCTTGTGTTTTTCAACGTTGTAATACACTTCTCTTATGCTTCTTTCTCTCTTTCTCTCTTGCTTATTTCCAGTATAACCATTAGCATGTATATATACATTCCCACAGCATTTTCTCTTCTAACCAAATGTAACCATTTAGCTTCTAAAAAAGAGAAACTAAAAAAATGGTTATCCAATGATTACACTAATATTATACCAACGTATGCTTAGGGAATATGCAACAAAATAATTAATACATTAAAAATATAAATAAGACATTTTGTTTGAATGGTCTCCACAACCAACAATCTCCCACTTGGAGACTGATCAACACCAAATTAAATCCCACTAGATTCAACACCCTTAGACACTATTGTTTTATTTCAATTATTTTATTTATGAAGGCCAATAGAAGCTGAAGAGGATATCATCTTCTCTCAAGTTACTATCATCATAAACATATCTGCTGGATTTTCATCTGTATATTTTTTCTCTAGCTTTACCTGTCCATCATCCAATACTGATCGTATGAAGTGATATCTCAATTTTATGTGTTTTGTCTTTGAATATAAGGCATAATTTCAAGCCATATGAATGAAACTTTGGATCCATTGGAGGTTGCTGATCATGAAGTACATTCAAGGGATGAGTAGAGGAAGTAGCCATTTGTTCAGACTAAAGTGCCAACAGGGGTGATGAGTATGGAAGTGATAGAGAGATGGTGGTTTCAGTAGGGATTTTACCTTCCTCTTGTAAGACATAAAATGGGTTAGAGGTGGTTACTTCCTTTGTGATTTTGGGAATGTATTTCCCTTTGTTCTTCGGGGAACATAGCTGCTCCTTGGGTTTTGGGGCTGGCTTGGAGGGACAATCTCGAGCTCTATGGTCAATGCTTTTACATATTGAGCAAGTGTGAGGTATTTATTCATACTCAATCAGTTGCACCCATTTTCCTAGGTCAGAATGGAGCTCAATAGAAGATGATAATGGAATACTAATGCCAACATTGACATAAAACCTAGCATGAATGAATCTAGAACCAACTCTTGTTGTTTGATCTATAGCAACGAGAGTTCCCATGGATAAAATAAAACCTTCAATGACTATAGTATGTTAAAATTCCAAGGGGAGGTCAAGAAGACAAACCCATATCAGTGCCTGAGTCATGGTTTTCATTCGTGAATTGAAGCTTTGAGTCCAGCTTCGAAGATAGAAGCCTCTCCTACCAAAAAACCACGGGGGTTTCATTAGTTAGGCAATATCCTAGCACGTGGGTTCATAATGAGGTAATTAATATTAATAAAATTAAAGTCAATATATCGATAGACATGAGGGGGTGAAAGGGTTTAATTTATTCATATTCTAAATCGGGTATTGGGGGTAGGTTAGATAAGAGGGCCAAAGGAAAGTGGGTTTTAATTTTAATATAAAACTAAAACATTTGAACCCTAGTTTTTTTAACTAAATACCTTAACATTGCAATTTAATGAGTGTGGTCATTATTTTATAATCTCTTTTTGAAAAAAGAAATCTCAATTAAGATATCCTTAACCAAGAAATAATAAGATGGTAGAAAATTAGGATTGAGTATGATTTTCAACACAAGTGATATTATTTCATCATTTTAATTATTTGAAGAACTGACATTTATAAGGTAATTTTTAATAGGTATGGAATGATTTCAAAATATATTTTGAGATAAAACACATATTGAAATAAATTGAGTGAGAAATATGATATATTTTTTGTTCTATATATTAGGGTAGAAATAAAAAGGTGTAAATAAAATTATCGTGGAAAAATGGGTAAGTAAGGTACATGGAAAATATATGGGGTATTTTCATTCTAATAATATAAGGGGAAGGGGTATTATCAATTGAATAACTAGAGGTAAAAATTAGAATTAAGAGTATTCTTTAATACCCTTCAAATGCACGTGCTAAACCATTATTTTACTAAGTGAACCCCCCATGCAAAAAACTAGGGCTTTCCCAGCAACACCCTCACAAAATCTTCTTTGTAGCTGAAGGTGAAGAGGATAAATCCATTGGGTAGCACTGCAATTTCCAAGGGGCCACAGGGGGCCCATTTGATCTGAACCCATTCTCTTATTTCTTCCAATGGGGGTCTGGGGCCCATGAGTTTACCAATAAGTGATAATTCCCTCGATGCTTGAGTCGCATCAATAATCATTGCAGGGATATGCAAGGACAAGGTCCCATCAACGATATTTGGCTATAGCTTCCCAGGCGGAGAGGGTTTTGGACAATCAACAGTCAAATCTCTCCAGGAGCTTGAAGGATCGACAAGAGTGGTACCAACAGCGTCAAGGGCCGGTCCTAGCAGAACTGACACTGCCAGAAGGACACTAGATGCAACGGAAATTCAAAAAATTGCAGAGCGGGAAAAAAGATTAGTATCCAAAACAACGAGTAGTTTCTCATATTCATTCTAGTAATGAAGAGTCTTTATATCAGAAATAAAACTCATATTTTTCAAATACATAATTGGTATCAAGAGCTGCCTACTTTGATTCACCTTGTCCTTAGCAACATTGGTATCACCCCTACAATATTTTTATTCGGATCACCCTAAAATCTAAACAATATACTTACAACTTCGTCTTTAATTCTAGTAGGTAACTAAAGATAAATTAAATAGGAAGAATTACTCTTCAATAAAGGGAAAACGATTTTTTGCATTGTACTCTGCAAAGATCTAAAACTCCTTTGCACATATCTTATGCGACTTTACAACTTGAATAGTTTTAGATACATACACTAAAAGTTATATTATGCCATCTGATTGGCTCATCCCAAATTGATAGCATCATAATTAGCTTTTCTTTTTTAATGCTTCACTCAAGTAGAAAATCTTGATGTATCCATGACACCAAGGACTTGCTATGTATCACTCAAATTTATAGGTCCACCTCGATTTGAGGCAGAATAATGACACATATTTACATAATTCTCCTTTGTATACTTACAAAAAATGCACACTACACACTATGCACTTGGATTTCATTTGTATCGTGAATCTTGTAGTGCATGCATAATATATTTGTGCTAGCCCTATCCAACTACAGGCTTCAGTTCTTTCTCCTCTTTGAAATGCACAAGAAAAGTTCCATATTAGAATTGGTCTTCTCCCTTCTCTGCTCAAATAATTTATACTCAAGGAGTAATTGCAAGAGTGCATATATACATTTAGACTATGCTATATAAATTGAAAAAAACGACCCTACTATTTACATTATATAGTCCTCCCCTTCACACAACCCTAAAACAGAATAATATTACTTGTATTTCTAAACAAAAACCCAAACTTTTCACTATTACCCTCTCTAACCAAATCTGCAACTCATATACATTTGGTAGTTTTTATATATTCATAATTATCAAAAACTAAGGTTGGCCATATATGCTGGTTAACTTTAAATTCATTTTGGAATTGCTAGAGAAGATAAACTGAGCATGGACTTCTCTCATATCTATCTTAAGTGCATTTTAAACCAGTGTATTTTGTAACAATGAGGTTTTGACATGGTAGAAAGTTATTAAAACATTCTTATGGGATGTGAGAACTTTAAAGATGGCATGTTGGCAAAAAATAGAAAGAAGTTATATGTGGTTCTTCATACAATGCCCTCACACAATACCTGAACAAATAATTAAAATTATGTAATAACCCCCGTTGATAGAGGTCCCTAATTTTTTATACAGTAATACCAAGAATTGAATTGGTTCTTGAAAAATAGATCTGTAACAGACCTATAACAATCATAAACTCTGTTCTCCTGGCCAATATGTTTTTTATCAGAGTTATGAGCTATGAACCGGCAAAAACTTTTGGTGGGAGCTATTATTACAAGATCCTCCAATATTTTTAATTTGCTTTCCTGCAATTCATCCTGATTTCTCCACTGCTACCAGTAAGAGGGTTGATGTTTCCCATCTTCACCATGGCTGCTGCAAAGTCCTTGAAGAAAGTCTTTTCATTGTTAGAATAAGTAGTCACCAGAGAATCAGTTGATCCTCCACTGAATAACTCCTGGTCAGAATGGAAGGTTCCTTTCTGTTTTCTGAGCTCTTTGTAGTAGTTGTTGTCAAAGACAGTGGGAGAAACATCTTCCAAGGGTGACAAGTTTCTGTTCCCTGATTTACTGGAGGGGCAGTTTGATTGCAGGGACTTGGCATAAGCAGAATCAATATCAGTATCATGGTAAATTCTGCTTCTTATCACTGTGCAACGAACTTGGCCTATTGTATGAGCCCCTGAAATGTTATAAACATTCGGCAGGTTAGGTTTATCTTAGATTTACATATTATTTTCAGAAGGAAGATTGATGGGTTTTGGTTTACCTGAAAGAGCCACCAGGTCTTTAGTAGACAGCCCTTGAGCTCCAAATCTTGCAGTTAAATTGCTCAGAGAGGAAGTTGGAGAAGGAATGTTATTGTTGGCAGCATTTTGATTTGAAGTTTTGGAGTCCCTTCTTCCAAGGGGTACTGTCCATGTTGGACCTCCCAACTGCAATCAAATATTAGTTATTGAATATCCTAAATCGACATTAAAAAAGAAGGTGCACACAAAAGATATTTCCACTCACTTGTACAACAGAGTCACGAGCAGCCACAGCCAGAATATCAGCACAGGACACAACTCCAGTGCAAGCTGCCTCCAGGTTTCTCTTTATAGAATCTATGGTCTTGAAACCTCTGACGGAGTGTAAATTTGGCCCTGCTGTCTTTTCACCAGACGAACCATCCAAGAGTATAGACCCATCACAACCCTGATTCAAGAACATCATAATTACAATTATATTATAATTTATTTTGTATTGAACAAATCAGATTTACAAAAGAGATGACGCAGCTTAGAAAGGGGCAATGGAAAAGATTACAATAGTAACAAACTAACAACACAGAGACAGCTAAACATAGCTTTAAAACTATGCAGAAGAAGGCCATAAAAATTATGACACTTTCAGAAGTATAATTGTTAAAGTTCAAGACTGTGATATAATAAGATAAAATTTTGGATTTATTTTAATGTCTTTAGAAAAAAGTTTTTTTAAAATAGTTTTATATTTTAATTGTAAAAGTAATTTATTTTATTTAAATTCAAAATTATGAAGTTTAGCTGCACAGAATTCTTAGACTTAAGAAAGGAGAGATAGAGAATTTATACTTGAGCAAAGCAGTCATGAAAGTGAAGACGAAGTAAAGATGCACCCATTCTTGGCTCATTCCCCAATTTTTTTTTAATGCCAGAATTGATTATAGACAGGGCATTTGGACATGACTTATCATAAAATGTTGCAGAGAGCTGAGCATTAGCAGAGGCCAGAAACAAGACTACAATAATCCCAAATGATACAACCCCGGAAGCCATTTTTCTCTGCACAAATATTTCAAGAAGTTTGTTAAGAGTTTGTGGGTATGAATGCTTCTATGGCCGGCTTAATATGGTAGAAAAACTTGTCCGCTGAATAAATGCTGTACCTAATACAGTGAAGGGGCGGCTTTACCCAGCCCCCAGTTAGAACATTCAGTCACAGAATAATCTCATGTCTCAGACGTCACAGAATCAGATTGTTCCTGCTAATTCTTGTATGAATTGTTCTCCCCCGCGTTCCGTATCTTTCAATAGAATTTGCCATGGAATTTTCATATGGTGTTAGGTAGTGATTCAAAAAATCTGTGTGATTTACTTTATATTTAATTGTTTTATAAATAGAGATGATTTTCAATTAAAAATTCTGTTTAATGGAAAGTTAAAATGTGTTTTGTTTAGTTGTTTATATAGCTCTATTAGTAATTAAGATTGAATTTTTAAAAAAATCATTAGCATTAAATTATTTTAAATATAAAAGTAAGAGGTGAGTATTCATCGTATAGATTTAAAAGTGGAATATTGGAACATGTTATTTGTAATTGTTCAAAGTAAGATTTATCCAAATCTAATATATAAAAGTTTAACTAACACAATTTATTTTATTTTATTAAAATTAAAAATAATAACATAAAATAAAATTATGCATTTGGATTTTAATAATTTTAACGCCTATTTTTAAATTCAAATCCATATTTTTAAGTCATTTTGAATTAGTGGATTGATAAATATTGTGATGGGCTAATACAAATTTTATATTGTGTTATTACAAATTGTATTTGTCAACAAGCTAAATAACAAGGATGGTCCTTATATGTAATTTTAATTATTTTATTAAATATAATGAAACATATATATATATATATATATATATAGAGAGAGAGAGAGAGAGAGAGAGAGATGTGAGATTACATTTTAAGAGATATGATTTTTTTTAGAAATGTACATATTAAAATAAGATATTAGAAGCCTTAAATATTTAGGTAAATGTGCTTTTGGTTGAAGTTGTGAACTGGGATCTTCGGACACAAACAAGGGGCGTAACCTTCAAAAACCAAAAAATCCAGGAAACACAAGAATTGAAGTTAGTGACACTACACGACCAAGAAGAGCCAACAAAACTTCATCTGACATTAACAAAATGACCATGAACCATGAGCAAAAGGACAACAAAACCATTAACAACAAGACGCCCAAAAGACAAATAGTCCTTCCTCTATGGGAACAAATAAAAGCAAACTAGAAGCCAAAAGACCTAATCACAAGTTACCCTCACTCTTCTCCCACTACGGGTAAGAAAGCCTTCCAACGTCCATTATGTACCACCATGGACCATCGTCTCTGCATCCAATCTCAATTTTTCTACCTCAAACCTACGGCTTTTGTGTTTAGCCAACACACCTAGTTCCACCAAAAACAACTTACACCTTCAATGAGAAAGGAGAAACCAAACAAGAAACACCCAACTTAACCAATCCCCCTACATCTAATTACTAACCATTATCAATTATTTTATAATAAGACATTTTAAAATTGTATTATAATTTTTTTTATATTATTAAGTTATTTATCTTCATTAAATTAACCGTTGCAATATGTATAAATTAAACATAACTAACCATTAAAAATTAACTCTCTTTCTTTGACTAAAATTTGGTAATTTTCTTTACATTTTAATATTAATAAAAATAAAAACAAATTATTTTAAATGAAATTTTACGATGTTGTATAAGAATTGAAAAATAATTTTACTTAACAAGGATCTAACAAAATGTATCATATCTCTTAAGAATTAAAAAAATATAAAATGTTTCAATAAATGTTAAGCTTGAAATTTCAAATTATATTTGTTAGGTAAATCAAAATTTGTTGACAGTTCTATTATGTAAATTCTATTAAAAATTACAGATATTTTTATGTTTTCTTTCAAAAAATACAAATAATTAATATATTTTTTTAAGACTATTTAAAAAATTATACGATTTTCTTAATTTTCAACCTATCATTTTATACAGTTAAAATAATTTTTTAGCTAAAAAAAATAAAAAAATCCACAACCTGTCAATTTCCAGTCCTAAACCTCCCTTTGGACCCATTCCTTAAAAGTACTTTGTTTAGGATTCAGTTCTCGAGGCAGCATTAATTAATGAAATGTGAGACGGGCCTCCAAAGGTATTTGCCGCCTTTGGGACCGAATTTGTTTTTATTAGTTGATGTATTTGGACAATTTAGAGACCAATCAATTAATATTGACTTGAAAGATATTGACGTGGCATGGCAGGTCAACAACTTATCTCTTCATAAATTCAAATGTTCGAAAATCCTTTGATTAGATTTTGATTGTTTTAATTCGAAAGTTGAAAGGTTAATTGCATTTTGCAAAAATCATCACAACAAATTATTTGATTCAAAGCATTTATGTAAGTGAGGTCCAATACACATTTTATATGTTACTCACTTAAAAATTTATTT
Source organism: Taxus chinensis (assembly GCA_019776745.2). Taxonomy (NCBI): domain Eukaryota; kingdom Viridiplantae; phylum Streptophyta; class Pinopsida; order Cupressales; family Taxaceae; genus Taxus; species Taxus chinensis. The sequence continues at coordinate 168,292,848 of CM034152.1, forward strand.
GAATTTTTTTTAGGTATTTCAAAAAAATTCATTCATTGTTAGTAGCTGTTCATTTATGAAGTTATTTTTGCTGGAAAGTGTTAAAATTTGGCAATGTTTTTCGAGTAAATTTATTTTGGCAATATTATTTTCTCCTATGCTAAAATAAATACTCTCGGGAAGCTCTATGAAGTGGATGTCGAAGGCGGAAAAGGCCAACAACCAAACGTAACTTAAACAAAACAACTTCCGCTGACAAAATTGACGACTCATTGCAAGGCGTGCCCATCAGCGATGTCGATGCCCGTTCGAGCTGGATCGTCACACGGTCCATCGACGATTGATTTTTCCCATGTATCTTCACGCACTTATATGCCACTTTGGCAATTTGAAAAAGGACCTCAAAATTCAGTGGGTGCTCCAAATCGAGGTCCAAAATAAGCTCAATCTAGCCGGATTTGATTAGAGGAACTTCCCACTCAATGATATTTCGGCATCCCTCTTCATATTACATGTTAATGGCCTTCCGCCCGCTGAGAATTTCCAACAGCAAGACGCCAAAACTATATACATCTAATTTCTTGGTGAGATAATGAAGCCGGTAATACTCCGGGTTGAGATACCACATGGTCCCGATGGGTAGCTCGTCCAACGAGGTGCTGCAAAATTTTTTCAAGCAATATTATTTTCTCCTATGCTAAATTAAATACTCTTGGGAAGCTCTATGAAGTGGATGTCCTCCTCCTCGTGGTAGGAAATGTCGGGAAACTCCATGAAGCAGATGTCAAGGGCGAAAGAGGCCAGCAATCAAGCGTAACTCGTTTCACAGCGTTGTATTCACATTTTGGTTGGTACAGTTATAGAGAAGTCATGGTGTGTACAAATCCACTTTGCAAATTTAGCTGCAGGGATGAAATGTTGAACTCCAATGTGGATTGTAACTCATGTGCAATTACTAGTTTATTAAAATACAAGTCAGTTGGTAAGGACCGATATCGATAAACATTAGGCTATAGAGTCAAATTACAGTTCAAAATTTAAATATAATTATAATAAGTATATATTGTGTATAAATAATACAAATTTTAATATGTTTTTTAAAATATATAACTCATTTTAAATTTTATGAATTTTTTTAATTTATGAACTAGCAATCGCAAAAAATGTATAATGGACTGTTATCACCGAATCACAGCACCCTTGTGTTTATACAAGTGCATATACTTGAACTCACGGTGTGATTGGATAACATGGGTACTATCTCCAAGTTGTGGGACTTGCTACTTGAGATAGACCTCCAGAGAAAGTTGGTTCTTGCCCCTAAACTACCTGCCACAATCTACTCTAATGCAGGGGAAACTAACTATTCTAATCTAAATTTCCAAGGGACCAGGGAGAGAGAATGCATAAAATGAAAGCCTACACTAAAGCGGTGATACACCAAAAAAGGAGGGTGTGAGAGTAGTTCTCCAAATGTGTGAAATACAGAAGCAAAGTGCACACTAGAAGAGGTGATGACAGTTCTCCATAATCTAGCAAAATGCATTCACAACGATACTCTAAGCATACACAATGATAATGGATCCCTACAAGAACATAATAATAGACACAATATTCTTGTAGAAAGATTAAAGGGGCAAGAAGAATGCAAGAAAACACAACAGGGGAAGATATATCCACAAACTGATATTTTATTGCTTCATGATATGCACAGTTCAATCTATTACAAGATTAGGGCCTAGATCACCATGCAAGGAGTCCACTACAAGGGCCTGCAGCACATTGGCTTCACAAAGCAATCTTGACAGAGCTTTGCTATCTAAAAAAACTCCCTCCTTTACAATGAGCCCAACACTCCAATTTATAGGAAAAAAAAGAGAAGAGAGAGAGAAGGGAAGATGGAAATCCCGAAATCTGTCCTTCAACCACCTGTAAGAGGCATTAAATGGAGTAAAATGATTATATATTACTTTCAAAAGGCTCCCCATACTGTCCCAGGTGCTGCAACAGAGAAAGAATGATGACCATGCCTCTTAATTGTACTCCCAACCACTAAATGAAACACTGTTATGAACCCAGCCACGTTTTCTGAAAAATCTCGACCAATTTCTCATCAAATATTGAATTTCTTGATTTATGTGCATCGGACTCAGAGCCACGATTCCAATGGTACCAATTTTGTGTGATTTTGTTGAGAAATATAAAAGTTATGGCCTTCTAAGTGCGGGCAGCTATTTTGGGTCTAGCAGGCATTTTCTGTCATTTGACGGGAATGAGCATTAACTGACTGGAGCCGAATATGTTTCTTTTATTTAAATATATCTACCATGATTAAAAATAAGAAATCATGCTCATTCCAGAAAGTCCAATTTTATGAAAATCGGAGCTCGGAGTCAAAAGTTATGGCCGTTTGAAGTTCACGGGTCAAACGTTGACTTTTCTTCTTTGCCTTCGGCCACTTCGGCTTTTCGCGTCTCACGCGTACTTTTGTCCCGGATGTCCCAAATGAAAATATCCTGCTTCGGCCAATTCGGGCTTCCTTGTTCCTGTTTGCGGTGAAGACACGTGGCGAGATTCCATTCGTTGGCGGCTCTTTCGGCTTTCTGCGTCCCACGCGTACTTTTGGCCCAGCTGTCCCAGACGAAAGTCCCCTGTTTTGGCTGAATCGGCCGGTTCGCGTCCTCCGCGTACTTTTGGCCTGGATGTCCCAGACCGTCTGGGACAAATATCTCTGAACCGCCCGAAATGGACCGACTTGTGCCAAACCGGCCGATCCGCGTCCCGCGCGTACTTTTGGCCCGGATGTCCCAGACCATCTGGGACAAATATCTCTGAACCGCCCGAAATGGACCGACTTTTGCCAAACCGGCCGATCCGCGTCCCGTGCGTACTTTTGGCCCGGATGTCCCAGACCGCGCGAAACAAGACTTAGGCAATTTTTTCCACTTTCGGCCGGTTCGCCTTTTCGCGTCCTTCGTGCCTCGACGTCCCAACTGTCCCAACTACTGCGCCGACTAGGACTTAGCTGATTTTCTTCATTTTTCGGCACCAAGCTTGGCTTTTGCAATTTTTTCACATTTTTAAAACTTGCTGGGTTTTCTTCTTGGATAGGAGAGTTAGAAAGAAGCCGAGGGGACCCCAGAAACATGATTTTTTGCCTTAAATCAATCTATTTGCTTGGGACTAAAGAATTTGATGCATGTTATCAAAATTACCTTGAGGGGTGAATTTTGGATAACATGGACCTATGTTGATATTCAATAACAATAGAAGTCGGGATGGGAATAGGACGACTGAAAATAATTTTGAGACAAATGCAATGAGGCTTGCAAACAACGTGAAAAATAGAAGCAGAAGTGAAAACTCTTTGTCATTACACATGTGCAATTGAGTAAGCCGCGACAAGATTGATTAGCTCATGCACTCTTTCATCACCCTCTCAATTTCTTCAATAGATGGTTTTATAAATAATGTTGTGTTTGTTTTGTTTTGATCTATTCTTCTTCTCACTATCTATGTTTTGGCACAAAGGGCACTATTTTTTCCATGGTTGAGGGTTGTACAACTGCACAATACTTTTGGCAAGTAAGTTGGGCAGGGAAGAAAATCCAAGAGAAGCACATGACAATGAGTGTGAGCAAGCAACTCGCAATGATTTTAGTGGTTAGAGGAGGGATTCAAGATGCTTGGGGTTTTTAGCTTAGTTGACCATCTCCCCTAACTGTGCTTGTTAGATCCCCTTTAAATCTACGTAGTTCCCATCTCGTGCCACGTATAAGAGGCTTCGTGAGAAAAACAATCGAGGAGTAGTGATTAAGGATGTGGACATCCACAATTGTGATGAAAACGATGCATCTAATTTATCGACATTTTGTTGCCTCTTAACGAAAAGGATAATCTAGGGGATGATGGCATGGTATTTGTTCTCTAAGTAATGTTCCACTTGGCCCCCTCCTTTGCCTGGAATTTCCACCTTTGACACTAATGGGCTAGTATTAATGTGAGATTCACTACAATAGGGGGACTACACAAAATGGTCGTTACGAGCTACGTGTTTATCTGTAAAAATCCAGTCAAGGGCCTCCAAACCCAACAAATTATAAGGGATTTGAGTGTGCAATTTTCTAAGGACTTTCAAGACAAGATGATGATGGGGTTGTTTCCCAAGTTTTGCCACACATTTCATCTATAGCGTATCGACATATAACTCTATTCCCACGTCACTTGTCTGATGTGCCCATTGGTCCTTTTGCCCTGGACCAATCCAAACTCCATAGACACCAATGGAGCAGGTCAAACTTATTATTGACAATGGCGGTATAAACAAAATATTTATAGGGGACGTCGACTTCTCAATGGAAAAACTGGGTGAAAATGCATTGGATATGAGATTGGCGAATACATGCCCTATAAATTTAATGCTGGAGACCTTGAGAATTGGGTATCTTTGCACTACTGAGTCATCCTTCTGTGCCCACCAGAAGGATGACTAGGAAGACCTTGAGAGGAGGTTTTTCAATTGGCCCACCACCTGTTGCGCCCCTTTTTGCAGCAGGTTGTGGGCCAATTGAAAAACCTCCTCTCTAGAGCTTAGCTTTCCTTACACTTCAACTCATAACTGCTTCCTGCACGAGGAGGCTGCCATAGGAACGGCATAGATGGTTCAAGCATTTGTTTTATTTTGTCTTTTATTATGTTTCTGCAACATTTGGCAAATGAAATGTTTGATTGATTGTTATCTGTGTTTATTTTAGCTTAAGTTTTCATAGCTAATTGATTCAAAGGAGATTCATCATTAAAGAAAAAAGTTTTCTGGTGTTGTTCCATTCATTCATCAAAAAGCATTTGTGGATTTGAAATAGTTAAGGTTTTATTTATTGAATGTGAGTGTATTTATAATTCTAATAGTTAAGGTTTTTTTCTCAATTTTATTTTATATACTTAGCTCCATATGACCTACATTTTGGATCCCCCAGTTTTAAATCTTGGAAAATGTTATCGTCAATGTCATTGATGATTGATGTTTTCAGGATCAAATCCACAGTTGAGTTGTCTCTGTGTATTGCAAAGTTTTAACTGTTTTCCCCAATATTTCTTAATTAATTTTTATTGTAGTATTCAAAGGCAGTTCGAGAAAAACATCTTTGTTTTTTAGAAACTTTTAGCTCCCTAGCAGCTTAATTTTGCAGGTGGACCTCCTGTCGCAATTGAATTAGAAATTCCATCATTTTTGCAAGTGTACATAGCCTATTTAATCAATGTAGGCATAAGCTCAATTCTCAAATCATCACATACTTGGCGAAGTTGTGGAATAATCTTTATGGATTATTCCACAAAGAGGAACAAGTCAACACATGAAGCACCCACCAACAATTTTGGTACCCAATTCAACTTTCTCTTTGAATTTTTAGTTTCTTTTTTTTTTTTTAAAATTCAGAGCACCCAAAAGAGAAAATAAATGAGAATAGTTGTTTTGTTATCCATTAGAATCACCAGACTGGTGAGGTTTTGTTTTCTTTTAGTTTCATTTGCGCAGCTAAATTAGCACTACCTTTTGATATTAATAGCCCTACGGTTTAAATTTAACCTCTCTTTCTCATATTTTTAGATTTTCTTGTATAAACATCTATGACCTTTAAATTAAATCATGAATTGTATTGTACTAGATTGCAAATTTGAGCCCTACATTGCCTAATGAGATTACTTTGTGACTTCTCATGGCCTGCATGCCCTGGAACATGAAACCTCTGTTGATGACCTTAAATAAAACATGGGCTTGTACCCTCAGAAATCCCCAATATGCAACTCCCCACTAAAAATTCCGTGCCGTAAAAATTTAGTAATTTTATATGCCTATACACCAACTGGAAATGGCCACAATCTTTCTCTCCACATATACCAATAGGACCTTCTTAGAAGGTTTCCTTTTCCTTCTCACATTCCGATGAAATCTTACAAATTCACTAGGTTTTGTGTCACCAACCAATGTGTATATGCTCTTACTCCTACTGTTGACCAAGATATGTATAACTATTATATAAATAAACTTGAATTAGGGGGAGGAATGATCAATTGGCAAACTGTCCCACTCTTGCCAAATATTGGGAAATATATTCACATTTTAAGTAGCATTAGTAAGGATGGAATCTCTACACATGATTATATATGGATGTGAGACAATGCAATTGATATAAGGGAGCACATGTATTTGTCCATGGAAGAGAGATGTATTATGGTTGAAGGTAATGAGTGGTCTATTTTGGAATTGCATGCAGGAACAACACAAGGAGGTCAATATATGAGTACTCCACATCTTCCACCTCGACCCATAAAAAAAATTGCAGACCATCCTTCCAGTTTTCTAAACATATATTACAAGGTTAATTCAAGAACAAGGCATCTCTACAAGCTATATGCAGTTAGTGAATGTTATTGGCGCGTCAACCTTAGAAATGTCATTGAGTCTGAACTTAAGAGTCCATGCCTAGTCATATTTAAAGATAAATATGATAACCGTGTAATAAGGAAGGTACATCTTATTTCCAAGCAAGTCTGTTGTGATGGTAGTATCAAAGTCCTTTTATACAAAAAAGACCTTCAAAATTCAGAGTTACTCCAGGGATTTGAACTGAATGATTTTCAAACCACTTCAAAATGAAAGCTATGTGCTTTTTTTTATATTCTTCAGTAGTGTGTTCTATCTGCAGTCTAAAGAATTTTCTCTCTTTCATCTTCTTTCTTTTAATCCTACAACGACCTTACGAAAAGTACTTGCTAGAACCTTTCCGTGAATAGAGATGCCCTAATGGATTAGGAGATATTGCATGCAAAGTGCAACCTATCAACACTGTGAGTTTGCTAGATATTCGTTATGTTGTTTCATTTTTCATTTTTTAAGATCTATTTATTTGGAGTTTCTCTTAGCTTTTATTTGCTTGTTTTATTTTTAAAATACACCTATTTTGTCATTATAGATCTACTCCAATATATGTGGATATGGAATTTTGCAGCTCTGGGATATGACATTGAATTTTTTCTTCTTTCTTTTTGTTTACCTTAATTATTTTCTTACTTGAAGTTGTTCCTTGTGTTTGAGATGCTTCTGATAAGCCTGGATCAACTTCTTTTCTTCCTACAAGAATATACAATCAATGTTTGAAGATTTGGCTTTTCAAAGATGGATAAACTTCCATTTTTTAGAAGTTGAAAATTGAAGACTCAAGCTCTTACAAAATTGTTGTGGTTTCATTTGTTAAGATCTACTCATTTGGAGTTTCTCTTAGCTTTTATTTGCTTATTTTATTTTCAAAATACACATATTTTGTCATTATAGATCTACTCCAATATCTGTTGTTGATATGGGCTTTTGCAGCTCTGGGATGTGGCATTGAAATTATACCCTTGCTTGTCATATGACTCACATTAATGATCATTGCATACATTACTTCCTCGTTACCTTTCTGTAACTTCCCTTTCTCACATCCTCCACTACTTCCCAATAAAATCCTTTCGGTGTTCCCATTGCACCCATTGGTGCTCAGAGTGGTGCTCTTTTATTCAATTTTTGTACGATGTTATGCATAGCTCTTCGTCCAAATTCAAATTTGACTCCTTCAAAAGATACCCTTCGACGTTTCCATTGTCCATTTCACGTACGATTGCTAGTTTATTTATAAATGTATATAAAAAATTAACACTCAAATGTTAAATATACAAATACCATGTAACATTTATTACAAATATTTACAAGTATTTTACGACTAAAATCACCAAAAATGTCTAAACGGGTGTTACATTTAACCCGTGTCCCCAGCTACCATTGCCCTCAACTCAGGAAAAGTTTGAAAAAAAAAAAATCATTATTGCCTTTGCCATACATAAGCTTTTTGGCCACCCATTCTTAAATTGTAAAGACTAATAATAAAACTTTATTAGTGCCAATGTTTTGAATTTGCAAATTAATTTATCACGTAGTTGGCCCTCCACCAAATGTTTTGAATTTGCAGATAAATTTATCAATGCACCCCTGTCACCACTGTGGATCTCCTACAACAAGAATTAAGACTTGTTTTGTTAATAACTTGCCATTTTCTTTAATTTTGTAAATGTAAATCTTCACTCAAATTTGGTAGAGTACTTACAATTTTAATATAAATTCGAATATTTTATGATTCTTGTACCAATAAAAAATGGCATCACCATGAACGTGACCCTCTTAATAATATTAGGTAGTATTTGTATCAAAAAAAATGTATCATCAATAAATAATTTTGAGAAAACTTAAGAGTTAACCAACATAAAACAAGTTTTGAAAATTGATTGATTAAATGAGTATGACTCTAGTGGTACAATTATGAAAAGACTTAGTAGTTAGCCCTTTTAGAGCCCATTTCCAAATAGTTAAATGGAGTCATCACAATTGCTTGCGGTCGGGGGACTATTCTTGAATAGTGATTTACCTTACGTTTTGGTTATCAAGGTAGCAACATTTAGAGACAGTCCCATCGTTCCCCCACATGAGAAAAATTGCACAGCCTCCCAAGGGCACCAAATGCTGATGTGAAAGATCTAAAACTATGGTTTTGTGCACATGCAATTGCAATGTCTTATTTAGAGTATTCATTTTAAAAAAAATATTATAACAAAAAATAAATACAAAGAACATGTGGCAGTCTATATAAGGTTGAAATTTTTTTATCAGATATTAAATTTTGTATGTTTTTGACAAATCTGTCGGTGCCTCTTGCTATAGCCTCCACAATAGCAAGTACTGCTACAATAGCTCACATTTGTTGTCGGAGGGTACCCTCGAGCATGCATTTCTTCTAACGTTTGATTCATGTGTGGAGGTCTTCATAGGTTGTGCACATGAGAGTGAAAAGCACACATGAAGCATGCTTTGAGCCCTCTATAACCAACCATATTGCGCTTTGAGGGAGATCTTGGTGCTACCGAAACCGGTCTTAAGTTTTTTTAAAACATACAATTAATTAATATTGAAAGTACATTTTTTATTTAATGTGGCAGGGGACATCTCATTTAAATATTCAAATATATATTTATTTAAACTATAAAAATGCTAGATGCAGTAGTGATGTGACATGGGTTTTCTTACATATGCATGAACCTGTAAAATTAGCCTGGTCAAACCTTGCGAGGTGAGTTTTGCCCCAGCCCACTCTACCTTCAAAAAGTCGTGCAAGGCATCAAAAGGAAACGCTACTTTTGCAAATACACTCATGTCACATGTGTTAGGAGAACTCCTTAACATTGATGTACCGACTCCATGACAACTCACCAACAAATAAATACATTTTGACCACACTAAATACTTATGTTTAGTTCTCTTTGGGAAAGAATAGTATTATTAGTCCCTTATAGGAATACATTTGCTATTTGTTATCCATTTATTAGCCAATCAAAAACAATATTTATTTTCTTCATATCAATATTTATAATGTTTCAGTGTAGATTTTATATTTTTGAATTAATAAAACTATCTAAAATTGATTTTTTAATTTTTTTATTAGTTATTGAATAATGATTTGACTATTTACGCCGTTAGTGTTCTTAAAAGTGAGAATAAGGGAGTCTAGGCCCTCTGGGGCTTGCAAAATCTGACACAGTCAGAAATCTTGCCGTCACCTAACGCAGCAACTTAACGGGACAGAACTGTCATAGAAGTATCCATAGCCGAATGATAAGCTAGAGCCTTTTGCAATTATTGTCATGAAACATGTTATCCCTGTGGTGGCTTGAGCCTTTTGCATGGTGGCGAAGAATCGTTTGATTTGATTGGGTGGGCAAAGTTTGCATATAACGTGCATGGTGCAGCCTTGTCCTTTAATGTATTTAAGCTTTAAAACTCACACACCTAAAAACAACTCTAGCTACAAAACGTTTTTTTTTTTTGGCTTATTTTTTATTATTAAATGTCTTTGTAAGATTGGAGATGGTTACCCTTTTTAAAAATAAAATAAGGGATATACTTTCAATTGCACTATAAGTGTGGAGTGGGAACGTCGATAGGCTGGCATATAAGAGGGGTTGTCATTAGTGGTAGTGATCGAGAATTTTATATTCAAGAGAGTTGAATATTGTTTATCGAATCAACAACATTCAGGAATTTAAATAGTAAATGAAGTGATTCCTTTCAACACATAATTAGATAAGGCATAAATATTCACAAAATTATTTAAACTGCACAGTAGTTTTGTTAACAACAAAATGCATTTATATGAAGAGAAAAAAGTGTTAACATAAGAGAATAAATCTTACATAATGCATGCCTTTTTTATAGTTATGCAAAAAGAAATTTCAAGATGTACAGTATGCAATTGCATTGTGGCCACAACATGGCTAAGTAGAATGCCAAATACTTTATGTGATGAAAAAATGGTATTTTTGTTCAATACATGTCATCTAAACTATAATTGCTCATGATGCACCATGGAGATTTACAATACTATCCTCTGCATAAATCAACATTGTAGAGAATTGTATACAAAATAAAATAGTGTGATATTCATATTTTAGATAGCACCTTTAGAAACATTATTACAAATGATAATGAAATTTTCTAGAAGATATTTCTCAAGTTTCTTGTATTTACTTCAAGGAGCATTTTAGCTGAATCATTGATATTGACCCACATTTACACAAACTCGGTAAATTTGCCACCTTGCCATGCTTCTTTGTTAATCCAAGGGCATACTTATGTCTGCAATAAAACATACCAATGATAAGACAATGTTTTAGATTTCTTAACATAACATTAGGTTGCAAAATACAACAAATCCCAATGTAAGCAACAAAAAATAGTATAAGGAAGAATAAAATAGTATGTGACAATAACTGCACCAACTTAAATGGTAAAATAAACCTTAGTAAATAACGTGTTTGCACGTATTAGTACATGTGCTAGAATCCAAATAAAATAAGAATGAATAAATTGGAATATTTTATGCATAGAAATCCAGTATTATAGATGGAGACACAAGTTAAAAAAGCAATGATGGAAAACTTGTGTAAGAATTTTAAAAATAAGAAATTGTCAACACCAATATATAAGTAAAAAGGTGGAAGAAAAGAAATTGTAGAACCTACATTCACATAACTATATTCAAAAGAAATATAATAGATAAAACACCAAATATGAACATAATAGATAAATACAAATACACCATCAATTTTTAAATTGGATTTATCTAAAAAAAAAATCCTTTTGAACTTGGTAACTATGCTAAACTCCCTGATTTCTCCACAAACAATTTTTCTTACTTTCAAATGACCAACAACTAAACAAAAAATATCCAAAACATAGTTACAAGTCATGAAGCTACAAATAACTTTCAAATTTTATAGGGTAAGCCTGAAAAACTGAAAGGCGCTAATAAAGAGATGATCAATAGCCTAATTTTTTTAGCATCTCATGTTAGAATGTCACACTGGCCAAATTACTTCCAAAATGTAAATTGTGCAGTTTAGGCATTTAAATAACTGAGTGTTCCAAGGCTACCACCGTGCCCTCTTCAAGATTTTACCCAAATCATATGGCAACTTGTTTTACCAACTTAAGTTTCTAATTTCAACAGTCTTCCTATATAACACGGAATGGTATGCTGTACAACTAAAGTTATATGCACAAAATGGTACTTTCTTACACATCATGCCATATTACTGGCTCTATCCTACCCAATTTATATGGATCTACAAAATTTCTTTAATTTTGAAAGTGTGGAGGATAAAGGGCAAAGTGATAGGGTGCAAACAAAAAATCTTAGAAAGAGACTCTGCATTTCATTAATATCTTGTTCTAGTGAAAAATATAAGAGAATCTTGAACTAAGATTTGAGTTTCTTGATAAAAAAGGAGAAGAAACAAACAAAATGCTTATTTTGTGCTACCTGGCCCTTTACATCAAATGAAAAAAAATAAAAATTAGAATGGTGGTCAGAAATAACAATGATAGAATCATTATTTAGATGTGGTCGATGCAAACGCAATATGAAATCTATATCTTTACGTGTTGCAATGAATTCTTGATCTCTTCTATAATGGAGTAGTAAATGCTATTTGATCTTCAATTTTTCTTAAATTATTGTCTACTCTAAATTTTTGAATTTATTTCCTATGCTCATTCAACATATATTCTAATGCATGTGTATTTATGGACTTCCATTAGAACCGTATTGACAAAAGCGACGCACGATGGGTGAAAAAGAATGAGAAATGATAAATAAGAAACCCAAGAGAGCCCAAAATTGGGTCAAAAGGACCTAACTCTGCAAAAAACATACATTGTACATTTCTAAGAAAATCCATAGAAACACTAGAAGGGTAAAGGAGGGAAGAGGAAAGAGAGAAATAGAAAGGTGAACATGGCCTAAAAAAACTCAAAACACAAGCAACAATGTGTCAATATAGACTAATATAAACCAATAATCGACAAAGAATGAATCACCCTAGAATAATATAATTTTAGGGCTACTTAGTACCTTCGTACCATGTTCAAGGGTCTACGACATATAAGATCTATCTAACTTTTAAATTTTGTAGTCCCATGTTATAACCTTAGTGATATACAACTATGATGAACGGAAATCCATGACAAGTAAATGCCAAGAAAAAGTTATCGAGTCACTAAATGTTTGTGTTATTCAAACATAAGACATTCATTTGCTTTTCAAATATGGTAATTAATAGTAACGAGACATAATTAAAACACAGATTAAGTCAATTTGACATATTTATCTGCAACAATTATTATTATTGTTTTATTTTTAATAGTTTGGGTCAATTTAAAATTATTTTTTCTGCACTCATGGCCATGTCAGATAGGTTTCAATTATTGTACCACATAACAACCCTATACTGCTAAACATTAAATACCAAATGCCTAGAAAATGTCTACGTATTCAATAATCCAAAAAGAAAAATATATAAACAAATTATCCAAATTACATATAATATATTTTATCAACCATTATCAAAGACACAATACAATTAATCATGTTAGCCATGTTGTGTTGTAACATACAAAAACATTGCCATACTAATATACTACAAAAATACAAGGAACCTATTAGACGAGTTTTCCTGCACTCTTAACAATTTTCAAAACATTGTGGTGATAGGTAGTTAATCTCTATCACCAATCCTTAAATGGAACAATATCACCTTTAGCTTTACTTGAATTTACTTTAGAAACCTAGAGATACACTTCGCATCTTCACAAACTCTCCACAATATACACAGCATACAAATCCTTGTAAAAACATAAATCAAAAGTCTGGGGCTTAGTACCCTTCCATCTCTTGAAGCTAGTTCTAAATACCATATTCATAAACATAAAATTATGGTGTAAAACTTATTTAAATTGAGTGATTTATAACTTCACAAGCAGTAGATGCCGGCAGGAACTTATTCACAACACCTTCTTTGTTCTTGTTCTTCTTGTCTTTATGCTGTCAAGAAAAATTGAGAATCTGCATATATAAGGTGTACAAAGATAACCTTGATAATGCACTATAATATTAGAAATAACTGTAACAAAACACATTCAGTGCACTCACTTCCTTATTAAACAAAGGATATAATCTTCAAAGAAACGCCTAATTTCTTGTAAGCGATAAGGGGGAAGCTCTGTGATGTTCTTGTAATGATGAAGCCAGGGATCATCAGCACAAACAACAATTATTTTGTCATCCTTTTCTCCCAGTCAAAATAAGAAAATAAGTATTACTCTGAATATAGACTTCAGATTAAAGGCTTAAAGCATATATGAAAAATCTTGAATTTCAAAATCGTCTAAATTTTTTTACCAAGTATCTGATAGTTCATATTAGATTATACAAAGAACAAATATTCACCTTAAAACCTAGTGCATCTATGTTCCAGTATTTTTAAAAATATAGGCACTAAAAAATGCCTACTTAGGATCATTTTCAACACACCAAATTATAGATGCATACCTGATCAATCATAGGCATCAGGCCAATTGCTCTAGCCCTAAGAAAACACCCCGGGAGAATAGGTTTCTGTTGATTCTCAGAAAACATGATTTTCTTAATCACAAACATTTAAAAAGTGATAAATTTCTGTAAAAAAAAATATACATCTAGTGTGCGTACACAATATGCATTAACTTCTAACACCAAAGTTGTTCCAAATTTCTAAGAGGGGGTAGGAGGGTGGGGAGTGTTTCCAATAGTGCATTAACTTCTAACATACCAATTACTCTGTCAGTCTATCCTCTGACACATTATACCCACCTCAGCCGACACATTAGCCTGTTTTGGAATCGCCGGTCAATGTGCCGCTCCTTTGCATTTATTTTTGACTAGAGGGATCCTATTATTTTGACACAAAAAAACTAAATCGGATCAGCGGTAGGGAAATAGTTTCCTCTCAGAGATAATTGAAGCCACTTCCGATACAGATGCAGATCCACACCAACCAATTTATATATAGAAAAATGAAGAGATGTTAGGGTAGACACGCTTTGCTATAATGGGCCTCCCTTCTTTTCAAAACAAAACATTGGTTGGAAGTTGCTAAGTTGGTTGCCAATATCTCCATTGTAAATGACGTGTTTACAGTCGCTTTCGTCCAATCAAAGAGACCAAGTGAATGTTAGCATATTTCTTGTGATCTATTGAACACGCATCTTCACCATTTCCTTCAAATGTAAGATTTTATTGGCACTTTTCCATGCCATAAATGCCAATATGCCCATATATGCCAATAGGTGATTCAGTGGCCCACAGTTCAAAGTACATCGACATCCTCCACGGACCCACCTACGATCGTTGACTTGTATGTGTTGTATCATGGATTTCTTGAAATTAGAAATGCACGCTCGATCCTTTCATAAGTATAGAAGACTGTGACTTATTGGATTTAATGATACAAATCCAAATCGATCAGTCAGTATATAGCAAAATGAGGAGATAGTAGTGTTATAGATTTATCTCTGTTTATAGGTTTGATTTAACCCATGATGGTGCTTATTTTAGGACAAATATTAGTGAGAGATCTAGTTAGCACAGTTCCCCTAAGGAGTTTCTTGCTGAAACTATCCAATTACTACTAAATTTACAACTTTAACTTGTTTTTTTTGACACGGGCCTATTTTTCCCATTCAACTTCTAATTTGCACTTAAATACATGGAGAAACAAACAATAGATATGATATTTATGAAACAATACAATTCATATAATATCTTTTCAACTGTACAATCTCATTGCTTTAAGGAATATCTATACTAAATGTCTTTAAAAACAAATCCAAAATGTGTCCTAACTGTGCAAATCCTAAATTTCCTACATTAATCTTATCTTACTATGAAAATATTGATGATGTGTAGAGGATGAGGATGAATCTACAATATGAATCTACAATATCTATATCCTGCAAACTAAAATTTTTTATTGTTGCACTTGTCATATTGAAGAAAGATTGATAAAAAGGCATACAAGGTGGAACTTTTTCCTGTCTTATATTTTAACCCTCTGTAATTTGTTTTTACCACGGTTAGTTTTACCCTCTCGGCCAGCTAGGTTCCAAACCGCTAATAGATATGCACCGCCCGTCTGTGTGTCTCGCTTCAAATGCATGCCACACCTTGCTGTAATGGGCCTCCCTTATTTTTGGAACAAAACATTGGTGGGAATTTGCTAAGTTGCTCACCAGTTTCTCCATCGTAAACCACATGTTTATAGTCTCTTTCGTCCAATCAAAGAGACCAAGTGAATATGAGCATATTTCTTGTGATCTATTGAACACGCATCTTCACCATTTCGTTCAAAAGAAAAAATTTATTGGCGCTTTTTCGTGCCATATTAATGTCTTTCATATATGCCAATGTTGTTTTTTTTGAATTTGAATATGTATATCCTGAATTAATACCATTTAATTTTCCCTTTAGCAGACGTAAATCCACTCTTGGAGTGGTCATTTCATATGCATGTTGCATATGATCTCTATTTGAAATTCTCGCTCATTGTTTAAATATTTTGGTTGTCTGGTGCCAACGATGAAATTATTATTGTTTGATCATAAATGCGAAAGTTAAAAAGATGTAGATTTACACCAAAGGCATGTTAGAGGTGGGTTTGGGCAGGGGTGGTCTGGAAGGTGACTCAACAGCCCACAATTCAAAATTTGAGAGTGCAAGCATTGATTGCATTCTTGAAATCTAAATAGAAACCATTATCGTACATTAACTTGGAAATGACAACATAATGGAACCGCAATGCAAAATTACAATTTCTTTAACAATTGTTGACTCCCAAATTTAACCATAAAATGGATGTTTTCCATAAAACTATTCATTGACAACACCTCGCTTTCAAAGATATCTCCAGACGGTGTTTCCACGACACCCTGCACTATGTACCCATCTTCTCTATCAAACAATTGACAAATAATACACATGCTAAATATCTTCCTCGAATTAAATATAAATTCCATAAAATGACCCCGCCCCCCGCCCCCCACCAATATCCTCTCCCAGTTCATTGCCCTCCCTCTAACCCCTTCTTCTACAACACCCTTCCTCCTTTTATGTTTTGGTCCCTCAAAAACAATTTCATACCAGACTTCCCTTTCAGCATTCACATCACACACTTCGCGTGGGATTGCTAGTTTATATATTCTTACTCCAACACAAATTTTTGAAATTCTGAATTAAAAATTTACAATCAGACACCTGTAAAGATATACAGTAACACTGCCAGTGAATGAGACTGAAGTATTGTCAATGAAATAATTAATGCTTCATACAGATTCTAGATTTTTTATCTTCCTCTACTTTTGTCTTTTAGAAAAATTTGGTTCCATCTTAAATAGGTAGGCACTTTTCATTCAACGTTTCTTCCCTCACAACTCGCATCCACGCATAGACCCAGACGGTAATTGTCTTCTGTTACGTAATTTACTGTAATATGCATGTAATTATATTTTTTGGCTGTAAAACAACATGCATGTAATATTATGTAGGTCTATTTTTTTCCATTTCATGTTGAATTATAGAGCCTGGTGAAGATGAATATTGTTTGCTTACAGAAAACTTGGTTAGCCTCACCAGGCACTGACACTGTTTACAAAATGGTGCAAAAAGCTGTTCAACCCGATTAGATCAACTTTGCCAGAATACTCCCAGCCTGTACCAAAACTGGTACTTTGAAACAGGGAAAAATAGATTCATCAAAAAATAATTGAAAGCGGGTATTTTTCTGATGTTGTGGTTGTCACGGCCTTAATAGTCAAGTATGCAAAATGCGGAAACTTTGTAGTTTGGGTTGTTAATCTGTGCTAATTTCATGGTCTTTGGTTAGCAATTTTGGCTAACTCTCTTTTTGTTCAAGATGTCAGCATTCCCAAGTAATTTGCCTGCACAGGATCATGGAAGTTTTCATGCTAGCTGCTTTCTCTGTTTTTTCTATCCTGCAAACTACATGTACTGAAATACAACTACGACAGGGACTGATCGCATTGCGACTCTTGTTAAATTATGCAAAATCTTACCCATTTGTTTGTGGTTCACTTTGTGTATGGTTGTTGATTAAAGAAGTTTTGGCCGTTTGTTTGTGTAGTGTGGGTCAACAGTGAGAATAAAACGGCCCTGGAACTTTAAATTATTTGTGCTTATCATATTAGAAAATTTTGATGTAACTCTTTTTGAAACTGAAAATTTCAATTATTTGTATATTTATTTTTATGATGTCTTTTTATAAATAAAATACATATATTCAAATATTTTATATATTTATAGAGGACTATTTACAAAATTATTACGGTTTTCTAAATTTTTCAACCTATAATTATTTACATTGATCTAAAAATTTTAGCAATAAAATACGGTTAAAATCACAAAAATGGCTCACACCATGTCAATTTCCAGGTCTTTTAAATGTTTGACATGGTGCTTATGTAACTGTCAAATGATTGAAACAACCAACTTCGGGTTAAATTTGACAATCACCTATGCATATCCAACAATTTTTGTTGGGTGACTATAATTTTTCAATACTACCCTTCAAAAATATTAAATTGTATTATGAATACCAACTATTTAATATTTAGTTAATTATCTCACACACACACACACACACACACACATATATATATAATGACGGTCACATTTGAAATATACAAGTCTTATGTAATAGTTATTTCAAATAATTTGCCGCTAAGCATCCACCTTTGAAGATGCCCTTGCTGGAAAGTGTCAAATTTCGAGGGTTTTAACTTTACAGGTTGCGAAACTTAGATATTTTCCTACAGTCCTAGATATTTTCCTATCCTAAATATTCCTCTATAAATTTGTCATGATTAAGAGACAGACATGGTAATTGTGTACACCCAAATTGGAAGTCCAACAACCACCATTGATGAAGTCAAAGAGCTCTCTTAAAATCAGGAGACAGACTCAAACTTACTGTCAGTATTGCTGACGGAATCAGATGCAAAGCCTCCCAAAGCCATCTGCTCACCGTACCCACAGATAGTTACATACTCTCCATTTTAGTTAGGGTTTTCATTATAATAGATAGAGCATGCAATTCACTTTGCAACTCTTCCTGCAATAGTTCATAAACAAGTCACTGACGTTTCACCAGGGATAATTTTAGCGGCGAATATTCGTACTATGGCGAAAATTTCATTTTAGGAAAATTTGAAAAGGCTAATTATTCGGAGTGGGTCGGTGTCCTGTTCGCCTAAAATATATAGTATATTTTTTTGGGGGGGTCGGCTTCGCCTTCATTTGAAAACATCTCCTATAAAAACCTAGCTGATTCGCCGAGTAGTATACCTCAAGTAGCTTAACAAATTACCAATACTGTGAAATTTGAACTCGCATACCCTTAAGCACCAGAGATTCAGATTACTGTTAGCCTGTGATTGTTGACGCGCGACAAATGCAGTGTTGACGCGAGACAACAGCTGTACTGACGTGCGACAGAGGAAGTGTTGATGTGCGACTTGGGCGAAGAAGGTGACGCGCGAGAAGGGCAGTGTTGACACATGACAGTATATACAGACAGTGGACGCGCAACAGAAAAAGGGTTATTGACACGTGACAAAGACCTCAGATAGGGGACGCGCAACAAGACCTCAAACACTGGACAGAGTCGCTACTTGGACTCTTTTCAGAATAATGGAAGGTGCCAGCTCAAAGAATACGAATAACCTAAAAGTAAGTAAGAAATATCAGAAATCACTCTTCAAGTATTTTGGAAACTCTGCGGATACAGATATTGTAAATACCAATCATATAGATGCCACTACAAAGAATCAGAATACTGACTGTGTGGAAGGTATTATTGAGGTGGACATGCATTCTGCACAGTATCAAAGTCAAACAAATGAAACCTACGATAATATGCCAGATCTTGAAGATATTGTTCCTGTTGGGGTGCAACAAGAAGTGCAGCTAGATATCACAGATACAAACACTCAGCAAAATGGAAGACAGAAATCAAAATCAAACTCCGGTCCAAGAAAGAGGAAACCAGGTGATTGTGATATTGCTCAAAATTCTACTAAAAAAAGTAAAGCATTGAAAATGAACAAGAATATGTGGACCATTGGCAGGACATACAAGTTTGATTGGGAAACTAAATTTCCGTTTATTGAACGTGTACAATAATCTAATTATGAAGAAATCCCGTCTCAATGTACATGTACAATATGTACGTGGAAATTGGGAAAGGAACAAAAAATGCAACTGAAGCTGGACACTATAGAAAAACATTGTGGAAAACAATATTTAACTGTAACGGGGGTGGATGGCCAGAAAATCAAAACACATAGGTGGAAAAATGAAAAAGAATGCATACATAATAGATACGAAGCGGAATATGAGGCAGAGCAGAAAAAACAAAGACATTTGTTGGAAAAGGGAGGAACGATCACATCGCATATTGGTAAGATGAAAGAAACAAATCTACATGCAAAATTCATACAATTCTCTACTCTTTTTCAAATACTAAAAAAAGGAAGAGCGATTTTAGGATTTCCTCGATTTCAAAGTTTTGTATCAATTTAACGGAATGTTGAATGTACCTCAGTCTCATTGGTCTGAAAGTAGTGGATGGGAAATGGAAAAATGCCTCTCGATGATAGAGAAGGAAGATTTGAAAGAGAATGTAAAAAAAGCAAACTTTATCTCTCTTTCAATTGATGAAGTTACAACAGTCGACAACACCGCATGGGTATGTATCCACATCTATACTTTAGAAAATCATATAAGGACACCTCATCTGTTGGGTGTTATGAAAATGGTTGAAAACCTATATAAAATAGTTGTTTCTCATTTGAAAGATGTTGCTGGAATGACTGATTATGAAATTGCTACGAAGTTGGTATGCGTTGGAGCAGATGGTGCATCTGTCATGCAAGGTCACTGAATAAGGCTCTGTGTTAGATTACAAACAACAGTGGCCCCATATATGCTACCAATTCACTGTATGGCTCACAGAATGAATTTAGCGTATAAAATGGTAAGCAACCACGAAAATGTTGCTAAATTAGAAGACCTTATAAGAGAACTTCATGCCTATATGTCAAGCAGCCCAAAGTGTTTTCTTGAGTTCCAAAAATTTGCAATTGGAATTACAGATGGCAAAAAACTTCTGAAGGATGTGGAGACTAGATGGATCTCTTTGTATGAACCTGCTTACAGAGTTCGTGAGGAGTATCCTTCATTGGTTGGTTTCATGCACAAATACCGTCATGAAGTTCATAGGGCAAGGGGCTTGTTGTTCTGTTTAACTGATTTGGAGACATTGCTTACATTGGTTGGTATTCTTCCAATGTTAAAGGATATCAATACACTAATGAAGCATGCAAAAGGTAGATTAATCTATATTGTGGATTTTATACGGCTGAGAAAAATGGTATGTCAAAGTCTTGATATATTGTACTATTCCCAGGATAGTTTTGATGCACCTTTTTTTGAAAATTGGAAACATTTATTAGATCTTAAAAATCCTAACACCTTTTTGAGATTTAATATCCACGATCACCTCTGCATCACTGTTAATGGGAGGGAAATACCAATGCACATTTTGCAAAAACATCAAGATATTACAGGATCGGAACAAGAAAATGTTCCCATGACACGTAATTTGTTTGAGTCTGTTATAATTGAAACAAGAATAAAGCTTAAAAAAAATTCAGAAACCTTGTCATCAGAAATTAGGGAACGTTTCTGTAAAGATAAAATTCTGGAAGCCATGGGTGTGATGAATCCTAGTTTTTGGAATACTGAAGGTGGTTGTGCAGACTTTGTCAGAAAGCATTTCCATAAATCAATGGGTACAATAATGGAACAATTTACAAAGACGTCAGAGCTCAAGGGTATGGAAATCAAAGGTATATTGAATGCTGATTTATTAAAGTTTCAGTCAACAAATTTTGCAACAACAATGAGGAACCAATATAAGAATTTAGATCAACCTTCTGAAAGTGGTGTTATTACAAGGTTGTGGCGAGGAATCTATCAAAGTTCTATCTTACAAGAAGATATCAGTGAATATTTCAGATTATATGAGTTATGCCAAACAATGATTTTGGGGTCTGTGGAGGATGAAAGGGTTTTCAATGCATTGTCATTTATAAAATCAAAACTGAGAAACAGGTTGGATAAAAATCTAGAAAGTTGCATGAGGTGTTATGTTTCTCGATACTCCATCGAAACCTTTCCGTTTGAAAGAGCAATTGCGCACTGGAATTCCCTTTGCGAAAGAAGAGGTGTGAATAATACAGCTACAAATACAAATATTCCCAACCTTGAGAGTGTAATTGGCTCTTCGTCACATTCTACAGAAGACAACATCGAGTTTGATGAAGCTATTGATAATGGATTGTTCAACTTTAAATAGGTATCTTCTTTATCTATCTTTTATCTTTATCACTAAAGATGTTACAGGTCTATAGTACTAAAAATGTCAGGCAATTCACCCATCTATCTACTAATACATTTCTCTTGTTGATTTTTTTAAAAAGACAGATCTAGCTCATTACCAGTGGCAGTGATGATTTCAACTTTAAGGAGGTATCTTTTTCCCCTTAATCTTTATTGTTTGTTACTATTCATTTTTTTCAGCTCTGGTTATCATTAAAGATGTTACAGGTCTATGTATTTACATTTAGTTTAAATACAATCTTTTTATTTTTTTGAAAACGTGGGTTGACATCCGTCTGAGGAAGCTGTTACTTCTCGGGACTGACAATGTCAGGCAACTCACCCATCTATCTACTAATCCATTTTTTGTGTTGAATTTTTTTAAGACAAAGATCTAGCACATTACCGGTGATGATTTCAATTTTAAATAGGTATCTTCCTTCAACATAATCTTATTGTTTGTTACTTTACATTTTTTCAGCTCTTGTTATCATTAAAGATGTTACAGGTCTAATTTTATATATTTACATTTATTTAAAGATATTGTTGGTCTATATTTTTTCAACACTTCTCAGGACTGACAATGTCAGGCAACTCACCCCTCTATCTACAATGTCAGGTAAAACAAAGATCTAGCACGTTACCCTGATGATTTCACATCAATCTAATACGCAAGAGGTAAGCTAAACCCTATCATATTTGCAATTATGTTTAATTTCTTACCAGTGATGATTCTTTCTTGATTTCTTAGAATTATATTTAATTTATTTTTTATATGTGGAAAATCCTTTGATATATTTTTTTAACTGTGGGATAAACAATACATTATACAATTTAAATATAAGTCCACATAAAATTCCTCATCATCCATATATCATATCATCACCATATCATTATCATATCCTGACTCCTGACACTACAATTATTATAAACACAATTATTTATCTAATTTAAATTTATTAAAACAATTCCATTTTTTAAAATAATTCATAATCGTATCATTACAATTCTATTGTTCTAATGTCATCTATATCCATTCTAATCATTATGTCATATATATCCATTATAACACAATCCATTGATTATCATCTATCATTAATTATCAATTATCATCATTCTTCATTTACGTCCACATACTATTCATGACAATGCATGTAAATAAGAAACATACATATAATTCATGATAATCACCATCTAATGCAATTAAAATAAAAGATTGTATATAAATCCATATAATTAAATTCAAATACCATAGTACATACTCAATAGTAGAAGTTTTTAGATTCAATATTTAAAGTTTCCTCAATAATAAAAGTTTCTAGTTTTCAAAACCCTCTTTTTCTTTATCCAATTTCTACTCCTTTGCTCTCTTCCCCAATTGCTTCTTCCACTGTGGTTGTACCTCTTTCCCCAACACCAGAAATAACCCCTGAACTTATAAGATCTTCTGCAGCACTGTCCAGATTTTTTAAAATTCTTTATTCTTGATTTGTCACATCTCCATGCAACAACAAATTTGGATCAGTTGCAGCATATAAACTAATTGATAAGAACCTTAGCCCTTCTCTTCCATTCTATAAGCTGATTGATATGAGGAAGAATAAACTCACTGACATGGGATTGACAATCATAACCAATAAGTTCTCCAAAGGAAAAGGTGGCAACTGTTAACTTGTTAGTGTTGAAATGAATATCATTTTAATTCAGATTTCATTTCACCTTGCTCCCCTGGCCTAACTACCTCAAATTGTCTCTGCCAATTTTTTCTGGCCTCTATCTTCTTCCTGCTGAAGGCCAGTTCAATTGCATCTCCATCTTTCTCATCAACCCACACAAAATATTTTTTGTGCTTGTCCAGATCTATGAAATACTCCTTTTCCCTCTTTAGAAGTAATTGTGCCCAAACCCTGTATGGTCCAAGCAACAAGTGATACCTAATTAGCAAGTGAACAAAACCAGAACTTAAAAACATATAAAGAGAAAACAAACTAGCAATACTTTGTAGTACTTTATGGTCCGGCCAGTTATCGATCCACTCAATGATTCTCTCCAAGCTTCATACTCAAGAATGGTGTAAAAAGATAACACATTTCCATTTTTGTGAGTTTCCTACATCAACATGTGCCAAAATTAGACATGGAGATACATAATCTCTAGAGGCTTAAATTTTTTTATAAAGAGTCTCAATACACTCAACCAAATACAGGGGGAACATTTACCCTGACAATAGGAGTGATAAATTCCACAACAAATGAAGGAATTTTAAGCAGTGATGGCTAGTTATGGTGTATGAAATTGATCAGCAATCCTTTGATGTGGGAACCATCATGGTCCTTTAAGAGACAAAGGACAAGTCAAAAAGGATCTCACTAGAAAGGATGTGTCAGAATTAAGCAGAAACTAAACAGCGCTAGACAAAGATCATGTACCTAGTTTGTCATTATCATCAGATGGCCATATCTTTAAGATTTAATGCTGTCATATATTTTATCTTCCTGTAGACCAAGGATTTATTTTTATATTTACTATCTCTTTATTCTCCATTTTTTGGTGAGTGGTAGCTTCCCTGACATTGAGCAGCTTACCTCTGAGAGGAAACACACCATAATAATCTTGACCAACAACAGATATTCCTGCCACCTGATAGGATAAAGATAACTAAAATAAGAAAAAATTAAATTGGAAAGTGATGTCGAAACATGTCACAATACTACCAAATTCAGTATTCACATTTCCCTGATTCAAGGCACAAACACTTACAGCAAGAGCCTTGGCTGAGTCACCCTCCGTTAATATTAAAGTACATTGATCAAAATTCTTCCCCCCTGCTTGATTTGCATCATCAAGTTTGGGAACATTAATCAATTTTCCCTTCTTGGTTCCATCAGTTTTCTTAAGATATTTTTTTTGTTTAAACTCTGCCCACGCCAGTATACTTTCAAGTACACACTTTTCCACTTCACTCATCAGGTCAAACAAAGTTACAAAGCTCATCTTAGACCCTAGCATTGCAAAAACTACATGTAATTAGAAATGCTACATCTTAGATGCCATGCCTGGATTTATTGACATGGGCTGCCAATGCGAAAAAGTGAAAATTACTATAAATTTATAACAACAAATTGTATCAGAATAAAAAATATGAATTAAAACGTTTGTTTTTCCTAAAATTTGACCATATCGGGAGCCATGCCATAAGAAACCTTGTATTGGAATCTCAATAGGTGCAAAAGAAAATATTGATAAAAAAAAATCAACACTTGTGTAAATACAAGTGCCTATCCCACTTGAACTCAGAATGTGAATGTAAAACATGGGTGCTATCTCCAAATTGTCGAGGTACAATTTATAGATTGATGTATAGACCTAACAGAGATTAATATGGATATCTTGCTCATTTACTACATGCCAGAATCTACTCTAATGCAGGATAAGCTCATTTGTTATCAATTTAAATAACAAACAAGGCATGACAACTTGTATGGAGTATAGAGAGTTTAAGTTGTAGAAATTGAATGTTCTACCTCTTTATGAAGCGGTACAAACACTAGTTTAACCAGGGTGTGAGAGCTAGTCTCCAAACGTAATAGAAATAGCAGAAGCACAAGTACACTTCTAGAAGAGGTGCACTGACAGTTCTCCATACTTTAGCAAACATGCATTCACAATGGAGATATTCCAGAGCATACAAATAGGATAATAGAATGTACGAGATAAGGAATAGTTATAATTAAGTAATATATTCTATGTAGTTAAGGTTAAATGGAGATAAATGATGTAGTTAATGCTAATGTAGAACGACGATGTAAATGTAGATAAATCCACAATCTAGTATTTTATGGCTTCCTGGAAAATGACCCAGTTCTGAAAACTACGAAAATGGAAGGGGCCTGGAAAACCATGCAAGGAGTCCACTAAGAGAGTTGGAATGCAACTCAACTGGATTCACAAAGAAGTTGTTGGTAGAGCTTTGTATACGCAGAATGAACAAAATAATCTTAGAATGCAGCCCAACAACTCCAATGTAGAGGTCCCAAAAATGACTTATCTGGGATGATTCTCTAGACAGGAGCACGTAGAAATCCCGAAATCTGTCCTTCAACCACCTGGAAGAGGCGCTTTGGTCTGAGTAAAATAGATTGCCACTATTGCTGTTCAACAGGCTCCAGAATTGAGTTTCACAAGTGCTGCACCAGAGAAAGTTTGATGACCATTGCCGCTTAATGTGTCGCTCCCAGATTCGATGCGTTTGCGCCAGGTGTCGTTGATAATCCCAGCCATGTATAGAATACCTTACAAAAACCAAATCAGGATTTATCAATCAACTCCATAATTTTTTGAATACAAATGCATCGAGCTCAGACTGACCTCAGCTACACAACAGTGGGCTTACTAATTTTGAGCGATGCACTACATTGAGAAATCCAAATGTTATGGGCCTTCTAGGGTGTGTGTGTATCTATTTTGGCCCTGACAGGTGTTCTTGTGCCAGTCATAATTTGTGACGGCACCGAGCAATAACTAGACTGGTAGTCGAATACTTGTATTTTACTGGAATGTGTACATACCAATGTAAAGAATAAGAATCCCTCCCCCATATGCTTGTATGATGGCGTGGATGAACGTCGTCCTCGTTCCTTATGATAGAGTCTAATTGGATGCAAATCGGATCTCCAAATGGATGCAACCAGTTATGGCTGGATGATAGTTTCACGTGACAAACATGTGACTGGTCTTCTCTCATTATCGGTCTCATAACTTTAGCTTTATAGGGTTCTCTTGCGTCCCTAATTGTCCCATAATATATCAGTGCTGCGTAGGACAAATTCTTCCGAACCACCAAAAGATAAAGATCTCAAATAGTCTAGAAATCTGCAGGTGAAAAGTGGCAGTGAAAGTTCTGAAAGGCTTTCGGGGCACCCTGGTGGAAACAGCACACCCATGCGGCACCCGCAATACTAGCCTATGCACCCCACTTAAAACTAAAATGACTGTAGTTCCTTGATAAAAGGCTGAACCGGGCATGTTCGGGTACTCTCATCCCAGACTGTCCCCAGACTGTTTGAAAGGAAACAAATTTTCCCGATTGGCCAAAAGATCGGTCGGTTAATTAGCCCCTTTCTGTCCCAACTGTCCTGGTACGAAAGTTCTCATTTCGGCCGGATCCGGCCAGTTCACGTACTTCGCAGACCTTCGGCCCTAACTGTTTCGGGCTGTCTTAAGTCTTTTCGGCATGATTTGCATCCTCCGCGTACTACACAGCCCAGGGCATGTCCCAGGACTGCCTGGTTGTCAACGAGATAAGTCAAAGTAATCCATTTTTCGGCCAATATCGGATTTATAAGTCCCGCATAACGTCTTTGATCTCACTTGTCTTAAACGTAGAAATAGCAAACAAACATGTAGGGCTTTCGGCCGGTTAGCGCCCCATTAATGTTATCCTCATGTCCCGACTGCCCGGGGACAATAATGACTTAAACATTTTTTCGCATGTTTATTCTGGCCCGAGCCTGTTCCATGCAAAAATTTATCTTACCTAAATATAGAACTTTCAATGATCTTATGTCTTAAAAATGTTCCAGTTAGACCATAAATATAAGGTGAATTTCCCTCTAGAAAGAATGACTTTTAATATCTTCCTAATATGTTGCTCATTTTATAAATGCTTGGGACTAAAGAATTTGATGCATGTTATCAAAATTTACCAAAATGTAGGGTGTGAATTTTGGATAACATTTACCATGTGCAGCTATTCTTGATCTTCAAGAAAATCTCTTATTAAACTAATAGAAGATTAATGTATACTGTGGGAAAATAATTGGCGGGATTATGACCATTCAGAATTCAAATTAGCAGATTTATTTATTTGTTCAAAACCTTCAAAATGAATGTCTTGGCATAATCAAACTTTATGTAAAGAAAAATTTCTTTCAACTACAGGTGGCACCCTCATAATTGATACATGAGAAAATTATCATCTTTTTTGGAGACAATATACATGCCTTGGGGGCAGGATAATATTGTAAGTGATTCCACTAAAACAAAAGATATGCACCTGTATATGACCAAGGGTGAACCTTAGAAGCATTTATGAATTAAATTTCTTCATAAACTTTTAAAGGGATGTCCACTCAGGTTTATGGCCCACTGTAATTATCATTCCCATTGATCAACTCCTTCTGATTTTATAAAATTGGTTTTGATAATCCATGGTTCATATGGGGCTATTAATTTCAGAATTTTGTCATTCCTTTATAACATTTGGTATTCAATTTCTCCTTATTGGTATCTCTATGTCAATGTTTATTATCATCTCTACTCATTTTATTCTTCATTTCCTCCTTAAACATTTTTTTATGAAGGTAATTTTTCAATAATATCGTTTGTCTGGGTATACAGGAAACAATACAAATTGTAAAATATCTCCTTCTGAAGGTGGATAACTTATCTTGTAATCTTAGCAAACTTTGGCTACCATATGTTTATTCATTTGGTCATAACCTCCTCGGCATGTGACTCGTTCTTAAATAAACCCCTAGATACAGAATTCTCAATTACCCATGTCCACCTAAGCTAAAAAGTATTTTTGTCCTTCATCATTCATGCAAGAATCAATCTGAGACTTCTTAATCCCTCTTGATCTCCTTCACAACTGTAAGAGGGTTGAAATACCTGCATCTGCTAGTGAAATAATTTGTTACAAAAACCATCCTCAAGATTTAAATGGTTGAGGCTTTTACTCCCTTCTCATTGCCATGATTATAAATCTCTATATGATCCCCTATTTGATGTTGTATCTTACTCCTTCATTATCACATTAGCTCCGAGGATTTTTTTTCATGCCAAAAATTACCTACTAGCAAACCCCTTCTCCACATCTATTTACTTGTGTAAAAAATGTTCCTTCATAGATGAAGGCCCTCTCCAAAGTTTAGCTCCCTTGTGAATGATAGGACAAAAGTGGTTCAACTAGGAACTCTACAATTCTGGAAAAAATCAAGAAACAAATGTTCGGAGATTTTAGATTGGTTCCATGAAGGAAATACAACCCTGTAAAATCTGGATGGCAATCCAACCAAGTGAAAATGTTTCATGGATATTACAAAATATTTCTCTACAGGTATTTAGGATTTCAATACGATACCATGGATGGTGGTATCTAATTAAGTCCTTCATAGAAAATAATATCGTTCGATCGCCTGGAAGGCCTCCAAGAGATGGATTTGATCAATGCTCAACATTCCTTCATGGTAGTTCCTAAAATTACATGAGCAACATATGCATACCCTACAGACAAAGTCCCAATCATGTTGTCTGAAATGAAATTAACTAGCTTTAAAAGGATATCATTGTATCCTGTATGGGATATGTCGATCAAGGCCATCAATATTAGAGTAGCAAAGGATGCACCACTACTCTATTATGTTTTGTGGGGAATCTATGGATGGATCTTTGGATATCTGAAGGGACATGCATACTATTGCTATGATAAAAAATATTATGAAGAAACAACTTTATGGGAATGTTCAATTATAAATGTGTGTTCTAGCCAAAAACAAAGCGTTGGATTGTTATATTCAATCTTTATGACCCAATTAAAGATTCATCGGAGAGATCTTGTTTAAAACGGGAAAGTGTAATATCTTGAGATGCAAATCCTAATAGAAAACATTAGGATAACCGTACTCATCAATGGACATTTTGGACATACCTTTGAGTGTCTATATGCATCAACAAAAACTTGATGGTATCTCTAGGCTATAGTTTCATGCGAATATCCTCACTCGATACCCAGTGAAATACATGATAACTTTCTTTCTTTTGACTCAACTATGCTATTATGACATCATATTAATATGAAAACTACTTATGAATTATCTCCATGGTGTCTCCTTTACTAACCATATGATGTGCAACATCACAGAATAGGGGCTCATCAACATTTATCACTATATTTAGTGGAACCCACTTACTTTAATGCAACATCTAATCATATAACTATGGTACATGGTTATACTCATTTCCGAATTTATTCATTGAGTTCTCTTTGAGTACCAAATTTCTGTAACGACCCAAAAGTACCAACACACGAACAACACAGTGAAATACAGGATAAAACTTTTTTTTTGACTTGCTTGACACATAACACGACGCAACATGTCGTCACCAAGGATACAACTAACACTGAGTGAACAACTTGATACAAGGATGGCCATAAAGGCAGCATGGAGACGTTCACACCTATCAAGGACAATACATACATTTATTTATTTCTTCTTTTGACAAGACAACATGGAAGTCCAACCACATGACACACTTACATTTAGGGCATCCCATGAGGAAATTCTTGTTAAATTTTCTTGTTTACTAAAATGTCTCTTCATTCATTAACTTACGTTCTTATAAAATTTCATGTAATGATTCACACAATTCTTTTCACAAGGGAGAACTTCTTTCTTTTCAACTATTGACTAAATAACTTAAGGCCAAGCTTTCTAAACTAGGATCATCAATTTTATGTCCAAAGATCTTTTTATTCATTTGATTTTAGAACATTTTCCATTTCTTATAAGGTTAATTAAACTTACTCAAGCCACTAACACATGTTACACACCTCTATTGCACAGGTGAAGGCATAAGCTCCGATTGAGTGGAAAGTACCTCTTTGGGTTCATAACAATAACCTTCATGTTTAAGGATCAAATTTTGACCTTGCTTAAGAAATATCACCATGATTCAAGGCAAGGGTTAACAGAACAGGACAACAGAATTTAGCTTCAAGGTCACATTGTTTACTATCCGTCTTTTATTGAGGTTAAGAGTTTATCAAGATTGGTTAAATGTTCCATCTAGACTTTACTTAATTAAGTTTGACAAAGGAAAACATTTCAAACGATAGAGAGAGATTTAAGGTTTAATTAATCAATTTCCCTCCTACTTAATAAATCCTATCATCTTCTAAAATCTAACCATTACTTTCACCATGAGATCATTTAAGGTTTCACCATAAAAGGATATGTTTATTAGTTTAGCTCGGGGGAAAAACAAGTAATCATATTTTGTTACAAAAGATAGTTTCCTCTTGATTGTTCCAGGTCTCAAAGGTTATCAAGTAGATCACATCTACATTAATATATTCATATACATAAATTTTTGTTTAACTTTTATAAGGACTATCCAGTCTCACTTTATAGTGCTTACAAACTCATTTCTACTATGCCTTAAGAGGATTTACAACTCAACATTTTAACTCAAGAGCAAAGTTTAACAGTACTCGTTTGCGGAAACAAAACAAGGTTATATCAATTCATTCCAACATGATGCACAAATCAAAGGGACATACCATCTCTATTGAACCATGACTAGGGACAAGAGAGTAATAACATGGGACATGCCCCGCTACTATTCTAAGGATTAAAATACACTAGATATCCCATAACCAAGCGGTAATCAAATTTCATCTTTCACATGATAACCAAACAAGCCAAAGTTTCAACAGTTACAACAACAATACTCTATTAATTACATTTACTAAGGCACTGACCCTTCGTCTAAAATGTCTAAAGGCCCTTTCCAAATTTTTATAACATAATACTCATTCGTACAAAGGCACATCATAACCAAGATTGATGCAATAATCTACAAGTATTTCCATCATCTAACCACATAAGCCATCGGCAACAATTAATAACCTGAGTCAGTTCGCGAGAACTGAGCAAGATGTTAAGACTATACATAGCAACAATAAGCTACATTAGCTAACAATACCATGAAAGGAATCATTTCTATTTCAAGAAATGGATCAAAGTTCTAACCTACTAACAACCTTTTGAAACAAGATATAATTCTCAACATACCAACTAAGAAGAAAAGTCCATAAGTTTTAGTTATGAAAATACCTCTAAAACTCACAAAAGTTTGACAACCAAATACACAAGACTATGAAGTTTAAATGGATTAGACACAAGAGTTGAGAGTATTAGGATTTCAATCATGTAATCCCGTAGATTACGTGATTGAAATCTAAAGTGTAACCCATCAATCCACTTTCTCAAGGTGAATTCAAAAGATAAAAACCACTAGTTACGATCTTAACAACGCCAAAAAAAATATAGTTTTGCAATCGTTCCGTAGGGCCATAGTGCCTAATAGGCTAATAAACGACAACGAGGGTAAACATTCCAAAGTTCCAACATGTAATCAAAAAGGTTTAAAGGATGAAAATTTTATATTCAAACCTTACAACTTATTATATCTGAGGTAATAAGTGACTTCATAGCTAATAAGGATGAGTGGAAAGGATTGCATACAAAGAAAATGTCCGGAATAGGCATTGCCTAACAGCCTACCTACTGAACATAACCAGGGCCGGAATAGTGACAAGCCTCATAAATACCCAATTTGAGTAAGCAATCTAGCATTCTAAACACATTCCTTGCAATTTTCATAATACTTATTAGATTTATAACCCTCCAGTTCAAGAGGAAAGATTCCTCCATGAATCTAAAAAGACTTGGTTGAAATTTTCCGACATCAACTCACTTCGGGGCTAATATCATAAACGATGTATACAAAGTAAAAAGTCTCTCAAATCTCCTTAATTTACATATCATCACTAAGTTTATGGTAACCTTTGCAGTGATTAAACCCTTCATAATTTACCATCTCAAAGATAGATATCCTTCAATAATGAACTTCTATAGTGGATGTAATTACAATTATTATGTTCGATACATATACAAACTATTCCATAGCTTTTTTTCCCCTTTTTAAACAACAAAATATATTCACGACCTTCCATCACAATCATTCTAAATTTGTAATGAAAGGTCACTCATCAAGAAGGAAGTACAAAACCCAGTATTAGACTAAATTAAGGAACTTCATGTTACCTTAAGCAGTTAATGAAGTTCCTTAACTTTCATGTCTGAACCATGAAAGATATTACCTTACTCCATCAAGGCATTATGTCTATACATAATTAAATCGATCACACAAGGAATCATCAACATACCATATCTTAACACCATAAAGGTCATTAATTTGATCAAATTTTACTCATAGAAAGAGTAGAATCAAATCAGGGGTTCTATCAATAATTTATGCCATACTATTAACCCAGGGACAATTTTCGGCCCAATAGCACTTCCTTCTTAACAGAGTGTATGTATTGAATTTCAAATTATTCCAACATCACCTAATGACTCTCCACTATACACGCAAGTGGATAATCACGCTTATCATAAAAAATAATAATAATTTAACTTGCATATTTTCCTAAAGAGCAATAACTTACAGGAGCCCAATACTAGTCCAAAGCTGCAATATTCTAGGGGTCGATTACATACCCAGGTCGCACAAAAGAAAACATGCATTTGACATTTTTACAGAAGGAAGTAACTTTAAAATTACATTCAGTATATATGATATATATATATATCTTTCCATATGAGCAATCGAAGCATAGACTGAGAACCTTTGTTTGTTTTATATATAAATGGGTTTGATCACGTCAACAAGAACAACCAATAAGAGGCAAATCCAAAAGTAACAAAATATTAACCATATATTGACCACAATCCAGCAAAATCACAGATTTAATTTCTAGAAGGAAAAAGTTTCATTTCAAGAGGTTTATTAGATACTAGCATATCCATGTATATGGTTAGTCTATCTTGCCTGTTTTAACGCATCCACCAGTCGTGACTCATCCAAAGGGACTGCTACAGCCACACGCCTTCTGCTTTATCCTTTTCTTCACTGGTCTTTTCTTGCAATATACCACACCGAGATTCCCTTTTGAAGGACACGACTAGAAGAATGCAATAGGTGGTTGTCCAAATACTAGATTGCTTCAATACAGCTACTTTGGGGTGAGAGTCGAACTGCTTACCACTCAGCCCGAGAACACTTGTGCTAGAAGGCTAAACACCAACCAGGGTTTGAAGCAGAAACCAAGACATAATGATTACATCGCTCCTGGCTCTAAAAGGCATCTACCATATTGAAACACAATCCTTTTCCTTCATCAAATTTGGGGACAACATCAAACTCTCAGGTGCAACATTACAGTTGTAGCTTGTAAGGTGTGATAATTCCAACAGGAAACTTTATGCCTGTCCAACCTAGTGACTGATTGAAGAGGCTCATAATATTGCCTCCCATCTTGTAGTGATTGATAATCATAGCAGACAGGGATGGAGTTGGATTAAACAAGCTGCATTTCGCCACAAGAATCCCAATATCTATTTGGGCCTCACGCTGTTTTTTCTCAACAGTTCATCCAAGGCACCAAACATCACCATCACTACTTCTACACGGCTTCTTTCATCCATAAATTATTTCTCTCCAACGTTTCAACCTCTGCACTGAATAACACCAGCCCTAGAAGAGGGACAACAAAGAAATAAAGAGCATTGGTAATCAAATAATGGTAGCCCAACTTGAAATGTGAGATTGATAGAGTGTAAGAAATCAGGTAATCTTCTCCAGACTCTAACAGAGAATGTTTTGAATCCTACATTCGGACCAGATCTCTCCCAAGACATTTTCACCAACATTGCATAGATCTCCTGACAAGTTCGTACTTGCAAAGCAAATTGTGCTTCATGAATACACTGAAATGGAATAGATCTGCCTCAATAAGATCCTCTTCCATGGGTTGCATCATGAAAAAAACAGAAAGGTTTCCATAGAAAATCTTTGCAATAAATCTTATCAGGTCTGCTGGTAACACCCTCACTATCACAAAGTCAATTTAGATAAAAATATCTTGCAAGAGAATCTGAATTTTAGGATGGAGAGATACAAAACAGAAAACAACAAAGTTGGACAACCTGCTTGCTAGAGGCACTCAAAAGGGCTTCTTCCTTACTGTTACGTGCCTGCAGTCTAGTTGAACACTATGGCAGGGCTCTACTTTGGATCCCCAACAAGAACACACCTCACAGTGCCCCAGGAAGAGGAGGTAATACGCTACTTCACCAGCTTGTGGCTTCATCTATAACAACCATATCTAACCCATGGCTAGGCACTGGAAAACTTCCTGTCAATATTAGAAACAATAGTGAACGAAATCTCAGTCTCACTTGGAAAAATTGCCTCAAGATTTGATCGAGCTTCTTCCATGTTAAATTCACCACCTGGACAGAAGCGATTTTCCAAACTGAAAGGCAAGACAGCTCAACCAAAACTTTATCTCGTTCTTCTACTATAGATGCAAGATTTTGCAACTGCAGATCATGACTGTGGTCGTGTGCAACCAGAACATTAGGCTCAGCACCAACGGTTCCTTGGGATCACCCTGTAGTATCTGTCACACTTAACTCTCTCTGGAGGCCACTGGTTTTCTGAGATAAGTTTACCTCTCGACTCTGTAGCTGCTGCATACAGCCAAATCTTCCTCACAGCCCTCCCAGGAGAAAATCAGTTCTATGCTCCATGAAAGCTGCCTCTACAACACGATTTTGAGGACCCACACCCACCTACGCAACATCAGGGTGATAGACCTTCATTTCACCATTAATGAATCCACTGTTTAGAACACGCCAAGGAGGAGCAGGTCAAAATGAGGTGACAGGGAAAGAGAAAAAAAAAATTCCCAAGAAGGAAACGACGCCCAAAACCCACCTGCACGCATTGAAGGAGAATCCAAAAATAGATTATGGGAAAGAAAAATGGGACTCCACCCATTCCTCATGCAAGGAAAGACATGACAGCCATAATTGTTGGCAGGTCAGGTGGTTGGGAGGAGGCCAAGGTGGCAGTGGAGGCAGGTAGCAAAAAAAAGAAGTCATTGCCCAGCGGGGCATTACATTCTCCTCCCCTTAAGAAAGCATCGTCCTCGATGCGACATAACACAGTGGAAAAGAAAAGGTTCGCAACCAAGAACAGGTAAAGGAGAAAGTACACTTTATGGTTTAAAAATTTTAGTTGATTAAAGCACGGTCGCAAGGTAGCCTTAGGAACATTCGGTAGAATTTTTAACTTTCAATGTTCTGTGAAGATTGGCAGTTCTTTCTTGTTCATCATTTCATTAGTCTCTTTTCATTATCATTATTTCTAGTTTTAGTTTCTTTGAAAAAAATATCATCATTGAAGAGTTTTGATTTATTCCTTATTGTGGGTGCCCAACATGAACTGCTAACACAACACCCTATCAGGTTCACAAGACACTACAGATTCACAAGCACACAAGTATATACTTCACGATTGTATTACACCACAAAAGGTTACTCAAATACGGAATGGATTAGGCACAGTCCACATAGTACACATCACACATCAATGACTGACATACCAAATACTCAAACAAAAGAGTACTACAATCCACCAGACATTTCCTCAATTTGCATCAATGAAAGACTCACATAACACCAAACCATGCTACAGGTACATAGTGTCCACAAGGGGATCAGTGACATGTCCACAACATCACAACACATATCCATCTGACATGAGTAACATATACATCAAAGACCACTACCAAACATCACAATAACTCAACATATATCCCAGAAACATCAACCATACACACAAAATCATCAAACTCATCAAGTCTCTTATGCCTCCCTCAAACTCTTATGCCTCCCTCAAGTCTCTTATGCCTCCCTCAAACTCTTATGCCTCCCTCAAGTCTCTTATGCCTCCCTCAAACTCTTATGCCTCCCTCAAGGAGGCCGGTTGACCCTATGGTCCAAGACACATAGAGTTCGAACACTCCTAACCCAAGTGACATAATAACGCGTGGTTCAACAACCCGCTAGTTATATGTACTCCTTGGGGCGTACCCCCATACAACGAAGCGGGTCCATAGGTCCAACAAATCCATGGTGCATCCTATGACCCTATTCCACACATCACGACAATAGAACCAGCACAACAATCCAATCAAAGTGCCAAGTGGCAAGGTACAAGCCTTGGGCAAGGCGGTAAGAATTCCAAATTTAAAAGAAGACCCAAATCAAGCTAAAATAAATGGCCAAATAGCCAAAGTTAGTATCAAAATCCCCATGTTAGTGCCACAAACCAAGGAAATGCCCAAAATTGTAAAGCATTGCAATCAAGAAAAGCTACTGGTCCTTACAAAATAAAGAAAAAAAATCAATTACGAATAAAATCAACTTATAATGATGTCACATTACGATACATGTGTGGCCTTATCTAGCCACCAAAGGGGTACTCAACGAGTTGCTAGCACTCGAAACATCGAGCCTCAGCTCGTAAAATACATATCAATAATACCACTATCATCACCTCCATCTGAATCATCCCGCCACCACTTCGACAAGGCTAAACATAGTCATAGTTGCACTTAGGTTGTGTACATACAACCACATATGGAGAGAGGAAAGAATCACATGTAATCTACTAAACTGAGTTTTGACTCGAGTTATTGACCCATGGTACACCATTCCTCACTCTCAACATACACTTCTACCGATTTCCCTCAGGATCGGTTAGCATAGGGTTCACAACATAACATACAACAACATCACTAACATAACGGTGGCACACACATAACTACCATAACGTCTCACGTATGGTATGTATACAGGGTAGATCACAATCATACATCCACAGGGCGTAATACATCACTTTACCACATTCTGCACCCAAAGCGCAATCACCATACGATAGG
Organism: Taxus chinensis; assembly: GCA_019776745.2. NCBI lineage: Eukaryota > Viridiplantae > Streptophyta > Pinopsida > Cupressales > Taxaceae > Taxus > Taxus chinensis. Next base: position 168,330,381 of record CM034152.1, read on the forward strand.
GTTCATACACTCACCGTATGACCCAAAATCACAACATGAAGCATTACCTATTTACACAGAGTCATACATACGATGAACATAGTACATCACAACATAACATCCATTGCAACATAGCAAGGTGGTACACACATTTCTTCAGAACATGGTAAAAACATCATGATACAACTCGTTTCTTTTAACATCAAACTAGTCATACAACACATTGATACACCCACATATCACAATATGCCACAATGCTCCAACACTATGTCATCCACATTATAATTCTTTTCACACATCACAAACAATAATTCACACGTGAACTCTTCCTAGAATCCACAAGAAGGAGAGAGAATACTCCCATCCCCAACATATCAACATGATCACAAACATGCACAAGGTGACATACACATCATGTGCGTTCACAATATCACAATTACGACAATAATCACATCACGTTTAAAGCACATTACTCTTCCAATATCTACCACCATCATGCAACATCATCATCATCATGCAGTATCATCATGTAAAACCACCACCACCATGTAACATCATCATATAACACCAATCCGGCCCATAGGTTCGAGAGCATGAACCTCGCTCTGATACCAAAATGTAACGACCCAAAAAATACCAACACAAGGACAACACAGTGAAATACAGGATAATTTTTTTTTTTTTTTTTGACTTGCTTGACACATAACATGACGCAACATGTCGTCCCCAAGGATACAACTAACACTGTGAACAACTTGATACAAGGATAGCCATAAAGGTCAGCACGGAAACGTTCACACCTATCAAGGACAATGTACTCTTCTTTTGACAAGAACAACATGGAAGTCCAACCACATGACACACTTACAGCTAGGGCATCCCATGAGGAATTTCTTGTTAAATTTTCTTGTTTACTAAAGTGTCTCTTAATTCTTAACTTACGTTCTTATAAAATTTCATGTAATGATTCACACAATTCTTTTCACAAGGGAGAACTTCTTTCTTTTCAACTGTTGACTAAATAGCTTAAGGCCAAGCTTTCTAAACTGGGATCATCAATTTGATGTCCAAATCTTTCTTATTCATTTGATTTTAGAACATTTTCCATTTCTTACAAGGTTAATTAATCTTATTCAAGCCACTAACACATGTTCCACACCTCTGTTGCACAGGTGAAGGCATAAGTTCCGATTGAGGGAAGTACCGCTTAGGGTTCATAACAATAACCTTCTTGTTTAAGGATCAAATTTTGACCTTGCTTAAGAAATATCACCATGAATTAAGGCATGGGTTAACAGAACAGGACAACAGAATTTAGCTTCAGGGTCACATGGTTTACTATCCATCTTTTATTGAGGTTAAGGGTTTATCAAGATTAGTTAAATGTTCCATCTAGACTTTACTTAATTAAGTTTGACAAAGGAAAACATTCCAAATGATAGAGAGAGATTTAAGGTTTAATTAATCGATTTCCCTCCTACTTATTAAATCCTATCATCTTCTAAAATCTAACCATTGCTTTCACCATGAGGTCATTTAAGATTTCACCATAAAAGGATAATGTTTATTAGCTTGGCTCGAATAAAAATAATAATAAGTAATCATATTTCGTTACAAAAGATAGTTTCCTCTTGATTGTTCCAGGTCTCAAAGGTTATCAAGTAGATCACATCTACATTAATATGTTCATATACATAAATTTTGGTTTAAATTTTATCAGGACTATCCAGCTCACTTCATAGTGCTTACAAACTCATTGCTACTAAGCCTTAGGAGGATTTACAACTCAACATTTTAACTCAAGAGCAAATTTTAACAGTACTCGTTTGCGGAAACAAAACAAGGTTATATCAATTCATTCCAACATGATGCACAAATCAAAGGGACATACCATCTCTATTGAACCATGACTAGGGAGCAAGAGAGTAATAACATGGGACATGCCCCGCTACTATTCTAAGGATTAAAATTCACTAGAATATCCCATAACCAAGCGGTAATCAAATTTCATCTTTCACATGATAACCAAACAAGCCAAAGTTTCAACAGTTACAACAACAATACTCTACAATACATTTACTAGGCACTGACCCTTCTTCTAAAATGTCCAAAGGCCCTTTCCAAATTTTTATAACATAATACACATTCGTACAAAGGAACATCATAACCAAGATTGATGCAATAATCTACAAGTCTTTCCATCATCTAACCACGTAAGCCATCTGCAACAATTAATAACCTGAGTCAGTTCGCGAGAACTGAGCAAGATAAGACTATACATAGCAACAATAAGCTACTAGCTAACAAAACCATGAAAGGAAGCATTCTATTTCAAGAAATGGATCAAAGTTCTAACCTCTAACAACCTTTTGGAAGAAGATATAATTTTCAACATATCAACTAAGAAGAAAATCCATAAGTTTTAGTTATGAAAATACCTCTAAAACTACAAAAGTTTGACAACCAAATACGCAAGACTATGAAATTTAAATGATTAGACACAAGAGTTGAGAGTATTAGGATTTCAATCATGTAATCCCGTAGATTACGTGATTGAAATCCAAAGTGTAACCCATCAATCCACATTCTCAAGGTGAAGTCAAAAGATAAAAACCAGACCCGATCTTAGCTGCCAAAAAGAATATAGTTTTGGAATCGTTCCGTAGGGCCATAGGCCTAATAGGCTAAAAATGAACAACGAGGGTAAAAAAAAAGTTCCATCATGTAATCAAAAAGGTTTAAAGGAAGAAAATCTTATATTCAAACCCACAACCATTATATCTTAGGTAATAAGTGACTTCATAGCTAATAAGGATGAGTGGAAAGGACGGTAAGAATGTCTGGAATAGGCATTGCCTAACAGCCTACCTACTGAACATAACCAGGGCCGGAATAGTGACAAGCCTCATTAATACCCAAGTTGAGTAGGAAATCTAGCATTCTAAACACATCCTTGCAATTTTCATAATACCTTAGATTTATAATCCTCCCGTTCTAGAGGAACATAGCCCTGAATCTAGACTTGGTTGAAATTTTCCGACATCAACTCACTTCCTAATATCATAAATGATGTATACAAAGGAAAAGGTCTCTCAACTCTCCTTAATTTACATCTCATCACTAAGTTTATGGTAACCTATGCAGTGATTAAACACATAATATACCATCGAAGATAGATATCCTCCAATAATGAACTTCTATAACGATGTTATTACAATTATTACGTTCGATACATAAACAAACTATTCCATAGCTTCTTTTCCCTTTTTAGACAACAAAATATATTCACGACCTTCCATCACAATCATTCTAAATTTGTAATGAAAGGTCACTCATCAAGAAGGAAGTACAAAACAAGTTTGACTAAATTAAGGAACTTCATGTTACCTTAAGCAGTTGATGAAGACCTTAACTTTCACGAACCATGAAAGATATTACCTTACTCCATCAAGGCATTATGTCTATACATAATTAAATCGATCACACAAGGAATCATCAACATACCATATCTTAACACCATAAAGGTCATTAATTTTATCAAATTTTACTCATAGAAAGAGTAGAATCAAAATGGGGTTCTATCAATAATTTATGCCCTTCTATCAACCCAGGACATATTTTCGGCCCAAAACTTCCTTCTTAACAAGCATATATATTGAACTTCTAATTTCCAAAATCCCTAATAATTTGCACAATACACGAAGTGCATAATCACGCTTATCATAAAAAATAATAATAATTTAACTGTATTTTTTCCTCCAGGGCAATAACATAATAGGAGCCCAATACTAGTCAAAGCTGCAACGTTCTAGGGGCGATTACATACCCAGGTTCACAAAAGAAAATAGCGACATTTTTGCAGAAGGAAGTAACTTTAAAATTATATATATATATATATATATATTTTCCATATGATCAATCGAAGCATACACTGAGAACCTTTGTTTGTTTTATATATAAATGGGTTTGATCACGTCAACAAGAACAACCAACAGAGGAAAATCCAAAAGTAACAAAATGTTAACCATATATTGAACACAATCCACAAAATCACAGATTTAAACCAATTTCTAGAAGGAAAAAGTTTCATTTCAAGAGGTTTATTAGATACTAGCATATTATGTATATGGTTAGTCTATCTTGCCTGTTTTAACGCATCCACCAGTCGTGAACATCCAGCAGGGACTGCTACAGCCACACGCCTTCCGCTTTATCCTCTGCTTCACTGGTCTTTTCTTGCAATATACCACACCGGGATTCCCTTTTGAAGGCACGACTAGAAGAATGCAATAGGTGGTTGTCCAAACACTAGATTGCTTCAATGCAGCTGCTTTGGGGTGAGAGTCGAACTGCTTACCACTCAGTCCAAGAGCACTTGCGCTAGAAGGCTAAACACCAACCAGGGTTTGAAGCTCAGACACAAGACATAATGATTACATCGCTCCTGGCTCTGAAAGGCATCTACCGTATTGAAACACAATCCTTTTCCTTCATTAGATTTGGGGACAACATCAAACTCTCGGTGCAACATTACAGCTGTAGCTTGTAAGGTGTGATAATTCCAACAGGAAACTTTATGCCTGCCAACCTAGTGACTCATTGAAGAGGCTCATAATATTGCCTCCCATCTTGTAGTGATTGATAATCATGGCAGACAGGGATGGAGTTGGATTAAACAAGCTGCAGTTCACCACAAGAATCCCAATATCCTTGGGCCTCACGTTGTTTTTTCTCAACAGTTCATCCAAGGCACCAAACATCACCATCAGTGCTTCTGCACGGCTTCTTTCAAGAACTCCATAAATTATTTCTTCGCAACGTTTCAACCTCTGCACTGAATAACACCAGAAGAGGGACAACAAAGAAATAAAGAGCATTTCTAATCAAATAATGGTAGCCCAACTTGACATGCCTGAGATTGACAGAGTGTAAGAAATCAGGTAATCTTCTCCAGACTCTAACAGAGAATGTTTTGAATCCTACATTGGGACCAGAGCTCTCCCAAGACATTTTCTCCAACATTGCATAGATCTCCTGACAAGTTCATACTTGCAAAGCAAATTGTGCTTCATGAATACACTGAAATGGAACAGATCCGCCTCAATGAGATCCTCTTCCACGGGTTGCATCATGAAACAAACAGAAAGGTTTCCATAGAAAATCTTTGCAATAAATCTCATCAGGTCTGCTGGTAACACCCTCACTGTCACAAAGTCCATTTAGATAAAAATATCTTGCAGGAGAATCCAAATTTGAGGATGCAGAGATACAGAACAGAAAACAACAAAGTTGGACAACCTGCTTGCTGGAGGCACTCAAAAGGGCTTCTTCCTTACTGTTACGTGCCTGCAGTCTGGCTGAACACTATGGCAGGGCTCTACTCTGGATCCCCGACAAGAACACACCTCACAGCGCCCCAGGAAGAGGAGGTAATATGCTACTTCACCAGCTTGCGGCTTCATCTATAACAACCATATCTAACCCATGGCTAGGCACTGGAAAACTTCCAGTCAGTATTAGAAACAGTAGTGAATGAAATCTCAGCCTCACTTGTAAAACTTGCCTCAAGATTTGATCGAGCTTCTTCCATGTTAAATTCACCACCTGGACAGAAGTGATTTTCCAAACTGAAAGGCAAGACAGCTCAACCAAAACTTTATCTCGTTCTTCTACTACAGCTGCAAGATTTTGCAACTGCAGATCATGACTGTGGTCGCGTGCAACCAGAACATCAGGCTCAGCACCAACGGTTCCTTGGGATCACCCTGCAGCAGCTGTCACACTTAACTCTCTCTGGAGGCCACTGGTTTTCTGAGATAAGTTTACCTCTCGACCCTGTAGCTGCTGCATACAGCCAAATCTTCCTCACGGCCCTCCCAGGAGAAAATCAGTTCTACGCTCCACATAAGCTACCTGTACAGCATGATTTTGAGGATCCACACCCACCCACGCAACATCAGGGTGACAGACCTTCATTTCACCATTAATGAATCCACTGTTCAGAACACGCCAAGGAGGAGCAGGTCAAAATGAGGTGACAGGGAAAGAGAAAAAAAAATGCCCAAGAAGGAAACGCGCCCAACACCCACCTGCACGCATTGAAGGAGAATCCAAAAATAGATTATGGCAAAGAAAAATGGGACTCCACCCATTCCTCACGCAAGGACAGACATGACAGCCATAATCGTTGGCAGGTTGGGTGGTTGGGAGGAGGCCAAGGTGGCAGTGGAGGCAGGTAGCAAAAAAAGAAGTAGTTGCCCAGCGGGGCATTACATGCTCCTCCCCTTAAGAAAGCATCGTCCTCGATGTGACATAACACAACGGAAAAGAAAAGGTTCGCAACCAAGAACAGGTAAAGGAGAAAGTACACTTTATGGTTTAAAAAATTTAGTTGATTAAAGGACGGTCGCAAGGTAGCCTTAGGAACATTCGGTAGAATTTTTAACTTTCAATGTTCTGTGAAGATTGGCAGTTCTTTCTTGTTCATCATTTCATTAGTCTATTTTCATCATCATTATTTCTAGTTTTAATTTCTTTGAAAAAAATTTCATCATTGAAGAGTTTTGATTTATTCCTTATTGTGGGTGCCCAACATGAACTGCTAACACAACGCCCTATCAGGTTCACAAGACCCTACGGATTCACAAGTACACAAGTATATACTTCATGATTGTATTACACCACAAAAGGTTACTCAAATACGGAATGGAATAGGCACAGTCCACATAACATAGTACACATCACACATCTATGACTGACATATGAAATACTCAAACAAAAGAGTACTACAATCCACCAAACATTTCCTCAATTTGCATCAATGAAAGACTCACATAACACCAAACCATGCTACAGGTACATAGTGTCCACAAGGGGATCAGTGACATGTCCACAACATCACAACACATATCCATCTGACATGAGTAACATATACATCAAAGACCACTACCAAACATCACAATAACTCAACATATATCCCGAAACATCAACCATACACACAAATATCATATGTCTCCCTCAAACTCTTATGCCTCCCTCAAGTCTCTTATGCCTCCCTCAAACTCTTATGCCTCCCTCAAGTCTCTTATGCCTCCCTCATACTCTTATGCCTCCCTCAAACTCTAATGCCTCCCTCAAACTCTTATGCCTCCCTCAAGGAGGCCGGTTGACCCTATGGTCCAAGACACATAGAGTTCGAACACTCCTAACCCAAGTGACATAATAACTTGCGTGGTTCAACAACCCGCTAGTTATATGTACTCCTTGGGGCAATACCCCCATACAACGAAGCGGGTCCATAGGTCCAACCAATCCATGGTGCATCCTATAACCCTATTCCACACATCACGACAATAGAACCAGCACAACAATCCAATCAAAGTGCCAAGTGGCAAAGTACAAGCCTTGGGCAAGGCGGTAAAAATTCCAAATTTAAAAGAAGACCCAAAATCAAGCAAAAATAAATGACCAAATGGCCATAGTTAGTATCAAAATCCCCATGTTAGTGCCACAAACCAAGGAAATGCCCAAAATTGTAAAGCATTGCAATCAAGAAAAGCTACTGGTCCTTACAAAATAAAGTGAAAAAAATCAATTTACGAATAAAATCAACTTATAATGATGTCACATTACGATAACTGTGTGGCCTTATCTAGCCACCAAAGGGGTACTCAACGAGTTGCTAGCACTCGGAACATCGAGCCTCAGCTCGTAAAATACATATCAATAATACAACTATCATCACCTCCATTTGAATCATCCCGCCACCACTTCGACAAGGCTAAACATAGTCATAGATACACTAAGGTTGCATACATACAACCACATAGGGAGAGAGGAAAGAATCACATGTTATCTACTAAACTTGAGTTTTAAAATCGAGTTATTGACCCATGGTACACCATTCCTCACTCTCAACATACACTTCTACCGATTTCCCTCAGGATCGGTTAGCGTAAGGTTCACAACATAACATACAACAACATCACTAACATAACGGTGGCACACACATAACTACCATAACGTCTCACGTTATGGTACATTTATACAGGGTAGATCACAATCATACATCCACAGGGAGTGTAATACATCAATTTTCCACATTCTGCACCCAAAGCGCAATCACCATACGATAGGGTTCATACACTCACCGTATGACCCAAAATCACAACATGAAGCATTACATATTTGCACAAAAATCATACATACGATGAACATAGTACATCACAACATAACATCCATTGCTAATAAGGCAAGGTGATACACACATCTCATCAGAACAATAGTAAAAACATCATGATACAACTCGTTTCTTTTAACATCAAACTAGTCATACAACACATTGATACACCCACATATCACAATATGTCAGAATGCTCCAACACTATGTCAATCATTACATTATAATTAAGTTTTCACACATCACAAACAATAATTCACACGTGAACTCTTCCTAGAATCCACAGGAAGGAGAGAGAATACTCCCATCCCCAACATATAAACATGATCACAAACACGCACTAAGGTGACATACACATCATGTGCTTTCACAATATCACAATTACGACAATAATCACATCACGTTTAAAGCACATTACTCTTCCAATATCTACCACCATCGTGCAACATCATCATCATCATGCAGTTTATCATATTTCACTACCACCATGTGAGATCAGTCATATAACACCAATCCGTCCCATAGGTTCCAGAGTCATCAACCTATGGTCTGACACCAAAGTATAACGATCCAACATCTACATACCCGAATATATTACAGTAATATATAGGATTTTTTTTAGTTTAACTTGCTCTGATCAGGATTATCCACGACTCAACATGTCGTCATAGTGCTTACAACTCATTGCTACTAGGAAGCACTTGTTACGGAGGATTTTACAACTCAACAATTTCAACTCAAGAGAAACGTTCACACCTATCAAGGACAATACATACATTTATTTCAATTTTTTTCTTTTTGACAACACAACATGGAAGTCCAACCACATTGAACACACTTACATTTAGAGCATCCCATGAGAGTAAATTCTTGTTAAATTTTCTTGTTTACTAAAATGTCTCTTCATTCTTACCTTACGTCCCTATAAAATTTCATGTAATGATTCACACAATTTTCTATTTCACAAGGGACCAAACTTCTTTCTTTTCAACTATTACAACTAAATAGCTTAAGGCCAAGCTTTCTAAACTAGGATCATCAATTTTATGTCCAAAGCTTTTTTTATTCATTTGATTTTAGAACATTTTCCATTTCTTACAAGGTTAATTAATCTTACTCAAGCCACTGAACACATGTTCCACAACTCTTTTGCACATCGTGAAGGCATAAGCTCCGATTGAGTGGAATTAGTACCGCTTAGGGTTCATAACAATAACCTTCTTGTTTAAGGATAAAACTTTGACCTTGCTTAAGAAATATCACCATGAATCAAGGCAAGGGTTAACAGAACAGGGACAACAGAATTTAGCTTCAGGGTCACATGGTTTACTATCTAACAATCTTTTACTGAGGTTAAGAGTTTATCAACATTCGTTAAATGCTCCATCTAGACTTTACTTAATTAAGTTTGACAAAGGACAAACATTTCAAACGATAGAGAGATATTTAAGGTTTAGATTAATCAATTTCCTTCCTACTTATTAAATCCTATCATCTTCTAAAATCTAACCATTGATTTCACCATGAGATCATTTAAGTTTCACCCATAAAAGAATAATATTTATTAGTTTGAAGCTCGCGAAGAAAAAAACCAGTAATCATATTTCATCACAAAAGATAGTTTCCTCTTGATTGTTCCAGGTCTCAAAGGTTATCTAGTAGATCACATCTACATTAATATATTCATATATATAAATTTTAGTTTAACCCATCAATCAACATTCTCAAGGTAGTCAAAAGATAAAAACCAGACCCGATCTTAGGAAAGAAAATATAGTTTTCAATCGTTCCGTAGGGCCATAGGCCTAATAGGCTAGAAACAAACAATGAGGGTAGTAAAAAAAGTTCCATCATGTAATCAAAAAGGTTCAAAGGGTGAAAATCTTATATTCAAACCCTCAACCATTATATCATAGGTAATAAGTAGGACTTCACAGCTAATAACGGTGCAGTGGAAAGGACGGTAAGAATGTTCGGAATAGGTATTGCCTAACAGCTTACCTACTAAACATATCCAGGGCCGAAATAGTGACAAGCCTCATTAATACCCAAGTTGAGTAGGCAATCAAGCATTCTAAAACACATCCTTACAATTTTCATAATACCTTAGATTTATAATCCTCCCGTTTTAGAGGAACATAGCCATGAATCTAGACTTGGTTGAAATTTTTTCGACATCAACTCACTTCCTAATATCATAAATGATGTATACATAGAAAAAAGTCTCTTCAAACTCTCCTTAATTTACATCTCATCACTAAGTTTATGGTAACCTATGCAGTGATTAAACACATAAAATACCATTGAAGATAGATATCCTCCAATAATGAACTTCTCTATACGATGTAATTTACAATTATTACGTTCGATACAAATACAAACTATTCCATAGCTTCTTTTCCCGTTTTAGACGACAAAATATATTCACGACCTTCCATCACAATCATTATAAATTTGTAATGAAAGGTCAGCTCATCAAGAAGGAAGTAAAAAACAAGTTTGACTAAATTAAGGAACTTCATGTTACCTTAAGCAGTTGATGAAAACCTTAACTTTCACGAACTGTGAAAAGATATTACCTTACTCCATCAAGGCATTATGTCTATACATGATTTAATCGATCGCACAAGGAATCATCAACCATACCATATCTTAACACCATAAAAGGACATTAATTTTTATCAAATTTTTACTCCTAGAAAGAGTATAATCAAAATGGGGTTCTATCAATAATTTATGCTCTTCTATCAACCCAGGACATATTTTCGGCCCAAAACTTCCTTCTTAACAAGCATATGTAAAATAGAACTTCTAATTTCCAAATGCCCTAAGAATTTTGCACAATACACGAAGTGCATAATCACCGCTTATCATAAAAACAAAAATAAAATTAATTTAACTGTATGTTTTCCTCTAGGGAAACAACATAAAAGGAAACCAATACTAGTCAATGTTGCAACGTTCCAAGGGTGATCACATACCCAGGGGTCACAAAAGAAACAGCGACAATTTTGCAGAAGGAAGTAACTTTAAGCCGACAAGTTGTTAAAACCAGCATACCTAGAAGAATCAATTTCTAGCACAAGGTATTTTTATCCTTACAGTACCATTATACTATATATATATATATCATATATATTTCCGTATAATTAATCAAAGCATAAAAACCGAGGAACGGTTTTTTTTTTTATATATAATATGAATGGGTTGGATCACTTCAACAAGAATAACGAACGGAGGAAAATCCAGTAATAACAAACTATTACCCATAAACAGAACACAAATCCACAAAATCACAAATTTAAACCAATTTCTAGAAAGAAAAAAAAGTTTCATTTCAAGAGGTTTATTAGATACTAGCATATTATTTATAATGGTTAAGTCTATCTTTCCCGTTTTAACACATTCACCAGTCCTGTACATCCAGCAAGGACTGCTACAGCCACACATCCTCTGCTTTATCCTCTCCTTCACTGGTCTTTTCTTGCAATAATACCCCACCAGGATTCCCTTTTGAAGGCACGACTAGAAGAATGCAATAGGTGGCTGTCCAAAACACTAGATTGCTTCCATGCAACTACTTTGGGGGTGAGAGTCGAACTGCTTACCACTCAGTTCGAGAGGCACTTGCACTAGAAAAGCTAAACACCAACCATGGTTTGAAGCCTCAGACACAAGACATACTAATTATATCGCTCCTGGTTCTGAAAGGCGTCTACCATATTGATACATAAACCTTTTCCTTCATCATATTTGGGGACAACATCAAACTCTCGGTGCAAACATTTCAGCTGTAGCTTGTAAGGTATGATAATTTCAACAGAGACCTTTATGCCTGCCAACTCAGTGACTCGTTGAAGAAGCCCATATCATTGCAAAGCAAAATGTGCTTCATGAATATTCTGATATGAAATAGATCCACCCCTATGAGATCCTCATCCATGAGTTACATCGCAGAACAAGCAAGGTCTCAGTAGAGAATCTTTGTGAATAAATCTCATTAGGTCTACTGGTAACACTCTCACTGTCACTTAAATGATTTTGATAAAAAATATCTTGCAGGAGAATCCGAATTTGAGGATGCAGAGATACAGAACAGAAAACAACAAAGTTGGACAACGTGCTTGCTGGAGGCGCTCAAAAAAGGCTTCTTCCTTACTGATACGTGCCTGCAGTCTGGCTGAACACTATGGCAGGGCTCTGCTGTGGATCCTCGACAAGAACACACCTCACAGCACCCCAGGAAGAGGAGGTAATACGCTACTTCACCAGCTTGCGGCTTCATCTATAACCACCATATCTAACCCATGGATAGGCGCTGGAAAACTTCCGGACAGTATTAGAAACAGTAGTGAACGCAATCTCAGCCTCACTTGCAAAACTTGCCTCAAGATTTGATCGAGCTTCTTCCATGTTAGTTTCACCACCTGGACAGAAGCGACTTCCAAAAAGAAAAGGCAAGACAACTCAACTAAAGCTTTACCTCGTTCTTCTACTACAGCTACAAGATTTTGCAACAGCAGATCATGACTATGGTCACGCGCATCCAGAACATCAGGGTCAGCACCAACGGTTCCTTGGGATCGCCCTACAGTAGCTGTCACACTTAACTCTCTCTCTGGAGGCCACTGGTTTTCTGAGATAAGTTTACCTCTCGGCCCTGTAGCTACTACATACAGCCAAATCTTCCTCACGGCCCTCCCAGGAGAAAAACAGTTCTACGCTCCACGGAAGCTGCCTGTACAGCACAATTTTGAGGATCCACACCCACCCATGCAACATTAGGGCGAAAAACCTTCATTTCACCATTAATGAATCCACTGTTCAGAACATGCCAAGGAGGAGAAGGTCAAAATGAGGTGATAGGGAAAGAGAAAAAAAACACCCAAGAAGGAAACGCGCCCAACACCCACCTGTACACATTGAAGGAGAATCCAAAAATAGATTATGGAAAAGAAAAACGGGACTCCACCCATTCCTCACGCAAGGACAGACATGACAGCCATAATCATTGGTAGGTCGGGTGGTTGGGAGGAGGCCAAGGTGGAAGTGGAGGCAGGTAGCAAAAGGAAAAGAAGCCATTGCCCAGCGGGGCATTACATCCTCCTCCCCTTAAGAAAGCATCGTCCTCGATGTGACATAACACAATGGAAAAGAAAAAGGTTTGCAACCAAGAACAAGTATAGGAGAAAGTGCACTTTATGGTTTAAAATTTTAGTTGATTAAAGCACGGTCGCAAGGTAGCCTTAGGAACATTCGGTAGAATTTTTAACTTTCAATGTTCTATGAAGATTGGCAGTTCTTTCTTGTTCATCATTTCATTAGTCTCTTTTCATTATCATTATTTCTAGTTTTAGTTTCTTTGAAAAAAATATCATCATTGAAGAGTTTTGATTTATTCCTTATTGTGGGTGCCCAACATGAACTGCTAACCCAACACCCTATCAGGTTCACAAGACACTACAGATTCACAAGCACACAAGTATATACTTCACGATTGTATTACACCACAAAAGGTTACTCAAATACAGAATGGATTAGGCACACTCCATATAGTACACGTCACACATCAATGACTGACATACCAAATACTCAAACAAAAGAGTACTACAATCCACCAGACATTTCCTCAATTTGCATCAATGAAAGACTCACATAACACCAAACCATGCTACAGGTACATAGTTCCCACAAGGGAATCAATGACATAACCACAACATCACAACACATATCCATCTGACATGAGTAACACATACATCAAAAGACCACTACCAAACATCACAATAACTCAACATATATCCCAGAATACCAACCATACACACAAATATCATATGTCTCCCTCAAACTCCTATGCCTCCCTCAAGTCTCTTATGCCTCCCTCAAACTCTTATGCCTCCCTCAAATCTCTTATGCCTCCCTCAAGTCTCTTATGCCTCCCTCAAACTCTTATGCCTCCCTCAAGGAGGCCAGTTGACCCTATGGTCCAAGACACATAGAGTTCGAACACTCCTAACCCAAGTGACATAATAACGCGTGGTTCAACAACCCGCTAGTTATATGTACTCCTTGGGGCGTACCCCCATACAAAGAAGTGGGTCCATAGGTCCAACCAATCCATGGTGCGTCCCATGACCCTATTCCACACATCACGACATTAGAACCAGCACAACAATGCAATCAAAGTGCCAAGTGGCAAAGTACAAGCCTTGGGCAAGTCGGTAAAAATTCCAAATTTAAAAGAAGACCCAAAATCAAGCAAAAATAAATGACCAAATGGCCATAGTTAGTATCAAAATCCCCATGTTAGTGCCACAAACCAAGGAAATGCCGAAAATTGTAAAGCATTGCAATCAAGAAAAGCTGCTGGTCCTTACAAAATAAAGTAAAAAGCTCAATTTACGAATAAAATCAACTTATAATAATGTCACATTACGATAACTGTGTGGCCTTATCAAGCCACCAAGGGGTACTCAACGAGTTACTAGCACTCGGACATCAAGCCTCAGCTCATAAAATACATATCAATAATACAACTGTCATCACCTCCATCTGAATCATCCCGCCACCACTTCGACAAGGCTAAACATAGTCATAGATACACTAAGGTTGCATACATGCAACCACATAGGGAGAGAGGAAATAATCACATGTTATCTACTAAACCGAGTTTTGGCTCGAGTTATTGACCCATGGTACACCATTCCTCACTCTCAACATACACTTCTACCTATTTCCCTTAGGATCGGTTAGCGTAAGGTTCACAACATAACATACAACAACATCACTAACATAACGGTGGCACACACGTAACTACCATAACGTCTTACATATGGTACATATACAGGGTAGATCACAAATGTACATCCACAGGGCGTAATACATCACTTTACTACATTCTGCACCCAAAGTGCAAGCACCATACGATAGGGTTCATACACTCACCGTATGACCCAAAATCACAACATGAAGCATTACATATTTGCATAAATCATACATACGATGAACATAGTACATCTCAACATAACATCTACTGTTGCATAACAAGGTGGTACACACATTTCTTTAGGACATGGTAAAAAAAAACATCACAATACAACTCATTTCTTCCAACATCAATCTAGTCATACAACACATTGATACACCCACATATCACAATATGCCATAATGCTCCAACACTACGTCATCCACATTATAATTATTTTCACACATCACAAACAATAATTCACACGTGAAATCTTCCTAGAATCCACAAGAAGGAGAGAGAATACTCCCATCCCCAACATATCAACATGATCACAGACACGCACAATGCGACATACCCATCATGTGCGTTCACAATATCACAATTACGACAATAATCACATCACGTTTAAAGCACATTACTCTTCCAATATCTACCACCATCATGCAACATCATCATCATCATGCAGTATCATCATGTAACACCACAACCACCATGTAACATCATCATATAACACCAATCCAGCCCATAGGTTCGAGAGCATGAACCTACGCTCTGATACCAAAGTGTAACGACCGAAAAACCACACACCCGAACAACACAGTAAAAGACATGATATTTTTTTTTTTGACTTGCTCTGACACATAACACGACTCAACATGTCATCACAATGGTTACAACCAACACTAGGAACCACTTGTTACGGGGAAGACCACAAGGTCAGCACGGAAACGTTCACACCTATCAAGGACAATACATATTTTTTTCTTTTTTTTCTTTTTGACAGAACAACATTGAAGTCCAACCACAAAACACACTTACAGTTAGGGCATCCCATGAGGAAATTCTTGTTAAATTTTCTTGTTTACTAAGATGTCTCTTCATTCTTATCTTACGTCCCTATAAAATTTCATGTAATGATTCACATAATTTTTTTTTCACAAGGGAGAACTTCTTTCTTTTCAACTATTGGCTAAATAGCTTAAGGCCAAGCTTTCTAAACTAGGATCATCAATTTTATGTCCAAAGATTTTTTATTCATTTGATTTTAGAACATTTTCCATTTCTTACAAGGTTAATTAATCTTACTCAAGCCACCAACACATGTTCCACAACTCTATTGCACAGGTGAAGGCATAAGCTCCAATTGAGTGCAAAGTACCGCTTAGGGTTCATAACAATAACCTTCTTGTTTAAGGATCAAAATTTGACCTTGCTTAAGAAATATCACCATGAATTAAGGCATGGGTTAACAGAACAGGACAACAGAATTTAGCTTCAGGGTCACATGGTTTACTATCCGTCTTTTATTGAGGTTAAGGGTTTATCAAGATTGGTTAAATGTTCTATCTAGACTTTACTTAATTAAGTTTGACAAAAGAAAACATTCCAAACGATAGAGAGAGATTTAAGGTTTAATTAATCGATTTCCCTCCTACTTATTAAATCCTATCATCTTCTAAAATCTAACCATTACTTTCACCATGAGGTCATTTAAGATTTCACCATAAAAAGATAATGTTTATTAGCTTGGCTCGAATAAAAAAAATAATAAGTAATCATATTTCGTTACAAAAGATAGTTTCCTCTTGATTGTTCCAGGTCTCAAAGGTTATCAAGTAGACCACATCTACATTAATATGTTCATATACATAAATTTTGGTTTAACTTTTATCAGGACTATCCAGCTCACTTCATAGTGCTTACAAACTCATTGCTACTAAGCCTTAGGAGGATTTATAACTCAACATTTTAAATCAAGAGAAAATTTTAACAGTACTCGTTTGCGGAAACAAAACAAGGTTATATCAATTCATTCCAATATGATGCACAAATCAAAGGGACATACCATCTCTATTGAACCATGACTAGGGAGCAAGAGAGTAATAACATGGGACATGCCCCGCTACTATTCTAAGGATTAAAATTCACTAGAATATCCCATAACCAAGAGGAAATCAAATTTCATCTTTCACATGATAACCAAACAAGCCAAAGTTTCAACAGTTACAACAACAATACTCTACAATACATTTACTAGGCACTGACCCTTCTTCTAAAATGTACAAAGGCCCTTTCCAAATTTTTATAACATAATACACATTCGTACAAAGGAACATCATAACCAAGATTGATGCAATAATCTACAAGTCTTTCCATCATCTAACCACGTAAGCCATCTGCAACAATTAATAACCTGAGTCAATTCGCGAGAACTGAGCAAGATAAGACTATACATAGCAACAATAAGCTACTAGCTAATAATACCATGAAAGGAAACATTGAATTTCAGGAAATGGATCAAAGTTCTAACCTCTAACAACCTTTTGAAACAAGATATAATTTTCAACATATCAACTAAGAAGAAATCCATAAGTTTTAGTTATGAAGAATACCTCGAAAACTACAAAAGTTTGACAACCAAATACGCAAGACTATGAAATTTAAATGATTAGACACAAGAGTTGAGAGTATTAGGATTTCAATTATGTAATCCCATAGATTACGTGATTGAAATCTAAAGTGTAACCCTTCAATCGACATTCTCAAGGAGAATTCAAAAGATTAAAACCAGACTCGATCTTAGCTGCCAAAAAGAATATAGTTTTGGAATCGTTCCGTAGGGCCATAGGCCTAATAGGATATAAATGAACAACGAGGGTAATAACAAAGTTCCATCATGTAATCAAAAGGTTTAAAGGATGAAAATCTTATATTCAAACCCACAACCATTATATCTTAGGTAATAAGTGACTTCATAGCTAATAAGGATGAGAGGAAAGGATGGTAAGAATGTCCGGAATAGGCATTGCCTAACAGCCTACCTACTGAACATAACCAGGGTCGGAATGGCGACAAGCCTAATTAATACCCAAGTTGAGTAGCCAATCTAGCATTCTAAACACATCCGTGCAATTTTCATAATACTTTAGATTTATAACCCTCCCGTTCTAGAGGAACATAGCCATGAATCTAGACTCGGTTGAAATTTTCCGATGTCAACTCACTTTAGAACTAATATCATAAACGATGTATACAAAGGAAAAGGTCTCTCAACTCTCCTTAATTTACATCTCATCACTAAGTTTATGGTAACCTATGCAGTGATTAAACACATAATATACCATTGAAGATAGATATCCTCCAATAACGAACTTCTATAATGATGTAATTACAATTATTACGTTCGACACATAAACAAACTATTCCATAGCTTCTTTTCCTTTTTTGACAACAAAATATATTCATGACCTTCCATCACAATCATTCTAAATTTGCAATGAAAGGTCACTCATCAAGAATGAAGTACAAAACAAGTTTGACTAAATTAAGGAACTTCATGTTACCTTAAGCAGTTGATGAAAACCTTAACTTTCACGAACCGTGAAAGATATTACCTTACTCCATCAAGGCATTATGTCTATACATAATTAAATCGATCACACAAGGAATCATCAACATACCATATCTTAACACCATAAAGGTCATTAATTTTATCAAATTTTACTCATAGAAAGAGTAGAATCAAATAGGGTTCTGTCAATAATTTATGCCCTTCTATCAACCCAAGACATATTTTCGGTCCAAAACTTCCTTCTTAACAAGCATATATATTGAACTTCTAATTTCCAAAAGCCCTAATAATTTGCACAATACACGAAGTGCATAATCAAGCTTATCATAAAAAAAATAAAATAATTTAACTATATATTTTCCTCCAGGGCAATAACATAATAAGAGCCCAATACTAGTCAAAGCTGCAACGTTCTAGGGGCGATTACATACCCAGGTTCACAAAAGAAACAACGACATTTTTGCAGAAGGAGGTAACTTTAAAATTATATATATATATATATATATTTATATATATATATATATATATATATATATATATATATATATATATATATATATATATATATGATCAATCAAAGCATACAATGAGAACCTTTGTTTGTTTTATATATAAATGGGTTTGATCACGTCAACAAGAACAACCAATAGAGGCAAATCCAGAAGTAACAAACAGTTAACCATATATTGAACACAAATCCACAAAATTACAGATTTAAACCAATTTATAGAAAGAAAAAGTTTCATTTCAAGAGGTTTATTAGATACTAGCATATTATGTATATGGTTAGTCTATCTTGCCTGTTTTAACACATCCACCAGTCGTGAACATCCAGCAGGGACTGCTACAGCAACACGCCTTCCGTTTTATCCTCTGCTTCACTTGTCTTTTCTTGCAATATATCACACCGGGATTCCCTTTTGAAGGCACGACTAGAAGAATGCAATAGGTGGTTGTCCAAACACTAGATTGCTTCAATGCAGCTGCTTTGGGGGGGGAGAGTCGAACTGCTTACCACTCAGTCCGAGAGCACTTGTGCTAGAAAGCTAAACACCGACCATGGTTTGAAGCTCGGACACAAGACATAATGATTACATCACTCCTGGCTCTGAAAGGCATCTACCGTATTGAAACACAATCCTTTTCCTTCATCAGATTTGGGGATAACAAAGAAATAAAGAGCATTTCTAATCAAATAATGGTAGCCCAACTTGACATGCCTGAGATTGACAAAGTGTAAGAAATCAGGTAATCTTCTCCAGACTCTAACAGAGAATGTTTTGAATCCTGCATTGGGACCAGAGCTCTCCCAAGACATTTTCTCCAACATTGCATAGATCTCCTGATAAGTTCATACTTGCAAAGCAAATTGTGCTTCATGAATACACTGAAATGGAACAGATCCGCCTCAATGAGATCCTCTTCCACGGGTTGCATCATGAAACAAACAGAAATATTTCCATAGAAAATCTTTGCAATAAATCTCATTAGGTCTGCTGGTAACACCCTCACTGTCACAAAGTCGATTTAGATAAAAATATCTTACAGGAGAATCCAAATTTGAGGATGCAGAGATACAGAACAGAAAACAACAAAGTTGGACAACCTGCTTGCTGGAGGCGCTCAAAAAAGGCTTCTTCCTTACTGATACGTGCCTGCAGTCTGGCGGAACACTGTGGCAGGGATCTGCTGTGGATCCCCGACAAGAACACACCTCACAACGCCCCAGGAAGAGGAGGTAATACGCTACTTCACCAGCTTGCGGCTTCATCTATAACCACCATATCTAACCCATGGCTAGGCACTGGAAAACTTCCGGACAGTATTAGAAACAGTAGTGAACACAATCTTAGCCTCACTTGCAAAACTTGCCTCAAGATTTGATCGAGCTTCTTCCATGTTAGTTTCACCACCTGGACAGAAGCGACTTCCAAAAAGAAAAGGCAAGACAGCTCAACTAAAGCTTTACCACGTTCTTCTACTACAGCTACAAGATTTTGCAACAGCAGATCATGACTGTGGTCGCGCACAACCAGAACATCAGGTTCAGCACCAACGGTTCCTTGGGATCGCCCTGCAGCAGCTGTCGCACTTAACTCTCTCTGGATGCCACTGGTTTTCTGAGATAAGTTTACCTCTCGACCCTGTAGCTGCTGCATACAGCCAAATCTTCCTCACGGCCCTCCGAGAAGAAAAACAGTTCTACGCTCCACGGAAACTGCCTGTACAACACGATTTTGAGGATCCACACCCACCCACGCAACATCAGGGCGATAGACCTTCATTTCACCATTAATGAATCCACTGTTTAGAACACGCCAAGGAGGAGCAGGTCAAAATGAGGTGACAGGGAAAGAGAAAAAAAACACCCAAGAAGGAAACGCGCCTAACACCCACCTGCATGCATTGAAGGAGAATCCAAAAATAGATTATGGCAAAGAAAAATGGGACTCCACCCATTCCTCACGCAAGGACAGACATGACAGCCATAATCATTGGTAGGTCAGGTGGTTGGGAGGAGGCCAAGGTGGCAGTGGAGGCAGGTAGCAAAAGGAAAAGAAGCCGTTGCCCAACGGGGCATTACAGTTGTACCAAGTTTAGGGCTGATTTTTTTTTTTTAAGAAAATCGGCTAAGTCCTAGTCCAGGTGGTCTACAGGACAGCTGGGACGTCAGGACGCGTGGGACGTGAAAAGCCGAATCGGCCGAAAGAGAAAAAATTGCCTAAGTCTTTTGTTTCTCGTGGTTTGGGACAGCTGGGACAAAAGTACGCGGAGGATGTGAACTGGCCGATTCAGACGAAACAGGAGACTTTCGTCCGAGACAGTTTGGGACATCCGGGCCAAAAGTACGCGTGGGATGCAAAAAGTCGAAAGAGCCGAGAGTGAATGGAATCTCGCCACATGTTTTCACCGCAAACAGGAGCAAGGAAGCCCGAATCGGCCGAAGTAGGAGATTTTCATTTGGGACATCTGGGACAAAAGTATGCACGAGACGCGGGAAACGTGAAAAGCCAAAGCGGCCAAAGGCAAAGAAGAAAATTCAACGTTTGACCCGTGAAACTTCAAGCGGCCATAACTTTTGACTCCGAGCTCCGATTTTCACAAAATTGGACTTTCTGGAACGAGCACGATGTCCTCTACACCACTTTCTAGATTTCTTATTTTTAACAAAGGTAGATATATTTAATTAAAAGGAACATATTTGGCTCCAATCAGTTAATGCTCATTCCTGTCAAATGACAGAAAACACCTGCCAGACCCAAAATAGCTGCCCGCACTTAGAAGGCCATAACTTTTGTATTTCTCAATGAAATCACACAAAATTGGCACCATTGGAATCATGGCTCCGAGCCCGACGCACAAAAATAAATAAATTATAGATTTGATCAGAGATTGATTGATATTTTTAAGAAAATGTGGCTGGGTTCATAACAGTGTTTTATTTGGTGGTTGGGAGTGCAATTAAGAGGCATGGTCATCATTCTTTCTCTGCTGCAGCACCTGGGACAGTATGTGGAGCCTTTTGCAAGTAATATATATTCATTTTACTCCATTTAATGCCTCTTACAAGTGGTTGAAGGACAGATTTCAGGATTTCCATTTTCCCTTCTCTTTCTCTTCTCATTTTTTCTATAAATTGGAGTGTTGGGCTCATTGTAAGGGGAGGTAGTTTTTGTAGCAAAGCTCTGTCAAAATTGCTTTGTGAAGCCAATGTGTTGTAGGCCCTTGTTGTGGACTCCTTGCACGGTGATCCAAGCCCTTATCTTGTAATAGATTGAACTGTGCATATTATGAAGCAATAAAATATAAGTTTGTGGATGTATCTTCCCCTGCTGTGTTTTCTTGCATTCTTCTTTCCCCTTCAACCTCTTCTTTACAAGAATATTGTGTCTATTATTATGTTCATGCAGGGATCCATTATCATTGTGTATGTTTGAAATATTGTTGTGAATGTGTTTTGCTAGATTATGGAGAACTATCATCACCTCTTCTAGTGTGCACTTTGCTTCTGTATTTCACGCATTTAGAGACTACTCTCACACCCTCCTTTTCTGGTGTATCACCACTTTAGTGTATGATTTCATTTTATGCATTCTCTCTCCCTAGTCCCTTGGAAATTTAGATTAGAATAGTTAGTTTCCCCTGCATTAGAGTAGATTGTGGCAGGTAGTTTAGGAGCAAGAACCAACTTTCTCTGGAGGTCTATCTCAAGTAGCAAGTCCCACAACTTGGAGATAGTACCCATGTTATCCAATCACACCGTGAGTTCAAGTATATGCACTTTTATAAACATAGGGGTGCTGTGATTTGGTGATAACAAAGATATCAGTGAATATTTCAGATTATATGAGTTATGCCAAACAATGATTTTGGGGTCTGTGGAGGATGAAAGGGTTTTCAGTGCATTGTCATTTATAAAATCAAAACTGAGAAACAGGTTGGATAAAAATCTGGAAAGTTGCATGAGGTGTTATGTTTCTCGATACTCCATCGAAACCTTTCCTTTCGACAGAGAAATTGCGCATTGGAATTCCCTTTGCAAAAGAAGAGGTGTGAATAATACAGCTACAAGTACAAATATTCCCAACCTTGAGAGTGTAATTGGCTCTTCGTCACATTCTATAGAAGACAACATCAAGTTTGATAAAGCTATTGATAATGGATTGTTTCAACTTTAAATAGGTATGTTCTTTATCTATCTTTTATCTTTATCATAAAAGATGTTACAAGTCTATATACTAAATATGTCAGGCAATTCACCCATCTATCTACTAGTCCATTTCTCGTGTTGGGTTTTTTTAAAACACAGATTTAGCTCATTACCAGTGGCAGTGATGATTTCAATTTTAAGGAGGTATCTTTTTCCCCTTAATCTTATTGTTTGTTACTATTCATTTTTTCAGCTCTGGTTATCATTAAAGATGTTACAGGTCTATGTATTTACATTTAGTTAAATACAATCTTTTTATTTTTTGAAAACGTGGGTTGAAATCCGTCCGAGGAAGCTGTTACTTCTTGGGACTGACAATGTCAGGAAACTCACCCATCTATTTACTAATCCATTTTTTATGTTGAATTTTTTTAAGACAAAGATCTAGCACATTACCGGTGATGATTTCAATTTTAAATAGGTATCTTCTTCAACATAATCTTATTATTTGTTACTTTACATTTTTTCAGCTCTTGTTATCATTAAAGATGTTACAGGTCTAATTCTATATATTTACATTTATTTAAAGATATTGTTGGTCTATATATTTAAAGATGTTGCTGGCACTTCTCAGGACTGACAATGTCAGGAAACTCACCCCTCTATCTACAATGTCAGGTAAAACAAAGATCTAGCACGTTACCCTTGATGATTTCACAGCAATCTAATACGCAAGAGGTAAGCTAAACCCTATCATATTTGCAATTATGTTTAATTTCTTACCAGTGATGATTCTTTCTTGATTTCTTAGAATTATATTTAATTTATTTATTATATGTGCAAAATCCTTTGATATATTTTTTTAACTGTGGGATAAACAATACATTATACAATTTTAAATATAAGTCCACATAAAATTCCTCATCATCCATATATATCATATCATCACCATATCATTATCATATCCTGACTCCTGACACTACAATTATTATTAACACAATTATTTATCTAATTTAAATTTATTAAAACAATTCAGTTTTTTTAAAAAAATTCATTATCATATCATTACAATTCTATTCGTTCTAATGTCATCTATATTCATTCTAATCATTAATGTCATCTGTATCCATTATAACACATTCCATTTATTTATCATCTATATCCATTCTAATGACATTATGTTCATATCGTTACAAGTATAGAGAATAATTATCTTAAAACAAGTACAAAAGTCTAGAGAAGAACAATTACTGTGCTTGATGATAAATCTACGTCCACATTAAATTGATCATCGTCCATATATATCGTATCATTATCATCATTCATTGTCTTTCAGCATCATCTATCATTAATTATCAATTATCATCATTCATCATCTACGTCCACATACAATTCATGACAATGCAAGTAAACAAGAAACATACATATAATTCATGATAATCACCATCTAATGCAATTAAAATTAAAGACTGTATATAAATCCATATAATTAAATTCAAATACCATAGTACATACTCAATAGTAGAAGTTTTCAAATTCAATATTTAAAGTTTCCTCAATAATAAAAGTTTCTAGTTTTCAAAACCCTCTTTTTCTTTATCCAATTCTACTCCTCTGCTCTCTTCCCCAACGACTTCTTCCACTGTGGCTGTACCTCTTTCCCCAACACCAGAAATAACCCGTGAACTTATAAGATCTTCGGCAGCACTATCCAGATTTTTTAAAATTCTTTCTTCTTGATTTGTCGCATCTCCATGCGACAGCAAATTTGGATCAGCAGCTGCTTTAGCTTTGAATAATATGTCAGGGTCGAAACCATTCTCTTTAATTATCCGCTTTAGTGTATTGTTTTGTTTGTTAACCAAAACAATATTTTTCTTCAAATTTTTTGCTACGGATAAGTTGGTCTTTGCTGTTTCCAAGTGAACTTGCAAAACTTTCACCTGACTCTTCAAATTTTCATATTTCAACTGCACAAAAAGAGTAATGTCAATTCAAAATATTTTTTAAAAATGAAAATTTCAAATTAACAAGAATGATTGTTTGAATGTAATAGTACTTACAACTGCTCTATCTCTTTCGGCATTTGTGATTGCTACCAAATCCTTGTCCTTGGACGATTTGTTAAAATATGCCTGGGCCTCAGCACTAATATTTTCCAATTTGTTTAATGAATTATCTAAAATGTCATCTTTATAGTTGTTGTTATACGTGACAGTCCCACTTCTTACTTGGGTAAGTAAGGAATCCATCTTCGCAGGTTGATTCTGGACTGCAGCGTATAAACTATCCTGTTGCTAATAATGTTCATAATGACTAATAATCTCATTGATAAGAACTTTAGCCCTTCTCTCCCATTCTATAAGCTGATTGATATGAGGAACAATAAACTCACTGACATGGGATTGACAATCATAACCAATTAAGTTTTCCAAAGCAAAAGGTGGCAACTGTTCACTATCTGAATCTGATGAAGACGATCTTGCTGGAGAAGTATGGGGGCTTTCAGAAAGATCAACTGCTACTTGTTTTTGCCTTTGGGTGGGCTGATCCTGTTTGTGAAAAAATTAATCAAGATTTAGATAAATAAATTTAAATCGAAATGTAATTCAAAATTGTAAAGAATATTTAAATTGAAATTTGAAGTATACCTGCTGGCCTTGAATCATCTCGCGGGTATCGAAAAACCCAGTTGGGTCATTGCTATCAATGCCCAAATAATCTTCATCTAAATTTATATTGTTCAAAATAGATATGCCCGTTGCACTGGGCAAGCCACCAAGTGAGAGAGTTGGAATTTGAAAGGAGGAGGCAATGTTTAGTGTCCCACTAGGGGCCGGAGTAAAAGGCATGCGTTTACCAATGTTCTTTTTCACTGTTCCTCTAGTTGGCATTTTAAAAATTATTGGTTGAGTGGGTGTCGGTGCTGCGGTTTGATTAGGACTGACATGTGCTGAAAATTACAAGAAAAAAATGAAAAAATAGGAATACAATTCATAAAGTCAAAAATTTCGAAATTAAACGTACTATCGAAGAGTTGTACCTTGTTGTCGAGGGGTTATTTTTCTCGGTGCTACGGGTGGCCTTGTAGGAGTTGTACTCAGTGTTTGTTCAGAAGATATGAATGCATGCGACTGTATGGAGTGAGTTGGGGAAGAAGTTTGAGTTTGTGAAACAGGTGTATGTTCCAAAGTCCCTGCAATTCATCAATATTAAATGTTGTCAATTCATTTGGTTAAAATTTAAATTGAAAAATAAATATGCAACTTTGGAATTTGTAAATAATATATGAGAAGGTATTACTTCTCTGGTGTTTAACGAGTTCAAACTGTTGAGGGTTTGGAGAGGAGTGAGCTTCCATTTCAGATTGGGAGTTCCCCGAAGCCTCAACGTGTTGTTGGCCTCTTCCTCTCGATAACACATTTTTTCGGGGAAGGGCTTCAAGATATCTTCTCTGCAAAACTTTAAAATTTAAGTTTTAATAACTATGCACTGTAATGTCAAAAATTGAAATACAATTACAAACTAAATAGTTTATACATGTTGTTCTTCAAACGGAATTGACAACTTCATCAACTCCTCATCAGTGCAAGTAGGAATTTTTTTATCTTTTAAATTTAAAAGTGCCTCATAATAAAGGCCGAGGAGATAGTTTGTTGAATAAATGAAAAGTTTTTCTGAAAGTTTTGAATTTGTTATGTCAGTTCTTATTTTTTTGGATAGATATGTGCACCAATCGAATTTTTTTTTTGAGATAGTGGCAACAATGTATGCAATGGCCCAATTTGGTATATCAGTTTGGCGACCTTGTAAAACAATTCTGGATTGAAAAAATGAAATAAGTGCAGCAAGAAAGTGGTGTGCAATTGATTGTGTATCCACACCACACCTGGATTTATTGACATGGGCTGTAAATGTGAAACAGTGAGAATTACTATAAATTTATAACAGCAAATTGTATCAGAATAAAAAACAGAATAAAAAATATGAATTAAAACGAATTATACTTACAATCAACATGGAAACCGAACGTTGATTCGAGAAATTTCTTGTCTTCTTCCAGGAGTGTTGCCTTGGTTGTAACAATTGGTAAATTTTTGAATGAAAGGCCTGTAAACCGATGGATGTCATTTGCTTCGATACTGAATTGGAACATTCGGCCATCGTTCAGAGTCACATAAAAAATGTCATCCTCTGAATTATAGGATGACAGAAGGTAATTCAAAATATCCAAATCTGTTTCGAAATGGGGCATATTAACGAGCCCTGTAAATTCACATGCATCCATCAAATCTTTATATTCTTAAGACATTTTTAAAACAGTATGGATGTGAGGGCATAAGGGATTCCTGTAGTTGATCTTGGAAATCAATTGAATTGAATTCTCTTGATTTTTTTGCTGAACTTGCAGTTGGGAAGCATGTGAAGTCGACATTATAGTTGTACTTGCATCTTTGACAACGATTGAGAATTTGAGACCTGCAAAAATTCAAGAGCGGGAAGGTGAAAACGAGAAAATGATGGGTTGAATGGTATTTATAGGCTAAATCAGGTGTCAATGGCTTTAATTAACGCGCGTCAATTGTCATAGCTGACGCGCGGATCCTGTGACGTGCGTCAATAGGCTCCAGTGACGTGTGTCATGAGGATCTAGTTTTGCGCGTCAATATCAGCCAGTGACATACGTCAATTGGAGCTAGTGACGTGCGTCAATTAGAGCCAGTGACGTGCGTCAATTAGATCCAGTGATGCGCATCAATTGGAGCCAGTGACGCACGTCAATTGGAGCCAGTGACGTGCGTTAATTAGAGCTAGTGACATGCATCAATTGGAGCCAGTGACGCGTGTCGATTGGAGCCAGTGACACGCGACAATTGGAGCCAGTGACGTGCGCCGATTGGAGCCAATGATGCGCGTCAATTGGAGTCAGTGATGTGCGTCAATTGGATCTAGTGACGCGCATCAGTTGGAGCCAATGACGTGCGTCAGTCGAGAACATTGACGTTCCATTGACGTGCGTTAGGATTGATGTCTTGTTATCGCACGTCACTGATGGAGCCATGAAAAACTAGGCAAATTTTTTTTTTTGGAATACTATCAAATTCACCTTTCGCTGAAACTGGTTCTGGGGATATTCGCTAGGTATTTTCCACCTACAATTTTATGGAGGTGTCTTAAAATGAACCCTTCATTTCACGAGACTCCTTCCTTTAAATTTGGCCGAAACAATCTTGACATTGAAATGAGTCTCCTTCGCTTGATCCTGCATTACCGCATGACCTGCATGTTGATGCGAAACATCCTCTATCTCCAACACCATAGGCTCCAACTCTGGTTCCAATTTCTACCTTATTCTGTCCACTCTAGAATTCACAACTGTCCCATCAAAATCATTATCTTTTTCTTCAGCCCCAATAGAGGAAGTTTATTTTTCTGCCTCCTAAACAACATTCAAACTCCATTGACATCCAAGTCATTGGGGTCAAAATCCTTTGAATTCCTTACACTTTCCACCTCCATGTAAAGATGAAGTGCCTTCCTTTGCATTAGTTTGAGCATATTCAACAACCCATTGTTGCGAGAAGGTGTCAAGCTCTGTTGAAGACCCAACCTATGTACAAATTCACGGGGCACACCCAAAATTTCAGCTGGAGAACACCCAGATAGACCCTCAACCAAAAGGGCAGCCAACCCCTTGGTCAAAATAGACTTAGACTCTACCTCAAAATATACTTTATTATCATCAAGGAAGGCCCTGACCCACACCTGGGAAACACACCCTTCAACTTTTTTCTCCCTAGTTTGGAATTCTTTGGCCAGAGGATTTAATTTTTTACCATAATGCATGAGCTGCTCGTATTTTGAACGAAGTTCATATACTGCCTCAAACAATTTTACAATGTTTTGGAGCTTTGGGGGAAGCTGATCAACAACTTGAATGCATTTAGTTCTTAAAGTAAGAGAATTTGTAGGAATGGATATTTTACTGAAACTAGGTTTTTTGAAATTGAGACTGTTCTTTAAATTGGGATATCTCAAAGAGATGGGTGCTCTAGATGATATCCTAAGTGACAACCCTAATGATAGGAAATTAAGAGTAGTGGAACAACTTCTTACGCTAATCTTGAGGAGAGATATTATGCAAAACTTTCAACATAGTAAAGAAGTTACAGAAATATCAACAACATATTCATAACACAAACGTAAACACCAGATATACGTGGGGAAAATCCTTTCGGATAAAAATTCCCACTCTCCAAAAATCCCACTCAATGTATTTCAAATCTAATAACAAGATTACATACACTTACAGAGCAAGTTTCTTATAGGAGTATCACCAGAAACAATTCTAGGAGGATTAAAACTCACTACACCAATTGCTTCTCCAAGCCTTCAATTTATAGACCTCCGGTTATACAAGAAATCATCTATGGTTTACAAAACCATGTGCCAAACCTCTCATGAGGTGGATAGCATTAAAGAGCAAGATTTCAGTCTAAAAATAGGCTCCCACGTCCCCAATATTCTCCCCTATTTTTGACCCTCATAAATTTCATAAAATCTATCATAATATCTCTAAAAATAGCCCTTCCATGATATACTATCATATGAGAATCTTTTGACAACTCCTATTTCTATTTTTAGAGCCTAGACAATGTGAAACAGTTGTAGGAAAATCTTAAATGAATAAAACAAAAAAGGTTGAGACACCTCATTTCCAACAATCTCCCACTTGTCGAATACCTTGTAAGGGCTAAGGGAAAGATACCATCATGGATCAACTTCTAGGGGCCGAGAGGCCCATAGACTCGGAACACCACCTGATTTTCACTGTGCTCACGGGCTTAGTTAATGCATCTGCAACATTCGCAACTGTCTCTACCTTTTCCAGCTTCACACTTCCATCCTCGACCATATCTCTCACGAAGTGATATTGAACATCAATGTGTTTGGTCCTGACATGAAAAGTCAAGTTCTTTACAAGGCATATTGCGCTCTGACTATCACAGTATATTGTAACTGCACCCTGTTTTAATCCAATATCTGAACACAAATGCTTCAACCAAATGGCTTCTTTACAGGAATGAGTAGCTGCCATGTACTCTGCCTCAGTAGTGGACAAAGTGATCACAGCCTACCACTTTCTCATCCAACTAATTGGACCACCATTAAGAGTAAACACATATGCATTGGTGGATCTTCTGCTATCGACATCACCAGCCCAATCTGAATCCACAAAACCATGAATACGTAGGGAATGTTGATCTTCTCTTCCATGAAAACATATAGAGTACTCTGATGTACCCCACAAATATCTGAAGACCCTCCTAACTGCATCCCAATGCACTCTTCCAGGATTAGATATAAAATGAGAAAGAACTCCCACCGCTTGGGCAATGTCTGGTCTTGTACAGACCATAGCATACATTAAGCTTTCAACTGCACTCTGGTAAGGCACTCTGCTCATTTCTTTCATCTCAGATGGGGATGAAATACATTGTGAAATGGAGAGCTTCGTTCCCAAAGTAACAGGAACACAAAGTGGTTTACAATCCTGCATGTTGAACCTTTGCAAAATAGAACAAACATACTTACTCTGGCCAAGCCATAGCTTTATGTTCTCATGATCTCTTCTAATCTCCATCCTAAGTATGTGTTTTGCTGCACCAAGATCTTTCATTTCAAATTTCACAGAGAGATGAGATTTCAATTATGTAATCAAACCTTTTCCTTTCCCAATAGACAACATGTCATCAACATATAAAGTAATTACCAGGAAACAATCACCATCATATTTAAAATATACACAGTGATCAGATTTAGACTGCACAAACCCCAAACTCAACACATATGAATCAAAATTCTAGTACCACATCCTAGGAATTTGTTTAAGGCCATATAGGGATTTCTTTAACTTACAAACCATCTTGCTTTTACCTTTCACCATGTTGTGCTTTGGCTGTGTCATATAGATTTCTTCCTCCAAGTCACCATGAAGGAAAGTAGTTTTCACATCCATTTGTTCAACCTCTAGGTCATATGTTGTTGCAATAGATAATAAAAACTGAATGGATGTCATTTTAGCAACAGGAGAGACTATCTCACCACAATCAATACCTCATGTGGAGTTGGGTAAGACTTAACATGCCTTAGTTCATTGTAAGATTTCATTAGGAATGTGAACCTATTGTTATCCTAAGTCTTTTGACCAAAGGTACTATCATTACTTATTATTATTTTCTAAGAAGTATTTACTCCTACCATGTTCATTAGTCTACCATTTTTTGGTGATTCTATTTACACATGGTATTCTCTTTTACTATATTGATTTCTCACATCTTCCTTCTCGTGAAAGGAAGGGTCATTCTCACTTCGTGAGAGGTGTGATGGGAACCAAAAAGCTTGTGATTGGAGCTAAACCGCTCTAATTCCACTCTTTCTCCCATAGTACAGTGGACTTCATGATGGATCTCTAGCGAACGGCGACATGGTGTCATGATCATAGATGTGCTATTGTATTCTTGATATATATTTTGTATTGAAGGAAGTTGAACCACATTCATTTTTTGTTCCTTTTCTTTATGTTGTTCTGAATGAAAATTAACAGGGGAAGATTTAATCTCTCTAAAAATAACACTTCTAGAGTATATTACCTTTTGTGCAACAGGATCCCAAAGCTTGTATCCTTTCACACCATAGCCATATCCGATGAAGATACATTTGACAGCCTTAGAATCCAACTTTGTTCGCTTCTCCTTAGGCACATGTGCATATGCCTCACAAACAAAAACTCTCAGATGTCTAATTGAAGGATTTTTCCCCAACCACGCCTCCATTGGCATTTTATCAACAAGCACTGATGTAGGAGATCTATTTATCAAATAGCAAGCAGTGGTAACAACTTCAACCCAAAACCTCTTTTCTAGACCAGCTCCAATTAGGATGCTCCTAGCCTTCTCCATCAACGTTCTATTCATTCTTTCTGCAACTCCATTCTGCTCCGAAGAATATGAAGTTGTCTTTTGTCTTTTAATCCTGAAATCTGTACAAAATCTGTCAAAGTCTGCAGAACAGTACTCACTGCCATTATCAGATCTCAAACACTTAATTTTCTTCCCAGTTTGAGTTTCAACCATAGCCTTAAATTCCTTGAAACGACTAAAAACTTCAAATTTACTCTTTAAAAAATATACCCATGTTCTCCTACTAAAATCATCAATAAAATTAACATAATAAACTGATTTAGCAATAGAAGCAACCTTAACATGACCAAATACATCCGAATGTATTAGATCCAAGATACATGAAGACTTATGAGTAGATGAGTAAAACTGAACGTGGTTCTATTTGCCATAAATACAATGCCCATAGAAATCAAACTCTAGATTGCAATCATTCAACCCCTCAATGAGGTTCTTATTTTTCAGGGCTTTTAAACCCTTCTCTCCAATGTGGCCAAGCCTTTGGTGCCATAACATGGTCTTCTCTGTAGGTAATTTTGATTTGGTAGACAGAGCACCCTTGGGTACCCAGAAGCCACGACCATCCGCAGAGGAGGAAACCCTCTCCTTTTTCAGCGAAGTAGCTACTGGCTTAGTTTTATCTGAAGTGCTATTACACTCAACCGTGCATGCATCAAGTTGGTACAATGTACCCAATCTACTTCCTCTTGCTATCACCATAGTACCTTAACCATTTTCACACATGCTTTAGAAAAATGTACATGCACACCCACATCTATTAGCTTGCTAACAGATAATAAATTTCTTGCTAGTCCTGGGATATGCAAGACACCATTAAATCTTCTAATTCTAACATCAGAATTTTTCACCTGAATACTACCACGAGCAACAATTTTAAGGAAAGAATTATCACCCAAATACACCTTACCACCATCATAGTTTTCATACTTACTAAACCAATTTTTGTTAGGAGTCATTTGGAAAGATGCACCTGAGTCTATCAACCATGCATTATCACTTGCACGAGTGGCCAAAGCTGCAATAAAGGCATCTCCATTTTCTTTTTCGGACTCAGAATCAGAATCATATTTTTTTTCTTTTCTTTTCTTCTTTGCATTCCCTTCGGAAGTGTCCAGATTTTCCACAGTTCCAACATATCACCTTGGACTTACCAGGGGATTTTGATCTCCCCTTATTCTTGAAATGGCCATGCTTCTTCTCATCTTTTCCTCGTTCTTTTGTTCTTCCTCAAACAATCAAAGCCTCTTTGGTGTTCAGAGAGACCTTCCATCTCATCTCTTCAGAGAGTAGAGAACCAACAACATCCTCCATCTTCAAAGTGACTGAAGTGCTCCCAATGGCCATGACTAGGCTGTCCCATGAGTCTGGAAATGAAACTAACAACATTTGGCACCTTTCTTCTTCATCCATCTTAACCCCAACCGAGCTCAACTGAGTCACCAACATATTGAATGTTTCTAGATGCTCAGATATTTGTCCAGCTCTTCTTTTATTCTCAAGGAAAACAACTTCTTCCTCAAGAAAATCTTATTTACTAAAGACTTAGCTTGGTATATCTCACCCAGCTTTCTCCAAAGCTTCTCCGAAGTGGATTCTTCATGGACATTTATCAGGATTGAATCTGTAAGACATAGTCTAATAAGACCTTTAGCTTTTCTATTCATTACATCATATTGTGCAGCCAAAAATGGATCCGTAGGCCTATGGAGCTTCTCATCCACCACATCCCATAGATCTCGATCAACCAACAGATATTCCATCTTTAGCTTCCACATTTCAAATTTTGTGCCAGAAAAATTCTCTATGTCAATCCTCCTAGATGTGCTCACCATTTGAAAAATATCTGCAACCAGATAACAAAGTATTCTCTGCACAAGCTCCCACTCAAACCTAGATTAGCACAAAAAACCCAACAATCCACAACTGAATCCAAAGGTGATCAAGCTCTGATACCACTTGATAGGAAATTCAGAGTAGCGGAACAACTTCCTACACTAATCTTGAGGAGATATATTATGTAAAACTTTCAACATAGTAAATTAGTTACACAAATATCAGCAACATATTCATAACAAGAATGTAAACACCAGATATACATGGGGAAAATCCTTTCGGATAAAAAACCCCACATTCCAAAAAGCGCACTCAATGTATTTCAAATATAATAACAAGATTACATACACTTGCAGAGAAAGTTTCTTACAGGATTACCACCAGAAACAATTCTAGGAGGATTAAAACTCACTACACCAATTGCTTCTCCAAGCCTTCAATTTATAGACCTCCGGTTATACAAGAAACCATCTATGGTTTACAAAACCATGTGCCAAACCTCTCATGAGGTGGATAGCATTAAAGAGCAAGATTTCGGTCTAAAAATAAGCTCCCACATCCACAATATTCTCCCCTATTTTTGACCCTCATAAATGTCATAAAATATGTCATAATATCTCTAAAAATAACCCTTCCATGATATACTATCATATGGGAATCTTTTGACAAATCCTATTTCTATTTTTAGAGCCTAGACAATGTGAAACAGTTGTAAGAAAATATTAAATGAATAAACCAAACAAGGTTGAGACACCTCATTTCCAACACCTAATAAATGAGAAGTTAACATTTTTGATGAATAGAGAGGTCTCAGATCCAATAAATAAAAAAAAAGGTAGATTACTGACCTCGACACAAAGCTAATTGGATTTATGTCCTCTATTTCTTGGTATAACGAGGTTTATGAATATGGAGGAAGAATCATCGTCTCGAATAGGAAAATGTGCGTTTTGGATGAGGCCAAAGCAATTCGTTAAATATATTACCCGAAAAATGATTCAAATTAAGGATTAAATTTTGGAACACTCAAATGAGGAATTATTAAGAGGAGAATTAATTGAAGTCCAGGGGAGAACAAATATGGGAATCTGGAGATGGATTCTCATAAGGATGGGGTCTTATGGGTATAATCTTTCTCACAGCCAATTGGTTTTAAGAGATCATTTTGATTTTATTGTTTTCATTTCACCCATTTGTCTTTTTAACAATTAGTGTTGAATTTTTCACCGGTACGCATCTAACTTTACAAATGCCCTTGCTGGAAAGTGTCAAATTCGGGGGGTTTTAACTTTACAGGTTGCCGAAATTTAAATATCTTCCTATAGGTTTTCAGATTTTAGATATTTTCCTATAGTCCTAGATATTTTCCTATCCTAAATATTCATCTATAAATTTGTCGTGATTTAGAGGCAGACATGGTAATTGTGTACACCCAAATTGGAGGTCTAACAACCACCATTGATGAAGTCCACGAGCTATCTTAAAATTAGGAATCAGACTAAAACTTAATGTCAATCTTGCTGACAGAATCAAATGTAAATCCTTCGTTTCCTTTCCAAACGCATACATGATCGACCCATTAATAGAATGGTGAGCAAAAAAGTTGGCGATCTTGTCCACGCCCATGCCCATACTCTGCATTTTCTTCCTGTAAACCCTCATATTCACATATTTTCTGGATGGCAATCATCGTATTTGCACATTTACGCTAATTTTCTGGCTGGCAATAACTGTGAAATGGCAGATCTGACGGTAAGAAGAATGAAATCAAACCGTAGGGTTTTCTGCAGGTTGTTGGATAGAAGAATCAAATCCAATTTTAAATTTGTGTGCTCTGGTTTGAGAATCGTTCCTCTTAGTGCAACGACTACTCATAATGGTTTTTTTATTTTTCATGTGGGCACTCAAAAACGACGCTAAAGATTGAACCGTCGACCTCGTGATCTCGAAAAGCCAAAGGCGGTGGAAGTTGAATGAATGGAAAAGGTGGCTTTCAAAAAATCATATTTCCATGGAGTCATGATTACGTTTTGATAAAATGGTATTCCCTCTGAAAATATGTAAAAACTAATGAAGCAAAGTCTTTTCCTGTGCAAACACGATGTGTTTTAAATGTATAAGAGATGCAACTACGACACATGTTATTCTAGTTCAATACTGTTAGATATTTTCATTCATCCTAAAATGATATTTCCCACAAGGAAACATAGACTGTAGGCCATCCTCACATTCATATTTAGCCTCCATTTCATATGAGTGTGTGTTACTAATTGGTAGGTAGTATATTTTCCAAAGTTGAAATAGAAATGGCAAATTTTCGTATTGCAAAATAGCAAGAGGTTCCCAATGTAACCTCATATTTCTTCTTAGAGTACATCATATCAATTAAACTAGGCCATTACAATGTGCAATGGATTGTTAAAGAGAGAGAAAAACAATGAAAGAATTGAGACATTTTGAAGAACCTTTGATCATCTGTTGTTGTAGGTGCTAACATGGCATTCAAATTTTGTTAGAATAATTGAAAGAATGGTGGAGAATGCTATGGATTGGAATTGAGTGTGCATTCTAGTGGAGGGCCATTGGGAAATCTCTTGGTGTTAGCACAATAATCATAGATCATATAGTTTTTACGCACCTGATTGAGCCTCTGCGTTTGGGTGGAATCCAAAGGTTTTGCTTGTGTCTCTTCCTCCTCCTCTTGGAAAGAAGAAGTAGTATGTGGTTTGAAGTTGAAGTTGCAGAAGGAGGCGAGAAAGGGGCTTTGGTCGAGTCGGTCTTGACGAGGCAACCTCTGGTTGCCCAGTCCTCAACATTCCAAAGGCTAGAGTAGATTCTCATGGGTTACTTATTGAGGTAAGGAACACCCAACTACTCGTTTTTCTTGAACACTCTAACATGGCTTCCATCTACAAAAAATCTGCAATCACTAATGCAGTTAATGGGAGTTGTTCTTCTAGTGTAGCAATCACTAAGTTAATGGGAGTTACAAATAGAATAGTAGAATGATATGCTTACATAATGTGGCGTTGAGTCCATGAAACACAGTAAGTGTGGAAATTGTGGTTGGGTTGAACCAAAAATAGAATTGTTTCTCACGATTTCCTTTTCCTTGAGAAAACAAGTTGGTGTGCATAACATAGGGATCTCCCGACAGATTACCTAGAAATTCGAAGTCTATTTCGTCGTGGGTGGGGCCTTGAGAAGAAATTTGTAACACAAAGAGTTGTTCAGAACTATAAAATGACATACTAAGCAATATCAATACCAGAGAGTAGAGAGTAGAGAGAGATTATTGGCTTACATAGTAGGCTATCACTGTGCCTGCAAAATTTCCAGGGACCAACTTAATCTGCATATCAATGGTGGAAAACAAGTATTCCTACTTGGATTGAAACCCTGAGCCTGAAGTGTGGTCTAGACTCAACTACAACTGCTCTCCATTCTCTATTATCTTTTCCTGATCATTTCCCCTTGTGATGTCAAAGTCTATGTAAAAATTAGTGGAAGCAACATGTAGAGCAATAGAAATAGAGAGCAACAATATGTAGAATAACACCAGAGCTTCCATAACAATTTCTTGGTTGTGAATGTTATGTGAGCGCCCTCCATTTATATTAACAAATGTATTTCCTCCGTCATTTTTTATGCTTATAAATTGCATGACTGACTTATATACCAATTTTGATCCTAAGACATAGCAAACTAGACACACCTTTTATTATCAAATGATGAAAATCTCACCTAGTAATTCATTTCTATTTTTCCTACAACCGCAATGGAGATAATGGAAAGCAAAGTATATTGCTCAGTTTGTCGAGGCATTTCAATACACACTTGGTACCCTGCTTCCACTTTCTCATTGTGCTCTTCATACTCTACATGGCCATCCATGCACACAAGGATGAAAATGCCTCTTTCATCCACTCTCCCATGCCATCCCCACATCCTGTGTTTGAATCCCTCATCTCCATAGGCTACACCTAGATGGCCCACTCCTCACCCACCCTGACTACGCCTCCAAGCTCAACCTCACAACCTTATGCAATTACAACGTGGACAACAATTATACACATTGCAATTCACATTTCACCACATATTACAACTCTAACAATATCATCCTCAAGAGCCATCGAAACTATTTCACCAAATGTAATCAACAAATATTCAACCCGATCGACTCAACTTTGTCAGCTTACTCGTATGTGCTAGAAATTAAGAGCTTTGCAATATCGCTCGTCCCCATCACACACTTAAAAAAATTGAAGATAACATACATTTTACTAAAAACTACAACTTAAACAAATTTAAAATTGTTATCCTATCTGGCGTAGTTTGCAACTCATGTGCAATTGCTAGTTTACAAGTATTTTATAGCTAAAATCACTAAAAACGTCTAAACAACCATTAAATTTAACCCCTGTAACCAACCTCTAATTGAATGCATTGGACTTTGGCCCCTGTACAAAGTATTTAGTGTTTGTTGTTTTGTGAAACACGACGTACCTACATTTTAAAACCTAGTTCTCAACTTTCAATGCACTATGTTCAAGTCAATTAACTTGTAAATGAAGTGCACACAAAAACACCAAATCGGGGTGCTTGGAAAGGTACTTAGAAGTTTTCATAACATATAACAACTTCTCTCAAACAAAGGTTTTAGACTTGAGTGGCAATGCCAGTTACGAATCTCAGGTCAATTAAGTTGTAAATGTGAGATTTACTTTAATAATAAAATGCCATTTAATTTGATATTTTCATATTTTGGCTTGAGCTTCATAATTGCTGAAAGGATATAGTAAGATTTGGAGTACGTGATAAGCTTGAAATTCACTCTCTTTTTCTAAAAACGCAGAATGGTCCTATTATTTATTTTTGGATAATATTTAAATGCTTCTTTTGATTGATAAGAAGCAATGTTTTGATATTTTGCTTCTATTAAGCAATATTCTATAAATACGGCGGTTTTCTGTGTTTTCTGTTCATGTAACTTGCTGAATGGAAAACACATATTTAGCTTAAATTTGTATTTGTATACTCTTGACATGCAATTTTCAGAAAATTGGAAATCAGTCTTAGGGCTTTAATGAATTATAAAATCCAGTATAAGAGATTACGTTTAGTTGTTAATATTCCTTATAAAATTAGAAATAAGACTCTTTAATTAGTCATATGATATTATTAGTATAAACTAGGGATGCCCCTGCATTATTTTGGCATGGTTTTCAACTTGCAATACAAGATGTAAGATTAAATTTAATCGTGTTGAAGGCGTTACTACATTGGATCCAACTTGTTATGTCTGAGACATGATAGTTCAACGGAACATTCAAATTATTTTGGTCGTTGATTTATCGGCGTTTTATAGCCCTCAATGGCTGCCTCATGGAGTGTTGATGTTGTTTCACCAAATGTGTTCCTTTAACCCGTGTTTAATCCAAGAGGATTAAAGCTAACACCTATATAATCATGGTTGTTGGCTGTTATTACGCTGAAGGTGTCCCCCTTATGGGACAGACCTTTGCGGACATTCCCGTGAGTATGTCAAATTTGACAACCGTTGGGAGCATCATTGTTGTGGCATTAATATTCTTGGCTTTAAGCGGAGTTAGCCTCTTTTGGAGATAGTGCATTCATGATCTTATAGAAGAAGATAAGTGGAGTTAAGATAGTCTTACGGGTTGCATGAGCTAGGAATAGTGAAAGGCGTTGAGTTGCATGAGCTAAAAAATAGAGAATGAGTTAACATATTTAACGTCTCTCTCGAAGTTCCTTGTTTTTGTATAATCCATGTAATGCAAATTCATGGTATCGGGAAAATACATTGGAATTAAGAGTGTGTCATGAATGTTCTTGTACAAGTTGATCATAACATATCTTAACCTAGAAATAACCCTTGTTTGATGGATTTTGTTTTAGTAACTAGTCACTTGGGGAAATGTATTGGAGTTAAGAATGTACATGAAAGTCCATTCTCGAGTTGTCATAAGCTTGTTTTAGCTCCAAAGAAATAGCCCATGAATGATGAATGTTGTTTTAGGTTTTTTATTTTTTGATTGTGTTGTTATTGGTGTCCCAAATTATAGATTTAACATTCAAATGTACTTTGAAAGGATAAACAGATATTGTAAACCCCATTAATTGTTGCCCCCCTCACCTTGTAATTATTTCCAATATACATGAGGAAAAATGTCATTAGTTTAGTTACTGAAGGGATTAAATTCCATGCATTTTCTGTGAAACACCATTTCACTAAGCAATTTCATACCCACCCACTTCAAAAAATTAATCATTTTCACATTAAAAAATTAAACATTATTTTTTTGACATAAATATGTTTCAGGTTATATACCCACCCACTTCACAAGGTTTGGGAAGAAGGGATTAAATTCCATGCATCTTCTGCGAGACACCATTTCTAATATGACCATTCCAAAGCTGAAAATATCCACTTTGTCTGTTACATTACCGCCAAACTTACATTCTAGAGCTATATAATCTATGCAAATGCCAAAATTACAGAGAAAATTTCAAATTAGCACAAAATTATTTACATTCTAACAATTTTATAAATTATATTCATCTTACTTTATTCCAGCGACCGAGATATTTTTGATGGGGAAAAATTGGCTTTTGGGCATTTTTTTCTTTTTGCACTTGCCCAAGAGGAATGTATAAGATTCCACAATAAAAATAGTTGCATCAAATGACATCAAGCAAGATCGTGTTGATATAATTTATGCTACATTGGACAGAGAGCATCGTGTGTAGTTAAACCCAAAATAAACTTAAATGTAATAGATATAATTACATATAAATGAAAAGAATAATATGTTTATTGGGTTTGTGTTCTCTTTAAATGTTTATTTTTATATGGAAAAGAATAAACATCTCCCCTAGTACCTCTCCTTCTTCTCGCCCCTACTAGTGTTTAAAGATTCAACATCTCCGTATCCACAATCCATGTCGGCCTTCATATTCCAATCAAAGAACTCAAACCCCTTGAAGGCCATACATTATCATCTTTTCAAGAATCACTGAAACATATCGAATATATTATTATTGATGAAATGAGTTTCATCGGCCCAACGTCGCTAAGAGAAATTGAGTACAGACTATGCGAGGCTTTCCCACATTAAAAAAAACTAAATGTACGAACATATTTGTCATCCTCCTTGGTGACCTCGGTAAGATTTGTAAATGTATATGTAATGACTTTGGTACAAATTCATGCAAAGTACATAACAGAGTAATTTCTCTATTTAGCTTAACCTTTAATCATATGGAAAATATATAGTGCTATGCAACTCCTATAAATTACGAAGTTGTTCTAACAACAACAACAATAATGTCACCATCTCCTATATTAGTGTGATTGTTACTCACCTAACAACACAATCCCAAATAATAACATTTTATAACAACCCATTAAATTACATATTATATTACATTAATTATATGTGAAGCACTAATAATATGAATTCATAACATTCCCCCCCCTTAGTGCGAACGCGGGAGAAAACAATCACACTTCTTTCGTAGCATGTCATTCATGCGTGCTCATGATCTAGATGATTTTTCAAGACAACCAACAACCTCAACAAGGATGGTTTTACAGGAAAACCAACAACCTCAACAAGGATGGTTTTACAGGACAACCAATAACCTAAACAAGGATGGTTTTACAATACAACTAACAACCTCAACAAAGGATAGTTTTACATGATAACCAACAACCTCAATATCATGATGTTGCTTTTCCTTGTGCTTTTGTCTATTCACTATGTTTTTCCTTTAGGGAATTATGCAAGAAACAATGCTCGCTGAATAAAAACTTGAAAAAGGAGGAAAAAATGGAAATGGAACATTGAGACCATGCCCCTTGTTAATGAAAACTTTCCACTTATTTAGGTATATCAGGAACTCTAAAATCATACTGCACACAACAAACTACAATTCTAAAAATAAAGTAAACTCACACACTCACACACACTGTCACCACAACTACGTGCGGTCCTGTCGTTGGTGATTGACGAGAGGTCAATGATTGACCTCTAGCCTCTTGTTCCTCCATCCTCCAGTGTATGTGCTTCTAACTCAGTAGAATATGAACACGAAGCACATTCATTTCCACA
Source organism: Taxus chinensis (assembly GCA_019776745.2). Lineage (NCBI taxonomy): Eukaryota > Viridiplantae > Streptophyta > Pinopsida > Cupressales > Taxaceae > Taxus > Taxus chinensis. Next base: position 168,372,458 of record CM034152.1, read on the forward strand.
TCACTAGACTATTTTAACTAGACAGTAAAAAATGACAATGAACAAATATCCTAAAATCACTTATTTGATTAAATTGGCTATAAAACTTACGACGACTTTGAAGACACGGAATTTTTTGAATCGACACAAAGTTATTTTTTATGAAATGACTAAACAACTCATACTACGACTATGAAAATGTCAACACACTTTATTGACATTAGAAAAAAGACTCTTAATTAAAAGACATTACACCTAAAAGTTAAAACTTAAGATGAATTCTACAAATTGAATTAGACTCACAATAACTAAATGAATTGATACTAAACATATTGAGTTAAAATTACAACTATATGTTTGTAGAAATGATTGGTATATGATTAGTGGATAGTCGATCTTAGTGGATAGTAGAAATGTTTGTAGAAATGTTATATGATGTTTGTAGAAATGGTATATGATGTTTGTAGAAATGTTTGTAGAAATGATTGGTATATGATTAGTGGATAGTAGAAATTATTGGTGTATGATGATTGGTATATGATTAGTGGATAGTCAATTTTTTCATTATAGAATCCATGGATAACATTGCCACGTTAGGCAACTTGCGTGATCACTGTCACACCACTTTCTTATAGTGGGAAACATTCATACTTGCACTATTTTCTTCTAGCGAGAAGAGGAACGCAAATCAATCAGGATGATATACAAACTCAAGGGAATATTAAAAGCTTGCCAAATCGATTCCACCTTTTCTGGGCCGGTGTTTTGCTCTAGGTTAGTTCTAACCACTTTCAAATCCAACATGTTGAAGCTCAAAACTTTTCAATTTATTTATGGTTACTGATTCTTTTCTTTATGAATTTGACAGATAGAATTGAAAATAAATCAATGGCTTCAACCAAGAGTAATTTTATCAAATCTTAAATTAAGAAAACAAGGAATCTCTTTCACACCAGGGCATTACATAATATACTTTGATGATTTTATTAGTAAAAATATTTCCTTGTAAATTGGCACTTAGATGACCAACTGTCGAAGCTTAGATAACATATATTATTGGGGTGGGAATAATATGAGCCGTGGAATAGGTGTGGGACATGCACACATTGAATTCCCACATTAAGTCTCACATTTTCTTTCCAAATTTCCATTTGTGTCTTCATCTTATCTAACAAATAAAATATCATCCAATTGAAACATTGACACAATGAAAAAATAGCGAAGTCCATATTTTTTCAAAATTTTATTTTCCTTCAATCATGTAAGGGACAATTGTCAGTGCCCTAGAATTGGTAGACAAGGTAATGGCATTGAATGAATGTGCCCTCCATAGTGTGGTTAAAAAAATCCACCCTACAATGTTATTCTTAAGTTGAATACTATTTTTTATTAAGTTGACATGTGTTACTCAATACTTATTTCAACTATCTGCGCCCGTGCCTAAAATATTATCTCCTTCTTTTCTCCTTTATATGGAAAATATTTTAATCAAACCTTGTACATATATTTCAAAATATCTTTCCAAATTTGTCACCTCTCTAAAATTAAAAATATATAACTAAATCAACTTATAAAGTTAGTATATTAAAAAGTCCCATCGTTCTACCTACATTGGAAATAAATAACCCTCTCTAACCCATGGAAAGGCCGCCTTATTCGTTTGTCCTTTTTTGGATAATAATGTCTACCATGAAAAAGGAAATGACCAACATTAAAACATTTCCCACATTTAACTATTTTATCATTGTCATCTCATATTTCTAACATGTGGAGATTGTTTCCAATTTAGTGCTACATGGACATCTCATGAACCACTTCATTATTAACTTTGGAAATGCCAATTTTGTATTGTGTAAGTTCAAATGTCATCTCACATCCCCCAAATATTCCAATGAATAGACCTACTTATTTTCGCCCTCAAAATTCCCCTCTTTTGAAGTTAGGTTTCAGAAGTTTTGAGTCGGTACTATTGTCCATATTTTTTCCCCCAGGTAAAATATGGTCAGCCACGACCCTGCATAGGTGAAACCAGAGAAATCATGTTAAAATCCTACAATAAGGAAACAAAGGGAGTCTACAATGGAGTGGCAAGGCCTGTAAAAGATCAACCGACCCCGTGTAAGAAGATATTCAAAAAAACAGCTCCATCGAACGAACCCATGCTTCAAATCCAGCAAACAGGTTGCAGGCGGGCTCTAAAATGGAATAGCAGGGTCGGGGAAGGAGAAAATAGTGTCAAAGAACCAGAGGCTCAAAGAAGAAGAAACGAAAAAGGCTTGAAGTCGTCGGGCTCTGAAATGATTCAAAAAGAGCCCCCAAAAAAGGCTAAGTATAGAGAAACAACAGAAGCTTCCACGTGTCAACCCGACACTCCTTCAAAGGTAAAATCCTGAGTGGGACTCAAACTTACATGGGCCTTCCATGTTTCCCAGGTCCAAAAAAGTGGACAGGGTCGGGGTTGAATAGTCAAAGCAGAGACAGACCCACGGAGGAAGCCAAGTGTCAACACAATGCTACTTCAAGAGTAAAATTTGGAGAAGGTTCCCAAACAAGTGCTAACCCTCCACGTGTCAAGGGTCATATTTTTGACCCGCCAAGCAAGAGACTCAGGAAAATACAAAGGAACCTAAGGAGCTCATGGAAGCCACCATGTGTCAGTCCGACATGATTTCAAGAATGTAAGGAAGAAGCTGAATCTTCAAGGTGCACGAGGCTACCATGTGGACCCGGTACAGACAGACTCTTTCAAATATTGCACGCTCGTGACCCCAATATTCAAATGGACACATCTTTCGATCAAGAGCTTGAAATTCAATAAATTTGGTACCGTTGGAAAGATCTCAACCTCATCCATGCCCTAAAAACATAAAATATTATGTTTGGTAGGTTTTGATGGGTGAAAATATAAAAAACATCTTCCACTCCGTTAGTGCAAGATATGACTGCTTCCACTACCGATATGGTTATGGATTTTGGTCGGCCATATTCTCTAACATGAAAAACAAGCATGGGGAACTAGATCTAGTAGATTATGGGAAAATTTGCAGGAGCACTAATGGTTAGCGTTTGAATTTTCAATCTAATTTCCTAGCTCCTTTTCTTCTTCTCTCGGGGCTTGATCTATAAAAGCTGAGCTTCGCTCATTGTAAAAGGGTTGGATCCTGAGACTCTGTAAAGGTCATAGATTCAAAGTAACCAATGCATAAGTTTTCCCCTTTCTTCCTTTCCTTTTCTTATTTATGTGTTTGAAACTTGAGAATCATCTATCTTTTATGATAGGAAACTTTGTGTTCTTGTTTATATGATTTTTGGAACTTTGCATCTGTGGAATTATATTGGTTATGAAAGTAAATGATTCTATTATGCAACTCCCCGGTTTAATGCGTATAAGGTGATACTCTGAAATCTCTATTACCTGAAAGTATTGTTATTTTCTTCCTCTCTCATTTCATTTCTTCTTCCATTCTTTCGTATTGATGCTCTTTAGGCATATGAATGTTTCAAAGTATCAGGAATCCACACTTTGAAAATTGTACATTTGTATATAATTTTTGCTTCTTGCTTTCAATAAGGGAACCTCTCCCATTAAAGAGGAAGGACTTACTGTCCTTTGACTGTGGTTTCATTCCAAGTGTAAATTTGAAACCCAACAGTTTTTGGCGAATCTACTGGGGACTTTTGTTTTAAACATATCCCTTTCTAAACGATCAACTTCATGATCATTTTTGATCTGGTGACTCTACGGTGTACATGTAAAAAGAGATCTCTTGGGGTAGAATATTCTCATTTTTAACTTCTGGAGCAACAAAACTTCTCTCTTCCAGCAATAAGGTATAGAGGAACTTGTTCTACAAGCACACCTCCTGTCAATGATAGAGATTCAAAGAATAGCATTCCTCAAGAACAACTTAGTCCTACTCTTCATGCTTTAATAATTGCTGGTGTCTCAGTTCCCCTTCAACCTTTTCTTCCAAAAATGGCGACACCTTTGCCTTGGGGACAATGGGTTGGACCTCTTATTCTTCCTCAACCATTACATGAGTTACTTAGGGTTAACAGGAAAAGTTTTCCTAAATTCAGAGGTGATGGAAAAGTACACCCAGATGAACACATTATAGCCTTCATTGTTGCATGTGGGATTCTTGGGGTTGAACATGAAGATGTCTCTGTCAGGATTTTTGTGGAGACATTGTAGGACAATGTTGTTGATTGGTTCTATCATCTTCCTACTGGATCAATTACTGATTGGACCACCATGAAAACTCAGTTTGAGCAACGTTTCAAACCTGCTGAGGATGTGCATGCTCTGTTAGCTCAGATCTCTCATATCAAGAAGGAACCATTCGAGCCCATGATAGAATTTATGGCCAAATTCAACAAGATCATTCATAAAATCCCACAAAACACTTGTCCAGTGGATCAAATCCAAAAGTGCTTATTCCTCAATGCTCAGTTACCTGAAGTAAGCTATGCACTAAGGAGAGCTAATCTTGTAACTCTAGATGTTGATCAACGTTTAGCTATCAATGTTGAAGATGATTTAATCATGTTCGGTAAGTTGAAAAGAGAACTTTCCAAGTCTAAAGCATCTTTTTCTTCCTCCTCTCCTGGGGCCAACTCAGATCAGTTGGTACAGAAGCTTTTCAATGACCTCATAGCTATAAAGAAACAATTGGCCCGACATGCTCCTTACCAAGACATTCTAAGGAGGAACTTTTAGCCCAGGAACCGTTTGCCTTCTTCTCAGACTAGATTGGCTATTGAAGGCCCACCCATTAAGCTTCCAGTTAATGCGACTTGTGAAATTGAAGAACCTAATGATGAGGAGCTTAATGAACTTTATGAAGAACCAGAAGAAGAGGTTGATGAAGAACTGGAGGAACTTGGTGGATCTCAAGTTCATTTCCTCACCACTGAAGGTATGGATGATGAAGATGACTATGATGAAAGAGTAGCAGAGATGAATAGTGAGTCATATGTTGTCATGATTCGAGAGCAAGAAAACAAGAAAGAAAAAGTGGTGCAGCCTGCTAAAAAATCCAAGGAGTTTCCTATAACTATTCCAGTGATTGCTAGAAGAGGAGCTCTTATCCCCACTGCTTCCACACAGAAGGTGAGTAATACTAATTATCCTTCTTTTACTTATGTTTCCCAAACTCCTTGTCCTTCGAATCCTAAAGCTGATAAATCCAAAGTCTCTCAGGTTCCTAGCAATGATGCCCCACCCACCTTGGGATCTTTTGATATCATTGATCACCTAAAAAAGACCAAAATCCAAATTTCAAAGGTAGAATTTTACCAAACCCATCCAAAAGTTTTTGCTAAAATGGTAGACTTTTCCAATTCAAAATCCAAAGCCTCATCCAATACTTCTGAGGGCCTTTTCCCCACTCCCTCTTCCTCACCTCAACCAAGCTTTGTGGTTGTAGTCACTTCCCCTGATGAGAAATTTGAACCATTCTATGTGACTCTCCTCATAGCTGGCCATAAACTTAGTAACTATGTCATAGACTCAAGAGCATCAGACGATGTAATGCCTGCAAAAGTAGCTCATGCTTTGGGCCTGACTCTAACACGTGCCTTTGGCTCTTGTTATCCCATGGAGAGTAGAAAAGTGCCTTTGGTTGGAAGAATTAAGGATGCACAGGTAGCTTTTGCTGCTTTGTCAGAGAAAAGGGTCTTGGCCACTATTTTGGTAGTTGATATTCCTCCCTCATATGGGATGTTGCTAAGTAGAATTTTTTTTAAGGAGGTTGGGGGTGAAATTTAGATGGATTGGTCACATGCTTTGATCCCTATCAATGGAAAAATGAAGAAGCTGTTACCTGAGAAATAGACTGAGTATATTGTGTAAAAAACTGATGATCCAAAAGCACAAATACTCTATGCAGATATAGGACATGGTAACTATATGATCATGTCATAAGATGAGGCAAAACTTCATAAGGGGGTGATTCATGATCCTAATGGCATTTGGAATCTAAAATTTGATGGAAGTTGCTCTTCAGCTGGTTCTGGGGCTTGTGTGGTGCTAACTTCTTCAAAAGGGAAGATTCACCCATTTTCTTTCAAGCTTCATTTTGAAAATGCAAATAATACGGCTGAATACGAAGCTCTCATACTTGGATTGAATATGGCTAAGGAAATGGGAGTGAAGAATCTTTGTGCTCGTGGTGATGTAGAGCTGATTGTGAAATAAGTCAAAGATATTTATCAAGTCAAGAACAGGAGATTGAAGCATTATAGGAATCTTGTTTGGGATTCCATTGAAGCCATGCCAAGAGAAAAGAACACTAAAGCTGATTCTCTAGCTATCTCTGGATATTTGCTAATTCCTCACCCATATTTCTCTCGAGAGAAATTTACCATTGAAATGATTCATAGGCCTAGTGTACCAGATAATGCAAATAACTGGAAGGTTTTTAATGATGATCAACACTTGCTCTCATTCTTGGAGCTTAAGGACAACTTTGATTAGTTGTATTTTGAAGGAAGTGATACTTTTCCTAGAGAGTATGTATCCTCTAATGAAGGGGATATCAAGGAAGAGAAAAATCCAGATGGCTGCATCAAATTGAAAGGTAACAAGATCCCTAAAGGGCTAGTGAGTTTGGAAGACCTATTTGATAAGCATGATAGGTACATTAAATCTAAAACTTTCCAAGGATCTTGGCAATTTGCTGAATGTGAAAAGGTTAATATTGGGAGTCTTGATTAACCCAAGATGGTGAACATTGGAAAATGATGCACTCAAGAGGAGAAGAAGAAGACAATAAATCTGCTAAAAAGGTATGCTGACGTTCTTGCCTATTCGTATGATGATTTCAAGGCTTTTCAGCCAAAGGAGATGCAACATTTTATCCCTCTAAAACCTGGGATCAAACCTTTCAAGAAGAAACAAAGGCAATACAATCCTAAAATTGCCAGCACCATTTTCCAAGAGATCCAGAAGTTGCTGAAGGCAAGGATCATTTTCCCCATACACCATTCAACACGGATTGCCAACATTGTACCTGCCAGGAAGAAGAATGGTGAGATTCAGATCTGTGTTGATTTTAGGAATTTGAATCGGGCCTCCTTGAAAGACAACTATCCTCTCCCTATGATGGATCAAGTATTGCAAGTTGTCACAGGCTCAGAGATGCTATCTATGTTGGATGGATTCTCAGGGTATAATCAAGTAGAAGTCAATACTGCAGATCGACATAAGACTGCTTTTACTACACCTTGGGGCACCTTTGCCTACAAGAGGATGCCTTTCGGTCTTAACAACACTGGTGCAACTTTTCAGAGGGCAATGGACCCAACTTTTGGCAACCTAAAGGGAAAATGCATTGTTGTATACCTTGATGATTTGACTGTGTTTTCCAAGACTAGGGCAGATCACTTTCAACACCTTGAAACAGTCCTCCAAAAGTGTAGAGAACATGGAGTCTCTTTAAATCCCAAAAAATCTATCTTTTGTGTCACATTGTTGGGGCACATTGTTTCCAAGGAAGGAATCAATATCGATCCAGAGAGAGTCCAAGCAATCCAGCAGATTCCTCTCCCCACAACTAAAAAGGGAGTGCACTCCTTCTTTGGTAAGATAACCTTCCTAAGAAGATTCATTCCTAATTTTGTAGAGTTGACTATGAGCATTTCTCAAATGATGAAAGGAAAGAAAATGTTTGGTTGGTCCTCTAAAGGGAAGGAAGCATTTGAAGGAATCAAGAAAGTTATTAGAAAGACTCCCATCTTGGCATGCCCTGATTTTAGCAAGGATTTCATTATCTATTGCTATGCTACAGAGAATACCTTGGCTATTGTGCTAACTCAGAAGGATTATGAGGACCATGAAATTCCAATTGCATTCATGATCTATGTTTTGAAATCTCATGAATTGAAATATACTATGATAGAGAAACATGATTTTGCAGTGGTCAAAGCTGTCAAGCAATTTCATTTCTATATTATTAATTCTCACTCTGTTGTGCTTGTTCATGATACAACCATCAAGTCTATTCTCACACAACAGGACTTTGGAACTAAGAGGGGTAATTGGGTGGAAAAGGTTCAAGAATATGATCTTGACATGAAGCCTAAAAAGTTCGTTCGAGGTAAAGGCCTGTGTGAACTCATTGGTGAGGGAGATGAGGGAGAATTGTCCAAAGAAGTAGTTGATACTCCTGTTGTCCTCTTTCTCAATACAACAGATGAATGGTATGTCGATATTGCACATTTCCTTACTTATAGAGAGTTTCCACCCCACTTGAGTATCAAAGCAAAGAGGACTATTAAGTTAAGGTCTACACGGTATGTGCTATGGGAGAATGCTTTGTTTAAGTGAGGCATAGATGGAAGATTCTTGAAGTGTGTGGACAAAGAGAAACAAAAGAAGTTGTTCTCAGCTTTTCATGATCAGGCTCGTGGAGGCCATTTCTCTTTTGTTGTCATTGCCCACACAATCCTTCATGCTGGGTACTACTGGCCTACATTATTTAGAGATGCATCCAAATGGGTAGGAAAGTGTGAAGCCTGTCAGACTTTCGTTGGGAGACCTAAGTTGGTTGTTTTTCCACTAAAGCCTGTAGTGATTGATGAGCCTTTTCAACAGTGGGATTCGGATTTCATTGGAACTCTTAACCCACCTTCTAGTTCTGGGCATACTCATGTGTTAATTGCTACAGACTACTTCACAAAGTGGGTAGATGCCATTCCAGTTAAAAGCACTACTTTTGAGGTAGTGTGTAATTTCATCAAGGAGAACATATTGATAAGGTTTGGGGTACCAAACAAGATTGTGACTGATAATGCTTAAAAAATTTCCTCTTCTGAGATGATGTATTTCTGCTATGGTTATGGAATTTCCCTTGCTCACTCTTCAGACTACTACCCCCAAGGTAATGGACAAGTAGAATCAACGAACAAGAATATGGTAACCATTGTTCGGAAGCTTGTCAATGATTCTCAGAGGAATTGACACAATAAACTCTATGATGCTCTATGGGAAGATAGAATTACACCCAAAAGAGCAATTGGGATGTCTCCTTTTCAAGTAGTGTATGGTGTTGAAGCCCAGTTACCAGTGACAATGGAATTACCAACCTTGCACTTAATGAAGGTTATTGAAGATTCAAGTTTTTCCAGTTCCTTGGATAAGAGGATCATGTATCTCCAGAAGCTGGATGAAGATAGGTTGTAGGTTTTTGATAGGATATTGGCTCATCAATTGAAGGTGAAAGCTCTATTTGACAAGAAAGATAGACCCAAAGATTTTCAACTGGGAGACATTGTTTTGCTGTGGGACAAAAGGCATGAACTTCAAGGAAGCCATGGTAAGTTTGATTCCCTTTGGCTTGGTATTTTTAAAATTAGGCACTTTGCTGGAGAAAACTCTTTCTATTTGGATTACATGGATGGTTCTCCTCTCCCACTTCCTTATAGTGGGTAGTATCTGAAGTTGTTCAAGTCCTAGGTGGTTAGGAAGTCCTTTGTATATACTGTGTGTGGTGTTTTTTTTATTTGTTTTTCCTTTTTGGTTTTTTTCCTTTTCCCATTGCGTGTGTGTTGTCTTCGGTATTGGTTTTTCCTTTGACTCTATTTGCCCAATGGATAAGGCACTGGTATGATTCCCCTGATTTTTTATATGGTTCTTGATCTTACCTCGTTCCTATGTCAAGTCATTCCAAGAAAGAGCTAGTTGTTTTCGCCCTCAAAATTCCCTTCTTTCGAAGTTAGGTTTCAAAAGTTTTGAGTCGGTACTATTATCCATATTTTGCCCCCAGGTAAAATACGGTCAGCCACGACCCCGCACAGGCAAAACCAAAGTAATCATGTTCAAATCCTATGATTAGGCAACAAAGGGATTCTATAATAGAGTGGCAGGGCCTACAAAAGATCAACTGACCCCATGCAAGAAGAAATTCAAAAAAAAGGTTTCGTCGAACGAACCCAAGCTTTAAATCCAGCAAACAGGTTGCAGGTGGGCTCTAAAATGGAATAGCAGGGTCAGGGAAGAAGAAAATAGTGTCAAAGAACCATAGGCTCAAAGGAGAAGAAACAACGAAGGCTCAAAATCGTTGGGCTATGAAATGATTCAGAAAGAGCCCCAAAATTGGCTAAGTTTAGAGAAACAACAGAGGCTTCCATGTGTCAACCCGACGCTCCTTCAAAGGTAAAATCCTGAGTGGGACTAAAACTTGTGCGGGCCTTCCATGTGTCTCAGGTCTGAAAAAGTGGAGAGGGTCGGGGTTGAATAGTAAAAGCAGAGACAGACCCAAAAAGGAAGCCAAGTGTCAACACAATGCTACTTCAAGAGTAAAATTTGGAGAAGGATCCCAAACAAGCGTCATCCCTCCACGTGTCCAGTGTCAGATTTTTGGCCCACCAAGCAAAGAGACTCAGGAAAAATACAAAGGAACCCAAGGAACTCATGAAATCTACCATGTGTCAGCCCGAAGTGATTTCAAGAACGTAAGGAAGAAGTCAAATCTTCAAGGTGCGTGAGGCTGCCACGTGGACCTGGTACGGACAAACTCTTTCAAATATTGCACGCTCGCAATCCCAATATTCAAATGGACACATCTTTCGATCAAGTGCTTGAAATTTGACAAATTTGGTACCGTTGGAAAGATCTCAACCTCATCCACGCCTTAGAAACATAAAATATTATGTTTGGCAGGTTTTGATGGGCAAAAATCTAAAAAACATCTTCGACTCCGTTAGTGCAGGATCTGATTGCTTCCACTACCAGTATGGTTATGGATTTTGGTCGGCCATCTTATTTAACACGAAAAACAAGCATAGGGAACTAGATCTGGCAGATTATAGGAAAATTTGCAGGAGCACTGATGGTTAGTGTTTGAATTTTCGATCTGATTTCCCGGCTCCTTTTCTTCTTCTCTCGGGGCTTGATCTATAAAAGCTGAGCTTTGCTCATTGTAAAAGGGTTGGATCCTGAGACTTTGTAAAGATCATAGATTCGAAGTAATCAAAACAAAAGTTTTCCCCTTTCTTCCTTTGATTTTCTTCTTTTCATGTTTGAAACTTGAGAATCATCTATCTTTTATAAAAAGAAACTTTGTGTTCTTGTTTATATGATTTTTGGAACTTTGCATCTGTGGAATGATTCTATTATGCAACTCCCTGGTTCAATATGTATAAGGTGGTACTTTTCCATCTATATTACCTAAAATTATTGTTATTTTCTTCCTCTCTCATCTCATTTCTTCTTCCATTCTTTCGTATTGATGCTCTTTTGGTATATGAATGTTTCAAAGTATTAGGAACCCACACTTTGAAAGTTGTACATTTGTATATAATTTTTGTTGCTTTCTTTCAATAAGGGAATCTCTCCCATTAAAGAGGAAGGACTTGTTGTCCTTTGATTGTGGTTTCATTCCAAGTGCAAATTTGAAACCCAACACTACTATAGTGTATTATTTTTTATGTTGACCTACACACCCAAAAGCCTTTGAAGAAAATAACAATAAAATTTCCTTGTTTTGGGTATTGTTCTTCAATCAAGAAAATGATGATTTAAGATGTCTTAAGCTTGCTCAACATAGGATTTCATGCCAAGAAAACATGTTCTCATCTAATGTATTTGTTGGAAAAGGTAAGTCTAATATTTCATTATAACTAGCAATCACCCTTATTGAGTATTGAAATGTGCAAGAAATCAATGAAATAAGGAGCCCTAAATGCAGAGTTCTTGTATCTAGAACATATACAAAGTTCAAGTTTCTCTTAGAAGTATTCATCGAAACCTCATTTCTTTCTTATATATGTCCAAATTACATTTCCTCTATGACTTGCACATTGCACCCATTTTTCCTTCAAATGATTGACACAAATGGAACGTGTTTCATATATGCATAGTCATAAGAATGAAGAGTTTCACATTACTTCCCCGTAGCATTTTCCCCATCCCTTGACTTCTCCTCCTTTAACACCCCTTCTTTAGCATCCCTCTTCCTCCTTTGATGCTTAGCTCACTCAAGTTTAACTTCTACAACTCATTTCCTCCACTATTTCCATTCACACTTTTCCCGTGTGATTTCTAGTTAAATAACTATATGATAAATGTTAAACTTAAGTTTTTTAAGAATTTACAAATTTATTTGATAGATTTTAACTATATTAATTGAAACATTCAAATTATATATTTTTTTGAAAATATTTTCTTGAATATTTCATTTCATTTGTATTTCTATTTGGGTATCTCCATTAGATTCATTTTTTTGGAAAATTTAAAAGTTTAAAAAATTAAATAATTAAATCTTAATTTTTCAAAAAATTATTTTGTAACATTTTTATTTATTATTGATATATTATTAATTAGATTACACTTAAATTCTCTTATGAAAAAATCAAAATTTAAAAAAATTATTAGTTAATAATTAAACTTTTAATTATTTTTATGCTGAAGGCGTTCCCCCTATGGGAAAGGCCATTCCAGTCGTTTCATCCACTATGTTAAATTTGACGTTCGTTTGGACATTTGTTAGGATACATTGTTTATTAGCTATAGGATACGTTGGTTATTTCTTAGCTGTCTATTCTTATCTTGTTATCACATTATTCTCTGCCACTTTTGTGGATCTTGCCAGCATAGTTAGGGAGTCAGTTCAGTCTTCCGTCCTATTTAAACTGGACGTGTGCATTGTTCTCTTTAGAATAATATGAGATAAATTAATCTCTTCTTATTTCTCTCTGTAGCTCTCAGTTTGGTATCAGAGCAGCATCAATATCCTTCGCCCTGTGTGGAAGATTCTCAGACCAGTGACTATTTTGGCATGTTTGGAAACTCGCTCATCTTCTTCATTGTAGAGATTGACGTGAGGAATCCCAGCACTGCATCCCGCATGTGAAACGTGGAAAGTGGAAGTGTAGACCAGTGCTCCTCAAGGGATTCCTTGGAACACCTACTTATATGTTGCGTTTGAGTCGAGACACGGTGCAAATCTTGCAGTCCAGGAGCTCAGAGTGCGTCAGTGTTTGCTGGAGAAGGTGCACAAAGGTGCAGAGTTGAACAAGACTGCACTTTGCTGTTTTTCCTCACGCGGTTTGCAGATGCGCAGGAGGCGCATGATCCATTAGCCAGCATTAATTTCACCTCCACGCGGGTTTTCCAGGCGCTGTGCGTGATCCATCGTACATGTCAGTGAATGTTTGTTTCCTGCAGTTGTGAGAAGAGGCAGTGGAGGGCCAAAGCTCGAGTCTGGTTGATTGGAATTCCCAGTGGATTATTTCCGCCTTGCAGCCAGCAGAGCCAGAGATCTGAGAACGGGTGTCTGATTTGTTCAAAGGAGGTCGAGGCTGAAGAAGATGCGGCCGGTGTGATTGATCCAGCTGAAGATCAATCCAGAACTTGGAGCCAAAGCCTGAAGCTTTTACAGCGTAGACAGCTGCTGTTGTGTGGAGACAGTTGCTGCTGCGTGGAAGAGTGTGCTGCGAAAACAATCTTGCTGCAGCCGGACGTGGAGAGTTACTTAGTCACCTGCTAAAGGAAGGCAGCACGTGTGCATTTTTCGAGGTAATTTTGAGTCTACAACAGTCTCTTCTACACTACATCGAATGTCGAGTGTAGACAACTCGATTGAAAGCGTCAACAATACGGTCGCCACATCTGAAAGCCACAACATCAACTCGCCAGCCAGAGAACACCGTGGAGAAGCTCCTGAGAGCTCCGGGTTCTACTTTGCCTTGCCGAACGAGCTTAAAAATTGCGGCAATCTTGCATTCGACAAACTTGTTCGAGAAGGGCTCCTTGAGTACTTTCTTTTCGATGTCAGCTGCCAAGTAAAGCGAGTACGGGAAGAATTAGAAGCTGGATACGACGCAGATTGTGATGACGAAGAAGAACGCCCTGCAAAGCGTCGCCGTCTCACAGTACGCGAATATCGCGAGCATCTACAAGCCAGTCATTCTCGACAGTGAGTCCAAATTGTAATAATTTTTTCAAATAAATAAATATTTTTTTATTACAATGTCTGCTCCGAAGTTACTTCTGTCTGATGCTCAGCTGCTCAAAGGGCCTAATTTTGCGGCCTGGAAGACAAAAATGAAGACAATCCTTCAGTTTGAAGGATTATGGGGAATTGTCACAGGATCAATCCCTGCTCCCACAGCCCCCGATGAACTAGTAAAATATGACATGGCTAGTGCTAAAGCCTTGATGCTGATAATGCTCAGTATCAGTGATGACGTGCAACCGCATGTTCGGAATGCGGAGAAACCCAAGGAGGCCTGGGACAAATTGGCAACCATTTATGAAGCCAAAAATCAGACAAAGATTCTTCATCTTCAGTCGAAGCTGCACACCCTTTCTATGGGGTCTGACGAGAAAGTGGAGGAATTCCTGCGTCGCGTGGCTGAGTTGAGATCGGAGTTATTGGCGCTCGGTGAAACCGTAGACGATAAACTACTCGTCCCAATCACCTTGAGAGCACTCCCTTCTCAATTTCGAGTGTTTGTTACAACACTGAATGTGTCCAAACAAACAGTGACATTCAAAGAGCTTGTGAATTTGCTGCAGCAGGAAGAAGCTATCACTTCATCGCATGGGGAGACTCAGGACAAAGCCTTGTTCTCAAAGCCTAATCGTGGCCAGAAGAATCGGAAAGGTCCCCCAGAGAAGCCAAATCCAGCGCAATCCAAATAGAAAGATCAAAAGTCAAAGAGATGGTGTCACATTTGCAGAACCAATACTCATGACACTGATCACTGTTGGCATAACAGCCTGAAACAAGGGTCTTCAAGCCATACAAGCACATCTGGGCGCGAAGATTTTCAAAAGTCTAAACGATGTCCCCGCTGGAGAAAGCAAAAAGGACATCTTGCAGCCCAACAAGAGGATGATGAATCTGATGAGGAGACATCAGAAGGAGCCCATTGTAGTAAAAATCTTGTACTCATCTCTCAAACTTCTCAGCCCACGAAGAAAGTCTGGTTGATAGACTCTGGTGCAAGCAAGCATATGTCAGGTGACAAGAAGCTGTTTGATTCACTACGCGAAGAACCAACTGGAGATCGAGTTCGGATAGCGGATGAAAAAGAGTACATTGCAGAAGAAATAGGGAATGTGACCATTCCTCTGGGGCCACGAAAATGTACACTTACAAAGGTACTATATGTTCCTGGCTTGACTAGCAATCTTTTGTCAGTTACTCAGCTCTTGAATCATCACCTTAAGGTTGAATTTCTTGTTCAAAATGGCATTAAATCATGCTTAATCTCCTGACAAGGTACGGTTCTTCTAAAGCCTTTGTAAAAGATAAGTTATTTGCTTTAGATACTATTTCATCTTCTGCAGTAGCTTTATCTGCTTCAACAATAGAATCAACTGCCTTATGGCATTATAGATATGGACACTTGTCGGTCGGTTCATTGCACCAGATGAGTTCAAAAGCAATGGTCCGTGGACTACCCAAATTGTCCAGTTCCTTGCCTATTTGCCCTGGTTGTCTTGCAGGAAAACAACATAGAGATCCGTTTCAAGCGAGCACCTTCCATGCCAAGAAGTGTCTGGAGATAGTTCATACCGATCTGAATGGCCCATTGCCTGCTTCGTTTTCAGGATACAAATACTTCCAGTTGTTCGTGGATGACCACTCTCGCAAGATGTGGGTATATTTCCTAAAGCAGAAAAGTGAGGCTCTTCAACACTTTCAGAACTTCTATCATCGTGTTGTCAAAGAATCTGGTCAACCACTTCTTCTACTCCGCTCAGATCGAGGGGGGGAATTCACATCAAAGAAGTTCTTGGCCTTCCTAAACCGTCACGGCATTAAGTAGCACCTGACTACTCCCTACACACCCCAGCAAAATGGCATTGTTGAGCGTTGCAATCGCACAGTGATGGAGATGGCTCGCTGCATGCTATCAACTGCAAAGCTAGGAGAACGCTATTGGGCTGAAGCAGTACAAACGGCTGTATATCTTCTCAACAGGGCACCAACAAAGATTCTACTGAACAAGACGCCAGAAGAGGTATGGAGTGGTAAAAAGCCATCAATTTCTCATTTGCGAGTATTTGGTTGCACAGCATACATGCATGTTCCAGCTCAGAAGAGAAAGAAGGTAGAGCCAAAAACACTCCCGTGTATCCTTCTTGGCTACAGTACTACCTCGAAGGCGTATCATCTCATGGATCCTGAGACAAAGAAAGTATACGAGAGTCGGGATGTGGTTTGTGACGAGTCATCCTTTGACTCAATAGTATCAACAGAAGATTCACTTCCAAACACATCTCACCGATTAGTCTCTGAATCAGATGATGAGCTGGAGGAAACTACTCAGAGAAAAGAAATGCTACCAGGAGAACTATTTGTTGACCTTGGAGAACTGCAGAATGTGACTCCACATCACTCCTCACGGCAACGACACAGTTCTTCTCAAAAGTAGTCAAGTTCTCGTCCGAAGTGGGTACAAAGAACTATCAAGGACTCAAATTTGCAACAACTCCCAGATACATCATCCGGAGTCAAAACAAGGAGTCAAACAAGAAATGAGGTAAACTTTGCACTCATGAGTTCACTGATGAATAGCTCCGAGCCAGATAATGTTCGTGAAGCACTCAGTCAAACTCAGTGGAAGGAAGCTATGGAAACAGAATATGACTCACTCATGAAAAATCAGACATGGGAACTTGTCGATCTGCCTACAGGAAAGAAACCCATAGGTTGCAAATGGGTCTTCAAGACAAAATATAAGGCAGATGGATCCATCGACAAATATAAAGCACGACTTGTAGCCAAAGGATATGCTCAGAAAGAAGGCATCGACTATGAAGAAACCTTTACACCCACTGCGAAGATGAAGACCATCAGGGTAGTTTGTGCACTTGCAGCACAGAAAGGATGGAGACTTCAGCAGATGGACGTCAAGAGTGCTTTCCTAAATGGTGATCTGAAAGAAGAAGTATACATGACCCAACCTGAAGGATTTGTGGATGAAAATCAGCATAAAAAGGTATGTCGTCTCATCAAATCTCTTTACGGACTGAAACAAGCTCCCAGGGCATGGTATATCAAGATCAACGATCACCTTTTGCAGCATGGGTTCACTCGTAGTCCCTCAGATTCAAATCTGTATATAAAGAAGGTAGGAAAAGAAATTATCATTCTGGTTGTTTATGTAGATGATCTTGTGATCACTGGTAGTTCAGAAGATTAGGTTGATATTGTAAAGAATGATCTCAAAAGAAACTTCGACATGACAGATTTGGGGCTACTACATTACTGTCTTGGCTTGGAAATATGGCAAAAGGAGCATCACATCTTTGTCTCCCAGACAAAGTATGCCAAGACACTCATGGAAAAGTATAGAATGTTTGATTGTAAACCTATATCCACTCCCATGGAAAAAGGCTTGCAACTTTCAAGATTCCAGGACTCACCTCAAGTAGATGCTACTCTCTACAGGCAATTGATTGGAGGGCTCATCTATTTGACATACACCAGACCAGATCTCTGCTATGCTGTCAGCTATCTTTCCAGGTTCATGCAAGAGCCAAAGAAATGTCACTGGAATGCAGTAAAGCATGTTTTGAGATATGTCTGAGGAACAACTAATTATGGTCTGGAATATAAAAAGAATGATCAATTCTTCCTACAGGGATATGTCGACTCGGACCATGCTGGATCTGTTGATGATAGGAAGTCAACTACAGGATACATATTTCATCTCGGATCTGGACCAATCTCGTGGATAAGCAAGAAGCAGAATGTTGTTTCTATCTCATCCACAGAGGCAGAATATCGCGCCGCACGAGGAGCTGTGTGCGAAGTGATATGGATACGTCGCATTATGGATGACCTAGGAATTCCTGAAAAACAGTCACCTATTCTCTATTGCGACAATCAGAGTGTGTTGAAGCTCGTGCAGAATCCAGTCTTTCATGAACGAACAAAGCATATTGAAATTGACTGCCATTTCATTCGAGAGCACGTCTTGAACCATCAAATTCAGCTCTAGTACTGTCCTACTGAAGCACAAGTTGCTGACATTCTCACTAAATCTCTTGGAAAAGTGAAATTTGAATCTTTCAGAGGTCACATTTGCAAGAATAATGTAATAAGGGGGCGAATGTTAGGATACATTGTTTATTAGCTATATGATACGTTGGTTATTTCTTAGCTGTCTATTACATTTTTGGCCATTTTGATGGTTACGACAACCTATTTGACATTTTTACTTTTATGCACAAAACAATGTTTTTGATGTGGTCTCATGGAATACCATGATTGCAGGATATGCACAAAATGGACTTGTTGTAAAGGCCTTGGAGACTTTTAAACAAATGTAGTTGGTAGGGGTGAGGAAAAAGTTTTTTTCCTTTGTCACCATAGGCCTCATGGAATACCATGATTGTAGGATATGAAAAAAATGGACTTGTTGTAAAGGCCTTGGAGATTTTTAAACAAATGCAGTTGGCAGGGGTGAGGAAAAATATTTTTTCCTTTGTCACCATAGTGAGAAGTTGGAAATCGTAGTTGGATTGTTGACCACATCCCCTCGAACAATTATCAGATCCATCAAGAACCTTCAAGTGTGTTAACTACCACATTGCATCCAAAGTTATCTCAAAGTTTGTTACATGAGGAAACAGTCTGAGAGATACGAACCGGTTCCATCATTTCAAGAAAGGACAATGTTCATGTGGAGATTACTATAGATGCTAAGTCAAGCAAGCTGTAAACATAGGTTGGGGAGATAAAACTGAAAATGGATCGAATGTGGCAGTTGTAGGATCAAGATGGACATCTCGTGAGGAGGAAAAATACTCAACAGGGCAGGACTGTGGAAATGAGACCTCTGGATGGGGATCTAAGCAAATAGGCAAAACAAGCTGGAATAATGCTAAGGATGTCTCGGGAGAGGAGGGTAGAATAGGCTGCACAATTCCTTTCATCCATTTAATATTACTAACTCTGAGAATAAACTCCGAATATTGAATTCCAGGAAACCATATTTAGTTGAGATATTTTGTCAAACACTTTCCTGGCATCATCTGCATCTCCATCCTTGGAATACACATCAACTATTGCACTTCCTACAAAAAATATGTCACAATTGGGTAAAAACACCTGCACGGGGGTGTAAATATTTTTAAGAAAACAACCATAAGGGATTTTGAAGAAAACAAGTTGCACGAGGGTTTTGAAGGAAAAATACCTACGCTAGATATAATTGTGTTTTTGTTTCAGCAGGATCCATCATGTTTTAACTAACAAAGTTCTATCATATTAAGATTTTCAAATTTTGTGTTTGTATAGTTCTCAGAAGTGAGAGATGTCGATTTTCTTCTATGTTATACAATTTGGGCTTCACATGGATAGGATCCTTCATGTTTTAACTAACAAAGTTCTATGATATTAATATTTTCAATTTTTGTGTCTGTATAGCTCTCAGAATGGAGAGATTTTAATTTTATTCTGTACTATACAATTTGGGCTTCACATGGACATAATTGATGTACAACCATAACTGTTGGTGGAAAAGTCTCTCTTTTGTTGATTTGTTGAGATTTATTTCCCCAATATTTTTTAGTCACTGAATCAATGTAAATTTATGCCACACAACAAATCTGTAGCAAGTTGTTTATAAACCTTTTATTTTGATGTTTGATATTATCATTTGTCAATCTTAATTAGATCATGCTAAATGCTCATGTTTGGGTCACTGCTGATGGTTATTGGGATTCACACAGATCGAAATTGTGCCCTTGTTAGTGAAATTTAACCTGAATCTAACGAAATGACAGAACAACAAGTAAGTCAAAATCTTGATTTACAATTTATATCCAGAAATAGAAACAAAATAGTCTCCAATGCCATGTTTTCTATGTCCTTTTACATGCCTATCTAGAGAGATTCCCATGCCTAAAAAATGAATAGTAGTAAAATCTTATTCTACAAAAGATTTCCCCAAAACCTATGTACCATACTATCCTAAAACTAAGAAAGTTTTGTTATGTTATTTTCCCTAAAAATAAAATACTTTTTTTCCTAGAATAAAACGTGGATAGATGGGGTAGAGACTCCCAAAATTCTCAAGTAAATTATAGTCCATCCCCCACTTTCGACACTTTTTGTATGCAAAAATAAGGAGGTTGTGAGATGCTCGGAATCCCAATGATCATGCATCATATTAATAAGTTAAGATATACTCATTCCTTGATGAATCAAGCCAAAAAACAATAAAATTGCTGAATAGGCTCCTTTTCTTTTTTGTAAAATCATTTTCATCCCATTTCTTCCTTTAGACCAATTTCAGCCTCCAACAACCAATTTCTGATTTGTATCCCAAGAGGCCAGGGGGACAACACTCTAAATAAGAATCTACATGTGTTAACTTATATGCATATATGGAAGCAATATGAATGAATTATTCAGATATGAACATTCAGACGAAAACGTGCAGAAAATATACTTGAACCGAAAGAGAAGAAAATTAATTTAATCTATGCATTTTGTACATGGCATACACTTGAGAAAGATGTTTGGTTGTCTATACTTTGAGATGTCTACTATCTACTAGTTATCTAATGCTAAAGATATGTATCCATTGATTAAAAAACTGCAAAAGCATGAAAAATCATTATGGAAGTCGAAACAGTTGAGATTTCGTGTGTGACTCATGCCTTATGTTGGTTGAGCTCGTCTAGGTAAAAAATTTGATGGTTGGAAAATTTTGGGCC
Source organism: Taxus chinensis (assembly GCA_019776745.2). NCBI lineage: Eukaryota > Viridiplantae > Streptophyta > Pinopsida > Cupressales > Taxaceae > Taxus > Taxus chinensis. Next base: position 168,393,123 of record CM034152.1, read on the forward strand.
TTCAAGGGGAACCCCTTGACTCGTGTTTATCTTTTCCCGTCAGAATGGAGGCCATACTATTGCCAGCCCCTGGTGGTATCATATGGTGTGAATTAACCTTAAGTGGTGTGACATGTAGGTGTTTGGAACCTTGAGGAATCTTTCAATGTAACCTGCATAAATTTTGGCAAGCATATGAATGGTACCGTGTCCCATATTCCCTTACACCCGTATAGAATACATACATCTAGTGGAGATGGACTCATGATTATTAAGGTACCACAATCTCTTGATGTTGGTCTAGAGTACTACAGTCTGTTTGTTCATCTAAGCATTTTGATGTCAACTTCTTGCATTTATTTTTCTACTCGTCAACCTTGTTGAACAGATGGTGAAAAAAAATTTACTTTCTGAATAGATCTATATGTAATTTATTCAATTAAGCTCACAACTTGTGAGTGAATGAGTTCCTTTAAAAGAAATCTTTCTAGAATAGTATAGTCTGCAAGAAAACTTCATCTACAGAATTAAGAACTGGAGGTAGAATTAGATGCCGGAATCTACTATTGCATGTAAAAAATATATTTGAATAACTTCTGCAACTCAAGGTAAACTAATTGTTTGTGTCTAAATAAGAAACAAGTTATCCTTTTAACATGTGAAAAGAACTAGAAAATAATGCCCATACCCATTGGGTCATGGGGTATGTGTTTTTTATTCTTATATAATGAAAAAGGGATGTTTGATTGAGTGGAAACATTTAGTTTCTTAATGCCTAAGATGTGATATGGTTGCATAGAATCAAAGGTTCAAGAAATATCAATCATACACTTATTTAGAACTGTGAAGGGATGGTCTACTTGACCAATCCAAAGGTTCTTGTTTTTCTTTTCCAACTTACACTTACAAAATCAATCATACCCCTTATCAACATCAACTACAAAATTAATAACTATCCCTCTAAATCAAATAACATATACCATTCGGCGTTCACGTTGCATTGTAGACATGCAATTGCTAGTAATTAGAATGTTTAAATATCATTTGTCTTTGTTCATATATATTCAGGACCACTCCTCATTTGTATTTATCCATATTGAATAATATCCCTATCTACATTAATTAGAGTGCAATTCCATTCATGAAAAATCTAAATTTTCTAAACCTTTTTGGTTAGTAATTAAATTTTAATTACTTAAATTTAAAAGTTATAAGTATTATTTATATTTTGAAAAGTCCCTTCCTATATATTGATTGCAAGTTCACATCTATATTTTTGTAGATTGAATAATAATTATGAATATCATTAACTATAACAAATTTCATGTAAAACTTGTAAAAATTCAAAATATAAAGAGCACATGAAATTTAAGTAGTAGCTCCGAAGAGAGGAGGTCTTTGTCATCGAGATTAGGTTCTACAAACAAGGCCTCTCCCAACTAGTAGCAAAAGTTTTAGTGCCTTCATGTTTTTCTCGATATCTTTATCTTGGCACTGAGGTAGTAAAATTTCCAGAGCCAACTGAGGGAACTTGTTTGTTGCGAAAGACAAAGCCTAACTATGATGACGATGTAGTGAAAATCCCCACCGTCATACTATGAGGTTGTGTTGGAGAGTGGTAACAAGGAAGAGAGACCATCTAGAGCAGTTGTTAGAGTAGTGACATGACCTATTGCAGTGGTGCACCCTACCTCTTAGTGACTGGCTCTGAGGGGAAGAGGGTGACAAAACCCAAACAAAAATGTAAGGGGCATTAATTTCTATACCCATGCCTCTAGGTTGGTTTGGATTGTGTGTTGTTCTCTCATGCTACCATATTTTTTATGAATAGCTATATATTATTATTTTTTATAACATAACCACTATTTCATCAAAAAGTTCAAAAAAATAATTAAGTTATTATAATATTAAAAAGTAGACGGGTGTAGATTATATTGTTGAGACTCCGACTTAAATGATATTTGAAAAATTAGATTTTAGATTTTCACTCAGACTCGGATTCCAAAAAAGACTTAGAAAACTAAGTAAAATAAAAAATCATAAATTTTAAAATATTATTAATAATATTAAACAATTAATTAAAATATTCTATTTAAATTAAATCAATATATTAAATTAATTCAACATAAATACAAAGCAAAAAAAATAAATATAGAGGTCAACTAAATAAATTTTTCAAAATAAATTTGAAAACACAAAAAATGATCGATAGTGAAAATTATAGAATGCATTTGGAGTAAGATAAATTATTTTATTTCATTTTTAAATTGATGTATTTATAATGTAATAATATGTTAACATTTTTAACAATAAAAATTACAACTCAGTTGAGTCGAGGCCCTACAACTCGAGGGAACCAACTCAACTCAAGACTATGTGAGTTTTTCATAAACTCATAGAGTCTTAATACTATGGTGTAGATGCCTAATTTTGGTAAAGATTAGTTAATTTCCTTGGTGCTAGTGTATTTATGTGTTTATTGATTATTGGTCCAAATTAGGATTTTATTGGTGTTTCCCTTGTGTCATTATTATTTAATTTTCTTTCTTGTTTTGTTGTCTCTTTGTCAACTCCTCTGTATCCCTTATTGATTTCCCCTCATGTTAATCCTGACTATTTATGTAGTTGTTTATAGCTTTGATGATTATGGTTTCCCCACTTTTCCCTTGTTTTCTCTTCATTTTTTAACTTAATATGAGACCTTGATCACTTTCATCAAATTTTGACCATTTTTTACCTCGCGAAACCAACCCCTTACTTTTTATAGTTCCTTTTGTATCCTAAATTTTTTATTTGGGAATTTTTGTGGCTCTTTTGTTTGGATTTATCTCCTATGATATGCGGATTTGCACACTAATAGGGCCCTAATTTGAGTTCTTACTTACATGGATATTGTTCATTGTTATCTATGACTAGGATATTGTTTTTCTATGTGTGTCTTTATTACTTATTTTTATGCATTGCTACTTGTGTGTTCATATGTCTCTTGTCTTATGCATAATGATTGAGCATTTTATTGTGAATCATCCTGATCTATGTGCAGTCATGTAGAGTTTTGAAACATTATGTGCACTTTAAGTTGTCTTGTGCCATTTGATTGGCTCACTATGGATCGACAACATCATAGTTATATTCCCTCATTCATTGCTCTACTCAATTGACACAACATGTGATAGCACACAACATCAAAGAATTCTTATAAATCACTCAACATGATTGGTATACCATAAGTTGACTCAAATAATTAAGGAAACATATGTGCACACTTCTTCTATTCACCTATAAAAACTGCATACTACACACTTGGAGTTCATTTGTGTCATGCACCCTAGTTTGCTTCATACATAACCATGTGAAACTATATAAATCATTTGCACATCCTCTTGTACGAATCTGTAATGTGAATGCCATTAGTTTTATACACTACAAGTTGGTTTGTGCCTTTTGATTGCCTCACCCTCAATCAAAAACATCATAGTCATATTTCCTTTCTCAATATTCTCCTCAATTCCAACTCCCTTAAGTAGCACATGACATTAAGGAATTATTAAACATAGTTTATCTTGATTTCTCCATTCCAAGTTGAGGTAGTACACTAAGGAAACATCCCTGAACACTTCTCCTTTGTTCACATGTGCAAACTACACATTACACACTTGGAGTTCAATTATGCCACACATTTTAACATAAGTCTTGTGAAACCTTTATGCACCACTATGCAAAAATTATCTTCCACACATAGCCAATGTGCCTCATAGAATGATTACATTTCTTCTCCTTATGCACAAAGCCTATTGAGCCTCATAGAACCTAGTATTAGCTTGCACCCTATGCAAATCATCCTTAAAAAAAATGCATCACTCATTTCTCCTTAAATATCACACTAAATAAACATTATCAAATTTTGTCATACCACAAACTTGCTTCAAAAAATTCACAATTGTTACATTTCTATGAAAACATACCACACATGCGTGTGCGCGCGCACAGCGCAAGCGCGCAGCGCGCACACACACACACGCACACACACACACACACACACACACACACACACACACACACACACACACACACACACACACACACACACACACACACACACACACACACCCACACCCCCCCCAAACACACACACCCACCTTGTAACATGCTCATACACAAGTGTTATGGACAAATTACACTTTCTCAAAATCTCATGTACATAACTTGTGCATATAAAATTATTTCATCTTGCTTGCACTTGCAATAGCATAACACACATATTGTGTCCTTTGTAAATCCTTTAAATCCTCACAGAAGCCATTGGAATCCTTTCTTCTACACCCAAAATTTTCCTCACCTTGCAGAATTATGTCACCTTTACAACACACTTTGGCATCGTTCCTTGCATTATATGTAATAACATATTTTAGAATCCATTTGGAGACTCTTGGTTAATGCATGGATTTTGAAGTGAAACCTTACTCATTCAATGGCATGTCCAATAATCTTATTACATAACCATTAGATCCACAATCATAATTTCCATGCACATTCAAAGGAATTTCAACCATTACACGTGGAAGATGCAACAAAATATATGGTTTCTCCTTCTTTAACACATATTTTAAAATTTTCCTCGTAATATTTTGTATGAATATGTAACATACAAAACCATCCCAAGGTAGATAGTAGGAATACTTGAATGCTTCATGTATCTTATACTTCTTACACTGTTATGTATTTCATTCAAATCTAATAAAATCAATTATGATGTACAACCCGTTTTATGATCATAAAATCTTTCTCTCCACTTCTATTTTGTCACTTTTAGTATACATAATCAATGAGGATGTATTCCCTTCCGATCACAAGAGCATAGTATCCTCTTTTTGTTGTGCATTATATGCATATGTACTCTACCGTATTCTTTAATTTAAAGGGAAGTGGAACTATCATGCCAAGTCTCATGTGTTTGAATGTGTAATGGTTGTTTTTGCATCTACTTACTAGTTTCCATAAAATGTTTTACAATCTATAACATTGCTTGAGTAAATCTACCTATCCTAACTAGTAGTAGCATTATCCTTTACATAACCTCTTGGGACCAATGCAGATCATTGGTACATCAGAGCTACAAGTATGTCACATCTCTCAGTCATTAAGTCCAAATATTTTGTATTGAATGTATGCTCAATGTGACGACCCAAAAATTCCATGCACGAACAACACAGTAAAATACAGGATATATTTTTTTTTTGACTTGCTTGAAGATAATACGACACTACACAAGTTCTCTAGGGAATACAACCAACTAAATACATGATGGACCCATACTGGTTACAGATAAACATGAGGCACACACTAAGGACACAATGGTTCATCTAAAGTATGCAGTTTTACAACAAGGTCTTCCCATAGAAGGTTTCTTTAGATTCATGTTTTAGCTGTAAGTGTTTTTACATTCTTTACTTTTCCCAGAGGAATCATGGTAGGAGAATCTGAAGTTCATGTCTCCTTTGAAGAATTTTCCCCTACCTTGTTAATGTTAATAAATAGTGAAAACCAATTATTCGATGATAAGAGGTTGCTTCATTTGCTTGATTAACTTATTCATTGGTTAGGAGGTAGTTAGTTTCTCAAGGCTCTTAACTTCATCAAATTGTTTTCAACGTTGTACTTTTAAACATATATGTTTTACCCTTTTTAAGTGGTCATATTTTTATTTTATTTTATTTTTACAGTACATGACTGTCTAAAACTTGGATTCATCATCAAGATCTTATTAGTGGTTAAAAAGGATTTCATTGGGGTCAAGAGTCTAACCAGAAATATTACAGGTTTGACTCGGGCTTCACTTAAAGAGATAGACATAAGTATACTGTTTACATTTTTAACGGGTAAGATGAATCGAAGAGTTTCTTAGTCAAGTTCCTGCTATTTATTATAATATTATTATCTTCCAAGAATTTAATCATTGATTTCACCTTAAGACTGTTCCAAGGATTCACCATAATAAGAGATTGTTGATTAGTTTAAGTGGGGTCACCAGGTATATTTGTTTCTCTTGTTTTTTTTTTGCTAGATTCAAAACATAGTCCTCTACCAAATGACACATGACCAAGGTGAATATAGCAATGCAAGTTGATTCAAGTTTAGATAATTAGAATTAGGTTTGACAATTCAAGGATAATCATATTCTAAAAAGTGAAAATTCAACGAAGGATACGCACGTCAAAACAAGTTCATTTAATCTTATTGACAATAATATTTCTCAAATTGAATTTCAAACGATAACAACATCCTACATGAGAACAATACAAAATTGTAACACAATGCCTTCTAAATAGCCTCCACAATTTCCATACCAATGTTTAAAAAAAAAAGAAAAACATTCATATAATAGCAGTTCCTAAGAAGGCTGGAATCCACTTTCTACACGTGTTTCTTTTTCTCTCTTTTTTTTTTTCCTTTTCTCCTCAGGAAAATCCTCCTGCACATTTGTTAGCACATGCCAGTTCATAAGAACTGAGCACGATAAAATCTATAACATTAAGACAAGATGTTGTTATCGTTTGAAAGTCAATTTGAGAAATATTATTGTCAATAAGATTAAATGAACTTGTTTTGACATGCGTATCCTTCGTTGAATTTTCACTTTTCAGAATATGATTATCCTTGAATTGTCAAACCTAATTCTAATTATCTAAACTTGAATCAACTTGCATCACCCTAGTTACCTTGGTCATGTGTCGTTTGGTAGAGGACTATGTTTTGAATCTAGCAAAAAAAAAAACAAGAGAAACAAATATACTTGGTGACCCCACTTAAACTAATCAAGAATCTCTTATTGTGGTGAATCCTTGGAACGGTATTAAAGTGAAATCAATGATTAAATTCTTGGAAGATAATAAGATTATAATAAATAGAAGGAACTTGACTAAGAAACTCTTCGATTCATCTTACCCGTTAAAAATGTAAACAATATACTTATGTCTATCTCTTCAAGTGAAGCCCGAGTCAAACCTGTAATATTTCTGGTTAGACTCTTGACCCCAATGAAATCCTTTTTAACCACTAATAAGATCTTAATGATGAATCCAAGGACAGTCATGTACTGTAAAAATAAAAATAAAATAAAAATATGACCGCTTAAAAAGGGTAAAACATATATGTTTAAAAGTACAACATTGAAAATAGTTTGATGAAGTTTGAGAAACTAACTGCCTCCTAACCAATGAATAAGTTAATCAAGTAAATGAAGCAACCTCTTACCATCCAATAATTGGTTTACACTGTATATTAACATTAACAAGGTAGGGGAAAATTCTTCAAAGGAGACATGAACTTTAGATCCTCCTACCATGATTCCTCTGGGAAAAGTAAAGAATGTAAAAACACTTACAGCTAAAACATGAATCTAAATAAACCTTATGTGGGAAGACCTTGTTGTAAAACTGCATTCTTTAGATGAATCATTGTGTCCTTAGTGTGTGCCTCATGTTTATCTGTAACCAGTGTGGGTCCGTGTTGTGGAAAGCATGTCTTTAGTTGGTTGTATTCCCTAGAGAACTTGTGTAGTGTCGTATTATCTTCAAGCAAGTCAAAAAAAAATATCCTGTATTTTACTGTGTTGTTCGTGTGTGGAATTTTTGGGTTGTCACACTTGGTATCAGAGCGAGGTTCATGCTCTCGAACCTATGGGCCGGATTGGTGTTATATGATGATGTTACGTGGTGGTGGTGGTGTTACATGATGATACTGCATAATGATGATGATGTTTCATGATGGTGGTAGATATTGGAAGAGTAATGTGCTTTAAACGTGATGTGATTATTGTCGTAATTGTGATATTGTGAACGCACGTGATGTGTATGTCACTTAGTGTGTGTTTGTCATCATGTTGATATGTTGGGGATGGGAGTATTCTCTCTCCTTCTTGTGGATTCTAGAAAGAGTTCACTTGTGAATTACTGTTTGTGATGTGTAAAAATAATTATAATGTGGATGACGTAGTGTTGGAGCATTGTGGCATATTGTGATATGTGGGTGTATCAATGTGTTGTATGACTAGTTTGATGTTAAAAGAAATGAGTTGTATCATGATGTTTTTACCATGTTTTGAAGAAATGTGTGTACCACCTGGTTATGTAGCAATGGATGTTATGTTGAGATGTACTATGTTCATCGTATGTATGATTTGTGCAAATATGTAATGCTTCATGTTGTGATTTTGGGTCATACGGTGAGTGTATGAACCCTATCGTATGGTGATTGCACTTTGGGTGCAGAAAGTGGTAAAGTGATGTGTTACACTCAGTGAATGTATGATTGTGATCTGCCTTGTATATGTACCCACCGTTATGTTAGTGATGTTGTTGTATGTTATGTTGTGAACCTTACACTAACCGACCCTGAGGGTAATCGGTAAAAGTGTATGTTGAGAGTGAGGAATGGTGTACCATGGGTCAATAACTCAAGTCGAAACTCGGTTTAGTAGATAACATGTGATTCTTTTCCTCTCTCCCTATGTGGTTGTATGTACGCAACCTAAGTGCAACTATGACTATGTTTAGCCTTGTCGAAGTGGTGGTGGGATGATTCAGATGGAGGTGATGACAGTTGTACAATTGATACGTATTTACGAGCTGAGGCTTGATGTTCCGAGTGCTAGAAACTCGTTGAGTACCCCTTTGGTGGCTAGATAAGGTCACACAGTTATCGTAATGTGACATTATTATAAGTTGATTTTATTCGTAAATTGAGCTTTTACCTTATTTTGTGAGGACCAACGGCTTTTCTTGATTGCCATGCATTACAATTTTGGGCATTTCCTTGGTTTGTGGCACTAACATGGGGATTTTGATACTAACTATGATTTGGCCATTTATTTTGCTTGATTTTGGGTCATCACACTCAACCCTTTGTTATTGAATACATGGGTAAATTTTGTAGGAAGGTTAACAACTCTTAGATGAAAGTGTCACTTTTGAGTCTCTGGAAGAGAATAATTATACAATGAGATCCACCTTTTCATCACTAGAATAAATAATTTCTAGATTATCTCTAGTCTAAAGAGAAATAATTTAATATTATTATGGAACACCTAAAAAACTCATACCACTCAAACTACACACTTCATTAACCTTATCCACCAAGCATTTTTCAAAATGAGGATATAAACCTTCATGTCATGTAGTGTCTAAAACTATAAATTTCTACAAAGCAAGATGAAATTGTGCATCTCATAGCCAAGTGTGCACAGTTTCAAACACCTAATCCTCTAGCTAAAAGTGCAACCCCATGCTTAATTAAGACATAGGATGCATATGAAATGATGACTAGGAATTTAGTAAGACCCTAACATTATTTGTAATCAAATTCAACATATTTCTTTGGAAATTTTGAGAAACATGCAAAAGGAATTGATTCCAATCTACTAAAGCAAATGGGTTATAAAGGTCAAGGCCTAGGAAAAATACATAGACGAGATCATGAAACTGAAAAGGTCTTCACATATATTAAACTAATAGTTCAAGTAATATGTAGAATATAATGAAGATCAACACCACACAATAGATATTAATGGGCCTAGATGCCCTAATATTTAATATATTGATAAATGTAACAATACCCTTAAGGTAGGGAAACACCATACAATACTCTTTAAGGAAGGAATACCTCCATGATCTCCCAATATGGAAATTCTACTTCGAGGGGGATACCTCCAATATATTTTTACCAAGTAGAATACTTAACTCATACATGAAATATCTCAAAATGAAATTCATCTCCTTTAGATAGGCATATAGTACTCTTAATGGATGGGTAACACCTAATCCCAATATAGGACAACTCATTACCCAATATAATGATTTTTTATGCACCCCATATATTATAAACATATAACTAAGGGCAATGTTTTCCATATGTTAAAATATACATCAACCCGTATACATTATAATACAATATCCCAAGGTATATAACATGCATTCCCTCCTTTACATGTTTCGTCCCTTAAAAATGAGAAGAAACCATGTAATAAAGTGCTTCAGATCATTGCACACTTTTCCCCTTGCTCGATCATCCTACCACCCATATGTTATCTTAGTGGGTGCTACATCTGTAAACCTTATTCCAAAATATGTTGTACTATTCTAATTCCATCTATGTCCATTCTTGGTCCTCAGCTTCAATACATTGGCATAGTAATTATTCCTATAATTCCATGTCATATATTTATTGCTACAATAATTCCATGTATAACCACAGTTATTGTTCCTCTAATGACATCTATATTCATATTGGTTTTTGATTTAACATTCCTTGATATGCCTCCATGATTGTTTCCTCTCATGATGATTTGGGGGTCTATATAATGCAACCTTAGGATCCACATCTTTTTCTTCTACTTTTTTTTCCTCTTTCACATTTTTAACTTAAAGTGCCTTAGTCTCTAGAGTAGATGAATTATTATTATCATATTTTTCTTGAAATGCTTCTTGTTCTTCATATAAATATTATTAATGCTATTCTTCATCATTTTTAGATTCATCATCATTCTCTACATTGACCTTTGTTATTTAATAAATGTGATATCTTACAAGGTGGCCTTATTTATCTTCTACCAAATATTCAAGAATTTTTTTTACACATTAATGTTGATTTTTCCCAATACCTCAAACCAAGGATATCTAAGAACAATATCCAAACCATCCACATCTAAAACATGAAAATATAAATACAAAACATATTTTCCCATAAATAGCTTCAAATATTCATACCATTCACTTGAGATTTCTCTATATTAGTTTCATGAACATGCATATGTTGAGTGACTCCATATTGATGAAGTTATACTTATTTCTAGGGTTTATGAAAACAAGTTCCCTATTCCTTCGAATGTACCCTTTAAACTGAAATATTAAAGCTTCATTCTTTGAATATGCACTATTTGAAGTCTTATCTTGATTTGTTGCCTCTTCTTCTACATATTTTGTAGCCTCATCATCATCATCATCATCTTATTCTTATTCTTCTTCTTTATCATTCACAACATCATTATTTTCTTACTCTTCTTCTTCTTCTTATTTTTTATCCCATCGATCTAAGAAAATATGGTTCATTTCCCTCCCAAGACCACTATGAACTCTTTAAAAATTTTGCAATGAACCACTAAGATAAAAATAAAAAATATAACATATGCTTCCCATTGAAAAATAATTTCCTAAAATTGGATTCACAACTCTCTAACATTAATACTACCATCTCTATAGAAAGATTGCATCCTCATAATGCACACAATTTAGGGTTCAAGAATAGACTCTTTTGAATAAACTTTGAACATCCAATTTTATAAATATGTCGGCCTAAAATTAAAAAATTACAAAAAATAGACCCAACTTAAAGTTTTGAGACATTTCTATAAAATAAAATAAAATCTTAAAATTTTTGAAAATCGCATCTTATGGGGAAAATTTTTCACAAAGCCTTAAATTTTTTATAGCTTCCTCAAAACATAATGCATTTTATAGTGTATATTTTATAAAATATTTCACAACTCTAGTAAACAATATATAAAAAAATTCTTAGCAATTTGTAAAATATTGAGGAATCTTCAAAATTAGGGTTTCAATTCAATTTTTATACAAATCGATGCTCTGATACCACTTGATAAGGTCTTCACATATAGAAAGTAGATGATTTAATCAATCTGCATAATATAAATAATATCGAAAACACAAAATCTATATTTTTGGGCCAAGATGACCTAATATTCAATATATTTAGAACTAGAAGAATACCCTCAAGGTAGGGCAACACTATACAAAACTCCTTAAGGAAGGAATAACTCCAAGATATCGTAATATAGGAATTCCTATTTAATGGGGACACCTCCAATATCCTTCTACCAATTATTATACTCAGCTCATACATGACATATCTCATAATGACATTCCTCTCCTTTATATAGGTATACACTACTGTTAATGGATGGCTAACACCTAATCTCAACATAGTCTTAGTCATTACCTAATATGACTATTTCCTATGTGACCCCATATATTATAAACACATAACTAACTAAGGGGAATGTGTGCCAAATTTCAGCATCTTCATCAACCAATATAAATTACTATCATATCCCAAGTTACATAATAGAAATATGGTTCCTGGTTACATTGGTTGTAGTGCATGAATACAAATTTTCATAAATTTCTCCCCACAATCAAGCATGAACAATCCTTCAATATCACACTATACACCATATGGTTTAAGTGTTTTCCACTTGTGCAACATGTTCAACCCAACATTTCTCAAATAGGTTTAAATAAGATGCATGAGCATCCCATTACTACTTATTATAACAATCACTATTTCAATAATTACAAGATTCACAGTTGTGCTCCATGTAGAAGAAATTAGAAGAACACATGCAATATTTCCATAAATTTTTTTTTAAAAAATAAGTACTAAATATGAAACACACTTTGAAAACAATGTGCACAATAATGTGAATAAATCATGACTAAACTATGCAAATCTCAAAGAAATACCTATCTAAGAAACATAACACATACTCCAAACATATGCAATCTTACAAATTACCAATATATTTTAAAATATTGGGATATTTATCCTTATTGTATTCATGGAAGAAAAATTCATAACTCATCCAATATTTGGAATTATATATTCATGCGCATTCACTAAAACTACACTTTGGTTGGATGTACCTTGATGGTTTGGGAAAAATTGTTTTCTCGCTGAATTTTCTCTACAACTACAAAGAGTTCCACATAAATAACATGCTAAATAGCAAAATTTTGTGATAACATCTTGTTTCATAGTACATTGTGTTACCAACAACTCTATGGATACACACCATTGGTAGGTAATATTTACAAGACAACATAGTAAAATACAAGATTTTTTTTTGACTTATTCAAAGTATAGAACGACACTATAGGTGGTCACAATGGCTACAACTAACTCTTCGAAAATCTTGACACAACGATGACCACATAGGAAACAAGGAAACATCCAACACCCATCAAGGACAATTCACTTTTCTCTTTGACAAGGCACAACGAAGAAGTCCAACCACAATACACAGTCACAATTAAGTATACCCCATAATGTAAAATCCTTTGAGGTTATGTATTTACTAAAAACGTCTTTCAAGACCTGACTTTACGATCTAGAAGATTCATGTTTGATTTAAGAAATTCTTCTCACAAAGGTGAATTTATTTCTTTCATACTATTGACTAAATAGCTTGAGAATTTTTTTTTTGAATGAGGATCATCTTAAAGACTGGTAAAAACTAGCTTAATTCATTTGATCAAAAAGAGACACCTTCCATCTCTCACAAGGTTGCTTATTCATACCCAAGCTACTAAATCTTGATTCAAACCTCCATTGCACAAGGCGACGAGCGTAAGCTCTAACTGAAGTGGAGTGCCATTAAGGTTCGGAACTACAACCTCCTTGTGTAAGGATCAACAATTAACCACACTTAAGAGAAGATTACAATGTACTATGGCAAAGGTTAGAGTGAGAAGGTCAAATTTATTTCATCATCATGATCTTATTAGTTATTAACCAAAATTTTAATGAGACTTATGAGTTTATCTGGATTGGGTAAAAGCTTCATTTAGCCTTCTCTTGATTAGGTTCATCAAGGCATACACATGGGCTCCCAAAAATGGAAGCATTAGACTTAATGTTTTCTTATTCAAACTCGCCTACTAACTAAGATCTAACTATATCCTCAAAATCCAACAATGATATTACTTTTAAAATTAATTAATGTTTCAGAAACAATGATGGATAAAGTTTAATTCGTAGCTTAAGGTTAGTGAGGGTAGATTCTTTTTACACTAGTAGATAACTCCCTTCTTTCCACTTAAAGACTCTTAATTTTATCTACAAAATCACAACTTCATTATTATCTTATTTATTTATTCATCTATGTATTCATTTTATTTTATTTTTGATTAACTTTTAAAAAAAATATTGCCAACCCACTAAAATATACCTAGAATTGCACTGATGCCAAGACCATGGAGGGTTATTATACAAGAAAGTTTTATGACTCGAAAGAAGAATTTACCATTACTTATTGAGAAAACTATACACGGGTATAACATTTCTATTCAACACGGCACACAAACCAAAGGTGTCAAAAGATTCGATTGAACTTTGACTGAGAACAAGAAAGTAACAAAATTGGTCAAGCCACGCTACACTATTTTCATGATTGTTATAATATCACCAAAAATACTCATAACAAGGTGGTGATCGAATTTTATTCCTCACAATAATGTTTTCAAGTTTTGTTACAAATGGTTAGACAACCTTTCATCATAAAATAGAAAACCCAAGGCAAGAGGCCTTCCAAACTCCTCTACAAGCACCAATCCAAGATTTACAGTACATTAAACATTCATACAAGGGACTTCATAAATCAAACCGATGCAACCTTTATCAATCTTTCCTTTTATCTACTCGAAAAATCCATCTGCACAAGTATTAACTTGAGTCAGTTCACGAGAACTGAGCATGATAAGGCTACACATTTAAACAATATGCTAACATTAAACAATATCATGAAAGGAATGTTCTATTTCAAGAAATGGATCAAAGCACAAAATCATAATCAAAATTCTTCACATGAGATAAAAATTTTCACCAGACAGAAAGAACGAAGTCAAATATTCTAGTTAAGAAGATTATCTCAACTAACCAAGGAAATACCGTAGACTTTATAAGTTGGGAACAAAATTCAAGAGTATTGGGATTTCAATCATGTAATCCTATAGATTATGTGATTGAAATATAATACTCGATCCATCCATCACTAAAGTCTTTGAGAAGCCAAAAACATACTAGTTATAACCATAGACACGAAACAAAAAAGGGTAAATCAATCCTTCCAGGAGGAAGGTTTCATTGGCCTAAAAGCTAGAGCAACCAAACAAGAGAAAGAAGGGAAAACCATCACGTGATCAAAGGAGTTGAAAACTGAATTTCAACCCACAAACTATACTCTCCCATCAAAAAGAGACTCCATAAGGTAATGAGAAGAGAAGAATGGTAGCTACCAAAACCCAAAATAGGCATTACCCAACAACAAAGTTAATTGATAAATAAAGCATGGGACAACAAAAAGCCTCCTAACTTTCAAGTCCATTTAAGCTGAGATTAGCATTTAAACATCCTTCCAGGTTTCATAGTATTATGGGTTCGTAACCCTCCTAAAAACAATCTATAGTTTCAGTCTAAACAAGAAGTTTACCACCTCCTCCTTACAAGATCTTTTAAAAGTAATACTTGTTAACATAATCAAAACCACTCTTCAAATGCATTTAAATGAGTCACAAAAATCCATTATTCTAACAAAAAACCCCATCATAATCATCAACTTATCTAAATAATATAAAGGAAAAGTACCCCCAAATGTCATTAATAATTTTAACAAATTTCTGACATAGGCCAACAATGTATTTATATAAATATATTCCATTCGTAACCTCATGACTATCCTCATAACATATCATCAAATGTCATGAGTTAACAAGAGTCCTATTTCAATAATGACTACAGTCATCCCAAACACATTTCATATCCTAAATCCAACATATAGGTTTGGTCATAAAATTATGACCATTAATAATACGTTGACTATCGATTCACATATTATCAATAACCTCTCAACAAGGAATAATTCAACCAAGTTAAGGTAAGAGTAATTATAATAGGGCTAAGGTTACAAAGCTCCCCTTCCAAAGACATCAATCCAATCTAAAAGAGGAGACCACTCAAAGCAGAGAAAACCCAAATACTCGGTCGATCCAGTTGTGGTTCCCAATAAGAAATATGACATCACATTCAAGATCAAAACTTAGAAAATTTCCAGAATGAAAGTATTAACTGATCAAAGAGGCCACAATATCATATACGTTACATGATGTAAATTATAATGTACCTACAACCAGTCCAGAGATTCAGGTAATACAAACATATGAAATGAAAACCTCAAAAGAATAAGCATAATTATATATCTTCCCAAACGATTATGGGTTCATATCGTAGTAACTATCTCCAGGGTAGAGATAAGGGTTCATAAATATAACCAATAAAGGTATCATAATAGATATTTGGGGATTAAAACCAAAACCCACGCCATGTAAAAAGGGAAAAATAACTCAGAGGAACACCAAAATAATGAGATACGATATCAGGGATAAAGCACTTGGGTTCCTAATTCCTATACTCCATGTTTCGGCATATAACTAGCAGCCAATATCTAACAAGTCACCAAAGAGGTGAAGCTAACAAATTAGTCAATAAATAATGCACAGAAAAGGTTTTGAGACCTCTATTTTTTTAAAATAGTCAAAATACATGCATTCAAAAATACCATTAATGCATAAACACAACCCAACAGAGTACTGAATTTCAGGAGTCATTTAAAAATGACATAATTACCTCCAAAAAGGGATAAATACAAGATTCCTTTTGATAAAAAATAGATTCACTCAAAATTTCATTGCCACGCATGAATAGAACTATTTCAAGCAAAACCATACGAGCTATTAATACTATTTACATTTTTGCCTCATTGCGTCCAAGATTTATCAACATTATGAGAAGCTATGCATTCGTACCATCAAAACCCATTACCAGTTTTTCTTATAGGAAGGTGAGTGCAAGAATACCAAACCATATAATACTTCTCACAACCAAATAAATGTAAAAGAGTAAAAAGGTGCAATTCCCCTTTTTTTGCAAGCTAGTCATTCAAAACCAACGATTTAGAAGAAAAACAAAGGGACAACCAATACACTCAAGGAAATTATAAACAACCAAAAAATCCCATTTCTAGATGCCATTTCAGGAAGGAGAACCATTCATTTCATGGAATTATAAAAAGGTAGCAAAACATTGCAAGGGTTAGACTTAACATGCCTGATTGGAGCTTCCACAATTGCACCAGCCTGCAAATTCTTACCCAAAAGCAACCAGGCCATGACCTCTCCCTTTTCTTTCGAGCTTGTTTCATCCAATCACACCACTCCAGGGTTCTGATGGCAATGGGTCTTCAACAAGATGGGGAATGGATGTAAATCCCATGCCAGAAAGGTTCAAAACATTTCAGCAAAAAGAAGGTCTACCCAATTGGGTTGATATCACATGTATGCAACAGCCATCCAAAGGAAACACAAACAAATGCATCCCAAGGCATCTTCTTTAAGGAATTAAAATAATGGTAGGTGGCCACCAACTCCACTCCCTTGCCAACACATAACCAAGATTTGTTTTTGTAGAATGAAAACAAACTAGCACCCAACAACAATTAATTCCATTTGGTGAAAGCCATGTAACAAGGCCAAGTCGCTGTTAAAGTGGTGAAGGGTGGTAGGTGAAAGGGTTAATTTGGGCATTAATTAATAGCCCCTTCAAAACTTGCGCCACACACAACTTCCCTCCACTTCCATGCATTCACAAGTCAAAAAACAAGGAAGAAAGGAACCCAATAATCCTATGCCAACCAAGAAGATTAAATTACATACATACTACATGTTGGAGGGAGCAAAAAAATCAAATTCTCCTTTAATTTAAATGATTAAAACAACAAACATACCATAAAAGCCTAATCAACCAAGGGGGAGAAAACTAGAGGTTGACATTTCGAAAGAAAACACGAGACAAAAACCAACCATGGTGCCATGATAGGGTAATCCCTTCTTTAGCGTGGAATGAGGCTCGGTCTATGGGAGTGATCAGAATGATACAACAAAATGACATAGAGATAATTAATATTAATATCGATAACAATCGACAATTAAAAAAAAATTTGCCGATCGACAAATAAATTAATAATATCATTATTATCATTCTTATTATTAATTTTACAACTTAAATATAATTATTATTCATATTAATAATGACCAAAAGTCAAGCTCGATAATTCGAGAACATGATTTTCCTTTAATAGGAAAATTGTAAAGGACATTGTGTGGGCCAACAACTAGAAACATCGACAACGACACAAGTAGGCACGACGAAGAGGGAGGATGCTAATTATTCTCTGTGACAAGGTCGAAGCCAACTAATGATTATTTTTCTTTGGATCACCCTAAAATATATACAAAAATAATTGTATCTTACTCGTCAATTATAGTAGCTGACTAAAGACAAATGTAATAGGGAGAATTACTCTTCAAGAAAAGGAAAGTGATATTTTTGCATTGTTGTGAAGAGATTTGGAGCTCTTTTGCACATCTCTAGCGTGACTTTACAACTTGAATAATATTAGCTATGTACACTACAAGTTATATTATGCCATCTGATTGGCTCATCCCAAATTGATATCATCATAGTTAGATTTCCTTTTTTTCATGCTCCAGTGAACTAGAAATGTTTTGTCCAAAATTACACCCCTTGTAATTTTGAACAACTCACCAAAGGGACTTAATCATTTTTGTGCTCTAAAAAATCTGTGGAAAACTAATTTAGTTTACTGTGGAATGCAAGAATTTATTGTTTTCTGAGTTATCCTAACCCATGGAGCAAAGGAATGAGCATTGCATAATGAGAATTACAGGGACTTGGAAAAAATTGGTAAAATCTAGTGTAGCACGACATCTTTTCAACATTTACAAAACTAAGGAAATAGGTCCCTGGTAGGTGAAGTTAGACAGAGTACCATGGAATATTTTATTTGTGGTATATTGAAGAAATTGGCTAAGTTTTAAATTCATAGAAAACTAACCTATTATTGTGTGGGTTCACTAATTTGTAATGTTTTATAGGTTTTCTCAAACTAGTAGAACGAAGGAAAATATCTATAGATATAAAAGCCATGAATTGAATACTAGACCCTTACAGGTGGTACATTGTATTTCTGCTTATTAGGGAAACTGGGGAGAAAGTTGTGAGGGTCCGCGAAAGAGGAAATTTTGAAATGACAAAGTGAAAGATGTGAGACATAGCTAATATGTGCCTAACTTTAAACCAAAGAGACAACCACCCAAACCACTAGTATTTAATGAACTATTGCACCATTCTGTATATTGTAATGGTGTGTGATAGACTCAAGGGGTTGTGTTGTGGTTATTGGAATTTATCTTGGGTTGTCATGCTTGTACTACAAGAAAACTCTATAAGAATTCATGGCACCCATGTTTATTCAACAGGTTTTCAAGGGACAGATTCCATCTCGAAAATCCTTTCTCCTCTCCCTTCCTTCTCTTTCTTAATTCCACGAGTTGTATAAATACAATTTCTAACACACTTTGTAAGGGTTCTTCTCCCTCTTTCCTTCCATAGCATATTTAAAGATCTTCTCTTTGAAACTCGAAACTTTGTTTTTCCTTACCAGCACTACAACTTGCAAAAAGTTATTTCCTTACCTTGACTATGTTTATAATCTATTGAATATTGACTGATGTAAGTGTGGTTTATCTCTTTCCTACATTGTATTTTATGCGAATATTTCACCTTATTTCATATTTCATGTCCCTTTATTTTTCTACATCTAAATCATGTGCATTTTCACGATCTCAGTTTCATAGTTTTCATTGGTGATATTTGGCGCAGATTCCATCGTCCCCCCTAAGGGCAAGAGGTTGATGGAATTAGGTTTTATGGATAATTGGAAATGGCCAATGACATCTACACTTGAGTATTATTTCAGTTTTTGTACTTAATTTATGTTGTAATTCTTATTTTTATATCATGTTGTTCATGCATGGAGATCATAGGATCTACCTGCAGACACCCCAAAATTTACATAATCCCAGTACTATCCCAGTTCACTTCCTAGTTCACACCCCCTTTGTAACTGATTAATCAAATTAATCAACTAGCAATCGCATGTGTACAATGCAATGTGAATGTTGAATGGTATATATTATTTGTTTTAGAGGAATAGTTATTACTTTTGTAGTTGATGTTGATAAGGGGTGTGATTGATTTTGTAAGTGTAGGAATATATATGAAACATTACATTTAAAGGTTCTATCTCTACATTTCAAATTTGTTATAAATTTGTACATATTGTTAGAAAATCATATTATTAGTGCTTCACATATAATTAATGTAATATACTATGTAAGTTAATGGGTTGTTATAAAAGGTTATTATTTGGGATTGTGTTGTTACGTGAGTAACAATCACACTAATATAGGAGATGGTGACATTATTTTTGTTGTTGTTAGAGAAACTTCCTAATTTATAGGAGTTGCATATCACTATATATTTGTATTGTATCCGTATGATTGAAGGTTAAGTTGAATGGAGAAATTACTGTGTCATTTACTTTGTGTGAATCCATACCAAATTCATTATTTGGTATTAGAGTGATTGTAACCTTCCCTGTAATGGAAGCACAATAAATTTTATAGGAGTAGTTCTACTACTGTTACGCCCCCGAGAATGAGAAGGATTAAAGGCATCTATAAGATAAATTACTAACAATCACACGTAAGTAATGCGATGTGAATTCCGAAGGGAATTTTCTATGCGAATTATTTGGAAATGAGAACAAAGTATGGTGCGAAAAGAAGAAAGGGAATAAAGAAATGATTTTTTAAATTAAATATTAAGTAAGACATTTACAAGTAATCGAGAATACAATTGTGACACGTAGACAGTCGAAGAGGAGGGTAGAATGAGAATGTGGGAAAGAAGAGAGGAATGGTAGTATAAAAGGGTGGGGAAGGGAAATGTGGAGGTGTTTATGAGTGGGAAAAGGTTTAGAGAATGTAGGCGTAATTACTCGTTATTGCGAGATTGCAATATCGAGTGAAATGAATGATGGAAACGCCAAAGGGGATCTTTAGATGAAACAAAATTGGAGCAAGAGAGATAATGGGAGAGGAAGAGGGGTGTAAAGTAAGGTCTTTGAGGGTGGAGAATTGTAAGGGAAGGGAAAGAAAAATGAGGGAGGCAATGTATAACTATACCTTCCGAGAGCCATTTGAGATGATTGTAGGAAATAGTTGATTCACAGAAGGTATGATGTGAACGCTAAAAGGCATCTAGAGAAGAAGTGAAATTGGATGAAGAGATACAATGGGAGGGGAAGAGGGTTGCATAAAAAAGGTGTTTGAGGTTGGAGAAGTGTATGGGAAAGGAAAGGGATCAAGGAGGCAAGGTTCAAATATATTCTCTAAGAACTATAGGACATGATTGTCATTTGTACTAAAGGGGAATCTCATGTTGTAGAAGATGTAGATGAAATAGTTGCTAGAGATATGTCAGAAAGCATACCACAACAATCAATTGTTATAGAACTTAGTAGGACCCATTTATAGTTGTGAATTTAATTAATTATAAGAAGTAGAAGAATGGACATGTGTCGATAGTTGACACCTTACAATAATTGGTCATACATGAGTCTAAGGAAGATCAAGGCTTTCGATTGCATGTTTGACACATTTTTTTATGGGTCATATTGTTCCACACCAAATATTATTC
This sequence comes from Taxus chinensis, assembly GCA_019776745.2. NCBI lineage: Eukaryota > Viridiplantae > Streptophyta > Pinopsida > Cupressales > Taxaceae > Taxus > Taxus chinensis. The sequence continues at coordinate 168,414,570 of CM034152.1, forward strand.
GCTTTGCATGTTCGACTTAAATGTGTGATGTCCCACACCTATTGCCCAACTTATATTATTTGTACCCAAATAATATCTACTATCTGCTCCAGTTTATGCACTATTGTGATCAAATTTTTATACAAAAATGAGATTTGTGGTTTCATACACAATGGTGAATAGGGTTTTTTTGTAGCTATCAGGGAAAGAAAAGGGATAGTCTCTAGTTATGAAGCACATATTATTTCTAGGTGTAGACGACATAGGTGAAACCTTGTAAGTGTGAAAGATGATGCAATGCAAGTTAGGCGAGTAAGATGTTTGAGACGGAGGTATGTAGAGATGACAACCCGACAACTAAAATTACTCCCCATGGATCAAGTATTTGGACACGTAAAAGGAATGGTCAAGGAAGATGTAGACATGAATCGAAGTTTTGAAATAAAAAAGTGAGAGTGTATGCTTAAGGAATGTATGCATAAAAGGAATGTTCAAGGACAAACGTCGAAGTACGGTGAAATGCAGGTCATCGATCTACAATAAGATTACAAATGTTGTAACCATATTTACATTGAACCCATAAAATAAAATTTCATTGTTGCTTCAACCTGTATCAAAAGTTGGCATTGTGAGATTTGATATTTGCAAAGCCTTAACCTCACAAACATGCATCAATGAATATGAAATTAATGCGAACAATCATACAATAAAATAGTAAAATAGGTATTGCAATTTAAAAAATAGTGAAAAAACAATTATGATGAAGTGCCTATTGCCAATTTGTTATCCAAACAAGATCTAAGTTTCAAGTGATTTCCAATAAGATAAGAGACTGGTGTGGGTTAAGCTATGTTATAAGAAAATACAAAATTACACAAGTTCAAGAACACAATTTAAATTTTATTACATAAATTGATGTAATTTTTTTACCGAGAACTAAAATTATATATTGTTAAAATGAAAGTTAAAAGATATATGGAAAATATATCTTGTTGGTTGTAGTTATGTACATGTTAAATGAGTTAACAGGGGACACAAGACTAAATCACCAGTTTTTTGTGTCTCTTAATTCATCTAACTCAACAGGGAGGAAATTATAGTTTCACATTAATATTACAGGATTCTATCAGTTTGAATGAAAGGGATTTGTATCTTATAGGAACTGTTTCTAGAAAATTAACATGTCAAAACATTAAAACGTCACATGTTGAATACCATAGTCCTATAAACAATCCAAAGCAGAATAGACCTAACCATCTTTTTTGTCAAAGGTCTAATAATAAGTTAATCATATAAAACAACTTAAATTTCCACATCATTAAACTAAAGTAGTGCTTGTACAGGAGGAAAACCACAAATTTATGTGTAATTACTCCAAATATATTTTAGGAAGCTTTCAAACGATCCCTTGATTTGGTTTTTAAAAACTTTAAAATTACTATAATTTTTTAAAAATAGAATATGAATTTATTTAATTGATGTGCAGTTGTCATTTGTCAAAAAGAAACTTAAAATCTCCCTGTAGTTATTGAAGCTGATACCACAGATACAACCAAGATCTATGAGCCATGAAGAGAGATGAGAACAAAATTCCATATTTTATTTATCACGTGTCTAAGGTGGTGTGAGTGTTGGTGTGAAGCTTGAGATCTATAACGGCTTTTTGTGAGCATACATTGGAAAATATGCCTACTAACAGCTTTTGGTGGAGAAGTTCTTCAATATCTAGAGCATTTGCTTGCAACAGCGCATGCAGGGATCAAAAAACCGCTAAAAATAGTTGAAAAATGTGAAAATGTCCAGATGGCCGTCAAACTATCAAATTTAACACAATGAAATAAACATCCAAGGCCTTACCCATAGGGGGACACCTTCCACGTAATTAGACTTTATATTTGTGTGTGATGAAAATCTTTTGATATTTGCGTGGATTGTTTATGATCAGATCGAATCTACAACTAGCAATCGCATGTGTATAATGCAATGTGAACACTGAACGGTATATGTTATTTGATTTAGAGGGATAGTTATTATTTTTGTAGTTGATATCGATAAGGGGTGTAAATGATTTTGTAAGTGTAGGAATATATATGAAGCATTACATTTAAAGGTGTTATCTCTACATTTGCAAATCTTATATCATGAGTGGTAGCCTTTTGTACATTTGCAGGCTATTTTATCTGAACTAAACATGAATACATGAAGACTTTTGTACATTTGCAGATTTTATATCATGAGTGGTAGCCTTTTGCTTATGCTCTACCCATCTTCGAGATATATGAACCTATCACTCTTATTATTATTAATCATTAAAGGCCCTCAAAAGATCCATCAAATGCACATTGAACTGTCTATCACAGACCACTAAATGTGTAATGAGAGCTCTGTCACATTCCACCAAATGTCCATTGAGATCCTTTGTAAGTTTAAATCACGTTCTTAGTTCCAGGTCTTTAAACAAGGGTATGTTTTATGTTTAATTTGAATGTGCACATGGAACTCCCCTTTCACATTTGCACAAAAGTCTTCTGTCCTTGCTCTCTGGGATCTGTTTTTCTACCGTATGTATGTGCACCCAAGAATTCAATAGAAAATATAAGTACCTGATTGACAAGCTTCTAACCCAAATTTGAGGTCCAAGATATAGAGCACCGTTCTATTTTTCCTTATATTTAATAATGTATCATTTATGCACTGGGCAACTTGAAACTTCAAATTTGAAAGGGGAACCAGGGTGCAATTCTAATTTTCTTTTCTTTTTTTATTCAATCTGAGTTCAGCGTTGCTCATTTTATTTGATATGGATTTTATTGTATAGCTTGCAATTTACACCAAATTTGCAGTTCCTAGCAGGTTATACTATTTTCTCAGCAAAAATGAACAAATGTATTGACAATTAAAATATGTAAAAAAGTAGCACAAACCACTCCAAATTAAGCACCACATACTGAGAATGGTAATTTTAACATGGATTACATTTTCTATATACTTTTAACAAGGAATTGGGGAAAACCTTGCAAAGAAGCATTTTCCCGAGGGCTCAAACTGAAAAAAATGTGATTCAAGCTAATATTTACCCATAGATAATATCTCTTATATTGGCATCATCAGGGTAAACTTGAATTATGTAATATATTAAGAGTTACACCCCACTGCATATCAGAGGAGGTAAACTATCTACATGAATTGTGAGTAGCATAAATTCAAGAAGTGGACCTACATTCTAAGACATGGAAAGAAAGAAATTATTTGTGAATGGAAAAAGTTACTCAAAAGTAAAGCAAGTTACACTAATTAATTAGGAAAACTGATGGGACCTGTAATGACTACAAATAACCTTTCTAAAGCTAAATCTAGGAACTCCTACAAAATATAAGATCCATTCACTCCATATATCTAAAATTGAAGATATAACATACCATAAAAGTTATCACTATGATATGCCAACATCATTTGGCCATTAAAATCATCACAGAAGTTGACTCCAATACTGGATAAAGACTTAAAAGGGGAAGTAGTGTGTGTGCAAGTAGAAAAACAAAAATATAACAGAAATAATAGAAATTGTTTTGACTTGTGCACCCTACTTAGCAATGTCATTAGATCAACCACTTGAAACAAACTAAATAAACTCACTACATGCCTTTCAGCATAAACAACTTCAATGTTCAACCCAGTTCCATGAGGAAACACTCAAGATAGTATCCCTAGATGAAGCGCGTTTCTCTTAAGACATTATACTAAATGCCAGAATTTTGTATTGTTCTTAAATAAGTTGCAGAGATAAGGAGTTCAAAACTCAGAATAACAATCCCAGCGCAAGTTGAATGTATTGCAACACTAATTTGTAAAATAAATAACACAATGATAGCAATTTTTATTTGATGAAAAATATCAGTTTATGTGCTTTCAAATCACCTTCAATGGAAATGCATATGTGGTAAAAACATGTAACAAGTCATGCACCTAATTCAGGTGTGACATCAAATTAATCATGTTGTAACTTCATAATCTCTTCTCATCTAATACCTTCCGCATTAACTACTATTTCTAATCCATCACCCTAAGGAATAACATAACACCCTTATCAAGACCATAGATGTAATATTTGAATGACTAATCACAACAAATAATATTCTAAAATGCCCCGTTCGGCGTTTACCCTAGTTCTTGTCGCAATGACCCTTTTTGTTGAGTGTCGAATGACTGTGTGAATTTCCGTTGACTTAGATCTTGTCTCAGTGATGTTTTAGAACCTTCCCTCTCCTTCTTGCGTTCTCAAGTCATCATTGACACCTCTGTGTGTGGACTGTGTAATGTCCTGTGCGTTAACCTAATTAAAGAAGGATCTTGTTGTCGCATGGTTAAGCTGGATCATTGGTCATTATTGGTGTGAGTAGAAATTATTTATATTTATAGTATATAATGATAACAATGTTGTTTTAATTTAATTATCGTTAAGAGATTTTATTGTTTGGTTGGTCGCTTTGTAGAATGAACCCCGTTCCGCGCTGAGGAAGGGATTACTCGTCTTGGTGCCATGGTCGTTCCTTGCTTCGTGTTTGCTTTTGAATGTCAACCTCTAGTTTTCTTCGCTTGGTTGCTTAAGCCTGTTCGCATGTTGTTTTAATCATTGTGAGTAATGGATAATTCGACTCTTACTTCCTCTAGCTTGCTCGTCTGTATGCGATTTAATCTTCTCGGGTTGAATAGTAATCATACAAAATTTCTTATACCTTTTAGCTTATGTGAATTATATGGAGAAAACTATTGTAATAATAAATGAATTCGTATCAGTTATATATATTTTTTATTTGTGTAAATAAATTATAAAATTTTGTGTTGAATTATTAAATCCTTTTAGGCCACGTTACTCATCCAGAGACTTGTAAAATTGTCACGGTCAGTTTTATCTCCTTCTTGGCGTGGGGTTTGGTTCACCACCAGTTGTTTAATCATTTTTTTTGCATTGATGCCATGCTTGGCGTGGGCTGGAGGGAATTCTTTTTTTTATTGTTGTTAGGGGCCTCATTTGTGCTGACTGGCTGCGTGGAGGGTGGAGTTATTAAAATCTAGCCATGTGTTGTTAATGCCTTGCAACCAACTTAATAAAGAAAACATATATTTTTTTGCTCTTCTCCTTCCTATGCGCCATTCTTTTTCCTTTGCCTAGCTATGCAGTCAACTAGGTTGTTAGCTGGCGGTTGGTGGAAGGACCTGGTCTCCCTTTTATTGTTCTTTCAATGCGTATAGGTGGAGTGTTGGGCATGTTTTTCTTGGGCTGCAGGCCCTTGGAAGGAGGGAAGTATGTTTGGGTGGTATTTTATGTTTTCTGTCCTTGCGTGAGGGAGATGGGAGTCGGTGGAGTCCTGATTTTCTTCACCTTGATCTCATTTGGATCCTTTATTCAATGCGTATGGGCGCAGTACTGGGTTTGATATGGTGGCTAGATGAAGCTACAAGCTAGTGAAGCAGGCGTGTTACCTCCACTTTCATTGGGTGCTGCGAGGTGTGTTCTTGCCGGGGATCCACAGCAACAGCCTGCGACAACAATTAGCCAGGCAACAGGCATGTTGCAGTATAGTAGAAGCCTTTGTGAGTGCTTCCAACAAGCAGGTTGTCCAACTATATTGTTATCTGTTCTGTATCGAATGCATCCTCAAATTCGGGATTCTCCTTCAAGATATTTTTATCAAAATCGATCAAGTGACAGTGAGAGTGTTACCAGGAGACCTGATGAAATTTATTACAAAGATTCTCTATTGAGACCTTACTTGTTTTACGATGTAACTCATGGAAGAGAATCTCATAGAGGTGGATCTGTTTCATATCAGAATATTCATGAAGCACAATTTGCTTATTAAACGTATGCCCTGGTTTTTCTTTTGGTGACCTGCTCACGCCAATTATTGGCTGGCTGCGTGAGGATTTGGTGGACACAGGATGGGCCTCTGATTCTATATCCACATGCCGCCACGCGACTCGAACTCGAGACTTATCGGGGGTTTAACAAAACCGACGGCTTCCCCTGGATGGAGCAAATTACAGATTTATGCCAACTCCTTGAAATCATGGACATCTGACAAAGGTTTTTAACATTATGTGTGCCCAGTTGTCCCTGGCTCGAATCTTCACAGGGCCATAAATTCGCCATAAAACTTTTCAGTGTTTTATTGTTTTCACACTGGAATCGAGTGAGTCTCAATCTTCTAATTGATTTTGGATTCTTTTATAAAATCCACAGAAAAAAAAACAATCCAGAGTAGAAGGGTTATTGGCCGTTAGGGCACATGGTAGCGGAGTAGGAGCGAAGGAAGAAATTAAGCATGGCCGTTAACAGAGTATGGAACTTCAACAGGCTGAGGAAGAGAAGTTGCGCAGGTTGTGTTGCTGTTGCCCGAGCCCTGGTCGACGTGCTTGTTGGTTGGAAGAATTCTAATCAGGCATGTTAAATATACTCCTTGTAATAGTTTTCTACCTTCTTTCAGTATCTTGAAATGAATATTCTTTCCTCTTGAATGGCGCCTAGACAAAATGTTTTCGTGGTTGTTTAAATCGCTGCCTGATTGTGTTGGCTGTTCCTTTTAATCTCGTTCCAATTTCGCTGGTTTTGCTTGGAATGTTCTTTTCCTCTCTTATAGCTTACTCTATTTTATTTTTTGTCTAAATGGGCTACTGCAATATTGAGTGATGCAGTCTAGTTCGTAGGGAAGGAAACATTATAGAGTTTCGTTTGCTTATATGACTCTCTTTTAAAAGAATTCTGTGATAGTATTTAAAATTGAAGGCTTACTATATGGAAGGTTAAGCCTTCATATCTCTATTTGGTTGAATAAATACGTATTTCCTGTTTAGGGCTCTCTTGTTTTGCTAAAAGGTACATTAATAGTGACATTGTGTTCTAAAACTTGTTTAAGCCTGTGGGCATTCCTTACTTTTTGTTTAATTAGAAAATGGCATTAGGGTTTTGTTTTAGAACTGTACATGGTTGACTTTTGTACCCAGTTCTAGAGGATGAATAACCTGACATCTATTTTGGCCTCTACGTGTTGAGAGAATTACTATACCTACTTCCGGGTTCAAACTCTTGTTTGATTAAAGTAAGGGGGAAACATTGTAAGTTTTATTGAATGAAATCTCTACAATTTTTATTAAGGGTCGCAAGCAAGCTATTAATAGCTGGACTGAAACAAAAGTTGTAGGTGAATCCATGGTATTGGTCTCGTGAACTCGTTTCCTGTTAGATGACAGCTGATTACAGTGATAATATAATAGGTGGCTATTATATTCATCTGTTTGATATTTGCTAGACATTTCCTTGATAAGCCCACATGGATCGGGTAAAATTTTCCATCTTCTATACCATTGGCAAGGAGCTCATAGAACTTCTAGGCCTGACTGCACTGCGTAACCTTCCTGATGGATATGTGTGTTGGTTCTTATTTTGTGCTTGTACTCGTGGTAAGGTCTTTTGAGTCTGGGGCATCGCTGGTGTATTACCCACCGTGTATCGAATCCCTTTGTTTTCGAACTCGAATATCTTATACTTCAAACTTGGTTACTAAAAGTCCCATTTTGTGGCTTTGTTAAGGAAATCAATTTTTATTTTATTTTAAAATACTTATTGACATTGTCGGATATATATAAAAATTATTAACGACTTTTGGGTTTAGCCTTCCCTTATATTATGTAGAGAAGTACGATTAGGATAAGGTTTGTTGGTAGAATAATGGCCCCTTTTGTGTCTCATTTGTATGCTTTTGGAAGAGTGGATTTGTTTTGTTAACTAGTACTATGTTTAAGAAATCCTATAAGGAGGTAGTGGTAAACTCCTTGGTTAAAACTGAAACTATAGTTGTGTTCTTTTAAGGGCGTCGAACCCATATTACTATGAAGCCTCCCCTGGGAGAATTGGATAACGTCGTTTTGTTTCGCGCCTACGATCATAATTAGTATGTTTTGTCTTCTCTTGGACCCCTTTAGTTGGATGGATTGAGTTTTGGATTCCAATCACGTAATCCATAGGATTACATGAAGGAGATATCAACACTCTTGACCTTCTTGTTCCTAACCCATAAGGTCTTGCCTTGTTTTATGTGATTTTGTTCTTACTGGTATTTTGACTTTCTCCTTGTTGGTTGGTTTAGTTTTCTTTCTCATGCGAATAATTTTTGGAGTTGAGGGTTGTGCTTTAATCCATTTTTGAATTAGAACATTCCTTTCTTGATATTGTTAAATGTTAGCTTACTGTTGCAATGTGTAGCCTTAACATGCTCAGTTCTCGCGAACTGATTCTAGCTAGTATTTGTGCAGATGGATTATGTGAGTAGATTAAAGGAAAGAGTTGTAAAGGTTTCATCAGTGCAATTTATGAAGTTCCTTGTAAAAATGTCCAATGTGAGGTAAATTTTGTAATAGTGCTTGCAAAGGAGTTTAGAAGACCTCTTGCCTTGGGTTGTTCAGAAATTGCGTGATGATGTTGTCTTGTCCTTCTGTAGGTAAACTGGTAACTTATCTTTGTGAGAAATGGTATTCAATCTTTACATTGATATGAGTATTGTAAAACTTTGATCTTGAGATTAAATTGTTAAGTTAAATCTTTCTAAGACTTAGTGACAATATTTTATAAGTAAAGTAAAATGGGTCGGTTAACCCTTAAAGAAGCTAAACAAAAATAATAATTTTATATTCAACAAATAAATGTAGAGGTGATCTACTTGAAATCAAATAATTCCATGAGTGATCAAAATGAAACCATCCTTGTGAAGTAAAAATTTTATAACTTGATATCCCTAGCTACACTAGCGAACATTATCCTTTTTATGGTGAATTCTTAGAATGATCCTAAGGTGAAACAAATTGTTAGTTGATATAAGATAATACGATTTAATAAGTAGGAGGAATCGGTTTCAAAACCACGCAATCTGTCTCTCAACCATTTGAAAGGTAAATTGTTTTCTTTTGTAAAAATCATCCAGTAAAGCCTAAGTAAAATATTTAATAATTTTCGATAAATCCTCAAGCTTCAATAAAAACCGGGTTAATAACTAATGAGGTCATAAAGATGGATTCAACTCGACCTTCTTCCTCTAACCTGTTTTTTTTCAAGGTGCTTGGTAATCTTTCTCTTGAGTATGTTGAAAGCGAATCCATATTGTAATAAGGTTTTGAGCGAGTTTTAGTAGCATAAGTGAGGATAGATGGCCTTGTGGAATTAAATTACCTCCTTTATTAAATAATTGAATTAAACAAATAAATGTCATAATAGAGAATATTTAAAGATGATTACTCAGTGTAAAAAGAATAAACTTAGCTTGGTAAGATGAATTGTATGAATCATATCTTGAGTCTCCTTGAAAACGTAAGCTAAGAATTGCAAGATGTCTTATTAAAATAAATAACCCTCAAGAATATCTCATTGTGGTTTGCCCTAACTGTAAGTATGTTCTGTGGTTGGACTTCTATGTTGTTCTGTCAAAAAGAAAAGTGTATTATCCTTTTGGGTGTGAACATTTCCGTGTTGACCTTGTGGTCATCCTCTTAATAAGTGGTTCCAGAGTTAGTTGTAACCTTGGTGACGACAAGTTGTGTCGTGTTGTGTGTCAAGCAAGTCAAAAAAAAATTATCCTGTGTTTTCCTATGTAGTCTTGTGTGCCGTTTTTAGTGGGCGTTACATTATCGTGGACTGAGAGCGAAGACTCTGTTATAAATATTGATGTGCTATCGATTTAGGAGAATTCTGATGTTAATTCTTTTGCATTCTATCAAGAGTTTGCTCAAGAAGAATTTGACTGTTTATGGTGGGTGAAGAGAATTATAATGACGAATGATCATAGTAATGGAGTATCATGTCATATTCTCATTATGTAGGTGTATTAATGTGTTGTCTGTCTAGATTGATGTTGAACAAGAAATAAGTTGAAATAATAAGATATTATTTATCATAAATATTTGATCGATAATTATATGGACCACTTTCTTAGTTTTTATGTTTCTATTGTATTAAAGATATGTTGAAATGTACTATGTGAATCAGTTATATATGATGTGTGTAATATTGTTAAAAATTATATCATATATATGATATATGGGGTCATATTGATAAATATAATTGGAAAGAACTATAAAATTAATGGTGATTGCATAATTGTATTAACTTGATATATGGTAATTTTATTATTTTACACTTATATTAAACTTTGTAAGACAATTTTTAATATTGCTAGTTATATGTGTTTGCCAACATTATAGATTAGTAACTTTTGTTGTATGTCATGTTATGAATCTTATGCTAACCTAATTTTATTAGTCATCGGTAGAAGTCTATGTTGATAATGAGAAATGGTATTTCTATTATGTTTATTTTTAAATCGAGCCGAAAATCAATTTAGTAGATTTTATATAACCTGTAACATCTTTCAAAGTATCTCCCTAATGTGGTTGTCATGTATGCAACCTAAGTTCTTAAAATATGACTTATGTGAGTAATTATAGAAGTGGTATCGGGATGATTAATATATAGGTGATGAAATTTTTAATATTGTTATGTATGGTGTCGAGCTCTAGGCACGATGTTCCAAATGCTAATGTAGGTTTTTTTAGCACCCCTTTAAATGGCCAGATGTGGTTTGTACACAATTATCGTCATAGATTAAATATATCATAAAATGATTTAATTTTTACATTGAGTCTTTTTACTTTAAATTATACTGACCATCGAACTTTTAGTGATTGCCATGACATTTCAACAATATTATGGGCATTTAAAAATTGGTCTATGGCATTAACATGTGGATTTTAAAATTATAAATATGAATCATTTGGACATTTTTATATTATGCTATAAATTAAGGCTAGCTATCTTTAAAATATGGCAAACTTACTGCACTTGCACAAAACTTAAAATCTTTTTGAAATCTTAGTTTTTCACATTGGATTGTTAATGCTGGTTTTATTAGTCGTGATGTAATGGACATAGGGTCATGGGATGCACCATGGAAAGGTTGTACGTATGGACCCGATTTTGTTATAATAAATTTATATAGCCCCATATTTTTTTTAAAAATACAAACTATTTAATGTATTTTCTTTCTATTACAATTTTTATGTCATTTTTGTTTGTTAGTGATTGAACATATATGTGTATTAATTCATTAGGTTTTACCATTTTTTTTTAGGGAATCATAAAGTGTGGGTAATGTGGAATTTTCGAAGTATTTAACATGGATTTTCAACAGTTATATATTTTCATATTAATGGTTTTACATTTTCCTTTAAGAGTAATTGTGGTGAATAATTTTGTGATAAAGTTTATTTTAATTTTTAATAAAATTGTGGATTTTCTATAAAGATTTTTTTGCTAAAATCAAATTGTGGAACACCCCCAATATCTAAATATTTAAAAATAAATCGAAGATGTGGGTTTTATACAAATAGTTGTGGATTTTCAACACTCATATAATTTCGTGTTAATAAAATGTGGATTTTCTATACAGAATGTTTCACTAAAATCAAATTTTGGAACATCCCCAATATTTAAAAATTTAAAAATATAATTGTATAGAGCATCGAAAAATATTATAATATTAATTTTCAGAAATGTAGAATTTCTCTAATAAAATTTGGAAGATGTTAGTTTTCTACAAATTACGAACAATATTAATTTCTTATAGAAACTCCACAATAATTAAAAACCAATAACTAGATTATCATAGATATGCCACAATTATTCTACAATTATTGAAAATTGTGGAAAATTTGTAGAATAATTGTGGTAAAAAGTGCTTGTATGTTGTAGTGTGTTGTGCTCTAGGTTCTACAACAATAATACGAGATATAGTTCCATCATCGCTACTTTCTGATCGTGCTTTAATCAGCTTATATTTCATAGTACCATTAGGGATGTAATTAATAGTAATATGACCTGTTCTTGGTAACGAACCATGTACTAGTTTCCATTGGGCTTCTATTTTGTCGCATTTATAGATATATGTTTAAATAAATCTTAAGAGCATGGATAATGTAATGCTCAACTTTTCGGCGTTTTGCCTAGTTCAATTGTCGTACATGACCTTCATATTAAACTAATTAGAAATTGCACATAAGTGTGCAAATTATCCGTGGCAAACATATTAGAACTAAAGTTTCTTAGTTTATGTTTTAGAACCTTCCCTCTCCTTCTTGCGTACTCAATTATTGGTTATTGATACCTCAATGAATGTGGACTTTCTGATGTCACTGTGCGCAAACCTAGTTAAAGCACCCTATTGTTGTCGCATAGTTAAGCTCCAGATCCCTTTGGTCATTATTGATCTGATTAGAAATTAATTTTGGTGCATCTCTATCAAGTATATACCATCATAAGAGATGTTGTTTTAATGGAATTATCGATTAAGGCTCTATCTTATTTATGAAAATGTAAAGTACACCATTGCCACCATTGGCATTCGATTAGGACTTTGGAACACTGATTCAATAATCATGTTTAAGTAGCTCCATTAATAGATAATAGCAATCGTAATGATGATTAAATGGTGAATCAAAATAATACTTATGGACGGGGACAATGATTAGTTACAGAAAAATATGGGTATCGCCGATAACTCATTTATGGTGGACAATCTCGTGTCGACATGAATACCTAAAATTCATGAACCGTGATCATTAGTTGTAAACCGTTAATCGCGGTTCCTGAATTGTTGAGGTTCGGCAATAACCAAACCTGCAGACTATGATCACCCCGTTCCGAACCACGCTGCATAGTTATAAACTGCGATCGCGGACCTATTGAGACAAAAAAAAAACTAGTCCCGTTCGAGTGCCTTGTGTTTCCCCATTTTTCATTTCAAACCTCTGAGTTTTATGCGCTAGACATCGCTTCAGGCGAGCTGTGAATCGCACCTCATAATTGCTCATTTAATCCTTTTGGAGTAGTGGAGGAGTTCGATTCTTACCATGCCACTAGCAAGCTCGTGTGTACGTGATTAAATTTTCCCGGGTTGAATAGTAATCAATCAAAATTCGTATACCTTTTTTAGCTTATGAGAACTATTCAGGTAATCTTGTAACTCCTTTTGCATTTGTATTAATATATCTTCTGGCTGCGTGGAGGGTGGAGTTATTAAAATCTAGCCATGTGTTGTTAATGCCTTGCAACTAACTTAATAAAGAAAACATATATTTTTTGCTCTTCTCCTTCCTATGCACCATTATTTTTCCTTTACCTAGCTATGCAGTCAACTAGGTTGTTAGCTGGCGGTTGGTGGAAGGACCTGGTCTCCCTTTTATTGTTCTTTCAATGCGTATAGGTGGAGTGTTGGGCACGTTTTTCTTGGGCTGCAGGCCCTTGGAAGGAGGGAAGTATGTTTGGGTGGTATTTTATGTTTTCTGTCCTTGCGTGAGGGAGATGGGAGTCGGTGGAGTCCTTATTTTCTTCACCTTGATCTCATTTGGATCCTTTATTCAATGCGTATGGACGCAGTATTGGGTTTGATACGGTGGCTAGATAAAACTACAAGCTAGTGAAGCAGGTGTGTTACCTCCACTTTCATTGGGTGCTGCGAGGTGTGTTCTTGCGGGGGATCCACAGCAATAGCCTGTGACAACAATTAGCCAGGTAGCAGGAATGTTGCAGTATAGTAGAAGCCTTTGTGAGCGCTTCCAACAAGCAGGTTGTCCAACTATATTGTTATCTATTCTGTATCGAATGCATCCTCAAATTCAGGATTCTCCTTCAAGATATTTTTATCAAAATCGATCAAGTGATAGTGAGAGTGTTACCAGGAGACCTGATGAAATTTATTACAAAGATTCTCTATTGAGACCTTACTTGTTTTACGATGTAACTCATGGAAGAGAATCTCATAGAGGTGGATCTGTTTCATATCAGAATATTCATGAAGCACAATTTGCTTATTAAACGTATGCCCTGGTTTTTCTTTTGGTGACCTGCTCACGCCAATTATTGGCTGGCTGCGTGAGGATTTGGTGGACACAGGATGGGCCTCTGATTCTATATCCACATGCCGCCACGCGACTCGAACTCGAGACTTATCGGGGGTTTAACAAAACCGACGGCTTCCCCTGGATGGAGCAAATTACAGATTTATGCCAACTCCTTGAAATCATGGACATCTGACAAAGGTTTTTAACATTCTGTGTGCCCAGTTGTCCCTGGCTCGAATCTTCACAGGGCCATAAATTCACCATAAAACTTTTCAGTGTTTTATTGTTTTCACACTGGAATCGAGTGAGTCTCAATCTTCTAATTGATTTTGGATTCTTTTATAAAATCCACGGAGGAAAAAAAAAAAAAAACAATCCAGAGTAGAAGGGTTATTGGCCGTTAGGGCACATGGTAGCGGAGTAGGAGTGAAGGAATAAATTAAGCATGGCCGTTAACAGAGTATGGACCTTCAACAGGCTAAGGAAGAGAAGTTGCATAGGTTGTGTTGCTGTTGCCCGAGCCCTGGTCGACATGCTTGTTGGTTGGAAGAATTCTAATCAGGCATGTTAAATATACTCCTTGTAATAGTTTTCTACCTTCTTTCAGTATCTTGAAATGAATATTCTTTCCTCTTGAATGGAATCTAGACAAAATGTTTTCGTGGTTGTTTAAATTGTTGCCTGATTGTGTTGGCTGTTCCTTTTAATCTCGTTCCAATTTCACTGGTTTTGCTTGGAATGTTCTTTTCCTCTCTTATAGCTTACTCTATTTTATTTTTTGTCTAAATGGGCTACTGCAATATTGAGTGATGCAGTCTAGTTCGTAGGGAAGGAAACATTATAGAGTTTCATTTGCTTATATGACTCTATTTTAAAAGAATTCTGTGATAGTATTTAAAATTGAAGGCTTACTATATGGAAGGTTAAGCCTTCATATCTCTATTTGGTTGAACAAATACATATTTCCTGTTTAGGGCTCTCCTGTTTTGCTAAAAGGTACATTAATAGTGACATTGTGTTCTAAAACTTGTTTAAGCCTGTGGGCATTCCTTACTTTCTGTTTAATTAGAAAATGGCATTAGGTTTTTGTTTTAGAACTGTACATGGTTGACTTTTGTACCCAGTTCTAGAGGATGAATAACCTGATATCTATTTTGGCCTCTACGTGTTGAGAGAATTACTATACCTACTTCCGGGTTCAAACTCTTGTTTGATTAAAGTAAGGGGGAAACATTGTAAGTTTTATTGAATGAAATCTCTACAATTTTTATTAAGGGTCGCAAGCAAGCTTTTAATAGCTGGACTGAAACAAAAGTTGTAGGTGAATCCATGGTATTGGTCTCGTGAACTCGTTTCCTGTTAGATGACAACTTATTACAGTGATAATATAATAGGTGGCTATTATATTCATCTGTTTGATATTTGCTAGAAATTTCCTTGATAAGCCCACATGGATCGGGTAAAATTTTCCATCTTCTATACCATTGGCAAGGAGCTCATAGAACTTCTAGGCCTGACTGCACTGTGTAACCTTCCTGATGGATATGTGTGTTGGTTCTTATTTTGTGCTTGTACTCGTGGTAAGGTCTTTTGAGTATGGGGCATCGCTGGTGTATTACCCACCGTGTATCGAATCCCTTTGTTTTCGAACTGGAATATCTTATACTTCAAACTTGGTTACTAAAAGTCCCATTTTGTGGCTTTGTTAAGGAAATCAATTTTTATTTTTATTTTAAAATACTTATTGACATTGTTGGATATATATAAAAATTATTAACGACTTTTGGGTTTAGCCTTCCCTTATATTATGTAGAGAAGTATGATTAGGATAAGGTTTGTTGGTAGAATAATGGCCCCTTTTGTGTCTCATTTGTATGCTTTTGGAAGAGTGGATTTGTTTTGTTAACTAGTACTACGTTTAAGAAATCCTATAAGGAGGTAGTGGTAAACTCCTTGGTTAAAACTGAAACTATAGTTGTGTTCTTTTAAGGGCGTTGAACCCATATTACTATGAAGCCTCCCCTGGGAGAATTGGATAATGTCGTTTTGTTTCGTGCCTTCGATCATAATTAGTATGTTTTGTCTTCTCTTGGACCCCTTTAGTTGGATGGATTGAGTTTTTGATTCCAATAATGTAATCCATAGGATTACATGAAGGAGATATCAACACTCTTGACCTTCTTGTTCCTAACCCATAAGGTCTTGCCTTGTTTTATGTGATTTTGTTCTTACTGGTATTTTGACTTTCTCCTTGTTGGTTGGTTTAGTTTTCTTTCTCATGCAAATAATTTTTGGAGTTGAGGGCTGTGCTTTAATCCATTTTTGAATTAGAACATTCCTTTCTTGATATTGTTAAATGTTAGCTTACTGTTGCAATGTGTAGCCTTAACATGCTCAGTTCTCACGAACTGATTCTAGCTAGTATTTGTGCAGATGGATTATGCGAGTAGATTAAAGGAAAGAGTTGTAAAGGTTTCATCAGTGCAATTTATGAAGTTCCTTGTAAAAATGTCCAATGTGAGGTAAATTTTGTAATAGTGCTTGCAAAGGAGTTTAGAACACCTCTTGCCTTGGGTTGTTCAGAAATTGCGTGATGATGTTGTCTTGTCCTTTTGTAGGTAAACTGGTAACTTATCTTTGTGAGAAATGGTATTCAATCTTTACATTGTTATGAGTATTGTAAAAGTTTGATCTTGAGATTAAATTGTTAAGTTAAATCTTTCTAAGACTTAGTGATAATATTTTATAAGTAAAGTAAAATGGGTCGGTTAACCCTTAAAGAAGCTAAACAAAAATAATAATTTTATATTCAACAAATAAATGTAGAGGTGATCTACTTGCAATCAAATAATTCCATGACTGATCAAAATGAAACCATCCTTGTGAAGTAAAAATTTTATAACTTGATATCCCTAGCTACACTAGCGAACATTATCCTTTTTATGGTGAATTCTTAGAATGATCCTAAGGTGAAACAAATTGTTAGTTGATATAAGATAATACGATTTAATAAGTAGGAGGAATCGGTTTCAAAACCACGCAATCTGTCTCTCAACCATTTGAAAGGTAAATTGTTTTCTTTTGTAAAAATCATCCAGTAAAGCCTAAGTAAAATATTTAATAATTTTCGATAAATCCTCAAGCTTCAATAAAAACCGGGTTAATAACTAATGAGGTCATAAAGATGGATTCAACTCGACCTTCTTCCTCTAACCTGTTTTTTTTTCAAGGTGCTTGGTAATCTTTCTCTTGAGTATGTTGAAAACGAATCCATATTGTAATAAGGTTTTGAGTGATTTTTAGTAGCATAAGTGAGGATAGATGACCTTGTGGAATTAAATTACCTCCTTTATTAAATAATTGAATTAAACAAATAAATGTCATAATAGAGAATATTTAAAGATGATTACTCAGTGTAAAAAGAATAAACTTAGCTTGGTAAGATGAATTGTATGAATCATATCTTGAGTCTCCTTGAAAATGTAAGCTAAGAATTGCAAGATGTCTTATTAAAATAAATAACCCTCAAGAATATCTCATTGTGGTTTGCCCTAACTGTAAGTATGTTATGTGGTTGGACTTCTATGTTGTTCTGTCAAAAAGAAAAGTGTATTATCCTTTTGGGTGTGAACATTTCCGTGTTGACCTTGTGGTCATCCTCTTAATAAGTGGTTCCCAGAGTTAGTTGTAACCTTGGTGACGAAAAGTTGTTTCGTGTTATGTGTCAAGCAAGTCAAAAAAAAATTACCCTGTGTTTTCCTATGTAGTCTTCTGTGCCGTTTTTAGTGGGTGTTACACCGACAAACAAAAATTCATGTTCTGAGAACACGTGTACATCAAATGCTCAACAATTATAAATCCATAAAGCGAAATCACCAGAATTTAAAGTAGACTTCTAAACATTGTATCGGTACAACTCTTTGGGGTTTTAGCAGTTCTGTAAAACGACACAATATTACATCTTTTCAAGAATAACTTCTTGTGATGTAATTAGTGAATATCTCGATAAAATTATAAATTCATGTGCTTATTTTAACTTGAAATATTATCATTGAGATGGAAGTAGTAAAATCTGGAGCTAATGTGTAGAGGGTAGTTTGAGATGACTTATCAAAGTACAAGTGAGATTTTTTGAATTAACATGATTAGAGTTACATTACATTTGGGAAATATTTGCCATGTTTTGTTTTTTTAGGTTGGTTCATGATGTGCTTGATGGAAATGAGAAGGAATAGCAATGTTTGGTACAATCTTTAGTCATATAATGACTGGATTTGTTATTGGTTATGTTAAAATGCTTGGGGATGTGAAACCTAAAGAGAAGACATTCTACAATTGTCAATTGTTACCCATAAAATGAAATCATGTAAACATAACATGTCCATCATGTAACTCATGTTATTGTACTAAATTCCAAGGCTTTATCAAAAACCCCATTTTGTACATATCCAGTGATGATTGCAGTCCATGAGATCACATTTCGTTAAGGCATTTCTTTGAAAATCCATAAAGCCTCATCAAGATCCCCATTTTGTGCATAGCCTGTAATAATGGCATTCCATGAAATCACATTTCGTTGAGGCAGTTTATCAAACAACTTGCGTGCCTTATGTATGCTTACACATTTGGCATACATATCTATGAGGGCAGTCAAAACTATAACACCTGGAAAAAGTATGTTTTCAATTTTTTTTATGGATTTCCATAGCCTGTGCCAAAGCTCCCATTTTGACACATGTTGGGAGGATGCTGACAAAGGTTGTCGAGTTTGGATTTTCACCTGCCAATTGCATTTCCTTAAATATATCCAATGCTTTATCAATAGGGCCTAATTGTGCATATCCAAAAATGATGGCAGTCCATGAGACCACATCTCGCTGAGGCATTATGTCAAATAGTTTGTGTGCATTTTTATGCTTCCACATTTTGTATACATATCAATCAGGGCAGTCAAAAATATATCGTCTAACAATAATCCACTTTT
Organism: Taxus chinensis; assembly: GCA_019776745.2. Classification (NCBI taxonomy): domain Eukaryota; kingdom Viridiplantae; phylum Streptophyta; class Pinopsida; order Cupressales; family Taxaceae; genus Taxus; species Taxus chinensis. The sequence goes on from CM034152.1 coordinate 168,433,477, forward strand.
AATTATCTTTGGATGAATCTCTCCACCTTGTTTCAAAGCTCCCATTTTGGCACACGCAGGGAGGATGCTGGCAAAAGTTGTTGAATTTGGATTTACACCTGTGAATTGCATTTGTTTGAAAATCTCCAAGGCCTTTCCAACAAGCCCAATTTGTGCATATCCACCAATGATTGCAATCCATGATACCACATCTCGTTCAGTCATTTTTTCAAATAGTTCACGCACCTCCTGTGTCCTTCCACATTTTGCATACATGTCTATCAGAGTATTCATCACAATAACATTAGATTGAAACCCGCATCTCATGATTTTTCCGTGGATCTGCAAACCATACATTATAGATGCCTTGTTTTCTCATACATGGAGAATACTGGAGAAGGTGAACTCATCGGGTTGGATGCCTATTCATTGTAGTTTGTGAAACAAGAGCAATGCCTCTTGAGGGAGACCATGTCTTCGGTAAGCTGCAATGATCATATTCAAGGAGACTACATCTGGTTGAGTCGTGTTCTCCAGAACTTTGCGAGCGTCCTCCAGACTTCCGCATTTTTCATACATGTTGATGAGTGTGTTTTGTAAAAATGTGTGTTTGGAAAATGTATATCCCATGTCATTTATAAGAGAGTGGATTTGCTTACCCTTTGAAAGGGTTTTCTTGGCAATGCAAGATTGTAATAGATGAATATATGTAGAAGAATCCACAGGAGTGTTTTGGGTAGTTTGGGTAGTAAGCAGAGTGAGTACAACTTCCTTCATATGACCTTCTCTACATACCGCTCTGAGATTTTGATTGAGCTGGGTAATGGATGACGTTATATGATTGAAGTATAAAAAATCATAGTAGATTTCTTCTGATTTCTAAAAGTCGGTATAATCGTCATTTCTTCCATCGATCCCATTTTCCTCTTTGATCTCAATTTCGGCCAGACATCGGTCAGATAATGCCTTGAGGAAACCGTGTCGCCCCTGCTCACTGATTTTCACTAGGCCCTCCCCTAACCACAAATTTATATGACTAAATCTACCATTTCTCCATCTATTTGTTGGTCTTCTCTGTAGGCATTTTCCATGTGGAGAAAAAATCTCTTACGAAGTGGGGATTTCCATGTAGAGGCTTGCCTACTATATCTCCCACACCCTATTTGATAGAATTCAATGCCAAAAAAAACCCAAAAAAACCACAAAAAAAAATGTTAAAATAGCTGAAAAATCCACCATTTAAAAAACAAAAACTAAATTCAATAATTATATTTTGAAATATTTGATCAGTTCAATTTCCCATTATAAATAATGTCCATGTGAAAGTTCAATTTAAAATTGCGAGAGAAATAATTATTGAATTTGTGAGAGAGTTAGTTTTATCGTTGTCTGAAGAGAGAAATGGTATCCAGTAGAAAGAAATTGGTGGGGCTGAGGAATCCTGTGTTCCAGCAAAGAAATGGCAGCAGAAGCGAAAGCAGGAGGGAATGGTGAAAAATGTGGTCGAGGGTTTCAAATCCACGGCTAAAACAGTTCAAGGTGCAAAGATAACGATGTTGAAGCTTCTAAAGGAATGGCTCGAATTGGAGCCGGATTATTTAGCCTTGGCCATGACATGAAAATGCAGAAGAAGATGATTGCGCTGGATTTGGATGAAACCCTAATCCATTCCAGCGAGGATCCTCTCATCCGTTACAACTTCGCCACTGAAACTGTCATCGAAGGCGAGCCCGTGACATTTTATGTGCTGAAAAGGCCGGGGATGGACGAATTGTTGCGGCAGCTGGAAGACAGGTGCTGTTCACGGCCGGAACCAAGGATTATGCGGATGCCATGGTGGATCGGATCGACCCTTACGGCGCCCAAAAAAAACGTTAAAATAGCCAGAAAAGTGAAAACGTCCAAACAGCCGTCAAACCGTCAATTTTAAGACAGTCGCAGAAACGTTCGAAGGTCCTTTACCATAGGGGGAACGCCTTCGACGTAATTAAGACGTTGAGATTTATAGCGAGGGAGAAGGTTAGCGACGTGGAAGCGTGGCTTTCTTTCCTCATTGATTAACAATCAATAAGTCTCCATCCACCACAAGAATTTACGGGCGGCTATAACTGAATTTAGGTTTGGTATTCGCCGGCGTAAAGACCGTGTAAGACGTTATTGATACATCTTGAACCAGACCATAGACGCTTCTCAGATATTTGTGGCACTCACCTCCAAATCGTCAATCTAAGAAGTAGTTTGGATTAGCTGCTTGACCCAGATTTGCATCGTTTGCTTAACATCATATCAATTGTATAGATCATCACATCGATCCATCCATGCAGATCTTCTTGTTACGTAGCTTTTGACTGCCTTAACGTGACTGTTAAACTACAAGTCACAACATTCTTGTTGGAGGATTTTATGAGTGACAAAGTAGAGCCTATGCAAAGAGAGAGTTTATTGTGTAAAACTGCTGCTCTAAGAGTTTACAGTTTGACAAAGAACTATTTATTGTATTACAACTGTTCGTGATTCATACTTGTTCCAGCTGGATTAATCTTTGTATCTTTATACGTCCTGTGTAGGCATATCTAGTTGTCAATTCTGGAGACAAAAGGCTACGGTGCATCTTTAAGTCAGAACAAATGCAGATTCTATTAGGGCACTGACTACTTTTTTAACGTTGTGGATATAGACTTTCATGCATCGATTTGACAAGCTTTTAATATTCCCTTGAGTTTGTAGATCATCCTGATTGATTTGTGCTCTTCTTCTCGCTGGAAGACAATGACGTAAGTCTTAATGGTGCCCACTAAAAGAAAGCGGTGTGACAGTGATCACACAAGTCACCTAACGTGGCAATGTTATCCATGGATTCTATAATGAACAATCTGACCAGTAAGTCTGAGATCGACTGTCCACTAATCATACACCAATCATTTATGCAAACATACGGTTGTAAGTTTAACTCAATATGTTTAGTATTAATTCATTTAGTTATTGTGAGTCTAATTCAATTTGTAGAATTCATCTTAAGTTTTAATTTTTAGGTGTAATGTCTTTTAATTAAGAGTCTTTTTCCTAATGTCAATAAAGTGTGTTGACATTGTCATAGTTGTAGTATGAGTTGTTTAGTCATTTCATAAAAAATAACTTCGTGTCGATTAAAAAATTGTCGTGTCTTCAAAGTCATCGCAAGTTTTATCGTCAACTTAATCAAATAGGGGATTTTAGGATATTTGTTTGTTGTCATTTTTTATTGTCTAGTTAAAATAGTCTAGTGATGTGGAAACGAATGTGCTTCATGTTCATATTCTGTTGAGTTAGCAACACATATATTGGAGGATGGAGGCACAAAATGCTGGAGGTCAATCATTGACCTCTCGTCAATCACCAACGATAGGGCTGCACGTAGCTATGGTGACTATGTGTGTGTGTGTGTGTGTGTGTGTGTGTATGTGTGTGTGTGTGTGTGTGTGTGTGTGTGTGTGTGTGTGTGTGTGTGTGTGTTTGCTTTATTTTCAGAATTGCAGTTTGTTGTGTGCAGTATGATTTTAGAGTTCTTGATTTGCCTAAATAAGTGGGAAGTTCACATTAATGGGGGGACATGGTGTTAGCATATGGATTTGCATGCATGAAAATGACATGCAACAATGTGGGAACGAAGTCCCTCCTCAATGAAGGTGAGGCTGTCCTTTATTGAAAACCAAAATTGTATTTACATTTGTACATTCAAAATTGTATGTGAGGGGTGTTTTGGAAGCATCAATGGAAAGAAAAATGGAATGAGGGAGATGGAATGGAATGAAAGAATGAAATGGAAAGGAATGAATAGAATGAACATGCAAGAGTTAGATAAAAATAGAAGTCTAATATTGCATGGAGAAGAACAATGAATAACTAACACAAATAAAATAGAGTTTGAGTTAGCTAAACAAGAATGAGTAAAGGGAACACACATGAGCAAGTAAATATCAGAGCTTGATCACTGTGAACAAGAAAAATAGATTAATAGCGTTGACAATAAGATCCAAGACAATATTCACATGCAAGATTTAAAACACTAACATCTAATGAACATAAGAACATCAAATGCTAAAAGAGATAATGAATGGGACACAAAGTTCATATTTCATTAACTCCAAAATGTCTTCTCAAAAGAACACAAAGTTTCTTTCTTTGAAGTAAAGATTGCATACAAAAGTATTTTCTTCTCCTCTCTCAAAGTCACCCTTTACAAATGAGCCCCTTACTTCCTTTTATAACCAAAATTTGGTTATAAGGTAGTTAGGGTTTACATGAACATTAAATAGGGAACTTAAATGACTTTGACTTTTTCAACCAACTTTATTAAAAGAAACTAAAAATAGAAATCTCTTAAGTTTTCTCAAAAGTGAATTTAACAATAACATCATTTAAAATACCACTTTCAAAACATTCGACAAAAAAATAGTACTTTATCCATTGGGATGGGGTCTGCCTATCTCAATCGTATAAGAAATGGACTCTCTCACCCATGAGAAAATATAGGAAATCATCCTACCATGTTGTTGGAAAAATAAGGATCTTGATTCTTTGCCAATTGAAAAGATTTGAGCTTTTGCAATGTCTGGTGCATCTTCTCTTCTTCCGGAAAACAACTCGGAGAAGATCAGCCTCACAAAGTACCTGCATTTCAAGAATCTTACCTAGGTATGGTATGCAGGTTTGCAACTTTAGATTGGATCTCTTCACAAAGATGTTTGATTCTGAAACATTGATCCATAGAAGAAGTGGAAAAAACATCAACAGGAGTATACATTTCATGTATCAATTTTGTAAACTGCTCCACCAGATGTTGTACTGAATTCCTTTGGTTGTGTTCGTTGACGAAGGTACAAGGAATCTCTTCGATGAAGACTTGAATGAAGAGAGCGTGGTATAGGCTTCATTACACAAACTATCAAACTGAATTACCAAGTCTTCTAGAATCATTTTCCTGGACTTAGCATGATTTAACCATAGAATTTGTGTCATGCGATGATCAAACTCAAGTATCCCCTCTGAGGCTAAGAATGTAGATTCCATGTGAGAAAGATCCTGAAGACTTGGAAAAATTTGATCCAGTGTTATTAATTTTGTCATGAGGCATTCCTTGAATGGAAACACTGGATCAAGGTAGGCATAAATATTCTCAGATATTTTTATCACCTCAGCAATTGTTTTCAACCCACCACTTTCTATCTCAGAAACCCATGACCTTAGAGTGTGCCCTAGAGTGATCACATCCTTTGATTGATTGAGAATTTATTGATCTAGGATAGCCACCATCTCTAGATCAGGAAAAGAAGACTCAATTGGAATGATCAATGATGAACATATGAAATCAACTAATTATTTTTCTTCCTTGAGTTGGGAAATTTGAGATTTGTATCTCTCCAACCTTTTAAGCACACTATTCATTGAATCCTTTTCCATAGCAACATCACTTTCAAAAGTGGTCTTTCCAAGGGCTATCTTGGATACTTCATAGTCAGTGACTGTCATGTCCCCATGATCCTTTTCAGTAGTAGGAACTGCAATTTCTGCAAACTTATCTCCGCTATCATCAATCACTACTCTAGAGAAGAACTTAGGCTTTTTGGGGCAAAACTTTGTTGGAAAGGGTAGAAAGAGATTCCAAATCAATGTTGGCCACTTTGACCAATCTCTTTCTCTTTTTTATTTCAGAGTCAACCCAGGTCGATGTTTCATTCATTAATTCGACACAAAAAGTTGAGAACTGGAAGAAAAATCCTCTTTTCCTTTCTCATGACTAAAACAAGTAGGCAGTTGTTTTGTGGCCTCAATCCTTGGTGAAGTAGCATCTACAACACATTCTTGATTATCCTCATGTTCTTTTGGAATACCCTTATCACCTGGATGTTCGGAAGAATTAGATATCTGTACCACTGGGATTTGCTTGGACTCTGGTGTATGACATTGATGATTTGGATATTTGGTAGGACTATTGGAACTCTCGGTGATGTGAATAGATGAGTTTGGGGTAGAAATACCTGAAACACGTTCTTTTCCTTCACAAGGATGCACAATTTTTACCGATCCTTGAGACACCACTTATTTATTAGACACAGATTTAGGTAATAACCGACTTTGCCTCTGAGATGCATGTGATGATGTTGGTGGGGACTGGTGTGAAGAAATTTGCACCACCATTTTCTATGTAAATCCCCCTCTTGTTGGCAAGTTTCTATATTTCTTATATATGTGCTTGAAATGGGAGAGTTTTGGCTATCTGATTCTCATACCACATCATAGTCCTTTTTAACATAGGTTGATTCATAAAATCTAGAGAAGTTTCATCTCCTCTACTCTAATCAATACAAGGGAGTGGAGTGAAAACTATCTGATCATAGGAAGGAACCATAAGATCAATCCCATTATTGGAAAGGGTCAAGGGAGGATCCCTTAATCTGTATTTTGCTATCTGAGCCAGTGTGAGACGAGAAAATTTTCATCGTCTTACCTCCCTGTCATCCACACATTATGCCCAATAATCTTTTATGTTTGCCTTGTGCCTATATCTTGCTCCTAGGGATTTTTCCATGGATCCTTTAATATCAAATTGAGTGCTTCTTGTGAAAGGACTGTATAGTTATGAGAGAAAATTATTTTTCCATAAGTTCTGCACTATGGGAATTTGGACATTTGTATTCCCCAATCTGAATCGGGAAATGAATGCCTTCTTTGCATTTATCCACCAATAAGAAATGTATTTTGAAAATATGACGTGAAATTTCCATGAATGATATTTTATCACTGACATATTTAGGAATTCTGTAAGGAGATCCCACAAATCCATCAACTCATATATAGGAGTAAGAGGGAAAATGGATAAACCAAGTTTCTCATTGTTTTATCATGGATTCAGCATCTTCTGAAAATATTTCCTCTGGATTTCTCTTAAGTGACCGGATTATATAGAATAGGAAAGCATCATTTACCCTCCGGAAATGGTGAGAACCATTCTTGAACTCTAGTTGTGGGTAAAAGTGAAAAACACTATTCTTGTTAGGACTCATTGTACCTCTAGTTGTTAGCCCTAAAAATATCCTCCTTCTTGCTACAACATAAATCAAATATGAGGTCATGTAAAAATGACCTTTCATCCTTACCTCAATCAATTTCTTATGGAGAGTATTGCTAACAATACTCACCCAATCAATTAACATATTTGCATCAAGAATGATACAAATGAACTTATACATCCAAGGATGAAAATTTCTAGTGGAAGGAAGACCAAAAATCCTGCTGAGGAGAGTAATCATATCTCCTATTTCTTCATGAGACTCTACCTGAAACAACTCTTTGGGAATTCTTGAAGTGTGAGTTTTTGGTTTGACCAACCATTTTTTACCAACCATCTTCGACCATCTCAAAGGATCGTCATCCCAGAATTGTTGTGTCGATTCTTGCAAGATGTCAGCATTTTCTTCATGAAGTGGCACTCTTAACAAATCCTCCATATGATATGGAGAATTGAGCAAGAAAGGTTCATCTCTATCATTAAAAATTCCTCGACGCCCAAGATCATAATGTTTGGCACAAGCTACGGAAAATTCGGGGCATTGTATGGCAACAAGAAATGTTGAAAGGTAAGCCGCAACGATAAAGCCTTTTTGAAACAACAGTCCTCCCTTCTTGTCTTACCCTGTCACAGAATTGAACCATGTCCATGTGACCCATATCGGTATCTAAAATATTATCATACGCTGAATTTAAAGACGATGTTGGAACTAATATTTGATATGCATATTTTAGTGCCAACTTATTACAACGTTCACCCATTATGATTTCTTTAAAAATGGGAAGCAAAAAGAATACATACACTGGAAAGGTTTCGGGTCTAAGTCTTCGGACCACCATTGCCACAAGAATAATACGACTCTTTTTATCTATTTCTTTTTCTTAAATAAAAAGAAATTTAGCGGTGCTGAATTCAAAATGATCATACAAACAAAATATTGAGACTAAGATCAAATCACCACTCGGGTTAAAAATGCTACAACTTTTAGACCATTTTTATTATTTCTAGAAATGCATGGGCTGCACGATCCTGATATTTTTCTTCTTTGGTAGCAAGTGATCTTTTTTTGTTTCCCTGGCGCATTGATCAAATTTGCCTTCAATAGGCTTGTGTGAACTTTTATATATTATTATCTTTTTTTTATAATAATAAAAATAAATGAGTATTATCTAGAGAAGGAGTTGAAATTCACATTTTTCTCTTTGCTGCATGCGTTGATAACTAATTGGAACTTATTATTTCTCCCATGCGTGGCATTCTAGGTATTTTCCTTATTTTTTTAAAATAATAAAATAAAACAATACATATGTATGCATTGATTTTTCCTTTTGGTTTTTTGCTTGGTTAGCATGGCCTGGATATTCTTATGGCTACGTGGATTATTTTGCTTCAACCTCCGTGGGATTCCCTTTCTTTTATTGGTTTGTCTCTTTCCTCATGCGAATATTCTTCCTGGGCTGCATGATTAGTTCCCCCTTGTCTATGCACTGAAACTTCACCTTTTACTGTGTGGATCTCCCTTTCTGTGGTTTTTTTTTGAGATTATTCCTCCTCTCCAAGCATGGCATGTAAACTTATTTTGATCTTCTTCCTCCCCTGTGGGATCTTCTGACATGAATTTTCCTGAATGGTGCGTGGAATTTGAGAGAAAAAAATGAGTGAGCTTTGTTATTGGAAGATGTCTCCTCCTGTTGCATGGGCTTATTTTTTTGATCTTATTCCTACTACAAAAAACAACAACAAACAATAAAAACAAACTACAAACTATGTGGAATTTCACCTTTTCCTCTTTGTTTCATACAATGGTATTCCTTCCTGTGGCTGTGTGGATTACAAACAGATTTTATTCTTGGCGTGGCTTCTTAGAGCAAGGTGTGGTGTGAAGAATTCAAGAAATGCGTGGTGTCTTTTCCTTTGTTTGATTCCTTGACTTTAGAACCAAACTAGCTAGCAGTTACATATGGATATCTTCACATCTATTTATCAAGATCCTTTTTTGGCAGTGTATGAGTATTTGTGTGCTCAATGGATCAGACGTGTGGCACAGAGCATGAAACTTCTTGGATTTGTAGCATATCCAAGAAGAATGATCTCCTAAACTGTGATTCCTGCAGATGGAGACAGCTACCTAGAACTATCAAGGTTGCCTGGCTCTAGCTAATTCCCATGCCTAGGTTTCCATGTGAAAGCTGGGTAGTGCCTGTAGAATAAGCTTTTCCTTCTTCTGGCTTTGAATATTCTGCAATATTTCCTTGTTTCTCCTTCTTCCCAATTTCCCCATCTTCTGTAACCTCTTGTAACCATCTCCTCATAAATTCCTGGATGATAGAAGCAAAATCAAAATTATGTACGAAAATAGGAAGCAGAAGAAAAATTGCCCCCGACAATTGCTCACAACAGTTACGACAATTAACAGAAAAAAGAAAATTTCTTCCAAGTTTGTCAAACAACTTCTATGAATATTAAATTAATATTTATTAATTAAAAAACCATAAAATTTAATAAATATTAATTTTATTAAATAACAGGGTAAAAATTAATTAAATAATTAAAACATGGTTTGCGTCGTAACGGGAGAAGGGATTATTCAAAATGGATGAAACGAAAGCCAAAATGACTGCGAGAATAAGACAATTACTATGAGGGAGAAAAATCATGCAAAATAACACTTTTGAATTTTTTTAAATTTTCACATTTATTAATTTTGCGAAGTCAAAATTAGCTGATAACACATGGTCTCAATGTTCCATTTCCATTTATGCCTCCCTTTTCAAGTTTTTATTTAGTGAGCAGTGTTTCCTGCATAATTTCCTGAAGGAAAAACATAGTGGACAAACAAAAGCACAAGGAAAAGTAACATCATGATATCAAGGTTGTTGGTTGTCCTATAAAACCATCCTTTGTAAGGTTGTTGGTTGTCTTGTAAAACCATCCTTGTTGAGGTTGTTGGTTGTCATGTAAAACCATCCTTGTTGAGGTTGTTGGTTGTCCTATAAAACCATCCTTATTGAGGTTATTGGTTGTCTTGAAAAACCATCCAAATCATGAGTACGCACGGGCAACACATTGTGAAAGAAGTGTGATTGTTTTTCTCCCATGTTTGCACTAGGGGGGGTGGGGGGGAATGTTAGGAATTTATATTATTAGTGCTTCACATATAATTAATGTAATATAATACATAATTTAATGGGTTGTTATAAAATGTTATTATTTGGGATTGTGTTGTTACGTGAGTAACAATCACACTAATATAAGAGATGGCAACATTATTGTTGTTGTTGTTAGAGAAACTTCCTAATTTATAGGAGTTGCATATCACTATATATTTGTATTGTATCCGTATGATTGAAGGTTAAGTTAAATAGAGAAATTACCGTGTTATGTACTTTTCATGAATTTGTACCAAAGTCATTACGTATACATTTGTAAATCTTACCTAGGTCACTGAGGAGGATGACAAATATGTTCCTAAATTCAGTTTTTTTTAATGTGGGAAAATCTCGTGTAGTCTATAGTCAATTTTTCTTTGCAACTTTGGGCTGATGAAACTCATTTCATTAATAATAATATATTTTATCTGTTTCAGTGAGTCTTGAAAAGATGATAATGTATGGCCTTTAGGGGGTTTGAGTTCTTTGATTGGAATATGAAGGTCTACGTGGATTGTGGATGCGGAGATGTTAAATGTTGAAACATTGGTAGGGGCAAGCATAAGGAGAGGTGGGGGAGATGTTTATTCTTTTCCATATCAACATAAACATTTAAAGAGAACACAAACCCAATAAACATATTATTCTTGTCATTTATCAGTAATTATATCTATTACAATTAAGTTTATTTTGGATTGAACTACACACGATGCTCTTTGTCCAATGTAGCATAAATTATATCAACACGAGATTGCTTGATGTCATTTGATGCAACTATTTTTATTGTGGAATCTTATACATTTCTCTTGGGCAAGTGGAAAAGAAAAAAATGCCCAAAAGCCAATTTTGCCCCGTCAAAAATATCTCAGTCTCTGGAACAAAGTAAGATGAATATAAATTCTCAGTTGTTAGAATGTAATTAATTTTGTGCTAATTTGAAAATTTCTCTGTAATTTTGGCATTTGTAGAGGTTATATAGCTCTAGAATGTAAGTCTAGCGGTAATGTAACAGACAAAGCGAATGTTTTCAACTTTGGAATGGTCATATTAGAAATGGTGTCTCGCAGAAGATGCATGGAATTTAATCCCTTCTTCCCAAACCTTGTGAAGTGGGTGGGTATATAACCTGAAACATATTTATGTCAAAAAAAAAATTTAATTAATTTTTTAATGTGAAAATGATTAATTTTTTGAAGTCGGTGGGTATGAAATTGCTTAGTGAAATGGTGTTTCGCAGAAAATGCATGGAATTTAATCCCTTCAGTAACTAAACTAATGACATTTTTCCTCATGTATATTGGCAATAATTACAAGGTGAGGGGGCCACAATTAATGGGTTTTACAATATCTGTTTATCCTTTCAAAGTACATTTGAATGTTAAATCTATAAGTTGGGACACCAATAACAACACAATCACAAAATAAAAAACCAAAAACAACATTCATCATTCATGGGCTATTTCTTTGGAGCTAAAACAATGTTATGAAAACTTGTGAATGGACTTCATGTACATTCTTAAGTCCAATACATTTCCCCAAGTGACAGGTTACTCAAACAGAATCCATCAAACAAGGGTTATTTTTAGGTTAAGATATGTTATGATCAACTTGTACAAGAACATTCATGATACACTCTTAATTCCAATGTATTTTCCCGATACCATGAATTTGCATTACATGGATTCTACCAAAACAAGGAACTTCGAGAGAGACGTTAAATATGCTCACTGATTCTCTATTTTTAGCTCATGCAACTCAACGCCTTTTAGTGTTCCTAGCTCATGCAACCCGTAAGACTATCTTAACTCCACTTATCTTCTTCTATAAGATCATGAATGCACTATCTCCAAAAGGGGTTAACTCCGCTTAAAGCGAAGAATAGCAATGCCACAACAATGATGCTCCCGACGGTTGTCAAATTTGACATAGTCGCGTGAATGTCCACAAAGGTCTTTCTCATATGGGGAATGCCTTCAGCGTAGTAACAGACGACAACCATGATTGTATAGGTGTTAGCTTTAATCCTCTTAGATTAAACACGGGTTAAAGGAACACATTTGGTGAAACAACATCAACACTCCATGAGGCAGCCATTGAGGGCTATAAAACGCAGATAAATCAACAACCAAAACAATTTGAATGTTCCGTTGAACTATCGTATCTCAGACATAACAAGTTGAATCCAATGTAGTAACGCCTTCAACATGATTAAATTCAATCTTACATCTTGTATTGCAAGTTGAAAACCATGCCAAAAAAATGCAGGGGCATCCCTAGTTTATACTAATAATATCATATGACTAATTTAAAGAGTCTTATTTCTAATTTTATAAGGAATATTAACAACTAAACGTAATCTCTTATACTGGATTTTATAATTCATTAAAGCCCTAACACTGATTTCCAATTTCCTGAAAATTGCATGTCAACAGTATACAAATACAAACTTAAGCTAAATATGTGTTTTCCATTCAGCAAGTTACATGTACAGAAAACACAGAAAACCGCCGTATTTATAGAATATTGCTTAATGGAAGCAAAATATCAAAACATTGCTTCTTATCAATAAAAAAGAAGCATTAAATATTATCCAAAAATAAATAATAAGACTATTCTGCGTTTTAAGAAAATAGAGTAAATTTCAAGCTTATCACGTACTCCAAATCCTACTATATCCTTTCAGCAATTATGAACCTCAAGCCAAAAATATGAAAATATCAAATTAAATGGCATTTTATTATCAAAGTAAATCTCACATTTACAAGTTAATTGACTCGAAATTTGTAACTGGCATTACCACTCAAGTCTAAAATCTCTGTTTGAGAGAAGTTGTCATATGTCATGAAAATTTTTAAGTACATTACCAAGCACCCGGATTTGGTGTTTTTGTGTGCACTTCATTTACAAGTTAATTGACTTGAACATAGTGCATTGAAAGTTGAGATCCAGGTATTAAAATGCAGGTACGTCCTGTTGCACAGAACAACAAACACTAAATACTTTGTACAGGGGCCAAAGTCCAATGCATTCAATTAAAGGTTGGTTGCAGGGGTTAAATTTGATGGTTGTTTAGACCTTTTTAGTGATTTTAGCTGTAAAATACTTGTAAATTATTTGAAATAACTATTACATAAGACTTGTATATTTCACATTATATATATATATGAGATAATTAACTAAATATAAAATAGTTGGTATAAATAATACAATTTAATATTTTTTAAGGGTAGTATTGAAAAATTGTCGTCACCCAAAAATTGTTGAACATGCATAGGTGGTCGTCAAATTTAACCCCTGGTTGGTTGTTTCAATCATTTGACAGTTACATAAGCACCATTCCAAACATTTAAAAGACTTGGAAATTGACACGGTGTGAGCCATTTTTGTGATTTTAACTGTATTTTATTGCTAAAATTTTTAGATGATTGTAAATAGTTATAGGTTGAAAATTTAGAAAACCATATAATTTTGTAAATAGTCCTCTATGAATATATAAAATATGTGAATATATGTATTTTATTTATATGAAGACATCAGAAAAATAAGTATACAAATAATTGAAATTTACAGTTTCAAAAAGAGTTGCATCAAAATTTTCTAATTTGATAAGCACAAATTATTTAAAGTTCCAGGCCTGTTTTATTCTCACTGTTGACCCACACCACACAAACAAACGACCAAAACTTCTTTAATCAACAATCATACACGAAGTGAACCACAAACAAATGGATAAGATTTTGCATAATTTAACAAGAGTCGCAATGTGATCAGTCCCTGTCGTAGTTGTGTTTGCAGGATAGAAAAAATAGAGAAAGCAGCTAGCATGAAAACTTCCATGATCCTGTGCAGGCAAATTACTTGGGAATGCTGACATCTTGAACGAAAAGAGAGTTAGCCAAAATTGCTAACCACAGACCATGAAATTAGCACAGATTAACAACCCAAACTACAAAGTTTCCACATTTTCCATACTTGACTATTAAGGCCGTGACAACCACAACATCTGAAAAATACCCGCTTTCAAATTTTTTTGATGAATCTGTTTATCCTGTTTCAAAGTACCAGTTTTGGTACAGGCTGGGGGTATTCCGGAAAAGTTGATCTAATCGGGTTGAACAGCTTTTTGCAGCATTTTGTAAACAGTGTCAGTGCCTCGTGTAAGCAAACAGTATTCATCTTTACCAGGTTCTAGAATTCAAAATGAAATGGAAAAAAATACACTTACATAATATTACATGCATGTTGTTTTACAGCCAAAAAATATTACATGCATATTACAGTAAATTACGTAACAGAAGACAATTACCATCTGGATCTATGCGTGGATGCGAGTTGTGAGGGAAGAAACGTTGAATGAAAAGTACCTACCTATTTAAGATGGAACCAAATTTTTCTAAAAAAGATAAAAAATCTGGAATCTGCATGAAGCATTAATTATTTCATTGACAATACTTTACAGTCTCATTCACTGGCAGTGTTACTGTATATCTTTACAGGTGTCTGATTGTAAATTTTTTAATTCAGAATTTCAAAAATTTGTGTTGGAATAAGATATAAACTAGCTATTGTATGCAAAGTGTGCGATGTGAATGTTGAAAAGGAAGTCTGCGATAAAGTTGTTTTTGAGGTACCAAAACATAAAAGAAGGAAGAGGGTTGTAGAAGAAGGGGTTAGAAGGAGGGCAATGAATTGAGAGAGGATATTGGTGGGGGGGATCATTTTATGGAATTTATATTTTATTCAAGGAGGAAGATATTTAGCATGTGTATTATTTGTCAATTGTTTGACAGAGAAGATGGGTACAGAGTGTAGGGCATTGTGGAAACACCGTCTGGAGATATCTTTGAAAGCAAGGTGTTGTCAATGAATAGTTTACAGGAAAACTTTCATTTTTTGGTTAAATTTGGGAGTCAACAATTGTTAAAGATATTGTAATTTTGCATTGCAGTTCCATTATGTTGTCATTTCCAAGTTAATGTACGATAATGGTTTCTATTTAGATTTCAAGAACGCGATCAATTCTTGTACTCTCAAATTTTGAATTGTGGGTTGCTGAGTCACCTTGTAGACCACCCCTGCCCAAACCCACCTCTAAAATGCCTTTGGCGTAAATCTATATCTTTTTAACTTTCACATTTATGATCAAACAATAATAATTTCATCGTTGGCACCAGATGACCAAAATATTTAATCAACGGGCAAGAATTTCAAATAGAGAACATATGCAACCCGCATATGAAATGACCACTCCGGAAGTGGATTTACATTTGCTGAAGGGAAAATTAAATGGTATTAATTCAGGATATAAATATTCAAATTCAATAAAACAACATTGGCATATATGAAAGACCTTAATATGGCACGGAAAAGCGCCGATAAAATTTTGTATTTGAAGGAAATGGTGAAGATGCATGTTCAATAGATCACAAGAAATATGTTCATATTCACTTGGTTTTTTTTATTGGACGAAAGAGACTATAAACACATGGTTTACAATAGAGATACTGGTGAGCAACTTAGCAACTTCCCACCAATGTTTTGTTCCAAAAAGAAGGGAGGCCCATTACAGCAAGGTGTGGCATGCATTTGAAGCGAAACACACAGACGGGTGGTGCGTGTCTATTTACGGCTTGGAACCCAGTTGGCCAAGAGGGTAAAACTAACCGTAGTAAAAAATAAATTACATAGGGTTAAAATATAAAATAGGAAAAAATGCGAACTTGTATGCATTTTTATCAATCTTTCTTCGATATGTGCCACCTTGGAACACCTTCAACTTAATCATGTGTATACATCCATTGTATTAATTAAATTAGTCCATAGCACACTTTAGCTAGGTTAATTAACCTTTATTAAATAAATGGTTGATTAATTATGTTACACATTTTAGATAATTAATTTTTTTACGTAATTAGTAAAACATGTTTTTTTTCCTAGTCAACAGCCACTACATAATTCCTAGTTAAGTACCAATTGAGCTCCACTTCCTCATCCCATTTAACTCAACTTGAATTCAACTTCCTCATTCCAGTCAACTGCACTTAGAACTCAACTTGGACTCCACTTATATATTCCTAGAAGTGTGGAGGTAATTGGATTGTCCATGCAATTCAATTGCTAGATGTAATTTCTTCCATTCCAAATGTCTATTGCCCCTTAAAAGCTATAACTCTGGTTTAGTCTACTTGCTAACCCAGGTGATTATAATCACTAACATGGAGTTTAGTCAAACTTGTATCCACCTTTCATGGCTCTACCTTTAGCTATAAAAGCCAACCATTTCCTTTGTGAATCGATCCCTGAAGCTTTGAGAAAATTACATCCAACTTTTGCCAATTTGACAATCGCATCCTTGTGAAATCTGCTTGTAGCATTTACAAATCCATTTGAAGATTGAATCAAGAGCATCAGACACAAGTCAAAATCTATAAGATCAAAACAAGTTTAAGCACTTCCACGGTCTTACTCGAGGTTTGTAAGGGAGAATTTTGTTTCACCTAAATTTGCGGTAGAGATAAAACAAATAAGAGGTTAGGGCATAGGAGGAATAGATGATTTAGTCGAAGAAGGTTATTTGTGCGCGTTGAAGAATATCAAGAGATCCTTTTTTTCTTGGAAGGACTACTTGCATGTATAGATCATATGAATGAAGGTGGATGGTAGTTTGTCTAAGAAGAGATATTGAATTTAGTGTTATGACAGTGCTCCTAGTGTGCTCTCGTGAGTGTTCCAATGCTCTGGAAGGAGAACCAGACGCTTGCTTGGACTTTTGGTTGAGTGTTTTGTGTCATCTGGATGTCGGAAAGTTTTGGATTCACGCTTGAATGAAATAAGACTCATCTAAATGAATCAATCACCAACCAACCTGGGTGAAGAGTTAGAAAAATCTAATTAACCTAACCGATGATGGTTAGGTGACCGGCCGAGGAATAAATGGCGTCAGTTAAGGCAAATAAGTCTAGGTTTACCAAAAATAGCTTGATATTTGTTATTTTTGGCGTGATTGATATCTTTTATTCAGGTCTCCAGTGATAGACTTCACCCAGATAAGTATGAGTCCTTCTTGGAGAAGTAGTGGGAGTTAATGTTAGGTCTAGACAAAGTCTTAATTGGTTAGGATTGGTATAGACTTAGTCCTGGTTAATTAATTGGTTGTGAATGAGTCTTGAGTGAGGTGGAGAGGTGAAGTAATTAATTAATTTAATTATTAAAATTAAATTAATTAATATGTATGCACAAGGGACATGAGTGGGTATAGTGTGAATTTATTTAATTGAAAGGGGTTAGGGGAATGTGTCCCAATTTTCAGCGTCTACATTTGCCCCTTTTTATCACGTAGCTTGTATTGGTAAGTGATGCTGAAAAAAATAGAAGTGGTTGCCCCAAGTATGAGTGAAGGTGATCCCCCTTAAACCAGGAACTGTTGAAGTTATAGGCCAAAGTTGTGAGTGCTTCGATAATATGGTAGGTGGTAGAAATAAAAAGGGTAAAAGACGGGTACAAGTGGTGAAAAGGTTGGGTGTAGGATTTAGGCAGGGGAATTCGAATGCATGCACATGTATAAAATGTGATAAGGCACTAGGATGAAGAGCAGACAAAACTCTCCTTTGGAAAAAGGTCTGTTGTTTATCCAAACAAGCTTGACGGGTAATAGGTATCTAAGGTATATGATATAGTCCTGGAAACACATCTAGGCTAGGTGCAGGAACATGCATTAGGTGTGTTCTGAAGCATCAATAGGTTTGGTCAGGTCGAGATAAACATCATGACTTTAGGCAAGGCAAGGTTGGTAGGAAAAACAAGTCAAGTAGCATCATCGCAAGGTATAGCGAGGAAACAAAGTTGAATCGCCATTGGGAGGGTCCAAGCTAGGTGTTTAGGTAGGGCCATGGGTAAGGAAGAGGTATAGGCAAATAACATGTCCCTAAATACAATTAGGGAAATGAATAAGTATTGAAAGCTTCTGGGTGAACCTAATAGGTAATGCGAAGGGTAATGGGTGCAAGACATGTATCTATTTGGGTAAAAGGTACATTATTGAGGTTATATGGTTAAGTTAGTTGACCAATGTCAATTAGAGGTTAACCAATACTAGTTGGCTAGGGCATGACTTGATCAACGTTGCTCATGTTGATTTGGTGCTAAAAAGGGAAAAATACTCATTTTATGGATTCATTTGTTGATTTCCATTTATAGAAAATGACAAGCGAGAGGTGGGAGATTGGAAAAATAAAAGTGCCAAGACTTAATCGAAGTTGGCAGTCGGCTAGTAGGTGATTGGCATTTAGTGGACGAGCCCACGAGATTGATTGGAGTGATTCTATTGATTAGTAGCGGGGAAGTGGATTGTAGTCATGGAAGATACAAGAGAGGGATCAGAAGGACCACCAGTGCAGAGACTCGAGGTTCTACCGAGGGGACGACGCCGAGTAGAGGTAGGATTCAATCTTCAGGCCTTGTTTTAATTAAATTTTTTGGGTAAAAATGAAGGAATTTGGGTGGGAAGTTTTGTTTTGAAATATAAGTGAAAATGGGTGAAATTGGGGTGGGGAGGGGAAAATGTAGGTTAAATAGGTTTAGAAATAAATGTAGGTTTAATTTGGGTGGGGTGGGATAGTTTTTAGGTAGCTTTGGGTGTGGTTTGAAATGGGAGTGTTGATTAAAGAACACTTAACAAAGAAAGAACATAAGAAGTTCGCGTGGGAAAGCAAGTCATATGCAAAGGAACGAATGGATAGGAAGAACGCACGTGTAGAACATAAGTTCAACATTCAGGACTTAGCCATTTTTGGGCATGAAGATCTAATTTTAGAAGATGGTGTGCATGACACACTAATGATGCAGAGATGTGCGCGCCACGCATTGTCTATTTCTAGAGGATCGGATTCAGAGCACTTTTGCATGGAGAGAGTCTTAGAATAGGATTGTCACCTTAGTTAACTATCAGTAATCTATAGATAGCACACTTTCGTATGTGGCTATGAATGAAAACGGTGCATGGCTATTAATAGCATGGGGCCTACTTTTGGAATATATAAGCGGTGAAGGGCAAGTCTCCACCCTATATATATGTAGTGAATTACCTACATCAACATCAAGTAGGGAGAGGATGGATATGAAAAGATAGATAACATAGTGTACATGTTTTTGGATTATCATATCAAATCCATGCACGCATCGACATAGATTGCCAGTATTGTAAGAAGCTTTTGTGTTATTATGATAACTAAGAGATGGAAGATATTGACTGAACCTAAGTGTTATTCCTATGTGTAGCTGGGTAGTGCATGTTCTTACTTCTATCATGATTATTGTTTAAACCTATTATTTCCTAGATCTAAGTGATATGCCAGCGCGTCTAGGGTATTATCTGGTGAATTCTAGGCTGCATCATTTGTTCCGTTGCCGGGACCTCTTTTTTAGTTTTTTTCAGGATGGTTCGCGATGAAGACGTATTACTTAACTCTAGCAAGTATTGAGGAGTGGATACACAATCTAGAGGAAGAATATGCTTGGAGTTTCAGCATTATATCTGAGTTTAACACACGCACTTGGGTAGAACAGAATATGTATGACATTTTATATGAGATATTTTTTACCATCTTTCCAGTAGAATTATACAAGTGGCTGATTGCTTATGCATCTAAGCGGAATTGGAGGTATCGCGCACTTGTCTGGACATAGGAAGAATTTTAGGCCTTTTATGATGCTGATTTGATCTGGACTCATGTTGTGGGTACGTGGTTTCATGGTGTTCTAAATAGCTATATTCTGGAATATGCAATTTCTACGTATTCTTGCCCAGAGGTAGCTTAATTCCAGTTCTTACGATATCCAAGAGGAGCATATCTGCAAGGTATTCCACTGGAAATCAAGATCTTGATGGTAACTTTGAACCTGGAGAGTGAACCAATGGCTAAATAAACCTCACCACGTGTGAGGGAAGGAACAGGCATGGTGAAAGATGTCAGACCTAGCGGTAGAAAGGTAGAGAGAGGAAAGGTGGCTTAAGTATAATGAGGTGCGCAAAAGGGAGATAAAGAAGCACCGTTCCGTTGCAGAAAGTATGGCGTTGAGGAGAGAGATGGATCGTGAAGGATTTGAAGCTTATGTAGAAGATGTGGAGCCAGATCATCATGAACTCCCCCATCTTGGAAAGCATGATAGGGATCCCCACTTAGCCTCACACAGAAGTGCACCAACAGAGACTACCTGGGCTGCAGGCGAGCATCTTAATCCACCTGGTGACCTAGTCCTTGCACTTGGTTTTCTAGTATCTAGTACGACAAGTAATTAGCAAGTGAATTTGGGAAATAAGAGAACTGGAGTAATTCAGAGAGAAAGTACATCAATGGTAGGACAGAAAACTTCAATGTTATTTGGAGGAACTGTTATCCAAAATTCAACCCCCAAGGTAATTTTGATAACATGCATTAGATTATTCAATCCCGACAAAGTATATTGATTCAAGGCAAAAAATCATGTTTCTGGGGTCCCCTCGGCTTCTTTCTAACTCTCCTGTCCAAGAGGAAAACCCAGCAAGTTTTAAATATGTGAAAAAATTACAAAATCCAAGTTGGGGCCGAAAAAGTGAAGAAAATCGGCTAAGTCTTGTCCTAGGTGGCATTTGGGACAGTGGGGATGTCGGGGCACGAATCGGCCGAAAAATCCGCCAGGCGGTCTGGGACATCTGGGCCAAAAGTACGCGTGGGACACGGATCGGCCGGTTTGGCGCAAGTCAGTCCATTTTAGGCGGTTCGGAAAGATTTGTCCCAGGCAGTTTGGGACAGTTGGAACAGAAGTACGTGGAGGACGCGAACTGGCCGATTCAGCCGAAACAAGAGACTTTCGTCTGGGACATTTGGGCCAAAAGTATGCGGGGGACGTGAAAAGCCGAAAGAGCCGAGAGCCCATGGAATCTCGCCACGTGTCTTCACCGCAAAGAGGGACAAGGAAGCCCGAATCGGTCGGTTCAGAGAGATTTGTCCCAGGAAGTTTGGGACAGCCGGGCCAAAGGTACACGAGGGACGCGAAAACCTGAAAGAGCCACCAACGAATCAAATCTCGCCACGTGTCTTCACCTCATCGGCCCGACGGGAAAATTTTGAAAAGTTTTCCAAGGTAAATCAAAGGGAAATGGTCAGGAAGGGCCCCCATCCAATGAAATTGTGCCATGTGGTACTCGAGTGGCGAAGCATGGGGGAGAAATGGGAAAATTTCCCAAAGTGAAAAATACCAATTTTCAATGGACAAAGTGCACCCCCCAGGCCCGCGTCCAATGAAATAGTGCCACGTGTCCAAGTGGCAAGAAATTAAGGAAGGGCCCGAAAGGAATTTTCAGAGGATGAACCCACGAATGAATAAGAGCCTGACACATGTCATCCAAGTGGCAGAGCACGGGAAAATATTTCAAATATTTTCCCGCCGATCCGTTTTGGCCTGTTTTTGCCCTAAATCTTCAGATCCCTATAACTTTCGATCTAGAGCTCAGATTTTCACGTTCTTTATATCAATGGAAATCTGATGAAATTATCTGCATGATTCCAGGGTCAATCTTACATTTTGGTTCAGTATGGAGAGATAAAATTGAAAAACGTCTCTAGCACGTGGTAATGACCAGAACTGATGTTTCAACAACCAGCTTTAATGCAAAATACAGTGCGCCACTTTTGCTAGGGTTCACACCCACCGCCATAATGAGATGAGTTAAATGAAACCTAGAAGTTTTTGGGGTAGATCTAGATTTCCTCTCTCTTCCCTCTCTCATTCTTCCTATAAATTGTAACGAGGGGTTTCTTTCTAAAGGTCGAACATTCCTGTTTTGCCCCTCCCTTCTTCTCTTTGGCAGGTGAATTTGTGGAGTTCAAACCTCCCATTTAAAACTGTAATGCAACTTTGCCTCTTGGAATTTTGTAGTGTATTGTATCGATCTTTGGAGCAAGTAATACATGTCTGTGGATGATTCTCAACCCTCTCTGTGTTCATCTGCATCCTCCTGATCTTTCACTGCAAATTTTGTTATCTGTGCATGATCTTGTAGTACATTTGAATGGTTTGTGTTTATTGGCAAGATAGGTGTTCTTCATTCCTTGGTGCATCACCTCTGTTAGCTTAGGTTTGCTTTTTACGCATCTTCTTACTCTGTCTCCTTGGTAAGATTAGATTAGGTTTTGAGCAAACCCTCTACATTTTTCGTGTGCATCTGAACAGAGGAATAGGAACCAGCCTTATCTAGAGATTCCTTTTCTCATTTTGCAAGTCCCACACTTGGAGAAAGGATTCCATGTTGTGTAATCACACTGGATACTAGCATGATCAAACTAGAAATCTGATCAATATCCAGGGGTGCTGTGATTCTGCATCAATAGTTTTGGCATGCCCGGTGGGACCTTAGAGGTCTTTACTTTCATTGTAACAAGATCGATGTGCACTTTTTGTAAGTTCCAGCTTTGAAGGGGCTTTAAAATCACACATCTGGTGACTCCAAGAGAGGCATAATCCACTGGTTTCATCAGTCCAAGCCTAACAAATTTATGAGACGAATACAAACCAGGTCAAGAACTAGGGAGGAAGGATTGTTTGTTTATCTACACCTATCTCCAGGCATAGAAATAAGGGGAAGAAGAGCTCAAAGATCACCATCTCCACTGAACAGAACTCTCTCTACACCTCCACCTGGTAGACCTTTCGTCCAATCAACAAGGGTTCTCAGGCCAATCAGAATGGTGCAACCACCAAATCCCTTTGTCAATTTCACTGGTAGTAGCCCACTTGCCCTCAATGCACAAAATCTAGTTCTAATTGCAACGTTGAAGAACATTCCATTTTTCACTAGAGAAAATCATACCACTCCTGGTGATCATGTCAAATACATTGCTAACGTATGTGTAATCCATGAGATAAATGAAATGGATGTGGCTGTCAAATTGTTGGCATCTTTGTTCAAAGGGAAGGCATTGCAATGGTTTAGGAGCCTTGGAGCTGGTTCTATCACAAATTGGAATCAGTTATGCATAGTTCTCAATGAGCAGTTTGGGGAAAAGGGAGACAATTTGTCTCTACTAGAACAATTGACAACTATCAAGAGAGCTCCCAATGAGCAACTGACTGACTTCAACTTCAAATTCAAAGGTCTTGGGAGAGGATTCCAGTGGCAGTAAGGCCAGCAGCAGAAGGTGCTTTTCTATACTATCTTAAGGCTTTGAATTCTAATATTTCTATGTTAATTCAATCTATGGGAGGCACAACCTTACCTGCTTCTTATAGCATTCTCATTAGAGCCGAAAAATGCCTTATTCAAGCTGGTAAACTGTCTCCTAGGCCTCCCATGCCCTTGTATCCAAACTTAGAAAATCCAAGCACTAGTCAAGCACCTACTTTGGCTCCTATTCCCACTCCTAGAAATCAAAGTTCAAATGAAACTTCTACTTCATCCTCTAGTACTTCAAATGAAATATAAGAGGGCATGAAACAGTTGCAAAATTTGGGAAATGAGCTGGTTACTATCAAAAGACAACAAGCTCAAGGATTTAGACCTTCTTACTAGCCCCAAGCTTAGCCTAATAGGCAGCCATACCAACCACAAAGGCCTCCTAATCCAGCTGCAAATATAAATCAAACAAGGCCTCCTGCCAATAGACCATTTCAGCCCTATAATCCAAATACCATATCTACCTCTAAGGCATTGGTGCCAACACAAAACAACATTGCCCAGGAGTATGATTGGTGTTTTCCATGCAATGAACCTCATAACCAATCCATGTGCTTCAATGGGGCTTTGAATCAAGCATTAATGGTGACAACCACTGATGTGGAGGGTGAGGGCAGTCAAGGAAACAGGCAAAAACAAGAAACATTTCAACAGGAATCAGCCCCAAATGACACCACATTGGTAAATTGGCAACCAGAGGATTTTTGCGGCATGAATCAGGTAGTTTCTCAAGGTGTTGTAGCCAATACAAGGTCAAAAAGAAGAAACTTAGGGGAAGAGCAGCCATTAGCTCCAACCAATCCACAACCTTCCATAGCCCCACAAATGGTTGACAAGCAAAATCCAATTGTAAATGCACAAGGGCAGCCAAGAATAGCTCCTAGCCCAACTTAGATACCAGTTGTTGCTGCCCACGTGCAAGGATTGAATATGCAAACCAAGGGACAACAAAGAGATCCTTCATCACTGTTCAATATCATTGATTAGATGAAGAAGACAAGTGTCAACATATCAATGTGGGAATCCCTGTCTATCCCAGGCCAAAGAGATTTGTTACAAGCTGCCATGAAGGACTAGTCAACTTCAAATCAACAGGTCCAAATGCAAGAGAAGGTACTCACAAATACTGCCCAACCTGAAGGAAATCATGGAGGAAAACAAGGTAAAATGTTGAAGCCCCCTCCATTTTATGTTTCATTGATCATAGGAGATAAGTTGGTACATAATTGCATGATTGATTCCGGGGCAAGTAGCTCAGTGATGCCCAAGAAAATAGCTGATCAGTTAGGGCTTCAATATGAAGTCATCTCCAAGGGTGTAGTGCAATTAGATGGGACAGCAGTGACAATGGTTGGAGTAATCAAAGGTTTGAGCCTCACACTGCATGCATGTCCCAACGTAATAGTGTTACAAGATGTGTCAGTCATAGACCTGCCACCACTCTTTGCATTGTGCTTGTCAAGAGACTTAACTGCTGAAATTGGAGGCTATCTTTCGACGGATTGGTCACACATGTTGTTTAGAACAAGGTATGGAACTAAGGCCACAATCAGATCTGAACCTATCGCAAACTTTCACATTGAGCCTTACACTCCAAGCCAAATCAATACCAACTGTTCAGCGTTTGATCAAGAAGATTATCCAAGCATTGACGAAGCTGACACTAAGGTCAGAAGCATCCTAGATTTGACTCTTGATGAATGGGCAAGCAAGGTGCATGCTTTTGATCCTTATCAAGAAATAGAAGAATCTGAGCTAGGAGTTTATTGTTTACATGAAGAAAATCAACCTCTCCCCAGCATCACTAAGCCAGATCATAAGGACAAGAATGAAGTATGGGAATTGTTCTTTGATGGCTCAAGAAGTAGACAAGGTGCAGGAGGAGGAGCTATGCTCATTTCACCACAAGGTATAAAGTACTACTCAGCTTTCCATTTTCAGTTTTCTTGCTCAAACAATACAGCTGAGTATGAAGCCTTAATTCATAGACTGCATCAGGAAATGCATCAAGAATTTACAAGTATTTGGTGATAGTGAGCTGATCGTAAACCAAGTTAAGGGGTAGAATGTTGTCAAGAATAATCTGCTCAAGTGCTACAAAAATCGGGTATGGGATCTTATGGAAGATTTTGAAGCTTTTAGCATCATTTCCATCCCAAGAAAAAAGAATGAAGCAGCGGACAGGCTGGCAGCAATTGGGGCTGCGTTTGATGTTGTAGAAAATATCAAAAGTGAGAAACCTTAGCCTCATATCAAATTTGTTGTGAGACCAGTTGTTCCGGATAACAACACAAGCTGGCAAGTCTTTGAGAATGATCAGCAGATTGTTAATTTCCTGCAAGAAGAAGCTGAGTTCTCAGCTACAAATCAGGACAGGTTAGAGCAGCAGTATGGGGATCAAGTAGTGCAGCTGCGGACAAACAAACTTCCCAAGGGTTTAGTAACATTGGAGTCTATCTTCAACCCTAACGACAAGTTTCGTAAGGAAAGGGCTAACATACAGGTCAAGAGAGATGATTCAGAACCAATTCTAGTTTAGGAAGGCAAAACACTTCAAATTGGTAAAGTGGCCACTGAGCAGGAAAAATCAGATTTCATACAGCTTTGCCAAGAATTTCCAGATGTATTCTCTTAGAGCTATGAAGACTTGAGAGGATTCGATCCGAAGTTGGCACAACATACCATAGAATTGGATCCAAATGCTAAGCCCATCAGGCAGAAGCAGAGACCAGTCAACCCTCACGTTGAGCCTCTAATGAAGAAAGAGCTAAACAAGCTAATAGAGGCAAGCATTATATTCCCAATCAAACACTCAAGCTGGGTTGCAAACTTGGTTCCGGTCAGGAATAAGAGTGGAGAAATTAGGTTATGTGTGGTCTTTCGAGACCTTAATAGGACATCTCTCAAAGACCATTACCCGCTTCCTTCAATGGAATAAATATTGCAAGCAGTATCCGGTTCAGAGAGATTCTCTCTCCTAGATGGCTACTCAAGGTATAATCAGGTGATGGTGAAAGAAGATGACCAATTCAAGACGGATTTCACCACCAAATGGGGGACCTATGCCTATAAGAAGATGCCATTTGGGCTATCAAATGCTGGAACCACTTTCCAAAGGGCAATGGATATGGCATTTAAGGGGTTGATCAATAAAATAGTTCTGATATATCTTGACGACATCACTGTATTCTCAAAAAATGCAGTGGATCACCTTTTTCATCTGAGGCAGGTATTTCAGAGGTGTAGAAGATTTGGGGTATCATTGAATCCCAAAAAATGCATATTCTTGGCTCATGAGGGAAAAATTCTTGGCCATATTGTTTCAAAGGAGGGATTGATGATTGACCCAGAAAGAATTGAAGCAATTCGAGCGTTGCCATTGCCAAGTCATAAGAGGGCTCTTCAAAGCTTCTTAGGAAGGATCAATTTTGTTTGTAGGTTTGTTCCAAACTTTGCAGCTCTCGTAAAGCCAATAACACTGATGTTGAAGGAGAGTGTGGCATTTAAGTGGACATCTGAAGGCAAGGCAAGTTTTGAGGCAATAAAAGAGGCTATATCTCAAGCTCCAACTCTCATCAATCCAAACTTCTCCAAGGATTTCATACTATATGCCTTTGGTGGTGGAGACACAATTTCTGCAATCCTGGCAGAACAAAACAAAGAAGGATTAGAACAACCAGTTGCTTTCTTCAATCAAGGCTTGGAGGAATACGAAACTAGATACTCTTTCATTGAAAAGCATGTACTTGCAGTGATCAGGAGTTTAAATAAATTCAAGCACCTAGTCTCAAACAACAAGATCCAATTATTGGTCTCTCATGTGGGAGTCAGGGACTTCCTTCTAAACAAGGATCTGAATGAGAAACGTGCAAGATGGATAACTCGTGTCATGGAATATGACATCGAGATCAAGGTCACCAAACTAGTATGTGGGAAGTGACTATGAGAACAACTAGCCTTGAGTCAACAAGTTGAAGCAGGTAATGAAAAAGAGGCTGTCTTAGTACTACAGGATGGTCAAGAACAGGAAAATGATGATATGCCCACTCCCTGTTGGACTCAGAATATGATACACTTCCTACAGATAGGCCTATTCCCTCCAGAAATGAGAAAAGCAAAGAGGAGATACTTTAGATTACAAGCCATTCCGTATATACTCATTAATGGTATCTTGTTCAAGAAAGACACCCATGGTGTTCTATTAAGATGCATTGGAACAGGTCAAGTTGAGAAGATCTTACATGAGTTCCATGACGGGGAAGCAGGAGGTCACTTTGCTCCATGAGTGACAGCTCTCAAAATCATGAAAGCTGGTTACTATTGGCCTACTGTGTTCAATGATTGCTACTCATGGGTCAAGAAATGCAGGAAATTTGCATTCTTCATGGGGAAATAAAGGTTAGAAGTGTTGCCCTTCATCCAATTTCAGTGGATCAGCCATTCATGCAATGGGGATTGGACTTCATTGGGGTTATCAATCCCAATTCAAGTCAAGGCCACAAGTGGATTCTTACGGCAATAGACTATTTCACCAAGTGGACTGAAGCAGTGGCACTCAAGGAGGTAAATGAATCTAATATCTTAGATTTCTATGAAGGGATAGTCACGAGGTTTGGTGCCCCTGCCACTATCATATCAGACAATGCATTGGCATTCCTTGGCACAAAGATCACTGAATGGGCTGTCAAGAATTGTGTGTATCTCAGCACTTCATCGAACTATTACCCTCAGGGTAATGGACAGGCAAAGTCCACAAACAAGAATTTGCTAAGAATCATCAGAAGAACTCTGGATGAAAACCAAAGGACATGGCATACCAAGCTAAAATCAGCATTATGGGCTGACAGGATAACACCAAAGAGGTCTACAGGTAATTCTCCCTAAAAATTGGTCTATGGGAAAGAGGCAGTATTGCCTATATCATTAGAATTTCCAGCATTAGAGCTCATGAAGCAGTTGGAGTTGTCTGAGTTCAAACCAATGGAGGCCAGGTACGTAGAGTTGATGGAATTGGAAGAAATAAGAGAACATGCAGTTCTGATGATTGAAAAGGATCAGACCTTAGTAAAAATATGGTTTGATAAGAAGGCAAGAGCAAGGACCTTCCAAGAAGGGGACCTAGTCCTAAAATGGGATGCAGATCGGGAAAAACTAGGAAGGCATTCCAAGTTCGATGCCATTTGGAGTGGCCCCTACATGGTCACGAGATGTAAAAGTAGTGATGCCTTCCAATTTTCTACATTGGATGGAGAAGAACTCTTGATTCCGGTCAACGGAATCTATCTTAAATATTTCTACTAAAAGGAAAAGGTTTACCCTTGTAAATATTAGATTAGTTTTCCATTCCTCTAAGTGCCTATGCACATTGTACTGCTGTTAGAGTAGTTTAATTTCCCTAAGTGCTTGTGCACATGTCCTATTGCTTCTGGTATGTGCATGTTTGCAGTTCATCAAGCTCCTGGAAAAGAATTTATAGCCGCAAGAGAACTAGATCAACAAATGTTTCAATAGCTCAAGGACACAGGTCTTCAAATTTTAGATCAGCTGAGAGGTTATCAAATAGACTCCACGCCCAATGGATTGCTACAAGCAGCTGGCAATTCTTCATCTGGTAGGGAGATGACCCCGCTAAGTCACCAAAATTGTTATCCAAAATTCACCCCCAAGGTAATTTTGATAACATGCATCAGATTATTCAATCCCGAGAAATTATATTGATTCAAGGCAAAAAATCATGTTTCTGGGGTCCCCTCGGCTTCTTTCTAACTCTCCTGTCCAAGAGGAAAACCCAGCAAGTTTTAAAAATGTGAAAAAATTGCAAAATCCAAGCTGGGGCCGAAAAAGTGAAGAAAATCAGCTAAGTCTTGTCCTAGGTGGCATTTGGGACAGCTGGGATGTCGGGGCATGAATCGGCCGAAAAGCCACGAGGCGGTCTGGGACATCTGGGCCAAAAGTACGCATGGGACGCGAATCGGCCGGTTTGGCACAAGGCAGTCCATTTCGGGCTATTCGGAAAGATTTGTCCCAGGCAGTCCGAGACAGTTGGGACAGAAGTACGCGGAGGACGCGAACCGGCCGATTCAGCCGAAACAAGAGACTTTCGTTTGGGACATTTGGGCCAAAAGTACGCGGGAGACGTGAAAAGCCGAAAGAGCCGAGAGCCAATGGAATCTCGCCACGTGTCTTCACCGCAAAAAGGGACAAGGAAGCTCGAATTGGGCAGTTCGGAGAGATTTGTCCCAAGCAGTTTGGGACAGCCAGGCCAAAGGTACGCGAGGGACGCGTGTGACACGAAAATCTGAAAGAGCCGCCAACGAATCAAATCTTGCCATGTGTCTTCACCTCATCGGCCTGGCGGGAAAATTTTGAAAATTTTTCCAAGGTAAATAAAAGGGAAATGGTCAGGAAGGGCCCGCGTCCAATGAAATTGTGCCATGTGGCACTCGAGTGGCGAAGCACGGGGGAGAAATGGGAAAATTTCCCAAAGTGAAAAATACCAATTTTCAATGGACAAAGTGTGCCCCCCAGGCTCGCGTCCAATGAAATAGTGCCACGTGTCCAAGTGGCAAGAAATTAAGGAAGGGCCCGAAAGGAATTTTCAGAGGATGAACCCAAGAATGAATCAGATCCTGACACATGTCATCCAAGTGGCAGAGCGTGGGAAAATTTCAAATATTTTCCCACCGATCCGTTTTGGCTTGTTTTTTCCCTAAATCTTTAGATCGCCATAACTTTCGATCCAGAGCTTAGATTTTCGTGTTCTTTATATCAATGGAAAGCTGGTGAAATTTTCTACATGATTCCAGGGTCAATTTTACATTTTGGTTCAGTATGGAGAGATAAAATCAAAAAACGTCTCTGGCGCGTGGTAATGGTCAGAACTGATGTTTCAACAACTAGCTTTAATGCAAAATACAGTGCGCCGCTTTTGTTAGGGTTCTCACCCACTGCCATAATGAGATGAGTTAAATGCAACCTAGAAGTGGTTGGGGTAGATCTGGATTTCCTCTCTCTTCCCTCTCTCATTCTTCCTATAAATTTTAAGGAGGGGCTTCTTTCTAAAGGTTGAACATTCATGTTTTGCCCCTCCCTTCTTCTCTTTGGCAGATGAATTTGTGGAGTTCAAACCTCCCATTTAAAACTGTAATGCAAATTTGCCTCTTGGCATTTTTTAGTGTATTGTATCGATCTTTGGAGCAAGTAATACATGTCTGTGGATGATTCTCAACCCTCTCTGTGTTCATCTGCATCCTCCTGATCTTTCACTGGAAATTTTGTTATTTGTGCATGATCTTGCATCACATTTAAATAGTTTGTGTTTATTGGCATGATAGGTGTTCTTCATTCCTCAGTGCATCACCTCTGTTAGCTTAGGTTTATTTTTTACACATGTTCTTACTCTATCTCCTTGGTAAGATTAGATTAGGTTTTGAACCAACCCTCTACATTTTTCGTGTGCATCTGAATAGAGGAATAGGAACCAACCTTCTCTGGATATTCCTTTTCTCATTTTGTAAGTCCCACTCTTGGAGAAAGGATTCCATGTTGTGCAATCACACTGGATACTAGCATTATCAAACTAGAAATCTGATCAATATCCAGGGGTGCTGTGATTCTGCATCAACAGGAACATTTTCAGGCACATCGTCTGCACATAATGTAAGTGCACCGAATGTTGGATTCAGCTCTGGAAGTGGAACTACCACACAGACTGTAGGGCTTCAGTATAGTACTTATGTCAGAGCACATGGGAGTACATCTATAGGTCCTATTCCAGCTACAGGTGGAGGATCAGGAGGTATAGGTGGTTCTTGTTCTGGTTGATCTATTGGTTCTAGAGGCAGGGGCAACACATGAGGTTCTGGATCAGGTGGGAAAGGTCTACACCAACCCCAAAATATTTATATGGAGATGTCTCTTCATATTTTGGAGTATAGGGACATAGAGGATATTGTTGAGCATGTGCACATGTGTGAAATATTGTGGCGCGTAAAAGGGATCACAGCTTCTGAGTGCAAGGCAAGCCAATTTTATACTACATTACAGGGACGTGCACACAGCTGGTATAGGAAGTTTGACCCTGATCAAACTTGCATGGATTATGCAGTGTTGAAGGATGCTTTCTTGAAAGAGTTCCATATCCCTGAGTTTGAGCAGAATAGTATAAGTGTGCTTAAGGATATTAAGTAAGGCACTATTGAGAGTGTACATGAGTATGATGCCCATTTTAAAACGCTCTTATCTAAGCTTTCTTATGATATTCACGCAAGCCAGCATGCATAATGGTTCATTGTCAGATTGATTACACCATTCAGAAGAGAACTGTCACATAATACATACACTGATCCATGTAAAGCATTGGAAGTAGCTTTGCGTGCTGAGGCTGTTGGGAGCATTGACACTAGTGTTAGTCCATTCTTAGAGGCACAAATTACAAATATGGTGAAACAGTTAGAGAAGCTATCAAAAAATTCAACCCATGAAATGCGCTCAGGAATTTGGTGCACATATTTTGAAGTAGAAGGTCACACCAAGGATAGTTTTCCTCGCAGAACAATATGCTCATTACTGTTAGAATGTGAAATCTGTCATTTGAATCATGATGCTAGTCACTGTCCTTTGTTACATCACACAATAAGGAAGAATGTATCTTGTTATTATAAAATTTTCCATTCCACGACCCATGATACTAAATATTGTCATTTGATTGGTCAGATCCAGGATGTTATAGACATTGGGGTACGGAAAACAAGTCCAATGGATAATTCTAATGGTAAGAATGAGCACCAGGATCGGGATCATAATCAAATGCGCTATGACAGGAATGATGAGCATTTTGAAGGAGGTTGTAGAAGAGGACGTGGATATCACGGTGGATATGGAGGGTGAGGTCGTGGTGGAGGAAGAGGTGAGTTCCCTCGTGGAACATGTTATACATGTGGATCTCCTGACCACTATAGGCGTGAATGTCCTCAGAATATTGCATGTTCCATGTTATACGTGTGGATCTCTTGACTAACCCCAGAATATTTATATAGAGATGTCTCTTCATCTTTCAGAGTATAGGGTCATAGAGGATGTTCCTGAGCATGTGCACATGTGTGAAATATTGTGGCATGTGAAAGGGATCACAGATTTTGAGTGCAAGGCAAGTCAAATTACTACTACATTATAGGGATGTGCACACAGCTGGTATAGGAAGTTTGACCCTGATCAAACTTGCGTGGATTATGCAGCACTGAAGGATGCTTTCTTGAAATAGTTCCATATCCCTGAGTTTGATCAGAAGAGTATAAGTGTGCTCAAGGATATTAAGCAAGGCACTATTGAGAGTGTACATGAGTATGATGCATGTTTTAAAACACTTCTATCTAAGCTTTATTATGATATTCATGCAAGCCAGAATGCACAATGGTTTGTTGGCGGATTGATTACACCATTCAGAAAAGCACTGTCACATAAGACATGCATTGATCCATGCGAAGAACTGGAAGCATATTTTCATGCTGAGGTAATTAGGAGCATTGACACTGGTGTTATTCCATTCTTAGAGGCACAGATTGCAGCTTTGGCAAAATAGTTAGAGAAGCTATCAGCAAATTCAGCCCATGAAACACGCTCAGGAATTTGGTGTACAAATTTTGAAGTAGAAGATCATACCAAGGATAGTTGTCCTCATAGAACAGTACACTCATTACTATTGGACTGTGAGATCTATCATTTGAATCATGTTGCTAGTCACTGTCCTTTGTTACAGTGCGTGATAAGGAAGAATGTATCTTGTTACTGTAAAATTTCCAGGTCCATGACCCATGATACTGAAGATTTTCAGTTGATTGGTTAGATCCAAGATGATATAGACATTGGGGTACGACAAACAAGCATAATAGATAATTCTAAGGGTAAGAATGAGCACCAGGATCAGGATCATAATCAAACGTGCTATGACAGGAATGATGGGCATTTTGAAGGAGGTCGTAGAAGAGGATGTGGATATCATGGTGGATATGGAGGACGAGGTCATGGTGGAGGAAGAGGTGAGTTCCCTTGTGTAACATGTTATACGTGCGGATATCATAACCACTATAGGCGTGAATGTCCTAAGAATATTGCATGTTCTTTCTGCGGAAAGAACCATAGCTATGAAGAGTGCCTGGAGTTATATGAGCATTTCAGTAAGCAAGATAAGAAATAAAACAAAGACATCGAGATGGTTAGAATCCAGTGCATGGTAGAAGATCGGTGGATGCCCAAATATCACTAGGACCTGAGGCATTAATAGTGAAGATTACTACATGAGATGAAGTGGTGCGTGCAAGAGAGGCATTGCACCAGAAGCCTACGATCACCAAGGAAGAGGTTTTGCATGCAAGGTACCCAGATCCTGCTCATCAGAAGGAAGTTTATCAAGATACCATGGAAGTGCTAAGGAATCTTAAGGGTGAGATATAGTACTTAAAGGAGTAGGAGAAAGCATTAGAGATAGTCCAAACTGATATCAATGATCTGAGATAAATGTGTAAAATGTTGCGCTAGGAGAACATCATTCCACTATTAGGAAGTTGGTTAAAAGGGAACACTCCACGCGAAAGTATTGAGACTGGACGACATATCCTGCATGCAAATATTCCCCCTTATAGCATTGACTATGAAAAGTAAATTGCTCTAAATTTTGTTGTGGATGGATGGCTGCTGAGCAACATATTGATTGATATAGGTGTGGAAGTGAATGTTCTTACATTAGATGCATGGGTACAAATGGGGAGGCCTCCAATGCAGCCATCATCTAAAGTGTTGTTTATGGTAAACCGGACTAAGGACACTCCCATAGGAGTTTTTAAAGATGCATCTATAACCATAGAGGGGGCCAAGTTCACTGGGGATTTTGAGGTATTAGCACTTGCAGAAGCAGAAAATTTTCCAGCCTTGCTTGGACACCCTTCGTGTTAAGTGAATAATGCTGACTTGAGATTTAATAAGGAGTATATCAGCTTTTAGAAATAGGACGAAAGGGTTGTGATACCTTTAACAGATGGGAATTCTACACATATGTTGAGCCTCTAAGTGAGGAGGACTTAAACAGAATCTATGTACGCACTATTCAGGACCCCGAGGTCAATGAGCCATCAAAGGAAGGCATCCTATAGTGGGAAGATTCTCATTCTATTAGTGATACTATGAGTATTGCTTGTGATAATTGGGCTCATGGTACATATGAACTAGTAGGGTGCGAGGTAAAAAACGTGGTTACGTGCAAGAATGGACTTCGTTCTATTCGATGGATAGGTAGCTCAGTACCTTGGTATATAGGGGCAGAAGATCTTCCTATATTTTTTGAAATCCATGGAAGCACAGTGGATAGATCAAATTAAGAGAAGAGATATGTTAGTGTATACCTTGTGTGGGACAGCAGTGCGCTGGTGGGTAGTCCATAGAGATAATCATATAGAATGGGATGAGATTGGGATTTCCCTATCTACTAGGTTTTTAAGGAGTGATGCACCTATGCAGATCTGAACTTATAAAGGTGTTCAACCTGTTCAGCACCACATTCAACTATGTGAGAGACTCTAGACAGATGGACAGGAAGCATTACCACCTTCACTCTGGGTGCATAGATTGTACTCTACTCTACAAGGTTGCACACATGCCTAATATTTATATGTAGAACTACATCAAGAGACTGGGAATCGGTAGAATTTGACTGCAGGAATGCTCCAGATCTTTGAATACTTCTCAACTAAACCCCAGTAGAAGAAGCATTAAAATTTTTCAAGTTCTTAACTATGGGAGATAATGCAAAGGCAGAAGAGAATATTCAGGAATTATTTGGTGAGACATAGCCCAGAGCGCGTTATGAAAAGGAAGAAGAAATGGACTCCATACTACTTGAATGTGCTTGCCTTGAGAAAGAGAAAAGAAATATGGTTTACATCATGGATGATGAGGAAGCTAAGAACCTGGATATTGAACATTCACAAGGGATGCGCGAGGTATTAGACAGTGCAGACCTCACAATTGTGGTGAATCTAGGGAAAAATAACTCTGGACCAGACCACTTGTCTAGAACTCACTCAGGAGAAGAAGCATAGACAATTGAGGAAACCATGCCAGATGTACAATTATATAGGTTACAATGTGTGCCATTAGAATTAGAAGACATTGTTGTCTTTCTACAGACTGGTGTGGCACCAGAAGGAATAAAGGCATTAGAAAAGAAATAGCTTGTTATACGTGCGGCACCATTTATGTTAATCAGTGGTGACATCTTCAAGTTAGGAAGAGATGAAGTATTACGCCGTTGTGTATTAGAGAATGAGTGCAAGGATATAATGGAGGAGGCACATGGTGGTATTACAAGAGGCTAGTAAGCAGGTGATGTAACTACCCGAAAGATCCTACTTGATGGATTATGGTGGGAGACACTGTATAAATATTGTAAAGCATAATGCAAAGTGTGTGACCATTGTCAATGTCTAGGTAAACTATGGAAAAGAAATGAGATGCCTTTGAGACCAATAACTAGTGCCGAACCATTTGAGAAATGGGCCATCGACTTTGTAGGACATATTTCGCCAGCCACGCATAGGATTGGGTCATGCTATATCATTACTTGTATAAATTATCTCAGAACGTGGGTAGAAGCAACATCTACAAATGACTGTACAATGGCTACGGCAGCTAGGTTTGTATGGGAGAATGTTCTTACGAGATATGGATGTCCTTTAACCTTGACAAGTGATAGGGGTACACACCTTTTGAATGAGACAATCAAGATCCTATTAGATGAGTTTATGGTTGAACACCATAAAACTACATGCTATCATCCTAAGGAAAATGGGACTACTGAGGCTTTCAACTAGATTTTGAGCCAGAAATTGAAAAAAAATTGTGATGTTGGAAGAAAGGATTGGGATGATAAATTGTCAACTCTTCTTTGGGCATATAGAACAACTTATAAGATATTGAACAAATCCACACCGTTTTAGTTAGTGGTTAGCATAGAAGCCATTCTCCCTATAGAATTTATGTTACCTTCTTTTCGCATTGCACGTGTTGGAGGTCTAGCTGATGAGAAGGCATTAGAAGAGTGTATTGAGAAGATGATTCAACTGGATGAGCGACGAGCCATAGCATGATGGAGTTAGAAGTAGGAAAAGGCCACGCAGAAAGCATGGCATGACAGAAACATAAGGGATAAAAAGTTTGAGATTGGAAAAATGGTACTTCTCTATGACTCTAAGTTCTTGCACCATCCAAGAAAAATTAAGGTACATTGGTTAGGGTCATATGTTATTACTTACATCCTTGACACATGATCTTTCCAGTTAGAAGCACTAGATGGAACACGACTACCCGATTACTTTAATGGGAGTAGGCTGAAGCCCTCCTATAAATATGTCTTCTTAGTGTTTATAATAAGGTAGTATTGCCATTTAGATTAGGTTTCCATTCTATATTTCCTTAATGTATTTCCTTCATTAGCACTATGCTTTATCGCTTTAGTTGTTGTTGTTGTTAAATAAGCGTGCTTGCACGCATGAAGCTAATTACTACATGAAGCATGTTTATGCGCAGAGGACTGCACATCCTTTTAGTGTGGGGTGGTTATTGATATCCAGGTATAAGATTATGGGAATTGAAAGATGAAAAGAATAAGGTGCTACGGGTGTTTGTCAAAGTAAAGACATTGCTTCTCAAAAGTGACCAAGGATGGAGATGAAAGAAGGAACAGTAAATTGTGAGGTAAGAAGAGGCCATGATAACTTCTAGGATAAGGTACAGTGATGAGGTACTCAGGTGCAAGGACACACGCTGAAGAGAATTCTGTGACCAGAGGGTAGGAAGGCGCGCTAGAAGGTTATAGCTAGGGTGCAAGGATGTAACATGCGGAAAGGATGGAATTGGTCAATTAATGAGAGGATATTTGGTAGGTGAAGGAGCAATGAATGTATAAAAAATTTGAAAATTTATATAAGGATGGGATGTGAATTCATTTTTACCGTTGCGATTAAGAGTATTTGAAAGAAGCCAAATACGAAGATTCGAGTGATCATTTTAAGGTGCGAGAGGTGTGTAACCAGCCATGATGAAGAGATTTGTGTGCTGAAGAAGATTGTGTCCTTAGTGGTGAAGGGTTTGAGAAAAGTGAGGTGACAGAAAGGAGCTAGGGCATGTAATTTCACCTAGAACACGCTGAATCGAACTAGGGTTTGATTCGCACCTTGCAGAATTTCAACGGAAAGGATCTACAACTGATTGCAAGGTAGAAATGGAACCTAAGAAAGCAGTTGCAGTAGGATTGAAGGGAAAGAAGAAGGTGGTAGAAGAAGAAGAAGAGATGGCTCCAGAAAGTAATTTTTTTGAGATGTAATATCCAGAGGGGGTTATCATCAGCCAAGAGTGGAATTCTCACATAAGGAAAAGAAAATTGAGTGAGTACAATCATCGTACCATAGAGAATAAGAAGGATCTTGACGTGTTGTTGAACATGAAGACAAATAAACACACGGTGGAAGACATGCTAGTGTATGATGATGTTGGTAAGAAGATCTTACGGAGGAGAGGATTTTACCAACTATATGAGCTCCCTTACTACGGGAAATATGAGCCCTTGTACCAATTACTCCTGAGCAGAGTGCACGAGGACATTTTCTACTTTGCAGATCGCAGATTTAGAATTTCAGCCGCGCTCATCTCCACGGTAATGAGGTTGAAAGGCACAGGAGACGATTTGTGAGATGATCTAACAGAAAAAACCACAATATTGGAAACAAAAAAGGAGTTGGGGTATACAAAGGGTTTGCGTGGTATGGACATTGAAAAACTGAAGAAGTATCCATTTGTACAAGTGGTCACGCATCTTGTTATAAAGCTGAATGACCAGGAAAGGTGGTCACAAGTGAACACCACGTGGCTACACATTTCCAAAAATATGTCTGAAGGAGTATTCTACAACATTTCACGTTATATTGTAGAGACATTCATTGAGGAATCATGTGCAGGAGGAAATATTAGCTTTGGAGGTATTCTGTTATCATTGGTGTTCATGGAGATCAGAGTACCTAATGCACCAAAGGAGAAGGTATGGGAGTACCCAATGAAACACAAATCGCCTACAGAATGCTTCAAGAAGTACGTGTGTGAGGGATCCATGACAGAGCAGGTTAAGCAACAGGCTTAGAAGTGGTATGATAGGCTCTGTGTGGCTTTTGAGGAAGAATGGTGCATCCCTAAGGATTTTCCTTCGGTGGTTGGAACGGTAGTTCAGTTTGTTGTATACCAACATTTTTACATCGCACGATTTGTAATGAAGAATGCGGCTTGGAGCCCATGGTGCAAACTGACATATGCATTCATAGTGAGGTATTTTTAGGCATTGGTTCATAGGCTCTCATACTCACACCAGCTATTCAATGCAGACAAGGTAGGCTGCGACTACCACACACTAAGGAAGAAGTATGGATATCCAGGACATAATGCATATATTGAAAGGCTCATCTCATATGTGTTGAGCATAAATCCAAGATCTTTGGATTTTTTAGACATTGGAGCAACACTTGTGTACCTCCAACTGAAGCCCAAGCTATAAAATAACAAGTATGTGGAAGATGAGTTCGCGTTCCCAGGGCCGCTGAAGGGTAAGCATACCATTGAGAACATTCTAGTGCCTAAGCCCATAGAGACAATCGAAGTAGAGGATGAGGAGGATGAGTTCTAGGATGGTGGTGTTCTGGAACACATGAGGAGGTAGACATCCTACGATAATAAGGGAATGAAGTTGTGCGTGCCACTATGCCAACTCATCAACCACAAGAGGGGGATAAGAAGAGGATATAGGATGCAGTTCCAAGGAGAGCGCCACTTTTAAGTGCGTATGTTCAAGAGAACAAGGAATTAAGGTTCTACCCCCAAAATCATAGTGCATAGGTTTCCTCAAACTATCCCCACATAAAGAGACAATCTGAGAAAAGAACAAGGAAAGTTGAAAGTGGGTGAATGAGGTATGAGGAAGAATCCGAGGAAAGTGCACGTCAGGGTCTCCTACACCACCTGAATATGAGGAGGAACCACAGAAGCATAGGAGGAGCAATAAGAAGAATCAAAGCATAGGATAAGATGAGGGATGGGCAGGAGATGAGAAAAGGAGATACAGAGACTGCACAAGACATGGAGATTGATCACAAGTTCCAAATTAGAAAAAACTGCAAATCTTGGAACCCCAGTTCCTAAGCCTTGGCCTAGAACAAAGAGAATAAGTGGAGATCATAGTGCACCAGTCATGAGTTATGCTGAGGACATGCATGTAAAATTATCTGTGCACATGTTTCTAGAGAACTACTGTCACAAAATGAATTATATGGTTGGGAATTGATGGATGAAGATATGGCTGACCATGTGCACAATGAAGAAACAATTTTCATGGTCCATGCACACACACATATGGATGAACCATAGATTTTGATGTGTGTCAGGAGTCATGCGTATCGTTGAGGAGGTTGAAAAATACTACCTTAGTCTAGACACAAAACTAGTGAATCCTACTATGCTATGTCAGATGAGAAGGTGAGCAATGCATTGGTGGAAGGTCTCAACAGAGGTGGCTGAGGTGGAACATAGATAAGGCCACCACCATCAAGGTGCTGCGATGAAAGAGATTTCAGAACTAAGGATGGGGAAATAGCAGAACCTTATCATAGGAAAGAGATTTGGAACAATAGAAGAACCATGTTATATGTATTAGAATCGACAGAGGACTATTAGTGACAATGTCACTCATAGTTAGGTGACCCACATCTAGAGCCCTAGGTATTAGAAACATTTCCTTCAGCAATGCACTATGTCAAGAGACTTTAGTGGACCTTTTCACTTGAAGATGAAACTTTGTGCGAATGCCAACACCAAAGAATCCTGACACAAGAGGAGGAATGAGAGAAGGCTTCAGGGATGTAATGAAGATAAATATTTTATCTTATGAATGACTACTACAAGCACTACAAGAAGAACTAAAGAAGGTAGACCAAGCCTTGAACATCTATACAGCTCTAGATGTGCTCATTGAAATAAAAACCCTGGAGGAGACAATGAGGTCCAGAAAGTGATGAAGGATGACACCTTAGGCTCTGTAGAAATATTAGCAATGGTTAAACAGAAGTGCAAGGCCATTTACAGAAGAAAAAGAACCAAACAAGGGATCAGTTGGATGAGCTTGGGAAACTAATTATGTAGAATATGGATTTACTAGAGGGGAGGATGAATGTAATGTCCAACATTGTATTGGTATTGCAGAATGAGAAATGAGGGAAATGTGCGAGGGATGAACTAGATTCCATTGCTATGGAAATTATAGAAAAATGCAGAGGAAACACTCGTTGAGTGGACAGACCTTGGAGGCTGAAATAAAGGAGGAGTATCCTAAATTAATTTTTTTGAGTTGAAGTGGATGAAGACTGCAGAGTAACATCAATATTTTTTGCATATAGATTCATTCTTCCATTCTTTCCATTCAGATCTATTCTTTACTTCAATTTTTGAAGATGACCATTTGTCAGGCATGACAATGACAACTAGTGTGGGGGTAATAATGAGTCAGATAATACTTGACAAATAAGGCACACAAGAAGTCCGTACAAGGGGAAGTGAGGCATGTTTAAAGGGCATGAATGAATAAGGGAGAACATAAGCATAGAGAAGGATAAGTTCAATATTTATGGGACTTAGCCGTTTTCTCTGCAAATAAGGGTCTTTTTTTAGAGATGGTGTGTCAAAGCACACAAATAAGGTAGAGACATGTGCATGCCACACATTGACTATTTTTAGAGGATTGGACTATGAAGAAATTTGCATGGATGCACATGCTAGAGAATAGGATTTATCTACTGTCAGTTAGCGAGTAGGAATTCTATTATTAGTAACAAATTGCATGTAGTGGATAGTGACTGTAAAATGTGTGTGTAGCTAAGAATAACATGCGACCTATTTTTTGGAGTAAATAAGTGGTGAAGGGAAAGTACCTCACCCTTATAAATATGTAGTGAACTACATAGTAGAGGATATATACGTGGATGAGTAGAGAGATATAGAATATGTATGTATGTGTGCAAGCTGGACTAATGTATCCGATATGTGCTCATAGAATGTCATTATTGTAAGAAGCTTATGTGCAATTGTCATATTTAATATAATGGAATGACATTAGCTAAATATAAGTGTTAGTTCTATGTGTATTAGAATCTAGTATGTTCTATGATATCATCATGGTTCAGTACTTAATTATACTCTCTTCCTTGGTTATAGATCTGTTATGCTCTGTAGAACGATGTTTTAATAATGGAACTACATATATTAGGTCTTCATCATGCTAACATCCTGCTGATAACAACCCTAAAGAGGTACTTGGTACCTTTACACACTTCGGGGTGAGCACTCAGTATATGTTGAGTGATGTGCTAGCATATGATTTCATTGGGTTTGTACCACTAAATTCTAGGATGCATCGGTACACCAATGTGTGTGTGTGTCCATGTGTCCCCACTCTAGTAGAGAGATTTGAAGGTTGAGTGTGAGTGCACCTGTAATGGTGTGATGCATGGGGTAATAATATTTATACTGGTTGCTAGGGGGTAATGTAGGGTAAATAGATTAGATCCATGGGATAGGGTAGGATGCTAATGGTAGAATGATTGTAATTGTTTACTACTTTGCAGCCATTAAGTACCTTTTTGTAATTATGCAAATAAAACCCTGACTATTAGTACAACATTTGTTAAATCAATGCCATATAAAGGGTCAGTTCATAAGAGAATAAAGTGCATTTTACATATGGGTTCAAACCCTAGTGCTCTTAATTTTTCCCATTGTATTAGGATCTAACATGATCAAATGATGATGTTGTAGTGTGGATACTTTCTCTGACATGACATGGTTATGCATCTGTATTGATTGAAAAAGAGGATTCACAGTAGTCTTTACTGATCTATGCTAGAAGGAATGGCATTTTTTCCTGCATCTGCATGCATTTCCTCCATTAATGGTGAATATTGCTTAAAAGGCTCACATTCTAATAGATAGGACATGATTTTTTTTTTACCTACACACGCTTTGGGTAAAAGCACCCCAACTAATGTTGTGTGATAGGGCTAAAAATGAGCACCAACAGAGGCCATGAGAGCCAAGGAGTTAGGCAAAATGAGGCTACATTTGAGGTTCCATTGCCATGAGTATTTTTAGCAATGAATCAAAACATGTAGAATGGTATGTGATGATAGATTGCTTAATCTTGGATTATTACATTGAAAGCTTGGCTTAAAATTACGGAGGATAAGAGTTTCACAGATTATTCAGTACTGGATCTACAGTCTGATGCATCCTAAATGGGTATAGGAGAATTTTCACTATCACGATGTCTCTATGAGACTACTCTATGAGACATTCTTTTGTTGTTATCCCAGTAGAATTGTATTGAATTAGTTGTAATCCATATGCATCAAGGAAGAGTTCATATTTTAGAACCTTGGAATGTTTGGACCCAAGAAGAGTATCAGAGGCTATATCAATGCTGATGTTGACCAAGAGACTTGCATTGTTGATATCACTGGTGGAGTGACAGTGCTTGACTAGATATAACCTTAGAATACATAGTGAATTCTGAAAAACTATTCTCACCCAGGTGATTAAGATGCTGAGTTGAGTTCTTGAGGGAGCCTAATATGATCATTCTTTTGTGCTATACTATTAGCCATTAAGATCCTTGATCATCACTCTAAGTATGGAGGAATTAGCTATTACTAGATAACTTCCCAGTAAGGTGTGGGGCACGAAAGCTAGTGTGGTGAGAGATGGCGGAAAAATGTAGTGGAAACGGAGATTAGAGAAGAGGCAGCTCAAGTATAATGAACTATGTCAACAGTGTTGACTAGATGAGTGAAGTAGGAGTGAGACAAAGAAAGACCCTTGCAAAATGCAGATCTAGACATTATAGAGGTTGACGTTGTGGGAAGGATTTGAGGTTCGTGCCTGGAGAATGTGGAACCTTAGCAGTTTGTGCAACCCCATGGGTTGCAAAGTGTAGGAGAGAAACCCCCCCTCGACTTTGGTGAGAGATTAAGTCATATGGAGAAAGGAGAAGAGCCAAAGGCGTGCATCTTAACTATCATAATGGTGATTCGTCTCTACCCTAATGCTTAGTTATCCAGTTCCTGAGGATGGAATAAGATATCTGTTAGATCGCTAGTAAACCTACAATGGTATATGGTACCTGCAGAAATACCTCAAGTAGACATCAAGTTTTCATTTAGTTAAATCTATGTAGAATGAGGGGTGAGACTTTCCTCATCTATCACGATGGTGAATCTTATGACTGAGCACTACACTA
Source organism: Taxus chinensis (assembly GCA_019776745.2). Taxonomy (NCBI): domain Eukaryota; kingdom Viridiplantae; phylum Streptophyta; class Pinopsida; order Cupressales; family Taxaceae; genus Taxus; species Taxus chinensis. The sequence goes on from CM034152.1 coordinate 168,477,237, forward strand.
CATCTTAGGGTAAGGTGTGGGTACCCAGAGTTTGTGTGTATCCACGTTTAAAACCTAGGTGGCTCAACATCACAGAGTCACACTTAGTATGCAGTTTAGCAGAAACAAGTGGGTAAATGTAAATAGATGTAACAATATGTGTCCATGGTCTCTTGCCTTAGACAGGAGGATTCCCTCCTGGTGGAGTGTATGCAGAATAACCAGCCCTTGGTGGATCTAGTGGATCTAGTGGGATGGAGGAAACACAAGATGGAATCAAAGTCCTTAGATTCTTGATGGATAAGGAACATTAGGTGCTGATAGCTAATGCTAAGCAATTGGTCCTTTATTATGATCACATAGTCTCTACATTTACCTAATTCCAAGGCTGTTGAGGATGTTCATAATTGAGCATGTACAAAAATGTGAATTGATATGGTACGCTAAGGGTATCACTACCCCAAAGCGGAAAGCAAGTTAGTTAGAAAGGACTATGTAATAAGTAGGGGCATATGTATTTCAAAGAGGTCACCGGCAAAGTATGACCCACATCAAATGGAAATGGATTATACTGACGCTTGGCGTTGGCATGCATGGCTTGGCGGACTAGATTGCACCGCAGAAGAGTGCCTGAAATTTAAGAGGTGATTCTAAGGCGAGCTCTAGAATGAGTTGTGAGCGTAATAAGATATCACTGGAAGGAGTAATTTTCAGAAGACAAAGAAATGTGTCCCAAAGACACTTAAGATTCATGGGATCTCTAGTAATGAGTTGTGAGCCCAGGACTAAGATATCATTACCCAAAGTGTGTGATTTCATCCCTCTACATGGTGTAACAACCAGATCATATCTCAATGCACTATGCATTGGAAGAGGGAAACTCACTTTCCCTTCCATGCACTGTCGGAAAGTGATAACATTGAGAAAAAATCAAATGTTTTTAAATTTTTAAGAATAATCTGAATCATAGCCATAAAAAAATGGATTTCCTATAACAAATTCTCAAAAGTTCCTTTCCATGTCAAGCCATGATATGAAATAATTTGTCCAAAATTTCCTCTGGTGAGTAACAACTGAGTATAGTTTCTTATGCTAAGTCACCCTGCCAAAGTATGTGTTTCCAAGAATACATTGGAAGTCAAATTTGAAGAGAAGATGAAGCATGCTGTCAACCGATAAGGTTGAGGTGCACTTGATGTCGTCACCCATTAGGACCAAACCAAAGATGAAAATGAAGTGTAAAAAAGTGCACGATTATAATCCCTTTATCATCCAAGGGGTGTCATGACGACCTAAGATTTCTGGCCCCCAATCTACTTAAATGTAGCTCCGTTCATGGTCCATTTCCTCTAATTGAACGCATTGCAGAGGCCAATGAAGTCGCAAGTATGGCTAGAGTCATTGAAATTGTGTCCCAAACTGCAGGAAAAGATCCCAAAGATAAAGGGAAATATGGGGACAAATGATAAGGAATTGCCCCATGCTCCTCTCAAAGGTTCATCCAAACACTAAATCCCCCACAATTAGTCATTTTTGCCTCAAGACCCCTACATAATCGGCCATATGTTGCTAGATTTTTCCTAGTGATCTATTTAATTTCCACAGAGATTCATTGACAGCTCATAAAAATCTACATACACTGCTCCCTTGATCTTAAAAAAACTATAATAACAAGGAAATCCAATTTTACAATAAAGTGGAAGAATGGTATGATTTGCATGGAATAGGAATATTCAAACTGGCACCCGTTGACCCATGATTCCATTTGTAATCATCCTAATAGAAATCAGTTAAAGATAGTTGTTGTAAAATCAAAGTTGTCTAATTTTTGTAATCCTATGTCAAGTCTGTTCCAAATTCCTATGGAGGTGATCCATGAAGCCATCATTTTGTATCCATGTACAAGTGTATGCCTCCATTTTTCATAGGCTAAGTGATTTCTTGATTAAGTTAGTCCCATTTGGTTGAAATTAATCCATACAAATTGAAATAATCTTCGTTTCTTCACACCGGGTAGACTTGAAATTTCAGATGTGCACTGAAGAAAAAAAAACCCATATAAGAAAAGTTGGTTTCTTCAAAAACCAAGGAAAAGAACGCCACTTTCTAAAAATAGTAAACCTCCTACATAGGCACTTGCTATTTTTAGTAAGCATATATAGAAAGTAATTGTTATCCAAAATTCACCCCTCAAGGTAATTTTGATAACATGCATCAAATTATTCAGTCCTGAGCAAGTAGATTGATTCAAGGCCCGAAATCATGTTTTTGGGGCCCCTTTGGCTTCTCTCTAACTCTCCCATCCAAGGAAGAAATCCCAATGAGTTAGAGAAACTTGAAAAATTGCAAAAAATGAAGGTTGCAGGAATGGTTTAATGCATTACGGGTCTGAAGGCTTTGGGTCGTACCAAGGTTCGTCATACCAAGTTTGGGGCTGAAAATACAAAGAAAATCAGCAAAGTCAGAACATTTTTGTCCCAGTCGGTCTGCGGGACAGTTGGGACGTCAGGACGCGCAAAGACGCGAAATGGATGAATCGGCAATGAAAAGCAGGACAAAATCATCAAGTTTTTATTCTGTGCGCGGTCTGGGAAAGCCAAGAAAAAAGTACGCATGGGACGTGAATCGGCCAATTTTCCAAAAGACGGTCTATTGTCAGACAGTTTGGGGAATTTTGTCCAGGACAGCTCGGGACAAAAGTACGTGAGGGACGCGAAAGGACGCGAAAAGGCCGCAAAAGGAGAACAAGGAAGCCCAAATCGGCCAATGTGGAAGAATGTGTCCTGGGACAGCCGGGACAAAAGTATGCGTGGAACCCATGATTTTCCCTAAATCCGAAACAGCCACAAGGCAAAGAAGAAAAGTCAACGTTTGACCCGTGAACTTCAAACGACCATAACTTTTGACTCCGAGCTCTGATTTTCACAAAATTGGACTTTTTGGAGCGAGCACGACGTCCTATACGCAAAAAAAGTTGGATTTATTATTTTTAACAAGGGTAGATATATTTAAATAAAATAAACATATTCGGCTACCTAGTCAGTTAATGCTCATTCCCCATCAAATGACAGAAAATGCCTGCCAGACCCAAAATAGCTACTCCGCACTTAGAAGGCCATAAATTTTGCATTTCTCAACAAAATTTCACACAAAATTGGTACCAGTTGGAATCATGGCTCCGAGCCCAATGTAAAAAAATTAAGAAATTCCAGATTTGATGAGAAATTTAATGGGGAGTTTTCACAAAACGTGGGACGGGTTCATGACAGTGTTTTATTTGGTGGTTGGAGAGTGCAATTAAGAGGCATGGTCATCATTATTTCTTTGCTGCAACACCTGGGACAGTATGGGGATCCTTTTGCAAGTTAACATATCAATCATTTCACTCTATTTAATGTTCCTCTTACAAGTGGTTAAAGGATAGATTTCAGGATTTCCATTTCCCCCTTCTCTTTCCCTTCTCATTTTCCTATAAATTGGAGTGGTGGGCTCATTGTAAAGGGGGGGGTAGTTTTTTTAGTGGTAGCAAAGCTCTGTCAAAAATTTATTTGTGAAGCCAATGTGTTACTGGACCCTTGTTGTGGACTCGTTGCATGGTGATCTAGGCCCTTATCTTGTAAGAGATTAAACTGTGCATACCAGGAAGCGATAAAATACAAGTTTGTGGATGCATCTTTCCCTGTTGTGTTTTCTTGCATTCTTCTTGCCCCTTCTAACCTTGATTACAAGTGTATTGCATCTATCTATTATGCTCTTGTAGGGATCTATTATCATTGTGTATGATTTGAAATATTGTTATAAAATGCATTTTTCTAGATTATGGAGAACTGTCATCACACCTTCTAATGTGCACTTTACTTCTGTATCTCACACATTGGAAGAATACTCTCACACCCCTCATTTTCTGGTGTATCACCGCTTCAGTGTAGGATTTCATCTTCATGCATTCTCTCTCCCTTGGTCCCTTCGAAAGTTAGGTTAGGAATAGATATTTTTTCCTGCATTAGAGTAGATTGTGGCAGGTAGTTTAGGAGCAAGAACCAACTTTCTCTGGTGGTCTATCTCAAGTAGCAAGTCCCACAACTTGGAGATAGTAAATATGTTATCCAATCACACCGTGAGTTCAAGTATATGTGCTTGTATAAATATAGGTTGCTGTGATTTGGTGATAACACTTACTTGGTAGTCGCTTATAGTTTTGGAAAGTTGTGGCACTATTTTTAAAATCATACAACCAAGTGAATTTCCAAGGTCGACCCTCTCAAGTACTTACTTTCAAGACTAGTAATAACAAGAAATGTGTGCATATGGATTGCACTCCTCAATGAATTTGACATTGAATTTTTCAATCAGAAGGCTATAAAAGGTCAAGAACTTACAGATAAATTGGCTGTAGAGCCATGGCTAGGTTCATAGGTGTTAAACTTTGAATTTCTAGATGAATAAATCTATACATAAAAGAAATCCCTAATGGAATTTATTATTCAATGGATCTTATAACATCCATGGTTCAGGAGACAGAGTTGTCTTGGGTACACTTGACAAGGACCTTATACCTAAATTTTATTGCATCGTAATCCCTTGCATAAAAAACATATCCAAGTATGAAGAATTGATAGCAAGCTTAGGCTTTACTAGCTCGTGGCGCCTACAAGAATTGACAGCTTTTGCTACTCTCTTCTCATCATAAATCAAGTCAATGGTGAGTATCAAGTCAAAGATGAGAATATTCTACCATACAAATTCATGGTTGATAGTCTAAAATAATATTTCCATATTATTACTTTTAAACAAGTTCTTCATGTGCAAAACAAGTAGTGGATGTCATGGAAACTATCGCATCCCTTATTGTATTCGACTTTAATCAAACTCACAATGAGTTCCTTGTTGAACATATTTTGGTGCCCACATATGATTTTTTGTAGTCCACCATGGTATGTGAGATTTTTGGTCCTGATCACCCCTACTGTCATGATATATACACCTTCATTTTAAATAAAATCCTATCCTCCTAACATGAACACAACCAACAAAAGAGCCTTAGAACAATTTTCCCCGCACTACACTATCCTCGCTAAAACACTATATCGAATAGGCTATGATGGGACTCTCTTAAGATGTCTCAATCATGATGAAGCTACTCAAATACTAGTTGAAGTACACTTAGGTATATGTGGCACACACACCAATGGAATGGTCCTTGAAAAGAAGATCTTGCACGTCAAATACTACTTTCCCACAATGTAAATAGATGCATGTAACTATGTAAGGAAATGTCAGGATTTCCAGAAGTAACGTAATATAATTCATGCACCTTCTAAAGCCTTGTACCCTATCACCTCACTATGGCCTTTTTCTTAATGGGGGCTTGATCTAATCGAAAAAATAAATCCCACCTCTTTCTATGGCCATACTTTCATCATAAGTGCCACTGAATATTTCACCAAGTGAGTTGAGGCTATGCCTCTTACTTATGTTTTTAGATGCAATATTTCTAAATTCATCTTTAACCATATTATCTGTTGTTTTGGCATTCCCACTGTCATCGTCACTAATAATGGTGGTTCCTTCAAGAATAAAAATGTCAAAGTGCTACATAAAAAATATAATATCTTCCTGAAATGGTCCACACCTTACTACGCACAATGCAATGGCTTGTATAAAGCTTCAAACAATACTATCGAATCCATCTTGGAAAATAAATTTGATAATCATGGGAATACTTGGCATACACAATTGTATCCTGCCCTCTGGGCCTACCACACATATTTCCATAATCCTACTAGAGAAACCTTATTTTCCCTAGTATATGGATCTGAATCCATATTACCTATTGAAGTCAAAATTCCTAAACTTCATTTCTCCCTCCAATACCTCATGCATGAAGAGGATTAGAATCACAAACACCTTACATATTTGGATCTACTAGATGAAAGACGCATTCACACTTTGGATCATCTGCAAGTATACTAGAATCAACTACATCGTAACTACAACTGAAAGATTTGTCCACGAAATTTTGAGATTGGTGACCTAGTCCTGAAATTAAATTAGAAGAACACAACCAAGTGATGTGAAAAAAAAGGAAAATTTGAGCCTAATTCATTATGTCCTTATATTGTCACTGCTAAATTTTGATCTAGTGCATAAAAAATATCTACTGAGAATGAAAAATATTTGAAAGAGCTTATAAATTCCATTCATCTAAAAATGTTCTACTCATGAGTCTCTAAAAAGTAATCCTTTTACTAGGGGTATATCAATGTGCTTGCTTGCTTCGCCATTTTGCCTTGTCTCCTACTTGTGTCATTCCACATTGTGTTGTGTGTTCTCCTTGTCGATTCATCATACCCATAGTCTATCACTCTTGTTCTCTCTATGTCATACTTCCATTCACCTTTTTCATTTGTAATGTGTTGGTTATGACCCGAGAATCCCTTTTCCCTTCCTCTTTGGCATGTGGTCCAAAACCCAAAAAATCAAAAACATTCAAATATGTTTCCAAAACATCAAAAATATTCAAATATGTTTTAAAAAAAAATAAAAGCATTCAAATGTGTTTCTAAAATCAAAAAACACCATAAAATTGTTTCAAAAATACAAAAAAATGTAAAACATTTCAAAAAATGGTCAACAAAAAACATTCACGACTGTATAACTTAGTTCATCCATTTTGTCATCAGATTGTTCCAAATCATTTGCATTCTTTAGATCACTCATTTCACCCTTCATAATATAACTTTTCTTGAAGGGAACATTTTGCTTCGGGCTCATACAAATCACGCTTTAATAACATCGGGTAAGAGTTGTTTTGGAGTATCTAAGTATCACTCCACTCTTGGACCTGATCTACATCCTCTCGTATTCTAAGCTATCGCTTGGGGGAATTTAAATCTTTCTATCTCTTCACTGTAGAACACATTAGGGGTGTCTTTATACATTGTTATGGAAAATTGTGTTACATTTTTGCTTATTGGTTAATTTAAATTGGAACTTATTGTTTCCTTACTTGCTTGTGGCTAACTTTTCTATTTTTTGTACATGTAAAGTGTCATCTTGTATATTCTTATATCAATCTCTTATTTAAATTTGTTAGATTAGTATAGAATGTTTTTGTGATTATAGACCAATTGTAGGAAAAATCTTGCCATCTTAGTTCACATATAACTTTGGTTTCTTTTGTTCATGTTAATATTGGGTTTGTTTGCATGTTTATTTTGTGTCTTTTGACCGCTTGCACTATTTTGTTTTGTTTCTAACTTATTCAATAAGACACGCTATGTTTTTCTTTTTGCTATGTATTTAGTTTTGTTTACATTTCTTTGTATTTGTACTTCAAATTTCTCAAAATTTGTAAAACCATTAAAAATTTATAAAAAAAAATCGAACAAGCATTCCCTTATCACATAAATCCTACAATTGGAAAAAACTTGACATGGATATTTAAACATTTCAACACAATATTGATAAATTCATACCTTTATCAACTACCCTAATGATCGTTCCAATCTTAAAAATATCATTTTATTCCCTTTGCACAATTACTTACTCTTTTTGGGGAAAGTCACAACATTGTTGTTCCTTCGTGATATAACTTCACCTGGGAAATTTTTTTTAGATCATTTTTCAAATGGATCTCACGACAGTGTCATGAGGAGTACCTTTACTCCACTCTCTAGTCTGATCTTTTTCTCACCGTGGGAGAATTTTCATCTACTTAATCCTCATTGTGGCATGCATTATGGGCATAGTTGATTATCTTCTTTTTCACAATTGTGTTGCATTGTTGATGTTTATTTCTTGAACCAATTTCTAGTAGTGTGATAACATCTTGATTCCTTTATAAGCTTAATTCCTACACCTACTGTTCATATTGGGCTTGTTTTCCTTTTTATATTTTCTTTGATGTGTGTGTGTGTGTGTGTGTTTGTTTACGTGCATCTAGGTTAACCATTTTGATTCTTTCATAATCTTGGTGACAACCCTATTGTGTAACAAATAAATAAAGGGTACTCTTACATTCACACTCTCCAAACAACGCTCATGATACAAGAACAATTACTCCCATCCTCATTGTTCAAATTCCTTGTCTCTTTCGTACCAAGAGGCCATCCACCACCTTACTGCATCATCCAATCACTTGAGGGGGCATTCCTCTACTATCCTTCTAGTTGGGTCATCAAAATGCTTCCCCTCTTTCCTCTCGCTAATCTACATTCGTCTAATATCTTTAAAGCACTATTACTTTGCAATATCACTTTAAAGAGGGGATAAGCTAGACACCCCAAACTTTACATACTTATTCCTAGTACTATCCCAATTCACTTCCTAGTTCATATCCCCTTTGCGATTGATTAATCAAACTAATTAATCATGTTTATACACCCTTTGGATTAATTAAATTAGTCCATAGAACACTTTAGCTAAGTTAATAAACATTTATTAGATAAAAGGTTAATTAATTATGTTTTGCATTGTAGCTAATTTAATTAGTTACTTAATTAGGAAAATACACCTATTTTCCTCGTCAACAACCACTTCCTCACTCCTAGTTAACTCCCAGTTGAGCTCCACTTCCTCATTTTAGTCAACTACACTTGGAACTCAACTTCTTAACTCAACTTGGACTCCACTTATAGATTCATAGAAGTGTGGGGGAAATTTGATTGTACATGTACTTCAATTACCAGATGTAATTTGTTCCATTCCAAATGTCTATTTCCCCTTGAAATTTGCAACTCTAGTTTAGTCTAGTTGCTAACTCGGATGATTACAATCACTAACCTGGATTTTATTCAAACTTGCATCCACCTTTCATGACTTTACCCTTAGCTATAAAATAAATCCGCTCATAGCATTTGCACATCCATTTGGAGATTGAATCAAGAGCATCCACAAATCAAAATCTACAACATCAAAACAAGTCTAAACACTTCCACAATATTACTCGAGGTTTGTACGGGAGAATTAACTGGAATTTTTACAGTTGTTGTTATTACTTGTATTTCACTTTAGTTGAGTGTTTCCATGTCCACATCACCTATGGAAGAGTTTTGATGTGAACGGGTTGAGTGGGCTAATTTTCGGTTTGACCTAGGCATAAGTGACTTAGTTATAGGGATGGGGATTTGGGGAATTAATGTGGATGCCCTAAAAAAATTTAGATTTAGACCTGATCCATAATTTTTTGGTCATATGGGAGACTAGGTCCAACACCTTTCAGTGGTGGATGGGACATGAGATTATGGAGTTGACATTCACACTACAAGATGTCCATGAGATTTTGGGATTACCCATACAAGGGACCTATATGTATTGTGATTTTACTCTTGATCTGACAGAGTAGAGGGATATATGATGTAGATGTGTATATATTTATTCATGCATTCAAGTATTAAACAAGGTTCTAATAACAACAACCTTTATCAAGGTCTACCAAGAGGATCCTTCTAAGAAGCCTAAAATGGCTATATCTTACAAAAATGATTAAATTCACCTAAAATGTCTCAATCATTCACTCTAATATATTCTATATCCTGCATTCAATTTCCATTCAACTAAAAAATGATCACTTTTCATGCACCTTCATCTTACTCTTACCTTTCTTCACCACACCTACACTAGCTTTTTTTTTGTCTTAACCCCCAAATGAGGCAAAATTTGACTTTCTAGCCTCCGATTACCTTATTCCACCTTGGTACCCTATTTAAAACTTCAAATAATGTTTGTTCAATCATCCACCTATTTTAAAAAGGATCAAGATATCATACTTCACCTATCTAGCTCAAATTTGCATTCTTTTGCCCTTAAGAACAATTACTTTACATTGTTAATGTCTGGAATCTTCTAGGTATACCCAAACAAAAAAATAAAATTCTTCAAACGCCCTTTATCCCTAATATTGTGCATGCCAAATTTCATAACCTATCTCATTCATCTTCCCTCTCAAACCTTAAAATTGCTTTCCTAACTTACTAGCTCCTTCTAGCTCTATATTATTGGTTTTCAAGGTTTATCTACCATTTTAAGGGGTTCTAAATCATGATGAAGGCAACTCAAGGTATACATTTCCATGTTTAATTTGCTCCCAAAATCTCATTAACTGTAGCCAACTTAGAAACCCTACTTCCTTAACAAAATGACTTTCTCAATTAGGCATATGACTGTATTAGATTGTCCTAGAGAAAACTGGCATGAATAACTTCACATTTCCACTACCTTTGCTTCTAATTTCTCCTAAATAGGTAAGTGCACCAGTCTGGGGGGGAAAAAGGGGGTCTTAAGTGGAAGTTTTTTTTTTCTGAAAAATAAAAATCTTCAACTTGTACGAGTTATTTGAAATAGTTACAGTCAAAATTGGAAGATGTTGTAAGAACATGAATCATAGAATTTTGAGTCTATTTTCTAAGCTACTAAAGTTTATTGAAAATGGTTAAGCTTAAAAGGGTTAAATAACTAAAATAAAAACAAGTGGTCCTATTTTTGTTAAAAAATATAATAGAGTGACTTTCGTGTGCCCCACCCTTTTTTGAGCACCATTTAGTATTCTTGAAAAACTTTTAGTAGAAAGATAGCTAGGAGGATCTAGTTTGGGCTCCATTTTTTAAAGATGTTTTTAGCGAGTATATTTTTTAATGATTTTTCTATTACAAAAATTTTAAATTTTGAAAAATAACGGAGCTCCGACCATGTGCCCCCCTAACAATCTCAAAAAATGTCGAAAACTATATTTTTTTTAAGATGTATATAATTAGGCCTAGTTTGGGCTAGTATTTTTTTTTTCAATTTCAATGAGCCAAAAAAAAGATACATCACAAAAGATAGACTTGTTTAAACTTAAAAAAATAGCTACAAAAAGGAATAATTAGAAAATAAATAATATGGAAACCTTATATCAGTCAAAAAAATTGAAAATTTATATTTTTACAAAGAATAAAGTTTGATCTATGTCATAGTCATATTTTTATTATAGCAGAAGTGGCATTTTAGCATTTTCCTACCAAAACATGTTGTTTCTTGTGTTTGTGCAGGGCCATGCCTCAGGATTGGGCATCCAAACTAGATCCAAACCTTGAGGCATGCCTTAGAAAAGGGGGAAGGGAATAACTTGTACATGTTATATTATTTACATATATTATGGCCCCCCAATGTCCTTTTCACCTCTTTCAGGGGATTTCAGCCCTCTTTCTATCTAGTATATAGATTCCTGTACATTCTTTGGGAATTTTGAGTAGTTCATCTTGTCCCCTACCCCACTGTATATATTTTTTCAATCATGGGTGAAAAAAGACAACGTAAAAACAAGAAGAAATTTGAAAATGAGACATCAGATAAATTGGAAGAGATGAGAATAAAACAAGTGCGGAGGATTCAAAAACTTCATGCAGGGCAAGGTACATCTACTATCATACCTAATTTTTTAGAAATGAGAATGAAATACATAACGAAAATGTAGAGAATAATGATTTTGTAATGAATATTGATATTGAATTAAATAATAATGTTGGTATGGAAGAAGAAATTGATATGAATCCAAATGTTGAACCTTTACCTGAGAATCCAAATGTTAATCCTAAATTTTTTATGGAAACATTGAATGAAGAAAGTAACCTTGTTAATGAATCTTCAACTCAAGAACATCTCCTTCCATTTTGCAAAGAAAACCAATTCGGTCAATTGAAATTGACGAAAATATTATAAAACCAATGCCTAACAAAATGTCTAAAAAATTTACGACAAGAAAACCTAGGGTAATTTGGGATAATTACTTTGAGAATTTAAATGACACACAAAGATGTCATTATTTGTTACATTGATGAAATTAATTAAGATGAGACCTACAATGAATACCCTGGAGTTAAGAACATCTAATTTTGTTAATCGAAATGCATCAATTGTTGAAAATATACATAAAGTATACTAAACTGTAGGTGTTAACAGATGAACCAAGGATAGTAATGATATATGATGTGAACTTACTAATTGTATAGTAAGTGATAACATAGTTAATCAAATCTTGATTAGAAAAACAAGTAAAGCTTTGAAGCTAAACAGAAAAACACTAAAGAAAGCAATAAAGAGATGTAAAAGTCTTGAGTCAGTGAATAACACTGACTATTGGGAATTCTCTAGTAGAATCCCATGGAAAGACAAGCATAAATATGATATTCTAAAATAATTACTTGTAAATTATTAGAATGAGAACACAAGGGTGTCATAGAATAAAAGAGATATAGTAAAAATAAGAATAGGTTCTCTTAATCGTGAATTGTGTGCAAAACATTTCTTATACATGAATAAAACATAATTTTTCTCTAAGTTTAAGAATGAAAATCCACAAATTAACATTAGCCAAATAGTATTTGAAATGATCAAACCCTTTTATGTGAAAATCAATCACTCATGTACCACTTGTTGTTTTTGGCATCATGTTGAATTTTCAATGCATTATGATGTTTTTTGTCAAATATGTTGTGTTTTGCATACTGACATCATGTTGTAGGAGTGTGGATTAAATTTCCCACCAAAATCTGTAAGGGAATTTATTCCTATGATACTTTGTGAAAAATCAACTGGACAATTTTTTATAACAAAGCATGTTTGGATGAAATCTGCAACGTGTGTGGTGGCTTGCCAAAATTGAAAATTTATATCCATGAGGAGAGTACAAATTCAATAGGAAAATAATTAGTTGGTTTCAAAAAATATAAATCAGGAGCATATCAATCAAAAGATGAAAAATAATCTAAGAGGTGTGAGCTTGTTACAGAACAATTACATGTATCAGAATATATCGTCAAATTCAGAGAGGAAATTGTTTATGAGTATGTCAGGCACACACATAGAGCTCAAGGATTGGAAGAAAAATTTAAGTTAAGTAAAGACACATTCCCACTTGGTACTATTGTTTCAATAGTTGACTTTGTAGAGAATTACACATTACATCCACAAATGGAGGTTCGGTCTCAATACTATAACTCAGTGTAAGTTGTTATTTTCATGCATATAGTATCCATGCACTCTCCAGAAAGCACTGAGAAAGATCAAAAAATATTAAGAGATTATCATTTCTACATTAGTGATGATCAGAAAAATTCTACAGAATATGTGCAAGGGTGTTTCTAGGTGTTTTATGTGAACTTGAATGAGATGAACATTTTTTTCAATCAACATTACATTTGGTCAAAAAACTGCACATCAGAATTCAAGAATGCATGAATGTTTTATTTGCTAAGCAGGATGCACAAAGAAACAAGTGTACAACATATCTAGAGTTTTAGTGAAGTAGGATATGGGAAAGGAGAGCATGTGTGAAAAGAAAACTTGCAAGAAAAGAGTTAAAGTTCAAAGATCGTGCTAAATTTACAGGTGGAAAAATTATTTTTGATTGGTGTGTTAAGAACATGGGCCATTAATCACAAAAGAGTTCAATGGTTCATATATATTTTTGGTTGATAGAGAAACAACATTCAGAAAGCTATAAAGATTGTATGATAGTTGCAGGATCAAGTGATATACACTCATTCTGTAGTTCAGGTGCAAGTTCTTGGACTATTTATACTAGGTGCATGGCATGTTTTTATAAAGCATGCATTGATTTTTCATGGAATGAATGTGAGTCACATAAGTGGGTTGACGAATGGACTTGTAGACCTTTAATTCCACTCGACACATCAAGTTCCACAAGCATTATAACTTGTAGTGTCTTCAGATCATATGAAAACATCACCTAAATTTGACCAAGTCTCTAATTTGATGCAACAAGGTACATATATATGTCATGTTTTAGATTTATAAATTATTAAATGATCAAATTGTTGAAATTTTTGCAACCTTGCAAAAATGGTAACTTGAAACTATGTTTCAGATAGAAGGCATTGATGTGATGGACCTAACTAAGGGGAAGGAATACAATTTTCTTAATGTTTTGAGTTACAACAATTGATTAAGGAATGCAATATGCAACTATGTGTGTTGTTGTAGAATGCAACACCTCAAATATGTTGTCATTCACATTCATCTTTAGCAAAGAAATGTAGAATTCCTGAAGGACTAGTGGATAGCTTTGATGAAGGTGGGAATCACAACATAGGTGGGATATTTCATCCCATAGCAACAAACAGAGTTTCAATTTGCATGGCTGAAGGTACATTATCAGTTACAGGTACATTCATTCTTGTTATTTATTTATGTTTGAATGAGATTAATTATGTTTTGAGTTGTCTATTTCATTCCACAATTATAATTTACAATAATCAAATGCAAAAGGAAATAGACAACTCAATTACAAAATTTAATTTCATTTATTCATAAAGAGATATAATTTCAGTTTTCCCACACAAGCCATGTGATGTAACTTATGTATTTACACAAAGCTGAAAGCAAAATAATATAAAGTAAACCCATCATTTCCTTTTGGGTCTTCTCTTGTTCTTCATCATCTCCATTTGTAGCTTCTTCATCTTCATCTTCAACATCATACAGTTGCATCACTATACTTGAGAAAAGAAAGTGAAAAGGTTTGTTAGATTTGAGCTCATGGTTTAATTTGTATTCCTATGCTATTAGTTTCAATAAAATGAATCTTATGATTTCAAATAGGCACAAGATACATCAAAATAAATGGATATAGAATCAAGAGAGTACTATCTTGTAGAAGCACGTGTACGGTTCTCAGAATCATGACAGACATAAAAGGAAGAAGATAAGTCACTATAGAATACAAGAGAGGTTGAAAGCCTATTTATTTTATAACTATTTTATTAAGTGTGTAGGTACATGTAGCAAATGAAGAAATTAAAAATATTTTTCATGAATTATTATTGTACTAAAATAAATCATTCAGTATTTCAATTGCTCAAGAATACAAGTACAAAGCTTTTTCAAAGTACTCATGAAAGAGGGGTCAATACAAGAAGATGTGCTTTCAGGAATATGTACAAATGGCACAATCAAACATTCAGACAACAATGATCCTTGTATGACTTCTAGTAATGCATTGTCTAAAGTTCATTATCAAGTACTAACAAAATTCTAGAAGATCAAACAAGATAACTATGTTCTTGTGTTCATAGTTCTAGATTAGAAGATCATGCTACATTTAGTTATGTAAAATCCATTCAATGCAATGAATAGATAATCTATGAATGCACTTATAAGGATCATAGAGTTCATTATGAAATCAAAAGTTTTGGCTCATCTATACAAATAACAAGATTGTGAAGTACAAAAGGAATCAATAATATATAGGATTTATTAGAATGATAAGTTTGCAAGAAGTAAGATAAGGAACATCTGAAGCTTCCAAAACAAACCTCAAAAATTACACAATAGGTAGCAGACCAACAATGAGGTTCATAAATGAATTAACATCAAAATAGTTTAAGTTCCAGCTGTGTAAGAGCATCATAAAGCTTCTAGTATAAATATGAAATCAAATAACAACTTTAACAACATAGCCTCAGATTTTCATTCTGAAGAAAACCATATTGCACCAACAAAATTTATGTTTCCAAGCATTCAACAAAAGTTTTCCAGGTCAAAAATTAGATTATGCCAAGTTCTCAGAAGATGTTAGTTGTTAACTTCTAGTACAACAATAATACATTATAGTCCAGGATAATCAAACATCAGAAATCACACATGATAGTAGAACCCAACATGCAACTTGAATAAAAATTATTTGAGAGAAACAAAGAAGTGGTTTACATCTTGCTTTAAGAAGCATTTGGAAAAATAAATTGACTAAGTACAATAAAATAAAGGATTACATTTATGCTTGTGTACAAGATTAGTTCCAGGATTTCAAAGTGCACCATCATCAATGGATTGAATCATGGTATTATGTTATTCAGAAGGATCAGAAAACCAGGAATCAATAAATGACAAGTACACAATGCATGAGGATCATTCATAGGTGTTTAAAAGAACAAATTTCCAGAATAGCAATACATTTTTTATCAAATCAAGACTGATAATTTAAGCTTCGAACTACAAATAGGGAGGAATTAAAAATCCTTGTATGGTTTTCAACTTACAGAGAAAGTTTAAGTTACAGCTACACAAGATCTAAAACAGAATAATGATTTTAGTACACAAATAAATCAGATTCTGCCATACATTAGCAGATTTTACAAAACTTAAGAGGGCTACATATCAATGTCAATGTATAGATACCAACAATGTAAGAGCCAAAACATTTACAAGGTAGATCATATCTAGAATTTTTCTTACTGGAAGTACTTATAGAATCTCACAAATCATCTCAGGAACAAAATGAATTGTTTTGAGAACCACAAGTGCTTTGAAATAGATTACAATATAGGGTTAAGATCTAGAGAGATTAGAAGAGCAACAAGACTTCATAGAGAAATTTCAGGCATTAATGCACTTTTAAGTTAAATGTGCTCTTGCAGCTGTAACAAATCGAAGATCAAATTTCAAATACAATGGAGAGAAAATATTATATATTTGTAATCATTTAGAGGTTCACTGAAGAATTCAAAGTCTGATGGAATACATCACAATGAGGAAATATTCATATGATCTACATAGAG
Source organism: Taxus chinensis (assembly GCA_019776745.2). NCBI lineage: Eukaryota > Viridiplantae > Streptophyta > Pinopsida > Cupressales > Taxaceae > Taxus > Taxus chinensis. The sequence continues at coordinate 168,493,772 of CM034152.1, forward strand.
AAAAAATTCCATTCAAAATGATTATAATGCCATCTTTTTTTTCCACTTTAAAAGTAAGCACACTAAATATTTCAGATTTAACATGTAATGCATAACTAGATAACTATTGCAAATTTCTACAAGAGAGGGATTCCAACAAGGGATAAAAACTAGTTTTCTTTTAATGCTAGTAACTTCACATTATTTCTTTTGTAATACAATGTTTCCAATAAACAACTTTCATTCCAAAATGGAGTTGCAACAATTCTTATGAAGGGATTTTCATATCTATATTACCAACTTACTTTTCTAAGGGCAAAGGTTCACATTTGTAAAAATATGCTCAATTACATAGCTATTCAAGACAACCTTTTTACAAGATCCTTGCAATATTGAAGGAAAATTTCTCAAGCAATATGGCTTAAGTTTACAAGTAACATCACATACAAAGTAGGTGTTTTACAAGAAAAGGAAGGCTTCACATAGTCACATTCATAAAGATACAATGAGAACCAAGATGACTAGGAAACTCCAACTATCTCCAACTTGAGCTCCAAACTCCAATACTCTTACAAGAATCCAACTCCAAGAGAACATGGTTTGTTTAACACCCAACCAATAGGCATCATCACATGTATTTCCATGGGAGAGAGGAACTAGCTTCCACAATGTGCACAAGTATAAAGGGGATAAACACAACAAGAGTACATAGAAATATTTAAACACTTAGACATAATACACATGGTGAGACAACAATATGAGGAGAAACAAGGTCATCCTCACAAAAAGGGGGAAGAGAAGAAATAGGATGCCCAAAAATAAAGGTGTCCAACCATAGGATACACCCAATACATATTTTATAACCTCCTTATTTCTCCCAAACATTCATCCTCCTTATTTCTCCTTTATGTCAATGAAATCCTTCTTGGGAGAATTTTTAAACCAAATGGGTTTCCTCTCCAAGAATGGGGAAAGGTTCAAGCCATATTAACCTTTCTCCCACCTCAAATTATATGAGGGGATGAGAAGGAACCTTCATAGCTTGACCAATAAGCCATGAGGTTTGAGAGGTAAATCCCTATCTCTTCCCCTACATTCTCCAAAAACCATCAAGCCATATTATGGTGGAGAGTGTTGTCCACTCAAAATTTCCCACTTTGATAAGAGTAAAATTTTCAAAATTTTGATTTTTAAGTGTTTTTCTCTGAAATGCCTAAGTCGTGAAATTGAAAAAATCTGTGTTTTGGGTCATGTTGTGTGATTTTCGGGCTTGTCGGAACCTTTTGTCCCATCTGTCCCAAGTACGAAAGTGCACTCTGTTCCCCGATCGGCCGAAATCCCCGAAGCTGTCCCATTTTCGGGCCCGTTGGAGAGTTTTGTCCCAAGTGTCCCAATACTTGTTTTGCATGTTGTTCCAATTTTGGCCGAATCATCCTTCCCACGTACTTCGAACTTTCCTGTCCCAAATGTCCCAAAGTTAAAAAGTGCGAGCTTTCCCATTTTCGGCCGATTTGCCCGAACTGCGTCCTTCGCGCAATTTTGTCCCAACTGCCCCATTTGAAAAAGTACGAGCTTTCCCAATTTCGGCCGAGCCGGTCGAGTCACGTACTTCGAAACTTTTTGTCCCGAATGTCTTAAGTCCAAACGGGCCCGCTGTTCCAATTTCGGCCGAAACACCCGAATCGTGTACTTCGCACATTTTCATCCCATTTGTCCCAAATGCATTTGTGCGTCCTCTCCCTGTTTCGCCCGAACCGGCCGACCCGCGTGTTTCGCGCATTCGCATCTCACATGTCCCAAGCGTACCTAGTGTCATTCACACTTAGTTTTTCCCGCTCGCTCCAAGTATGATGCTTTTCAAATTGGTGGTTGTGTATTCAATGCACATTAAAGTCATTTCTCTCTCCAAACGGCTATATAACGAGCATTCCCCTTTGCATTTTCGCATTGCTTCCATGATATCTTTTTCTCGAACCCTTGCCATTTGAAAACCTGCACGATACCCCCTCCATTTGCAAATTCCTTCCAGAAGTCTAGGTTGCAGCTCTGAGACTATCACTATGAAGATCAAGTTCCAGGGACAGGAGCAAATTTCTCCGCTTGAATCTGCCATTAGCAATATAGGGGACAGCAAAGCTCGTCATCTCGACTTCGGTGATTTTTGGGCAAGAATGACAGATGCAAACACTACACCAATGGCACAGATGATTAATGATAGTGGCTTAGCTTTTGCCGGAGGATTCCCAATCTCAGTACAGTGTGCTGATACAGTGCTTTCATGTGGAGCTCACTTCGACCCCGATTCGAGCAAATTGACAAATGTACATGGGGAACTCATTGCGAAGCTGGACGCTGCCACCATTAGCGCTGCTCTGAGGATTCCGGAGATGGACAATGCTATAGTCGTCTCCCGGGATCAAGCACAGGCTATGTTCGACCAAGACAGTGACAAATACAAGGCGCGAGTGGCAAAGTCTTGGTTGAAGAACCCTAAGAAAGGTGCTTCTCGCCTAACCAAAACCCTCTTCCTAGCAGATTTCAACGAAGAACTGTCAGACTTCATAATCCTGCTGGCTCGGGTTATGGGTTTTCCCTCCACCAATGAGTTTCATTTCTGGATGTGCCCGCTCATCCGCATGGTGTGCGAGGGAACACAAAATATCAACTGGGCAGAGATCATCAGTATGAATTTGGCTGAGCAGCTATCCAACGTCCAGCAAACAAAGAAGTTCTATATGACTTCATATCTGATGTATACCCTAGCAGCATCCAGGTAGTGGTTTGGTTTCTCCTATATAGACGCACACAAAGATGATCCAGTGTATGCCTATTGCCCACAGTTCACCTTGGAGACCAGCAACCGCAATTTCAGAAGGGTCAATGATGCTTTCACCATGTACGTGGTCAGATTGCTTGAAGGTGATACTGCAAGAAGGTTTTCAGATGAAGCCATGAATCTGATATCGCAGTATGGAGCCTATTTCATTCAATTCAGGAAATTTTCTTATATCAGGCTTGCTGGCTATGAAAGCACTCCTCTACGGCTTCCCATGTTTTGTAATGATAAAATGGCTTTGATTGAAATATGCAGGCAACTAGACAAGTTGCACAGAACTTGCAGAGACAAGAAGATTTCTGGCTTGCACTTTCCCATCTCTCTGGGAAACTACACATGCAAAACAGCTCTGGATGCTCAGAACATAGAAAGAGCCCTGGTCCCTATCACGATTCATTTCTTTAAGTCAAGAACCTGTTTTGACTTGAAGAAGTTCATTGAACAGAACATCAAGATAGTCTATCATCATAGGGTAGATACAGAAGACTACTGGGCTGACTGTGCAGATGATTTTGAAGCCAGAAGAAGGCATTGTGGCAGGTTCTCCCTGCAATTGATCCAAGAACTCAGTCTGTACCAAGTTCCTGAAGGTCTCCAGGATGACAATTCTGAGCTATACTCTTATGAGTATGAAAATGTAATTAAGCACACCCCTCTGGAGGACCTGGATTGGAACAAGAAAAAGAGAGATGATCTGGCTGAGATTCTTGCTCCGGTCTTAATCAGGACTAGGGTCTGGTTTAGTAAGAAGATCCGAGAATTCAAGAGGCACTCAGGAGAATCTAGCCCCAAGGATGATTCGACACCCATAAGAGAGGCATCAGTTCCAGAGTCTGGAACACCAGTGAAAACCCCTCCTGCCTCAACAGCTCAGGGACCTGTAGAATCTACTCCTTCTCCATCTACCCAGGTATACAAGAAGAAACTCAAAGAGGTAAAGAAGGAGCCTGCAGAGAATGATCCTCCAAGAAAACAGGTAGAGTTGCCTATAGGGCCAGAGAACATCGTTGTTCTCAGTGAAAGTGAAGAAAGTGAGATGCCAACTCCTGCAAATGTTCCTGAAGATCCAGCAGATAAGGACAAGGGGGTCCAGAGCACTGAACTTCCAGGTACTACTGATTCTTCTACTGCCATTGTCTCTAGTGCTCTACTCACGTCTCAGCTTGAGTCAACAGCTGCACAGACCCTGAGTGTCATGAGCTCCCTGTCTCTTGGTCCCCTTGCTCCTCCTGCAGATTCTTCTTCCTCTTTTGCTTGGGTGTAACCTCTGGTTGACAAAAGGAAGAGGAAATCCTCCTCTCTAAGCTTGGGACCAAATTTTGATGCTGTAGCAGCCTTGTTGGGCACCACTCCTTCTCGTGCCAAGAAAGCCAGAACCACCTCTAGAATTGTGTCTGATGCCCAAGGTCAGCAATTCTTGGAGATTGCTAAGCCTACAGTAGACAAATCAGAATCAGACTTGCTGACATCTGACTTAGAGCTTTCGAGGATCCCTATGGGAGAGTCTACTCCTGAAGGTGAAATCCACAACCTCCAGGAAACAGTCACAAGAGTCATTGGAAGGGTAGAGAAAGGGCAGCAGACTATTGAATAGCTGGAAGAACAAGCCCAAGTTCTCACAAGTTTTATCAAGTCACTCTTGTCTAAGGACAAAGTCTTGGACCCTACCCCCTTGACTGCTCTACCGCCTCCTGTAATTCTAAGCCAAGATGAAGTGCAAAGTATTAAAGATATGCACAAGTATTCTATCTATGGCAGAGCTATTGAAGCCATGGTAGACAACATGCTTGTTGCTGGGCTAAACTTCGTCGATGAAGCTTTTAAACTACATGGAAAGGTAGACAATTTGCAACAGAAGCTATCCTCTACTATCGGGGTTATGGATAAAGAACTTAAACTCTGGAGCAGTTGCATTGTAGACCTTCGCCTCATGGGACAGACAGACGAGAACATCTTACTGGCGAATAAGATTTTCGATGATGCCAAAGATAATCTATCAAAATCCTGGGTCTACAGCGTAGAATGGAAAATCAAAGTCCTGGAGGAAGCTGTGGGAGAAATGAAGAATAGTTGGCAGAAGGGAGAAGCTTTCAAGACACTGGCAGCTGATGCTTTCAAAGATATGCATTGTCATCTTCAAGATGAAAACTTCGGTGCTTCCTTGTCCTTGCAAGAAATCAAAGCTCATTTCAGAGCTTTTGTCAAAGATCATCTATTCAAGGAAAGCTCCATCTCTAAGGAAAAGATGAAGGAAATTTGTTCTCTTCAGTCTGCCATTGAAGAAGCAAACAAATATTATCATACTCATGTCGAGTTTGATAAAGAGATGGAGAAATGTCTGGGATTTTCGACTCAGTCTGCAGCCAACACGTCAGTCCCTCGTGGCAGAGATATAGCTGAGTCATTGAAGAAATTTAGGCAGCGGATTCTGAAGACAGTGGGTCCCTCCCAGTAACCGGCCACCTGTCTCCTTCTCCTTTCTTTCCTCTTCTCCCCTTTCTTTTCATATTCTTTGTAATTAGTTAAGGTATTGTAATCGGCGGTCCTTAACTATTCTTTAGTTAAAAGAAACGGTTACGAAGAGTAACTGACTTCTAAGCTATATAATGGCCTTTCCATGCCATTTTGAAGAGGAGGAAGAACTTGGAATATTTGCTGAAAGTGTAAATAGATCTTAAAGAAATCAATACAAAAGGGATTTTCATTCTCTGTCTATCTAATTCTCGTTATCTCTGTGTTTTCCTTTAATATTGTGGAGATCATTTTGTTCCCAACTCGTTAGTCTCTCTGATTGCATACTGTTCAGTTTTGCAAGTACAGTGATCTTGTACAACGAAGAAGGAACTTTGTGTCCTTGATTAATAAATCTGAAGAAGGTTATTTATAGAACTTTGTGTCTTTAAATTTAATCTCATTCAGCCATCGCAAATGATCTTGTCTCGAATACTTTGAAGCTTCGCATACACGAGGAATTATTCTGCTACCTATAATTCTGAATGTTACTATTCTGCTCATCTTCTTTTTCCCTTTCCTCAGTCCTTGTGTAATTGATGATCCTTGTGGAAAACACTTTCGTAAAATCCAAGTTTGACCATAAAACAATGTTCTGTACATTTGTAAATAAGTTCGTTTCTGAATAAGGGAACCTCTCCCATTAAAGAGGAGGGACTTTTTGTCCCCTGACTGTTGCTCTTCTAAAAAGTCCTATCTGAAGACCAACAGAGAGTAAAAAAAAAACAACAAAACAACAAAAAAAATCACAAACAAGACAACATTCTTCATACAAACTTTACAACATATAATTTCACACACCTTATTTCATTGACAAATGCATAACTAGCAAGACAACAAAAAGGAAAGAGAGATTAAGAATCCTACCTCAATAAGCTTCCAAAAACTCTAAGCTTTTCCACTTGATCCAAGAAATCCTCAAGCTCCCCAAAATTCTCCAAGTCCCAAGTAAAAAAAAAAAAAACCAGGAAAATAGTCCCCTTCTTTCACCATGAGGAACCCTAAATTTTCCTCACCAATAGGAAAATGAAAAGTGTCATCCCTCTCCTCCCTCAAGTCAAAGATTCCCCAAAACCAAATAAGTAAAAGTAAACTCACCTTTTAGCCCTTATCACCCAAAATACTAAAAATGTAAATAAAACAAAGTGGAGCAACTTTTAACAAATACACACAAACCAACCAGCTTACATGGATGGTGACTAAGGATGGAAAAATGGGAGGGAAACTCCCTTAATGCCTTGGAAATAAGTCCCCCTACCCATTAGGTAGGGTCCAAGGGCCTATTTCCATGCAATGTGAACCCCCGAAACAAAAAGGAGTCACTCGCATTGCCACAAATAACCCAATTTCGGGTTTTGCACACTTGGGTACAAGTGTAGAGGGTGTGGGGTCCACCCAAGGTTCACATGCAACCCCAATCCCTCCTACCAATACACACACACTTACCCAAAACCATCACTTAAATTAAATGAGACCCTTAAACCCCTAAACTAGTTTACTTAAATAAAACACACCCTAAACATAATTAATTTTACAAGACATAAATACATTACAATTGAGGGTTCACTCATGGTGCCCAATTAATACACCTACTCTAAGGCCTCAAACATTTAGCATGGTTAGGACTTAGCCCGTGGGCCGCTTGTGCACAATTGCGTAGCTGCCCTGAAACCCACGTTCTCTTATAACCTGTCACCTGGACAGTCATTGCACACATTAACCGCATCTGTCCACTACAATAAACATCGTCTACTCAACACAAATTTAATTACACTTATAATATCCTAACATCATTATGCAATTGATAGTGCAACTCTTATAATTATACACATAGTCCACCATGAATCATCCACAGATATAATTACAATGACATACACCTATGCTAGCATGAGTTACCATTATTAAATCCAGAAAACTATATCATTGATCAAATCGACTACAAGAAATCAACATCTAACCAATAAATATTACTATCATGTAACTTTATTATTGTCATCAATGTCATTAAGAATATATCAATAAACTAATCTAGTCCAATTGGCGCTATGTGCCCAAAATACCATAATGTCCATGGGGATAAATAACATAGCATAATGTCCAAAATATATCAGAGCCTCAGTCAAAACATGTCTATGCATAAAGGAACCAACTGATAACAGGAGTTATAAAAATGTGGGCACTACATCCCCCTCTCCTAGAATTAGACTTCCTCCTTGAATTCATTGGAAGAGATAGGGATATCTAGCCCTCAGTGGTGTAGCATCCTCCTAGGTAGCTGATGTCTCGTCATATCTTTCCCACTACACTCTAACTTGGTCCAAATCTCAACCCCAAAGGGCCAACCTCCAGTGCTCCAGTATATGTACGGGCTCTAGTCTCCATTGTCCTCCGTCCTCTACCTATAGTGCCGACCAATCCAAAACATGAGAAACATCTGGTACATATCTACGTAGTACATAAACATGAAATACATCGTGGGCCCGTACAAGGCGTGGTGGAAAAGCTAGGCAATAGTCAACTGGACCTATGACCTCAAGAATATCAAATGGACCCACAAAATGAGGTGAGAGCTTATAACCCTTTCCATAACGGATTGGACTCTTATGTGGACGAACTCTCAAGAAGACTTTGTCACCCACTAAGAAGTGACGATCAATCCTCTTGGTGTCCACATACACCTTCTAGCATGCTCTAGCCTGCTCAAGATGCTGTCGAATCAAAATAACCTGCTGCTCTAAATCTTGAAGATAAGATGGCTCCAGAATAATCCTATCATCAAGACTGTCCCAACTCAAAGGTGTCCTGCAAGGTCGTCCATACAAATCCTAATAGGGAGCCATGCCAATGGAGCTATGATAACTGTTGTTGTAAGCAAACTTAACTAGATGAAGATAGTCTTCCCACTTTTTCTGCTAGTCCATCACATACATCCTCAACATGTCCTCAAGAACCTGATTAACTCTCTCTTTCTGTCCATTTGTCTCTGGATGATATGTCGAACTGAAATTAATTTGTGTACCTAAGGCATCCTGAAAATAATTCTAGAAAACTGATGTGTAGATGGTATCTCTGTCATTGATGATCGTCTTCGGGATCCCATGCAATCTAAAAATGTCCTACATAAACACTTTGGCGATGGCCTATGCATTATAGGTGACCTTGGTTGGCAAGAAATGTGCAACCTTGGTCAACTTATCCACAATGACCATAATGGCATCATGATGATAAGAGGACATAGGAAGTCCTACTATGAAATCCATGGAGATCACATCCCATTTCCACTTGGGAATATCATGAGGGTATAAGTGCCCTACGGGATGAGAATGCTCTACCTTGACCCTCTGACACTCAAGAAAACATATTACAAAATATGCTATGTCCCGATGAAGACCCGACCAATAATATAACTCTCCCTAATCGGCATGCATCTTCTTCACTCCTCGATGTACTGCGTATGGGGATCGATGATCCTCAGTAATGATGAAGCTATGCAGATCACCTAGCTTAGGCACATAAATGCGCCTATGGAACCAAAGTAAACCATCTGAATCTAATAAGAATCCTGAATATCTGCCCTCAAATGAACCCTAAGAATCCAACATCTGTCTAGCACCCTCATAAAACCTATCCTCGGGAAGATGTTGAAGAATCCTTCCCCTCAAATCTGACTACAGTGTCAAAGTAGCAAGAACATGTCGTCGCCTACTAAGAGCATCTGCGACAAATTTTTCCTTTCCTTTGATGTACAACAAGTCCATGTCATACTCACATAAGAACTCCATCCAATGTTGCTGACGTGCATTGAGGTTCGGCTGTGAGAAGATATGCTGCAAGCTACGATGATTTGTCCTCAAAATGAAGGGTCTACCCAAAAGGAAATGACGTCAATGCACCAGAGTGTGAACCAGTGTTGTAAGCTCTAAGTTGTGAGTAGGGTAGTTAAGCACATAATCTTTGAGCTTACGTGACTCAAAGGTAATAACTCGATGCTTCTTCATAAGAACTGTTCCCAAACCCTCTAGTGATGCATCGGTGCAAACAAAAAAATCCTCTGTTAGGTTTGTAACTGCTAAGATAGGTGCCGTGGTTAACCTTTCTTTAAGCAACTGAAAGGCCTGCTCACACTTTTCTGACCAATCAAACTTCTTCCCTTTTCTTTGAAGAGAAGTAATAGGGTGAGAAATCCTAGAAAAGTCTTGTACAAACCTGTGGTAATAACCTGCTAAACCCATAAAACTCATCACCTCAGTCACTAATGTGGGCACTGGCCAATCCATGATAGCTTGAATCTTAGAGGGATCTATAGAGATACCCTCTCCTGAAATAATATGCCCCAAGTACTGAATCTTTGTCTGAAAGAAGCTACATTTTTCCAAGTTCCCAAACAACTTCTGCTCTCTCAAAACCTGAAGCACCTGTCACAAATGTTCCTTGTGTTCCTCCTTGAAACAAGAATATATCAAAATATCATCGAGGAACACTATAACAAATTGATCTAAAAAGGTCCTAAATACTCCATTTATGAGGCTCATGAAGACAACTAGGGCATTGGTCAAACCAAAGAGGACAACAATGAACTCATAATGCCCATAATGTGTGCAAAAAGCTGTCTTATGAATATCTACATCGTATATGCACAACTGATGGTAGCCTGACTTAAGATCGATTTTGGAGAACACTCTCACTCCCCATATCTGATCAAATAAGCCATCAATCCTAGGGAGTGGATAACAGTTCTTTATTGTGACTTTGTTGAACTGTCTGAAGTCTACACAAAGCCTGAGAGAACCATCCTTCTTCTTCACAAATATGACTGGCACTCCCCATGGAGATACACTAGGGTTAATGAGACCCTTCTCCAATAATTCCTCTAACTAAATCTTGAGCTCATGAAACTCTGAATTCATCATTTGATAGGGTGCCCTAAAAACTGGTGCGGAGCCAAGTACTAAATCAATGGTGAAATCCACCTCCCTACTAGGTGGTAAATCGGGAAGCTCTCCTGGAAACACATATGTGTACTCCTTCAAAACTGTGTGATCATTAAAGGGTGAATGCTCTAGAGTACTATCCGAATAATCACTAATGGTGATAGGAAACATCTGACAACCCCTACACATGCTCTACTTGAGTTGCTTAGATGAGATCATGCACAAGGAGATAGGTCTCTGCATCCCTGAAATCACAACCGCACTACCAAGATCATCCTAACACTCAATGACCTTATTCCTGAAATCTACCTTAGCTTGATGAGCCTTGAGCCAATCCATACCTAAAACAACCTGATATGGTCCTAGAGGAATAACTCAGAGGTCAAAAGTAGTGGAGAAAACTCCCAAATCAAGTACGTAACTCTCGACATACGAGTCCACTGCGAGCTTGGCCCTAGTGGCCAATTCAACCTACCAACATCCTGGCTACCTAGCCACCACTAGCTCACACTGGTCCACTATAAAAGGGGATACAAAAGAATCAAAAGTAGCTGAATCAAAAAGTATTGAGACAGGAATACCCCTGATAGTACCTGTCGTCTCAATGACTGTGGCCTGATGCTTAGCCTGGTAGTTGTCAACCAATACATAAATATGATGGGCACGTCCCACGTCACCCACCGTCTGCTCAGATCTAGTAGCTCTCTGTATATCTATAGTAGTGGGCTTATGTGGACACATACACACATAATGGTCTGGAGCCCCACAAATAAAACATCCTCCTGTACCCCTTTAAGATGGGGTCCCTCCTGTACTCTGGCAAATTGAACCTTTCAGTCCAACCCTAGCAAACTGTTGCGAGCAGGCTGGCTTTGAATGATGAGTACCTAGTCTCCTGTCCCTAGATCCACTAAAACTACCTCTAGATCCACCTCGCTGAAAGCTCTGAGTCTTTCTACCCCTCTAATGCTAGTGTCCCTGATGTTGTGTCTATTGTGGTGGCTACGGTTGAGCTCTCGGTACTGCTGGAGGAGACCAGAATCCTCATCTAGGGGGTGGTACTGCACCCCATGTCCTCTGACTCTGAAATGTCTGAATCCTGTCCTAAAACTTGCTCTTGTTTCTATCTCGGTGCTCTTATGCCTTGGTCCTATTCTCCTTAGCCAAGTAGGCCTTCTCAACTACCTTCTCAAGCATGGGAGGAGATAACATCCTAACTGCTCCTTCTATGTCTGCATTGAGACCCCGAATGAACCTATTTACTTGTAATTTCTCATCTTATAGGTAGTCTACATACTGCAAGAGATCCAAGAACCTACTCTCATACTGTGCCACTGTGCCAGAGCCCTATCGTAAGTCATGAAACTCATCGATCCTCTTTTGTAAAAAATTCTCTGGCATATACCGGGCCCTAAACCGCTCCTCAAACATCTCCCAAGTTACTGTATCTTGAGTCAAATGGAGCTTCCACTCCTCATTCCTCCACCAAACGCTTGCTGCATCTCGAAGGAGGTGTATGGCGAACATGGCTTTGACATTGCTTTCATGAGAGTGTAAGCTGAAGTAGCTATCCAGGCTAAGGAGACAAGATTCCAACCCAAAGCCATTTTTCGAAGAAATGTAAGTAGGTAGCTGAAGGTGAAGAAGGTCTCAAATCACACTGCCTGTGTCTCAATCCAGGTAATGTGGTCTAACAGGTGAAAGGGGTCACCTATCTCCAAATGGTCCGTCGAAGCTGTGTGATCGGCTGTGATAGAACGAGGCCATCCTCTCACCAAGGATGGAAGGGCTACATGACCTCTCTCGTCTCGGGGTATCGTGCTCAGGTGGCTCTGAATGTGTGTCCTCACCAATCAACTCCTTGTCTCCCAACTGAATATCCTCCTCTCTCGGCTCTTGCGGTGGTGGAAGGCGCTGCTGCACAATGCCTATCAGCTGATGCAGGGCCTTTAATATCTGAGGTCCAAATTCGAGTGCCGGTGGCTCCGGCGTAGGTGCACTACGTCCAAGCCTCTAGCCGATCGTCCCCTCTTGGGTGCCATTTTTTACCGGAGGTAAAAAATAAAAAAATAAAAAATTAAAAAATGGTTTATAAACTTTTAAAAAGTTGCGGAAAGTATTTATTATTATTATTATTTTTTAATATTGGCAAATAGTTTTTTGAAAGGGACTATACCCTTGAATACAAAATAAGGCCTATAAGCTGGAATAAGAGAGAGGAGCAGAGTAGCAGTAGCACAGTTCAAGAGTTACAACAAAATCAACGTAGCCCAGAAACAACTACATAGACAAGACATAACAGCAAAACAACGGCAAAAAAATAGCAAGACGACAGCCAAGAAACAGTAATATTAACAATAAAGAGCAGTAGAAGTATCCAGGACTACTTCTTGGCCGCTTGATCAATACTGATCTTGACTTTTTTCCAAGCTTGAAACATGCCTAACGCGGTCATTTGAGCAGCATCCATCTTATCGAGCTCCTCAATGGTTCTCTTGCTCTCTTTATCATTGCCCCAAAGCGCTGCCGGGGACACCGCTTAGATTTGAAACACTCTTGGCATGACCCACGATAAACTCCTCGATGGCCCTAAAGGCTGCAATATTGTAGTCATGTCTGGTCTTAGCCTTCCCAAGGCGGGAGTCTAAGGAGGTCAGCTTTTTGTATATGTCATCAAACTGACTATTGTCAATGCTCCCTTCCCCCTCCATGCTTTTTTTGCCTTTTTGCTTAGCAAGGTTTTTGACCTCAACCTTCAACAATTTAATCTCTACCTCTAAGGCCTCCAATTTCTTAGAAGGGTTATCCATCTGTGCCTCCTAGGGACTGGCACTTCTAATGTTCAACAGATCACGAGCAATGTCAAGCTCAAGAGGTTCATCCCCCACAGCAGCAGTCTCAAGGTTGAGTCTCCTAGAAGCCCTAGTGACTCGTTTAGAGGTAGAGGCAAGGTGGGTGGCAGGGGCAGCAGCAGGAGGAATAGAAGAAGAAGCATGAGCAGCCGGCATGAGCAGCACCTAAGGCGGGGGCAGCAGCAGGGGCAGCAGGGGAGATAGGACTGGCGGCAGCAGAGCCCATCAAAGGGGGAGCCGCGCTGGGAGAGGAAGGGAGATCGGGGTACTTAAGAAGGCAGAGTTTGTGGATACGCAGAATAAGCCCTTGGTGCAAGGGAACTACCCGGGTATGTTTCTGGAACTCCAAAATGGAGCGCTCAAGAGAGTTTAACAAATAGTGCGGGAAGCAAACCAACCTATTCCTACGGAAGTGGTTCAAAAAGACAAGGTGCTTAGCAGGGACAGTAACAAACCTGCCTTCCAAGGAGATGAATCGAATCATCATGCGGGTGACTTCATCGTACGGAGATGGAATTGAGCTTACAAGCAGACCCGCAATGCTGAAAATAAGCTTCTCATCCTCCTCCACAAATCTTCTTTCTTCAACCTCTTTGATAACCCTCTTGTTGAAGAAGCGGTACCCTTCCAGGCTGAGGCCAGTCGCTTCAGCTATGAGCTCTTCATTGATAAGAATTTTCTGCCCCCCATAGTCGACTGTCCTCCCATTCCATTCCTTGGCAAAGCGAACAGAGATGCTTTGATCATGCCCTTGCATCCTTTCAACAAAGCTGGTGAAGCCGCCAATGCTAAGAATGTTCCAAAGCTCTGTGTTTTCTTTCCAGTCAGGGTCTGCGCACGGCTCAATTTGACAGGGAGGCCCTCCCATCTTCACTGTGATGTGTTGGTTACAGCAATTTCAAGGATACCTTTGAGCATGAAGAGTATTTCGTTTCTTACTGTTGAAGGTCACATAAAAATAGGAACTATAGCCGTTGGTCTTCTCACAAACGGCTGTGTGATTGTTGATTTGAGCCTGCGGGAAGTCGCGCGTGAAAACCCTTTCCCTGTCAGCTTTCACCTTGTAGTTATCATCGGTTTTCATGGAGCTTAGCATCTGGATATCAACAGCTATTGTACCTCCCGCGTGCGCGATTTTTAAATCCAGATATCTCCACTTGAAGTTCCTTAAAAAAACTTGCTATTATTTGAATTAGATATCATTTGCCACGCCATATACTTTAAAGCAGCACATGTGGAAGAATTTATGGATTTGATTTTTCCTCCAAAGATTAAGGCATATCTCTAGAGATTGTTTGCATGTGAAGGTCCGCATGGATGCTGTTGTGGAGCTGATTAGGGATACTATCCTTATCCCATGTAGTGAAATTTATGTTAATGCCATAATTGGCCAGTGCATCCGCCAGCTTGTTGCCCTCCCTGTAAGTATGTACGATTCTGATACTGTTGAAGGTATGACTGATGCTTATGGACTCAGAGATAAAATCTTTAATATTCCAGCTGGGAGATGAGGACTGATTCAGAAGTTTAATAATATTAAGGGAGTCCCCTTCAACAATAAGGTTCTGGATATTTTGGGCCCGTGCAACTCTTAAACCCCAGAGAGCAGATAAAGCTTCGGAAAAATGATTGGTTTGAATTCCCATTTTTCCAGCATATGCAGCAATCAGATTGCCTTTGTGGTCCCGTATTGCCCCTCCTCCTGCTACTATTCCAGGGTTACCCTTAGAGGCGCCATCAAAGTTCAACTTGAACCAATTGGAGTCAGGAGGATGCCATTTAATCAAATATCTATCCACACTATTCCCGGGGTTGCTCCAATTACCAAACTGCCAATTAGATAAGATGTACTCTTCATTCTCAGGATAACAATTGTTTTTGGGAGGTTTAAATCTGGCCATGTCCTCTTTGATGCCTTGGGAAATTTTTCCAATACTGAAATTATAATTCTGTTTCCTATTTCTGAAAATGATATTATTTCTATCCTTCCAGATCCTCCAAATTAAATGAGGGATGGCTAATTTTCAGATTCTTTTGATAGCACAATGTCTGAATGGTGGGTTCCATTGATTCCATAGCTGATTAAGATCCTCCGGAAACACCCAAAGAGCTTCGAATTTGGAAAGGAAAAAGTTCCAAATTTTATTGGCATAATCACAATGAATGAACAGATGACTAATGTCTTCATAATCATTCCTACAAAGGTGACACCAATTGGGAATGATGAATCCTCTTCTCATCAAATTGTCAGTGCTGAGAATTTTACCTCTGATGGCCAGCCAAAAAAAAAATTTATCTTGGGGGTTAACCCAGGCATCCAGATCAAGTTCCAGTTAAAATCAGATTGGTTACTGTGAAAAAGATTGGTATACCCAGATTTGACTGAGTATTTTCCATCTTGTGAATTACTCCAGACCAGCTCATCCTTGGAATCCAACTGACACAAAGGGAAGAGATATAGAAGGTCTTGAAGGGAGGAAATAATTTGTTTCAGTTCAATACGCTCCATAGAAAGTCTTTTCCAAGTCTTGTTGGTGCCATTTCCTTCAATGTAGTCCTTGACTTTAGTTCCATACTTGCTTGTAAGGCTGTCCTTAGCCATCCCAAATCTCTCCAAGAGATTATCACTGGACCAGTTATCCTCCCAGAAGTTTATGTCACTGCCATCCCCCACTTTCCATTTGCTGCCCTGCTTTATGAAGTTTCTACTCTTAATCAGATTATTCCAAAAAATGGAACCATTGGGGAGTTGCTCATCATGTAGATAGGAGTAAAGAGCTTGTTGATTCAAGTATTTTGCTTTAACAACATCAATCCAGGGTTCTTTCTCAGATAGCAATCTCCAGCCCATCTTAGCGATGAGTGCCTCATTCATTTTTTCAATATTTTTTATACCCAGCCCTCCCATAGTCTTTGGGGTGCAGACTTTATCCCAGGCCACTAGGTGAAATCTGAATTTCTCTTCCATGCCTTGCCATAAAATTTTTTTCTAAATCCTTTCAATTTTCTCTCTGAAGGAAGAAGGAATTTTGAAAAGTGACATGATATAGATGGGCAGACTTTGGAGTGTGCTTTTAATGAGAAGGCACTTACCAGCACTGGAGAGAATGGACCCTTTCCAACCGGCCATTTTTTTCTGAAATCTCGTTAATAAATCATCCCACACCGTGTGAGAGACTTTCTTAGTGCCAAGAGGGAGGCCTAAGTACGTTGCTGGAAGAGCTCCAATTTTACAGCCCAGAATTTTAGCAATCTTGAGTTGTCTTTCCCCAAGGGTGTTAAAGAAAAAAATGATGCTTTTGTCATAGTTAATCTCTTGCCCAGAAGCAGATTCATAGAGCTGTAGTAGAGCCTTAATAGCTTTAGCTTCTACAACTGAGGCCAAAAGAAGAAGGATAGTGTCGTCCGCAAACTGTTGATGAGAGACAACTTGGCTGAATGAAGTGGGTTTAGAACCATTTAAAAGGCCATCTTCCACCACTTTGCTAATTGTTCTACTAAGGCTGTCAGCTAAAAGGATGAAGAGCAAGGGGGAGATGGGGTCTCCTTGCCTTAGACCTCTGCTGCTGGGTGAAAAAATCCCACAGGCTCTCCATTAACAACCACAGAGAACCTGGCTGTAGATATACAAGACTTGATAATTTTTCTAAACTTTTCCGTGAACCCAAATTTGGATAAAATCCTGTCAAGGAAGACCCAAGAAACTTTGTCAAAAGCTTTATTCATATCAAGTTTAAGGATCATGTTTTCCTTTTTATTATTTTCCATGGAATGTATAGTTTCATGCACCATAATCACACCGTCTTGTATTATCCTGCCTTTAGTAAAGCCACTCTGCTGCCTTGAGATGAGATCATTCATTATGAGCTGCAGCCTAGATGTAATGATTTTGGTGAAAATTCTAAAGATAGCATTAACAAGACTGATGGGTCTGAAGTCCTTGAAATCTTTTGCATCCATTTTTTTAGGTGCCAACACAATGTGCGTGTTATTGAGCTCTTTTAGAAGATTTCCCGTTCTATAAAATTCATTAACCGCTTTGAGTAGATCCTCCGAGCATATTTCCCAGAACTTCTAAAAAAATTAATAGAGAATCCATCCGGCCCAGGAGCCTTATCTTCTAATAGAGTATTTATTATTATTATTATTATTATTATTATTATTATTATATAATACCAAATGTAATGGCCCACCTTGGAACCACGGAAACAACCAATAGTTACTAAAATTTTGGGATAATAATTTTTTTTTGAAGTGAACAATAATTACTAACGCTTTGCTTAACCCTTTCCCGTTAATAATTAATTTATATTAATTATTAATTTACCTAAAATCAAATAAACACTAGCCCAATAATAATTTAATTATTTTACTCTATTAAGCTCCCTAGGGTCATAAATAAACGTCTACACCCCTTTTAAAAAATTAGTCTTTCCCCTTTTAATTGATTTTCCTACACACCCCACAATTATTATTTTCCCATTCCCATAAAATGATTATTACTTAAAGGTTGAAGGGTTTATTGTGAGCCCTAGGATTAAACAAATCTAGGCCCTAGATCTTCAACTTGCCCTAGAGTTGCCCTAAATATCTCTATGTTTTCCTTTCCCTCTCTTTTCCCTTTCTCATTTTGTTTTTTTGTGTTTTCATTTGAATGTGCAAGTGGTCGAGGAGCTAAGGGAGAGAAGAACTCATGGGTTTTATATCTTTGATGAGAAAGATCTTATTAATGTTTCATTCTTATTTCTTTTGTATACTTATTCCATCTTAGATCTCCTCAGGTTGTGCTCTTCATTTATACCCACCTGGTTATTTTAGTTATTCATTTTATTACAGAGGTAAAACTCCCTGATTTCAAATATATGTAATTGTTTTTTTTTTAAAACCACAATGACCAACTGCACATTTACCAGGAGCTCTAGTTTTGCAATTACGTGGAATGGTGGGTTGGAAGAGGAGTTGGCCGTAGTTTTTTTAAGGATGGGGAAGGGTGGTTTTGGAGAAAAGGTAGTTTGACCGTGTGGAGGACGTGTGGGGGTATGGGGGAGTGGGGCGGTGAATGGAGTACATGCAACACAGGGGGATGGGGTTAAGCACACAGGGGGAGAGGGTCTACGCAGGGGAAGAGGCGTGGGGATGTAGAGGGCAGTGGTGGACGGGAAAGAATGGCCGCGGGGTGGTGCGGCAGGGAGAAGGAGGGGGCAACGACTACGCAGTAGTAGAGGGGGAAACGCAGGGCCAAGAAATACGGGGAAGGAAAGCCCGCGGGGGGTTGCGTGGGTGTGGGGAGGGGTCTGCCCTCCCAAGCTCTATTTTTTTTTGTTTATTTATTTATTTATTTATTTAAATATATTTGTTATACATACATACATACATACATACATACATACATACATACATACATACATACATACATATATATATATATATATATATATATATATATATATATATATATATATATATATCAGATAATATGTATGTGGCAATAAATCTAATAAGCCTTAGACTATTACAATCAGAATTATTTAATTAAAATGACATGTATAAAGTAATGGGTAGCTTTGAAGAACATTTCATAATAAAACTCTTTATATATATATATATATATATATATATATATATATATATATATCACACATATATATCACACATATTTAGGAGAGAAAAGAGATTACAAGTTATAAAATTCATGGTTTAAAATTCCCCCCCCCTTCCTTTTGTAAATAAGAAGAAAGATGCAACTTCCTAGTGTGACAATAAATTAGATTTCTAAAAAAATCATATAGAGATAGGAATGTATCTAAATATGGTTTCAATTAATATCTTGATCTATAATAGTTTACAAAAGGGAGGTACATTTCAAAATAATAATATTTCCTTCCAATACTAATATCAAACTCCATATGACAACTAAATTTCCTTCAAATGAAATGACTAAATAGTATTTTAAATTTCTGCAACATTTATTACTTTTCTCCCTTTTTTTAACAAAACAATAAAAATAAAATAAAACAAAAATCGCCCAAAGAGTCCATGTGTTTGAACCACGGCTTTGATACCAAATGTAATGCCATCTTTTTTTTCCATTTTAAAAGTAAACACACTAAATATTTCAGATTTAACATGTAATGCATAACTACATAACTATTGCAAATTTCTACAAGAGAGGGATTCCAACAAGGGATAAAAACCAATTTTCTTTTAATGCTAGTAACTTCACATTATTTCTTTTGTAATACAGTGTTTCTAATTAACAACTTTCAATCCAAAATGGAGTTGTAAAAATTCTTATGAAGGAATTTTCATATCTATATTACCAACTTACTTTTCTAAGGGCAAAGGTTCACATTTGTAAAAATATGCTCAATTACATAGCTATTCAAGACAACCTTTTTACAAGATCCTTGCAATATTGAAGGAAAATTTCTCAAGCAATATGGCTTAAGTTTACAAGTAACATCACATACAAAGTAGGTGTTTTACAAGAAAAGGAAGGCTTCACATAGTCACATTCATAAAGATACAATGAGAACCAATATGACTAGGAAACTCCAGCTATCTCAAACTTGAGCTCCAAACTCCAATACTCTTACAAGAATCCAACTCCAAGAGAACATGGCTTGTTTACCATCCAACCAATAGGCATCTTCACATGCCTTTCCATGGTTGGAAGTCATGCTAGCCTCTCCCAACACCATGGTAGAGAGGAACTAGCTTCCACAATGTGCACACGTATAAAGGGAAATAAACAACAAGAGTACATAGAAATATTTAAACACTTAGACATAATACACATGGTGAGACAACAATATGAGTAGAAACAAGGTCATCCTCACAAAAAGGGGGAAAGAAGAAATAGGCAATGTCCCAATATCAAGGTGTCCACCCATAGAATCACCCATTAAATATTTTAAAACCTCCTTATTTCTCCCAAATTCATCTCCTCCTTATTTCTCCATTATGTCAATGAAATCCTTCTTGGGAGGATTTCAAACCCAATGGGTTTCCTCTCCAAGAATTGGAAGGTTCAAGCCATATGAACCTTTCTTCTACCTCAAACCATTGAGGGGATGAGGAGGAACCTTCATGGCTTGACCAACAAACCATGAGGTTTGAGAGGGAAATCCCTCTCTCTTCCCCTACATTCTCAAAAAACCATCAAGCCAAATATGGTGGAGGGTAAAACAAAAACAACAAAACAACAAACAAAACAACAACACAGTCAACATTCTTCATAAAAAATTTACAACATATAATTTCACACACCTTAATTCATTGACAAATGCATAGCTAGCAAGACAACAAGGAAAGAGAGATTAATAATCCTACCTCAATACGCTTCCCAAAACTCTAAGCTTTTCCACTTGATCCAAGAAATCCTCAAGCTCCCCAAAATTCTCCAAGTCCCAAGTCAAAAAAAAAAAGGAAAGAAGTCCCCTTCCTTTACCATGAGCAAGAATATCAAGAGGAACACAAAAGTTTCCTCACCAATAGGAAAATGACAAGTGTCATCCCTCTCCTCCCTCAATTCAAAGATTCCCAAAAACCAAATAAGTAAAAGTAAACTCACCTTTTAGCCCTTATCACCCAAACTACTAAAAATGTAAATAAAACAAAGTGGAACAACTTTTAAAAAATACACACAAACCAACCACCTTACATGGATGGTGACTAATGAGGGAAAATGGGAGGGAAACTCCCTTAATGCCTTGGAAATAAGCCCCCCTACCCATTGGGTAGGGTCCAAGGGCCTATTTCCATGCAATGTGAACCCCCAAAACAAAAAGGAGTCACTTGCATTGCCATAAATAACCCAATTTAGGGTTTGGCACACTTGGGCACAAGTGTAGAGGGTGTGGGGTCCATCCAAGGTTCAGATGTGACCCCAATCCCTCCTACCAATACACACACAGTTACCCAAAACCATCACTTAAATTAAATGAGACACTTAAACTTCTAAACTATTTTACTTAAATAAAACACACCGTAAACATAATTAATTTTACAAGACATAAATACATTACAATTGGGGGTTCACTCGTAGTGCCCAATTAATACACCTACTCTAAGGCCTCAAACACTTAGCATGGTTAGGACTTAGCCCATGGGCCACTTGTGCACAATTGTGTAGCTACCCTGAAACCCACGTTCTCCTATAACCTGTCACCTGCACACTCATTGCACACATTAACCACATCTGTCCACTACAATAAACATCATCTACTCATCACAAAATTAATCACACCTATAATATCCTAACGTCATTATGCAATTGATAGTACGACACTTACAATTATACACATAGTCTGCCATGAATCATCCACAGATATAATTACAATGACATACACTTATGCTAGCATGAGTTACCATTATTAAATCTTGAAAACTATATCATTGATCAAATCGACTACAAGAATCAACATCTAACCAATAAATCTCACTATCATGTAACTTTTTTATTGTCATCAACATCATTAAGAATATATCAATAAACTAATCTAGTCCAATTGGCGCTATGTGCCCAAAATACCATAATGTCCATGAGGATAAATAATATAGCATAATGTCCAAAATATATCAGAGTCTCAGTCAAAACATGTCTATGCATAAAGGAACCAACAAATAACTGGAGCTATAAAAATGTGGGTACTACAATGATCAAAGGTATAACTTTCAACAGATACCAAACTAATAAATATATCAAATATTCAAAGCAAAATATCTAAATATACAGTGAAAGGAACAATACTCAGAGCCATTTTAATCTTTGAAATGAGCTTGTAATCAATGAAACAAATCAAGTGTCACATTACAGAAAAATTCAAAGCTCGAAGCAGATCCTATTGGCTTGAGAGACAAGCACAAAGTTCATTAATTTTTAAAATTCAAAGGATTTACAGAGTGCATTCACAAGTTCAAGCACAAGATATAGTCTAGATTCCCGAGAGGTGAAGCCATGAAGGAAATGGAAGAATGTCTTCACAGTTCATGACCATGAGGGAAGTTGAGAAAATTCTTAGAAAAAGCTCAAATAGAGTAACCTTTACTATTTTCTGCAGGAAAATCAAGAACAAAAAATATTTATAGCCAATGGCCAAACATCAAAGATCTATAGTTAAGCAATGACATCCAAACTTGCAGTTAGTCATATAGTTAAAGAACAAATATACAAAAGTTTCATCTACCCATTGAGGAAGGAATGAAGACCTATCAACTTGGGTACCGGTTAACAAAGGCCAAGGTTAAGGTACAATTCAAGTAGAAAAAGAATCTACCCAGTACATTCATGGCAAAGGGTAACGACAAGTCCTGAAGCTTCAAAGTCTTCATATCCATTCACAAAATCTTTAAACAAAATATACATATTCAAAGCAGAATATAAGAAGAAAAGATTCTCAAGATTGGATAATATCTAGCAAGAATACATATAAAAAAAAAGTTTTACCTTTTCCCACAGATGTTACAGGTTTTTTGAAGTTTTACAAAATAACTCAGGAAAGTGAAATAAGAATCCAGAGTTACATTCAGAGCTCGAATATTGAATACCTATGAAATATTTTTGAACTTAAAGGGAGGAGTTACAGGTGAGTCAAATATTTTCACAAGGGTTCACATCGAACATAGAAAAATTCAAATAAATTATCCTTTCACGAGTTACAACAACTAATTTATAGATACAGATGAAGGAAACATGTCAAAGATTTTACGTTTGTAATATATTAAACATTTTATAAACACCCAAAAAATGTGGGTACGGATTTATTTTACAAAACGAATCAGGTTTTGAACTTCATTTTCAAAGATACCTACAAAAAATTTTGCAAATCAAGAAAGCTTTCTTTTCTAAATGGCCATGGGTTTTTTTTAACAAAGTTTTAAAGGAGCTTGAAGATAGAGGCCAAACTTACAAATTTTATGACAAATCTTCAAAATCCCTCGAAGGGAGTCAAGTGCAGAGTTGAGAACGAAGCCCAGGAAGTTTCCACATACCAAGACGACCAAATAAATAAAAGGGAGTTAACGTCATATAGTTATGTGAAAATAAAATATCAAAAAACTCATCTCGAAGGATCCGAAGTTTTGAATTAGAACCATTTACAGTGATCAAAACCATACTCTTACCTTCGAAAGTAAAACAACCAAACTAATGATCACAACCAGCTCAAACAAAGCAAAAGAAATGCACAGAAATCACTGATACATAGAGTAAGCCTTAAAGCTTAAACAAAACCTTAATAATGTAGAAAATATAAAAATATATGCTTAGAGCTTCACATAGAGCTTCAAAATTTTACAATGGCAGTCAAGATAAAGATTTTCTAGGGTTTCTCCCTTTCCCAAAGGAGATAGAAAATGAAATGATAAGGTTCGAAATGCCATTTTATCTCCTCAACTCACCCAGTGGGTTAAGATCAACGGTGCAAGATCAAAAGTATAGAATCAATGATGCATAATGTAAACCACTAGTAAACCACATTTAGCCAAACTCAACTAGAGTTCATAAAAGTACGGACATATCGAGCTCTAGTACAAATCATCAAGGGTTCAAGCTTCGTGGGGAGGGGGGAAGTCCTTTCCCACCAAATTATTTTCATTAAATTTAGTTTGTGCTATTGACCAGGTTAAAATGTGGTCAAATTATTATAAACATAATTATATATGCCACATCAAGCAAAAGGTCCAAAACTATAATATATGAAGATCGGTGAAAGGGACCAAAACAAATATTACATGTGCCATGCCTTTAGTCAAAGAAAAAACACCATGATTATTTTGGTAAAGTATATGCCACCGAAGGGGAACCAAAAATAATCAAATAAATGATTATTAAGTGCCACATAAAATCAGGGTCCAATGCTTTTATTTTCAAAAGAAGATCAATGATATATTATTTGCAAATAATCAAAGGAGACCGAAGCAATGCATTCGAATGGAGAAAGATTCAAAAAAATATTATATGTCATGGCAAAGGCAAAGGAAGGGCACATTGTAGATGAATAAAGTGGTCCCCACTAGGGAAGATTAAATTATTTTTCTAAGTATGAAATCAAAAGCATTATTTTTACACAGGAATGTATTTTTGCATCTCATCACAAGAGGACAGAACATGCAAGAAGACAAAAATATCATTACAAGTGGATGAATATTGTAAAATAAGTGTCACATTAGAGCTACAAGACATATTACTTGCATGCACTTTAGAATACTTGCACATCAAGCAAGGAGCTATTATTAGCTAAAGTATTCACCCAATTTATTCATTGTATCATAATTAGATAAGTCAAACTACACTTTGACTAGGATGTATTTTTGGAGTTAAAAGGCTATTATTGCCTAATTGTAACAACATGTTATTTTATCCTTTTATTTATTCACAATTAAGGATAATAATAACATGCAAGTGTAGTTAGACTTAATCTATTTTTAGGGGTTTGGGTGAATAGAGTGTCTATATATTGTGTGCATTGGCAAATCACAAGGGGATTTATTTATGACAGGAGGACTTTTGTACTAAGAGCTAAAGCCATTGGCTAGTTTTTCCCTTGAATGAGAACCAATTATTGCCTTTCCAATTATTTGCAGTGGTGTGTATTATTTTATTAACTCTTGTGAATTATATTCCTTGAATTAATCATCTTTCCTTGCTACAAATTCGGTATTTTCTGTATAGTCTTAGTGTGCAATAATCTGCAGTGTTGTTATGATTTATCCCTCAACAATAAAGTGTTTTCCTTAGGATTTAGCTGAAACCCATTGGATCATGCTTCATTAAACTATTCTTAGTATATTGTGCATGTTTCTTGGTCAAATACCTCATTAATTTTGGTGTATCACCAAATTTAAATTTCAGTTACAGCCATCTTTTTCCCTTTAAACCCCACGATAAATCAGTTTTAGAATACATCAATAAAGAACCAACCTTGTAATCTCGAAGACTCACCTCAACATAGGGATACCCATAGCCCTGAGGTGTTTCCATTGTATATGTAGAAGTGATGGAAAAGAAAGCTTAAAACACCTATTGTTATCCCTCAATCAAGGTCCACTTCTGAGATATAATAGTTTTTGGCATGCTCGGTGGGACACAAATCAGATTTGTAGTGAATTTACAACAAATTTGCAATAAATAAAAAACCACTTTTGGAAGGACAAGGCTACAAACATCCATCGAAAATCAAAGAAAATTATTTGGCGACTCCACAAGGCTAATTTACGACCAGTTTTGTTGCATGATCCATGCCTAAGCTAACTACAAGATCAACTGTAAGAGGACTTCCTCATAATTTTGTTTCTTTTCCTTTAAATTCAGTAAGAAGAAGAAGAGTTGGAAATACCTTACCCTACAAATAGTTTGGTTTTTACAATCCACCTCCCCTTTATTCACCACGTATCAATCTTGTTGTTCAGATCCCAGTGATTCCAATGGCTCATCAAGAACAACCACAACCACCCAAAAATTTTGTACCCTTCAATAATGGCAGCCCCTTAATACTTCTTGTTTATCATGGCATACCTTCTATTGCCTTAAAAGGTTTACCCTTAAAATGGTAACTGGTGAAAATCATGTTACCACTGTTGAGCATATTAAAGACATTACAACCCTTTATTCAGTTCATAATATCACTCATGAAGATGTAGCTTTAAGAATCTTAGCTGCATCATTTAAAGGAAAAGCCTTGCAATGGTATAGAACTTTACCAGTAAGGACCATAAAAACTTGGGATGAATTGGGAGATCAATTACATAAGCAATTTCAAGATAATTCAGATCACTTGTCTCTCATGGAACAACTTTCCACAATCAAGAGAGCTCCTCATGAATTTATGGCTAGTTTTAACATCAGATTTGCAAGAACTTGGGAAAGAATTCTAGCCACTATTAAACCTAAAGCACGTTTTTGCAGTTATTGCAATAGAATTTAATGAAGAGGGAACATAATACTTTGTGTCTTGTTGTGTAGAGGGGAAAAAATTGACTTCCACGGTCATTGATGGTGAAGGCCTTAAGTATCCCACTGGGTCAGTGGTAGTCACTGGAATTTGGCTTCCATGATATACTATCAAAAAATCAAATACTTGGTTGTTTAAATAATATGAAGTACATCAAAATATACTTCACTATTCACATATGGTTCTTGCAACAAATATTCAATTAATAAAAAATAGATGCATGCCAATAAACAATAATCTGTGGAAGGTTCATGAATCAGATCATGAAGCAATTCTAGCTACTGTCAAGAGTAGAGTTGATCCTTGTGGCTCATTGGATTGAATTTGCAAAGGTATGTTCTTCATGAATTCAATTTAATGATTTTGTTTAAATTTTGTAGGATTTAAAATTCTATTTAATTGCTTACTAATATGTTTATATAGGTTAGTGGTGCCAAAAAAGCTTCCACCTTCACGTGGTTTGCACTATTAGCAGAGAATTAATTATTCTCGAACCCAATTGAAGCTAAGGGAAATTAAATATTAGAAAGGAACAATAAATAGAAAGTCTTATTTCACCACCTATATTGTAAAAATATATTATTAAAATTCTCAATTCACCACCTATATTATTCACGTGGTGGGAAATGGACAAGCTTACACTGACTCAGATTGGACTCTTCAACACTTTTACAAACAATAGGATAGCGAGAAGACCAAATTGAGATGTATAAAATCAAGATAGGATTTCTTAGAGGGTAACAACACAGAGATGTAGGATCTAATGAGACTTTCTAGGTGCCACAGAGTCCGAGAAATCAGCTAGTGAACTTATATAGTTTTTTGGTCTCAAGGCTTGTAGGGGACTATGCCTAGACAAAGTATCCCACAAGCACTAGGAGCATTGGCCTCCGAAATAATTCCTCCCCTAGAATTTACCTAGCCACCCCGACATGTTTGAGCAATCGGTTTGGTGCCATGAGTTTCTATTTGTAAAATATAACATCGGACAACCTTACATTGACTCAAACTGCAATATTTTGCATGGTTACAAACAATAACACAATAAGAGAACCAAATCAAGATGGAGTAAAATGTGATAGGATTTCATAGAGGTTACCCACATGGAGATGCAGGATCAGAAGAGACCTCTCTAGGAGCCACAAAGATAGAGATATCACCTGTCGAAGTTATAGTCTTTTTTGGTTTTAGGGATCTTAAGGGACAATGCCCGGACGAAGTACCCCTGAAGCGCCGAGAGTGTTTGAATTTGAAATGAAGCCTCCCCTAGTTTTTACCTAGCCACTCAGATGTGTTAGCGTAGTTGATTTGGTGCCACGAGCTTCCATTTGTAGTAGTTTGCATAGTTGCAAACAATATCACCCGATGAAGTTATATCTGTCAACTTTGTCCTTTCTCTCTCCATTGCACTCAAATTCACCATTCTTCCTCTACGTCTATGCACACTACTCACAATATAAATAAAAGATCTGTCTTTACAATAGAAAATATGGAATGGGATCTATTAACAAAAGTAAAAAAATGACAATGACCATGCAACATTACTAATAAAGGAGTTCTTCTGGTATTATGGTTGGATGAGGGTCAAATCTTAAGGATCATATTCGGTGTATCACTGTAAAATAAGGTAGATCTCATATCAAATCGGTTATTCAATGTGATATGGAAGATGAGCAAAGCAAATGAAAGCTAGACAATTAGATTTCATGGGTTTAGTACTAAGAATCAGCAAGACTAATACAGCTTCTGAATTCCTGTCAAAGTAATCATTGTACCATGAAAATCAAAACTTTGGCACTACTACTTAGTAACAAGAACTCGTAACTTTTGTACTACGCATGCCTAGAACCATTGTTGATTATGCTTGTATAAAATAAGCATAGCAACTGGGGAATGGCTAAGAATACACAGGGGTTATCAATCACCTAATAAATCTTTCTTGTTTAGTTCTAAATGGGATTCAGTCGGCGTACAACTTAGTGACCTTCCATTCAATGATAATTCCTTCTATGATAAACCCATGGATGTTTTCAAAAGAGCCTTCAAAAAGATAGGGGTGGTCATCAATCCTAGCAAAGGGTGTGATGTGATTTCCAAACAATTTGAAATGCATATAGATTTAGAGGTCATAACATGAATTTACAAATATCTCTATCATTATAAATGGAAGCCAAATAACGATGTCTCCCTGTATCCAAGGATTGAGGAGTACTAGGATCTATGGCAGAATTGGAAATTCAGGAATCATCAAGTTTCTGAATCAGAATATTGCATCTGGAAAAACATTCTCAAACATTGGAGTAATGCATCTTGGAAAATAAAATTGAACCTTAGAAATCCTCTCAAATTACCAGTCCAGGTTATGTTCCTAGTCCTGTTTTTGTTTCTGGTTCTATTTCTAGTCATGTTTCTGTTACTTTTGTGATTATTTTAAAACCTCCCTCGGCTCCCAGAAACTTGTTTTTATCAGGATGCAATAGCAAGCCTAATTTTAACAAGGCAATTCGGCTTTCCAAGTTCTCCATATTTGCCAAATTAGGGGCAAATTGACATTCTGGACCTCTGAAAGCGTGAAGAAAATGGCGAGTTCATTTCCCCAAAAATTTATTAAAGCAAATTTAAATGAAATCAAATTTGGAATTTGGAGGTGGCATGTGGTAGAAATTGATTTTCCTACCACAAATTTACTTATTTATGATTAATTTTTATTAGCTGGCATTTATTCTCCATTATTATGATAAGTACATTTTTGAGACTGCCAAATCAACGTCAAGTTTATTCATGAGAATACAATTATTATTGTGGCACGATGGATGCAAATTCTTAAAGGCTCCCATAATTACAAATACATCTCTTACGAAACCTCAACATAAGTGGATATATGCTAACCTGGTGTAGGATATTTACCATGCACATATTTTAAGTACATGGGATTCCTCCACATAGGTGATTCACCATGCTTAGGTTTCTAGGGTCTCATTATGGCCTTACACATGTCATAGAGCATCATAGGAGTTACATTTGACTGGCTATTCTGGGAATGTAACTCCCACCTCTTGACGACTACATTTGTGGGGGAGTTACACACCCCACTACTATATGTACACCTTTCATCTTAAGAAATGGAATGGAATAGAGTATGGGATTTGAGCCATTTTCCCCTTAATGCATGCACATTGCTCTCATGGGTGATTTCTTTCTTCGATCTTGAAGCTACATCATTTCGCAGTTGAGTGCAACATTTTGATGCTCATGAATTCCCTCAAGATCTTCATCATTCCTCCAACATGGTATCAGAGCTCGGGGATCAGAATCGTGTTGCTCGCAATAGTTGCTTACTACTCTTTGTCTCGTAGTTTCTTGTGCAATCTCTCCTTTGCATGTGCTCTACTTACATTTTTTAAAGGGTATTTGGTCGATTTAGCACTATCAGTTGTTGATCATGATTGCTTCTATATTGCCTTGAATTTATTGCTGAGTTGTTGCATTCAATGCATTCACCAACTCATGCATATTTCCCACATGCACTCCATCCATCCAACTTGGATCGTTCCAACTCCTTCTTGACATGGTGGTTTGGTCGTTTGGCTCTCTTTCCTAGATTAATTTTCCTTGGCTCAAACTATTTTTGATTTGGCACGTGTGTGATTTAGGCTCTTTCGTGGTTTTGAATTTTGGATGCCTCCTCATGTGTGTTTTGAGGTCTATGGTCTCACAGGTTAGGTTTAAGGTTCTCATATAAGTTCTTCTTTGATTCATGAGGCTTTTTTAAAAATTCAATTGGTTTTGCCGGGAATTTCAACTCCAGCTCATTGAGCTAGCTCCCCCAATTCGTTCACCTCTATGGTGGTCCCATTCACCATTCATAACTCACTGCGAGTTTTCATTGGTTTTTTCCTTGGCTTGATCTTCGACCACTTGATTTGCATATTCGGCTATGCTACCTACATGCGGATCTTTTTAGACCTGTTCATTGTGTTGGATTTCAATGGTTGAACATGTCTTTAGCCACTAGTTTGATCTCGCATTGAATCAAAATTATTCAACATGCCTCATGTTACACAACGCAAGTCTGTACAGTTGAATGGTCTCGAGCTCTTGTTGCCAACGTCCCTTGGTCTGCTCTTCAGGTGGCCACTCATGCTTGTCTTTGACACTTGGACATTTTTGATCAACTTGCTCCTTGTTTGTCATCTCATGGGTAATGTCATATTGTGCCTAATCCTCGTTAGGTTACCTTGTTCCCATCCGGTGTGGACTCTGTGTGCTCAAAGGAACAACTTCCCGTTCTCAGTGTTGGTCCTACTATGTGCCTTGTCTCTTGACGCCTATTCTGCTCACCTAGTTCGATTCCTCGTCTCAGGTTCTACTGCTCATGGTTCACCGATTTGCATGTGTGGCATTTACAACTTACCCTAAAGACCTTAAGACTCAGTGGCTCGGGATTCGATGGTTCACTCACTCTGGCACCGATGGTTACAAATGCCTACGTCACTTCTTCCATGCAATCAACCTACCTCTGTAGACATTTTTCTCTATTAGACTTCTCACTCAACTCTCGCACTGTTACCTTACATTGGAATTGACACGCATTCTTGTCACATCAATTTCCTACTCTGCATGCCTATTTGCAACTCGACAATTGACTCTAAATTGGTACACATCGATTACAACCATGGCTCAGTGTAACCTCAGAGCTATTCCTTGAAACACCGCCAATTGGCTCGAATGACTCGTCCCCCGGTGCATCAAATTGCTTGAGACACCTCAAACAGCTTAGTCTAGCATCTCCATCCCTTTTAGAAATGTTCGGTGGTTAAAACAATCCATTTTTTTTAATGTTTTCAAGGTAAAAACATTCCTTTTATGGCATTGTAATAATTTAGGGCTCTATTTTGCTTGTATTTAATGTCCTTCATTCATGTGTCGAAGATGGAGGAGGAGGCTGGGGTTATCAGGAGGCTAATCCCCCCTCGCAAGAAAAACAAACCCTTCCTAAAATTTGATGCCATTTCCAACGAGTACCCACATGACACCCCTTGCACCCATTTCGAGCACTTTTTTAATCAGTTTACAAAGCTTATTGGCATTTTCCATCAGTTACGGGAATTGTATTTTTGCTATAACTTTTGAATCGCTGCTCGGTTTTGAGCGCTTCTTTAGTCAAAGTTGCATGATTTTTCACACATTACATGATGGGATTATTAGTTTTGTAAATGAACTACTTTATAAAGTGCTGCATTCTAGGGGGGTTCACTAGTATTCATGGGTTTTACATGCATAGATGCATTATCAGCCGAGTCTAACATCTTGCATTTGTGCACCTTGCACTTTTTGATTCCTCATCATGGAGGGTGCTCTTTCCAGACTTGAACGTTGTAGGATCACCGTACAACCTTCGCCACTTCTCACTAGGAGAGGGAACAATTCAGCTTGGCGTGCTTCCATGGAACGTTACTTCACCTATGAGGGTCTTTCACACCTTGCTTGGGCCAGTTCCTACACCCACTGATCATTGTCATCTTAATGACTTTCTCAAAACTTGTGACTATGTTTGTGGTCACTTGATGATGCATATATCCTCATCTCTCTGGTTTCATGTGGCAGACTCAGATCCACCCCACCATGTCTGGAGAATTCTTCAGTCCCTCTATGGAGACCCTTCACATACTGCCACCATTGTTACTGCTGCTGATCCACTTGTCTCCTCTTGTTCTTCATGTGATGACAATTCCACTAACATAGACTCACTTGGTTCTACTTCTGATGATGAGGATTGTGCACCTAGTTATAATGTCAAGAGTACTACAGAGGACTCTTCTCCTCCTTCTCTCACTATTCCAGAGAGTGTTGACACATCCCAAATCTCATCAGATATTGAGTAGTCTCATACAGTCATCACACCCACCTCTTTTCCACCTTTAGTGTGTGAGGCCCCTTTCACTCCTCTACCTTCATTGGATGACTCATACCTATCTGACATCGCTCTTCTATTTATTGAGCCCCATCATTGGGATGAGTATCTACTAACCTTAGTCATCTTTTCACAGAGTACACTAGTGATGTACTTTAGGTTCCTCATCCATCTACATGTATTTCAGAGGAGTTCATCATCTCCATTGTTGGGAGTGCCCCTTTTGGGACTCTTACCACTTCCACTTTTCCGGAGACCTTCATTGATCCACCCTTGCTTGTGGATCCATTTTCTGTTGTGGGGGATGTTTTGTTTGCCTTCAAATCACTTGGACATCCTTTCTTGCAAGTGTTCACCCTTCATACTATGACAATTCTACACTCGTGACATTACCTTCAGTTCCTTACACTCACTTGTTAGACCTATGTCACACTTTCATGGACCAGACTCAGAGTTCTTTATGCTACTGCCTTTAGTTTCCTTCGCGGAGTGGGCAGACTTCCAACACGTCATTTCTGTCCTTCCTAAGGGTAGGCACATAGTTTGGTGTGGGTGGCTCTTCTTCAGTCCAGACACAGAGGATCTTGACACCGACATTCTTCTGGGAGACCTCCTAGAGCTGCAGAGTTACAGATCCATCCATGCATCTTCCGCATTCCTCTCGTCTCCCTCTTCTTCTCTCTTCTTCTTCTTTAAGAGATTGCCTCTTTGTACATGGGTACCTTTACAGGCTTGTCTGTGGTTGGGACCCATCTTTGGCATCTTTCTTAGATTAGAGAGTGGACTTGTCTCTCTTTTGGGGGGGATTTTTTTCCACTAGATTTTCTCATTTTACTCCACTTTTCAAGAGTTTCTTATACGTGGGTGCCTCATCCAGGCTTGTTACCAGGACCCACTTCTCCTTGTTTTCATCTATGTGTCCACCTAAGCTATGTTTCACAGGGGGTGCTAGTGTAGGATATTTACCATGCACATATATTAAGCGCATGAGATTCCTCCACATAGGTGATTCAACATGCTTAAGTGTCTTAGGGTGTCATTATGGCCTTACATGCGTTATAGAGCGTTATAGGAGTTACATTTAACCGGTTATTACGGGAATGTGACTCCCACTTCTTTATGGATAAATTTGTGGGGGCGCTACACACCCCACTAATATATGTTCACCTTTCATCTTGAGCAATGGAATGGAATATAGTATGGGATTTGAGCCATTTTTCCCTTAATGCATGCACATTGCTCTCATGGGTGATTTCTGCATCTAGTAGCCTTACACTGACTCACACTACATTATTTGGTGCATTTGAAAAAATAGGACAACAAGAGCACCAAATCAAGATGGAAAAATAGAGATAGGATTTTAGATGGTCCCTAGGTAGAGGTGTAATATCTAACGAGACATCTCTATGTGTTATGGATTATGATAAATCACCTGACAAACTTATACGATTTTTTGGTCTCAAGGCTCTTAAGGGACTATGCTTGGATGAAGTGGCCTGAAAGAAAGAAAACTATCCGTACCAAAACGAAGCCTCTACTAGTGTTCACAAGGCCATCCAGATGTTTTTTTACACAGTCGGTTTGGTACCACGAGCTACTGTTTGCAAACTATCATGTTTGACAACCTTATATTGACTCAAACTACAATATTTGGCACAATTACAAACAATAGGAAAGCGAGAGCACCGAATTGAGATGGAAAAAAATGAGATAATTTTTTGTAGATGGTCCCTACATAGAGTTGTAGGATTTTATGAAACATCTCTAGGTGTCACAGAGTCCAATAAATCACCCGACGAAGTTCTACGGTTTTTTGGTCTCAGTGATTTTAAGGGATTACGCTCAGACGAAGTAGCCCAGAAGAAACAACACCGTCCCACACCAAAAAAAATTCTCCACTAGAATTCACCAGGACATTTGGACATGTTTCCGCAGTCAGTTTTTTGCCACAAGATACCGTTTTCAAAATATTACATTTGACAGTCTTACACTAACTCAAAATACAATATTTGACACATTTGCAAACAATAAGACAACGAGAGCACCGAATCGATATGGAAAAAACTGAGATATGATTTTTTAGAGGGTCCATATTTAGAGGTGTAGGATCTAATTAGATGTCTCTAGGTGCCACAGAGTCCAAGAAATCATCTGGTGAACTTATACGGTTTTTTGATGTCAGGGCTCTTAGGGGACTACACCCAGATGAAGTTTCCCGGAAGCAATGACACAATCCCACAAAAAAACAAATCCTCCACGAACATTCACCAGGCCATCTAGATGTTTTGGCACAGTTAGTTTAATCCCATGAGCTATCATTTGTAAAATATTGTGTTTCATAGCCTTACACTAACTCAAACTACACTATTTGGCGTGTTTGTAAACAATAGGACAACGATAACACCAAATTGAGATGGAAAAAACCAAGATAGAATTTTTTAGAGGATCCCAACATGGAGGTGTAGGATCTAAAAAGACATCTCTAGGTGCCACGGAGTCTGAGAAATCACCTCGTAAAGTTATAGCCTATTTTTGTCTTAGTGCTCTTAAGGGACTACTCTCAGACGAAGTAGCCCGGAAGCAATGACACCGTCCCGCACCAAAATGAATCCTCCACAAGTGTTTACTTGGCCACCCAGATGTTTTTACGTAGTCATTTTAGTGCCATGAGCCACTGTTTAAAAAAAAAGGATTGGAAAACCTCTCTCTCTCTCACACACACACACACACATACAATCACAATATCACTCTCACTATCTTTTCCTTTCTAAAACAAATTTCAAATTTATTGTATTTCCATTTATGTTGTTATCCAATCTAGGATGACCCATCAAAGGATGGAAAAGAAAACCACATGTTTGACACCTTGTGACACATGTTCCTGACCTCCATAATGTATTGAGCTCACCATGTTCTTGCTAGTTGTTACTAAGTATCATTGTCAAATTTTTAATTTTTAAGGTAAATTTATTACATTGATAGGGAATTTTGAAGCCATATTAGTGTTGTTGTTTGTAGGTTCTTCTAAACTTGGATATTTACAGTGTAGGAGGGCTCATTGGCTATGAAGGCAAAATTGCAAAAAGTGGCATAAATTTTCACTAGAGTTGAGTTAGTACTTGAAATTTGACATACACCTTAATGAGGATAATGGGTGCTTAAAACGTTTACTAGTTAGGTCTGAAAGCTTTTGGTTTGCAAAATGTAATAGAATTTGTCTTTTTATGGGCTACAAGAACTAGTGAGGGTCAAAAAGGAAAATGATGAAATATGGATTTGTGAAACTGATTTAATGGTTTGACCAAGTGTAAATAGGGTTTTTAAGCATGTTTAAAGATTTTTTTAGGCATGGTTTAGTGTTCTATTGATTTTTGGCGTATTGAGCTAGTATTTTCAAAGTGCGAACTATTGAGAGAAGTGAACGATGAAGCTCTAAGGGGTTGTAGAAGGAGTTGGAGTCTAATATTTCGAGAGCACCTTAGGGATGGAAAAAGTGAACTATTGAAGCTTGTAAGACTTTTTGGGTATTGTTAGATCCTTCTATCCATGCTTGTTGCAGAAAAAATTGTCTTTAGGGGCATAGTTGACAGTTTTGGTAAGATAAACAACAGTGGTTTTTGGAGCCTTATGAATCAAGTCAGTGATGATCATAATGATTGTCTGAGGTTTTTTAATAGGGGATAAGACTAAGAAACATTGAAAAATGTAATAGGTGCATGATAAGATAGGAACTAATACAAATATACCATGAGCAAGAAAAAGCGCAGGTAAGGTAAATACACATACACATTGATAAATTAAATGAATAATTACTCAAATTAGGTAACTCTCTATATACATACATCATATAAATATTGATTTCTAAATTTTGATGCATATTATACATTGAAAACACCAGTACATACATCACCAATAAATGAAAAAATAATCCATAATGTCTTAAATATTGTCAAGTGCACATCATATTAGTTTCATACAAAAATAATCTTAGAAATTTAAGGTCTCATACAAAAATATCGAGTTCTAAATAGTATTAACGTACACAATAAATATAAAAAATTCACGAATAGGTCAGGTTGTTCTTATTTACATGATGTTAGTTATTCCTATCCCATCTAATGTGAGTAAATTAATTAAGTCCATTAAAGAAAAGTTCCTCTAGGGTGGCACATTTGATGAAAAAACATTTGATGAATTCGGCCCTTGGTGCCAAACTATCCTAGAGGCTTTATTATGAACCTCATACCCTTTGGAGCATTATTCTTAGGAAGAAATATTTGGATAACATGCACCCTGAAAGGATTTTCATTGTCCAGATTCATCTTGCTGGGTCTCAAATTTGGAATCTTATGATCAAATCTCTGGTCATTCTCAAGCCTCCTCTGAGATGGTCCGTGGGTAGAGGAACAAAATTAAAATTCTAGAATGATATTTGGATTCTTAGTTCCCCTTTGAACTCCCACAATTTAATCAATCTCCAGGCTTGGTGTGAAGAAAGATATGGTTCAATGGTTAACCATTATATCAATCAAGAGTATAATGGTTGGATTGAGATGCAAGTTCCTCATACCTTGAATTAGGAGAATATGTTTTTAATGAAGTCTCTTCAACCTTTTCATTTCTCCAGATACAATGATCAACAAATATGGACATGATCCGAATCCAGAAAATACAACGTCAAATATGGATACAACATCATCTCTTCACAAGGCAGGGAGATCTCATCATTTCCTCTCCATAAAATTTGTTCAAACATGGTTTACCCAAAGCTAATGTTTTTCTTTAAACTGCATATTCAGAAAAAATTCTCTCACCCAATCCAATCTTTACAAACAAGGCTTCTTTGTCCCTCATAATTTCCCTTATGTCTTAAAGATGAAGAAAACACCAATCATTTACTCATCCATTGTGAGTATGATAACATAATTTGGAACTCCTTGCTTAATTTGTTTAATTTTTCTATATCTCTTCCTACATCTATCAATATTATTATCAAAAGATGGGAATTCAAACTTCGCTCAGTGCCTCTTCTTCAAATTTGGAATTCTATTCTTGCCATTTTCTGCTAGAATATTTGGCTTGAAAGAAACAAGAGAATTTTTAGAAGTGAATCTAGGAACTTTGATTTTACCCTCTTGTAAGTCTTGAGATCTATCAAGGAATTGATCATGACTTGGCATCCATATGATGGAAAGATATTTTCTAAATAAATAGATAATTACAATAACTGGAAAGGTATTCTCTTGGGGATCTTTGATAAAGGGTTTGGGAAGAAAAATAAATCAAAATCTCAGATAAAGTGGACCACACTGCCTCACAAATTTATCAAATTAAACTTTGATAGAGAGTTGTTTTAAAGGTAACTCGGAGTAGAGCTGGAAATGGTGGTATCTTCCAAAACTCATTGGGACAACCTCTTTTGGGCTTCACATAAGCTTTAGGTAGCTTCTCCAACAACTTCACTGAAGCTAAAGCTCTTTGGTGTGGCCTCAAAATTGCCATTAATAAGGGCTGGATCAACCTCATTATGGAAGGTGACTCACAACTTTTCATTAATGCAACAAAAAAGGAAAAATGGATCATTGGAGTTTACATCACATAGTGGAGGAATGTATTTCTATGTTAAATAGCAAGTGCATCAATCATATTTCTAGAAACAATAACAAGGCCGCAGATAAACATGCTAATTTAGGGGTTGATAACATGATAATGAAAGGCTCGTCATTCTCTATCCTAAAGATTTAATTACTAAGTTGGGTGATTTATTACAAATAGAGGGTATTATTATTACATCTGCACATGTGGTAGATGTGATGCATGCCTACCTATCCCAACAATAATTATTTTGATATCCTCATTTTTCTTCTCACACATGTTATTGATGGCCATATCTATCTCTCGTGTGCTGAAAGATTTTCCTTGCTTGGATATTGGGGTATTAATACCCTCCTCCAGTAAGATTTTGGATCAAATGCTTCATAGTTCAGTTAAGAGTATGGATAAGTGGA
This sequence comes from Taxus chinensis, assembly GCA_019776745.2. NCBI lineage: Eukaryota > Viridiplantae > Streptophyta > Pinopsida > Cupressales > Taxaceae > Taxus > Taxus chinensis. The sequence goes on from CM034152.1 coordinate 168,531,756, forward strand.
AAATTATTGTTGAGAAAGAAATGAGGACCAGAGTTACAAAGGAAAAGGCCACTGCGAGTAATTTAGTGAAAGAGATGCAACACTCCTTAGTGCATAACTACTCCATTGATGACGTACACTATTCCTTCCTCGGTTTAGTGAATGATCTTAAAATTCAGAAGCTTATCAATGCTGATAGTATTCTAGACAAGGGTACTAGAATCACAACAAAGAAAGCCATGGAATACTGGAAAAAATACTTGATTGATGGTGTTAAGGATCCAAACTTACTGTTGTGGATGGTGTTAAGGATCAGGGTTGGGGAAACAACTGCAATTGACGAAGTGGTCAAATTCATGAATGATCTGAGTAATTTTAATGCTAGAGTCGATGTTTTAAAGGTTGCCCAAATTATTAGAGTGCGGACAATGTTATTTAGAGCTGACAACTCATTTGTTATACATGAAGATATGAAGCAACTCGACTTTGACATTGGCCTCCATCTGGACCAAATCTGATAGTTGAAAAAATCCATGGCCATGGAAATCTTGTTACAGGGAAAGAAATTAAATTCTATTTGCTCTATTTTAATCATACTCATTGAAATGTTTGATGTCTCCAAGCTTGTGGACTCTCTGGTTGCATTAGTGGTTGAGGAGGAGGTGATGAATGCTGATATGCCCACTATGATGGTGACTAGCTCCTCGGATTAGTACGAAAAAATAAGTGTATGCTTTAATATCTATATGTATATAGTTTTAGTATAAATCCTACTGGATTATCCATCTTCTGATGGTTTTTTAATCAGTTTATAGCCTTATATTTTTGGTTTTTGTATATTATAATATAATAAGGAAGCCCGATGCCTTTTTTTGAATGATAAAAACACTATGATTCCGTGAAATTTATCATGTACCTATATTAGGCCCCACATCAATTGGTGTTGTGATCACCTCGTACTAAGAAGTAAAATTAATTACTATCAAAAATTATAAAAAAGTTTTTAATTCAATTCTCATTTATTAATTAGATTAAATTCTTCATTGATTGGTAGGTTAGTCCATGATAACATGTATACCTCAAAAGGCCATGAATTTACTACACTCAATTTGTGGCAAGACACACAAACTTAGAAAATACAACTTTCCTTATATGTAAAGGGTGTCTCTACAATGCAAACTTTGGCTCCCTATTAACAAAATATTGATAGGCAGGACTAATCAATGTAATTGGCCTTCCTACTAACATGGTTACTCAATTAGTTCTTAATTCACACATTATCTTACTATTGGTTGTAGAAAAGGGTCCTTCCTAAAATATACTACTACAATATGTCAACATAAGATTTTATATTACCTAACACCATCTAAGTTGTAAAGTATCCTCTCCATTGGAACTCATACATATTGCTTAGATCCACCATTGAATTTGTGTAATTACCACATCTGACATTTTAAATTCCCTACCATTAAGTGCTTTACAAAGAAACATTATGAATGTATTTTTAATTATTCCTAGCTTTTGATATTAGAAAAATATACAATGTCAGACAGAGAAAGAAAGTGCATCACAATCGAATGGCACAAAGGCTTTTACATCCCATGCAACCAGAAGTAGGAAAGGGTATTTAACCCATGATGCATATTTAAGAAGACATGGCATTGAAAGAGAATAAGAAGAACACCAATAAAGATTGAGAAAAGAAAGGGAAATTTGAGCCCAACAAGTTGGGACCATACATTGTGGTTGCCATGTTCGGTTCAGGTGCATATAAATTGGCCTATTTAGATGGCTAATAGCTTCGAGAACCCATGCACCAATGCATCTTAAGCACTTTTATGCTTAAGTATGGGGTCTCTCTAGAATACCAATAAAATTAAAACAAAAAAATATAAAAATTAAAAAAAAGATAAAGATAAATAAAAAAGTACGTCCAATAGTTAAAACCATGCAATATTGGCACTTTGGACAAGTCCTTTGTTGAAAATCATCTTTCTGCGCTAAGGGAGGGTCCGTTGTTCACAAGAATTCTAGGTTTAAGGAGTACGAGAAATTTTCTCCAAGTTAATCTTTACCTTCGTCTGAGCCCCTTGTGAGCCTATCCTTCTTTTCCATGATCCGACTAGTCTAACCTTTTGAGTGTGGAAAAGTAAACATTGAATGAATCCACCTCACTTTGGGCGTACCTTCGCAGCGTCACTTGTGGCATATACCACGTGGCATTTTTCCATTGTACATCCCATCTAACACTGGGGGCATCCACATTTCTTTGTTTCCTTGCATGTTTGCTTTGGAAAACTATTGAGAAAACATAAAAAACATTCTTACAAATTTTGAGAATCCCAAAAACATAAAGATATGTTCCTTGGAAAAACCAAAACATTTAGATACGTTTCATAGAAAAATCCAAAACAATAGAAAATTGTCTTAGAGATAAAACCAGAAAATGAAAAATGCCCCAAAATTATCACAAAAAAAAGTAATAATTTGCTTTCTTGCCTTTAGTTGGTGGTTTGTATGGTTTTTAGTTACATTATTGTTTCATATTATATACAGTAGATTAAATTCACTTTCATACTTAGATTGAATGTTACTTTCATCTGTAGTTTAGGGCATTAAATTTACTTTATGTTACGTACTTGTAAATAAATGTGCTTCTTTGATTAGATTTGTTTAAAAATCATGCTTGTTAATTTTTACTTGTACATTGTGTTATCATTTCATCATCATATCACACATATCCATCACATCTATACATCATATATAATAAAATATACTAATTCTATATCACACATGTAAGCTAAAATTTAAGCATCAAGTACTGTATCACCAATGGGGCAAGAGGGGTTGCACATGATCACAAATCTACCCCCCCCCCCCCCCCCCCGCACCAATATAAAAAGTATATGAATGTTTTACTCAAAATATCTAATTAACGTACAATATGATATCAGCTAAGGCTATCTCATAATCTAACAGGTGATACAAACATAACGAAACATATCAAGCATGATATCTCATACAACATGTGATATGTCATAAATTCATCTATCATCATATATATCACCAAAAATATAAGTGTCCATATATATATATATGATATAACAAGTCATCATGGGCATCTATACAAGAAAATTGCCTTCATCACAAGGCATGATTAAAAACAATATACATACATCCATATAAAAGTATGCCTTCATCACAGAGGCGGTACACTAAAAAAAAGTAATACATCTACACATGTAATAAGAAAGTAAACCATGACTCTCACCCATGCCATGGCTGCCCAGTCCAAGAAGACTACTAGGTGGGAGCATCCGAGGGGCTGAACAAGTAGAAGGATTTCTATCAGGCTGAAATAACCTAGGCTAGAATAACCCATGTTGCTCTGAGTCCGCCTCTCCTATAGGACCCTTTATGGATTGCACTGATCGAGATGGTCTACGAGATCTAGATTAGGAATTGCTATCTACTATGTGACTATACTCAGAAACTCTCTGATCGGCTGAAACAACTGCGTAGTACTACATCCTAGAGTAAGTGGCTTCACCTGCTATAGTAGCAATGTGACCAATAATTAGCTGCATCCTTGAGGACGTATCTTCCTATTTCAGTGTATCACGCTCTACCCTAATGTTGGCTAGCTCTATCCATAACTGTGACCACTCTGCCACAATCTAATCTCACTCTACCTATAGCTATAGGATATCTACTATCACTCGATCACGTTATGTCTTTAATTGAGCCCTCCCTGTCTTCATCTGATCTCACTCTACATGTAGGCAATCTTGCTCTACTATAGCCTCATCTCTCTCTCTCTCTTCTTGGGATTATAAGCTATCGACCATCACTCAATCTCATTCTAAAAAGGCCTGATCTCACTTAGTCCTGGCCTGGTATAGCTCTGTCATAATCTGGTCCCCATCTGCAAGGGCCCAATCCCTCTCAAAAATAGCCTAATCCCTCTCAACTACCATATGAAGCTGCTACTACAAGGCAATAACCTATGTATCTGGTATAACCTAGGTATCTTGTATATCCTGCTCATCCTGTATATCTTGCATATCTTCTATATCAGGAATAACCTGTGCATCATGTGTATCCTGAATATCTATAAAATCATCCTCCATATCCTCATCATGTAAGTCCCCTCCTCCACCCCCTGGTGGACTGTGTCATGGACTCACGCGGGGGCGGGGACGATAAAGGTCCCTGCACTGGATCCCACAACGGTACCCCCATATATGGTACTACCTATCTCTGTGCCTCTACTAGTGGATATGAAGCCTGCTCATTATGCTCCACTGTGATAAATATCTCCCGAGGAATGAAAAACTGACGTGGAAACACTAGCGCATACCACACTACATAATATAGTGTAGTACCCAAATCTACTATCTACATCCACTGTACCCAAGGTTTTAATACTACCTCTTAAGATGTGGTTCTTGATCCCAATATTGAAGTGATCTACTACTGTTATCCCTAACTCATCTACATCCTATGGCCACTGTTATAGCATGTAGTTGCGAAGTAATCATGTGGGGTTGTAGCTCATCGAATGCTCACCAGAAGTAATTGGTATCCCCCATGTGGCTACGAACATCATCTTCATCAGGAACCTAACCCATGAGAGAAGGCTCTCCAAGAACTCGAGATCTTAATTCTCGTAAAGGACATCCAATGGAAATGTGGTCCCAAGCCCAAATATGTAGCAAAGTAGCATAGCCCAATGTCCTCTGACCATGATAAGATATCAAATGTAACTCAGAATATAAGTGAGCTAGTATACACTGACCACAGTAGTATAATCTTCCCTGAAGTAGGTCGTGGATCACTCTAATGAGACCCAGGGATAATCGAGCACTAGTCTTATCAGGAAACAACACGCTGCTAACAAGAGCTAATAGGTATATAGGGACCCATCCTATTCGTGTTTCAGCCATGCATCTCCTAATAGCAGTTGTTAGGCCTCGGCGAGGAATGTTAGTTAATCCAAATATAATGGCTATGTAATGCTTAACTTGGTGTGGGTGACCATCATAGGTAATCAAACAACCATGGATTGGAACTCGCATGATCCGCCACACATCCTCTAGTGTCAAATTCATCTCACTTGTCGGAATTCAGAAGGTCTAACTCTCACTATGCCATCTCTTAGCTAAGGTTGTGAGTAAACTATGATCGAAAGAGATATGGGGCATGTGAGCTATGTAAGATAAGCCTGTCACCTCCAAGGTAATCTCTAGGAAGACTCGGTTGGAAAGTCCACACATCGCCTCAAAATTCTGAAGTCATGCATGTTGCTCCTGCATTCTAACATGTCCAAATATAGCTGCAGATCAGATAGGTAAATTGTTGTAGTCTATTTTTCTATTATACCATGTAATTTATTCTAAAAAGGTCTAAATTTGGTGTGTTATTCTTCTATTTTCATCGTTAAATTTCTCTATGGTTCATATTATTCTTCTACAGGGGGGTTTGCTGAACAAAAACCTAAGTTTTTGGCTTAAAAATAAGTTTTAAGAGTGTCTTTCATGCATAAACACCTCTTCATGTGTGTGCACTAGTGCCAAGCTCTCAGCATGGTCACCTGCGAGCTCCCACACAGTAAATAATAATAATAATAATAATAATAATAAAGTGGCTCAGCATAGGCTCCTGGGCGCCCATGCTAGCTCACTACTTAAAAAATTCATCAAAATGGCTCATCAGAGGCACCCAGGTGCCCATGCTGGCTAACTAAATGCAAAAAAAGGTCAAAGTGGCTTAGCACAGGTGCCTAGGCACCCATGCTTGTCAGCTACATGCAAAAAAAGGTGAAAGTGGCTCAGCACAGATGCCCAGGTGCCCATGCTGGCCAACCAAAATTCTAAAAATGTCAAAGTGGCTAAGCATAAGTGCCCATGCTAGCCAACCAAAGTGCCAAAAATATCAAAGTGGTTCAACACAAGCACCTATGCTAGCCAACCAAAATGCCAAAGTGGCTCAACACAGGCGTCCATGTGCCCATGGTAGCTAGCCAAATGCTAAAAATAGATAAAAGGGATCAACACAGGTTCTTGGGCACCCATGCTGGCCAACAAAAGTAAAAAAACTATCAAACTTGCTTAGAAAAAGAGCCTAGGCACCCATGCTAGCCAACAAAATCCAAAAAAAAATGTCAAAGGGACTCATCATAGGTGCCTGGGTGCCCATGCTAGCCAAGTAAACTAAAAAACCAAAAAAATGGCTCAGCACAAGCGCCTGGGCACCCAGGCTGGCCAACTAAGTAAAAAAAACAAAAAATATAGCTCAGCATAAACGCCCATGCTGGCACAAAAATTTCATAAAAAACAAATAAGCTGCTCAACATAGGTGCCTAAGTGCCCATGCTGGCAAGGAAAACAATTTTTTTTTTGAAAACACACCTAACATAGGTGCCCCCTGAGTTTTTCCCTAAATTTTACCTAAAATATACATATTTGCCATTAAAAATTAAAAAAATTGAACTACTAAGGTAAAAGAGAGAATTGGGTACGAGTGGTCCATCCGTTGGAAGTCTCAAGTAGTCCCTCACGAGGTCTGTGCGATGCCTTCGATTCACTACTCTCGTCATTTCCTCCTGTAGGTCAGAGCTCAATTCAGTAGTCAAATGATAGGTAAGTGTGGTAAAATGACTCGCCGCGGTGGCTTATATACTAATGTTTACCTCCCACGGTGTGTTTCTCGCTCCCAAAATGCCTTAAAACTACTGTGTATCTTATAAAATTCCTCTAACACTAGCCCCAATGATTATTTTTACAAAAATAATTATCTTCGACACGTTTTTACTACGTTGGGGCATATTTTTACTTCCGAATGAACTTTTCTACTAGCCGGGGCATTTTTTTCCTTATGGTCACTTTTAGCATTGCCTCGTGACTTCGTTATTTCTTCTATAATATTTTCTTCTATAAAAATAAATTAAAAAAAAAATAGTATTAAAATCCAAAAAATTGTAAAAATTTAATTTTTTTACAAAAATGGTAAACAACATATATACAGCTGAAACCTGTGTCAATTGCATCATCCTCACACGTTGAAATGTATCTTACAAAAGAGTCTTTCTACGATTTTTGTTTTTTCTAGTCTCAAATGACTTCCGGATCATCGTAATCTACCTTCATTATCCTCAACATCAAAATTGGTCCTCCAAAATCATATTTCTGATGTTCTTTCTTGTTCTTGTCTCAAACAACACGCAAATCATCGTGATCTACCTCCATTAACAAAGTTGGGTCTTCTATTATGTCACTACTCTCGTGCAACAGTGAGTTTCCATGTCCTGTGTCATAATGCATGAATGCTTTCCATAGGACTACTTGTGTCCTCCATTTTTCCCTCTTGTGTATGTTGCATTGAGTTAAACATCATTTTTACTTTCTCATTTATTGCATTTGATAAGAATTGTTTTACTTTTCGTATTGATTTACGTATGTTGCATGGAGTTACGTAGAAATGGGAAATTTTTAGTAATTTAGCTTTTCATGTTATCTTACATTTTTTCATTTTTCAATAAAAGACGATGATGTAGACCTAGGGGAAAAAATGATATAAACCGGTTGCTTATGGAAAGGTTGGATGCAAAGATTGGCTTGTCCTATATTTCTCCATTAATCATTTCTTCTCATTATCATTTATTATCATTACTAATTTTTCTCCAAAACTCACCGGGGCAAAAAACAACCATGTTTATCCCTATCCTTATTAAATACCCCAAGGGTTTTCACCCCGTTCTAACCTATTTTCTTCTATCCATTTCAAATCATATTTTCGATCGTCGATTGACTTCTTCTATCACCCCATCGACACTCGAGGGGGGAATCCTTCATCCTGCTAATTTTTTCTTCAAAAATTTTACCTGTTTATGCTTTCTACTATGTTTGAAGTGAAGTCACTAACTTCACCTCAAACAGGGGCAAATGTAGACACCTAAATTCCACTTTTGCAATCTTATTGCCAAAAACACACAAATCACTCTCATTCTTTCAAATTCCATTATAATTAGTGCTCTTTACTAATTAACTAACGTTTCTTACCACTTTGGTTGATTAACAAGCACTTTTTTGATCACCAAACCTCTTTCACATTCAAGATGCCACTTTACGACGAATCGTAAGTCAAAATCCTCTTCAAAACAGACAATTAGCATTTATAAGCTAATTAAGCCTATTTTTCCCTGATTTGGTCAATATGCCCTAATATTGGCTCAAACCCTTCTTCCAACCACTCAAAATCACCCCATTCACCTCCACAACATCTCAACAAGCTTCAAAAGCTTATCCTAGCCTCCTAGTTGACCCTAAGTGGTTGATTAAGGCTCCACACCTCTTAATCACTTGGTAATTCACTAATTGTGATTAACAAGGCCTAATCATGATTAGCAATTCTAATCTAATTTTTGGATTTTAGTCCCACATGCACCAAAATACAAGTTTCTCCCAAAAGAAAACTATAAAAAAGGGTGCACCTCATTCCTTTATACTTTACACCATGCTTTGATTTACATCTCATAAAATAAATATGATTTATAACCAACTTCAATCCTTCCCTAAAGCCTTCAATGGAGTTAGTAGATGGATATCCTAAATGACCAAGTAGTCATTTGGAGAGGCCATTTCACCTTGTTTGGAGTAGCAACCATAACCATTTGATTTCCCTCTTAGGTCTATTTAGGCCCATGTTAGGTAATTCAAGCATATTTTAGTAGCATGTTTAGTTAGATTTTGTATTGTTTTTATACTAGTTAAACATTCTTTTTAAGCTTTATCTTAATGTTACATTCCTATACTTAGAACCTTGGCTAGATGGATGGAAATGGTGTTAGCTTTACTAAATTATTCATTGAAGTACAAATCTAAATAACAATTAATAGAAAGATGTTTGATTAATTTGGGCACATGCTAAATATAGTAAAATCATAAGAAGATGGTGCATTTAGATTTATTTTTACTTCAATGACAAACCTAGACTTGAAATTAGGATAAACAAGCAAGATAATGATATAGTTGGTTTGCCTCTAAAATGGATGTTTGTGTTTTCTAAGATAAAATTTGTAGGTAGGGACATAAAAATTAGTTGATCTTGTCATATTTCCATGAACTTTTTATATTATAAAAATATTTATTTGAGACTATTTGATTAAACTAAAATGTAATATATCGTAGCCTAATATAATGCAAGTTTGCAGTAAATAAATGAGTAATGAAATAACTGAAATAAACCCAAGAAAACTAAGCAATGAAATGTATAAATACTAATGTACAAAGAGAGATGGAAGAGCCTTAGCTGATTTGGAGATGTCACGAGACAGTTTCACAGTGGAGATTGGATGAACAGGAATGGGAGACCTTTGCACAAGAACCTTAGAAAATTAAGATCTGAGTGATTTGGCTGGATTGGGGTACCTGGAAAAGGGATTGGGGTGACCTGGTCTGAAGTCTAGGTGACCAGGTCTGTGCAGGAGGTCTGGAAGCCAATTTTGTAGAGTTGTTAGATAATGTGAAGCCCTTGCTTCTTATTTAGTGTATGTCACACCCAAATTGCTAATGTCGCCGTAAAACTATAATGAAGAATCACCTACGAAACCCCAGAAAAAACATCAAACCCTAAAAAAGAAAGATGTAAATAAAGGGGTAAGACTTCCCCCAGCCACGACAATGGTGGATTTATCACTGAGCGTTGAACTGCATCTCAGATCCAATGTAGTTCTGTGTGTGCGCAAAATTATGCCCTAGGTTGCTCTTGTGCGAGTCACACTTGAAGTAGTGAACAAGTAGCTAGATGTAGAATGTAAATAATGTGTTCATGGAATAGAGTAAACTCCCCTCCTTTGAATTTTGATACAGAATAACTAACCTTTGTCCTTTGTGACGAAGCTAGATAGATGTAAATGGAGAAACAAAAGCCTTAGCGGATGCAAACTTAGGTGGTGATAACTTGTGTTTAGTGATTGGTCCCTTATTATGATAACATAACTTTATATTTTCATGATTCCTTCACTTCAATTTCATAACTAACCCTTAAAATGCCGACTACCAAAAAGATAAGATGCTCAAACAACTTTAAAGGACCCAAAAAGTGAGAGTAAAGTGTAAAGAGGACAGGGGTTCCTAGAGGGGACGAGGGCGCCTGACATTGGCGTCCTGACTGGGCACTACCGAAAGTGCATGATTTTGTGTCTACATTTTCCCCCACTTTATGTTGGTGAGAAGAATGATTGCTAACTTGCAGAGGATCTATCTCTATACCTAATCTAAAATTTTCCAAGGAGACAGGGATAAAAAGGGATATAAGAAATAAGAAATGACTAAACTACAAGGTGATGCACCGAAGGAATGATGAACATTAGTTTTGTTGATAGACACAAACCAACAAAATACTTACAATGATCAAGCACAGATAACCATATTTATAATGAAAGACCAGATGCGAGAAAAAGAGACAGAAAGGATCTAGAATCGATCACAAACGTGTTTTATTGCTCTGCAGATTGATACAATGCATTACAAAATAGCCAGGAGGCAAGAAAACATATTGTAATTTTAATGGAAGGCCTGAACTCCACGAATTCCTTTGTTTGAAGGAAAGGGAGCCTGCAAAACAAAAGAATGTCCAACCCTTTACAATGAGTCCTGAGCCTGTATTTATAGATTCGATATCAGACGAGAGAAAAAGAAAGAAGTGGGAAAACAACTCCAAGCTCAACCACCACTATTTAATGTCTCCCATAAAATCTGTTCCAAATCTGTCTTGACTGCATCAAATCCTTATTCGGCACCTCGAAGGAGGAAGAAGTGGTGGAGCAGATCGAATCTGATCTGGTTGTTGAGGCAAGAAGATCCTGCATTAAAGGCCCGAAGACATTTCTCCATTTTTCACCTACCAGGGCCTAAAAAATTTTTTTTATCTTTCCATGGTGTAGAGGACGTCGAGATGCTTCCAACGGTGTAAGATTTGCAATATTTCAAGCCCTGAGTCGAAAGATATGCCCCTTCAAAGTTTGTATCGGGTCTATACAAATGGGCGGGAAAAAAGTTTGAAAAATGAATCTCCTTTTTATTACAGGGCACGTGGAAGCCAGATTAGGGAAAAATCGGGTTTGCGGGTTTGTGATTTATCTTTTTCCCCCTTTTCCACAAAAAATGCAAAACTCAAAAAACTCCCACGGCCCCAACGCTCCGCTTGGACACGTGGCACCCTTTGGTTGGTTGGGGAGATGCGCTTCAATTTTTATCTCTGTCTTTTGACAAAAGGAAAATTTTCACCTTTTCCTCTGACTCCCTACTTTGACCTTGACTCGGGCTCAAACGCTGAATTTTTCCTTTGGGTGGAGTTGTGGCCCATTTTGTAACTTTTACACCTTTGGAATAACAAGGGGCAAAAAACCAACTTTCCCCCCGATGGCCTGCTTTAGCGCTGCTAGTTTAGGCTTGCCACACGCTGGCTTCCTCCACTGCCTACCTAATTTATATATTTTGGTTAAGTCCTTTTCTTGGTGGGGTCATATTTCTTGACCTGGGACACGCAGCAGTCTGGCGCTCATTTGGAAACCCTCTCTCTAATCAATCCTTGAATTAGCGTCATTTAGACACTTGGCACTCTTTTCCAGTCTGCCCCATGCATTGACTATTCAACCGACTTTTTGCCCCTTTTTGAGACTGGCTATTCACCCTATTGTTGAAAGTCTACCTTTGAAGGAACTTGAAACTTGGATTTAAGACATGGAAATCTCGACAGAGTTTTTCTTTTTACATAGGGCCACATTTAGAGCTCTCACTCCCATTTGGGTCTCCACCTTGTTGAGTCTCTTGGAGATGACCAATTTACAAGATCTGAATGATTTCTTCTTGCACTTTTTCTATAGCGGGGTTTTGGACTGATCGTTGAATGGTTTCGAGCCCGGAGGGGGAAAAACTATGGATAACTTCACCATTTTTCCCCTTCTTGCTATCTGGTTCCTCTGAAAAGCACTGCCCCTTCATTTTCATTGACCCATTATTCCATTGTTGAGTACTATTCTGACTCTGATTTACAAGCCTGAATGATTTTTCTTAGGTTCTTTCTATCCCCTACCACTCCATTGGGGTCTCTGATCCAATATTTTCATAGGTCATGGGGGTGAAATATGGATAACAATTTGGCGACTCAGAGGGGTATCTACCTACTAGATGAAAAGACCAATTTCCTTGTCATAATTGTTGGGCATGGAGTCAAAAACAATGGTCTGATCTGATGCCTCTATCTATTTGCACTCTCAATTTTCATAAGAAATCTTGAAACGAAGGTTTCTGAGAGTAGAAAATTGTTTTGACCTGGGGCTTCATCTGTCTCTCTGAATGGACTGCATAAGAGCAACAAAACAACACCACAACTATATACAAAATTTGAAATCATACATACTCCAAATAGAACATGTAGAGCGTGCAAAGCACTTAGGAGAAAAGCAACCTAAACTACAACAAGACAATGTGCACAAGCACTTAGAGGAAAAGGAATTAACTAATATGTACAAGGTGATAACCTTCCTTCTAGTAGCAGTGTTTAAGATAGATTCCATTTACTAGAATCTATAATTCCTCACCATCCAATGTAGACAATTGGAAAGCATTGCTACTTTTACATCTTGTGACCATGTAGGGGCCACTCCAAATGGCATCAAACTTGGAATGCCTTCCTGGTTTTTCCTGATCTGCATCCCATTTCAAAACCAGGTCTCCTTCCTGGAAGGTCCTTGTTTTTGCCTTCTTGTCAAAGCATCTCTTGATTGAGGCCTGATCCTTCTCTATTGCTTGGAGTGCATGCTCTCTGGTTTCTTCCAATTCTATCAGCTCCACATACCTGGCCTCCATCGGTTCAAATTCAGACATCTCTAGCTACTTCACGAGCTCCAATGCTGGCAACTCAAGTGATATAGGCAACACTGCCTCTTTCCCATAGAAAAGTTTGAATGGAGAGTTGCCTGTAGATCTCTTGGGTGTTATCCTATAAGCCCATAAGGCCGATTTGAGCTTTGTGTGCCAGGTTCTCTGATTTTCATCAAGAGTTCTTCTGATGATCTTTAGCAGGTTCTTGTTTGTGGACTTAGCTTGGCCATTACCTTGAGGGTAATAGTTTGATGAAGTGCTCAAGTAAGTCCCATTCTTAACAGCCCATCCTGTGATCTTGGAACCTATGAATGCCAATGCATTGTCTGATATAATGGTGGCTGGCACTCCAAATCTGGTCACTATCCCTTCATAGAAATCTAGTATACTAGACTCATTAGCTTCCTTGAGTGCCACTGCCTCGGTCCACTTGGTGAAATAGTCTGTTGCTGTCAGAATCCATTTGTGGCCTTGGCTTGAATTTGGATTGATGACTCCAATGAAGTCCAATCCCCATCACATGAAAGGTTGGTCGATTGAAATTGGGTGCAATGGAAGTGCTACTAGCTTTTCTTTGCCTTTGAAGAATGCACAATTCTTACACCTTTTGATCCATTCATAGCGGTCACTAAACACTCTGGGCCAATAATAACCCACCTTCATGATCTTGAGTGTTGTCACCCTTGGAGAAAAATGGCCTCCAGCTGCTTCAACATGGAATTCTTGTAACACTCTCTCAACCTGATCTGTCTCAATGCATCTCAGCAGAATGCCATTGATGTCTCTTTTGAACAAGACACCATCAATAAGAACATATGGGATGGCCTGTAGTCTGAAATGTCTCCTTTTTTCTTTACTCATCCCATGAGGACACATGCCTGTTTGAAGGAAGTGCACCATGTCTTGAGTCCAACAAGGAGTAGGTACATCATCATTTCCTTCCTCTTGATTATCCTGTAGAACAAAAACAACCTCCTTTTCACTGTTTGCTTCGTCTTGTTGACCTGAGGCTAGTTGTTCACACAACCCCTTCCCACGGACCAACTTAGTGACCTTGATCTCAATGTCATATTCCATGACACGAGTGATCCATCCTGCACATTTTTCATTCAGATCCTTGCTGAGAAGGAATTCTTTAACTCCCGCATGGGAGACCAACAATTGGATTTTATTATTTGAAACTAGATGCTTAAACTTCTTTAATCCTCTGATTACTACCAGGACTTGCTTTTCGATGAAGGAGTATCTCACTTCATAGTCTTCCAGACCTTGACTGAAGAAAGCAATTGGTTGTTTTGTACCTTCTTTGTTCTGCTGAACTAAGATTGCAGAAATTGTGTCACTGCCACCAAAGGCATACAGTATGAAGTCTTTAGAGAAATCTGGATTCACGAGAGTTGGGGCTTGTGATATAGCTTCTTTGATGGCCTCAAAGCTTTCCTTTCCTTCAGCTTTCCACCTGAATGCTAAGCTCTTCTTCAACATCAACGTTATTGGCTTAACAAGGGCAGCAAATTTTGGTACAAACTTGCAGACAAAATTGATTTTTCCCAGGAAGCTTTGAAGAGATTTCTTGTGGCTTGGCAATGGAAATGCTCTTATTGCTTCAACTCTCTCCAGGTCAATTGCCAATCCTTCCTTTGATACAATATGGCCTAGAAGCCTACCCTCATGGGCCAAGAATATGCATTTTTTAGGGTTCAATGATACCCCAAAACTCCTGCATCTTTGAAACACCTGCCTTAGGTGGAAAAGGTGGTCTGCTGCATTTTTGGAAAACACCGTAATGTCATCCAGATAGATCAGTACTATTTTTTTGATCAGTCCTTTGAATGCCATATCCATTTCCCTTTGAAAAGTGGCTCTGACATTGGACAATCCAAATGGCATTTTTCTGTAGGCATAGGTGCCCCATTTGGTGGTGAAAGCTGTTTTGAACTGATCATATTCTTTCACCATGATCTGGTTGTACCCTGAGTAGCCATCTAGGAGGGAGAATCTCTCTGATCCAGACACCACTTGCAAGATCTGCTCCATTGAAGGGAGTGGGTAGTGATCTTTGAGGGAAGCTCTGTTCAAGTCTCGAAAATCTACACACAACCTAATCTCTCCATTTTTCTTCCTGACTGGGACCAGGTTTGCAACCCAGCTTGAGTGTTTGATTGGAAATATGATACTTGCCTCTATCAGCTTGTTTAACTCTTTCTTCATCAGAGGCTCAATGTGTGGATTGACTGGTCTCTACTTTTTCCTGATGGGCTGAGTAGCAGGATCTAGTTCGATTGTGTGTTGTGCTAGCTTTGGATTGAACCCTCTTAGGTCTTCATAGCTCCAAGAAAATACATCTGGAAATTCTTGGCAAAGTTGTATGAATTCATACCTTTCTTGCTCGGTGGCCACTTTTCCAATTTGAAGTGTTTTTCCTTCTCCAACTGGGATTGACTCTGAATCTTCTCCTTTGATCTGTATGTTAGCCTTCTCTTTTCTAAACTGATCATTAGGATTGAAGATAGACTCCAATGTCACTAAGCCTTTGGGAAGCTTGTTTGTATGCAGTTGTACTATTTGATTCCCTGTATTGCTGCTCTAATCTGCTTTGATTTCTAGCTGAGAATTCAGCTTCTTCTTGTAAAAAATTAATGATCTGTTGATCATTCTCGAACACCTGCCAACATGTGTTGTTATCTGGCACTGCTGGCCTCACAACTATATGGATATGTGGTTGTTCTTTATCTCTTTTGATGTTGTCAACCACATCAAATGTTGCTCCAACTGCTGCAAGCCTATCAGCAGCTTCGTTCTCCTTCCTGGGTATGGACACAATGCTGAAGGCCTCAAAATCCTCCATGAGATCCCATACCCTACTCTTGTAGTTCTTGAGTAGGTCATTCTTGACAGCATTAAGTCCTCTGACTTGATTGGCAACCAGTTCACTGTCACCAAACACTTGCAAGTTCTTGATTCCTAGCTTCCTTGCCCAATGAAGACCATGGACCAAAGCCTCATATTCAACAGTGTTATTTGAGTAGTAAAATTGAAATCTGAAGGCTAGATAATATTTCATACCTTTCGGGGACACAATCAAAGCTCCTCCTCCAGCTCCTTGTCTACTCCTTGAGCCATCAAAGAACAATTGCCATACCTCATTGTCATCTTTATATTCTGGCTTAATTAGGTCAGGAAGAGGATGATTCTCTTCATGTAGATAGTAGACACCTAGCTCAGATTCTTCCATCTCCTTATAGGGGTCAAAAGCATGTCTTTTGTTGTCCCACTCATCGAGAGTCAAGTCTGGGATACATCCCACCTTGGTATCTGCTTCACAAGTGCTTAGGAGGTCTTCTTGATCAAAAGCTGAGTAGTTGGCATTGATTGGGCTAGGCACATAAGATTCAATATGATAATCAACAATGGGCTCAAATCTGATTGTGGCCTTTTTCCCCATACCTTGTTCTAAAGAGCATATGTGACCAATCAGTAGACAGATAGCCTCCAATTTTAGTAGTGAAGTCCCTGGACAAACACAAAGTAAAATGTGGTGGCAAATCTATGATTGATACGTTCTAAAAAATAGTCACATTGGGGTAGGCATGCAGAGTGAGGCTCAGATCCTTGATGATTCCAACAGTTTTCACTGTTGTCCCATCTAATTACACTACCCCTCTAGAGATGAATTCATATTGGAGACCCAGTTGATCAGCTATTTTCTTGGGCATTACAGAACTACTTGCCCCAGAATCAATCATACAATTGTGCACCAATTTGTCTCCAATAATCAATGAAACATAGAATGGAGGAGGTCTCAGGTTCTTACCTTGTTGTTCTCCATGGTTTTCCCCATGTTGAGTTGTATTGGTAAGCACTTTCTCTTGCTGGTTAGGGGTGTGATTTGAGCTTGACCAATTTTGTATAGCAGTCTGCAATAGATCCCTCTGCCCTGGAATGGCCAGTGACTCCCATAGTGAAATGTTCACACTTTTCCTCTTCATTTGCTCAATGATATTGAATGAGCTATCCTTTTGCTGCCCCTTCCCAGGCACATTTTTCTCTTGCACCTGGGTTGTTACAACCGGTGCCTGAGTGGGTTTGGAAGGTGGCTTGGATTGAATTTGCACATGTTGGGAGTTGTATTTTGAATGCCAATACCTTGCTGGAGTGATGGAGGGTTGAGGATCACCTGAGATTGGTGAATTTCCTTCTCTAATATTTCTCCTCTTAGATAGTGTATTGGCAGCTATACTTTGAGAAGGAGTCTGATTCATTCCACAGAAGTCTTCAGCCTACCAATTGACAAGCATAGTTTCATTTGGGGGTCCCTCTTTTTGAGCTCCTTGCTGCTGAATTTCTTCGTGGCTAGGTTCTTGTGACACACCAATGGTTTGCACCATCAAAGCCTGATTTAATGCACCATTAAAGCACATCGACTGATTATGTGGCTGACTACATGGGAAACACCATTCATACTCTTGTGCCATGTTATTTTGTGTTGGAACCAATCCCCTTGATGTTGAAACTATGTTTGGGTCATATGACCTGAAAGGTCTAGCAGCTTGAGGTTTCCCTTGGTGTTGACTAAAATTTACAGCCTGGGATGGTGGTCTATTTTGCTGATATGGGGGTCTAGCCTGATATTGATTGCCATGGGGCTTGATATGGCCTAGAACTCTAAGCCTGTTGTATTTTTATGGTTACTAGCTCATTTCCCAGGTTTTGCAGTTGTTTCATCACTTTCTGAAGCTCCTTTGAGGTGTTAGATGATGAATTGGAGGCTTCAACTGAAATTTGACTCCTAAGGGTTGGTATAGGATCTAATGTGGGTGTTTGGCTGGTACCTGGGTTTCCTAACTCGAGGTAAAGGGGCATGGATGGCCTAGGGGTAATTTTTCTAGCCTGAATCAAATGGTTCTCAGCTCCTATGGAAAGGCTATAGGCTGCAGGTAAGGTTGTGCCCCCCATTGACTGAATCATCAAAGAAATATCAGAATTTAAAGCCCTAAGAAAGTATAAGAAGGAACCTTCATTAGTGGGCTTTACTAACTATTGGAATCCTATCCCAGGTCCTTTGAAATCCAAGGTTGAAATCTTTCAGCTTACTCATTCGGAAGCTCTACTTGATTGTTGTCAGTTGCTCCAACAAAGACTAAAGTTATACCTTTTTCTCAAAACTGGTTATGAAGAGCCTAATGCACAGCTGGCCCACTTTTGAATAGAGCCCTTAAAGGCTCCTGATCCATTGTGAAGGTTTATTTTGAGTGAAGAGACTAGCAACTTATAATGCAATATGTAATGCTCATGGATCTCATGGATTGTACAGACATTTGCAATATCTTGGACATGGTCACCAGCACAGAAGTTTGGTTTTCTTACAGTGAAATATGGGATTCTTCTTTAATGCTCTCTCAAGCTAGATTTTGTGCATTCATGACCAAGTGGGTTACAAACCAATGTTTGACATAAGGATTCCTTGGCTGAGTTCCACCTCTGATCTAGTGTGAGTCCCAATTCTTGATTTCAAGAGAATGACCTTAGGATGAAAGCGATAAGGCTCTATTTCTGGGGGACTCATAGACCTTGGTGGGATACCAACTTCCTCCCTTCATGTTCATGGTCTGAGGATAATTCTATGATTAAAACTGTCCCTCCTCTCTGGTTCTTTCCTTGTTTGTCATCCTTCTCATGAAATTGTTTAGACTACAAAACTAGTGGATTTGTTTCTTTTGGAGTCTATCCAGATGTAGCAATTTTAAGGCTTCTTAGGAATTTAGAATCACACAAGTGTACATCAATGGATCCACTGTAATAAGATGGAGACTTCTCAAGATCGGGCGTAACAAAACTGTTAGTGGCAAAATCATTCCACGTTATCCAAATGAGTTCTACATTGGATCACTTTCTCTCTCCAGAGTCATTTGGTGTGATCCTTGCATAACATTGAACAATCCCCAAGGTGTGGGACCTATACAAATGGCGAAAGATCTTTAGATGAAATGTTCAGTATTCCTCATGTAATTAGGTGCATGTACCTGAGAATTTGCAAGAATTTCATCCATCTCTAAATACCTATGCTATGGGGCAATTTTTCTAGATCAGGAGACAGAGAGCCTTCAATTTTGCTATAAAATCAAAATGATTTTCAAAACATATAAAGGTACCCCTGGTGATCTACATCAGTAGAATCTTTCCATGCTAATAGTCACAAGATTTACATCATTTTCATGTCATGGAGGACACTCAAACTATCTTGCTGTCCTGCCAGGGTTCTTGTGCACAGTCCATTGAAAACATTGGCAGCTGATAATTTCTTCAACATGGTCGATTTTCCATCTTTCAAAACATATTGCAGCTTGCACCAATTGCAATACATTATGCAACCTCTAGAATCCCTCCCTGAGCTTCATTTCCATGAATCACCTATGAAATAGGTATTCATTAGCTAATGGTTTAGACTCTAACAAGATTGCACCTAAACCAGCTTGACTCCTAGGCCAATTCACACTCCTGAAGAATGACTCAACAACTTCCTCTTATGCTACATAGAAATCACGTGGATATCAGGGCCTTAATGCTCGAAAATCCGCTTGGTAATCCATATAAGACAACTATTACATGATTACATGGCTTTATTTTTCCAATATTACTCCTTTACTATGGTCAAATTTACTCCTACAACTTTCTTACAAGTACTCATCTCCCCTTTTTCAACATATGATTGACTTTTTATGAAGCACATGTGTGCTTTTACAACACATTTGAATTCAAATACACATTTCTAACATGCTTAATGGTTTTAGTGGGACCTTATTTTGTCTTGACACTTGATGCTCCTGGAGTCTTTCACTATTGGAATCCTATCTGAAAAGTCTGTTGATTTGAGCCTAGGTTGAAATCCGTCAGTTGCAAAAATTCGGCAGCTCTCTAGGGAAAGGTTGCCCATTTGCTCCAACAAAGATAAGTTATCCGGGACTTTTTCTCCAAAGGTTGTGAAGAATTGTGCACAGCTGGTGAGAAAGCCGAAACGGCTGAAGGCCTGCTTCAAGCTCCTGAACCATTATGAAGCTTTGACCTTTGAGTGAAGAGGATAACAAACTTGACTATAACTTCCATCTCATGGAGCTCATGGATTGTTTCACAAAATTGCAATATCTTTCTGGAATGGTCACTAGGAGGAGTCAAAAAAATGGTTCTCCCTAATTTAATGATGATAGATATCTTTAATGCTACAATCGGGACTACATTTTGTGCATTCAGGGTGAGTTAATGCTATTCCCGTCAAGTGAAGTTCACATAAGGATTCTGCCAGACCCAAAATGAGCCATTCTATGTAGCCTGAAACTTTTGCAATATTTGAATGAAAATCACTACAGGAAATTGGTACCGTTGAAAAGGATCTTCCTCGATGATGATGGAGACCTATGAAATTCTAGAAATTTGATGAGAAATTGACATCGAGATTTTTTCTGAGCAAAATGTGGCTCTGGGAGAAAGTGTATTTGGTGGTTAGGAGTGCAATTAAGAGGCAATGGTCATCTTCTTTCTCTCTCACCTGGGATAGTCTGGGGACCTTTTGCAAGTAATATATAATCCTTTTACTCCATTTAATGCTTCTACAAGGTTGATGAAACCAGATTTCAGATTTGTTTCCCTTCTCTTGGAGTCACCAGATGTACTCATTTTGAAACTTCTTATAAAGTTGGAGTCACGACAAGTGCACATAAATATTATTGTAATAAGGGAGAGAATTTTATCCCACCGGGAGTGCCAAAACTGTTAGTGAAAAATCACAGCACCCCCAAATGAGTGTCTATAGATCTTCTTTTCTAAGGCAGAGTCATTTGGTGTGATCCGCCAACATTGAACTTTCCCCAAGGTATGGAACCTTACATAAATGGAAAAGCTCTCTAGATTAAAGGTTGTTCCTATTCCTCTATTTAGGTGCATACGTGAGAACTTGCAGAGGATCTATCTCTATACCTAATATAAAATCTTCCAAGGAGAAGGGGATAAAAAGGGATATAAGAATATTGTGTCTATTAATTATGTTCTTGCAAGGAGACATTATCAAGGTGATGTTGGAAATACCGAAGTGAATGCGTTTTGCTAGATTATGGAGAATGTCATTTCTTCTGATAGACACAAACCAAAAAAATACTGTAAAATAATCAAGCACAGATACTCTCAAATTTATAATGAAAGTGATGCGAGCTTTAGACAGAAAGGATCTAGAATTTATCAAAAACGTGTTTTATTGCTCTGCAAATAGATACAATGCATTAGTTTCCCCTGCATTAGAGGTAGAACATTACTACATTTTAGCTTGGGAGGCAATGAAAGCTTTCCACGAATTCCTTTGTCAAGAAGAAAGGGGAGCCTGCAAAACAAAAGATGTACAACCCTTTATCCAACGACACTGTGATCATGTATTTATAGATTTGATATAGACGGGAGAAAAAGAAAGAAGCGGTAAAACAACTCTAAGCTCAACCACCACTATTTAATGTCTCCCATAAAATTTGTTCCAAAATCTTTCTTAACTGCATCAAATCCTTATTCGGTTCCTTAAAGGAGGAAGAAACGGTGGAGCAGATTGAATATGATCTGGTCGTTGAGGCAAGAAGATCCTACATTAAAGACCCAAGTGCATGTTTCTCCATTTTTTACCTACCTTTATGATCTGAAAAAATGATTTTTTTATCTTTTCATGGTGTAGAGGACGTCGAGATGATTCCAACAGTGTTATATTTGCAATATTTTGAGCCTTGAGTTGAAAGATATGCCCCTCTGAAGTTTGTATTGAGTCCATACAAATGGGCGGGAAAATAGTTTGAAAAATGGATCTCCTTTTTAATACGGGGCACGTGGTAGCCACACTAGGGAAAAATTGGGTTTGCGGATATGTGATTTATCTTTTTCCCCCTTGTCCACAAAAAAAATGCAAAACTCAAAAAACTCCCATAGCCCCAACGCTCTGCTTGGACACGTGGCACCCTTTGGTTGGTTAGGGAGATGCACTTCAATTTTTATCTCTGTGTCTTTTTGACAAAAGGAAAATTTTCACATTTTCCTCCAACTCCCCACTTTGACCTTGACTTGGGCTCAAACACTGACTTTTTCCTTTGGGCAGAGTTGTGGCCCATTTTGCAACTTTTACACCTTTGGGATAACAAGGGGCAAAAGACTACTGGGGTTTCCCCCGATGGCCCACTTTAGTGCTGCTAGTTCAGGCTTGCCACATGGTGCTTCCTCCATTGCCTACCTAATTTCTATATTTTGGTTAATTCCTTTGCTCGGCGAGGTCATATTTCTTGACCTAGGACACGCGGAATTCTGGCACCCGTTTGGAAACCCTCTCTCAATTGTATTGGATTCAGTGTTCAACTACGGCGCAGGTGTTCACAACGTGATAATGGTAAATGGAACAGCCTTCAAAGACTGCGTAAACCAGCCAAATCTGGCTTTATTTAGCAGCGGAGAGGACAGGGTTGTATTGAAGGCCCTAGGGAATATGTGGTTCATTTGCGGAGTAGGCGCCCATTGCGAAAATGGTATGAAGCTTAAGATTACAGTAACACAAGATTCTTCATATTCGATTTCGACCCCAAAAAACTTCGAAACTTCACCATTTTTTCCCCTTCTTGCTCCTGGTTCCTTTGCGTCACTGCCCCTTCTTTTCTAACCCTATTATTCCATTGTTGAGTCTACTTGCGACCTATTTACAAGATCTGAATGAGTTTTTTCACGTTCTTTCTATGCGGGGTCATGATTGATCTAATATTTACCCGGGGGGTGAAATATGGATAACAGTATGATGTAGGATGTATAATATATAATGTAATATGTTTGAGGTATATGTAGAACGTGTAAGATGTGTGAAGCACAAGATTTACGATGTATGATGCACGATGATAAAAGTGTAAGATGTGTGAAGATGCACCATGTGTAGTGTCTATTGTGTAGTGTGTGAGATTCATGTGTATAGGAGGCCCTCAAAAATCAAGTTTGAATCAAAGCAGAAGAGTGTGTCATTGGGTGATGTCGTTGTCAGTGAGTGTGAAGATTTACATGTGACAGTGTGAATGTAAAACATATTTGAATGTTAGTGGGGGGATAAACGTAGTGTCCACGCAAGTGCGAATTGATAAGAAAGATCAAGTGCCATTGTGTAGAAGATCATCATCGTCTGGATCAAAGTGGAGTGGGGCAGCGTTGGAGACTCGATAGGAAATACTATGAGGATGATCATATCAAGAGCCATTGCAACACAATATGGTCATTTCATATTCCTCATTAGTGAACGGTGTTGGTGGACACCCATGTGCGTACCAACAAGTAAGATTTTGGGAATATTTAGGAGATGAATCACTATCGATAGAAAATTGGCAAATGGTATGGGAAAAGTAATAGAAGTGTGACTAGAGTCTATAGTGCCTCCAATATAGTCAAGCCAAGATTGGCCAAGTGTAAATGGAGAAGCATGGGAACATCGTGCAACGAAGACTGCTAAATGGAAGACATAAAGACCATAGGCCACTATGATGTGAAAATAACTATGATAAATATGGGGTGAATGAGGAGGTGGTAAGATATCATTAAGTGTCAATTCAAACCTAGATAAGCCATTAGATGTGAAAATAGTATCAGGACAGGTATGATCCACCAGAATATGATGCCAATAATATTTATAGATGAAAAGTGTGCATGTGAAAGGAGTTGGTTTAGGTGATGATTGTTCAGAAGAGGGTGAAATAAAATTTAAGGTATGGACAAACCCCTGATAGAGTACCATAGCATTAGTAGAGGGATGGTTCTTTAAATTGTATGCACCAGGACCATCGGTCACGACTGTGTCATTGAAATAAGAGTCATCTACCTTAATAGGAGTGAATTTGAGTTTGCGTAATTTTTCATTAACAAGTTCAACATGATCGATGTCGTTGCCTAAATCGTCAGAATCATCTGTATTTGCATTATCTTGTTGTATCATAGTATCAATTATGTTGGTAAGAGACATACTAGATGTAATAGATTGTTGGCGGGATGATTAATAACCTGTGTAGAAGTAAGCACGATGGGTGAAATGATGGCAATAGTGTGAGTAGAAACAACTGGAATGCTTTGAGTGATAGAAGAATATTGTGAAGCACTAGACTCACCAATGTCATATGTATCAAGACTACTATATGGAATATGTTGTGTAGGAGGTATTGGCATAATAATAACATGGTCTATGCGACAAAATTTGAAGGGTTCAGGATCCGCATTAATCATTTGTTCATATCCATCATATAAGAATTTGAAACATTGATGTACAGTAGATGGCATTGCTTGCATCACCTGAGTCCAAGTTCTGCGTAGTAAGAGGTTGAATTGTAATGATGTATCTATAACATAAAAGTGTTTGAGAATAGTCTTATGCCCGACCCGAATATGTAGTGAAATAATCCCTAGACATATACGAGTAGTAGAGTCATAACCCCAGATAAGAGTGGAATTCTTAGAAATTAGGTTATCATTAATACCCAATTGTTTGAGAAGGGAATGTACAAATAGGTTGACAGCTGACCCATTATCAATAAGCACACATTTAATGCAAGTGGTTCTAATGAAAACCATTATAAAAAAGGTGCACATAGATTATCCTTAGCAAATGGAGATATGTCATCATTGGTGAATGAGATAGCACATGGAAATCTTTTGAGAGATTGAATGAGATGTGTAAAGGCTACCGTATAGTTATCACCCTTGATATGAATAGAACGAAGGGTAGCCTTTAGTGTATGACAAAAAATTTGTGCATTGCGCAACAAGTCATAGAGATAGATTTTAACTGACATATTCTTAAGTTGTTCAATGATATCATCGCCCTTAGAGATAGTAGGATGAGCCGAAGAAGTTATAGGTGGAGGGATAACAACGGGTGGAACCATAGGAGGACGAGTGTGGCGAGTACTTGCTACATTAATATAAGAATCAACCTAAGGCATAATAAAGTGAGGAGGATGTTGATTGCGAACTCGCATGAAATCACCAACGGTGGTAACTATTCCTAAAAACTTAGTGGGTGTGAAAAAAGGATACTACAATTGAGCCATGACTTGATAAGGATAAGACATATTCAAAAGAAAGGGTTAGATCTGTTGGGTTCACAGAAATGATTAAACGAAAATGTAATATGTCCTAGCCTAATCTAATGAAAGTTTGCAGTAAATAAATGAGTAATAAAATAATTGAAATACACCTAAACAAGCTAAACAATGAAATGTATAAACTTTAATGTGCAAAGAGAGTTGGAAGAGCCTTAACTGATTTGGAGATGTCGCGGGGTTGTGTCGTAGTGAAGACCCGTTGAACAGGTATGGGAGACTGTCACACAGGAGCCTGAGAAAATGCAAATCCGAGTGATTTGGTTGGACTGGGGTGCCTAGATAATGGATTGGGGTGCCTAGGTATCCTTAGTCTGAAGTCTGGGTGCCCTGGTTTGTGTAGGAGGTTTGGAAGACAATTTTACAAAGTCGTCAGATGATGCAAAGCCCTCGCTTCTTATCGTGTGTATGTCGCACCTAGCTCATTGATTTCGTTGTAAGCCTGTAATGAAGAATCACCTGTAAAACCCTACACAAAACATCAAACCCTAAAAATAAAGATGTGAATAAAGGGGTTGGACTGTCCTCAACAGCCAGAATGGTGGTCTTATCATTGAGCGTTGCACTACATCTCAGACCCAATGTAGTTCTGTGTGTGTACAAATTTTTTTCCTAGGTTTCTCTTGTACAAGTCGCAGTTGAAGTAGCGAGAAAGGAGCTAGATGTAGAATGTAAATAATGTGTGCATGGAATAGAATAAACTCCCCTCCTTTGAAGTGTGATGTAGAATAACCAACCTTTTTCCCTTGTGATGAAGCTATCTGGACGCAAATGGACCAATAATAGCATTGGTGGATACAACCTTAGGTGGTGATAGCTAGTGCTTAGTGCTTGGTCCCTTATTATGATCACATAAATTTATATTTGTATGATTCCTTTGCTTGAATTTCATAATTAACCCCAAAAATGCCGACTACCAAAATATAAGATGCTCAAACGGCTAAAAAGGACCTAAAAAGTGAGAGTAATGTGTAAAGAGAATAGGGGTGCCCAAAAGGGATGAGGGCACCTGACGCTGATGTCTTGGCTGGGCGCTCTAGTCTAGAACAGGTAAACCTAAAGTATGAAAAGACAGACTAGGCCAATAAAAGTGCAAGACCGAAAGTAGCAATAGAAAACAATGAAGGATGGCCAAAGACATGGGTTGATCAATACTCTTCTTGTTTAGGAATCATAAGAATAGTAGTATGTGATTGAGAATATATAATTAACCAAAGTGCGTGATTTTGTGTGTACACTATTTAACCTCTTGTGAATAGTGAATTTTTAGCTTTGTGTGTTATCCTAGGTCTAGAAGTTGTGTGCATCTTTCCAAAAATTCTCCTCCTCTTAATACCCCCACTTTGTTAAATTTCCCATAAAAGGGATTAATCTGTAATGGTTGAGCTTTCTACCAAGCTATTACTTTCCTACATAACACTACTCCAAAGAGGCCTCAAATTGATATAGTACTCCCATCTATTGGAAGGACAATTGTGCTCCTTTTGACTATATGTATACAACTAGAATTTATCTTATTAACACTAGATATTGTTTGTTTTGACTTAGATTTGAATGTTTTTGACTTAGTTTAGAGTGGTTCAGTATCTCATACCTTCTTGGGGGACACTCCTTGTGCATGTTACTATAATAAGGAATAATAAGACAACTTACTCTATATTTTTATGATGAAAACCAAGTGGTATTCAAGTGTTATCTAAGTGAGTAAATGAGTGGGTTTGATTTGTATTTATACTTCTCCAAAAGTAATGTTTCGCACCACATCGTCTAACCTAAAATCGATAGAAACTCATGGAAAATATATTCCTATTGGAAAAAATTTATCAGAGAGCGATAATGACCAAAATTCGTTGTAGGGGAACAAATTGAACAATCATTCATATTGCTACTAGAACATTTTTTATGAGGTCAAGAAATTGAATTGATGATTTGGAAGGAGGGTCTTTTACAGGGCATAAGGTGTTAGGATAGATTAAAAGGGTTTATAAGGGACTACTAATGGGAATGTGTGGTGGGGGCCATCATTCAAGCGATAGATAGGTTATGATAGAAAGTTTTTAGCTTCGTGGTACACACACGTGGAGGTTATAAGGGGATATAAGGCCAAAACAACATTACAAAATGCCAAATGGACCGATTCAGGTGTCTACCAGTTAGTTAAGAAGTGATGTCATTTGTGGAAAACTATTCTTTTTTTTTCTTTGTGGTACTAAGGCATTCTTCTATCTTATTAAATGATGAGAGGGCTAAGGGAGTGCTTGAACCATACACTTACTGGACCCATTATATATTGTACAAGTTTTTTGCATGATATAAACTTATATCACAAGCTCTATGTATATAGTCTCTTATATTGTTTCTTTCTTCTTGTGAAATAAACAATGCTATTCCTTCGACCTCTATAATTCAAAATACTTTTTACTGAATATAACACCTTTAGATTCTAAGTTAAAGTGATAGTCAACACAGGATCTCCTCCTTGGGCCTCAAATCACTTACATTAATGTCCTTAGAGGGTTCTCTCATGCTCCTCTCTTCCTTCTCTTCAAAGGGTTAGTCTGATATTATTGTGTGGTTTGAACTAGGTTAGAGCATGTGCCTGGATTTTGTTCTAATTCTAATATTTTTGTGTCTAGTGGATTAGGTATCTTAGGACTTTCATTCACATCCATGCATGAATCTAATTATTAGTAACTATTTAGCCCGATCTTCTTTACTATGATTTCCTTGCTCTCCCTTCTAGTTTCTAACATTTATAGAGATTTTTTATGATACAATGGTAGTGATTATGATTCCTGAGTTTTCATTATAATAACAAATTAGTCCAAAAAATATTTATGAACAAATTTCATAACTCTGATACCCAAAATGCTCTGTAAAACTCCTAATTAGGGATTTAATAGAATTTAAAAAGAATCAAAACTGTTTTTTCTACATGGAGTTCACTTCAAAAAAAAAAAAATGATTAATTTAGAATGTGTTAAAATTGAATTTAGGATTAGTGGGTTGTGTGTTAGGAACGTTGCAATTATTGTGAATTGAGACTGAAACTCCATGACATTGAATATAAAGATTTTTACCAGAAAACAAGGGACACAAGCATTTGGCCCATCAATTCTGGAAAAAACTAGTGGAAGTGGAATTACCCAAACATCACCCATCTTCTCAGGGCTGAGGATAGATTACATAAAACTAAATTAAAACAAGTTAAATAAACATCATGGTATCTTTTCTCACAATCTTCCTCTGTGCCCTTTTATCCAATCCCTTTGCCACCAATTGGAAACCAACTAGGTCACTAACTTTAAAGAATCCACTCTTGAACTGTTCACTTATTTAACATGGCCGAGACTGTCTTTGAATGAATGAAAGGATTTACAAATCATCATGAGAACTTTAAAGAGTATCATTCATTAGTGTTTCATCCTTGTATTGATTTACCCTAGGCAAACTTGATATTTATTGTGAACCGACAATTAGTAACTCCCAAATGTTATATTGTACACTAGGGTTACAAAACCACCCCCAATTTCTCAAAACAACACCTACATGACTTGGGAGGTTTCGCTACCAAAAGAGAAACCAATCATTTGGACACTTCCAATCGTGTCCTAAAAACTACATTTTTAATTTTTCAAGGCCCTATGTTCATTAATAGAGGTGGCATCTTCTGTTGGTTTTATACAATTTTGCTGTTTACATAAAAGGTAAGCTCTCAAACTACAATTAGTACATGTTAATGTATAGACAAAAAAAATTATAAGTGTATATATGTGTATATTACAAAAATTTTTCATTTTTTTAATTACGATGTTACCAATTTCAAAATGTAATTAACCTCTTCATAAATTTTTGGAAGGATTTTGTTATTGAACACCAATAACCCCAAAGTGATGAGACAATGAGAATACTTCGTATGGTCATTATTTCCCTTGTGAAAGCCATAAAAGGCCACCACTCAAAAATTTTCAACACAAAAAAATTCATGTATAACCCCAGTACATTTCAATGCCGTTACTCTGCAGCGGACTAACCCAAAACTACGAATGAAACCTGGATCTCAACGACCTACAATCATATCACTCTTTCTCTGGGCGAGAAAATTATTGAAGGGGATTTGCCAAATTAATTAAAGTAGTACAGCTTGTATTTTTGTATCTAATTTGCTTTTCCTGCAATTTTCCTGATTTCTCCATTTGCGACCAGTGAGAGGGCGGATGTTTCCCATCTTCCACTATGGCAGCCGCGAAAGTCCTTAAAGGAAGGGTTTTAGTCATTTTAGAAAGTAGTTCACCAGAGAATCAGTTAGACCCTCCCATTGAATAGTCTTGGCAGAATGGAGAAGCTTTCTTTTTTGTTGAGTCTTTGGTAAGTTTTTGTTCAAATGACAGTGGGGAGAAACATCTTACAAGGTGCCAAGTTTATGTTGCCTGTTACTGAGGGCAGTTGATTGCAGGGACTTGGCATAGGGCAGAATTCAATATCAGCATCATGTAAATTCTGTTCCTACACTGTGGCACGAAGCTGGCAATTGTATGAGACTGTAATGTTATAAACATACAACCCAAGTATGTTAAGACCAAACTAACACTTAAAGTCGGCCACCCTTGAAACTTTGACTATGGCACAAAAACCTTATATTACATCAATTTTTCTGACTGATTTTTTTTTTTTTTTTTTTTGAAGTTTTAGTTTACTGAAAGGGACACCCCTGTCTTAGTTGACCAGTCCTGAGCTTGAAATAGTGAAGATAAATTGATGAGGGTAGAAGTTGGAGAGGGAATGTTGCATTGGCAGCCCATCTTCTTTGAAGTTGTGGAGTCCTTATTCCAAGGGTATGTCCATGTTGGACCTCCACTGCAAGCAAGCATTTAGAGATTCAGATAAAATAAAGTAATGTTTTGGACAAGAGATTATATTTATTTCATAAATACTCTGACAAATAATTCACGAAGTTGAAATATGCAGTAAATTATTGCTTATGCCATTACCTTATGATCATATTCTCAAGAGTTGACATATGCCGTTAAATATGTTAGGCAATTGATGAGCATTACGGACTCTTAATCATTGTCTACAAACGGAGTCCCTCGCTTGCCACGTAAGATTATCAGCACAGGAACAACTTCCACTGCAAGGCTGCCTACAACTGACTCTTTATATATCAGTGTATCAAAACATTCTGCAGAATGTGGAATTGGGCCTGATGTCTTTTCACTTGAGGAGCCATCCAAAATAAAGGCCAATACAACCTGTTACATCCATTAACACAAAAAATTAGATATTAGAAGCATACTTATCATATATTCTGTTTTCAAACAGCATATAGGACTTCAAAGTGATATTACAGAAAGAATTGACAGTTGTCGTTTAGCCAATTTAAAATATTAAACAAAAAAAAAAAGTTTGGTTATTTAAGTCAAGCAACACTTGAGTAATTAGCATTTGATATTTCCTACAGGTGTTAGTGGACTTAACATAACAAATTCATAAAAAAAATTACCAAATTACTAAGTTTTTTTATTTAAAAATGGCTCAAAAGGAATTTTAATGCTGAACACGAACATAATATTTCCAATCAGCCAAAATCTATTTAAAGTTACCCAACGCCTGGAAAAACGTCAGGGGAAATTTTATACATGAGCAAAAGCAGCTCATGAAAGTGAAGAAGGAAAGTTTATAGATGCACCCATTATCGGCTCATTATGACAGCACTTGTTTAATCTCAGACTTGATTATAGACAGAGATGTGGGACACGACTTTATCCATAAGCAGTGCAGAAGTGGGCCTTAGCAGAGGCCAAAAAACAAGGCAACAATCATCCCAAATTGATTAAAAACAGAAGCATTGTTCTGTCACAAATGTTTTCAAGCAAGTCTAGTCTGTGCAGTTTAGTTAAGAGTTTGTGGGATTATGAAGGGTTGCTAGGGTGGCCAATATAGTAGAAAAACAGATCCGGTGAATACAGTGAAGGGGCGGCTTTACCCAGTCTTTTCTCTGAATAAGCTCTTGTATGAATTGTTCTCAATGTTCCGTATTTTTCAATAGAATTGTTCTGTATGAATTGTATGAATTGTTCTGTACGAATATGAATTGTGTGTTAGTGATCACTTCGAGCTATAAAGCGTGGGACGGGCCTGCCCAGGCTAAACCAACTCATCTAGGGACTATGTTTGACCACGTGAATAGTGTTTACCATGCCACAGTCAAATGTTCAAAAATCTATGATTAGATTTTGATTATTTTAATTGAATATTTTAAAGTATAATTTTATTTGCAAAAAAAATTATCACAACCCACAAATTTAATTCAAAGCAATTTATTCACATTTTATATTCTGTGCCCGAAGGCAGGTATTTTGCATTCATTTACAATTATTTTTTTTCCTCAATCACTAGCCAGATAATTATTTTTGTTTCTAAAATTATATAAATTTCAAGAAAATAATTTTTACATGTAATTATATAGTATTCATTTGAATTTGAGGACTCTGACCTACCGAAATTCAGACAAAATAATTATCACCAAATGGTTAATGGTTAAACTCGGATGTAAAGTCAACGGAAAAAACCATACTCTTCCTTATGTTGTTATTTCATTAATTTTGGGGACTTTCTTCCCTACTTCTCCATGCACCCGAGGAATTGAGCTTGACGACTGGGGGGACAAATTCCTCTTGCATTTGCTCTCTCCACCCACAGGTCAAACCAAAACTATGACATAAGAGGTTTTAAACAACGAGTTCCCATATTTGTTGAATTAAGTTATTCTAATTTAATATTTAAAAAAGCACATTGCTTTTAAATTAGTTTTTCAAGTGTGGGAAAGTTTAAGGGATTATATGTTTGACATAAACAAGTTTAAACGAAAATATGTTTAAATACATATGTATTGTTACACTATATTTATATTGAAGTGTTCATGATAATGACTTATGTCAAATTCTGACACCACCAAATAGGACGGCGCCAAATTTTCAAAGTGTTAAATTACAATTAAAATAGGCCAAAAAGTCCGGGACGGGCATCAAATAGTAGGCTCTGATCCTCCGACCTTAGCTAAGTAATCATCATTTCGGATTTTCATGTCACATATAATATATCACTATCATTTCTTTTTTTGCATTTCTAGTGTGTTTGGCAAAAAAACATTTTTTAAAAAACTTTGGCAAAATTAACCATTTCTATGGCCTTGTATGTAACGTCACTAAAATGCTATTTGATTTTTAAAAGGCATTCAATATCTTTCATTTACTTACAATGCAAATTAGGTGAGGTAAGGAACATATCATAAAACACTACGTAATTAGCATTCAAATTACAGTTAAAATTTAACTAGCAATTGCATCAGAAGATTGCAAGTGGGTGTGCCGATTACGGGATGCAGAAGGAAGCCAATTGAATATTGGTATCTGCGGAACCAAAAAGATAAACTCAAGCATGAATTTTTTGAGTAGTGCCTGTTAAGGTAAAGATGAGAAATAACATAAACATCATGAAAAACAATGTACGATATGGAACATAATCGTTGGTGATGTATTTTTATGCACGTCCCATTTTGACACCCTAGTAAAAATGTTTTATGATATTTCAAAAACGTTTTTTGTTTTAAATGTAGCAAATTAAGTATAAAATAAAAAAAAAATCAAGGCAATTAAATGTTTGACTCTAGATGGAGTAACTTAAATGGATTATTGGTTAAACTAAATTTTACAGCACATAAAATTTACGGCACTAAAATGAATAGAGTAATATAGGCTTCATACTTTCACGAGGAAGGATGGATCCAAATTATGGCCCTAAAACACCTCAAACATGTAGAAAATCTTCAAGTATGAATATCATCAAACAAATACCAGGAATAAAATATCATGTTTGAAAAAAAAATAAAAAATTTAAATAAATTATAGTTTGTAGGCTATGCCCTTTTTCATCCTTGGTTTCCCTTCCCTTTTTTGGGTGCCCGCTTCTCCATTGACGCGGGTTGCTTTTGCACCATGGCATTTCTCGGCTCCTCCTCTCCATGGGGTTTGCTCAAGGCATTTCCTTGAGGCAAAGAGTGTGGCCCTATCATTAGTATCCTGTCATCAGTTATAAAGGATAATGCATCAATGCCTCATTTGTATGCTTGGACTGTGGTTCATAATCTCCCAGGTCGTGGTTTTTGGCCTTAAAGTATGGCTCCTTCTTTCCAACATAGGTTGAAAAAGAATGGGGATATCCTATCTCGAACAAGTAAAACGTCATCATCATGGTTTACTTTCAGGTTTATTGTTTCACTAGCTTTTGACAAGGGATGATGCTTCTGAGTCGGCCCATGGTTATGGGGACGGAAGGCTTTTTGTGAAACCATGGGGTTGAAAATTTTAAACCTTGTAGTCTTGAAAAATGAATAAAAGTTCCTGTCTGGAAAAAGACTATGGGCATCCCTACATAGCTCTGGGATGGAAACCTTCATCAAGTTGGAAATTTTCCCTGACAATTATTGTTGTAAAGCTCAACAATGGGCATTGGGACCTAGGGTCTAGATAGATATGCATAAGTCTGACACTCAGCCTCTCCCAAGCTCATATGTTTAAATCTAAAAGCCAGGGAATATTTCTCAGACCCTATACCATATCAGAAAATGTTCCTTTTCGTGTTATGCTCAGGCCACAATTTCACAAAACATGGATTATTAGATATTTTGTTCTAGCACAAATTGCCGTAGATGATGTGAAGACTTGATACCTTATGATATGAATCACTTTAGCATCAGGTTCTTTAAACTCCTAAAACCCATACGAGGAGAATGAAGCCACTGAAGTATTGATAGTGAGAGAGGAGTTATAGTATTGGAGAATATTGATGTGTGACAAATAGAAAACTCGTGGATGCGATGAAGAGCAACTCCCTGATAAACGGGTCCATGAAGCACGCCGAAAACATAGATAGACCCACAACCCATGCTAGGTTGATAAGCAAGATCATATACTGAACATCTGCTGTTCTCTACATATGATCCTATATCAGTGAATTATGCTCGACAATTTCTAGTACTGGTCATGAGCCTGGCAGACATCGAAGAGATTTCGAACCCAATAATTGATGGAAAAACTCCCACCCAAATCGCATGATGTTCTACTTTGTTCCCGCAGTATATTTCAACATTACCTATCTGGCTAATCAGATCAAGGCATTAAATAAGAGACTGGGAGGGGTAAGGCAGGTTAGTAATTCAGTACAATGCAATTGAAAGAAATCAATAAGGAATGTGCAAAAGAACGAATTCAAACCGGGGGCCCCCGCTTCTGTCCACGTACTAGAAATAACACTTGATAGTCTAAAATATAGATATTGTAATGGGTATGCAGAATACAACCAATATTGTAATGAGTCCATAAGCGTAAGAGTGTTTGAGAGTAAGAAAAGAAAAAAAGGAAAAACCTGAATCCCCTTTGTGAAGTGTAGCCTAACTAGAAGCACCCCAGATTAAAAAAATAATGACAAAAATTAAGACGGAATTCCATTGAACAACATACGCAAAATCACCCATAACGCCAAGTACTCTGAATCTAGCATATGTGCAGAGTATAAAACATAACTAATGCTTACTTACAATCTTGGAATCTTCGCAGTGGGCGTCTGCTACTCTCTAGCAGGAAAATATGAAGAAATGTCTGTCAATACCTAGTATTGAATATGGGAAAAAATCGAATTCGTTCTTCACTTCCGGAGACTTAACCATGGAATCCGGACATTTCTTTCATCTATTTTCACAACCAAGTGTGGAGAAATAGTAATCATATGCATGTCAACACTTCTTTAGAGGGTCTCAATGGTAGGACTTTCCATCATAACTAGAATCTCTGGCAATATTTTTAGGATTGTCCTATTGATGAGCACAACCCCAACTAGAACATGTGGTAGATTCCAGAAATATTGATTACCAACAAGGTCTTTATGGCCCACCTGTCTTCTGGCGCCAAGACCCCGTGGTGGGAGATGCGAAAGTTTTTGGTCATCAATGATGTCCTCTCACCATCACCCCAAAAATACAAATCCGTAGCATGGGTGCCTATATGAAGATAAAATAGGATCTTTTTTCACGATGAGCCTGTGCAAAAACTATGACATATGCATAATGGAATTAGGATATCTTAGGAGAGGTGTCATGGAAAAAAATCACCTGAAGGGCACCTCCTGCACAACTCTGTCATCATTAATTAATAATTATGCTAAATATTCCTACGGTTATCAGATTTATTTCAGCCTTGATTGAATCCACCCTTAATGACATTAGTGACACATATTGTACACGTTGTGGACGCAACTCAAATAAAATAGGCTTCAGACGGAGAAAAATGTTTGTCGGTTACATGAGATAGAACATAAATGTACATTAATATATGTTTTAGCTATCAATAATACGAATGATTGTGTAGTTAGCAGAATATCAGAAGGCACCAGACGATTGGTATGGTATTGGTAAGGAATGCTTAGCTGTTTTTCAATGGAAGGTCCGCCCGATTTCTTTGGTCATAGTTTTATGCTACCGTTAGTGCTAGCATGTACAAGGAGATTTGAGGTTTTATTTTTTCTAGCCTGTCATAGGAAATTGCTGTATTTGCCAGGTGGAGATTTTAGATATTTGTACTCGCGCGCGCCAACCCTTACCGGCACTCTTCGTTAGTTCAGAGCTTTCAGAATTTTTAGATGTGGTACGTACAACTTGGTTGCCTTATCGCGAAGGATCTAAATATCATTTTTGGTTGCCGCATGTTGGCTAGTAGTATCATTGCGAATTACCATCCTAGCTGTCTCAATCTCTCTCTGATTCGTCCTCCCTATGAAAAATCACTCACTTACATTATGCCTGATGTGTGATTCACGCTCAGACTACTATCTATTTGACACTATAAAATCTTTATGGGGAGCTAAAACTTCAATTACAGGTATTAATTATATTGCGTTTGGATCTGGCAACACCCTTACAATTTTTTATACTTTTATGAGTACCCATTCCACGTTAACTCATATCACCTAAAATAATTGGATACCACTAGAATCTTTTTGGGTAATATTTCTGCAGCGTCTCAAGGCGAAAGTCTCATTCTCACAAGACAGATTCCTTCAAATTGAAAAGGAATGTCTAAGGAAATAAATAGGTTTTTGTTAAGTAAATCTAAAACAAGAAGCAGGGCCTCCTTCTCCGACGGATGATTCTCAATCTTGTACTTGGACAGAGGAAAATTTATTGGAAGACATAACCTTCTATATAAAAATGGATTGTGAAGGGCGATTAGAAATACTGGCTTCTACCACACGAAATGATATGTCTATAAAGTGTGGAATAAACCGAACCACCATTAGTTACTTTTCTTTCGAGGATTTATTCCTGTTTCAGTCGGGGGTTGGGGGAGGGATAAATACTAATTGACACATTTTCCCTAAGTCTCCATTGGAAGGGAATCCGCAGCTTAAAAGGCAGACCTTAAAGACCGTTCTCCATCTGTATCCTTCTTCGTCCCCCCGCCCCTTAGTTTTAGATTACCCCATACCAAAAAGTTTTTCAACTTGCTTTCAAGAAATCAAATCCCCTTGATAGGTTTCAAATCAATGTTTCTCCTTTTGCGTTATTCTCATGATGACCTCACCACTTGGAGTCTGTCCATAAAAACCCCACTTTTTTATTTTAGAAGACGGAAATTAAAACACTATCGTTTTTTACTCAATGGCCTGATTTTGAATTAATAGACTACAGTCTTGAGGATGCGGTGCGTGTTGAATAGGTGTGAGTCCTTTAGGTTCTATAACCATTTGGTTGCACTCGTCCCCACCTGTTAGGATTTGTTTTGTGTACTGCCTTTTGCCTCCCTGTCTGTGGGGCCATTCTCCCTCTGTCACCCTTTTATGTTGTATAAACAGTACGTTAGAGTCTAAGAAACTCTCAGATCTGACCACCTTAATAGACATTTCTTAACAGGAAGCCCCTGCTCAACTCTACTCACTTTGCTCATGTCTACCTCTTTTTGGCTATGTCATTCCCAAAAAAAAACCAAAATGCTTCGAGAATTGGATCAACATTTGATTACAGCACCCGGGCTTCCTTACTCTCTCTTTTGGTCTGTACATGTTACTCTATAAGATTATGTTCCTAAGGTCCATTACCAACCAAGGCTCAACCCATTCAACCTTTTATTACCTAAGATAATCCCTTGATTGACATTATCTGACAAAAAGCGGTGTGGGTCTGTTGGTGGGCGGGGTCGCGCTGAGAAAACGCCAAGGGGGGGGGCCGGGGGGTGGTCCACGACGGGACATGTGGACGAGGGCACGGATCTTCCCCCCCCCCCACGCAGGAACCCGCTTGAACGGCGCAACCGTCGGATGCGATTCAACCCAGGCACCCCCCATAGTCTAGTTTATACTTTTCTGGGAACATGCTTCCTATGTTTA
The DNA here is from genome assembly GCA_019776745.2 of Taxus chinensis. Classification (NCBI taxonomy): domain Eukaryota; kingdom Viridiplantae; phylum Streptophyta; class Pinopsida; order Cupressales; family Taxaceae; genus Taxus; species Taxus chinensis. The sequence goes on from CM034152.1 coordinate 168,569,200, forward strand.
TTCACCATACCCTGACCATATGACCAACGGCCTTAAGACGAGCTCAATGTTTTGGACTTTTCTGATTTGCTTACCCCACTAGTTATTAAATAAATTCGTTTTTCTGGTGTTCTTAATTTTCACAGATTGGCCACGCAAAGCGGATCCCTATTAGTTGCCATTAGCTACCATAAATTATTCCATCTTTCTTCGTCCCCTTACCAGTTCTCTTTCCAAATTATGTCCAGCCAGCAGGTTTTTCACTTCCTTGCATATGGTCCTATTAGTTACGTAAGATGATCCTAATTCACTTTCTTTTTTGTTTATTTATATGGGCTAAATTCCTTGTCTTTAGCTGACTGTATTGTCTTCTTCCCACGTCAATCAAGATGTGTGAAAACGGTATCTATTATTTGTCACACATGATTCCACCCAGAGTTTACTCACTTAACATACTCTTTACTTTCCCCACGACTCCCCCGACCCCTCACCCCCGTCCCATCCCCCTTGCTCGTGTAAATTCACCATATAAGGAGTGAACATAGTTGCCTATTATATAAAATGCTTGATATGTATGACAGACCCCGCCATTCCGAACCAACTTAAGCTTTAACTAAAACACAAATCCCCAAATTTGTTCGTTTTCAAAAACACCAGGAGAGAATCTTCAAACTATCATTTGTAGGATCCCTTGACTCCCACCCACCAATCTGCCCGACCTCCCACTTTCTTTTTTCTACTTGGAAATTCCTCTTGTTTAAGGAAAGAAATAAAAAAAAAAAAAAAAAAAAAATTCTTCAATGGACCTTGTGGGAAACCAAACAACCATTGACAGATTCAAGAAACTCGACTGTCGGAAAGTAAGTTGATCTACTTTGTGGATAGATTTTCTTTTTAAATGAATTATCATGTTGGGAAAGTGCAGCAAGGGGGACAAAAAAGGGGTCATTATCGTGGCGTCATATGCAAATAACACAACATAGATCAACTTGTATGGATTTATTTAGCAATACTCTACACTCAAAGAAATTAGGAAAAATGTATCTGAATAGAAAATCGTAGCATCCAGGAATCTAGTTCGAACATACTAAGTTTTTTAAAAAATTTGACAATATTAGCTATTTTAAACACCAAAATTCAATGAATTTGGCTTTTTTTTTAAAACGCTCTATACGATTATAGTCCGTTGCCCACCAATTGGATGAACCAAAAATTGAAATATTTTTCTTCCTTCGGTGAGAAGTTAGATGGCAATATCGATCTTGGGATGAATTTTTTTTTATCCTTTTATGAGCAATATCTTTTTTTAGGATTTTTCGTGAAAAGTGGTATGAACAACCATAAAGAAAAAACAGAGCACTTTCCGTTTGCCCGCCCGAATTCATAAAAAAATGATTGAAATAAATAATTTTTTTGAACATGATCTAATTTTGCCCACAGTTGGGATGGTAAAGTTTTTCACATTTGTAAAGTGAAAAAAACTTTTAGTCTTAAACGTAGGACAAAAAACGTCATGGGAAAAAAGTGTCTTAAAGACGATAGTAGAAAAACAAATTATTAAAATTGAATTATCTAGTACTAATTCAATTTTAAAATCAGTATTTCTACTAAAGCCTTACCAGTCCCACTATGCATGATTACCATTTTATGCCATATGTTTTTTAATTTTCGGCATGGTTACAAGTCCGTGGAAGACTAAATTTTCTGTTTTGCTATTTTTAATGTTTTTTAAAAATCAGGATTTTGATGTCCACTTAATGTCCCACACTGGTTGCAACTTACCCCGTGTCCAGGTTGTTCCATATTTAAATGTGAGTCAGTTCGTCCATCCCATCTAACGTGAGTAAATATTTATTAGTGCATTAAGGACAACCACCATTTTTCCTTTATGGGTGGCCCATATGTATGAAAACGAACTCTTCCTCTTGGTTGAAATGAAAAACACTTGTCTTTCCTAAACCGAGATGGGTATATTGGGATTCGGCTCAAACAAAATATGAATTTGGCCTCTGGTGCTAACGGATCCTACCGAGGCTCTTATACCCCAACTTTCTCATGCTCCCTTAGAGATATTCCAAGGAAGATATATTGGAAAAACTGCAACGAAAAGGATTTTTCACGTCCAGATTCCCTCTTGTTTGGTATACTCAACCTTACTTGGAATCTTATGATCAAATATCTGGGTCATTCTCAAGACATTATTCTGAGCTTCGGTTCGTGCGGCAAAGGAACAATAAGTACAAATTCTAGATTGATATTTGGATTCTTAGTTCCCCTTTGCACGTACACAATCTAACACAATCTTTAGGTTGTTACGAAGGAAAAGATATGCGTTAATGCTTAAACCATTATATCAATCAAGAGGATAAATGGTTGGAGGAGATGCAAGTTCCATCAACTGCATGAGAAAGAATATGGATTTTAATGAAGTTAATCAACCTTTCATTTCTCAGCATTACAATGATACAACTAATATGGACAGGATTACGCAATACAGAAAATACATGTAAAAGATGGAACAAAAATCACTCCCTTCTTCAAAAGGTAGGGAGATTCTCATCATTTCTCACAGGAAAATTTGATTCACAACATGGTTTACCAAAGCTAATGATTGTCTTAAATTGGCAGTATTCATAAACAATTATCACCCAAATCCCAATCTTACAACAAGTTTTCGCTTGTCCCTCCATAATGTCCCTATGTCTTAAAGATTGAAGACAACAACAATCATGACTATCCAGTGGGTATGATAAAATAATTTGAAACTCCTTGCTTTTAATTTGTTAATTTTTAAGTCTTCCTGCATTATATAATATTTCTTATTAAAATATGGGATTCAACTTCGCCTCCAGTGACTTATTCTTCAAATTTTAATTCTAGTCCACATTGTATACTGGAAATCTGACTTGAAAGAAAAGAAACAAGAGATTTTAAGAAGTGAATCTACGGAATTGGATTTGACCTCTTGCAAGTCTGAGATCTATCAAGGAAATGATTCATGACTTGGCCTTCCATGATGATGGAAAATATATTTGCTAAAGAAAAGAAATACTACAACAAACTGGAAAGTATTATCTTGGGGAATCTTTGATAAAGGGTTTGGGAAAGACAAGTAAATCTAAATTCAGCGCAAATGGAACACAAAGTGACTCACAACTGCAAAAATTAAATTTGATAGAGGTGTTAAAAGGTAACCGAGTAGAGTTGGAAAATGGTGGTATATTCCAAAACTCATGGCCAATACTCTTCTGGGCTTCACATAAGCAGATTTAAGGCAGATGCTCCAACAACTTCTGTGAAACTAAAGCTATTGGTGTGGCCTCAAATTTCCATTGATAAAGGGCTAGATCCATCATTGGTGAAGGTGACTCACAACATTTCATTAATGCAAAAAAAAGGAAAAAAGGGATCAATTGGAATCTTACTTAACATAGTGGAGGAATGTATTTCTATGTTTAAATAGGCAGGTGCCATCAATCATATTTATAGAAACATTAACAAGCCACCAATAAACATGTTTAATTTAGGGGTTGGATAAACATGATAATGAAAAGGTCGTTTTTTTCAACCCAAAATTCTCTATCTAAGAATTTAAGTACAAGTGGGTGATTTATTACAAATGGAGGGGGATGATTTGACCAGCATGAAACCTGTGGGCGCTCGTACCTGGCGGAGGACAATAGAGGAATTGGAACCAACATGTATAACAAAACAAATAATTTAGTTTGATAGTGCATCAGTTTTCTTTCGCAAACAGGGTGAGCGTTATGGCAAGATATGGCTTGTTCGCGTGTTTCTGACATATTATCATCATTGAATATTTTGGTATTAATACCCTCTCTGGTTGATTTGGTATAAAATGGCTTACAGTTCCAGTTAAGAAGACTTGGAGGGATAAATGGAAAATATCTACTGAGAAAAAGAAATGAGCGACCAAGGTGGAAGGGATAGGCCACTGTGAGTAAACTTAGTGAAAGAGATTGCAAACACTCCCGCGTTGTATACATACTCCATTGATGACGTACACTATTCCTCCTCAGTTTAGTGAATGATCTTAAAATTGCAGAAATCTTTCAAATGCTGACAATATTTAGAAAAGGTTAATAGAAGCACTAAAAAACGAAGCCCACTGTGGGAATTACTAGAAAAAGCTAAAGAATTGATCGACGTGTTAAGGATCTAAAGTTGCTTTTTGGGATGGCCACTGATTTTTCCGGCGCAATTATCCATCAATGCCAGGTTGGGGAAACAAAATGCAGTGATTGAAGTGGTCGAAGTCACATGAATGATTCGAGTTCATTTAATGCTTGAGTTGAGCTTTAGGTTGCCCAAAGTATTAGAGTGAGAAAATATACGATCTTAAACACTCATCATATACATCTCGCAAGATCTGGAGAAACTCGACTTGACATTGGCTCCGGATGGACCAAATCTGATAGCTGGACAAAAATTCCATTGACGATGGAAAGATTTTAATGAAAGAAATTAAATTACATAGTCTGCTCTATTGTTAATCAGACCCATGAAAAGTGTGATGTACCCAAGCTCACAGTATCTCTGATTTGCATTGTGATGAAGGAAGGAGGTGAGGAATGCTGAAAGGCCCCCCAACTATGATGCATTTGGACTAGCTCAGATGAGGGGGAAAAAAAAATAAGTGTTAAAGCTTTAATAAGCTTATTGTGTATGGTTGTAGTATAAAAATCCTAACGGATTATTCCATCTTTCTAAGGTTTTTTTTGTAATCGCGTTAATTAGCCTTAATTTTTCGTTTTTTTGTAATTATAAATATAATAGCGAAGCCGATGCCTTTTTTGAATGATAAAACTATATTGATGTGAAATTATTCATGTTTTTTTTTTTTTTTTTTTTTTTTTTTTTTTTTTTTTTTACTATATTAGGCCCCACATTCAATTGGTTTGTTGTGATCACCTCATACTAAGAAGTAAAATTAAAAAAAAAATTACCTACAAATATATATAAAAAAGTTTTTAATTCAATTCTCATTTATAATTAGATTTAAATTCTTCATTGATGGTTTATAGGTTAAGTTCAATGAAACATGTATACCTCAAAAGGCCCTATTGAATTTCTCCACTCAATTGTGGCAAAGTCACACAACTTGAGAAAAATACAACTTTCCTTATAATCTATAGGGTGTCTCTACATGCAAACTTGGCTCCCATTAACAATACTATGGAATAGGTAGGACTAATCAATGTACATGGGCCTTCCTACTAACACATGGTTACTCATTAGTCCTAATTCACACATTTATTTACTAGTTTGGTTGTAGAAAAGGGTCCTTCTCTACAAATTATACTTACTACAATATGTCAACATAAGATTAGATTACCTGACAATTTAAGTTGAAAGTATCATATCCATTAAAACTCATAGATAAGGCATAGATCCCACCATTAAATTTGTGTACTTTCGACATGGACATTTTAACTTCCATACCATTGAATGATTTACAAAGAAACATTAGAATGTATTTTGCATTATTACTAGCTTGATATTAGAAAAAAACTACAATGGTAAATGAGAAGGGAAAGTGCATTCCAATCAATGACCAAAAGGCTTCTTTTTGCATTTCAATGCAACCAGAAGTTAGGGAAAGGGTATATATCAAGTGCCGCATCCAAAAAATGGTTGCGATCTTTTTGTCCCGTTAGGGGGGGTTAGTCTATGAAAGCATGTGAGTTGTGCTTGGTGAAATTTTATAATTTGATTGAAGTAAATTGATGGCAGTCCATTAGTATTTTAAAGAATTTTAGCCTACCCACCGAAAGAACCCCGAACATTAGATATGATCTGCAAAAATGGTTTTAAGAGCTTCAAGAACCTTAGAAGATAGTAATACCATAATTATGCAGATCTTGATGAAACAACCGATGTGACAACAAGTTCTCCATGGGATTGGAAGAAGAAAATATATATGAACAACCAAAAGGATGTGAGGTCAGAGGTAAGGAGAAATTAGTGTGCAGATTGAAAAAAGTGTGTATGGATGGAAAACAAGCACCCGCAATGGTATTTAAATTTGCTGCGAGTGTTTGGGCGAAAAACATGGCATCATATCATGTGTTTATTGTAAGAGGTTAGAGAATGGAGCTATATTATCCATGTTTATATGTTGAGACATGCTTGTTGTGGGGTCTAACATGGATCATTTTTGAAAAAAAAAAAATAATGAGTTTTAAATTAAATGTTAGAAAAGTTATTTTGCGATGAAGTATCTTGGGGCAACGAAACAAATCCTGGGTTTGAGGATTTTGAGATAGGAAAAACAAATTTTCTTTGTCTCAAAGTGAGTCATATTGAGAAGGTGTCAAAAGATTTAAACATGGGAACATGTAAAGTTGTCAGCAACACCTTTGCTGTCATTTTAAATGGACTAAAGAGATTGTGCCGAAGACATAAGCGGAGGAAGAAAAAAGTCGAAGATCCACTCTTGTATCCATGTCGTTTAAATGGTATGTCATGGTATGCAACAAGGCCGATATTGCACCCATAACGTTGAGTTGTGACAGATTATGAGTAATCTCTGGATGGAGCATTATAATGTGGTTAAATGATTCCCTTATTGAGAGGAACATCAATAAACATTTTAGTTTTGGGGATCTCTAATACTTATCTACATTGGTTTATGTTGACTCAAAATTGTTATAGGTGAATTCAAATTAGGGGACGCACTACAGTTAGATTTAATGTTGAGGGGGGGGGGGTTGGCCCACAAACCATAGGTAGATTTGTTAGGCTTCAAACGGTTTGTTGCTATAAACCAAGGAGGAGGGGATTATGTTGTTGAACAGAAGCAAGCAAGGAGATGTTGTGGCTTGGTAATTTTTCTTAGAAGGTGGAAATCAACAGGATGATTATTTACTTATGGTTGACTTGGATCTTTATAGCCATTGAACATTTATACTTTTTGTCGAGCGACCTTTCAGGTTTTAATATGAAATTTAAGAAAGGTAATCATATAACTATAAAGTATGTCATAATAATAAAGGACCAGCACTAAGCATAGTATCACACCTAAGGTTGCATCCAAAGGTATTTAAGAAGCATTCCAAAACATCATTCTAGCATCATTTCAAGGAAAGGGACTTGCATTATTCTACAAATACCACTTACTAGGAGGATATTTTGTTCTATTCTATGCACACATCTATTACAATTTATTTTTACATATACGATACTTTTCTCGATACAGTGTGACACACACTAGTCACCTAGGTGAAGATTCGCTGCACACCAACCACACACACACCACACACAACACACACACACCCACACAAAACACAAACACAACACATAGATCTACATTGGGTCTGAAATTTGTAGTGTAAAAAACTCAGTCGTAAGCTTTCACTTGTTTGAAAAAGAGGACAATTATGCCTCATTTTGCATCTTTATGTTTTAGAATTTGATTTTCTTCTTGAGGGTTTTTGTAGGTAATATTTCATTACATGTTTCAGCCCAACCTCAAAAAACATTATGTGACATACGTGATAAAAAGGGAGGACCAAAGAGAAAATACACGTGTGACCCCCATGGGTGTTCTTATTTGAATTCCTATAGCCATAAATGCTAAAAAAAAGCTTTAAATGTTAGTTCAGGTTTTGATCCTTGACTATTTGAGGAGAAGGGACTTCACGTTTTTATTGCTTAGCCTCACCATTTTCCTTGGCTTGAGGGGTAATCTAAAGAGGATGTGTGATGGATATTTTTAATTTGCGCACATTCACAACACTCTTCATTCTTGAAGGATGTTATTATCCAAGAACATGATCGTTGGGCCCCCGTACTTGTGATGATGTGATTCAAATGAACTTTTCGATCACCGACTGAGGTGCAGTAGGTAGAGGAAGACCTGTCACAAATTTGTAAAAAATTTTTGGCCATAATGATTGGAAATTTGTGGCAATCTGATGATGAGGGAGAAACTTCCCTATCAAATCCAGACCCAAGTAGGAAAAGTGCCCAAGGTTGAAACATGGGGCTATAGAGCCTGAGAGGATTGTTGTTATCTCATGTGGGGAATTCTGGAAAACTTTATGGCACCTGCACAAATTACTCCAAATGTCATGCTCTAAGGTGGGGCAAGAAATAAACCCATGTGATGATTTTGTGAGGAAATTTCATGTCCTTGAAGTGACAACCATTAGAATCAGCTATGGTCTAGACGACGGATTTTCTCAAATTCTTCTTAGTTGAAAATGTTCAACATATCGTCGAAGGGGATATGCGAAGATCAATTCTTTAAAAATTCACATATTTGGAGGCTATGATATGTAGCCATCTTCTTGTGTGAGGTTGCTCCCTATCGTATTTACAGTCATATATAAAAAAAAACTAACAATATTTGAATGACCATGACTGACACAATGGCGGCTTGTTCAATATTACATATAACACACACTCATAAGGGCAATCTTATGCTCACTAGATTCTAGATCTATCGGGTATCACAACCAATCAGCACTAATTTGTCCCTTGACAAACTTCTGGTTGCTGAAGTTGAGTTCAAAGTCACCCATAATTGTAATTAAATGACAACTTTGGGGATAGGCAACCTAAACCAACCATGGTCACAAGATGGTCAGATGATGATCGCTGTGTTGATGTTTAAGCATATTAATTGCCTTCACATTTATGTTGCAAACCTATAGGTAGGGGTTTTCTCCGCCTGCAGATTTTAATTTGTCTGTTAATCAAGAAGAAAGTGTGGGGGAATAAGGAATAAATGACACGTTCATGGTTTTAATCATCCTCCTCTGCAACATTGAAAGCTAACTAGATTTGGTGGCTCGAGAGTAAAAATTCAAAGGATGGTAACTTTGAGGAGGCATGCGTGGTAGGTGGTGGACATAAGAACATTTTCATAGACTGAATGCCTGTTAACACTCATTGTCCAGGTTTTACAACAAATCCTTCTTTAGCAAGTTAATTAATGGGATGGGACATGTAAGTTAGATTGGGAATGAACGATGGATTTATCTTTAGTTACTGAGGAAGGACTTGATGCCTGACTCGTATGGATGGTGGGATCCATATCTAGAACACTCAAATATGTTGTTGGGATCTAATTGATTCCTCCAGAAGAAACGATATTGCCCAACAACTTGCCACCTGTTCACTTGAAATATCGCATTCGGAGTCAATTTTACACAGTATCGATGAAGACGAGGAGGATACCCACCAAAGCACCTCGGGTGATTACACAATTCTTGCCTTGGACAGTAGATATCAATGTAATATCACAATCTTCTAACAATATCAGGGAATATGATTTGTCATTTGCTATGGATTGTTGGGGTTGGTTGGGTTAGGGTGACTCACGCTCTGCCCTTCACCACCTTCCATTTCCCTTCTAACATTTTTCAAAAGCCAAATGACATGAGTGGGTAACACACAATGTTCCCAAGGACTTGGGAAAAGGTAAGTCTCCAATGGTTTGATCATCCTTAGAGATCCGTATCTAATGTAAGCCCAAAAATGCATCCATGAGGACAATACTCCTATCTAGTTTTGTTGCGTCATACAATGATAAATCGGGAAGGGGAATGAGAAAATTATCGTTGGACAATGCATTGTTATGTTCTGGAAATTAATGCAAATGCACATTTTTCCTACTTCTTTCTGAGAGCGAGGACTTAGTGCTTGAAAGCCACTTGAGTAATTACTTGATTACATGAACCTTACTGTAGCGATCTTCGAACCTCCTCTTGACCTTCAAGCCAATTTTTGGCTTCAAAGGTCTCAATTTTGTTTATGGGCTTAGTGTGGATTGTTACAGATTTATGCACCAAATACAATCAAGAGCGATACCTTGTCTCTCTTGTAAACTAAGGTGAAGGGTTTAAGGGTGCATTACGCCACCTTCAAGTGCTTCCACCTAATTCTGGAGTAAGGAAGAACCAAGCTTAGGAGTTGGGATCTCCTAAATCCATTTTTTATATCTATGATCCCCCGATTAAGAGGCATCCCATACTTCAAACTCAGGTGGGATGGAGGTAACCAATTCTTATTCCTTATTCATAGACCTCAATACCTTCTTCCTCATATGATCTCCAAAAGTATAGAAGGTGAGGTATAAGAGGAAAATTCTCTCGTATGATTGAATGGGAGAAGCTTATTTATATGCATGAGGATCTTAGGATGCCTCTTCATTCTCCATGTAATTCTAAAGTGGCTGGCTGATTTTAACCTTTCAACATATGCAGGAGTCTGCATTAGTCAGCCATACTTTCAAGCTAGATGTTTAGATTGGTCTCCCGGCTTCCACACTCATGATGAATTGAACGGATGTGTGTCACTTCTAGGTGCGACTCCCTGCCCTTTTGTCGTTTGTCTCTGGATGGTCCGCAGTACCACTCCCCCCGCGAAACCGCTAAGTAGCGTACATCACGCTATACGTCAGGTCGCGTTCTCATAAACAAAGGGTTTTCTTGACCTGTAGAAGAGACTTCGATCGCGTAAATTCATTCTTAAATAAACATCACCTACTTTGATAAGTTCGAGTCTAAAAAGGTCTGGTAGAGATATAATGTTTCGTATCTCAGTCTCATTTAAACCTCTGAGATTTGATTAGTGACAAGTTAAGACATTCACCTAGATACCAACAAGTCCTTTTATGCCAATTTTCTATGGCCAAAGAACCAGTGGTGGGAGAGAAATTTATTGGTTGTCGTTTAAAACTATAAAATCTTCATTCCTAGAAGATAAATGGATATTTAGAGGTGACTTCAATACTATCACATTGCCTATTGAAAAATCTGGGGGTTCTAGGCACATCTCCAACTCTTGTCTAAAATTTGCTAAATTCATTGAAGATTCTAACCTTGTTGAATCCCCATTAAAAATTGTTAGTACACTTGGACAAATAAAATGCTTGGGAATTTTTTTTTGGTTCAAAGACTAGAAAAGTTTATAATCAACGAATATTGGATTCAGAATCAGGATGTCATTGAATCTAAAATCATTTGGGAGGTTGGCTTAGATTATTGGCCCATCCAGCTCTCAATCTCTCTTTCCTCTCCTCCTATCAAAATAACCTTTAAGTTTGAACTGATGTGGATCAAGGATCCTAATCTATTTGACAATATCAAAATTTGGTGGGAGATAAACATCAATAGGTCTAAAATATTTTGATTGGCGGAAAAACTCGAGAAAGTTAAACAACACCTAAAATAATGGAACAAGAAATCTTTTGGTAATATTTTTGAGCTAGCAAAGTTCCCTACAAGACAAGATTCTTCAAATTGAAAAGGAAATTTAGGAAAAGGGTCTTTTAGTAAATCTAAAAGAAGAAGAGGGCCTTCTGACTAATGATCTCAATCTTGTCCTTTTATGAGAGGAAATCTATTGGAAGAAACAATCTAAAAAAATGGCTTTGTGAAGGGGACAAAAATACTGGCTTCTTCCACAAGACTGCTATTATAAGAGGAAACTACAATAGAATATTGAGGATTATGCTTCCTTTTGGGGAGATAACTAATGACAATAATCTCATTGGCAGGGAAGCTGAAAGATACTTTAAAGACCTTCTCCCTAACTCTGGAGAAAACAAAGATAATGCTAGAAATCAAATCCTTAGTCAAATACATTCCTTGGTTTCTCATGATGATAATATGGAGCTCAATAAACCCATATCAAAAGAGGAAATTAAATTTTTTTTTACTTCAAGCCTGATAAAGCCTCTGGTCCTGATGGTTTTCCTATTGAGTTCTACTAACACTTTTAGGAGATTGTGGGGAAATATGTTGTTAAAGTAGTCTAAGAATCTGGATCCACTAAAGACATTCTTAAGTAGTTTAATTCTAATCTCATTTTTCTTATTCCCAAAAATGAGAATTCGGAAACATTTGATTCATACCGGCCTATCTCTCTTTGTAATGTTACTTATAAGATTATTTCTAAGGTCATTACCAACAGGCTCAAAACCTTATTACCTAAGATCATTTCCCCTGAGAAAGGGGGTTTTGTGGTTGGAAGACAAATTTTAGATGGAATATTTATAACTCATGAACTCATTCACTCTATTAAACATCAATAGTATAGGAATATGTTTATAAAAACTGATATGACCAAAGCCTTTGATAGAGTCAATTGGAATTTTGTCATGTAAGTTTAATTTTTTTTTGGGTTCTATCAAGATTGGAGAAAATAGATCTTTAGTTGCATTAGTACAACCAGATTTTCTATCCTCATAAATTGTGAGTATGCAGTTTTTTTCATCTCCTCCAAAGATCTCAGACAAGGTGACCCTCTTTCACCTTTTTTGTTTATTATTATGGCCGAATCCCTTAACTGTTGATTGTCTTTCCTCAAGTCAATTAGGATGTTGAATGGTATTTTTATTTCTAATGATGCTGCCAAAGTTACTCACCTACAATTTGTTGCTGATACGAGCCTTGCTAGGTTAACCACTATCAATGAGGCAAAGGCCTTTAATAATGCTCTTGATATTTATGAAGAAGCCATTGATCAACAAGTTAGTAAAAGAAACTCCAAAATTTTCTTTTTCAATACAGATAAATCATCTCAAACTATGATTTTTTAGGATCCTTGATATCAATCCTCGCTCACTTCCTTGTTTTTATCTTAGAATTCCTCTTTTTCAATGAATAAATTCAATGGAAATGTGAAAACAACCATTGAAAAAATTCTAAAGTAACTCGACTGTCAGAAAAGTAAGTGGCTCTCCTTTGTTGGTAGAATTAAATTGATTTCATCATGTGTTCAGGTTGTTCTTATTTACATGATGTCATTTATTCCTATCCCATCTAATGTGAGTAAATTAATTATGTCCATTAAAGCAAAGTTCCTTTAGGGTGGCACATTTGATGAAAAGAAGATTCCTCTTGTGAAATGGGAAAACAATTGTTTACCTAAATAAATGGGTACATTGGTATTCAGGCTCAACAAAAATATGAATTTGGCTCTTAGTGCCAAAATATCCTAGAGGATTTATTCTGAACCTCATACCCTTTGGAGCATTATTCTAAGGAAGAAATATTTGGATAACATGCACCCTGAAAGCATTTTCACTGTCTAGATCCATCTCGCTTGGTCTCAAATTTGGAATCTTATGATCAAATCTCTGGTCATTCTCAAGCCTCTTCTAAGATGGTCCATGGGTAGAGGAACAAAATTCAAATTCTGGAATGATATTTGGATTCTTATTTTCCCTTTGAACTCCCACAACTTAATCAATCTTCAAGCTTGGTGTGAAGATAGATATGGTTCAATGGTTAACCACTATATCAATCAAGAGTATAATGGTTGGATTGAGATGCAAGTTCTTCATAACTTGAATTAGGAGAATATGCTTTTAATGAAGTCTCTTCAACCTTTTTATTTCTCCAGATACAATTATCAACAAATATGGACAGGATCCAAATCCCTAAAATAAAATGTCAAATACAGATACAACATCATCTCTTCACAAGGCAGGGAGATCTCATCATTTCCTCCCCATAAAATTTAGTTCAAACATGGTTTACCCAAAGCTAATGCTTTTCTTTAAACTGCATATTCAGAAAAAAATTATCACCCAATCCAATGTTTACAAACAAGGCTTCTATGGTCCCTCATAATGACCCTTATGTCTTAAAGATGAAGAAAACACCAATCATTTACTCATCCATTGTGAGTATGATAAAATAATTTGGAAATACTTGCTTAATTTGTTTAATTTTTCTATATCTCTTCCTACATCTATCAATATTCTTATCAAAAGATGGGAATTCAAACTTCTCTCAGTGCCTCTTCTTCAAATTTGGAATTCTATTCTTGTCATTATGTGCTGGAATATCTGGGTTGAAAGAAACAAGAGAATTTTCAGAAGTGAATCTAGGAACTTTGATTTTACCCTCTCGCAAGTCTTGAGATCTATCAAGGAAATGATCATGACTTGGCATCCATATGATGGAAAGATATTTTCTAAAGAAATAAATACTTACAAAAACTGGAAAGGTATTCTCTTGGGGATCCTTGATAAAGGGTTTGGGAAGAAAAGTAAATATAACTTTAAGAGAAAATGGACCACAGTGCCTCACAACTTAAAAAAATTCAACTTTGATAGAAGTGTTAAAGGTAACATGAGTAGAGATGGAAATTGTGGTATCTTCCAAAACTCATTGGTACAACCTCTTATGGGCTTCACATAAGCTTTAGGTAGCTGCTCGAACAACTTCACTAAAGCTAAAGCTCTTTGGTGTGGCCTCAAAATTGCCATTGACAAGGGCTGGATCAACCTCATTGTGGAAGGTGACTCACAACATTTCATTAATACAAAAAAAAGGAAAAATGGATCATTGGAATTTGCTTCACATAGTGGAGGAATGTATTTCTATGTTAAATAACAAGTGCATCAATCATATTTCTAGAAACAATAACAAGGCCTCAGATAAACATGCTAATTTAGGGGTTGATAACATGATAATGAAAGGATCATCATTCTCTATCCTAAAGATTTAATTACTAAGTTGGGTGATTTATTACAAATTGAGGGGATTATTACATCTGCACATGTGGTAGATCTGATGCATGCCCACCTATCCCAACAATAATTATTTTGATATCCTCATTTTTCTTCTCACACATGTTATTTATGGCCATATCTGTCTGTCGTGTGTTGAAATATTTTCCTTCCTTGAATATTTGGGTATTAATATCCTCCTCCAGTAAGATTTTGGATCAAATGCTTCACAGTTCAGTTAAGAGTATGGATAAGTGGAAAATATTTGATGAGAAAGAAATAAGGACCAGAGTTGGGAAGGGAAATCCCATTGCAAGTAACTTAGTGAAAGAGATGCAAAAATCCCTAGTGCATACCTACTCCATTGATGACGTACACTATTCCTTCCTTGGTTTAGTGAATGATCTTAAAATTCAGAAGCTTATCAATGCCAACAGTATTCTAGACAAGGTTACTAGAATCACAACAAAGGAAGCCATGGAATATTGGAAAAGACTTGATCGATGGTGTTAAGAATCCAAAGTTGCTTTTGTGGATGGCCATTGATTTTTTCAGGGCATAATTATCCATCAGCATTGGGGAAACAACTACAATTGATGAAGTGGTCAAATTCATGAACGATCCGAGTCATTTTAATCCTAGAGTCGATGCTTTGAAGGTTTCCCAAATTATTAGAGAGTAGACAATGTTACTTGGAGCTAAGAACTCATTCGTTATACATGAAGATATGGAGCAACTCGACTTTGACATTGGCCTCCATTTGGACCAAATCTGATAGCTGATCAAAGCCATGACGATGGAAATCTTGTTACAGGGAAAGAAATTAAATTCTATTTTCTCTATTTTAATCATACCCACTGAAAAGTTTGATGTCTCCAAGCTCGCGGACTCTCTGGTTGCATCAGTGGTTGAGGAGGAGGTGAGGAATGCTGATATGCCCACTATGATGCTGACTAGCTTCACGGATTAGGAGGAAAAAATAAGTGTAAGATTTAATAGCTATATGTATATTGTTTTAGTATAAATCCTACTGGATTATCCATCTTCTAATGGTTTTTGCAATCGGTTTATAGGCTTAATTTTTTGGTTTTTTTATATTATAATATAATAATGAAGCCCGATGCATTTTTTTGAATTATAAAAACAATATGACGTGAAATTTATCATGTACCTATATTAGGCCCCACATAAATTGGTTTTGTTATCACCTCGTACTAAGAAGTAAAATTAATTACTATCAAATATTATAAAAAAAAAAATTTAATTCAATTCTCATTTATTGATTAGATTAAATTCTTCATTGATTGGTAGGTTAGTCCATGATAACATGTATACCTCAAAAGGCCATGAATTTACTACACTCAAATTGTGGCAAGAACACAAACTTAGAAAATACAACTTTCCTTATATCTATAGGGTGTCTCTACAATGCAAACTTTGGCTCCCTATTAACAAACTATTGATAGGTAGGACTAATCAATGTAATTGGCCTTCCTACTAACATGGTTACTCAATTAGTTCTTAATTCACACACATTTATCTTACTATTGGTTGTAGAAAAAGGTCCTTCCTAAAATATACTACTACAATATGTGAACATAAGATTTTATATTACCTAACACCATCTAAGTTGTAAAGTATACTCTCCATTGGAACTCATACTTATTGCATAGATCCACCATTGAATTTGTGTAATTACCACATCTGACATTTTAAATTCCCTACCATTGAGGGCTTTACAAAGAAACATTAGGAATGTATTTTTAATTATTTATAGCTTTTGATATTAGAAAAATATAAAATGTCAGACAAAGAAAGAAAGTGCATCACAATCGAATGGCACAAAGGCTTTTGCATCCCATGCAACAAGAAGTAGGAAAGGGTATTTAACCATGATGCATATTTAAGAAGACATGGTGTTGAAAGATAATAAGAAGAACACCAATAAAGATAGAGAAAAGAAAGGGAAATTTGAGCCCAACAAGTTGGGACCATACATTGTGGTTGCCATGTTCGGTTCATGTGCATATAAATTGGCCTATTCAGATGGCTAATAGCTTCGAGAACACATGAACCAATGCATCTTAAGCGATTTTATGCTTAAGTATGGGGTCTCTATAGAATACCAATAAAATTAAAACAAAAAAGTATATATAAAAAAAGATAAAGATAAATAAACAAGTACGTCCAATACTGAAAACCATGCAATATTGGCACTTTGGACAAGTCCTTTTGTTAAAACTAGCTTCCGGCGCCAAGGGAGGGTCTGTTGTTCACAAGAATTCTATATTTAAGGAGTACGAGAACTTTTCCCCAAGTTAATCTTTACCTTCGTCTGAGCCCCTTGTGAGCCTATCCTTCTTTTCCATGTTCCGACTAGTCTAACCTTTTGAGTGTGGAAAAGTAAAAATTGAATGAACCTACCGTGCACTAGGCGTAGTTTCACACCATCACTTGTGGCATTTACCACGTGGCATTTTTCCCTTGTACATTCCATCTAACACTAGGGGCATCCACGTTTCTTTGTTTCCTTGCGCGTTTGATTTGGAAAACTGTTGAGAAAACATAAAAAACATTCGTACAACTTTTGAGAATCCCAAAAACATAAAGATATGTTCCTTGGAAAAACCAAAACATTCAGATACATTTCATAGAAAAATCCAAAACAATAGAAAATTGTCTTAGAGATAAAACTAAAAAAAGAAAAACGCCCCAAAACTGTCCCACAAAACAAAGTAATAATTTGCTTACTTTTAGTTGGTTGTTTGTATGGTTTTTAGTTACATTAGTGTTTCATATTATATACAGTAGATTAAATTCACTTTTGTACTTAGATTGAATGTTACTTTCATCTGTAGTTTAGGGCATTAAATTTACTTTATGTTACGTACTTGTAAATAAATGTGCTGCTTTGATTAGATTTGTTTAAAACTCATGCTTGTTAATTTTTACTTATACATTGTGTTAATAACATTTCATCATCATATCACAGATATCCATCACATATAAAAAAATATGATAATTCTATATCACGCATGTAAACTAAAATTTAATCATCAAGTACCATATCACCAATGGGGCAAGAGGGGTTGCGCATGATCACAAATCTATCCCCCCCACACCAATATAAAAAATATATGCATGTTTTACTCAAAATATCTAATTAACATACAATATGATATCAGCTAAGGATATATCATAATCTAACAGGTGATACAAACATAACGAAACATATTAAGCATGATATCTCATACAACATGTGATATGTCAAAAATTCATCTATCGTCATATATATCATCAAAATATAAGTGTCCACATATATATGAAATAACAAGTCATCATGGACATCTATACAAAAAAATTACCTTCATCACAAGGCATGATTAAAAATAATATGCATACATCCATATAAAAGTATGCCTTCACCATGAGGCGGTACACTAAAAAGAAAGTAATACATCTAGCATGTAAATAAGAAAGTCAACCATGAATCTCACCCATGTCGGAGCTACCCAGTCCAAGAAGACTACTAGGTGGGGGCATCCAAGGGGCTGAACGAGTAGAAGGAGCTACATCAAGCTGAACTACACCAGGCTGAAATAACCCAGGTTAGACTAGCCCATGTTGCTATGAGGCCACCTGTCCTAAAGGACCCTTTATGGATTGCAATGATCGGGATGGTGTATGGGATCTAGATCGGGAACTGCCATCTATTATGTGACTATACTCAGAAACTCTCTGATTGGCTGAAACAACTGCGTAGTACTACATCCTATAGTATGTGGCTTCACCTGCTATAGTAGCAATGTGACCAATAATTAGCTACATCCTTGAGGACGTATCTTCCTATTGTAGTGTATCACGCTTTTCCCTAATGCTGGCTAGCTCTATCCACAACTGTGACCACTTTGCCACAATCTAATCTCACTCTACATGTAGTTATAGGATATCTACTATCACTCAATCACACTATGTCTCTAACGAAGCCCACTCTGTCTGCAGCTAATCTCGCTCTACATGTAGCCAATCTCGCTCTACTATAGCCTCATCTCTCTCTCTCTCTCTCTCTCTCTCTCTCTCTCTCTCTCTCTTCTTGGGACTATAAGCTATCGACCATCACTTGATCTCATTCTGAAAAGGCCTGATCTCACCGAATCCTGGCCTAGTATAGCTTTGTCATAATCTGCCCCACATTTGCAAGGGCCCAATCCCTCTCAACAATACCTTGATCCCTCTCAACTACCATCTAAAGCTGCTATTGCAAGGCAATAACCTATGTATCTAGTATAACCTGGTTATCTTATATATCGTGCTCATCCTATATATCCTGCATATCTGCTATATCATGCTTAACCTGTGCATCTTGTGTATCCTGAATATCTATAAAATCATCCTCCATATCCTCATCATGTAAGTCCCCTCCTCCACCCCATGGTGGACTGTATCGTGGACTCGCGTGGGGGCGGGGGTGATAAAGGTCCCTACACTGGATTCCACAATGGTATGCCCATATATGATACTACCTATCTATGTGCCTCTACCGGTGGATCTAGAGCCTGCTCATCATGCTCTGTTGCGATCAATATTTCCTGAGGAATGAAAAACTGACGTGGAAACACTAATGCATACCACACTGCATTAATATAATGTAGTACCCAGATCTACTATCTCCGCCCATTATACCCAAGGCTGTGAGACTACCTCTAACAAGCTAGCAAGGGATCGGTCCAACCTAATCCATGGTCCCATGTAAAAAATATATTTGTAGTGGCATGCATACCACATCTCATCGTAAGGAATCCCTCAGATAAGACCAAGCTATCGCTGCACTTGGTCCACCCTGTACCACTCTAAGATGTGGCTCATGATCCCAATAATGAAGTGATCTACTGTTGTTGTCCCTAACTCATCTACATCATGTGGCCACTGATATTGCATGTAGTTGCTAAGTAATCATGTGGGGCTGTAGCTCATCGAATGCTCACCAAAAGTAATTGGTATCCCCCATGTGGCTATGAACATAATCTTCATCAAGAACCTAACCCATGAGAGAAGGCTCTCCAAGAACTTGAGCTCTCAATGCTCTTAAAGGACATCCAATGGAAATGTGGTCCCAAGCCCAAATATGTAGTGAAGTAGTAGGGTCCAATGTCCTCTGAACATGATAAGCTATCAAATGTAAGTCAGAATATAAGTGAGTCAATATACACTGACCACAGTAGTCCTATCTATGTTTCAGCCATGCATCTCCTAACCACAGTTGTTAGACCTCAGCGAGGAATGTTAGTTAATCCAAATATCATGGCTATGTAATGCTCAACTTGATGTGAGCGACCATCGTAGGTAATCAAACAACCATGGATGGGAAATTGCAAGCTCCTCCACACATCCTCTAGTATCACACTCATCTCACTTGTCGGAAGTCAGAAGGTCTGACTCTCACTATGCCATCTCTCAGCTAAGGTTGTGAGTAAACTATGATCAAAAGAGATATAGGGCATGTGAGCTATGTAAGATAAGCGTGTCACCTCCAAGGTAATCTCTAAGAAGACTCGGTCAGAAAGTTCAAATGTCACCTCAAAAGTTTGAAGTTGTGCATGCTGCTCCCGCATCCCTAGCGCATCCAAATACAGCTGCAGAGCCAGATAGGTAAATTTTTGTAGTCTATTTTTTTATTCTACCATGTAATTTCTTCTAAAAAGGTATAAATTTAGTGTGTTATTCTTCTATTTTCATCGTTAAATTTCTCTATGGTTCATATTTTTATTCTACAGGGGGGTTTGCTGAACAAAAACCTAAGTTTTTGGCTTAAAAAGAAGTTTTGAGAGTGTCTTTCATGCGTAAACACCCCTCCCTATGCATGCATTAGCACCAGGCTCTCAGCATGGGCACCTGTGAGCTCCTGCACGGTAAATAATAATAATAATAATGATAAAGTGGTTCAGTATAGGCACCTAAGTGCCCATGCTAGCTCACTACTTAAAAAATTCATCAAAATGGCTCGTCACAGGTGCCCAGGCGCCCATGTTGGCCAATTAAAGTACAAAAATAATCAAACTGGCTTAGCACATGCATCTAGGCGCACATGCTGGCTAGCTACATGCAAAAAAAGGTCAAAGTGGCTTAGCACAGGTGCCCAGGTGCCCATGCTTGTCAGCTACATGCAAAAAAGGTCAAAGTGGCTCAGCACAGATGCCCAAATGCCTATGCTAGCCAACAAAAAATCCAAAAATGTCAAAGTGGCTAAGCATAGGTGTTGTTATCCAAAATTCAATTTTCAAGGTAATTTTGATAGCATGCATCAAATTCTTTAGTCCCAAGCAATTATATTGATTCAAGGCAAAAAATCATGTTTCTGGGGTCCCCTCAGCTTCTTTCTAACTCTCCTGTCCAAGAAGAAACCCAGCAAGTTTTAAAAATGTGGAAAAATTGCAAAAGCCAAGCTTGGTGCCAAAATACAGAGAAAATCAGCTAAGTCTTGTCCTCGGCGGTCCTTGGGACAGTTGGGATGCCAGACCATGAATCGGCTGAAAAGCCACCAGGCGGTCTGCGTAGCATTTGGGACAGTTGGGACGTCGGGACGCGTGGGACGCGAAAAGGCGAACCGGCCGAAAAGTGGAAAAAATCGACTAAGTGCTGTTTTCGCGCAGTTTGGGACAGCCGGGCCAAAAGTACGAGTGGGACGCGAACCAGCTGAAAAGACGAAGGATAGTTTGGGACATCCGGGCCAAAGGTACGTGCGGGATGCGAGGGACGCGAAAATCCGAACCGGCCGAGAGAAAAAATTGTCAAGTTTGGGACATCTGGGACAAAAGTACGCGGAGGACGCAAACCGGCCGATTCGGCCGAGACATGAGACTTTCATCCAAGGAAGTTTGGGACATCCAGGCCAAAGGTATGCGTGGGATGCGAAAAGACGAAGCGGCTGAAGGCAAAGAAGAAAAGTCAACGTTTGACCCGTGAACTTCAAACGGCCATGACTTTTGACTTCGAGCTCCGATTTTCACAAAATTGGAATTTCTGGAATGAGCACGACGTCCTCTATATTTATTATTTTTAATGAGGGTAGATATATTTAAATAAAAGAAACATATTCAGCTCCAGTCAGTTAATGCTCATTCTCGTCAAATGACAGAAAACGCCTGCCAGACCCAAAATAGCTGCCCGCACTCAGAAGGCCATAACTTTTGCATTTCTCAATGAAATCGCACAAAATTGGTACTGTTGGAATCATGGCTCCGAGTCCAATGTACAGAAATAAAGAAATTCCAGATTTAGTGAGAGATCAATGAAGTTTTTTTATAAAACGTGGCCGAGTTCATAACAATGTTTCATTTGGTGGTTGGGAGTGCAATTAAGAGGCATGGTCATCATTCTTTCTCTGCTGCAGCACCTGGGACAGTATGGGGAGCATTTTTCAAGTAATATATAATCATTTTACTCCATTTAATGCCTCTTACAAGTGGTTGAAGGACAGATTTCGGGATTTCCATTTTCCCTTCTCTTTCCCTTCTCATTTTTCTATAAATTGGAGTGTTGGGCTCATTGTAAGGGGGGGAGTTTTCAGATAGCAAAGCTTTGTCAAAATTTATTTGTGAAGCCAATGTGCTGCAGGTCCTTGTAGTGAACTCCTTGCATGGTGATCCAGGCCCTTATCCTATAATAGATTGAACTGTGCATATCATGAAGCAATAAAATATCAGTGTGTGGATATATCTTCCCCTGCTATGTTTTCTTGCATTCTTCTTGCCCCTTTAATCTTTCTACAAGAATATTTTGTCTATTATTGTGTTCTTGCAGGGATCTATTATCATTGTGTATGCTTGGAATATCGTTGTGAATGCATTTTGCTAGATTATGGAGAACTGTCATCACCTCTTTTAGTGTGCACTTTGCCTCTGTATTTCACGCATTTGGAGACTACTCTCACACCCTCCTTTTCTGGTGTATCACCATTTTAGTGTAGGATTTTAGTTTATGCATTCTCTATCCCTGGTCCCTTGGAAATTTAGATTAGAATAGTTAGTTTCCCCTACATTAGAGTAGATTGTGGCAGGTAGTTTAGGAGCAAGAACCAACTTTCTCTGGAGGTCTATCTCAAGTAGCAAGTCCCACAACTTGGAGATAGTACCCATGTTATCCAATCACATCGTGAGTTCAAGTATATGCACTTGTATAAACATAGGGGTGCTGTGAATCGGTGATAACAGGCGCCTAGGCACCCATATTGGTGAACCAAAGTGCCAAAAATATCAAAGTGGTTCAACACAGGCACAGGCACCCAGGCACCCATCCTGGCCAATAAAGTTAAAAAAACTATAAAACTTGCTTAGCACAGGTGCCTAGGCACCCATGCTGGCCAACAAAATCCAAAAAAAATGTCAAAGGGGCTCAACATAGGTGCCTAAGCACCCATGCTAGCTAACCAAACTAAAAAACCAAAAAAATGGCTCAGCACAAGTGCCTTGGCACCCAGGCTGGCCAACTAAGTCAGAAAACAAAAAATATAGCTCAACATAGGTGCCCATGCTGGCACAAAAATTTCATAAAAACAAATAAGCTGCTCAACATAGGCGCCTAAGTGCCCATGCTGGCAAGGAAAACAATTTTTTTTTGAAAACACACCTAACATAGATGCCCCTTGAGTTTGTCCCTAAATTTTACCTAAAAAATACATATTTTCTGTTAAAAATTAAAAAAATTGAACTACTAGGGTAAAAGAGAGAATTGGGTACTAGTGGTCCATCTGCTTGAAGTCTCAACTAGTCCCTCATGATGTCTGTGCGATGCCTTCGATTCACTACTCTCGTCATTTCCTCCTGTAGTTCAGAGCTCAATTCAATAGTCAAATGATAAGCAAGCATGGTAAAATGACTCGTCGCGGTGGCTTATATACTCATTTTTACCTCCTGTGGTGTGTTTCTCGCTCCCAAAATGCCTCGAAACCACCGTGTATCTTCTAAAATTCCTCTAACACTAGCCTAGATGATTATTTTTACAAAAATAATTATCTTTGACACGTTTTTACTACGTTGGGACATATTTTTACTTCTGAAGAACCTTTTCTACTAGCCGGGGCATTTTTTGCCTTGCGGTCACTTTTAGCATTGCCTCGTGACTTCATTATTTCTTCTATAATATTTTCTTCCATAAAAATAATTTTAAAAAAAAAATAGTATTACAATCCAAAAAATTGTAAAAATTAATTTTTTTTACAAAAATGGTAAACAACATATATATAGCTGAAACTTGTGTCAATTGCATCATCCTTGCACGTTGAAATGTATCTTGCAAAAGAGTATTTCTACGATTTTTGTTTTTTTTAAGTCTCAAATGACTTCCGGATCATCGTAATCTACCCTCATTATCCTCAACATCAAAATTGGTCCTCCAAAACCATATTTTTGATGTTCTTGCTTGTTCTTGTCTTAAACGACACACAAATCATTGTGATCTACGTCTATTAAAAAATTTGGGTCTTCTTATTATGTCGCTACTCTCGTGCAATAGTGAGTTTCCATGTCATGTGTCATAATGCACGAATGCTTTCCATAGGACTACTTGTGTCCTCCATTTTTCCCTCGCATGTGTTATTGTTTGGGGCATCATTTTTAATCCTTTTCATTACAACATGAACATTTGGGAACTACAACTTGATAATAAAAACATTAGTATAACTGTCTTAAATGATTGTTTGTTTGAGTATATTTGATTGTGTTTGTTTCTCTGTTAGGTTAGTTGGTTTAGTTTCTCATATTGCATTACATTGTGTATGTTGCATTGAGTTAAACATCATTTTACTTACTCGTATTGCATTGTGTATGTTGCATTGAGTTAAGAATTGTTTTACTTTATCGTATTGCATTGTATTGTGTATGTTGCATGTAGTTACGTAGAAATGAATTTTTTTTAGTAATTTAGCTTTTCATGTTATCTTACATTTATGTTCATTTCAATAAACACCGATGATGTAGACCTAGGAGTAAAATGATATAAACCAGTTGCTTATGGAAAGGATGGATGCAAAGGTTGGACTTGTCATAAATTTATCCATTAATAATTTCTTCTCCATTATCATTTAGTATCATTACTAATTTTTCTCTTAAAAAACTCACCTGGGGCATTAAATAACCATATTCTGACCTATTTTCTTCTATCCATTTCAAACAATATTTTTGATCGTCGATTGACTTCTTCTATCACTCCATCGACACTCGAGGGGGAATCCTTCATCCTGCGAATTTTTCTTCAAAAATTTACCTGTTTTATGATTTTCTACTATGTTTGAAGTGAATTCACTAATTTCACCTCAAATAGGGGTAAATATAGACAACTAAATTCCGCTTTTGAAATCTTATTGCCAAAACGCACACAAATCACTCTTATTCTTCCCAATTCTATTCTAATTAGTGCTCTTTACTTATTAACTAACTTTTCTTGCCACTTTGGTTGATTAACAAGCACTTCGTTGATCACCAAACCTCTTTCGCATTCAAGATGCCACTTTACGACGAATCGTAAGCACAAATCCTCTTCAAAACAGACAATTAGTGATTATAGGGTAATTAAGCCTATTTTGTCCTTGATTTGGTCAATATGCCCTAAGATTGGCTTAAACCCCTCTTACAACGACTCAAAATCACCCCATTCACCTCCACAATGTCTCAATAAGCTTAAAAAGCTTATCCTAGCCTCCTAGTTGACCCTAAGTGGTCGATTAAGGCTCCATAACTCTTAATCACTTGTAATTCACTAATTGTGATTAACAAGGCCTAATCATGATTAAAAATTCTAACCTAATTGGGGATTTTAGTCCCACATGCACCAAAATACAAGTTTCTCCCAAAATGAAAACTATAAAAAGGGTGCACCTCATTCCTATACTTTACACCATGCTTTGATTTACATCTCATAAAATACATATGATTTATAGCCAAGCTCAATCCTTGCTTAAAGCCTTCAATGTGGTTAGTAGATGGATATCCAAAATGACCAAGTAGTCATTGGGAGAGGCCATTTCACCTTATTTGGAGTAGCAACCATAACCATTTGATTCCCTCTTACGTCTATTTAGGCCCATGTTAGGTAATTCAAACATATTAGTAGGCATGTTTAGTTAGATTTTGTATTGTTTTTATACTAGTTAAACATTCTTTTAAGCTTCTATCTTAATGTTACATTCCTATACTTAGAACCTTGGCTAGATGAATGGTAATTGTGTTAGCTTTCCTTGTTTAATCATGAAATTTGCTTTGTAGAGTTTAGGGTGCTTTCACCATTCACATGTGTACATATCATGGAGGTCTAACTCCTCTTGAGGATTCTAAGATCTTAAATCATTAACAACATCACACTATTGTTTCATATCATGATCTCACTTCATCAAAATCTTCAACACACGTGTACATGTTGCAAAGTCATAACTCTAAAAAATTAACCAGTCTTGCATAGATCAATAGTGTCAACATTGTACCAAACAATTGTAAAATAATGCCACATGAAGATGATGGACTGATGATTGGTGATTTAACCATAATTAGAAATGTACAACCCTAGTAAAATTAGAATCTAGAAAGGATGTATATATATATATATATATTACTAAATTATTCATTGAATTACAAATCTAAATAGCAATTAATAGGAAGATGTTTGATTAATTTGGGCACATGCTAAATATAGTAAAATCATAAGAAGATGGTGCATTTAGATTTATTTTTACTTAGATGAAAAACCTAGACTTGAAACTAGGATAAACAACCAAGATAATGATATAGTTGGTTTGCCTCTAAAATGGACATTTGTGTGTTCTAAGATAAAATTTGTAGGTAGGGACATAAAAATTAGTTGATCTTGTCATATTTCCATGAACTTTTTATATTATAAAATATGTATTTGAGACTATTTGATTAAACTAAAATGTAATATATCGTAGCCTAATATAATGCAAGTTTGCAGTAAATAAATGAGTAATGAAATAACTGAAATAAACCCAAGAAAACTAAGCAATGAAATGTATAAATACTAACGTGCAAAGAGAGCTGGAAGAGCCTTAGCTGATTCGGAGATGTCACGAGACTATGTCACAGTGGAGATTGGATGAACAAGAATGGAGACCTTTACACAAGAGCCTTAGAAAATGAAGATCTGAGTGATTTGGCTAGACTGGGGTACCTGAAAAAGGGATTGGGGTTACCTGGTCTGAAGTTTGGGTGACCTGGTTTGTGCAAGAGGTCTGGAAGCCAATTTTATAGAGTCATCGGATGATGTGAATCCCTTGCTTCTTATTGAGTGTATGTCACACCCAACTTGCTAATATCACCGTAAACCTGTAATGAAAAATCACCTACAAAACCTCAGATAAAACATCAAACCCTAAAAAAGAAAGATGCAAATAAAGGGGTAAGACCTCCCTCAGCTACCAGAATGGTGGATTTATCATTGATCATTGCACTGCATCTCATATCCAATGTAGTTCTTGTGTGTGTGTGTGTGTGTGCACGCACACGCGCGCGCGTGTGCTTGTGTCCATGTGTGTGTGCGTGTGCGTGTGTGTGCGTGTGCATGTGTGCGTGTGTGTGTGTGTGTGTGTGTGTGTTTGTGTAAAATTGTGCCCTAGGTTGCTCTTGTGCGAGTCAAACTTGAAGTAGTGAATAAGTAGCTAGATGTAGAATGTAAATAATGTGTGCATGGAATAGAATAAACTCCCCTCCTTTGAAGTTTGATACAGAATAACCAACCTTTGTCCTTTTTGATGAAGCTAGATAGATGCAAATGGAGCAATAAAAGCCTTGGTGGATGCAACCTTAGGTGGTGATATCTAGTGCTTAGTGCTTGGTCCCTTATTATGATCACATAATTTTTATTTTTTACGATTCCTTCACTTGAATTTCGTAATCAACCCTGAAAAGGCCAACTACCAAAAAGATAAGATGCTCAAATAGCTGTAAAGGACCAAAAAAGTGAGAGTAAAGAGGACAGGGGTGCCCAGAGGGGACAAGGGCGCCTGGCGCTGGAGTCCTGACTGGGTACTCTAGTCCAGAAAAGGTAAACTTGAAGTATGAAAAGATAGATTGGGCCAATAAAGGTGCAAGACTGAAAGTAGATATAGAAAGCAACGAAAGATGGCCAAAGACATGGGTTAATCAATACTCTTCTTGTTTAAGAACCATATGAATAATAGTATGTGATAGAGACTAGATAATTATCCAAAGTGTATGATTTTGTGTCTATATTTTCCCCCACTTTATGTTGGTGAGAAGAATGATCGCTAACATAAAGTAGATAGAGATGTGTGCCTGATATCCAGTAGAGTGATGTAGAAAGCATGCCGAGGGACTAGACAAAGCATGGAGTGATAAAAATATGGAGTATGGAGACTAAATATGCAAAAGTTTAAAAACGTGTTGAGAGTCAACCTAAGGTGAAAGCATGTGTGTAGGTACTGATGTATGTGATATACCTGCATGTTAGTGTAGATGTATGTGATGTTGACTGCTTGCTTCCTATAAAGATGAACTTGAAAAAGAGAATATGATCAAGTACTCAAATATGTATGTATATGTGTAATAATGTGTGTAAAGACACATGTGTACATGTAATGAAAGTATGAAAATGAAAAAGGAACATGTGCTCCTGATCCGTGATGAGAAAAAGGGTGTAGAAAATATCTTGTCGATGAAGCACAAGTTTTTTGGGCAATCTCATGCCACTGGTGAAAGAAGTGTAGGGAGGAAAGTCTGATTTATCTTCCAACCTATAACCACTTCTTGAAACTATATCGATCTCTGTACTGTCTAGTTTTTTGGGAAATCCAACGACATGACCGAAGTAGTGTAGAGAGGAAGGTCTAGTTTATCCTCTAACCTATAACTACTCCCTGAAATGCTAAGACAATTCTGCCATGTAAAAGCCAATGTGTATGGAGTTCTGTAGATTGTGCTGAACCCACTCATTGTGTAATTGCCCCATGGTTATAGGAAATCCAGGAAAGACATTGTTGTACTAAGGACCCAAGTCTAATTCTAAGCCTTGAACTATGATATTTTGTACCGGAAATGTGTTGTCATGTGTACTACGTGTAGACCTTTGTATGGGTTACTTATTCACCCAAATGATGCCCCCTATTTGAGGGTGCATGTGACATTGCAGTAGGAGGATGTGGCCAAAAGAGGACCAACCACTAAAACGGTGCCCTATAGGGGGAGGGGATGTGCTTGGTAGAAACCAAGGGACATTCAAACAAGTGGTTGGGATACAAGTGTGAGTACAAACAAAGACAAATATGTATGTAAAAGACACAAATGTAGTCTAAGAAGACAATATGTAAGCTAAGATACAAGTAAACATGCAAGAAGAAAATGTAGACCGTGAAAAGCGGGTTGCAAACATGGGACACCACTCACGATGTCCTCATACACTCAAGGCCGTAGTGGCCGCAAATAAACAAGTGTGCACACAAGACAAAGGGAAATGCCTACAAACAAAGTTATACAATGAAAAACAAGTAAAAATAATGTAACAGACAACCATGGTGGAAAATAACCTTGCAAAACAAATGCTGCACATGAAGCCCTCATTAGCACGTTAGAAATATACAAGTGTGTCACAAAGTGTGTATAATATGATAAAGTAGTGTGTTGTGAAACAAAATGAAACAATAACACATGTAGTGTATGAAAGTGGATGCCCTAAGGAGCCGTTTTGGGAATGGTACTAGGTACTATGCCAAACATCCATGTTGCATGTAATGGATCTATAGAATCTACGATCATAACTAGAAAGCAAGTGAATGTGCATGTGTGTATGATAAAAATAATGACATACATAATATCTATCTAGCATGAGTAATAAAGTGAACATGTACAACTAAATGTAAGAAACAATAAATGTAACCAAGATCTGCATTATGTTGTGGATAGATGGAATGGAATGAAAAGTCAATGATAGGAGCAATGTGCCCCCCGAGTGAATGGAATTTTATGTAGTGAGGTTTATTTGTTTATGCCCCCTTAGTAGTCAAGAATGAACTGTAAATGAGAGTGCATCATTGGGAAATGGTTGGAACTATGTATTTTTTGTAGTGTAATGTGATGAGTATGTAGTGATGGTGTGTCACATATAGATGAGGTTTGAAACTATGCAATGATCTAGCCTAAAGTGTATATCACTACAAGCTAAGGGGGAAAAATGATGATGTAGCCTATGACGTATATCACTAAATGATGCTAGGAGAAGTGATGATGTATCCTATGGTGTATATCACTAAATGATGCTAGGGGAAGGGATGATGTACCCTATAACATATATCACTAACCTAGGAATGCCGCATGAGGAAAAATATTGAATGGTTGAATGTGTGAGTGTGATAGGGTCCATTTGTGATGTATACCCTCAACAATCTAGTATAGATCGTGAAACTAGAGTGTGTCATCGAGTAGTGAGTGTAACACATAAAAGTAGATGTGTAAAATGGGGAAGATGTGTAGTGGCCACGGTGATGCCAGGTCATCATCCAATGCTTAATGTGTAGTGTATGTGTTAGTACGAAGTCACAGCACCCCCAAATGAGTTCTATAGATATGATTTTCTAAGGTAGAGTCATTTGGTGTGATCCACATAACATTTAACTTTTCCCAAGGTGTGGGACCTTGCAAATGGAAAAGCTCTCTAGATTAAAGGCTGGTTCCTATTCCTCTGTTTAGGTGCATACGTGAGAACTTGCATAGGATCTATCTCTATACCTATCCTAAAATTTGCTAAGGAGACAAGGATAAAAAGGGATATAAGAAATAAGAAATGACTAAACTACAAGGTGATGCACCAAAGGAATGATGAACATTAGTTTTGTTGATAAACACAAACCAAAAAAATACATACAATAATCAAGCACAGATAACTAGATTTATAATGAAAGACCAGATGTGAGAAGAAGAGACAGAAAGGATCTAGAATCGATCACAAACATGTTTTATTGCTCTGTAGATTAATACAATGAATTACAAAAAAACCAAGAGGCAAGAACATACTACAATTTTAATGGAAGGCCTGAACTCCATGAATTCCTTTACTAGAAGGAAAAGGGATCCTGAAAAAAAAGAATGTCCAACCCTTTACAACGAGTCCCGAGCTTGTATTTATAGATTCAATATAGTTGGGAGAAAAAGAAAGAAGCGGGGAAATAGATCCAAGCTCAACCACCACTATTTAATGTCTCCCATAAAATATTTTTGATATCTGTCTTGACTTCATCAAATCCTTATTCGACACCTCGAAGGAGGGAGAAGCGGCAGAGCAAATCGAATGTGATCTAGTTGTTGAGGCAAGAAGATCCTGCATTAAAGGCCCGAAGACGTTTCTCCATTTTTCACCTAAAAGGGCCTTTAAAACATGATTTTTTTAATATTTCCATGGCGTAGAGGATGTTGAGACGCTTCCAACGGTGTAAGATTTCTAATATTTTGAGCCCTAAGTCAAAATATATGCCCCTTCGAAGTTTATATCGGATCCATACAAATTGGCGGGAAAATAGTTTGAAAAATAGACCTCCTTTTTAATACGGGGCACGTGGCAGCCATATTAGGGAAAAATTGGGTTTGTGGGTCAGTGATTTATCTTTTTCCCCCTTTTCCACAAAAAACTTAAAACTTAGAAAAATCCCGCGGCCCCGACGCTCTGCTTGGACATGTGGCACCCTTTGGTTGGTTGGGGAGATGCGCTTCAATTTTTATCTCTGTTTCTTTTGAAAAAAGGAAAATTTTCACCTTTTCCTCCGACTCCCTGCTTTGACCTTAACTTGGGATCAAACGCTAACTTTTTCCTTTGGGTGGAGTTGCGGCCCATTTTGTAACTTTTACACCTTTGGAATAATAAGGGGCAAAAAAACTAATTTACCCCCCGATGGCCCGCTTTAGCGCTGTTAGTTTAGGCTTGCCACGTGGCGCTTCCTTTACAGCCTACCTAATTTCTATATTTTGGTTAAGTCCTTTGCTTGGCAGGGTCATATTTCTTGACCTAGGATATGCAGCAGTCTGGCGCTCGTTTGGAAACCCTCTTTCAATTTGATCCTTGAATTAGCGCCACTTGGACACTTGGCACTCTCCACCAGTCTATGGAATTTTCAACGATCCCTTTTATCCTTTTGGAATCTATGCCACATGGAGAGGTCACGCTCATTTGGGTCTCTGAATTTAGAGTAACTCTTGGAGATACACCAAGCTGACACTTAGCGACCTCTACTTGCACTTTATACTTAGCCAATTTTTGACTCTTTCCTGAATTGTTTCGAGCCCGAAAAACTTTGAAACTTCACCATTTTTTTCCCTTCCTTCTCTTTGTCCCTTTGTGGCATTTTCCCTTCTTTTCTGACCCTTCTACTCCATTGTTGAGTCTACATGTGACCTATTTACAAGATCTAAATGAGTTTTCTTAGGTTCTTTCTATGTGGGGTCATGATTGATCCAATATTTACCTGGGGGCAAAATATGGATGATTATTTGGCGACTCACAGGGGTATCTTCCTGCTAGATGAAAAGACCAATTTACTTTTCATAATTATTGGGCATGGAGTCAAAAACAACAGTCTGATACTAATTCTACCACTGATTCATGAGCTTGGTTGTTTGCACTCTCGATTTTCATAAGAAATCTTGAAACGAAGGTCTTTGAGAGTAGAAAATTGTTTTGACTTGGGGCTTCATTTGTCTCTCCGAATCGACTACATAAGAGCAACAAAACAACACCACAACTATATACAAAATTTGAAATCATACATACTCAAAATAGAACAAGAAGAGTGTGCAAAGCACTTAGGAGAAAATCAACGTAAACTACAACAAGACAATGTGCATAAGTACTTAGAGGAAAATAAATTAACTAATATGGACAAGGTGATAACCTTTGTTCTAGTAGAAATGTTTAAGATAGATTCCATTTACTAGAATATAAAATTCCTCACCATCTAACATAGACAATTGGAAAGAATTGTTACTTTTACATCTTGTGACCATGTAGGGCCCACTCCAAATGGCATCAAAATTGGAATGCCTTCCTGGTTTTCCCCGATCTGCATCCCATTTCAAAACTAGGTCGCCTTCCTGGAAGGTCCTTGTTTTTTCCTTCTTATCAAAGCATATCTTGATTAAGGTCTGATCCTTCTCTATTGCTTGGAGTGCATGCTCTTTGGTTTCTTCCAATTCTATCAGATCTGCATACCTGGCCTCCATCGATTCAAATTCAGACATCTCTAGTTGCTTCACGAGCTCCAATGTTGGAAACTCAAGTGATATAGGCAACACTACCTCTTTCCCATAGACAAATTTGAATGGAGAGCTATCTGTCGATATCTTGGGTGTTATCCAATCAGCCCATAAGGCTGATTTGAGCTTTGTGTGCTAGGTTCTCTTATTTTCATCAAGAGTTCTTCATATGATATTTAGTAGGTTTTTGTTTGTGGACTCAGCTTGGCCATTTCCTTGAGGGTAATAGTTTGATGAAGTGCTCAAGTAAGTCTTGTTCTTAACAGCCCATCCTTTGATCTTGGAACCTATGAATGCCAATGCATTGTCTGATATAATGGTGGCTGGAACTCCAAATTTTTTGTGACTATCCCTTCATAGAAATATAGTATACTAGACTCATTAGCTTCCTTGAGTGCCACTGCCTCGGTCCATTTGGTGAAATAGTATATTACTATCAGAATCCATTTGTGTCCTTGGCTTGAATTTGGATTGATGAATCCAATGAAGTCCAATCCCCATTGCATGAAACGTTGGTCGGCTGAAATTGGGTGCAATGGAAGTGCTGCTAAATTTTCTTTTTCTTTGAAGAATGCACAATTCTTACACTTTTTGATCCATGCATAGCAGTCACTAAACACTCTGGGCCAATAATAACCTGCCTTAATGATCTTGAGTGTTGTCACCCTTGGAGCAAAATGGCCTCCAGTTGCTTCAACATGGATTTCTTTTAACACACTCTCAACCTGATCTGTCTCAATGCATCTCAACAGAATGTCATTGATGTCTCTTTTGAACAAGACACCATCAATAAGAACATATGGTAAGTCATGTAGTCTGAAATGTCTCCTTTTTTATTTACTCATCCCATGAGGACACATGCTTGTTTGAAGGAAGTGCACCATGTCTTGATTCCAACAAGGATTAGGTACATCATCATTTCCTTCCTCTTGATTATCATGTAGAAAAAAAACAACGTCCTTTTCACTGTTTTCTTCGTCTTGTTGACCTGAGGCTAGTTGTTCACACAACCCCTTCCCACAAACCAACTTAGTGACCTTGATATCAATGTCATATTCCATGACACGAGTGATCCATCCTACACGTTTTTCATTCAGATCCTTGCTGAGAAGGAATTCTTTAACTCCCGCATGGGAGACCAACAGTTGGATTTTGTTATTTGAAACTAGATGCTTAAAATTATTTGATCCTCTGATTACTACCAGGACTTGATTTTCAATGAAGGAGTATCTCACTTCATAGTCTTCCAGACCTTGACTGAAGAAAACAATTGGTTATTTTATACCTTCTTTGTTTTGCTGAACTAAGATTGAAAAAATTGTGTCACTGCCACCAAAGGCATAAAGTATGAAGTCTTTATAGAAATATGGATTCACGAGAGTTGGGGCTTGTGATATAGATTCTTTGATGGCCTCAAATCTTTCCTTTCCTTTAGCTATCCACCTGAAAGCTAAACTCTTCTTCAACATCAACGTTATTGGCTTAACAAGGGCAACAAAGTTTGGTACAAACCTGCAGACAAAATTGATTTTTCCTAGGAGGATTTGAAGAGATTTCTTATGGCTTGGCAATGGCAATGCTCTTATTGCTTCAACTATCTCTGGGTCAATTTTCAATCCTTCCTTTGATACAATATGGCCTAGAAGCCTTCCCTCATGGGCTAAGAATATGCATTTTTTAGGGTTCAATGATACACCAAAACTCCTGCATCTTTGAAACACCTACCTTAGGTGGAAAAGGTGGTTTGCCACATTTTTAGAAGACAATGTAATGTCATCCAGATAGATCAGTACTATTTTGTTGATTATTCCTTTGAATGTCATATCTATTTCCATTTGAAAAGTGGCTCTGACATTGGACAATCCAAATGGCATTTTTCTGTAGGCATAGGTGACCCATTTGGTGGTGAAAGTTGTTCTGAACTGATCATCTTCTTTTACCATGATCTAGTTGTACCCTGAGTAGCCATCTAAGAGGGAGAATCTCTCTGATCCAGTCACCACTTTCAAGATCTGATCCATTGAAGGGAGTGGGTAGTGATCTTTAAGGGAAGCTCTGTTCAAGTCTAAAAAATCTACACACAACCTAATCCCTCCATTTTTCTTCCTGATTGGGACCAGGTTTGCAACACAACTTGAGTGTTTGAGTGGAAATATTATGCTTGCCTCTATCATCTTTTTTAGCTCTTTCTTCATTAGAGGCTCAATGTGTGCATTGATTGGTCTCTTCTTTTTCTTGATGGGATGAGTAGCTGGATCTAGATCGATTGTGTGTTGTGCTAGCTTTGGATTGAACCCTCTTAGGTCTTCATAGCTCCAATAAAATACATTTGGAAATTATTGGAAAAGTTGTATGAATTCATACCTTTCTTACTTGATGGCCACTTTACCAATTTGAAGTGTTTTTCCTTCCTCTAACTAGGATTGACTCTAAATCTTCTCCTTTGATCTGTATGTTATCTTTCTCTTTTCTAAACTGATCATTAGGATTGAAGATGGACTCCAATGTCACTAAAAATTTGGGAAGCTTGTTTATATGTAGTTGTACTATTTGATTCCCATATTGCTGCTCTAATCTGTTTTGATTTCTAGCTAAGAATTCAACTTCTTCTTGAAAAAAATCAATGACTTACTGATCATTCTGTAACACTTTCTAGCATGTGTTGTTATCTGGCACTACTGGCCTCACAACTATATGGATATGTGGTTGTTCTTTGTCTCTTTTGATGTTGTCGACCACATCAAACATTGCTCCAACTGCTGCAAGCCTATCAACAACTTTGTTCTCCTTCCTGGGTATGGACATAATGTTGAAGGCCTCAAAATCCTCCATGAGATCCCATACCCTACTCTTGTAGTTCTTAAGCGGGTCATTCTTGATAGCATTAAATCCTTTGACTTGATTGGCAACTAGTTCACTGTCACCAAACACTTGCAAGTTCTTGATCCTAGCTTCCTTACCCAATAAAGACCATGGACCAAAGCCTCATATTCAACATTGTTATTTTAGCAGGAAAATTGAAATCTGAAGGCTGAATAATATTTCATACCTTTGGGGGACACAATCATAGCTCCTCCTCCAGATCCTTGTCTACTCCTTGAGCCATCAAAGAAAAATTGCCATACCTCATTGTTATCTTTATATTTTGGCTTAATTAGGTCAGGAAGAGGATGATTCTATTCATGTAGACAATAGACACCTAGCTCATATTCTTCCATCTCCTTATAGGGGTCAAAAGCATGTGTTTTTTTGGCCCACTCATTGAGAGTCAAGTCTGGGATACATCCCATCTTGGTATCTACTTCACAAGTGCTTAGGAGGTCTTCTTTATCAAAAGATGAGAAATTGGCATTGATTGGGCTAGGCACATAAGATTCAATATGATAATCAACAATGGGCTCAGATCTGATTGTTGCCTTTGCCCCATACCTTGTTCTAAAGAGCATATGTGACCAATCAGCAGAGAGATAGCCTCCTATTTTGGTAGTGAAGTCCCTGGACAAACACAAAGAAAAATGTGGTGGCAAATCTATGATTGATACGTTCTATAAAATAGTCAAATTGGGGTAGGCATGCAGAGTGAGGATCATATCCTTGATGATTCCAATAGTTGTCACTATTATCCCATCTAATTGCATTACCCCTCTAGAGATGACTTCATATTGGAGACCCAGTTGATCAGCTATTTGCTTTGGCATTACAAAACTACTTGCCCCAAAATCAATCATACAATTGTGCACCAATTTGTCTCCAATAATCAATGAAACATAGAATGGAGGAGGTCTCAAGTTATTACCTTGTTGTTCTCGATGGTTTTCCCCAGGTTGAGCTATATTGGTAAGAATTTTCTCTTTCTGGTTAGGGGTGTGATTTGAGCTTGACCAATTTTGTATAGCAGTCTACAATAGATCCCTCTTCCCTGGAATGGCCAGTGACTCCCATAGTGAAATTTTCACACTTGTCCTTTTCATTGTCTCAATGATGTGGAATGAGCTATCCTTTTTCTGCCCCTTCCCAGGCACATTTTTCTCTTGCACCTAGGCTGTTACAACCGGTCCTTGAGTAGGTTTGGAAGGTGGCTTGGATTGAATTTGCACATTGGGAGTTGTATTTTGAATGTCAATACCTTGTTGAGCGACGGAGGGTTGAGGATCACCTAAGCTTGGTGAATGTCCTTCTCCAATATTTCTCCTCTTAGACCATGTATTAGCAGCTATACTTTGAGAAGGAGTCTGATTCATTCCACATAAATCTTACACCTGCCAATTGACAAGCATAGTTTTGTTTGGGGGTACCTCTTATTGAGCTCCTTACTGCTGACTTTCTTCATGGCTAGGTTTTTTTGATACACAAACGGTTTACATCATCAGAGTCTGATTTAATGCACCATTGAAGCACATCGAATGATTATGTGGCTGATTATATGGGAAACACCATTCATACTCTTGTGCCATGTTATTTTGTGTTGGAACCAATCCCCTTGATGTTGAAACTATGTTTGGGTCATATGACCAGAAAGGTCTAGCAGCTTGAGGTTTCCCTTGGTGTTGACTCTAATTTACAGCCTGGGCTGGTGGTTTATTTTGCTAATATGGGGGTCTGGCCTGATACTGAGCTTGTGGCTAATATGGCCTAGAAGTCTGAGCCTATTGTCTTTTGATGGTTACTAGCTCATTTCCAAGGTTTTAAAGTTTTTTCATCACTTCTTGAAGCTCCTTTGAGGTGTTAGATGATGAAGTGGAGGCTTCATGTGAACTTTGACTCCTGGGGGTGGGTATAGGAGCTAATGTGGGTGTTTGGATGGTACCTGGGTTTCCTAATTTGGGGTAAATGGGTATGGATGGCCTAGGGGTAAGTTTTTCAACCTGAAGAAAAAGGCTATAGGCTATAGGTAAGGTTGTGCCCCCATTGACTGAATCATCAAAGAAATATCAAAATTTAAATCCCTAAGAAATTATAAGAAGGCACCTTCATTAGTGGGCTTTACTTCTGTTGGAATCCTATACCAAGTCCATTTAAATATGAGGTTAAAATCTATCAGTTTCTCATTCAGGGCTCTCTTGATTGTTGTCAGTTGCTCCAACAAAGACAAGTTATCACATTTTTCTCCAAATTGGTTGTGAAGAGCTGTGCATAGCTGGTTCAAGTTTTGAATAGAGCCTGCTTCAAGGCTCTTGAACCATTGTGAAGATTTACCTTTGAGTGAAGAGACTAGCAACTTGACTGCAATATCCATCTCATGGATCTCGTGGATTATATAGACATTTGCAATAACTTTGACATGGTCACCAGGAGAAGTCTGGTTTCCCCAGTGAAATATGGGATGCTCTTTAATGCTATGATCAAGACCAGATTTTGTGCATTCAAGGTGAGTGGGCTGTTACATATGATGTTGACATAAGGATTTGGCTGAGTCATTCTGATCGGCCTTAGTACCATTCTTGTTTGAAAGAACGACCTACTAGGAGGAGGTGTTGATAAGGCTCTGTTTGGGGGAGATAAAAACCTCTAGGCTCTTCTTCTTTTCCTTCTGTCTGGAGACAAGTGTATGTGTAGAAACTATCCTTCATCTCTTGTTATAGACCTTGTTTGTATCCTTCTCATGAATTTTCCTGGACTGCTGATACTAGTGGATTTGTTTCTTTTGGAGTCACCAGATGTAGAATTTTAAAACTTCTTAAAATTTAGAATCATAGCAAGTGCACATCAATCTTACTGTAATAAGATGGAAAATTCTCCATCCCACCGGGCATGCCAAAACTGTTAATGTGAAATCACAACACCCCCAAATGAGTTCTATAGATCTGCTTTTCTAAGGTATAGTCATTTGGTGTGAACTGCATAACATTGAACTTTCACCAAGGTGTGGGACCTTGCAAATGGAAAATCTCTCCAGATTAAATGTTGGTTCTTATTCCTTTGTTTAGGTGCATAAGTGAGAACTTGCAGAGGATCTATCTCTATACCTAATCTAAAATTTGCCAAGGAGACATGGATAAAAAGGGATATAAGAAATAAGAAATGACTATACTACAAGGTGATACACCGAAGAAATGATGAACATTAGTTTTGCTGATAGACACAAAACAACAAAATACATACAATAATCAAGTACAGATAAACAGATTTATAATGAAAGACCAGATGCGAGCAGAAGAGACAAAGGATCTAGAATCGATCAAAAACATGTTTTATTGCTCTGTAGATTGATACGATGCATTATAAAACAACCAAGAGGAAATAACATACTACAATTTTAATGGAAGGCCTGAACTCCACGAATTCCTTTACTAGAATGAAAAGGGAGCCTACAAAAAAAAGAATGTCGAACCCTTTACAACGAGTCCCGATCTTGTATTTATAGATTTAATATAGATGGGAGAAAAAGAAAGAAGCAGGAAAATAGCTCCAAGCTAAACCACCACTATTTAATGTCTCTCATAAAATCTATTTGAAATCTGTTTTGATTGCATCAAATCCTTATTTGGTGCCTCGAAGGAGGAAGAAACGACGGAGTAGATCGAATCCAATTTGGTTGTTGAGGCAAGAAGATATTACATTAAAGGCCTAAAGATGTTTCTCCATTTTCACCTACCGGGGCCTAAAATGAGTTTTTATCTTTCCATTGCGTAGAGGACATCTAGACGCTTCCAACAGTGTAATATTTACAATATTTCGAGCCCTAAGTCGAAAGATATGCCCCTTCGAAGTTTGTATTAGGTCTGTACAAATGGGCAGGAAAACAGTTTGAAAAATGGATCTCCTTTTTAATACGGGGCACGTGGCAGCCAGATTAGGGAAATATCAGGTTTACGGGTCTGTGATTTATATTTTTCCCCCTTTTAAGAAAAAAAATTTAAAACTCAAAAAACTCACGTGGCCCTGATGCTCCGCTTGGACAGGTGGCACCCTTTGGTTGGTTAGGGAGATGCGCTTCAATTTTTATCTCTGTGTCTTTTGACAAAAGAAAACTTTTCACCTTTTCCTCCGACTCCCTACTTTGACCTTGACTCGGGCTCAAACGTTGACTTTTTCCTTTGGGCAGAGTTGCGGCCCATTTTGCAAATTTTACACCTTTGGAATAACAACGGGTAAAAAAATCCAATTTTCCCCCCGATGGCCCACTTTAGCGCTTCTAGTTTAGGCTTACCACATGGTGCTTCCTCTGATGCCTGCCTAATTTCTATATTTTGGTTAAGTCATTTTTCTCGGCGGGGTTATATTTCTTGACTTGGGACATGTGGCAGTCTGGCGCTCGTTTGGAAACCCTCTCTCAAATCGATCCTTGAATTAGCGTTGTTCAAACACTTGGCACTCTCCACCAGTCTGTGGAATTTTCAACGGTCCCTTTTATCCTTTTGGACTCTGGGCCACATGGAGAGCTCACACTCATTTGGGTCTCCTCCTTTGGACTAAATCTTGGAGATGTGCCAAGTTGACACTTAGCGACCTCTTCTTGCACTTTATACTTATCCAATTTTGGACTCTTTCCTAAATGGTTTCGAGCCCAAAAAACTTCGAAACTTCAAGATTTTTTCCCCTTCTTGCTCCTGGTTCCTCTGCGGCACCACCCCTTCTTTTCTGACCTTGCTATTCCATTGTTGAGTCTACCTGTGACCTATTTACAAGATCTAAATGTGTTTTCTTAGGTTCTTTCTATGCGAGGTCATGGCTGATCCAATATTTTCCTAGGGGGTGAAATATAGATAACAGTATGATGTAGGATGTATAGTATATAATGTAATATGTTTTAGGTATGTGTAGAATGTGTAAGATGTACGATGTATGATGCAAGATGATAAAAGTGTAAGATGTGTGAAGATGTGCTATGTGTAGTGTCTATTGTGTAGTGTGTGAGATTCATGTGTGTAGGAGGCCCTCAACAATTAAGTTTGAATCAAAGCACAAGAGTGTGTCATCGGGTGATGTCGATGTCAGTGAGTGTGAAGATTTACATGTGACAGTGTGAATGTAAAACATATTTGAATGTTAGTGGAGGGATAAACGTAATGCCCCCGCAAGTGCGAATTGATAAGAAATATCAAGTGCCATTGTGTAGAAGATCATCATCATCTAGATCGAAGTGGAGTGGGGCAGCATTAGAGACTTGATAGGTAATACTATGAGGAGGATCATATCAAGATCCATTGCAACACAATATGGTCATTATGTATTCCTCATTAGTGAACGGTGCTGGTGGACACCCATGTGCATACCAACGAGTAAGATTTTTAGGAATATTTAGGAGATGAATCACTATCGATAGAAAATTATCAAATGGTATGGGAAAAGTAAGAGAAGTGTGACTAGAGTCTATAGTGCCTCCAATATAGTCAAGCCAAGATTGGCCAAGTCTAAATGGAGAAGCACGGGAACATCATGTAATGAATACTGCTAAGTGGAAGACACGAAGACCATAGGCCACTGTGATGTGAAAATAACTGTGATAAAGATGGGGTGAATGAGGAGGTGGTAAGATATCATTAAGTGCCAATTCAAACCTAGATGAGCCATCAGATGTGAAAATAGTATCAAGATAGGTATGATCCACCGGAATATGATGCCAATAATATTTATAGATGAAAAGCATACATGTGAAAGGAGTTGGTTTACGTGATGATTGTTCAAAAGAGGGTGAAATAACATTTAAGGTATGGACAAACCCCTGATAGAGTACAATAACATTAGTAGAGGGATGGGTCTTGAAATTGTATTCACCAGGACCATCGGTCATGAATGTGTCATTGAAATAAGATTCATCTACCTCAATAGGAGTGAAGTTGAGTTTGCGTAATTTTTCATTAGTAAGTTCAACATGATCGATGTCATTTTCTGAATCATCAGAATCATCTATATTTGTATTATTTTGTTTTATTGTAGTATTAATTATGTTGGTAGGAGACATACTAGATGTAACAGATTTTTGGTAGGATGATTAATAACCTATGTAGAAGTAGGCACCATGGGTGAAATGATGGCAGTAGTGTGAGTAGAAACAACTGGAGTGCTTTGAGTGATAGAAGAATATTGTGAAGCACTAGACTCACCAATGTCATATGTATCAAGACTACTATATGGAATATGTTGCGTAGGATTTATTCGCATAGTAATAACATGGTCTATGCCACAAAATTTGAAGGGTTCAGAATCCACAATAATCGTATGCTCATATCCATCATGCAAGAATTTGAAACATTGATGTATAGTAGATGGAATTGCTTACATCACCTGAGTCCAAGTTCTACCTAGTAAGAGGTTGAATTGTAATGATGTATCTATAATAGAAAATTCTTTGAGAACAATCTTAGGACC
This sequence comes from Taxus chinensis, assembly GCA_019776745.2. NCBI lineage: Eukaryota > Viridiplantae > Streptophyta > Pinopsida > Cupressales > Taxaceae > Taxus > Taxus chinensis. Next base: position 168,611,239 of record CM034152.1, read on the forward strand.
AACCCAAATATGTAGTGAAATAATCCCTAGACATGTATGACTAGTAGATTCATAACCCTGAATAAGAGTGGAATTCTTAGAAATTAAATTATCATTAATACCCAATTGTTTGAGAAGGGAATGGGAAAATAGTTTGACAGCTAACCCATTATCAATAAGCACACATTTAATGTAAGTGGTGTTGATGAAAACCGTTATAAGAAAAGGTGCACATAGATTATCCTTAGCAAATGGAGATATGTCATCATTAGTGAATGAGATAGCATGTGGCCATTTTTTGAGAGACTGAATGAGATGTGTAAAGGCTACCATAGAGTTATCACTCTCAATATAAATAGAATGAAGGGTAGCCTCTAGTGTTTGATGAAAAATTGGTGCATTGTGCAACAAGTCATAGAGATATATTTTAACTGACGTATTCTTAAGTTGTTCAATGATATCATAACCCTTAGAGATAATAGGATGAGCCGAAGAATTTATAGGTGGAGGGATAACAACGGGTGGAACCATAGGAGGACGAGTGTGGCGAGTACTTGCTACATTAATAAAAGGATCAACCTAAGGTGTAATAAAGCGAGGAGGATGTTGAGTGCGAACTCGCATGAAATGAACAACGGTGGTAACTATTCCTGAAACCTTAGTGGGTGTGAAAAAAATATACGACGATTGAGCCATGACTTGATAAGGATAAGACATATTCAGAAGAAAGGATTGGATCTGTCGGGTTCACAAAAATGATTAAATGAAAATTTAATATGTCCTAGCCTAATCTAATGTAAGTTTTCAGTAAATAAATGAGTAGTAAAATAACTAAAATACACCCAAACAAACTAGACAATGAAATGTATAAACCCTAATGTGCAAAGAGAGGTGGAAGAGCCTTAGCTGATTTGGAGATCTCACGAGATTGTGTCGTAGTGGAGACCGTCACACAGGAGCTTGAGAAAATGTAAATTTGAGTGATTTGGATGGACTGGGGTGCGTAAAAAATGGATTGGGGTGCCTGGGTCTCCCTAGTCTGAAGTCTGGGTGCCCTGGTCTGTGTAGGAGGTTCGGATGACAATTTTACAGAGTCATCGGATGATACAAAGCCCTTGCTTCTTGTCGTGTGTATGTCGCACCTAGCTCGTTGATTTCACCATAAGCCTGTAATGAAGAATCACTTGTAAAATTCTAGAAAAAACATCAAATGCTGAAAAAGAAAGATGCAAATGAAGGGGTCAGATTGTCCTCAACAACCACAATGGTGGAATTATCACTGAGCGCTGCACTACATCTCAGACCCAATGTAGTTCTATGTGTGTACAAAATTTTTCCGTAGGTTTCTCTTGTGAAAGTCGCAGCTGAAGTAGTGAGAAAGGAGCTAGATGTAGAATGTAAATAATGTGTGCTTGGAATAGAATAAACTCCCCTCCTTTGAAGTGTGATGTAGAATAACCAACCTTTTTCCCTTGTGATGAAGCTATCTGGACGCAAATGGAGCAATAATAGCATTGGTGGATACAACCTTAGGTGGTGATAGCTAGTGCTTAGTGCTTGGTCCCTTATTATTATCACATAAATTTATATTTGTATGATTCCTTTGCTTGAATTTCATAATTAACCCCAAAAATGCCGACTACCAAAAATATAAGATGCTCAAACGGCTAGAAAGGACCTAAAAAGTGAGAGTAACGTGTAAAGAGAATAGGGGTGCCCAAAAGGGATGAGGGCACCTGACGCTGATGTCTTGGATGGGCGCTCTAGTCTAGAACAGGTAAACCTAAAGTATGAAAAGACAGACTAGGCCAAGAAAGGCGCAAGACCAAAAGTAGCAATAGAAAACAATGAAGGATGGCCAAAGACATGGGTTGATCAATACTCTTCTTGTTTAGGAATCATATGAATAGTAGTATGTGATCGATACTATATAATTAACCAAAGTGTGTGATTTTGTGTGTACAATATTTGACCTCTTGTGAATAGTGAATTTTTAGCTTTGTGTGTTATCCTAAGTCTAGAAGTTGCGCGCATCTTTCCAAAAATTGTCCTCCTCTTAAAACCCCCACTTTGTTAAATTTCCTATAAAATGGATTAATCTGTAATGGTTGATATTTCTACCAAGATACTACTTTCCTACATAACACTGCTCCAAAGAGGCCTCAAATTGATATAGTACTCCCATCTATTGGAAGGACAATTGTGCTCCTTTTGACTATATGTATGCAACTAGAATTTATCTTATTAACACTTGATATTGTTTGTTTTGACTTGGATTTGAATGTTTTTGACTTGGTTTAGAGTGCTTCAGTATCTCATACCTTCTTGAGGGCCACTCCTTGTGCATGTTACTATAATAAGGAAGAATAAGACAACTTGCTCTATATTTTTATGGTGAAAACCAAGTGGTATTCAAGTGTTATCTAAGTGAGTAAATGAGTGGGTTTTATTTATATTTATACTTCTCCAAAAGTAATGTTTCGCACCATGGCTAACCTAAATGGATAATACTAACTCATGAAAAGATATTCTATTGAAAATTTTATCATTAGAGGGCTAGTGAAAAAATCCCTCGGTAGGGGACAAAATTGACAATCAATTCTATTGCTACTAGAACATTTTTTTATAAGCTCAAGAACTGAATTTATGATTTGGAGAGGTCTTTACAGGAGGCATAATGTAATGCCCCATTGGGAATCGACTCCCATTTCTACCACCTTCCCTCCACTGCCACCTTGGCCGACCAGGCAGGTCTTGTTTACACATGGATGCATTTGGTCTCCTCCAAACCACCCAACCTGTCAACTGCACTGGCTGTCACGTTTTTCTACCTTGCGTGAGAGAGATGGAGTCGGTGGAGTCCTTCTTGCTGGTGGCCACACTTCTTTTATTATTTCTGATTTTACAAATCTTCTTGGTTTCTTGTTTGACTTCCTGTTTATCCTTCTGTGACCGCGTGAGTTTTCCTTTTTGTTGGGCTGCGTGTGGCGTGTGAGAGGTGTTCTTCCTGGTTGCGTGGGCAGAGAGGCCAACAAATCTCTGTCATGGAGTTTTTTTCTTCTTCTTCTTGGTTCCTCCCTGCACGAGTGGGTTTTGATGAAGCTTCAGCGAGTGAGGTAGGCATGTTTCCTCCATTTTCTTGGGTGTTGCGAGGTGTGTTCTTGCCGGATATCCACAGCAGCGACCCGCATTAGAGTTTAGCTAGGCGGCAGGCATGTTGCAGAATGGCAGAAGCCTTTGTGAGCACTCCCTGTAAGCAGGTTGTCCATCTATGTTGTTTTCTGTTCTGTATCGAATGCATCCTCATATTCGGGTTTCTCCTTCAAGATATGTTTATCAAAATCGACTATGTGACAGTGAGAGTGTTACCAGGAGAATTGATGAAGTTTATTGCAAAGATTCTCTATTGAAACCTTTCTACTTGTTTTGCGATGTAACCCATGGAAGAGGATCTCATAGAGGCAGATCTGTTTCTTATCAGAGTTGCGCTGCGAAAGGAATGGCGCCAAAGCTCGGCTTGCAACATATAAGGTATGATGGATGTCTGGTTGCTATGATTCTATCATACTTCCTGCGTTTGATACTGTTGTTGAAGATGGTGTGGATGTGATTTCTCTTTCTGTGGGCGGGGGTGCTGTGCCATATTATCTTGATAGTATTTCAATGGGGGCCTTTGGGGCTGGAGAGGGGTGTGTTTGTGTCTACTTCTGTAGGAAATGAGGGTCCTGGGGAGCTATCTGTCACCAATCTGTCACCATGGGTGACAACAGTTGGGGCGGGGACTTTAGACAGGGATTTCCCTGCAAACATTATTTTGGGTAATGGAGAAATCGTCAGGTGAGTGTCTTTGTACAGTGGAAAGGTGTTGGGGTCTGATTTAGTCCCCTTGATCTATGTTGGAGACATCTCTGTTGGAATTATCACACCTTCAAGCTACAGCTGAAATGTTTGCACTGAGAGTTTGATGTTGTCCTCAAATTTTATGAAGGAAAAAGGTTTATATATCATTACGGTAGATGCCTTTCAAAGCAAGGAGCGTGATGTAATCATTATGTCTTGTGTCCGAGCTTCAAATCATGGTGTTGGTTGTGTAGCTGATATTCACCGCATGAATGTGGCACTAGCACGAGCTCGCAGAGCACTTTGGGTTAAGGGCAAAGCAGCTGCATTGAAGCAATCTAGTGACTGGTCAATCTTGATTATCGGTATTCTAAGAGTTGATGTAACTTTATTTCATGTTCGTAAATGAGTATTGTTAAAAATTTTCCCTACGATTAAATTGTTAAGTTAAATCTTTCTAAGACTTAGTGACAATATTTTATAAGTAAAGTAAAATGGGTCAGTTAACCCTTAAAGAAACTAAACAAAAATAATAATTTTATATTCAACAAATAAATGTAGAGGTGATCTACTTGAAAACAAATAATTCCATGAGTGATTAAAATGAAACCATCCTTCGTGAAGTAAAAATTCTATAACTTGATATCCCTAGCGACACTAATGAACACTATCCCTTTATGGTGAAATTCTTAAATGAACTTAAGGGAAATCTATGGTTAGATCTGGAAGATAATAAGATTTAATAAGCAGGAGAAAACAATTTAGAAACCACGCAATCTATCTCTCAACCATTAGAAGGTAAATTGTTTTATTTTTATAAAACTCATTTAGTAAAGCCTAAGTAAAATCTTTAATAATTCTGGTTAAGTTTTCAAGTTTCAATTATATCTTGGTAATAGCTAATGAGGTCTTGAAGATGATTTCAACTCAACCTTCTCCCTCTAACCTTTTTCCAAGGTGCCTTGTCTTTCTTCTCTTAAGTATGTTGAAAGCGAACCCATGTTGTCATATGGGCATGAACAAGTTCTAGTAGCATAAGTGTTAATAGATGGCCTTGTGAAATTAAATTACCCCTTTCTCTAAATAAACAAATTAAACAAATAAATGTCATAATAGAGAAGATTAAAGATGATTACTCAGTGTAAAAAGAATAAACTTAGCTTGGTAAGATGAATTTTATGAATCATATCTTGAGCCTCCTTGAAAACGTAAGCTAATAATTGCAAGATGTCTTTTTAAGATAAATAACCCTCAAGAATATCTCATTGTGGTTGGCCGTCTTTGTTAGAGTGTTCTGTGGTTGGGCTTCCATGTTGTCTTGTTAAAAAAGAAAAAGTGTGTATTTTCCTTTTGGGTGTGAACGTTTCTGTGTTGACCTTGTGGTTATCACCATAACAAGTGGTTCCTAGAGTTGGTTTTAACTTTGTGATGACATGTTGTGTCGTGTTATGTGTCGAAGCAAGTAGAAAAAAAATTATCCTGTCTTTTAATGCGTTGTTCGTGTGTGTGATTTTTGGGTCGTTACACTTGGTATCAGAGCATAGGTTCATGCTCTCGAACCTCTGGGCCAGCTTGGAGTGGTGGTGGTGTTACATGATGATAGTGCATCATGATGATGATGTTGCATGATGATGATTTATATTGGAAGAGTATTGTAGTATAAGCGTGATGTGATTATTGTCGTGATTGTGATATTGTGAATGCACATGATGTGTATGTCACCTTGTGCGTGTTTGTGATCATGTTGATATGTTGGGTATGGGAGTATTCTCTCTCCTTCTTGTGGATTCTATGAAGAGTTCACATGTGAATTATTTTTTGTGATGTGTGAAAAGAATTATAATGTGGATGACGTAGTGTTGGAGCATTGTGGCATATTGTGGTATGTAGGTGTATCAATGTGTTGTATGACTAGATTGATGTTAAAAGAAATGAGTTGTATCATGATGTTTTCACCATGTTTTGAAGAGATGTATGTATCACCTTGCTATGTAGCAATGGATGTTATGTTGTGGTGTTACTATGTTCATCGCATGTATGATTTGTGCAAATATGTAATGCTTCATGTTGTGATTTAGGGTCATATGGTGAGTGTATGAACCCTATCGTATGATGATTGCACTTTGGGTGCAGAATGTGGTAAAGTGATGTGTTACACTCAGTGAATGCATGATTGTGATCTACCTTGTATATGTACCACCATTGTGTTAGTGATGTAGTTACATGTTATGTTGTGAACCTTACACTAACCGACCCTGAGGGTAATCGGTAGAAGTGTATGTTGAGAGTGAGGAATAATGTACCATGGGTCAATAACTTGAGCCGAAACTCGGTTTAGTAGATAAAATGTGGTTATTTCCTCTCTCCCTATGTGGTTGTATGTACGCAACCTAAGTGAAACTATGACTATGTTTAGCCTTGTCGAAGTGGTGGCGGGATGATTCAGATAGAGGTGATGAAAGTTGTATTATTGATACGTATTTTGCAAGCTGAGGCTCAATGTTCGGAGTGCTAGCAACTCATTGAGTACCCCTTGGTGGCCAGATAAGGCCACACAGTTATCGTAATGTGACATTATTATAAGTTGATTTTTATAAGGACCAACAGCTTTTCTTGATTGCCATGCTTTACAATTTTGGGCATTTCCTTGGTTCGTGGCACTAACATGGGGATTTTGATACTAACTATGGCTATTTGGCCATTTATTTTTGCTTGATTTGGGGTCTTCTTTTAAATTTGGAATTTTTACCGCCTTGCCCAAGGCTTGTACTTTGCCACTTGGCACTTTGATTGGATTGTTGTGCTGGTTCTATTGTCGTGATGTGTGGAATAGGGTCATGGGATGCACCATGAAATGGTTGGACCTATGGACCTGCTTCGTTGTATAGGGGTACGCCCCAAGGAGTTACAGATAACTAGTGGGTTGTTGAACCACGTGTTATTATGTCACTTGGGTTAGGAGTGTTTGAACTCTATGTGTCTTGGACCATAGGGTCAACCGGCCTCCTTGAGGGAGGCATAAGAGTTTGAGGGAGGCATAATAGTTTGAGGGAGGCCTATGATTTTTGTCTGTATGGTTGATGTTTCAGGATATATGTTGAGTTATTGTGATGTTTGGTAGTGGTCTCTTGATGTATGTGTTACTCATGTCAGATGGATATGTGTTGTGGTGTTGTGAATATGTCATTGATTCCCTTGTGGACACTATGTACCTGTAGCATGGTTTGGTGTTATGTGATTTTTTTTCATTGATGCAAATTGAGGAAATGTCTAGTGGATTGTAGTACTCTTGTGTTTGAGTATTTGGTATGTCAGTCATTGATGTGTGTCGAGTACTATGTTATGTGGACTGTGCCTATTCCATTCTATATTTGAGTCACCTTTTTGGTGGTGTAATACAATCATGAAGTATATACTTGGGTGCTTGTGAATCTGTAGTGTCTTGTCTGACCCCGATAGGATGTTGTGTTAGTAGTTCTTGATTGGGCACCCAAAATAAGAAATAGACCAAAACTCTTTAATGATGAAATTTAAAAAGAAATTAAACTAAGAATAATGTTAACAAAAAGGAGACTAATGAAATAATAAATAAGAGGGAACTTCCAATTTTCAAAGAACCTTGAAAGTTAAAACTTCTGCCAAATATTCCCTAAGCCCACCCCATGGCCGTGCTTTAATGCGTCTAAAATTTTAAACCATAGGGTGTGTTTGCTTCTTTATCTATTCCTTGTTGTGTACCATTTCTTTTTCTCTGTGTTATGTTGCATCGAGGACGATGCTTTCTTAAGGGGAGGAGAATGTAATGCCCCGTTGGGCATCGACTCCCGTTTCTGCCACCTGCCCTCCACTGCCACCTTGGCCGACCAGGCAGGTCTTGTTTGCACGTGGATGCATTTGGTCTCCTCCCAACCACCCAACCTGCCGACTGTACTGGCTGTCACGTTTTTCTACGTTGCGTGAGAGAGATGGAGTCGGTGGAGTCCTTGCTGGTGGCCGCACTTCTTTTATTATTTCTGATTTTGCAAATCTTCTTGGTTTCTTGTTTGACTGCTTGTTTATCCTTCTGTGACCGCGTGAGTTTTCCTTTTTGTTGCTGCGTGTGGCGTGTGAGAGGTGTTCTTCCTGGTTGCGTGGGCAGAGAGGCCAACAAATCTCTGTCATGGCATTTTTTTTCTTCTTCCTGGTTCCTCCCTGCACGCGTGGGTTTTGATGAAGCTTCAGCGAGTGAGGTAGGCGTGTTTCCTCCATTTTCTTGGGTGCTGCGAGGTGTGTTCTTGCCGGATGTCCACAGCAGTGACCCGCATCAGTGTTTAGCCAGGCGGCAGGCATGTTGCAGAATGGCAGAAGCCTTTGTGAGCGCTCCCTGCAAGCAGGTTGTCCATCTATGTTGTTTTTGTTCTGTATCGAATGCATCCTCAAATTTGGGTTTCTCCTTCAAGATATGTTTATCAAAATCGACTATGTGACAGTGAGAGTGTTACCAGGAGACCTGATGAAGTTTATTGCAAGGATTCTCTATTGGAACCTTTCAAGTCTGCTTGTTTTGTGATGTAACCCATGGAAGAGGATCTCATAGAGGCGGATCTGTTTCTTATCAGAGTTGCGCAGCGAAAGGAATGGCGCCCAAAGCTCGGCTTGCAACATATAAGGTATGCTGGATGTCTGGTTGCTATGATTTTGACATACTTCCTGCGTTTGATACTGCTGTTGAAGATGGTGTGGATGTGATTTCTCTTTCTGTGGGCGGGGGTGCTGTGCCATATTATCGTGATAGTATTGCAATGAGTGCCTTTGGGGCTGGAGAGGGGTGTGTTTGTGTCTACTTCTACAGGCAGCGAGGGTCCTGGGGAGCTGTCTGTCACCAATCTGTCACCATGGGTGACAACAGTTGGGGCGGGGACTTTAGACAGGGATTTACCTGCAAACATTATTTTGGGTAATGGGGAAATCGTCAGGGGAGTGTCTTTGTACAGTGGAAAGGCGTTGGGGTCTGATTTAGTCCCCTTGATCTATGCTGGAGACATCTTTGTTGGAATTATCACACCTTCAAGCTACAGCTGAAATGTTTGCACCGAGAGTTTGATGTTGTCCTCAAATCTGATGAAGGAAAAAGGTTTATATATCATTACGGTAGATGCCTTTCAGAGCCAGGAGCGTGATGTAATCATTATGTCTTGTGTTCGAGCTTCAAATCATGGGGTTGGCTTTGTAGCTAATATTCGCCGCATGAATGTGGCACTAGCACGAAAGCTCGTAGAGCACTTTGGGTTAAGGGCAAAGCAGCTGCATTGAAGCAATCTAGTGTCTGGTCAGCCTTGATTGAGGATGCTAAGTCTAGGGACTGTTTTATGGATATGGAGTCTGTACCAAGAGATTTTTTTTGGTTATAAAGCCATCTTCTTTTGCTTCGTCTCAGACTAGGGTTGCTCCTAATATGAGAGCACCAAGGTTTGGAGGTCTAAATCAGAATCAATCAGATGCATATGGAGATGGTGGAGGTGTTTGGATGAATGACAAAGGATCAAGTTCAATTGCCAAAAATGGGGCCTACAGAAGTTCTAGGGCTAATTTGGAGCGGTTTTGGGAGGATGTTGGTAAGTATGTTAGACCACCCACCCTGGATGTGAACTCCTACTTGCGCCAACATGAAGATGGTCGATGTTTGGGCACCCAACGAGCTTGAAGAAAATGGAAATAGGCTTGGGTTGTTGTTGCTAGATCCGGGTGGTGTCCATGAAACCTATTGAATCTGGAGAAAAAGGAAAGATATTTCTACACCTCTTGTACTGTTATTTTATTTAAAATTATTGTGAAATCAGAACCACTTTTTCCTTGCATTGATCTGTCAGTTGGATGTCATGATGGGAGATTCCCCCTTTCTGCTTGTTTCTTCTTGTTTTAGCTTTTATCGTTGTCTGTATGATTGGTCGAAAGGATGCGTGTGCCCTCTCCTCTAGGTGTTATGTTTCTCTTGCTCGAGTGATAGACCTTCGTCTATTTGTTTATGTATTTATTCTTCTCTGCGATTGAGTTGCAAGTTATGATGTTGATCAAACTAGTATTTTCGATATCATGGAAGTAAGTTTACGATAACTATGAAGCTCCTCCCTAGCACCCAAGTTTTTCTTTTGATGTTTTTTTTGTTAGCTCCTTCACAAGTCCCTTTGATAACCTTTTGGCATCGAGAAAGGAAGGTTGTAGGATTAGTGTGATCAATGCTTTGGCTAGCCAGCTTAGAGTTTCGGTATTAAAACTTGTAGACTGAAAAGGTTTGTGTGCAATGTGTTTTCCGTCTCACGTGTTTAGACTCTTATATTATCTTTCATCTTGTTTCTAGGCTTTTAAGGCCATCCTCAAGAAGTACCTTGACCATCCCTATCAACTTGAACCTTAACTAGCTTTTCGGATCAACTAAGCTCAAGGTTTCATTGTGCGAATCCAGTACCTCGTTGACACTAGAATAGTTTTGGTCTAATCCCCCTCTGTGAATTGTTGTTGATGGCGCTCTTCTATTTTTTCCTAACTTTCTTTATTTCTCCTTTGTTGTATTAACACTATTAATTAATATTGGTCGGTTTTATGCACGTAATTACCTTAATATTTTGTGATGGAAATTTCCTTAAATGTGATTAATCTTCGGAAAAAACTCATCTTTCATTTGATAGTCTTATGGATTCATATCGGAAGGTTGTGTTTTGATAATGTCACTTAGAAATTATGTTTGTATCTATTGTGCGATGGTTGAATGTGTTACCAAGGGTTGCCTAAAAATATGGTTGTTTTGGGAAATGGGTAATTTATTTTAACTTAACCAAACATTAGTATTGTTGTGGAGGTTTGCAAATATTTAGTGTTATAAAATTTGTTGATGAAATTATTGTATACTCTGGTGTGACAGAACTCCCTTCTTCTCTCGCGTGTTTGCTACTAGCCTGTAAGACTTTGACCCTTCTTGGATGATTGGAAAATATTTGTAGTTAACGGTCAAAACTAGTATTCTTGCCTTTGCTTCGAAACTTATGTTGTATGTTTACTCTAATTGATTTCCGGTTTGAAACTCAATTATACATGGCCTTTTGTGTTAATTTCTGAAACCCGTGGTTCCCCTTTCTTGGGCTGATCAACTCTTGTTCTTTTAGAAATATATTATTTTAGCCTATGCGTTTGGTACCTTTGATAAATTTCTAGATGGTTGGTATATATATCGAATATCAATCTTGTAATTATTGTTTAATTACTTACTTGATGGGAATTTTGTTTTTACTAGATTGTTTATTTTTCTCCTTATAGGGCCAAGGGCCATTCTCATACGATTGCTATACTTTCGTTGCTTTTACTCCTAACTGAAGTACAGGGTCTTCTCCTTCTTTGATTGGCATGATGGAGACTTTATCATAACTTCATGTGTTGATAGTGTTTAGAGGTTTGACCCAATTCTTGTAATAAAGTGCTTCCTTTTTGTGGTATTGTTAGATAATAGTTATGGTGGTTTTGTGTAGCCTTATCTTGCTCAGTTCTCGTGAACTGACTATTGTGGAAAAATTTGTTGCAGATGGATTTTTTTACGAGTAGATGAGGGATAGACTTGTAGATTTTTACATCAACCTCAGTTGAGAAGTTCTTTTGCATGAATCCTTTTTATATTGTTCAACTATTGATAACATCTAGTGGAGGATTTAGAAGAGGATCAATGTCTTAGTATTTTGTATCGTGGATTATGTCGTCTTAACCTTGGAACCTTGAATTGTCTGTCTATCTTGGAAAATATAAGAAAAGTTGGATTACCGCTTGTTAAGTGGCCTTAATGGATTATCGGTATTCTATGAGTTGATGTAACCTTTTTCATTTTCGTAAATGAATATTGTTAAACTTTATCGCTGCGATTAAATGTTGAGTTAAATATTTCTAAGACTTAGTCATAGTGTGTTATAAGTAAAATAAAATGGGTTGTTTAATACTTATAGAAGTTAAACGAAGATTTATATTGCAAATAAATTGGTGTAGAGGTGACCAACTTGAGAGCATGTAATTCCATAAGTGAGCAAAGATGAAACTATCCTTTGTTAAGTAACACTATATAACTTGATATCCCTAGCTACACTATTGAACACTATCCCTTTCATGGTGAAATTATTAAATGAACTTGAAGGAAATCTATGGTTAGTTCTGGAAGATAATAAGATTTAATAAGCAGGAGAAAACAATTTAGAAACCACGCAATCTATCTCTTAGCCATTGGATGGTAAAAAATTTTATTTTTATAAAACTCATTTAGTAAAGCCTAAGTAAAATATTTAATAATTCTGGTTAATTTTTCAAGTTTTAATTATATCTTGGTAATAGCTAATGAGGTCTTGAAGATGATTCCAAATCAACCTTTTCCCTCTAACCGTTTTCCAAGGTGCCTTGTCTTTCTTCTCTTAAGTATGTTGAACGCAAACCCATGTTGTCATATGGGCATGAACAAGTTCTAGTAGCGTAAGTGTAAATAGATGGCCTTGTGGAATTAAATTACCCCTTTCTCTAAATAAACGAATTAAGCAAATAAATGTCATAATAGATAAGATTTAAGGATGATTACTCAGTGTCAAAAGAATAAACTTATCTTGGTAAGATGAATTGTATGAATTCATATCTTGAGCCTCCTTGAAAACGTAAGCTAAGAATTGCAAGATGTATTTTTTAAAATAAATAACCCTCAAGAATATCTCATTGTGGTTGGCCCTAACTATAAGTGTGTTCTGTGGTTGGACTTCTATGTTGTCATGTCAAAAAGAAAAAGTGTATTATCCTTTTGGGTGTGAATGTTTCCATGCTAACCTTATGTTCATCCCCGTAACAAGTGGTTCCCAGAGTTGGTTGTAACTTTCTGACGACATGTTGTGTTGTGTTATGTGTGGAAGCAAGTCAAAAAAAAAAAATTGTCTTTTACTGTGTTGTTCGTGTGTGAATCTTTTAGGTCGTTACATATGCAATGTTTGGATATTTTTCTATCTAGCTTCTGGATCCTCCATCCAATGGAAAAAAACCCAGTGTTATTAGCAATCCTTCCTTCCCGAACCTGAATGGCTTGCCAATTTCGATTGGAAAATCCTAGAAAATGGATATATTTTTAAGTTCTTGGGTATCCCTTTTGCCTTTCAAGCCTCCCCAGTTGAGCTATGCCAGTATGTCATTTAGCGGGTGGATAAAAAGATGGAATTTTTGATCACCAAGCCTTTATGCCGAGCTGACAAATTCCAAATCTACTCTAAAGTGATTGCCACCACTCATGTTTACTACTCATCATGTTGGGTTCTATCCAAAGCCTCCATTCAGAAGATTGAAAAAATGCACAAAGCTTTCTTTAGGGCTAATGCTTCTATAGGAAAAGGTTTTCATTGGGTTGTCTGGGATATATGTTATCTGCCTTGCAATTCTGAAGGCATCGGTCTTATTCATATCCAATGCCAAGGGCACGCTCTTTGCGCTAAATGGATTATTAGAAACATTAATGGCCCAGAAGCTTGGAAAGTTCTCATATAACATAAAATTGGGGAAGGCTTTCCTTGTGGATGTTTTGTATGGAAAGGATTAGGGTTTGTTAACTTTCACATCACCCATGTGCCTATCAAAATTGTTGGCACCTTTGTGCTTAAGAGTATCTAGAAAGCATGGGAAAGTGTTAAACCCTAGCTTATATGGAAGGGGGATAAATTTCGTAATCAGATTTCTGTCAACCAACACTCACTTTGGTGGTTACTAATTTTTCAATTTTAAGAAAAATGCCTAACTGAAGTCCCAGGAATCTCCGTGCTAAAATTATTCAAGCGTGGAATTTACACTATTGAGGATTTTTTCTGTAAAAAATCCACAAATATGGCTCCCTTGGTCGGAATTTAAAGCTCTATTTCAGATTTCCAACCAGGATCAAAATACTTTTCACGCAGTGATCGATTCAGTTCCTGACCACATTATGCATAAAATTTCTATGCATTCCTCTCGCCGTTGGTGGACGGATTAGAAATGGCATTTCAACACCCCTTTTTGTAACTACAAATCCAATAAGGGTTATCGTTAGCTCTCACCCCATCTACCCATTATGGAAAAACTAAATGCATATTGGGGAATCCATTCCACCTTATCCACCTGACGACGAAGGTTTGAAAATTTTTGGACGCTATCTGTGGGGCCTAAGATTGCTCATTTTCTCTAGTGTATTCTTCAGCAAGGCCTCCCTATCAGAGCTCGTCTTGCCCAAATTGGGGTTGTTATTCCTAAACGCCCATTCTGTGGGCATCTGGAGACAATGCTACATGCTACATGTTTAAAATTACAAAATGAGTGTGTTCATAAAGTTAAATTATAATCTTGTTTTGAATAAAGAAATCTCAATTAAGAGATTCTTAACCAACAAAAAATAAGATGGTAGAAAACTAGGATTGAGTATGATTATCAAGGCGAGTGATATTATTTCACCATCTTAACTATTCGAAGAAATATGATAAATGATTAAAGCTTAACATTTATATGGTGATTTGTAATAGGTCTTCAATGGCTTCAAACTATATTTCAAGTGGAAATGCATATTAAAAAAAATTGAGTGAGAAATATGATATATTTTCTTTATAATATATTAGGGTAGAAATAAAAAGGGGTAAATAAAATTGTAATTAAAAATGGGTAAGTAAGGTTCAAGGAAAAAATAGAGGGTATTTTCATTCTAAACATATGAGAGGAGGGAGTATTATCAATTGGATATTTAGAGGTAAAAACTAGAATTAAGGGGATTCTTTAATACCCTTCGAACACACATGCTATACCATAAATTTACTAAGTGAACCCCCCATGTCTCAGCCTTGCCATTCCTAATCATGGGGAAGCGAACCTGGAGGACGGCACTGCTACTGGGTGGGCACTTCCTGATGCTGGAAAGGATCTGTTGGGTTCGGGGTGGCCGGATGGCCAGGATCCACCTACCTCGGGCATGTTTGCTACTGCTGCTTGATTTTGCTGGTTGTCATTCCTTAGGCTTTGCCTTTTTTTTTTGTATTCTCTTAGGCTTGGCCTAGTTTGAATTTTTTAGCTCTAATCGTTACCTAACTTTGTTCGTGGTTTTGGAGCGTACTCTCATACCACCTGCTTTTGTATTGAAATCTATCTTGTATCGTATTGTATTTAATACAATATACATTAAAAAATTGATGCTTTACTCGGCATGTAATAATTAATAAATAAGGACAACAAAAAAAATTACTTGCAAAAAATTACCAATAACTCTAGTTCTCGCATGATGCCAATTGTACTTAAACTAAAAAAAGAAATATACTAATTAATAATAATAATAACAAGAAGCGGGTACATGTGTTTTCCGGACTGTGGAAACCTTATTTATTACAAGAAGCGGGTACTTGTGTTTTATTTATGCATATATTTGTACATTATTAGGTATTGAGTGTGGAAACCTTATATCCGGAGAAATATAGTTCTATGGTTTTGCAAGCTAGACTGTAACGACCCAAATAACCACACACACAAACAACGCAGTAAAAGATAGTATAATTTTTTTTGACTTGCTTGACACATAACACGATGCAACATGTCATCACTAAGGATACAAATAACACTGTGAACAACTTGATACAAGGATAGCCATAACGGCAGCACGGAGACGTTCACACCTATCAAGGGCAATACATATATTTTTTCTTTCTTTCTGACAAGACAACGTGGAAGTCCAACCACATGACACACTTACATTTAGGGCATCCCATGAGAAAATTCTTGTTAAATTTTCTTGTTTACTAAAATGTCTCTTAATTCTTAACTTACGTTTTTATAAAATTTTATGTAATGATTCACACAATTCTTTTCACAAGGGAGAACTTCTTTCTTTTCAACTATAGACTAAATAGCTTAAGGCCAAGCTTTCCAAAATAGGATCATCAATTTTATGTCCAAAGCTTTTTTATTTATTTGATTAAAGAACATTTTCCATTTCTTACAAGGTTAATTAAACTTACTCAAGCCACTAACACATGTTCCACACCTCTATTGCACCGGTGAAGGCATAAGCTCCGATTGAGTGGAAAGTATCGCTTAGGGTTAATAACAATAACCTTCTTGTTTAAGGATCAAATTTTGACCTTGCTTAAGAAATATCACTATGAATCAAGGCAAGGGTTAACAGAACAGGACAACGGAATTTAGCTTCAGGGTCACATTGTTTACTATCAATCTTTTATTGAGGTTAAGAGTTTATCAAGATTGGTTAAATGTTCCATCTAGACTTTACTTAATTAATTTTGACAAAGGAGGACATTTCAAACGATAGAGAGATATTTAAGGTTTTATTAATCGATTTCCTTCCTACTTATTAAATCCTATCATCTTCTAAAATCTAGCCATTGATTTCACCATGAGATCATTTAAGGTTTCACCGTAAAGGATAATGTTTATTAGTTTGGCTCGGGAAAAAAAATGAGTAATCATATTTCATTACCAAAAGATAGTTTCCTCTTGATTGTTCCAGGTCTCAAAGGTTATCTAGTAGATCACATCTACATTAATATATTCATATATATAAATTTTAGTTTAAATTTTATCAGGACTATCCAGCTCACTTTATAGTGCTTACAAACTCATTGCTACTAAGCCTTAGGAGGATTTACAACTCAACATTTTAACTCAAGAGAAAAGTTTAACAGTACTCATTTGCGGAAACAAAACAAGGTTATATCAATTCATTCCAACATGATGCACGAATCAAAGGGACATACCATCTCTATTGAACCATGACTTGGGAGCAAGAGAGTAATAACATGGGACATGCCCCACTACTATTCCAAGGATTAAAATACACTAGAATATCCCGTAACCAAGCGGTAATCAAATTTCATCTTTCACGTGATAACCTAACAAACCAAAGTTTCAACAGTTACAACAACAATACTCTACAATACATTTACTAAGGCACTGACCCTTCTTCTAAAATGTCCAAAGTCCCTTTCCAAATTTTTATAACATAATACTCAATCGTACAAAGGAACATCATAACCAAGATTGATGCAGTAATCTACAAGTTCTTCCATCATCTAACCACATAAGCCATCTGTAACAATTAATAACCTGAGTCAGTTCGCGAGAACTGAGCAAGATAAGACTATACATAGCAACAATAAGCTACTAGCTAACAATACCATGAAAGGTAACATTCTATTTCAAGAAATGGATCAAGTTCTAACCTCTAACAACCTTTTGAAACAAGATATAATTTTCAACATATCAACAAGAAGAAATCCATAAATTTTAGTTATGAAAAATACCTCGAAAACTACAAAATTTTGACAACCAAATACGCAAGACTATGAAATTTAAATGATTAGACACAAGAGTTGAGAGTATTAGGATTTCAATCATGTAATCCCGTAGATTATGTGATTGAAATCTAAAGTGTAACCCATCAATCCACATTCTCAAGGTGAAGTCAAAAGATAAAAACCAGACCCGATCTTAGCTGCCAAAAAGAATATAGTTTTGGAATCGTTCCGTAGGGCCATAGGCCTAATAGGCTAGGAACGAACAACGAGGGTAATAACAAAGTTCTATCATGTAATAAAAAAGGTTTAAAGGATGAAAATATTATATTCAAACCCACAACCATTATATCTTAGGTAATAAGTGACTTCATAGCTAATAAGGATGAGTGGAAATGACGATAAGAATGTCCGGAATAGGCATTGTCTAATAGCCTACCTACTGAACATAACCAGGGCCGGAATAGCGAAAGCCTCATTAATACCCAAGTTGAGTAGGCAATCTAGCATTCTAAATACATCCTTACAATTTTCATAATACCTTAGATTTATAATCCTCCCGTTCTAGAGGAACATAGCCATGAATCTAGACTTGGTTGAAATTTTCCGACATCAACTCACTTCCTAATATCATAAACGATGTATACAAAAAAAGGTCTCTCAACTCTCTTTAACTTACATCTCATCACTAAGTTTATGGTAACCTATGCAGTGATTAAGCACATAATATACCATTGAAGATAGATATCCTCCACTAATGAACTTCTATAACGATGTAATTACAATTATTATGTTCGATACATATACAAACTATTCCATAGCTTCTTTTCCCTTTTTTGACAACAAAATATATTCACGACCTTCTATCACAATCATTCTAAATTTGTAATGAAAGGTCACTCATCAAGAAGGAAGTACAAAACAAGTTTGACTAAATTAAGGGACTTCATGTTACCTTAAGCAGTTGATGAGAACCTTAACTTTCACGAACCGTGAAAGATATTACCTTACTCCATCAAGGCATTATGTCTATACATAATTAAATCGATCACACAAGGAATCATCAACATACCATATCTTAACACCATAAAGGTCATTAATTTTATCAAATTTTACTCATAGAAAGAGTAGAATCAAAATGGGGTTCTATCAATAATTTATGCCCTTCTATCAACCCAGGACATATTTTCGGCCCAAAACTTCCTTCTTAACAAGCATATATATTGAACTTCTAATTCCCAAATGCCCTAATAATTTGCACAATACACGAAGTGCATAATCACGCTTATCATAAAATAAAATAAAATTAACTGTATATTTTCCTCCAGGGAAATAACATAATAGGAGCCTAATACTAGTCAAAGCTGCAACATTCTAGGGGCGATTAGATACCCAAGTTTACAAAAGAAACAACGACATTTTTGCAGAAGGAAGTAACTTTAAAATTATATATATATATATATATATATTTCATATGATCAAACGAAGCATACACTGAGAACCTTTGTTTGTTTTATATATAAATGGGTTTGATCACGTCAACAAGAACAACCAACAGAGGCAATTCCAGAAGTAACAAACTATTAACCATATACTGAACACAAATCCACAAAATCACAGATTTAAACCAATTTCTAGAAAGAAAAAGTTTCATTTTAAGAGGTTTATTAGATACTAGCATATTATGTATATGGTTAGTCTATCTTGCCTGTTTTAACGCATCCACCAGTCGTGAACATCCAGCAAGGACTACTACAGCCACATGCCCTCCACTTTATCCTCTGCTTCACTGGTCTTTTCTTGCAATATACCACACCAGGATTCCCTTTTGAAGGCACGACTAGAAGAATGCAATAGGTGGCTGTCCAAACACTAGATTACTTCAATGCAGCTGCTTTGGGGTGAGAGTCGAACTGCTTACCACTCAGTCCACGGGCACTTGTGCTAGAAAGCTAAACATCGACCATGGTTTGAAGCTCAGACACAAGACATAATGATTACATCGCTCCTGGTTCTAAAAGGCATCTACCGTATTGATACACAATCCTTTTCCTTCATCAAATTTGGGGACAACATCAAACTCTCGGTGCAAACATTACAGCTGTAGCTTGTAAGGTGATGATAATTCCAATAGAGACCTTTATGCCTGCCAACTTAGTGACTTGTTGAAGCTGCTCATATAATAGCAGAGCAAATTGTGTTTCATGAATATTCTGATATGAAACAGATCGGCCTCTATGAGGTTCTCTTCCATGAGTTACATCGAATAGCAAGTGTAGTAGATGTCCACGCCCTTGGTGGTGCTTCTCATCACGGCCCCTTCCATTAGAACGGCTTCCAAGAAAGAGATCCATTCATGGAGTGTAGGTAAGCCTGGGCATATCTTGTTAAATCGGCAAATAAGGCAATTTTCCTTGGAATAAGCTTTTTTCTCATAGTTTCAAGACTTCTGCCCTATTGAAACTTACTATAGGAGATGTCTTAGCATATGTCATAGGCTCAAAATCGCTGGGCCAGTAGAGTCCTTTTTTAGCAGCATGCAAGGAAGATCTTGTATCTGTCCACACCTGGTAATTTCACCCCAAGATCCGCTTCCCCCAAACCATCAACACCAACTTGGAGCAGACAAGTGGAAACCAGTGCATCTGTAGCATTTCAGACAGGACGTGGCCCTAACCAGAGGACACGTAAAGGCACCCCACGTCTAAAAAAAAAACAATCATCCACCCGAGATCGCTGCAACATGAGAGTAGACCTGGATAAGCTTGTCCAATAATCTAAATTGGCCTTCGGGCTATGACCAATATGCCTGCTTTCCTGATCTGATCAATAAGAACTGTCGCGCTCAGATCTACCATTGCCCATATTTTAAGAAGGGTTTTGCAAAGATCCAATTCCATTTCCAGTCTGGCTGAAATGATGAAGTTGCTGGGCCATCAACTTCAAAGGGAATATTATCATTGTTTGGGATAGAACCCAAAGTCCTTCCATGGCCGTCTGAGGTCCTGCTGCCACAAACACTAACACCACTTCCTTACGCTCCCTTTTTCAGTTCCTCGTGTGACTGAGAAACCACACCAAGCGCACCACCTAGACGGAAGAGACTTTCCAAAATGAAAAGGCAAGACATCTCAACTAAAACTTTATCTCGTTCTTCAATTACAGCTGCAAGATTTTGCAACAACTGATCACGACCGTGGTCGCGTGCAACCAGGACAGCAAGATCAACACCAACGGCTCCCTAGGCTTGCCCTGCATCAGCTGTCGCACTTACTCTCTCTGGAGGCCACTGGCTTTCTGAGATAAGTTTACCTGTCGACCCTGTAGCTACTACATACAACCAAATACTTCCTCACGGCACTCCCAGGAGAAGTTCAGTTCTACGCCCACGGATTCTGCTTGCACAGCACGATTTTTGAGACCCACACCCACTATTGCATTATTACAGCTTAACAAAAATTCATTAGTCACCATTAATGAAGGATCAACTGTACAAGCTCGACAATTTGAGCACACGGTTTTTTTTCTTTAATAGGGGAAAATGTAACGTAGCATTGAAGGGCCAACAACGACAATAACGACACGACACCAAATGACACGATAAAGTTGGTGAGAAGGTTGCCCAACCATATTTCACTGTGCCAAAAGGGCGAAGCCCACCAATGATCGACGAGGGCACAACAACATCTCTCATGCTTAGCACACAATCGCCAGAGATGGCTATGAACAGGATTGTAGTGGAGGGCAGGTAGAAAAGAGCCGATGCCCAGCGGGGCATTACATTCTCCTCTCCTTAAGAAAAACATCATCCTCGATGCGACATAACACAGAGGAAAAGGAATGCGACAAGCAACCAAGGATAGGCAAATGGGGGTAAGGGTACACTCTATGGTTTACGGTTTCAGTTGATTAACGCACGGTCATGGGGTAGCCTTGGGAACAATTAGCAGAAAATTTGAATTTTCAATGTTCTGTGAAGATTGGTAGTTCTCTCTTATTCGTTATTTCATTAGTCTCTTTTCATAAGCACTATTCTCTAGTTTTAATTTCTTTTAACATTTCATCAGTTGCAGAGTCTTTAGTTTATTCTTTCTTGTGGGTGTCCAACATGAACTACTAATACAACACCCTATTAGGGTCATAAAAGTCACTATAGATTCACAAACACACAAGTACATACTTCAAAGATTGTACTACACCACAAGAGGTCAGTCAATGTACGGAATGAGAACATGCATAGACTATGATAACATAGTACACATTTCACATCAATTACTGACATACCATGTACTCAAACAAATAGAGTGCTACGATCCACCAGACATTTCCTCAATTTACATCAATGAAAGACTCACATACACACCTAAACCATGCTACAGGTCCATAGTCTCCACAAGGGAATGAATGTTTTATTTTCACATAACATCACAACACATATCCATCTGACATGAGTAACACATACATCAAAGGAACACTACCAAAACATCACAATAACTCAACATATATCCCCACAACATCAACCATACAAACAAATATCATAAGCCTCCCTCAAACTCTTATGCCTCCCTCAAGTCTCTTATGCCTCCCTCAAACTCTTATGTCTCCCTCAAACTCTTATGCCTCCCTCAAGTCTCTTATGCCTCCCTCAAACTCTTATCCCTCCCTCAAACTCTTATGCCTCCCTCAAACTCTTATGCCTCCCTCAAAATCTTATGCCTCCCTCAAATCTCTTATGCCTCCCTCAAACTCTTATGCCTCCCTCAAACTCTTATGCCTCCCTCAAGGAGGCCGGTTGACCCTATGGTCCAAGACACATAGAGTTCGAACACTCCTAACCCAAGTGACATAATAACGCGTGGTTCAACAACCTGCTAGTTATATGTAACTCCTTGGGGCGTACCCCCATACAACGAAGCGGGTCCATAGGTCCAACCAATCCATGGTGCATCCTATGACCCTATTCCACACATCATGACAATAGAACCAGCACAACAATCCAATCCAAAGTGCCAAGTGGCAAAGTACAAGCCTTGGGCAAGGCGGTAAAAATTCCAAATTTAAAAGAAGACCCAAAATCAAGTAAAAATAAATGGCCAAATAGCCATCGTTAGTATCAAAATCCCCATGTTAGTGCCATAAACCAAGAGAATGCCCAAAATTGTAAAGCATTGCAATCAAGAAAAGTTGTTGGTCCTTACAAAATAAAGTAAAAAAGCTCAATTTACGAATAAAATCAACTTATAATAATGTCACATTACGATAACTGTGTGGCCTTATCTAGCCACCAAAGGGGTACTCAACGAGTTGCTAGCACTCGAAACATCGAGCCTCAGCTCATAAAATACATATCAATAATACAACTGTCATCACCTCCATCTGAATCATCCCGCCACCACTTCGACAAGGCTAAACATAGTCATAGCGACACTGAAGGTTGCATACATACAACCACATAGGGAGAGAGGAAAGGATCACAGGTACCATCTACTAAACCAAGTTTTGGCTCAAGTTATTGACTCATGGTACACCATTCCTCACTCTCAACATACACTTCTACCGATTTCCCTCAGGATCGGTTAGTGTAAGGTTCACAACATAACATACAACAACATCACTAACATAATGGTGGCACACACAAAACTACCATAATGTCTTACATATGGTACATATACAGGGTAGATCACAATCATACATTCACAGGTGTAATACATCACTTTACCACATTCTGCACCCAAAGTGCAATCACCATACGATAGGGTTCATACACTCACCGTATGACCCAAAATCACAACATGAAGCATTACATATTACACAGAATTCATACATACGATGAACATAGTACATCACAACATAACATTCATTTGCTACATAATAAGGTGGTACACACATTTCTTCAAAACATGGTAAAAAACATCATGATACAACTCATTTCTTTTACATCAATCTAGTCATACAACACATTGATACACCTACATATCACAATATGTCACAATGCTCCAACACTCCGTCATCCACATTAGAAGTCTTTTCACACATCACAAACAATGTACTTCACACGTGAACTCTTCATAGAATCCAAAAGAAGGAGAGAGAATACTCCCATCCCCAACATATCAACATGATTACAAACACGCACAAAGTGACATACACATCATGTGCGTTCACAATATCACAATTACGACAATAATTACATCACGCTTGAAGCACATTACTCTTCCAATATCGACTACCATCATGCAACATCATCATCATCATGTAACACCACCACCACAAACTAACATCATCATATAACACCAACCCGGCCCATAGGTTCGAGAGCATGAACCTATGCTCTGATACCAAGTGTAACGACCCAATTTTATACCACACACACAACGAACATACACAAGAAAATACAGGATAATTTTTTTTTTTTGACTTTCTTTGACACATAACACGACACAACATGTCGTCACAAGGGTACAACTAACACTATGAACACTTGACATTACAAGGATGACCACAAGGGCAGCACGGAAACATTCACACCTATCAAGGACAATTACACTTTTCTCTTTTGACAAGACAACAAGGAAGTCCAACCACATGACACACTTACATTTAGGGCATCCCATGAGGAAATTCTTGTTAAATTTTCTTTTTTACTAAAATAATCTCTTAATTCTTAACTTACGTTCTTATAAAATTTCATGTAATGATTCACACAATTCTTTTCACAAGGGAGAACTTCTTTCTTTTCAACTATTGACTAAATAGCTTAAGGCCAAGCTTTCTAAACTAGGATCATCAATTTTATGTCCAAGGCTTTTTTTAATTCATTTGATTTTAGAACATTTTCCATTTCTTACAAGGTTAATTAAACTTACTCAAGCCACTAACACATGTTCCACACCTCTATTGCCACAGGTGATAGGCATAAGCTCCGATTGAGTGGAAAGTACCGCTTAGGGTTCATAACAATAACCTTCTTGTTTAAGGATCAAATTTTGACCTTGCTTAAGAAATATCACCATGAATCAAGGCAAGGGTTAACAGAACAGGACAACAAAATTTAGCTTCAGGGTCACATTGTTTACTATCAGTCTTTTATTGAGGTTAAGAGTTTATCAAGATTGGTTAAATGTTCCATCTAGACTTTACTTAATTAAGTTTGACAAAGGAGAACATTTCAAACGATAGAGAGAGATTTAAGGTTTAATTAATCAATTTCCCTCCTACTTACTAAATCCTATCATCTTCTAAAATCTAACCATTGATTTCACCATGAGATCATTTAAGATTTCACCATAAAAGGATAATGTGTTTATTAGTTGGGAAAATAAACAAGTAACTTTTACAAAATAAGGACTATCCAGTTATCAAGTAGATCGTATCTACATTAATTTATTCATAGTACTTACAAACTCATTGCTACTATGCCTTAGAAGGATTTACAACTCAACATTTTAACTCAAGAGCAAATTTTAACAGTACTCGTTTGCGAAAACAAAACAAGGTTACATCAATTCATTCCAACATGATGCACAAACCAAAGGGACATACCATCTCTATTGAATCATGACTAGGGAAGAAGAGAGTAATAACATGGAACATGCCACGCTACTATTCTAAGGATTAAAAATAGACTAGGATATCCCATAACCAAGCGGTAATCAAATTTCATCTTTCACGTGATAACCAAACAAACCAAAGTTTCAACAGTTACAACAACAATACTCTACAATACATTTACTAAGGCACTGACCCTTCTTCTAAAATGTCCAAAGGCCCTTTCCAAATTTTTATAACATAATACTCATTCGTACAAAGGAACATCATAACCAAGATTGATGCAATAATCTACAAGTCTTTCCATCATCTAACCACGTAAGCCATCTGCAAAAATTAATAACCTGAGTCAGTTCGCGAGAACTGAGCAAGATAAGACTATACATAGCAACAATAAGCTACTAGCTAACAATACCATGAAAGGAACATTCTATTTCAAGAAATGGATCAAAGTTCTAACCTCTAACAACCTTTTGAAACAAGATATCAATTTTCACCATACCAACTAAGAAGAAATCCATAAGTTTTAGTTATGAAAAAAAATATCTCGAAAACCACAAAAGTTTGACAACCAAATACGCAAGACTATGAAATTTAAATGATTAGACACAAGAGTTGAGAGTATTAGGATTTCAATCATGTAATCCCGTAGATTACGTGATTGAAATCTAAAGTGTAACCCATCAATCAACATTCTCAAGGTGAAGTCAAAAGATAAAAACCAGACCCGATCTTAGTTGCCAAAAAGATATATAGTTTTGGAATCGTTCCGTAGGGCCATAGGCCTAATAGGCTAGAAACGAACAACGAGGGTAATAACAAAGTTCCATCATGTAATCAAAAAGGTTTTAAAGGATGAAAATCTTATATTCAAACCCACAACCATTATATCTTAGGTAATAAGTGACTTCATAGCTAATAAGGATGAGTGGAAAGGATGATAAGAATGTCCGGAATAGGCATTGTCTAACAGCCTACCTACTGAACATAACCAGGGCCGGAATAGTGACAAGGCTCATTAATACCCAAGTTGAGTAGGAAATCTAGCATTCTAAACACCTCCTTGCAATTTTCATAATACTTTAGATTTATAACTCTCCCGTTCTAGAGGAACATAGCCATGAATCTAGACTTGGTTGAAATTTTTCAACGTCAACTCACTTTCTAATATCATAAATGATGTATACAAAGAAAAGTATCTCAACTCTCCTTAATTTACATCTCATCACTAAGTTTATGGTAACCTATGTAGTGATTAAACACGTAATATACCATTGAAGATAGATATCCTCCAATAGTGAACTTCTATAACGATGTAATTACAATTATTACATTTGATACATATATAAACTATTCCATAACTTCTTTTCCCTTTTTAGACAACAAAATATACTCACAACCTTCCATCACAATCATTCTAAATTTTCAATGAAAGGTCACTCATCAAGAAGGAAGTACAAAACAATTTTGACTAAATTAAGGAAATTCATGTTACCTTAAGCAGTTGATGAAAACCTTAACTTTCACGAACCGTGAAAGATAATACCTTACTCCATCAAGGCATCATGTCTATACATAATTAAATTGATCACACAAGGAATCATCAACATACCATATCTTAACACCATAAAGGTCATTAATTTTATCAAATTTTTACTCATAGAAAGAGTAGAATCAAATGGGGTTCTATCAATAATTTATGCCCTTCTATCAACCCAGGACATATTTTCGGTCCAAAACTTCCTTCTTAACAAGCATATATATTGAACTTCTAATTTCCAAATGCCCTAATAATTTGCACAATACACGAAGTGAATAATCATGCTTATCATAAAAATAATAATAATTTAACTGTATATTTTCCTCCAGGGCAATAACGTAATAGGAACCCAATACTAGTCAAAGCTGCAACAGTCTAGGTGTGATTACATACCCAGGTTCACAAAAGAAACAACAACATTTTTGTAGGAGGAAGTAAATTTGAAATTATATATATATATATATATATATATATATATATATATATATATATATATATATATATATATATATATATATATGATTCTATAATATATATAAGCCGACAAGTTGTTAAAACCAGCCTACCCAAAAGACTCAATTTCTAGCACAGGTTATTTTTATCCTTACAGTACCATTATATATATATATATATTTCCATATAATTAATCGAAGCATAAACACCGAGAAATTTTTTTTATTTTTTTTATAAAGGGGTTTGATCACTGTCAACAAGAACAACCAATAGAGGCAAATCCGGAAATAAAACACTATTACCCATATACTGAACACAAATCCAAAAAATCACAGATTTAAACCAATTTCTAGAAAGAAAAAGTTTCATTTCAAGAGGTTTATTAGATACTAGCATATTATGTATATGGTTAGTCTATCTTGCCTATTTTAACGCATCCACCAGTCGTGAACATCCAGCAGGGACTGCTACAAGCCACACGCCTTCCGCTTTATCCTCTGCTTCACTGGTCTTTTCTGGCAATATACCACACCAGGATTCCCTTTTGAAGGCGCGACTAGAAGAATGTAATAAGTGGCTGTCCAAACACTAGATTGCTTCAATACATCTTCTTTGGGGGGGTGAGAGTCAAACTGCTTACCACTCAGTCCGAGAGCACTTGCGCTAGAAAGCTAAACACCAACCATGGTTTGAAGCTCGAACACAAGACATAATGATTACATCGCTCCTGGCTCTGAAAGGCATCTACCGTATTGATACATAAACCTTTTCCTTCATCAGAATTGGGGACAACATCAAACTCTCAGTGCAACCATTACAGTTGTAGCTTGTAAGGTGTGATAATTCCAACATAGAACCCTTTATGCTTGCCAACTCAGTGACTCGTTGAAGAAGCTCACTTCATATAATTGCAATTCTGTCATAAAGCTTGTGCTTCATGAATATTCTGATATGAAACAGATCCACCTCTATGAGATCCTCTTCCATGAGTTACATCGCACAGTACTAAGACAAGATCTCAGTAGAGAATCTCTCCCCCCAATAAATTCCTCATCAGGTATTGCTGGTAACACCCTCACCGTCACAAAGTCGATTTTGAGAAAACCTGTTACCTTGAAGGAGGAATCCCGAATCTGACAGGATGCAGCCACATACTAAACAGACAACAGCAAAGTTGGACAACCAGGTAACTTGTTGGAGCTGCAAGTCTTGCTGCAAGGCTTCTACTTTGTTCATAGATAAGACCAATTCCTGTAGGTATCACATTGGCCCTGGCAGTAATGTTACATTGCAACGTAGTTTTTAGTGGACCCTATGATCCCAAGCAAAGCCTTCAGCTCCCAGGTTCGCTGGCTGTCTCTACCAACATTGCATAGTATTCAGTCCTTGTCCTGGATGGAATGTGATCTGTCACCAAAATGAAGAGAGGTCAAGCAGCTGGCCAGAAACTCATGAAAAGTGTTATCTCGACTTCTGCAATAGCTGCGATATTAGAGCAACAACTGAGATGATCTTGACTGGAAGAGGGTTGCAAACCAATGCAACTATCAGGGAGTTGAACACTATTTCAGACAAACAGGCCACCTTTGGTCATGTAACCCTGTGCACACCCTGGGTACTTGTCTGTCAGCATACATACAAAGCAATGAAGATAAATGCATCCCCTGATTTCCCTAGTGAAGAGTTCATGAGCTCGACGTAGAAACTGTAGCTTTCCAATGCATATAGCCAATTACTTCCTCTTGGGCACAGTATGACCTGTGAATATCTCAGTTTCACTGATGCACACTCCAACAATAAGCACGATTCTGAATGCAATAAATTTTGGACCCAACTGAGCAGAACTCCTCGATCAACATCAGACGAAGAGGCTTCTTCAAGCTTCACTATTCAATGTGCCAACCACTATCCAGAACACGCTATGGCAGGGCTTTGCATTGCAAATCCCCAACAAAACACAGCCTCAAGATTTGCCCCATGAAGAGGAGGTAATATGCTACTTCACCAGCTTGCGGCTTCATCTATTCAGACATATCTAACCCATGGAGGCGCTGAAGACGACTTTCCAGTATTAGAAAAAGTGCAAGCAATCTCAGCCTCACTTGTAAAACTTTGCCTCGATTTCTCGAGCTTCTTAAGGCCAGTGGAAGATGGCTGCACGTACAAGGTCTAGATGGCAGGAAGTGGTCGACGTGCAGGGACCAGTAGGGCATCAGGCACAACAGATAACGGTTCCTTGGGCTCGCCCTGCAGTCGCTGTCGCACTTACCCCCTCATCTCTGGAGGCCACTGATTTTCTGAGGATAAGTTTACTGTCTCTACCCTGTAGCTGCTGCATAAAGCCAAATCACTTCCTCACGGCAAACTCCTAGGAGAATTTCAGTTCTACGCTCCACTTTGATTTTAGAGCTGCCTGTACAACACGATTTTGGAGACCCCACACCCATCCTTGCAACATCAGAGTGATAGACCTTCACTTCACAATCAATGAATCCACTGTCCAGAACACACCAAGTAAGAATCTACAATGAGGGACAGCTAACAAACTCCACATTTTGAAAGGAATATCAGGTGACAGGGTTATAATGTTCAAAGGTAGGTTGGTGAACTAAGTAAAAGTATGTACCACAAAATGAAGATAGTTGGTGGAAGAACAAAGAGCTTTATCAAGCACAAGTTTGCGACAAGGACTAGGGTACACACCGAACGGGGCGTTACACATAATCACTGAGAGTGAGGCAGGGGGTGTGGGTGGTGGAGGGGGGTGAATCAGCGGGCAATAAAATTATTTGTTCACGATTCTATTTTTACATTAAAAATATCTTATTGTGTATTATCCAGAAAATATAAAATATATGTGTTGTGGATATTCAATACACAACACATAACTCCATTTTATGATAATATTTATTGTAATTTAATACCCATTAGTTTTTGATTTTGTGAATTGCAATGCAGATAATCTACACTAATAATATTTATTGTGAATAATATATAATTTAATATTTACTAATTATGTTGATAATCATCCTACAATAATAGTGGAGGGCATAATGTTCAGTTGTGTTCACTTTTAATTATGCTCTTTAAATTTAATATCTATTTTTACTTCAATAAGATTTTCCTTTTAGATAATTAAATAAAAAATAGTAATATTGTTATTATATAGGGGAGTTTAGAGCCCATTTTGTTTTACTTCAATAATATTCTTTCCAACAATACACATTAATCTAGTTAGATAGACAATATTTATCACCATTTAATATTTTAAAGATAAATATAAAAAATATGTACTAAATATAAATGATCTATATATTAATAATTTTTAAAAATTTAATGACTTATAACACAATCGTTTAAACATAAAAATATTTAGAATAATTAATAATTAAAATAGTTGAATAGATGTAAATTTACTTTTGTTTAAAGTTAAAGCAATTTTAAAATTTAATATAAATAATATAGATATTTTCACATGATCCATTTTTAGAAAAGAAATCAATAAATATTACTAAAAACACATTTAAAAATGCATTACTATTTCACTATGCTCTATACAAATTAAAAGTATTATTAATAATTAAAAATCATAACATAAATTATTTTATAATCAATCAATTTATAATTTATGTACACGTATTCAACAATATTAAATACTAATTATTTAAAAACAAATACAAAACAACATCAAAATTTAACAACTCAATAAAATCGTATCTTTAAAAAATGTAAAGTTGTAACACCTGCAATTGATTTTACCTACATTCATATAACTGATTTTGGAAGATATAACTGATTCGGTTTATTTATCTCACTAAGGAAGGGATGAAATGGATTTATGTAGCAATATTTAGAGGAAGCACATATGTCCCGAATTAAATCCTCCGATTCTCGACTATAATTATAATATGAGCAAGGTTTGGCATAAAATAAGAGTTCTCAAACCAGAAATATCTTGACATATTTTTTATGAATAATTTTTTATTGGACAATGTGCATATGACTATTAAAAATTATGAATAATGCATTTTAACATTGTGCAGGTAACCATTAAACATTCTATTCAGTTGATCTAATTCCTTCTATTTTAATTTTATTTGTAACAGTTGTTTAATGTTTCTATTTATTTCTCTAAATTTTAATTTATACATTTTTTATTTACAGATTTAAAATTGATTTACAGTGATTATCATATTTTATTGTTTTTCAAAAGTATTGTAGTATTTTGTGCAGATCTATACTGATATCATCTTTCCTTTTGTAGTATTGTAGTATGTTTTATTATTATTGATTCCAAAACTCCGACTCTAGGGAAAAGGAAATACCATATGGTATTGCTTAAGAGGAAGGGTGGATTGAAGTAGGGAAAGGAAGATATATATGATATGTTTTAATTTACCAAAAACTTTAATAATAAATCATTTTTGAAGAGGAAACATCTATACTTCAAACTCTAGGAAAGATGATCTTTAGAAAGAAATCACATGTATGACAACATGTCTTGCATATAAATTTAATCCCAATATATTCATTGATGTTTCTGCATGTTTTTTCAATAAAACAAATAATGATAATATTCGGGGAGAACAAATATTTAAATGTTTTAGGGATAACATTTAGATTGTTAAATGTTGATGCTTTATGTTGCTAAGACCTCTATAGAAAAAATATACGGTGCTCGGTAGTTTACAGTCAATCTTAGTCATGATTTTGTATCTATTTGTACTCAAAGTTCAGATTTTATTCACATTCCATTTCATTTTTTTTGTTGAAGTGTGTGCATTTTAATTATTAAAAAATAAGTATGGAAGTCAGCCGAAGCTTTCACGCTATGAATCAGAAAATTTACTAATTGGAATGATTTATGAGACATTGAATTCTCATATCCAAAACATGTTATATATAATATTTTATGTTTGTTTATTATTTTTAATAATATTTTTATAATTATCTCATAATTTTGATTACGTGATTTGGAAAAGAATGAATATGAATTTTGAAAATAATTTTTAAATTTCCTTTTATAAATAAATTATGAGTATAAATTTCTATTAATATATATTCCATTTTCATATATTTTGTATTGTGCAAAGTCTTACAATTTTAAAATTGTGGAAAGTTTTACAACTGTATATTTGTGACAAGTTCTACAATGTTAAAATTGTGAAAATTTCTACAATTTTATGTTGTCACAATTTTATTGTAGGTGGAGTCCACAAAATCGGATTCACAATTTTGATTAAGTTATCTACAATCAAATTGTGAAAAAATTGTGGATAAAGGGCCTATTTTCTTGTAGTGTATAAGACTGCCAAATTAATGAAGTAATGTAGTTTGTATATCTAATTTGCTTTCCTACAATTCTTTCTGATTTCTCCATTGCTACCAGTGAGAGGGCTGATGTTTCCCATCTTCACCATGGCAGCTGCGAAGTCCTTAAAGAAGGTGTTTTCATCGTTAGAATAGGTAGTCACCAGAGAATCCGTAGACCCTCCATTGAATAGCTCTTGGTCAGAATGGAGAAGTCCTTTCTTTTTTGTGAGCTCTTTGTAGTAATTGTTGTCAAAGACAGTGGGAGAAACATCTTCCAAGGGTGACAAGTTTCTGTTGCCTGATTTATCTGAGGGGCAGTTTGATTGCGGGGACTTGACATAGGTAGAATCAATATCAGTATCATTGTAAATTCTGTTCCTAATCACTGTGCAGCGAGCTTGGCCAATTGTATGAGCACCTGTAATGTTATAAACATTACATACACAAGTATGTTAAGACCAAACTAGCACTTAAGTCGGCCACGCTTGAAAACTTGACCTATGACACAATAACCTTATATAGACATCAATTTTTCTGAGATTTTTTTGTTGTTGAAGTTTTCGTTTACCTGAAAGGGCCACCATGTCCTTAGTAGACAGTCCTTGAGCTTGAAATAGTGAAGATAAATTGCTGAGGGTAGAAGTTGGAGAAGGAATGTTTGCATTGGCATCAATCTTATTTGAAGTTGTGGAGTCCCTTCTTCCAAGGGGTACTGTCCATGTTGGCCCTCCCAACTTCAATCAAGCATTAGAGATTCAATAAAATAAAGTTTGTGGACAAGAAATTATATTTATATTCATAAATACTCTGACAAATAATTCAAGAGTTGAATATATGCAGTAAATATGTTATGCAATTATGATCATATTACTCAAGAGTTGAATATATGCAGTAAATATGTTATGCAATTATGATTATATTACTCACTTGTACAACGGAGTCCCTAGCTGCCACAATCAAGATATCAGCACATGACACAACTCCACTGCAAGTTGCCTCCAACTGACTCTTTATGGCATCTATGGTTTTGAAACCTTAAAGACCCATCACAACCCTGTACATCATTACACA
The DNA here is from genome assembly GCA_019776745.2 of Taxus chinensis. Taxonomy (NCBI): domain Eukaryota; kingdom Viridiplantae; phylum Streptophyta; class Pinopsida; order Cupressales; family Taxaceae; genus Taxus; species Taxus chinensis. The sequence continues at coordinate 168,644,278 of CM034152.1, forward strand.
AAAATTAGATGTAGAAACATTACTTTTCATATATATGTATTCAAACAGTTATATAGAATTTTAAATTGACTTAAACATAAAGAAATGAGGTTTTAATGTTTAAGCCAATTTAAAATTTATTAAAATATTAAAAATAAGTTTGGTTATTTAAGTCAGAAACCCTTGGGTAACAGTATTTGTTGTTTCCTACTATGTTGTTAAAGCAAAATGATATATTCTTCACCTATCTATTTATTTATTAGGGAAAATGTGATGAATTACAATTTTTTATTAAATTTCTTTTAAATTGACTTAAACAAATAAATTAATATATTCATAAAAAAATTCAATTATTTAATATTCTATTCTTATTTTATTAATAATATATTTTTCATCAAAAGAATTGTGGTTTAATAGAAAAGATGACGACAGTACAAATCCTTTTAAATGTTTGATATTTTATTGTTATTTGACCAATCCCTCGAAATAGGGGTTAAATTTGATGGCCACCTATGCCTGTCAAACATTTTTTCTGTGACGGTAAATTTTCATTACTGCCCTTCAAAAATTAAAAAAACTGTTATTTATATCATACTAATAAATAATATACAAGACTATTTCATATTTTTAAAACTATATTTATTGTATATTAATATAATATATATATAAACATATATTAAAAATGATGGTCATATTTTAAATATGCAAGTCATGTGTGACGGCTTTAAAAAAGAATTGCAAGTATTTTACGGCTAAAATCACAAAAATGTCTAAACGGCTATCAAATTTAACCCCTGCCCCGAAAATTTCGATCCTTCATTATATTTAAAGAAAATATTAGTATTGAATTAATTAGATTTAAATTTTTAACAAATACCTTACCAAAATTAATATAATATGAATAAATAGTAACCAATCCAAACATCTTTATATATCTAGAAGATTTTGATTTTCTAATATATAAAAAGACACTATAGGGGAGAGGACCCCATAACCGTGCACCCTAACTTTAGGGGCATGTAGATATATGTAGGGGTCTCGTCAACATAAAAAAATTATATCATTGTATAGCATATCATCATGCCACATCAGCATTTTCGTTTCGCGTGTTTATTTGGAGGGAAAAGTAGTTTTTGAATTGATTTAAAATGAAAAAAAAAATATAAAGCATTAGAAAGAGGTACCAATGACCAAGCGCCCTATGTGTCACATTGTCATTGGCTCTTAAAAAGTGTCATTAATCAAATAGTGAACAACTATTAGTCATTTTTTCAACAACCAATAGTGAAAATCAATGTACAATTATTGGTACCTGCACAATTATGGGGTCTTCTCCCCTACTAACAAAAGAGAGACACTATTTTTAAAACTATCCACTATGTAGCTTATTAAAATTAATGGCTTAAAATATTAACCAAAGAAACATCCACCATCTAATACTATCCCATAGGTAGTCAATTAGATTTAATGACCTCTGCTCAAATATCTTAGCAGAATTAATCTACTACTATGCACTCAAGAACCTCAATTCTTATGTTAGACCTCCGTAGTTTCAGTTCTGATTATTGGATAAACCTTAATATTTTTTGTAAACCAAAGATTAATACTTAAACATTAAAAAAATTCATATAAAAAATTACAAATATATTAAGTTTTTTTTTTAAAAAATGGCTCAAAAGAATATTTACTGCTGAACTACTATCAATAATATTCCAATCAACCAAAAACAATTTAAAAGTTACCCAAAGCCTGGATAACTGTGAATAAACTTGGGTCAAAACAAACAAATGGAGGGGGAGAAATTTATACCTGAGCAAAGCAGTCATGAAAGTGAAGACGAAGTATAGATGCACCCATTCTCGGCTCATTTGACAACACTTTTTTAATCTCAGACTTGATTATAGACAGAGCATTTGGACACAACTTATCATAATATGTTGCAGAAAGCTGGGCATTAGCAGAGGCCAAAAACAAGGCAACAATAATCCCAAATGATACAACCCAGGAAGCCATTTTTCTCTGCACAAATGTTTCAATAAGTTCTAGTCTGTGACGCCCCGAAAGGGCGACGCCACACTCACGCCAACAACGACGACGACGATGCAACAACGATGACGCAATCTCCAAGCGACCCGAAAATGCAACAAATTTTTTTTTAAGGTAATGGCTCTTGTTTGATTTATTTTATCTGCAAGTTTGGAGACCTGCTTGACCTTGGGAATAGACAAGCTTCAGTCTATTACTTTGCATTCCGCTCGCAAGACTAAAACTACATGATTGTCGCATTTCCATCGACTCGAGATTCACTTCAATATTCGTTGTATTCGCCTCTATCCTTAGCAGATGAATTTCGAGTTTCAAGAATGGGGATACAAGACTGCATAGGGGTAGTTGACTGCTGACCCCGTTTTCACTTTATGAGCCAATGTATAATAGGATGAGGGTGACCAGGGTATTATATGCATTATAATTTTATTGATTTTTTTTTTTGATATATTTTAATATATATATTTGCAGAGATATAACATCAGGATAACACGAATATCGTTATTTCATTGGCGCTTTAAAATCTTTCAAGATAGATTCTTAGATATCCCTTAAAAGGGATTAGATACTTTTAATTAAGTGGTATATATATAGATATATTATCAAGTTTATTCTCAAATGAACCTACATTCTTATAAATTTAAAAAAAAAATAAAGGAATAAGAGTCCATTCAACCGACATCATAAATATGTGTATTTTCAAGGTTTGCACTTGAAGGACTCTACATTGCCTTACAAGGTGAACAATATAAAAACATATAACCAATAATAAAGTCCGAAGATAAAAAAAAATATTTAATGATAACTAGAATGTGTCTCAATAATACTACTTGAAAGTAAATTTGTAACATTTGTGACAATTGAAACCCTTCTTGAGCATTATTCACAATTTTACCTTATTTGATGTCTTCTAATAATTCTTAGCCATTATCCATTGACACATGCTTATATATAAAAACCTTTTTGTTTTTACTGAAGGATGGATATAAAAATTATTTAAGGTTTAATTTTCTTTTAAAAAAAAAGTGGGGCCTATTTAAACTTAGGGTCGTCATAACTATAAATACCTCAATGAAAGAGGCATAAGAGAAACTTTGATAGGGAAAAAGTCACAAATTGAAAATCACTTAATAATGGGGCGACTCAACAACCAACCGTCTCAATTCATTATTCCCTGTCTGGCGTGCCTCCATTCAAACTGGCCGCATAAGCATTTACTCTCAAGGATTTTGCAAATCAAAATCTCCAAGGTCGGTCTGCCATTGGGATTTGACCTGAGCCGTGTGAAGGAAGGCGAGGAGGTTAAGGACGTAGCTACAGCTACCAAGATAGGCGTGTTACTCCTTTCAACGGCCCATCCGCGTGAAGAACAGGCAGAGAGTAGGCAAGGACGCAGGTGGAAGCAGCAGGTGTTTTTTTCCTTCTTTCATTTGCCCATGGCCGCGCCACAACCACTGTCCTTTCTTTGTTCTTTTTGTTTATTATTATTTTCTTAAATTTCTGAGCATTTTAACCTGCGGATTGTCCATTTATGTAGATATCCGTTCAGTATCGAACACACCTTCAAATCCGGGCTCGCCTTCAGGATGCTCTTGTCAAATAAGTCGAGAAGGGGACAGTGAGCACGTTTCAAACTTTATTGCGGCCAGGAGGAGTATCAAATGGCGATCAGTACGACGAACCACATTCTGGCCGCATGTACAGAAAACAGTAAGACTGTAACCGGTAGGGCATTTTTACCTCCATTTTCGTTGAGTGCTGCATGGTGTGCGCATGGCGGGGATCCACGGGTTGAGAGTGCGTCCAAGGAGCGGACTGTCCGACTATGTTGCTATCTGTGCAGTATCGAATGCATCCTCAATCACGGGGTTCGCCTTCAAGAGCGACTCCCATCCTGATCTAATGACCAGTGCGTAGAGGAGAATCTCCTAGCGGTGGATTTGTTTCATACCAGAAAAAGGCAGAGGTGTAAATGGAATTTATTTTTGTAAGTACCCTTCCTACGTAGGTCTGCGCATGTAAAAAATGGCAAGAATAACATTAATACTGTCCAGAATTAGACTTCAAGATATCAATTTTGTCTCGCAGAAGAACTGCTTCTTACTACTGTGTGAACATCCTCCCAACTGTGATTCGAGTCATGTGATACACTAACTTCTAGAAATAGCAGAGCACTTTTAGAAATGGGCATTCCAGGTTTAGCTCTTCAAATTTTACATAGTGAGCGAGGGACATCTGTTAGCCGGTGAGCCAAAAACAGTCATCAACAGTTCGGAGAGAGATTCAGAAGGAGTGGCGTGTTGCATACTCGTTGTATTGAAGTATGTCGAATGCGGTTAAGTTACTATGTTTTGCTAGTTCTTGGCACGTACGTACGTAGAAGATGAAAACTGCCAGACCCGACAGGGCTGGATTTTGACTTTCAAAGTTACATGCCACAATAATTTCATTGACATTGTTAATTGAACGTGGTTTCCTGGCATATCTAAAGCATGTGGAAACACAAGTAAATTTTAAACTTACAAGCACTGCTACGAATAGAAATTATAAACAACCGGCAGCTTGTAACATATTACATTTTGTTGTTTTTAGAGAAATCCTATAATAGTAAATCCGCTGGTTTTCATATTAATTAAACATGGGTAATAATTAAAATATTAATTCCCTTTTAAATGAAAAGTGGTAATGAACTTATTAAGTTTAGAATTTTGTATTAACATCTCCTTCCACACAAATCAATAAATATAGCAGGGGTATTCTAAGAGATTCGATTTCATTTTCTTATTTATTTGCAAGGGATTTAACAATAAATTCATGGATGGATAAAACATAAAGGGGACTAGAACTTGAAATTCTTGTTGCAAATCGAATATTAAGGATGTTCTAATGGAAAACATTTGGAATACATTAAAACCATATTTTGACTTTGGTGGTGCTTCCTCCCTTTTGAAAAGATACATACTTGTGCCTTATTGTTATAAAGTTTTAAATGGATCAAACTCCTCTCTATTTTGAGCCCATTGATAAAATTGTTTATAAAATATTCCTTTTACACTATCATTCCACTATTAATACATCTCCTTGTGGGCAACATAATGAGATCTAACATGTATAGTCTTTGTAATTTTCTTTCCATCCTCCCACAACAGAATTCAACAACATTCTCAATAAGCTTTAGAGCAAGAAATACTATCATACCAATACAACATTTCCTTCAAATCTTATTACAACATATTCTACTTCATGTGGAAACCGATTTACAATGATAGAAGCTAAGGAAAGCAAAACAATATTACATTTCTTTCTCCACTCAAGGTGGTTAATTACATGATGTTTTAGCATTGTCAACAACAAGATTCAAGTGCTTCAAAGTGTTCTTCACTCATGCTCCAAATTCCACGGATTTCCAATCACAACCAAGATAGGGGGAGAGGCAATGCTCTCCTCCCAACCAAATCTCAATGGAGACGAGAAGCAATCTCCTCCATTGACCCCCGAGCCCCAAACACAACACAATGAAGGGGTGGTCTCCAACTCAAGGCAATAATACATGCTTCCACAATACAAGTTCTTCACAATATTCAAGCTAAAATAGAAGAACAAGGAGACACACAATAACATCAAACATTATACAACAAGGCTTGCATCCAAGCCAACAAGAGAAGGAACTATGGGAATATTTTTCCTTATGCCTCCCAAATGAGATGAGATGCCCATCCAGAACCCTCCACAATAAAACACAAGCCCCTATGACTCTTATGCCTCCCTCAAGTACCCCTTTTTCCTCCCATACTCTTATGCCTCCCTCCTCTTATGGCTCCCTCAAAGACAAGGTAGAATGTAAACATTCCTACCCAAGATGGGCATCCCTCTCAAAATCCCTCCACAATATCCTAATCTACTCTTTTGCCTCCCTCATTAGTATTCCCATAGACCTCTCCTATACTACACAATAAGCATTCTATCCAATTTTCACAATATACCAAAGTAAACATGCATTTTTCACAATTTTAGCATAGAAGCATCAATAATATGAAAACAAAACAAAGGAGAGGGTTTCCTACCTCTCCATTGGAGAAGCCTAACCAAGAAACTTGTCCAAGCTCCTTCCCAAATCAATCCAAGCATGCAAGTCCATGCACTCTTTCTGTCTCTTTCTCCCAAAAGTAACAAAAGAGAACTCTTCAACAAAACAAAAGCAAAACTCCAACCCCCTCAACAAGAGAGGAAGTTTCAATAAATAGAACAAAGGAAAGGGTGAGGGTGATGTGGCTCCATGTAGGATGCCACATCACACATCCTCAAACCACCTCCCAAGGTCAACCCAAATCCCAAAACACCATAAATGGGTGGTTGGGTTGAATGACAACTCTCTTCCACAATCCAACCCTTTTCCCATGTGCCTTAAGGCACAATAAATGCAAAATGAAGAAAAGAGCACTCCAAAGTCACATTTCCCTTCCCAAAACAATAAATAACCCCCTTTCTGGATTCCCAACCCATAGATATGGTTGGTAAGGGGTTTTGGGAAGTGTGGGACAAGTTTAACTTGTCCCACAAGTCCCCCAAAATTGCCCTCAATCTCAAATTCGAGATTCAAAAAGTTTGGAGAGGTCAACACTCAATACCAAGCATTCAATACATGAGGGAACACAAGGCTCAAGGAGCCAACCATCAAAATTTATTACCCCCACTTGACTTCCCTCCCAACTTAAAAATTAAAACAAGATATTAAATTAATCTAAACATACTTAGCAAAAGTAATAAAAGAAAAGACATCACAAATGAAATCACCTACTAAGGTAAATAAAAACAATTAAATAAACTCTTAACCCCATGGTCACATTAGAACATTTCCCCCTCATGAAAATTCTCTTAACACATACAAGAATAGAGGTAACACAACACAATTTACTAGTTGCCTTGACGACCAATTGTTGTAACCATCCGACATTCTGTTGTGTTTGGTCCCCAATCCCCCTCATGGTTGTGATCAATTTCCTGCAAAATCTAACAATAGCTTCTGGCCTCGTGACCATATTAGTGACGTCGAAATAATAAAACACATGCACGTATACATATCAATTTACACCATTGAACAACCTAATTAAACCAATGCTAGAATCAATTAATTCACCAATTGTTTAATTTTCTAACATTTCGATTATAACAATCCATCTCTTTGCACTAAGATCACAACATCAACAATCATCTAGAAATATCCCTAATTTATGTCTAATACATCCATACAGTAGTAACAGTTAGAACATCGAATACTGAGTTAGGAATCAAGCATATAAATTTACTGCAATTGTCACATAATGTCGCAAGTATAACATGTATGTACTGTCTATCCAATAAGTAAAATGAGTGTATCAATTTCCATCTAGAATGTTTTATTTTTATTAGGATATCAAGGTCTAGGGATCCAATAAAGAGTGACCAGAGCCTAAACAATACAACAATAGTAATGACATAAAGTCAAGGTAATAATAATAATCAAAACACCATATAAATCTTGGTGTCCACACACCTCTTAATTTTCATGCTGACTAGAAAACAGTAGTCATGTTTACGATTGTAATCAATTTAGAACAGATGCTCATGGTTCATTTAGTATCGAAGGGAAGCGGGCATTACATAGTCTGTGCAGTTAGTTAAGAGTTTGTGGATATGAAGGCTGCTATGGGTGGCTTAATATAGTAGAAAAACAGATCCCGTGAATAGATGTTGTACCTAATACAGTGAAGGGGCGCCTTTACCCAGTCTTTTGTCTGAATAATCTCATGTCTCAGATGTCACAGAATATGATTTGGTCATTCTTGTATGAATTGTTCTCCCCCGCGTTCCGTATTTTTCAATAGAAGTCGCCATGGAATTTTCATTGGGTGTAGGTTAGTGATTCAAAAAATTTAAAATCACTACCTAACACCCTATGAAAATTAAATTAAATTAAAATCTTAAAATTAAAATGTTGAAATGTTTTTTTTTAATGTTCTGTTTAGTTGTTTTAATAGGTTTATTAGTAATTAAGATTGATTTTTTAAAAAGTAATCAGCACTAAATTATTTTAACACCAAAAAGAGAGGTGAACATTCATTATATAGATTCAAAGGTAGAATGTTGGATCATGTTATTTGTAATTGTATAGAGTAAGATTGTCTAAATCTAATATATAAAAGTTTAACTAACACAATTTTTTTTTATTTCATTTAATTAACTTTATATGGAGGGGATGGTGAGAGAAATTGATGGGATTGTGTGACTAAGAAAAGGTCAACATAATTTAAAGCCATAGTTTTAAGTCATATAAACTAAATTAAATGATAAAATTAAATACCATGTGGGTGTCACCCCACCACAAAAATAATAAGAAAAAAGTGAGATCCTTGATTTTAAATGGGACTTGACTTTAAGTCATGTCTTATAGTTTTATTAAATAATTAAAGAAAGTTCACAACAATAAAATAAATAATTAACTAAAATGATGGTATAGAAGAGACATGACTTGGTGATTGTGAATAATTACATGAGAAATATTTTTGTTCCTAATTTGTCATACAATATATGTGTATGCCCCTCAAGAATTTGTAATTAAAATATTATCACCTACAAATTTTAAGAAATAACAATTTTAAAGTGGGCCCTAGTTTTTCTTTCATGGTACAATATGAGACTCCTCCACTCCATGATACAATTGTAGAATGCCTCTTCGCATAAAAAATTATCACGTATAGGTAAGTGAAATTGTGAACCACCAATTACTTGAAAATTGGTAGTTGAAAATTAATATTATTTGTTATTACGGGAAGAACATCAATGTTTTGGGGTTCTCATCATTTAGTTTATTATCAAATTTTACATAGATATGAAGTTTTTATAAATATTCATATCAAAGTAAGATATTAGAAGCCTTTTCAATATATTTATTTTAAAATTACTAAGGTAAAGGTGCTTTTGGTTGAAGCAATGAGCTAGGATCTGTAACACAAACGAGGGGGCCCATTCCCCAACAACCAAACAACTCAGCGAACCCAATTGAAGTTAACGACACTACATGACCAAGAAGAGCCAACAAAACTACATTTAATATCAACAAAAGACTACGAGTCATTAGTAAAAGGACAATAAAACCATAAACAACAAGACGTCCACTCTTCTCCTACTAAAAAATAAACTAGAAGCCAAAAGACTTATCTTCAAGTTGCCCCCACTCTTCTCCCACTACATGTAAGAAGGTCGTCCAACGTCCATTATGTGCCGCCATGGACCATTTCCTTTACATCCAATGCATGTCATGGACCATTGCCTCTGTGTCCAATCTCAATCTTTCTACCTCAGACTTACGACCATTATGTTTAGTCTACACATCCAGTTCCACCAAGACAATTTACGCCTAAAACAAGAAAGTAAAAACCAAACAACAAACACCCAATTACTACAATAGAGATGAAAATACAACCCCTGTAACATCTAACATTAACATTTATTTAATAATATAAACATTTTAAAAATTTAGTATAAAAGATAATTTATCTTCAATAAATCAACCATTTCAAAATATATAGATTAAACATAACTAACCATAAATAAATCATGTCTTGTTCTCTTTGAATAAAATTTAGTAATTTACTTTACATTTATAATATAAATATAAATAATAAATAACTAATTGTAAATAGAGTTATCCCACACTTTTTTTTATTTTTATTTTAAATGAATTATTGAAGAGAATGGATCCTAACAAAATATACCATGTTCCTTATGGAAAAGAATAAACAACATAAAATAAAATTACTTTTCTTTTTATCAATGATGTGGATTAGGAGTTAAATTTGAAGTTACGTATGCTCCCCTCATAAATAATTATTAAGGTGATTACTTCACAAGCATAAGCTAATTCAGGACTCCATTTAGTAGCTTCACGGATCACTTCATTATTTTTATGATCTTAAAAATGTAAGGTGTTATTTTAGGATTACATTTTCTAGTTTGATGATTCAGATGAACTCCTACTCTTATCATTTCTTTCTTAAAATAATACTTGGTGCGAGATATTCGATTAAATGAAATTCTGAGCTGGATTGAATCCAGTAAGCCAGTCCATTCACCGGAAGAATGTTAGATAATGAAGATACCCATATAGATAGATAGGCCTTGTTGTTTAGTTAATCTCTCTCTCTCTCTCTCTCTCTCTCTCTCTCTCTCTCTCTCTATATATATATATATATATATATATATATATTCATGTTCATAATGGAGTCACACATACACCCTAGCACATACTCCTTTATGATGAGGACATCCTAGAAGAGCAGGAGATTTTGCTCTATTTTCTATTAGTTGTCTCGACTCCAAATAGACAGCGGCAGCCGAGCACCAATTGAACTTAGATTTCTTGGCTCTCTATGGAATATGAGGGAGCGAGAAGGTAAATTTTTAATATTTTTTTTCAAATTTACAATAGTGTTATTTAAATATTGTTAATTTATATTTATTTAATTCTTTTAATAAAAATTATATATATATATATATATATATATATATATTATTATTATTATTATTATTATTATTTATACAAAAATAATATTTACATTTTAAATATATAAATCATATAATCTTTCAAATATTTGTAAGTATTTTACATTTAAATCATAAAAAATATCTACAAGCCATCAAATTTAACCCTTGATAGTCAGCACTTAATACACTATTTTGGACCCATTCTTTAAAGTACTTTGTTTATGTTTCAGTTCTCGAGACAATATTAATTAAAGACGGGTTTCTAAAGGTTTGCAGCAGACCTGGAATTTCAAATTACTCGTGCTTGTTAGATCAAAATTTATTGATTGTAAATTTAATTTTTTTATTTTTATGATTTCTTTATATATATATACAAACAAGTTATATATTTTCATATATTATATATATTTGTAGAAGATTGTTTAAAAAAATTTACAGGTTTATAAATTTTCAGCCTGTCATTATGTGCAACCACCTAAATTTCTTACCAATATTATACAATTAAAATAATAAAAAACGGCTCCCAACCTGTCAATTATGTGTAGAGGACTGAATTTTTTTTTATTAATTGATGTCTTTGGAAAATTTAGAGTCCAATCAATTAAGATTGACCGTTATAAAGGTGTTGACATGGCATGTCAGCTCAACAACTCATCTAGGACTATGTTGACCAAGGTGAATATGTTTCAACATTGACAAAGTCAAATGTTAAAAAATCTTATGATTAGATTTTGATTGCTTTAATTGGAATATTTAAATGTTAATTTTATTTTGCAAAAATTATCACAACAAACAATTTGATTCAAAGCATTTATGTATGCGAGGTCCTATTCACATTTTATTATCCTGCCTGAAGGCAGGTATATATTGCATTCATTTTTACAAAAAAAAATTTCCTTAATCAAGATATTATTTTTTGTTTCTAAAATTTAAAGAATTTTTTTTTTTAATGTAATTATAATAGATATTCGTTTGATATTTGATTGGACTATAAACCTACCCAAATTAATACAAAACAACTATCACAAAAAATGATTGATGGATAACTAGGATGTAAAGTCAAACAAAAAATCTAATCTTCATTTATTGTTGTTATTTCATGAATATTTCTGGGACTTTCTTCCCTAATCTCAATGCACCCTCGAGGGATGAGATTTGACGGCTGACCCTATCAAACCAAAAATCTATGACATTAAGAGGTTTTCAACAACCAGTCCATCTTTGTTAAATACTTTTTCTTTATTTAATAATTTTAAAAATACATTGTTTTTTAAGTCGTATTTTAAGCGTGGGGAAAGTTTCAGGTATTATATGTTTGATATAAACACATTTTCAACAAAATATGTTATTTAAATATATATGTAATGTTACACTTATATTTATATTGAATGTGTTGATAGCGATAATGACTGTTATGCCAAATTCTTACACACCAAAAAAGGACGGGTTGACAATTTTACAAAGTGTAAATTACAGTTAAAGTAGGCAAAAACATTCAGGAGGGGCATCAAATCTCAGCTCAGATCCTCCTACCTCAGCTAAAATTAATTTCCATCATTTAGATTTTCATGTCACATTAATATCTGCTCCGATTTCATTTTTTTGCATTTATCTAGTGCGTTTAGCAGCATTTTTTAAAACTTTGCAAAATTAACCATTCTATGGCCTTGTATGTTGCGTCACTTAAAAAGTTATTTGAATTTTTTTTAAGGAATTTCAATAACTTTCATTTATTACAATGCAATTCAGTTGGTAAGTACCTATATCGATAAACACTACTTAATAGATTCAAATTACAGTCTAAAATTTAACTAGAAATTGCATCAAAAGATGCAATGGGTACGTCGATAGGGATGCAGAGGAGCAATTGAATATTGGTATGTGAGGAACAAAAAAAGATTAAATCAAGTATGAATTTTTTGAGTAGTGCATGTAATGTAAAAATGAGAAAATCGTATAACATCATTGAAAAATAATTATGACATGGAACATAATCATTGGTTATTAATGTTATTTTATGCACGTCCCATTTTGAACATAGTAAAAATGTTTTTGCATATTTTCAAAAAGCTTGTCATTTACATGTACCAAATTAATGTATAAGTAATCAAGGCGATAAATGTTTGACTATAGATTGAAGTAACATAAAATGGATTATTGATAACTAAAATTTTACGTGCACCATAAAATTTAAGCACTAAAATGAATAGAGTAATGTCATCTTCATACTTCACGAGGAAGCATGGATCCAAATTATGCCCCTTGAAAACTAACTCAAACATGTGGAACAATCTCAAGTATGCAATATATCAAACAATATATCATGAATAATAATATCAATGTTTGAAAAAAATAAAAATTATAGTTCGTGAGCCTTGCCCTTTTTCGTCCTTTGGTTTCCTTCCTTTTCCTAGTGCTCTGTTTCAGCCAACAATCTCGGGTGCTTTTGCACAAGGCCTTTCTTGTCTCCTCCCTCTCCATGGTAGCTACTCAAGGCATTCTCCCTGAAGCAGAGAGTGTGCCTATCATCAATATCCCATCATCAGTATCAAGGATAATGACATCAATGTCTCTATTCGTTTGCTTTTGGATTGTGCCCTAATCTGTAGGTTCGTGGGTTTTTGGCCTAAAGCTATGGACCTCCTCAATTGGTTGAAAAAGAATTGAAACATATCTTCTTCGAACCAGGTAAAGCTTCTTCCTCATGGTTTCTTTCACGTTACTTTCAATAGCTCTTCGGCCAGGGATGATGCCTTCTGATCTAGTCCATGGTTTATGGGGAGGGCAGGCCTTTTCATGAAACCATGGGTTGAAAAGTTTAAAATTAGTCTTGAAAACATGAATAAAGTTCCTGTCTGGACAAGACTCTATGGGCTCCCTATGGAGCTCTAAAATGAAAACACTTTCATCCAAGTTGGCAATTTTCCCTTGGCGATTATATCTATATAGCTAAACCAACTAAATTTGGGATCCGAGTTGTCTATGCTAGATATGCATAAGTCTTGACATCTCTCAGCCTCTCCCAAGCTCCATATGTTTCAAATATGAAACCAGGGAATGTTCTTAGGACCTATACTATGAAAATGTTCCTTTTTTATGCCGGAAATGTCACAAACACAGACATTTTTTTCGGCAATGCCCCGAGATGAAGAAACTTGAAAATTAGGATAATGAGGGCTTTGCCAAACCCCAAAAAAAGAAGCCAATTGCGAAGAAAATTTGGAATAAGAATGTGTAAAAATAAAAACCAGTGGACCAAAATATTCCATTGCAAAATGGGTTTGAAGCCCTTCAAAACGAAGAAGAAAACCCTAGTGAACAAGATCATATACCTGAACACAATAATTAGAATTTTGAAGATGGTCATGAAGATGGAGACATTCAGGAATCTGAACTAGAAATTGAGGAAAAACTCCAAATATATGAATTCTCCCTTGATAATCTCAAATCCCTACTGGATAATCAAGATCAAGGTAAAATAGAGGAATCAGACAATGCAATAAAATCGATAAGAATTGGCAAAAACAAACGTGGCAGACCCCCTTTCTCCAATTCTAGAAACCTTGAAGATCAAATTAATATTGGTAAGGGTAGCTAGAAACAAATACCTAAAATGCTCCATAGGTAATTTGAAGCAGAAAAAGAAAACAAATCCCCTTCGGAAGTAGATAATGCAGAAAAAAAGAAAAAGAAATAGGGAATTCCACTGAAAAATGGTAAGAAATCACTAATAAGGACAAGTACCCAAAGCAACAATGAGCTAAAACATAATTAATGATTATTACATCTTATAACTTGCGTGGGATAAATTCCCCACATAAAAAAAGGATGTCAAAGCTATGTATTGAAAAGGAAATCTCGATATCCTTCTTCTTCAGGAGACTAAAATGGATTGGACTTCTCTTTCTCTAGTTTTCAAACAAGTTTGGAGAAATAGTAAATATGTAATTAAAAATGCTTTAGGCGCTTCAGGTGGACATTCCATCATCTATAATCCTAACAAATTTTATGGTTTTCCTATTGGTGATTACACTAACTGGAAAATTATGGAATTATAGAATATTGATACCACCAAGTCCTTCTATGCCAATGTCTATGGCCCAAGAACTATTAATGGGAGAGAAATTTGTTGGTTGTCCCTTAAAACAATAAAATCTTCATTCCTAGAAGATAAATGGTTATTTTGAGGTGACTTCAATACTATCACATCGCCTATTGAAAAATCTGGGGGTTCTGGGCACATCTCGAACTCGTCTCTAAAATTTGCTAAATTTATTGAAGATTCTGACCTTGTTGAATTCCCCTTAAAAATGGTTAGTACACCTAAACAAATAAAAGGCTTGGGAAAATTTTTGTGGCTGAACAACTCTACAAATTTATAATCAGTGAATATTGGATTCATAATCAAGACCTCATTGAATCTGAAATGGGATGTTGGCTTGGATCATTGGCCCATCTGGCTCTCAATATCTCTTACCTCTCCTTCTATCAAAATAACCTTTAAGTTTGAACTGATGTGGATTAAGTATCCTAATCTATTTGACAATATTAGAATTAGGTGGGAGATAAACATCAATGGGTCTAAAATGTTTCGATTGGTGGAAAAACTCGAGAAAGTTAAACAACACCTAAAATTATGGAACAAGAAATATTTTGGTAATATTTTTGAGCTAGGAAAGCTGCCCTACAAAACAAGATTCTTCAAATTGAAAAGGAAATTCAGGAAAAGGGTCTTTCAGCAAATCTAAAAGAAGAAGAGGGCCTTCTGACTGATATCTTAATCTTGTCTTTTTACAAGAAGAAATTTATTGGAAGAAACAATCTAAACAAATGGCTTTGTGAAGGGGACAAAAATACTAGCTTCTTCCACAAGATTGCTATTATAAGATGAAACTACAATAGAATATTGACGATTATGCTTCCTTCTGGGGAGATAACTAATGAAAATAATCTCATTGACAGGGAAGCTGAAAGATACTTTAAAGACCTTCTCAATGCCTCCGGAGAAAACAAAGATAAAGCTAGAAATCAAATCCTTAGTCAAATCCATTCCTTGGTTTCTCATGATGATAATATGGAACTCAGTAAAGCCTTATCAGAAGAGGAAATTAAACTATTTTTTACTTCAAGCTTGATAAAGCCTCTGGTCTTGATGGTTTTCCTGTTGGGTTCTACCAACACTTTTGGGAGATTGTGTGATGAAATTACTTGTATAATTCAGATTAAGAGCAACAATAGAACACCAAATAACACAATATTTCAGAATAATGATCTCAATATGCAATTAGAATAGCTTCGCCACTTCGAGGGGGCAACTTCCAAACCATAAAATAAGATTCAAATGCTCAAATGATAATGAAATACTACCTATAATCCCCTATATATACTATTCATATGCTATGGCCATCACCAAGGATGACCTATTAAGCATGAGAAAGTATAAATGATATAATAAAATGATATGGTAAGCCACAAGTCGGCTACTCATATCCTAATACAAGCAATAGGTTAAGGGTGTAGCATGCCCTTCCCCTTCAAACCAACGTTTTCCTCAATGTTGAATAATCCTGGATGTTGCTGCAGAAAACCTTCATCCTCCCAGGTGGCATCTTCTATGCTCAGATTCTTCCACTTGATCAGATATTCCTTAATGTCTCTAGTTCTTAACCTCTTAGTACGTGTTTACAGAATCTTCTCTAGCTCCAAAACGATTTTTCCTTCCTTGTCAAGTTCTGGTAACTCTGTCTGGGCTTCAAATTTTTGTCCAATAACCTTCTTTAGGCATGAAACCTGGAATACTGAGTGTATGTGTGAAGATGGAGGCAACTCTATTTTATAAGCAACACTACCAATTTTCTGTAGAACCTGATAAGGGCTATAATATTTAGGATCAAGTTTGTTTTCCTTTTTCTATTGCTTTAGGGACATCTGTTTGTAAGGATGGAGATGTACAAAAACCCAATCACCAATTTCAAAATGTCTTTCACTACGGTGTTGATCTTCTTGTTGTTTCATCATGTTTTGTGCTAATGCTAAATTCTCCTTCAAACTAGCCAAAACCTGTTGTTGATGTTGAATGTGTTCCTCAACATATTTGACCTTAGTTTGCATCCTCAAGGAGGAAGTGATAGAAGGTGGATGGTAACCATATAATGCTAAAAATGGGGTCATTTGAGAAGATGTATGAAAGAATGTGTTATACCACCATTCTTCCAGTGGTAGCCATTTAATCCACCTTTCCTGCTTATCTGATACAAAACAACGTAAATACCCCTATAAGAATTTTTTGACCACTTCTGTTTGCCCATCAGTTTGAGGATGATAAGATGAACTATGAGCTAGCTGAGTACCCAAACATGAAAATAATTCCGTCCAAAAATTACTTGTGAAAATAGGATCACGATCACTTATAATTATCTTTGGGGTTCCATGTAGCCTTTGAACTGTCTCCAAAAAAACAGCTGCAACTGTACTGGATGCAAATGGATGTGATACCGCACAAAAATGGGCATATTTTGTGAGCCTATCCACAATCGCGAAAATAACATTCTTACCCTCTGAACAAGGCAATCCGGTGATGAAATCCATGGAGACCTCCTCCCATCTCTGGCTAGGAATTGGTAAGGGTTGCAACAGACCTGGTGTCTTAATTGTTTCCCCTTTATTTTGTTGGCACACTAAACACTCTGATACAAACTTTTGTACATCGCCCTTGAGTCCTTCCCAAAAGAATTCTCTTTTTATTCTATGATATGTCTTCAAAAACCCAGAGTTTCCTCCAACAGGTGAGGCATGTAGCTCTGCAAGAATCTTATGCTTCAACTCAGAATCTTTACTCAAGTATAACCTATCCTTGTACCATAGGGAATTACCTTTCCACTCAAATTTTTTATATGTCATAGATGCTTGCTTGATATTCTGTATTAGAGATTGTGTATCCTTATCTTGATTCCATTCCAATCTTGCTTCATCCACCCAATAAGCAGTCAACATGGACATTCCACATAGTAAGGCATCTGGAGATGTATCCCTTTTGGACAACGCATCAACTACTACATTTTCTTTACCCTTTTTGTATATGATTTCAAAATCATAACCTAACATTTTTGTTACACACTTTTGTTGTTCCTCAGATGATAACCTTTGCTCCAAAGAGTATTTGAGATTATCATGATCAGTTTTTACCTTGAAGTGTCTACCCATGAGATAGGGCCTCCATTGCTTGACCACATGAAGAATAGCCATCATTTTTTTTCTCATAGATAGGTTTGAGTAGATATTTTCCTTTGAATTGGTGACTCTCAAATGCAATTGGTCTTCCTTCCTGCATTAGAACTGCTCCCAATCTTGATCCTGAAGTGTCACATTCAACAATGAAGGTTTTTAAGAAGTTGGGAGTAGCCAAAACTGGGGTGCTACACATGGATTCCTTCAGCTACTCAATGGATTTAGTGGCTACGTCTGTCCAATGGAAGGCATCCTTCTTTAGCAATGCAGTGAGTGGGGTTGCTATTCTACCATATCCCTGCACAAATCTTCTGTAGTACAATGTTAATCCTAGGAACCCACGAAGATTTTTGAGATTTTTGGGCCTTGGCCATTCCACCATATCTTTGATCTTCTGAGGATCAACTTTGACGCCTTCATGGGATACAATATGACCCAATTACTCTACCTCTTGTACACTAAAAGAACATTTGGATGGATTTGCATACAGAGTATGTTTCTTCAAAACTTCCAACACGTTATTTACATGTTGTAAGTGTTCTTCCCATGTCTTACTGTAAATCAATATGTCATCAAAGAAAACTAATACAAATTTCCTTAAAAGCAACCTAAAAATAGTGTTCATCAAGCTTTGAAAGGTTGAGCGCGCATTTGTAAGACCAAAAGGCATTACCAAAAACTCATAATGGCCCTCATGAGTCCTGAAAGCCATTTTATGAACATCTTTCTCTTTTATCCTAATTTGATGGTACCCCGAACGAAGATCTAATTTTGTGAAATAAACAGCACCATGCAATTCATCAAGTAAATCATCAATTACTGGAATAGGAAACTTATCTTTGATGGTGTACTTGTTGAGTTCTCGGTAATTTGGATACATCCTCCATGTTTCATCCTTCTTACGTACCATGACCACTGGTGAAGAATATGCACTCTGGCTATGCCTGATGATACCTGCCTTCAACATTTCCTCCACCATTTTCTCGATCTCACTTTTCTGGGAATATGGGTATCTGTATGGTTTGATGTTAGGTGTTTGGCTCCCTGGAATCAACTGAATGGAATGATCATGATCCCTAACTAGTGGTAGTCCCTTTGGAATTGCATCAAAAATAGATGAGTGAGCATCCACAATCTTCTGAAGATCGGGTGGCATTGAAGACTCTATATTTTGTACTTCTATGGAAAATAATTTTTCTATAAATCCATCCACTCCTTTTATGAGAACCTTCTGCATTTGATGAGAGCTAATAATCTATGGAGACTTAGCTACCATCCCATTCAATTGTATTGTCCTTCCATTTGAATGAAATCGCATGAACAATTCTTGGAAATTCATCTCTATAGTACCTAAGGTTGTGAGCCATTGGACCCCCAAAACAATATCTTGTTAGCACAGGAGCAATGTAAAATAATGTCTGAATAATCTATTGAATGTACGAGGGGTGAATAAATACATAGAGAATGGGGTTAGGAGATGTAACCGCCTGTATCCAATAAACAATGTATTAAATATGCCAACATTCCCCCCCTTAATATATTGTTTTTACAAATCTACCCCAGATTCATCATCTTGTTACGTCATGACATGTCCTATTTGCTTCTTGCAACAAGGACTTTGCCTGGATTTTCTTGAATCTCTATGACAGATGTGCTCTCGTTTGTAGAAAAATAGATGAAGAAGTGAACTCAAAAGCTCGTGTGGTGCGCCACAGATGTGCCTGAGGGCATTTAATCTCGTATTTGTCATCTGGATCGACACAACTCTTCTCCGTCTATATGTCGAACAAGACTCAGTCCATTATGTCCTCGGATTGCAAGTTTTGGAGACTGGCTAAGAGTAGATACCGATGCTCTTTGGTTCTCTCAAATGCGGCACGTCTCTATGCTTGCTTGCAATGTTGCTAACATCTCTAGGCATGACTTTCATGCTCTCATACTGTTGCATGGGATCATAGGCTAGTTGTTCGCATCCATCTTTGATAGCAAATTTGATGAATGAATGAAGGGGCTTAATCTCGTTTTGTTCCGATTTGATTCAAACAAATTCCACATGTCTCCTGATCTTTTGTACGATGTGCTTGCTAATGTATTGCATGGTCTGCGAACAATAGTTGAGAAGATGTTGGGGGAAGGAGTCTACCAATGCACACCTGGGTTTTCGGTGGTTGATGCCACTCATGTCAAACTCCACACAGTGCTTATAAATTGGTCAGTGGTCATTGCCACATGTTCTCTTCTCCCTCTTTGGCTCAATGAGACTACTTCTTCCTCCACGGTTGTGCTGCGACTCTTCAAAGTTACGTAGACCTCTTTCTACATCAATAGAAATGAGTTGAAAGGTAAATCATAACTATCATAACCGTTCTGTTCCTTCCTTTTGCGACTTCTCCTTATCACTGCGGCTTCTGTACCTCTTCTTTTCAAACGTATCCGAATTCCTCGATTTGAACTCGGGGAGATTTCGACGGTAGGAAAATCTGCCGTGGTCTCGATGGTCATGAGAAGTCCTCGTGTCTTCTTCCCGCGAATCGTTTGCCTCTGGTGTTGTATTGAAGAGATCTGTTGCCGTCCTCCAACGAGGGCGTGGGTTCGAACCCCACTTCTGACACCACTTCATTCACCTCCCTTCCACGTGGGACAGTCCACGCACAGCACAGTCAAAATGGACAGGACAGGCAGAGGAATCCGAGTCTCTTCTCCAGCGTTTTAGGGATGAATAGAAAAACGGTTTCACAACTAACTGCTTCCTCCTGCAGTCTTCTTTCTTCTCCCACGCTCAGGCAGAGGACGCACCAACAAGGAACAACAAAATAAAAATGGGATAGGCAACAGCCTCCTCGCCTCCTCACGCACGCACAGCTCTTCCTTCACGCTCAACCAGGCACGCACAGCAAAAGCTTACTCCAAAAAACGGGACAGGGAACTCACGCGGGAGTCTGCTCTTCTTCTCATCCTCCACGCACGACCTCGACCTGCTCTGATACCAATGTTAGCACAGGAGCAATGTAAAATAATGTCTGAATAATCTATTGAATGTATGAGGGATGAATAAATACATAGAGAATGCGGTTAGGAGATGTAACCGCCTGTATCCAATAAATAATGTATTAAATATGCCAACATATCTGACCCTCCCATAGAAATAGAAAACATAGGTGAGTCTAACATGTAGTCTCCCATGTAAATCTTCATACTATGGCACTTTCCTGTGCACTTGAATGTCCCACCATCCGCAATCATAACTTTCATTTCTGGAGCTGGGTAAATAAAACAATTGAGGCAGGTAGCTAACTTAATATTTATGAAGTTATGAGTACTCCCCGAGTCAATCAACACTGTCACCTTCCGTTTTTTGAGATAGCCAATAACCTTGAGTGTCTGAGGAGTACTAATACCTGACAATGCATGGCAAGAAATTGTAGGTTGGTGATCCTCTACTTCATCTTCTACTAGTTCCTCAGCCTCTCCTATAATTTCAGCTTCCTCATCATCCTCATTACCTCCGTCAATATAGAACAACTTCTTCTCAGCACATTTATATCCCGGTCCATATTTGCTATCACAGTTAAAACATAATCCTTTTTCTCTCTTTTCTTCCATTTGTTGAGGAGTCAATCTAATTGGCCTAGAAAATGAAGGGGAAGAGATACTACAGTCTCTGGTGTTAATGAAAGGTGGTCTCCTACTACAAAGAATTTTTTCCTCTGCACGACCTGCCATGATAATAGAATCAGAAATCTTGATTGGATTAAACATACGTACCTCATGCTCGATGTGGTCCTTAAGACCCCCAAGAAACAGGTCATTCAGAGTCTCTTCTGGAATATTCTCCACCCTTAAGGATAGGTTTTGGAATTGATGCACATAATATTTGACTGATCCTGTTTTCTGTAACTTTGCTAATTGACTAAATTAGTTCTCTGAAACACTGGAACTATAGTGCAATTGCAGCACCTCGATAAAAACTGTCCAAGTGACACCTAGACCATTCTTCTGCCTCTGAGCACATAACCAACGATACCAAACAAATTGGTCGGGTTCAAGATATAGGGATGCCAATGTCAGGTTTTGTCCTGATGGTGTTTAATGTAACTCAAAGAAGTTATCCATTTGATTTATCCAATTTAGGGGATCCTTACCATAAAATTTGCGCATATTTACTTTTGGCATCATGTTCTGTGGTTGCGAATAAGTTTGATTCTGATGGGACTGGAAAAGTGATCCAATATGGTTAGTTTGTCCATGATTTTGAACTGAAGGTCCTCCTTGGTTGATATGGGCTGGATTTGGGCCATACTGGTTACCCTTTACATGTTGCATGATATCATCCAACCGATGATTGATTTGGGCTATGTCTCCTTTAGAGGCCATCTCAGATTGTACATTTCGCAACTCATACTCAAGTTGGCTCACCTTATGATCAACTGAGGTAAAATTGAGTGCTGAGGAATCTTCATTTACCCCTTTTGACTCCATCTCTTCAATCACTACTCCCTCTTTATCTTGGGTTTTACCTGAAGTAACCGGATTCTTTTTTGCTCTTGTGGAAGGCCCCGCCATGATATCAAACCTTAGGGTTTAGTGTTTCGATAAAATTTCGGTTGAATAGAAAAAAACACAGAGTAGATACTAATACTATTTTTTGGAGAGCTTTCCGAAAATGTAAAGAACTTGAAAATTTTCCACAATTTACACCCTAGGGAGTGATTTTATGAAAAACCCTAAATTTGTAATAACTTTTTCAAAATAAATCAAAAAATTTTGAAAGTTTTAGGGAACCTTACTTGAAATTCTTCACAACTCTGGTAAAAATATATCCCACCAATTCACTTTGGTTCGCAATATTTGGATGAAACAAAAAAATAGGGTTTTTGCCCTAATTTCGGCCCAGATCGCATCTCTGATACCACTTGTAATGAAATTACTTGTATAATTCAGATTAAGAGAAAAAATATAACACCAAATAACAAAATATTTCAGAATAATGATCTCAATATGCAATTAGAATAGCTTCGCCACTTCGAGGGGGCAGTCTCCAAACCATAAAATAAGATTCAATTGCTCAAATGATAATGAAATACTACCTATAATCCCCTATATATACTATTCATATGCTATGGCCATCACCAAGGCTGACCTATTAAGCATGAGAAAGTATAAATGATATAATAAAATAATATGGTAAGCCACAAGTCGGCTACTCATATCCTAATACAAGCAATAGGTTAAGGGCGTAGCAGATTGTGGGGAAATATGTTGTTAAAGCAGTCCAAGAATCTACATCCACTAAAGGCATTCTTAAGTAGTTTAATTCTACTCTCATTTCTCTTATTCCCAAAAATGAGAATGCGGAAACATTTGATTCATACAGGCCTATCTCTCTTTGTAATGTTACTTATAAGATTATTTCTAAGGTCATAGCCAACAGGCTCAAAACCTTATTACCTAAGATCATTTTCCTTGAGAAAGGGAGTTTTGTGGCTGGAAGACAAATTTTGGATGGAATAGTTATAACTCATGAACTCATTCACTCTGTTAAACATCAATAGTATGGGAACATGTTCATAAAATTGGATATGACCAAAGCCTTTGATAGAGTCAATTGGACTTTTGTCATGTAAGTCTTAATTTTTTTTGGGTTTAATGAAGATTGGAGAAAATGGATCTTTAGTTACATTACTACATCAAAATTTTCTATTCTCATAAATTGTGAGCCTGCAGGTTTTTTCATCTCTTCTAGAGGCCTCAGAAAAGGTGACCCTCTTTCACCTTTTTTGTTTATTATTACATGGCTGAATCCCTCCACTGTTGATTGTCTTTCCTTAATTCAATCAGGATGTTAAATGGTATTCTTATTGCTAATGATGCTCCCATAGCTACTCACCTACAATTTTTTGATGATATGAGCCTTGCTGGGTAAACCACTATCAATGAGGCAAAGGCATTTAAAAGTGCTCTTGATATTTATGAAGAAGCCATTGATCAACAAGTTAATAAAAGTAAGTCCAACATTTTCTTTTTCAATACAAATAAAGCATCTAAAACTATGATTTGTAAGATCCTTTATATCAATCCTATCTCACTTCCTTGTTCTTATCTTGGAATTCCTCTTTTTCAAGAAAGAAATTCAATGGACATGTGGAAAAAAACCAGTGACAAGATTCTATAGAAACTCGATAGTCAGAAAGGTAAGTGGCTCTCCTTTGTTGGTAGAATTAAATTAATTTCATCATGTGTGTAGGTTGTTCCTATTTACATGATGTTGGTTCTTCCTATCCCATCCAATGTGAGTAAATTAATTAAGTCCATTCAAGAAAAGTTCCTTTAGGGTGGCACATTTGATGAAAAGAAGATTCCTCTATTGAAATGGGAAAACACTTGTCTATCTAAAGACATGGGTAGATTGGGATTTAGGCTTAGCAAAAATATGAATTTCGCCCTTGGTGCCAAACTATCCTAGAGGCTTTATTATGAACCTCATACCCTTTGGAGAATTATTCTTAGGAAGAAATATTTTGATAACATGCACCTTGAAAGGATTTTCATTGTTCAGAATCATCTTGTTGGGTCTCAAATTTGGAATCTTATGATCAAATCTCTGGTCATTCTCAAGCCTCTTCTGAGATGGTCCGTGGGAAGAGGAACAAAATTAAACTTTTTAAATGATATTTGGATTCTTATTTACGCTTTAAACTCACACAATTTAATCAATCTTCAAGCTTGGTGTGAAGAAAGATATGGTTCACTGGTTAACCATTATATCAATCAAGAGTATAATGGTTGGATTGAGATGCAAGTTCCTCATAACTTGAATGAGGAGAATATGTTTTTAATGAAGTCTCTTTAACCTTTTCATTTCTCTAGATATAATGATCAGGTGATATGAATAGGATCTGAATCCTTTAAATACAATGTCAAATATGGATACAACATCATCTCTTCACAAGGCAGGGAGATCTCATCATTTCCTCCCCAGAAAATTTGGTTCAAACATGGTTTACCCAAAGCGAATGAATTTATTTAAACTACATATTCAAAAAAAATTCTCACCCAATCCAATCTTTGCAAACAAGGCTTCTTTTCTCCATCATAATGTCCCTTATGTCTTAAATATGAAGAAGACACCAATCATTTACTCATCCATTGTGAGTATGATAACATAATTCGGAACTCCTTGCTTAAATTGTTTTATTTTTCTATAGCTCTTCCTACATATATCAATATTCTTATCAAAAGATGGGAATTCAAACTTTTCTCAGTGCCTCTTCTTCAAATTTAGAATTCCATTCCTGCCATTATCTGCTAGAATATTTGGCTTGAAAGAAACAAGAGAATTTTCATAAGCAAATCTAGGAACTTTGATTTTACCCTCTCACAAGTCTTGAAATCTATCAAGGAAATGATCATGACTTGGCATCCATATGATGGAAAGATATTTTCTAAAGAAAGAAATACTTACAACAACTGGAAAGATATTCTCTTGGGGATCCTTGA
Source organism: Taxus chinensis (assembly GCA_019776745.2). NCBI lineage: Eukaryota > Viridiplantae > Streptophyta > Pinopsida > Cupressales > Taxaceae > Taxus > Taxus chinensis. The sequence continues at coordinate 168,669,550 of CM034152.1, forward strand.
TAAAGGGTTTGGGAAAAAAATTAAATCTAAATCTCAGAGAAAATGGACCACATTGCCTCACAACTTCATCAAATTCAACTTTGATGGATCTGTAAAAGGTAACCCAGGTAGAGCTGGAACTATTGGTATCTTCCAAAACTCATTGGGACAACCTTTTCTGGGATTTACATAAGATTTAGGAAGTTGCTCCAACAACTTCACTGAAGCTAAAACTCTTTGGTGTGGCCTCAAAATTGCCATTGACAAAGGTTGGATCAACCTCATTGTGGAAGGCGACTCACAAATTTTCATTAATGCAACAAAAAAAGTAAAAATGGATCATTGGAATTTGCATCACATAGTGGAGGAATGTATTTCTATGTTAAATATCAAGTGCATCAATCATATTTCTATAAAAAATAACAAGGCCACAGATAAACATGCTAATTTAGGGGTTGATAATGATGATAATGAAAGACTCGTCATTCTCTATCCTATAGATTTAAGTAATAAGTTGGGTGATTTATTGCAAATTGAGGGGATTATTACATCTACACATGTGGTAGATGCGATGCATGCCCACCTATCCCAATAAAAATTATTTTGATATCCTCATTTTTCTTCTCACACATGTTATTTATGGCCATATCTATCTGTCGCGTGCTGAAATATTTTCCTTGCTTGCATATTGGGGTATTAATACCCTCCTCCGCTAAGATTTTGGATTAAATGATTTACAATTCAGTTAAGAGTATGGATAAAGGGAAAATTATTGTTGATAAGGAAATGATGACCAGAGTTGGGAAGGGAAAGGCCACTACGAGTAACTCAGTGAAAGAGATGCAAGACTCCCTAGTGCATAACTACTCCATTGATGATGTACACAATTCCTTCCTCAATTTAGTGAATGATCTTAAAATCTGGAATCTTATCAATGTCGACAGTCTTCTGGACAAGGGTACTAGAATAACAGTAAAGGAAGCCATGGAATACTAGAAATAATCCTTGATCGATGGTGTTAAGGATCCAAAGTTGCTTCTATGGATGGCCACTGATTTTCTCAGGGCACAATTATCTATCAGGCTTAGGGACACGACTGCAGTTGAGGAAGTGGTCAAAGTCATGAATGATCCGAGTCAGTCTACTACTAGAGTCTATACTATGAAGGTTTCCCAAATTATTGGAGTGCAGATTATGTTACTTAGAGCTAACAACTCATTCGTTTTACATGAAGATATGGAGCAACTCGACTTTGACATTGGCCTCCATCTGGACAAAATCTGATAGCTGAACAAAGCCACGACCATGGAAAGCTTGTTACAAGGAAAGAAATTAAATGCTATTTGCTCTATGTTAAGCATACCCACTAAACATTTTGATGTCTCCAAGCTCATGGACTCTCTGGTTGCATTAGTGGTTGAGGAGGATGTGAGGAATGCTAATATGCCCACTACGATGGTGACTAGCTCCTTGGATGAGGAGGAAAAAATAAGTGCATACTTTAATAGCTATATGTATATAGTTTTATTATAACTCCTACTGCATTATCCATCTTCTGATGGTTTTTGTAATCGGGTTATAGCCTTATTTTTTGGTTTTTGTATATTATAATATAATAGTGAAGCCCTATGCCATTTTTTAAAATGATAAAAAAACAATATTCCGTGAAATTTATCATGTACCTATATTTGGGCCCCACATCAATTGTTGTTGTGATCACCTCCTATTAAGAAGTAAAATTAATTACTATCAAATATTATAAAAAAAAGTTTTTAATTCAATTCTCAATTATTAAATAGATTAAATCCATCATTGATTGGTAGGTTAGTCCATGATAGCATGTATACCTCAAAATACCATGAATTTACTACACAAACTTAGAAAATACAACTTTCCTTATATCTATAGGGTGTCTCTACAATGCAAACTTGGCTCCCTATTAGCAAAATATTGATAGGCAGGGCTAATCAATGTAATTGGCCATCCTACTAACATGGTTACTCAATTAGTTCTTAATTTGCACATTTATGTTACTAATAGTTGTAGAAAAGGGTCCTTCCTAAAATATACTACTACAATATGTCAACAGAAGATTTTATATTACATGACACCATCTGAGTTGTAAAGTATCCTCTCCATTGGAACTCATACATATTGCCTAGATCCACCATTGAATTTGTGTAATTCCCACATCTGACATTTTAAATTCCCTACCATTGAGCAATTTACAAAGAAACATTACAAATGTATTTTTAATTATTTCTAGCTTTTGATATTAGAGAAATACACAATGTCAAACAAAGAAAGAAAGTGCATCACAATCCAATGGCACAAAGGATTTTGCATCCCATGCAACCAGAAGTAGGAAAGGGCATTTATCCATGATGCCGTATCTAAAAATGGTTGCGATCTTTCTTTGTGTATTAGGGGGGTATTTATGAAAGCAATGTTTCTCTTGGTGAAGTTTATAAGTTGATTGGAAGCAAATTGATAGCTGTCCAATAATATTTTCAAGATTTTAGCCTCTACCACCGAAGCAACACCTAACAATAGAGTATTATATGCAAAATGGTTGTGAGTAGTTGCAAGAACCTTAGAAGTAATAATACTACCCATAATTATTCTAGATCTTTGCTGAACAACTAGATGTGAAAACAATGTTTCTCCATGGGGATTTGGAAGAAGAAATATCTATGCAAGAACTGCAAGGATTTGAGGTCAAAGGTAAGGAGAAATTAGTGTGCAGATTGAAAAATAGTTTGTATGGCTTGAAACAAGCACCTCGACAATGGTATTTAAAATTTGACAATTTTATGGTTGAACATGGCTACAACATGTGTCATTCAGATCATTGTGTTTATTTTAAGAGGTTAGATAATGGTAGTTATATTATCCTATGTTTATATGTTGATGACATGCTTTTTGTGGGGTCTAACATGGATCATATTAATGAGTTAAAACAAATGTTAGCAAAGTATTTTGCGATGAAGTATTTGGGGGCAATAAAACAAATCCTTGGTATGAGGATTTCTAGAGATAGGAAAAATATAAAATTATCTCTGTCTCAAAGTGAGTATATTGAGAAGGTGTTCAAAAGATTTAACATGGAAAATGTTAAAGTTGTCAGCACACCTTTGCCTAGTCATTTTAAATTGACTAAATAGATGTGTCCGAAGACACAAGAGGAGGAAGAAAAAATGTCTACGATTCCATATTCTTTATCCGTTGGTAGTTTAATGTATGTCATGGTATGCACAAGGCCGGATATTACACATGACGTTGGAGTTGTGAGCATATTTATGAGTAATCCCGAATTGGAGCATTGGAATGCAATTAAATGGATTCTCTGGTACTTGACAGGAACATCCAATAAACATTTATGTTTTTGGGGATATAATATTGTTCTACATGGTTATATTGACTCAGATGTTGCAGGTGATATCAACATTAGGTGAAGCATTACATGTTATGTATTTACTCTTGATGGGACAAGAGTTAGCTATATTTCAAGGCTGCAAAAGGTTGTTGCTTTACCAACCACGGAAGCGGAATATGTTGCTAAAACAAAAGCAAGCAAGGAGATGATTTGGCTGTAAGTTTTCTTAGAAGAATTGAGAAATGAACAGGTTGATAATTACTTATTTACTTGGGTCATTTCTAGCCATTTAAACTGTTAGGTTGTGGAGCCTATTTTCATGTGTGAAAGTGTTGAAGACTGTACACTAAGAGTATTGTACACTTTTCATGTAATTTTTTTAGGAATAAATTTTTTGGCCTCGAAAAAATGCACTTGAAATATTAGGAAACGTGCTTTTCTCATATGGGCGAGTTTTTTGACCCATAGGTTTATGGGATGGGTTTTCCCCGTGGTTTTGATACCCACAGTTTTGTAAAACTACTTAAGCAGTTGTCTATTTATATGGTTTTATACATATGAAAGAAAGTATGAAGAACATTGCAGATGTGCTTTGAATTCGGCTGTGAATTCTGTAGAGTTTGTTGAGCATAGCTCCAAATGGATCTGGGTATTGTATTGAGAGAGCGGTGGCTTGTAATAAAATCTAAGCAAGTGATTCTTGGTGGACGTAGCCCAAATTGGGTGAACCACGTTAAATACTATCTCTTTGTATTGTGTTATTTTATTCTGTAATTTTATTTCAGATCTGTAATAATTTTTGCATATTAGTTTCTACTGTTGCGATTCTGTGAGGGATTATTCTACATATTTTATCTCTTATTTCTTAATAATTGGTATCAGAGCTTGGTTTGGCTTGCTAAAGTATTGAATCGCAGAGAAATTTTTTAGCTTGAGTGGAAGCTATGGCGGATGATGGAAGATCTAGGGTTGATAAATTCAATGGGCAGAATTTCAGTCTTTGGAAGATGCAGATGGAAGATTACCTTTATCAGAAGGATCTTTATACTCCATTGTCTGAGGAGGTTAAAAAACCCTTGAGTATGACAGATGCGGAATGGGATTTGCTGGATAGGAAGGCACTTGGAACGATCCGGCTGTGTCTTGCATCTTCGGTATTATTTAATGTTTCAAAGGAAAAGACTACAAAACATCTAATGGATGCATTAGGGAAGTTGTATGAAAAACCCTTTACCTCTAACAAGATATTTTTAATGAAAAATTTGTTTAATATGAAGATGTCTGAGAACAGTTCAGTAGCAGATCATTTAAATGATTTCAATACGGTTGTGAATATGATAGCTTTGGTTACAATAGAATTTGATGAAGAAGTTAGGGCTTTATTAATTTTGTGCTCTTTACCTGAGAGTTGGAATAGCCTGGTAATGGCGGTAAGTAACTCAGTTCCAGCTAACTCGAAGTTGAAGTTTGAGGATGTTGTAGGGGTGATTCTAAGTGAGGAAATGTGAAGAAAAATCTCTGGGGAATCTTCTACTTCAGGGAATGCTTTGACAGTGGAAACTAGAGGAAGACAGAAGAATAGAGGAAGCTGTGGAAAATCAAAGGATCGGGAAAGGTCAAAATCCAAAAGCAAGATAGTATGTTGGCACTGTGGAAAGCCTGGGCATGCAAAGAAGGATTGTTGGGAGCTTCGGGATAATAAGAAACAACAGGAACAAAACAAGGAGGCAAATGTGGCATCGGGTAATGTATGCCAGGATGCTTTGATTCTTTCTTTGCATAATATTACTGAATCTTTGGTTTTAGATTTAGGGGCTTCTTTTCATGCTACTCCACATAGGCATTATTTTGTTGATTATGTTCAAGGGGATTTTGGGCATGTTTTTCTTGGTGATAATGAGCCTTGAAGTATAGTTGGAAAAGGTTCTGTTCAAGTTAAGATGCAGAATGGGAATACATGGCTATTGAAGGATGTCAGACATGTGCCTACATTAAGGAGAAATTTGATATCGGCGGGGCAATTGGGAACTGATGGTTGTACTGTGATATTTACAACTGACTCTTGGAAGGTTACCAAGGGTGCTCTTGTGGTGGTAAGAGGTAAGAAGGTTGGAACCTTGTATTTAACCACTGATAGTACTAATGATTGTAATCTTATGGCTTCAGATGCAAATACAACATTATGGCACTATAGGCTCAGTCATATGAGCCATAAGGGCATGGACATCATAAAGAAGAATTTTCCTGGATATACAGAAAAAGGTTTGGATTTATGTGAGAACTGCATATATGGGAAACATAAGCGAGTAAGGTTTCTCAAGGTTGGACCTACAAAGAAAGAGAGTAAGTTATAGCTGGTACATTTTGATGTGTGGGGGCCAGCTCAGGTATCATCTCTTGGGGGTTCAAGTTATTATGTCACTTTTATTGATGATGCAACAAGGAAAGTTTGGGTTTATTGTATTAGAAACAAATCTGATCAATGTATTTGACACTTTTGTTAAATGGAAAGCCTTGGTAGAGAATGAAATGGGTCTTAAGCTAAAATGTCTCAGGTCAGATAATGAAGGGGAGTATTGTAGCAATGAATTTGATGAAAATTGTTCTAAGAATGGAATCCACGGGAAAAATACAGTTCCAGGTACTCCCCAGCAGAATGGGGTATCAGAAAGGATGAACAGAACAATAATGGAACGTGCTAGGAGCATGAGGTTACATGCAGGACTGCCTCTTTCTTTTTGGGCAGAAGCGGTGAGCACAACTGTGTACTTGATAAACCGAGGACCCTCAAGTGCCTTGGATGGAGGCATACTTGAGGAGGCTTGGTATGGTAAGAAAGTTGATTATTCATTTCTTAGAGTCTTTGGATGTGAGGTGTTTGTTCATATAGAAAAGGATGATAGGACTAAGCTAGAGGCTAAATCAAAAAAATGTACTTTCATTGGTTATGGTGGTGATGCCTTTAGATATCAATGGTGGAGTATTGAGGACAAGAAAATCATTTGAACTAGGGATGTGGTCTTTAATGAGAAATTCATGTATAAGTAGCAATTGCAGGAAAATAGGGAAGAATCCAAGAAAGAATATGCAGTGGTAGAGGATCTTCTAGATGGGAAAGTGACACATGAATCAGTTCAGGAACCTCCTCAACAGGAACCCCAAACTCCTATATTGAGGAGGTCTTCTAGGGTAAGAAGAGAACCTGAATGTTTTTCTCATTCTCTTTATTATTTATTACTCACTGATAGTGGAGAGCTAGAGAGATTTGATGAAGCAATGCAGGTAGATGCTAGGAACAAGTGGGAGCAAGCCATGGATGAGGAGCATCAAGCTCTCATGGAGAACTAGACATGGGATTTGGTAAAGATACCTGAAGGAAAAAGAGCATTACAAAACAAGTGGCTGTTCAGAATCAAAGAGGAAGAAGGAGGTAAGAAAAGATACAAGGCCCGGTTGGTAGTCAAGGGGTTTGCACAGAAAAAAGGTATAGATTTTGATGATATTTTTTCTCCTGTAGTAAATATTACTTCTATTATAACTATTCTAGGAATAGTTGCAGCAGAAGACTTGCACTTAGAACAACTTGATGTAAAGACTGCATTTCTCCATGGTGATTTGGAGGAGGAACTATATATGCAGCAACCAGAGGGCTATGAGGTCAAAGGTAAAGAGGAGATGGTGTGCAAACAAAAGAAGAGCTTGTATGGCCTGAAACAAGCTCCACGTCAATGGTATAAGAAGTTTGATAGCTTCATGATGGAGCAAGGTTATATCAGATGTCATTCTGACCATTGTATGTATACAAAAAAATTTGAGGATGGAAGTTATATTATCCTGTGTTTGTATGTTGATGACATGCTGGTTGCAGGTAAAAACATGTAGGAAATAAAAGTATTCAAGAAGCAGCTAAATGAATCCTTTGCTATGAAGGATTTGGGTGCAGCCAAAAAAATCCTTGGTATGAGGATATCTCGAGATAGGAAGGAATGGAAGCTGACTTTATCTCAGAAAGAGTACATTAAGAAGGTCCTGGAGAGGTTTAATATGCAGGATGCTAAACTGGTTGGGACTCCTTTGACAGGCCATTTTAAGTTATCAAAGGAGCAGTGTCCCAAGACAGAGCAAGAGAGGAACCAAATGTCTAAGGTACCTTACTCATCAGTAGTTGGCAAATTGATGTATGTTATGGTGTGCACTAGGCCTAATATTGCCCATGCAGTGGGAGCTATGAGTAGATTTATGAGTGATCTAGGTAAAGAGCATTGGCAAGCAGTAAAGTGGATCCGTCGGTATTTGAGAGGGACCATGGGGATAATTTTGTGCTATAGTAGATCAGACACCACTTTACATGGTTATGTAGATTCAGAAATGGCTGGAGATGTAGACAGCAAGAGGAGCATGATAGGTTATATTTACACTATAGGTGGGACAACAGTGAGCTGGATTTCACGACTACAGAAGCTGGTGGCTTTGTCAACCACGGAGGCTGAGTATGTTGCTACCACAGAGGCAAGAAAAGAGATGATTTGGTTACAAAAATTTCTTGAGGAGTTGGGGCATAAGAAGGAGGAATGTAAGCTGCATAGTGATAGTCAGAGTGCTATACACCTAGCTAAGAACTCTGCTTTCCACTCTAGGACAAAGCATATACAGTTAAGGTACCATTTCATCAGGATAGCTTTGGAGGAAGAGAAGTTGAAGTTGGAGAAGATTCATACTTGTCAGAATCCTACAGACATGATGACCAAGGTGGTCACAAGGGAAACGCTGAAGTTGTGTTCAGCTTTGGTTGGTCTTCACAGAAACTAACAAAGGGTTGAGAAGCTTGCTCAGAGGAAAACTATTCTCCAAGTGGGAGATTGTTAGGTTGTGGAGCCTGTTTTCATGTGTGAAACTGTTGAAGACTATACACTAAGAGTACTGTACACTTTTCATGTAATTTTTTTAGCCATAAATTTTTTGGCCTCGAAAAAATGCACCTGAAATATCAAGAAACATGCTTTTTTCATATGGGTGAGTTTTTTGACCCATAGGTTTATGGGATGGGTTTTTCCCATGGTTTTGATACCCACGGTTTTTTAAAACTACTTAAGTAGTTGTCTATTTATATGGTTTTATGCATATGATAGAAAGTATGAAGAACATTGTAGATGTGCTTTGAATTCGGCTGTGAATTCTGTAGAGTTTATTGAGCATAGCTCCAAACGGATTTGGGTATTGTATTGAGAGAGCGGTGGCTTGTAATAAAATCTACGCAAGTGATTCTTGGTAGACGTAGCCCAAATTAGGTGAACCACGTTAAATACTGTCTCTTTGTGTTGTGTTATTTTATTATATACTTTTATTTCAGATCTGTAATAATTTCTGCATATTAGTTTCTACTGTTGCGATTCTGTGAGGGATTATTCCGCATAATTTATCTCTTATTTCCTAACATAAACATCTTATCTTTTTGGTAGTTGACCTTTTCAGGGTTAATTATGAAATTTAAGAAAGGTAATCATATAAATATAAAGTTATGTCATCATAATAAAGGACCAAGCACCAAGCACTAAGCATTAGTTATCACCACCTAAGGTTGCATCCAAAGGCTATTCAAGAGCATTCAAACATCCATTCTAGCATTCATTCAAGAGTAAGGGACTACATTATTCTACATACACTTCATAAGACGGGAGTCTGTTCTATTCCATGGACACATATATTACATTTCTTTACATCTAGATAATTTTCTCACTATCAAGTGCGACAAACACAAGATCCATCTAGGGAGAGATTCCACACACACACACACCTAGAAATACATTGGGTTTGAAATGTAGTGCAAAACTCAGTCGTAGGATCACTTGTTTGATAGCTAAGGACAATCTGACCCCTCATTTTACATCTTTATTTTTTAGGATTTGATGTCTCTTTGAGGGTTTTGCTGGTCATTATTTCATTACATTTTTCCAGTGACCTCAGAAAACACTGTGTGAGATACTTGCAACCAAAGGCAGACTCAAAGACTAAAGAATGCGGGTTTCCCTTGTGGGTGTTCTTACTGAATTCCTATAAGCCCAGAATGCCAGAAAAAGATCTAAATGCTAGTCATGTTTATTCTCCTTGACTGTTTTGAGTAGAATGGAGTACTTCAATGTTTTATTTTTAGCCTCATCCTTTCCATTGGACTGAGGGTAATACAAAGAGGCTGTGTGATGTGATATTTTGAATTTTGAGCACAATTCACACACATATTCATTCTTAAATGATGTGTCATTATCCTAGATAATGACCATTAGGACCCCATACTTGCAGATGGTCTAATTCAAAATTAACTTTGCGATCACAGACCTAGGTGTAGTAGTTAGAGGCATGAAATAAACCCACTTCGTAAAATATTTTGTGGCCGTAATGATGAAGTTGTGGAAATCTGTTGATGAGGGAGAAAAATCCCCTATCAAATCTAGACCCCAAGTAGAAAAGGGACAAGGTGTAACTATGGGCTGTAGAGCCTGAACAGGGATGTGTATCTCATGTGGGAATTCTTGATACATATGACACCTAGACACATACTCCACAATATCATGCTCTAAGGTGGGCCAGAAATAACCCATGCAACGAATTTTTTGAGCAGTTGCATGTCCTCCAATGTGACCACCACAGATTCCGCTATGGGCTTAGAAGAGGATTTTCTCAAAGTCTTCTTCATTAAAACATCTCAACAACATATCATGGAAGGCTCTGCGATAGAACAATTATTCTAAAATTGCATATTTGGAGGCTATGATATGTAGCCATCTTATTTGTTGTGAGGGTGCTCCCTTAGGGTATGTACGGTCCATAATATAATTAACAATATTTGAATACCATGGAAATGACACAATGGGGGGCTTTGTCTCTACATAGAGAACATACTCATCAGGGAAATCTAGGTCTACTAGATCTCCATAATGTATCAGGTTGTCCGCCAACCAATCAACAATAATTTGTCCCTTGATGGACTTCTGGTTGATGAAGTTGAGTTCAAATTCACCCATCAATGTAATAATATGACCAGAATTTTTGGATAAGGCACCCTTAACCGAAAATGTTCACAACTGGTCAGACTTGACAATCACTCGAGTTTATTGCTTAAACATATAATGCATTCACCTTTATGTTGCAAAAATATAGATAGGTATTATTTCTCCACCTGCATATAATGTGTCTCGTAATCAATCAAAGTGCAACTAATGAATTAAATGACACGTTCACAGTTATCATCACTTCATATGTCAACATGAAAGCTAACCAGATATTGGTGGCTCAAGAGTAAAAAATAAAAGGATGGTCCACTTTTGGAGGCATGAGTGTAGGTGGTGACATAAGGAAACATTTATTAGAATTGAATTCCTTTTAACACTCAGTTGTCTAGGTTTTACATTAATCCTTCTTTACCAAGTTATTAATGGGATGGACAATGCAGGTTAGATAGGGAATGAACCTACGGATTGCTCCTAGTTTACCGAGAAAGGACCTGATGCCTGACTCATATGATGGTGGAGTCATCTCTAGAACCACCCGAATCTTTGTTGGATCTACATTGATTCCTCAAGAAGGAATGATATATCCCAACAACTTGCCTCCCGTCACTCCGAATATGCACTTTTCTAGATTTAATGTTACACCGTATTTGATAAGACGAGAGAGGATACCGGGAAGCACCTTGGGGTGATAAAAACACTTCTTGGCCTTGGCTAGTATATCATCAATGTAATATTCTAAAATATTACTAATAATATCATGGCATATGTTTGTCATCGCTCATTGGTAGGTGGCTCCAATGTTTTTCAAGACAAATGACATAAGTGCATAACAAAACATTCTCCAAGGAGTTGTAAAGGTAGTCTTGGTTTGATCCTACTTAGAGATCCTTATCTGATTGTATCCCAAAAATCCATCCATGAGTGACAATAAATCATATCTAGTTGTTACGTCTATGATGACATCAATGGAAGGCAACAAAAAGTTATCTTTGGGACATGTCTTGTTTATGTCCTTGAAATCAATGCATATGCATATTTTCCCATTATTTATGAGAGTGAGGACTATGTTCAAAAGCCACATTGAGTAATCTAATTTCTTAATGAACCCTACTTGTAGGAGCTTTATGACCTCCTCTTTGACCTTCAAAACCACATTTGGCTTCATAGGTCTCAATTTTTGTTTTATGGGCTTAGTGTCAGACTTGGTTACTAGATTATGCACAACTACATCGGGATAAATATTTGTCATCTCTTTGTAACTGAAAGTGAAGGATTTTAAGTGTTCCTTAAGCACCTTCATATGTGCTTCCACCTCTTCTGGAGTCAAGGAAGAACCAAGCTTTAGGATTTTAGGATCCTCCTCCATCCCCATTTTATATCTATGGTCCCCTCGATTAAAGAGGCATCACCCTCTTCAAATTTAGGTGGGGATGGAGGTAATTCCAATTCTTCTTCCTTTACTTCATAGATCTCAAGACCTTCTTCCTCGTATGATCTCAAAAGTGGGAGGAAGGGTGAGGTATAAGAGAAAATCCTCTCTTATGATGCGAGAGATGAAGATCATTGTATGCATTGAGGTATCCTAGGATCACCTCTTCATTCTCTATGTAATCTAAAGTGGATGGCTCATTCTCAACCTCAACATATGCTAGGATCGCATTAGTCAGCATCATTCAAACTAGATGTCCATATTGGACCAAAATGATGAATTTGGTTTCCTTTAGGTCTCTGCGTGGATAGAAGCAAGAAGAGGAAGTACCTATAGAGTTGGCTAAAAGGTTTTTCTCCCTTGGAATAGCTTCTATTGAAATAAAATCAAAACGTTTGATAAGTTTAAGTAAACATGTCTTGTAGAGATGTAGTTGTTATTCTCTAGTCTCATAAATCCGTGAGACTTGATTAGAGACAAGTTGATAATCACCTAGAACCCTAATGTTACTAACACCCATCCTCTTTGATATAATGAGACCAAGAAGAAGAGATTCGTATTCAACCCCATTATTCGTGCATGTTCAAAATTGAGCTTAAAGTTAAAGGTCATGACCTTCCCTTATGGGGAAGTGACGATCACACTTGCCCCAACTCAAAAATGATACTTCGCACCGTCACAGTTGAGCATCCAATGATAGAGGTTTGGTCATTCTTGGAATCTTATTCATTTACTTCTGAGACCTCAACCATTAAAATTACTTCAAATCCATTAGACGGGAGAGAACCAATTCCAAGAGCATGTCCCATGCCCATAGATTCTAACGGAAGAAAAATAGGTAGGTAATTTTCCAACAACTCAATTATTTTAGCCATGGTCTTTGTTGACATTGTTTCAACCACAGTGGCTTCGTATTCACTACTTGTCAACCCCTTTGATTGCTTTAGGGGATTCCAGTTCTCTCCTAGGAATCAACTTAGATGCAAGTTTGAAATCCTTTGGTTTGTTCAATTGATTGGATGAGAGTTAAAACTCAGTATGAACCCCGAGTTTATTCTTCAAGTTAGCTCGATGGATATCAAAAGGCTTTGGGTCACCCTGAGCAATGAATAATTTCCCTAGATGTAGGAATATAACTTCCTAAAAGAGCGTGGAAGGAATTGCCTTCATTCGATGGATCTAAGGTCGTCCAAGAATCATATTATTGTTGGTTTCCCGATCTATAATATAAAACTCGGTTAACACAGTTTTTGGCCCAAGGGTAACTGGAAGTACTATAGTTCCAATAGATGTTAGTTTTTGACTATCATATACTCTTAATGTGTTTCAAGTCGAGGAATAATTTGTTTCTCTGTAGCATAACTTTTTAAGGAATGAGAAGGGGACTATATTGACTGTATCCCCATTGTCAATCATCCCGTATTTAACATAGTTATTATAGATCTGAACCTAGAATTACAATGCAGAGTCACCTCTTCATGCCAACTCAACGTGAGTGGGCATCTTATTGATGTCAAAGAAAAATCTAACATCTCTCTTAGGCTACCGCGGGGGATAGACATAAAAGTCTAAATGATTGACCTGGGCCTCCAGAGGAGGGGTAACGTGAATTAAATAACCAAGGCCTAACACTTCCAATAAAACAGCTCAATGAGTGGAAGATTTCTTCAACAATTCTAGAATGGATATGCAAGAAAAGGTCTTGGTCAAATCAGTAATTAAGTCATAAGACCCTACTGGTCTTGGAGGTACTGGAGTGTCATCAGATGTCGAAGGGTAAATCAGAAGAGGCTGCATATAATAGTCACGAGTACATGTGGCTATGTTAACTTTAGGTTCAGTTTCTTTTTAGGAATTACAAGTAAGAATAAAGAGACAAATTTAATATGCAGATATTAATTTGCAGAATAAAGGAAATCTAAAATTACACAGAAATATGAAATAACACAAACAAAAACAGTGACATGGATTTAACGTGGTTCACCCTTTCTCGGGTTATGTCCACCAACAAAAACAATCTTTTTTATTATTAATCCAACAACAAATAAAATATAATAAACATGCTTTAACAAGCAAACACAATGCATTAATCTGTAGTTTCAAATCTACAACAAAACTACCCTCCCTCTTCTCTTTCCTGGCGCTTCATTCTTCTTCTCATGCCACTTTAATCTCACATTTTTCAACGTTGTAATACACTTCTCTTATGCTTCTTTCTCTCTTTCTCTCTTTCTTATTTTCAGTATAACCATTGGCATGTGTATATACATTCCCACACCCTTTTCTCTTCTAACCAAATGTAACCATTTAGTTTCTAAACAAGAGAAACTAAACAAATGGTTATGCAATGATTACACTAATATTATACCAATGTATGCTTAGGGAATATGCAAAAAAAAATTAATACATTAAAAAACAAATAAGACATTTTGTTTAAATGGTCTCCACAACCAACAATCTCCCACTTGGAGACTGGTCAACACCAAATTAAATTCCACTGGATTCAACACCCTCAGACACTGTTGTTTTATTTCAATTATTTTATTTATGAAGGCCAATAGAAGCTGAAGAGGAAATCATCTTCTCTCAAGTTACTATAATCATAAACATATCCGCTAGATTTCATATGTATCTTTTTTCACTAGCTTTACCTGTCCATCATCCAATACTGATCGTATGAAGTGATATCTCAATTGTATGTGTTTTGTATTTGAATACAAGGCATAATTTTTAGCCAGATGAATGACACTTTGGATCCATTGGAGGTTGCTGATCATGAAGTACATTCGAGGGATGAGCAGAGGAAGTAGCCATCTGTTTAGACTAAAGTGCCAACAAGGGTGATGAGTATGGAAGTGATAGAGAGATGGTGGTTTCAGCAAGGATTTTACCTTCCTCTTATAAGGCATAAAATGGGTTAGAGGTGCGTACTTCCTTTGTGATTTTGGGAATGTATTTCCCTTTGTTCTTCGGGGAACATAGCTGCTCCTTGGGTTTTGGGGCTAGCTTGGAGGTACAATCTCAAGGTCTATGGCCAATGCTTTTACATATTGAGCAAGCGTGAGGTATTTATTCATACTCAATCAGTTGCACCCATTTTCCTAGGTCAGAATGGAGCTCAATAGAAGATGATGATGGAATACTAATGCCAACATTGACATAAAACCTAGCATGAATGAATCTAGAACCAACTCTTGTTGTTTGATCTATAGCAATGAGAGTTCGCATGGATAAAATAATACCTTCAATGACTGCAGTATGTTAAAATTCCAAGGGGAGGTCAGGAAGACGAACCCATATCGATTCCTGAGTCATGCTTTTGATTCGTGGATTGAATCTTGGAGTCCACCTTCAAAGATAGAAGCCTCTCCTACAAAAAAACTAGGGTCCTCCTAACAACACCCTCACAAAATCTTTTTTGGGGCCACAGGGGGGGCATTTGATCTGAACCCATTCTCTTATTTCTTCCAATGGGGCTCTAGGCCCCAGGAGTTTACCAATAAACTATAATTCCCTCAATGCCTGAGTCGCATTAATAATCATTGCAGGGATATGCAAGGACAAGGTCCCATCAACGATATTTGGCTATAGCTTCTCAGGTGGAGAGGGTTTTCGATAGTCAACAGTCACATCTCTCCAGGAGCTTGAAGGATCGACAAGAATGGCACCAAAAACATCAGGGGCCAGTCCCAGTGTAACCGACACCCCCACAGGGACACCAGATGCAATGGAAATTAAAAAAATTGCAGAGCGGGAAAAAATATTAGTATCCAAAATAACGAAGAGTTTCTCATATTCATTCTAGGAATGTGGAGTCTTTATATCAAAAATAAAACTCATATATCTCAAATACATAATTGGTATCAAGAGCTACCTACTTTGATTCACCTTGGCCTTAGCAACATTGGTATCACCCCTCCAATATTTTTATTTGGATCACCCTAAAATCTAAACAATATACTTACAACTTCATCTTTAATTCTAGTAGGTAACTAAAGATAAATGAAATAGGAAGAATTACTCTTCAATAAAGGGAAAACGATTTTTGCATTGTACTATGCAAAGATCTAAAACTCCTTTGCACATATCTTATGTGACTTTACAACTTGAATAGTTTTAGATACATACACTAAAAGTTATATTATGCCATCTGATTGGCTCATCCCAAATTGATAACATCATAGTTAACTTTTCTTTTTTAATGCTTCACTCAATTAGAAAATCTTGATGTATCCATGACACCAAGGACTTCCTACGTATCACTCAAATTTATAGGTCCACCTCGATTTGAGGCAGAATAATGACACATATTTACATAATTCTCCTTTGTATACTTACACAAAATGCACACTACACTCTATGCACTTGGATTTCATTTGTATCATGAATCTTGTAGTGCATGCATAATATATTTGTGCTAGCCCTATCCAACTACATGCTTAAGTTCTTTCTCCTCTTTGAAATGCACAAGAAAAGTTCCATATTAGAATTGGCTCCTCCCTTCTGTGCTCAAATAATTTATACTCAAGGAGTAATTGTGAGAGTGCATATATATATATTTAGACTATGTTATATAAATTGAAAAAAAATGACCCTACTATTTACATTATATAGTCCTCCCCTTCACACAACCCTAAAACAGAATAATATTACTTGTATTTCTAAACAAAAACCCAAACTTTTCACTATTACCCTCTCTAACCTAATTTAGAACTCATATACATTTGGTAATTTTTATATATTCATAATTATAAAAAACTAAGGTGGGCTATATATGCTGGTTAACTTTAAATTCATTTTGGAATCGCTAGAGAAGATAACTGAGCATGGACTTCTCTCATATCTATCTTAAGTGCATTTTAAACCAGTGTATTTTGTAACAATGAGGTTTTGACATGGTAGAAAGTTATTAAAATATTCTTATGGGATGTGAGAACTTTAAAGATGGCATGTTGGCAAAAAATAGAAAGAAGTTATATGTAGTTCTCCATACAATGCCCTCACACAATAGCTGAACAAATAATTAAAATTATTTAATAACCCCCGTTGATAGAGGTCCCTACTATTTTATACAGTAATACCAAGAATTGAATTGGCTCTTGAAAAATAGATCTGTAACAGACCTATAACAATCATAAACTCTGTTCTCCTGGCCAATATGTTTTTTTTCAGAGTTATGAGCTATGAACTCGCAAAAACTTTTGGTGGGAGCTATTATTATAAGACAAGCAAATTAATTAAATGTTATAATTTATATCTTTAATTTGCTTTCCTGCAATTCATCCTGATTTCTCCACTGCTACCAGTGAGAGGGTTGATGTTTA
Source organism: Taxus chinensis (assembly GCA_019776745.2). Lineage (NCBI taxonomy): Eukaryota > Viridiplantae > Streptophyta > Pinopsida > Cupressales > Taxaceae > Taxus > Taxus chinensis. The sequence goes on from CM034152.1 coordinate 168,686,665, forward strand.
CCATCTTCACCATGGCTGCTGCAAAGTCCTTGAAGAAAGTCTTTTCATTGTTAGAATAGGTAGTCACCAGAGAATCAGTTGATCCTCCACTGAATAACTCCTGGTCAGAATGGAGAGTTCCTTTCTGTTTTCTGAGCTCTTTGTAGTAGTTGTTGTCAAAGAAAGTGGGAGAAACATCTTCCAAGGGTGACAAGTTTTTGTTCCCTGATTTACTGGAGGGGCAGTTTGATTGCAGGGACTTGGCATAAGCAGAATCAATATCAGTATCATTGTAAATTCTGCTTCTTATCAGTGTGCAACGAACTTGGCCTATTGAATGAGCCCCTGAAATGTTATAAACATTCGGCAGGTTAGGTTTATCTTAGATTTACATATTATTTTCAGAAGGAATATTGATGGGTTTTGGTTTACCTGAAAGAGCCGCCAGGTCTTTAGTAGACAGCCCTTGAGCTCCAAATCTTGCAGTTAAATTGCTCAGAGAGGAAGTTCGAGAAGGAATGTTATTGTTGGCAGCATTTTGATTTGAAGTTTTGGAGTCCCTTCTTCCAAGGTGTACTGTCCATGTTGGACCTCCCAACTGCAATCAAATATTAGTTATTGAATATCCTAGATCGACATTAAAAAGGAAGGTGCACACAAAAGATATTTCCACTCACTTGTACAACAGAGTCACGAGCAGCCACAGCCAGAATATCAGCACATGACACAACTCCAGTGCAAGCTGCCTCCAGGTTTCTCTTTATAGAATCTATGGTCTTGAAACCTCTGGCAGAGTGTAAATTTGGCCCTGCTGTCTTTTCACCGGATGAACCATCCAAGAGTATAGACCCATCACAACCCTGATTCAAGAACATCATAATTACAATTATATTATAATTTATTTTGTATTGAACAAATCAGATTTACAAAAGACATGACACAGCTTATGTTGGAAATATGCATGTGATGCATATTTAATTCCAACTTTAGCTTTTTTAGGAAAGATAATTTTAGCTTTAGTCTTGTTTTAGTTTGCTTTAGTTAAGTTAGCTTTATCTTATTTTTATCATTAGATTTAATTCAAATAAATCTATTTTAAATCATGCATAGCATGCAACTGTTTTAAAGCATGAGTTTAGATTTATAATGCTCAGTTGAAGAGCTATTAGTGGTTGAGTTATTCTATTTAAATAACAGCAATTGTAATTTCTTTGTATGCACACACAAAGGTGTGAAATCTGCACAAGCAAGGAAGGATGTGCATTGAAAGCACACAGCTATACGCACAACTTGATTGTAAAGAGCTGAAGCTCTGAGTACGATGAAGCTTTTATTAATGGAGATTATGCACAGCAGTGCTGTTTCGAATATTCATCTGTTTATGCAAGTTATATAAGTATTCTGTTTATTTCTTTTATGTTGTTTGTTGTATAAGACTGCAGATTTTCTACAAATTGGTATCAGAGCAAGGTTATTCCAGCAGCTTATTAAATTGGTAGCAAGCTATGGCTTCTACATCCGGCATGCAGACGCCACAATTTAATGGAAAGAATTACGAATACTGGTCGTTGACCATGAAGGCACTATTCAGATCTCAAGACGTGTGGGAGATCGTTAAAGATGGGTACACAGAGCCCGCAAATGCAGCAGCATATATTGCACTTTCTCAAGCAGAGAAAGATACTTTGAAGGAGTTACGAAAGAAGGACGGAAAAGCTTTTTTCTATATTCATCAGGCAATGCATGAAAGCATTCTTCCAAGAGTGGCAGCAGCCAGTCAAGCAAAGACTGCATGGGATACTTTACAAGTTGCATATCAAGGTAAGGAGAAAGTAAAAACCGCCAAGCTACAGTTACTTCGTAGAGATTTTGAGAATTTAGCAATGAAAGATTCAGATTCTGTAGAATCATTTTTTACATATGTAGTTGGCTTAGTCAATCAAATCAAATCCCATGGTGAGACTCTTGAGGATAGAAGGATTATTGAAAAATTGCTTAGAAGTTTGCCTACGAAATTTGATCCTTTAATTGTTGCTATTGAAGAAACTAAGGATCTGAGTCAATTTTCTATTGATGAGTTACATGCATCACTAATCAATCATGAACAGAGGATGAATAGATCACATGCAAGTGTAGATCAGGCTTTTGCATCTCAGACAGTAGGTAGTCGTGGCAAAAGAAGAGGAAGTTTCAGCCCAAGAGGAAGAGGAAGAAGTCCATCTAGAGGACGTGGCAGTGGTTCATCAAACTCAAGTGGAAGAGGATATAATCAAGAATAGAGTTATGGTCAGAGACAAGATAAATATCATATTCAGTGTCATTATTGCAAGAAGTATGGGCACTATGCTTATGATTGCAAGAAAAAGCAATATGATCAGGAGAGACAAAATCAAAATCAGGTTGGAAGTTCTATTTCTAAACCTATGTTTATTGCATGCATAAGGATTGCCGAAGAAATACCTTCTTTATCCCCTATTGAATGTAATTTGTCAAAAGAGAGTCCATGTGATGTATGGTATTTAGATTCAGGTTGCAGTAATCACATGACAGGTAATCTAGATTTATTTTCTAGTTTGGATGATTCAGTTAAGAGTGATGTAACTCTTGGAAATAACAATATTGTGTCTGTGAAAGGAAAAGGCACGGTTAGTATTCTAACAAGACAGGGGGAGCAAACAAGTATGCAAGATGTTTACTATGTTGCAGGTTTGAAACATAACCTTATGAGTATTGGACAACTGGTACAGAAAGGATACCGAGTCTATATGGAAGACAATGAGTGCGTGATTGTGGACAAAGCTCCTAGCACTCAGTTGATTGCAAAAGTGAAGATGAGCAGCAATAGGATGTTTCCATTGATTTTAAAACCTAGAAAGAAGAAGAAATCAGATCTGTTCACAGCAAAGTCATGCATTAAGCCAAATCAGTCTTTTGTTGAGTCTTGCACTCAAACAGATGAGTCTTGCGCCAATGAAAATCAAGTCTGCGCTACAGTAAGTGAGTCCTGCGCTGATTCCTACGTAAATATAGTTGAGTCCTATGCTGAAGGAACACAGTCAGCTTTTCATTCAGTCATGAAGGATGAAACATGGCTTTGGCATCTAAGATATGGACATTTGAATTTTGGAGGTTTGAATTTATTATATAGAAAAAATATGGTTAAAGGTTTGCCATTGATTCAAAAACCGGAAAGGGTATGTGAAGGTTGTATTTTGGGAAAGCAACACAGAGATTCATTTCCAGTTGGCAAAACAACAAGAGCAAGTGCACCACTTGAGATTGTACATTCAGATTTATGTGGACCTATGCAGACAGCTTCTATTGGAGGTTGTATTTATTTTATGACATTCATTGATGATTACACAAGGAAGACATGGGTTTATTTCCTGAGAAATAAATCAAATGCCTTTTATACATTTCAGCAGTTCAAGGCATTAGTGGAGAAGCAAAGTGGATACTACATCAAAGTTCTCAGAACGGACAGAGGAGGTGAGTATGTTTCTAATGAGTTTATGAATTTTTGCAGATATCATGGTATACACAAGCAGTTTACTACCAGGTATACACCACAACAGAACGGTGTGGCAAAGAGGAAAAATAGAACCATCATGGAGATGGCGAGAAGCATATTGAAGGCAAAACATCTTCCAAATGAGTATTGGGCAGAAGTAGTAACAACTTCTGTTTATATTTTGAACAGGTGTCCAACGAAACTTGTTAGGAATATTGTTCCTCAACAAGCATGGACTAATAGGAAACACAGTGTTTCACATTTCAGAGTTTTTTGTTGTGTAGCATATGCACATGTACCTGATGAGCTAAGGAAGAAGTTAGACAACAAAGGAGAAAAATGTATTTTTGTTGGGTATTCAGAGAATACAAAAGCATACAAGTTGTACAATCCAGTCACGGGAAAGGTTGTGATCAGCAGGGATGTACAGTTTATTGAGAATGAAGCATGGGATGGAAGTATAGAGAAAACAGTGAGTATAGCAACATTTATTCCACATGATGATATGACAGATGAAACTTTAGAGCAACAAGCTACTGTATCTACAAATCTTGGACATGCACCACAAGTTGTAGCACAAGCTACACCTCCATCTACAGTCAGGAGGTCACCAAGATTTCATCCATCTTCAGCCATGCAAGAGACACCACAAGGAAACACCAGAAGCTACTCCATCAATAGAAAGTAGCCCTGCATTGAATACTCCTGTGCAGCGGAAAACAAGAAGTCTAAGTGAGATTTATAATGTTGATACAACTAATTCATTTTCAGTTTTTGCATTATTTTCTCAAGCTGCAGATCCAGTATATTACGAAGAGGCTATAAAGAATGAAGTTTGGGAAAAAGCCATGGATGATGAGATTGATGCTATAGAGAAGAATCAGACATGGGAGCTAATGGATCTTCCAAAAGGAAAGGATGTGATAGGATTCAAGTGGGTCTACAAGACAAAATACAATGCTGATGGAAAAGTACAAAAGCACAAAGCAAGGCTGGCTGCAAGAGGTTTTACACAGCAATATGGAGTTGACTACAACGAAACATTTGCACCAGTAGCACGTTTGGATACAGTAAAAATGGTTTTAGCAATTGCAACTCAAAACAAATGGCCTATTTATCAGATGGATGTTAAATCAGCATTGTTAAATTGATTCCTTGAAGAGGAAGTTTATGTAAATCAGCCAGAAGGTTATGAGATTGAAGGTCATGAAGGAAAAGTATACAGATTGAAGAAAGCACTCTATGGTCTCAAGCAAGCACCTAGAGCTTGGTACAGCAGAATAGATTCTTATTTGATTGAGAATGGTTTCAGTAGGAGCAGCAGTGAGCCTACCTTATACACCAAGATAAATGAGCAAGGTAAAATTTTAATTGTTTGTTTATATGTAGATGATTTGATCATTACTGGAAATCTATCTACAGAGTCATTCAAATCAGCCATGAAGAAGGAGTTTGAGATGACAGATCTTGGTATTATGCATTACTTTTTGGGTATTGAAGTTCAACAATCAGAAGGTGAAGTTTTTATCTCACAAGCAAAGTATGCAAGTGACGTTTTGAAAAGGTTTAACATGTTGAATTGTAAGCCAGCACCAACACCAGTTGCAGTAGGTTTGAAGTTGAGCGAAGAGGATGAAGGATCGTTTGTGGATCCAACATTGTTTAAAAAGTTGGTTGGAAGTCTTATGTATTTGATGGCCACAATGCCTGATATCATGTATGGTGTGAGCCTCATATCAAGGTTCATGGAATCTCCAAAAGATTCACATTGGCAAGCTGGAAAAAGAATTTTGAGGTATGTACGTGGAACAAGAAATCATGGAATTCTTTATTCAAGTACAGATGAGTTCAAACTCATTGGTTATACAGATAGTAACAGTGATGGAAGTATAGATGATCAGAAAAGCACATCCGGCTATACTTTTCACTTTGGAACAGGAGTGGTTTCATGGGAATCAAAGAAGCAGCCCATTGTCACGTTATCTTTAGCAGAAGTAGAGTATGTAGCAGCAACAGGAGCAGCATGTCAAGCTGTTTGGATGAGAAGAGTATTGACAGATTTACAACAGAAACAAGAGGAAGCTACACAGATTTTTTGTGACAACAACTCAGCCATAGCGTTGTCTAAAAATCATGTTTTTCATAAGAGAAGCAAGCATATTGATACGAGGTATCATTTCATCAGGGAGCTGGTAAACAACAAGGAAATTCATCTTGAATTTTGTAGATCCGAAGATCAGTTTGCAGACATTTTTACAAAGGCTTTAACAAAAGAAGTTTTCGAATATTTGAGAGATTGTTTGGGAGTATGTGATCCTGCACATGGCAGATCTGAAAAAGCAAACACAACTCTAGAAGAGTGAAAGCTACAGTTTGAAATTAAGGGGCAGTGTTGGAAATATGCATGTGATGCATATTTAATTCCAACTATAGCTTTTTTAGGAAAGCTAATTTTAGCTTTAGTCTTGTTTTAGTTTGCTTTAGTTAAGTTAGATTTATCTTATTTTTATCATTAGATTTAATTCAAATAAATCTGTTTTAAATCATGCATAGCATGCAACTGTTTTAAAGCATGAGTTTAGATTTAGAATGCTCAGTTGAAGAGCTGTTAGTGGTTGAGTTATTCTATTTAAATAACAACAATTGTAATTTCTTTGTATGCACACACAAAGGTGTGAAATCTGCACAAGCAAGGAAGGATGTGCATTGAAAGCACACAGCTATACGCACAACTTGATTGTAAAGAGCTGAAGCTTTGAGTATGATGAAGCTTTTATTAATGGAGATTATGCACAACAGTGCTGGTTCGAATATTCATCTGTTTATGCAAGTTATATAAGTATTCTGTTTATTTCTTTTATGTTGTTTGTTGTATAAGACTGCAGATTTTCTACAGCTTAGAAAGGGGAAATGGAAAAGATTACAATAGTAACAAACTAACAACACAAACACAACTAAACATAGCTTTAAAACTATGCAGAAGAAGGCCATAAAAATTATGACACTTTCAGAAGTATAATTGTTATAAGTTCAAGACTGTGACATAATAAGATTAAATTTTGGATTTATTTTAATGTCTTTAAAAAAACATTTTTAAAAAATCGTTCTATATTTTAATTGTAAAAGTAATTTCTTTTATTTGAATTCAAAATTATGAAGTTTAGCTGCACAGAATTCTTAGACTTAACAAAGGAGAGATAGAGAATTTATACTTAAGCAAAGCAGTCATGAAAGTGAAGACGAAGTAAAGATGCACCCATTCTTGGCTCATTCCTCAATTTTTTTTTAATCCCAGAATTGATTATAGAGAGGGCATTTGGACATGACTTATCATAAAATGTTGCAGAGAGCTGAGCATTAGCAGAGGCCAGAAACAAGACTACAATAATCCCAAATGATACAACCCCGGAAGCCATTTTTCTCTGCACAAATATTTCAAGAAGTTTGTTAAGATTTTTTAACACGAAACACTCGGCGTCGTTAAGATTTTTAAACGAACACTTGTGCGTCACTGGGATTTTTAAAGATTTTTAACATGAAACACTCAGCTTCGTTAAGATTTTTAAACGAACACTCGTATGTCACTGGTATTTTTATAAATTCACGAAATATTTTTATTTGCTCGCGATTTTTACCACGAAACACTTATTTATTTGCTCGTGATTTTTATTAGCTATTTTCATAACACTTGTTTTGTGTGAGTTTATTTGACGGAGCATTTATTTTTACTGAGAGGGAATTAATCTTTAATTACAGTTAGTTTTAATTGTAGTTAGATATAGTGAGATATTTAATTATGGTTAGTTTTAATTTTAATTAGCTATAATGAGATCTTTAATTAGTGTAAGTTATTAATTATATTTAGCTCTAATGAGATCTTTAATTACAGTTAATTATTATGAGAAGCTGGGAAAGAACACAGGTAGCGTGAAATTTGATAGTTATGTGGAAAAATATTCCAAACAATTTTTTTAAAACCTTTCGAGTCTTCTTAATAAACAACTATATTGAATGGATAGCCGTCAAATTTAGAACCTACCTCTATTTGTACACACATTATTGCTTATGTGGAACTTGTAGATATAAATAGTTAAACTGGGTAATTTTAGAATGTTTGTGTGTTTATTGATTGTTAGTTGAAATGATGTGTTTTTAGTGCGTTTATGGGTCTTCATCATGTCTCTTTCTATTCCATTTTCAATGTCTTGGTTTCTATGACACAAACGTTAGTGAAGTTTGTGGGTTTGTTTGGGGCATTGGTAACATTCGTGGGTCCTTTGTGTCGCATGGTCTCGTCTTTCTCACTTTTACTCGTTATTTTGTAGTTAACATGTCAATGAAATTCTTAACTTGAATTCAATTGTCTATAAATACACATCTATTGCAGTTCATTTGCATCTAGACAACCATAAAACATGCATTTTTTGTTCACGACCACTGAACACTTGTAAGATGGGTTTAAATTTGATGGCCACTTGCACCCGTCAAATAATTTTTAGTGACAATAATTTTTCAATATTACCCTTCAAAGTAGGCAAAAAACTGTATTAATATAATATAATCTTCATTTATTTAAAACTTTGTGATATTTGTTTCTCAATATCAATATCATTTATATATAAATCTATATACAAAAATCATGTTTATATTTTTAATATACAAGTTGGAAGAGAAATCATGATTTCAAAAGTCTACAAGTATTTTATAAGTAAAAACTTGGGCAAAAAAAATTGTAAATGACTATCAAAATTAAATCTTGTTTAGAAACATTATGAAGAAATCAAATGATCATTAGAGCATTTATTTTTCAAGGACACAAGTTTATGTTACATAAAAATCATTAAAGGACACACACCACACAACATTGGGTTTTTGTGTCATTATAATCATTGGACAATTATTGAGGTATGTTGTATTCTATATTTCTACTATCTAAAGGCCTACCAAATATCAAGATAGTTATGTTGTTAAGATTCCACATATTGTTTCCCTTCTATGGAAACTAGAACAAAAACTATTTTGCAAGTAAAATAGTCATGGCATGAAAAGTGAAGTGAGATTATTGGAGATAGGAACTAGGGGAATGTGGTCATCAAAATTATTGTGAGTTGTTTACCTTTCATCAAGGACATTAACAATGTTTCAGACATCCTTTAAGAACATTAATAATGCTTTGGAATGTTTATTCCGTGATCATTATCATTTGCAAGATAATGCCACTGTAAATTATGAGCATGTGTTTCCACTACCATATCTTAATGTATGTCATTAGATAGTGTAATAATAAAACTAAGTATAAAAACCTTATGATAACACCTTACTTCAAGAATTATATTAATTAATAAGGCTTCATTTTTGTATTACACATGTTGATCTACCCCAATTAAAAGTAATTAGCTATTTGTGTAATTTAGTGTAAATCCATTTATCGATGAACACTACTACATATGATAAAAATTATGTCGTTGTGTGTGCCGACCTTTTATTAGAAATCAAATATTTTAAGTGTTTTGTGTGGTGAGTATTGTGCATCGACTTTGGCGATGAAAAGTCAATGCAACTAAGCATTTTTTATCATGTCAATTTTGTGTTGGATTTACATCACAAAAATGTGAATTTCATCTTTCACTGTTTGTCACGAAGATTTAAACAACTCAATTTCGACATTAATAATATATAAAAATAAAGTAATAAAAATATAATTATTTGTAAGTATAAATAATTATAATTCCTTATTAGAAATCATTTTAATAAAATTAATTTTTTAATTTTAAAAATTATAGTATATTATTTAATAAGTATATTTATATAATATTCCTTATATATTTGTGTGTGTGTTGAGTGTGTGTGTGTGTGTGTGTGTGTGTGTGTGTGTGGTGTGTGTGTGTGTGTGTGTGTGTGTGTGTGTGTGTGTGTGTGTGTGTGTGTGTGTGTAATGTTGTATTTTTAAGCATTCACAAATTAAGTATTATAATTAAACAATAAACAACATATATTCAATAAAGATAATTATATACACAAAATTATCGTGTATGAGAAATTAAATAATTTTCCAATCTATAAGACAATGTTGGAGGGAGTAAAATTATTGAACTATCTCTTTTCTAAAAAAGGCTACAACTTGATTCTAGATCATAGTCATTGTATTGATCAACATCTACCTATAGACACAAATTGGTAATTTGTCTTTAAACAATGACATTTTCTCTCTATTTGTTTTCTAAGAAAAATTCTCACATTCGGCATCCTGGCGGCACACGCCTCATCCTCTTCTCTCAACCACTTGCCAAAGACATCATCAATGATTGATAGTGTACGGTGGCCAAAGTGAAGGCTCCAATTGATGAGCTATCTCCCCAACTCTTGAAGCTCACCCCTAAACCAAGGAAATCCAAGATGACTTCTCGACTCATAACAGATGTCTAATGGATCTCAATTCATCGAGTTTACTTGACCTAGAGTGGAGAAAGATAAGGTTGAAATGAGAATAACAAATTATTCAATGTCTAAATATCCTCTTGAAGAGTTAAGAACTGAGGGACACATTCACATAATCAAAACTTTGAGCAAATTGTCGCAAAGTGTTGGCATGTTGTGATTTAGTTGTTGTCTATCTAAAAGCCCATTAAAGAAAAAAAGGATGATGGAGTGCATTCAAAGAATGCTTATAATTATGATGTCATGGATTTTCAATTATGATCATGGTTGCATGAGTTGATTCAGTGAGAATTGCTTGTTCTAGCAAGCCTAGTCAGGTGACCTAGCTAGCCTAAGTGATGGTGCATGGTGGTTAGAGCTTCTTGGTATCTTGAGGAGCATGTTGGAAGCATGGAGAGCATGTTTAGGGAGTGTTTAGGCACTCACATGAGTTTCAGGATGTAGATACAGGTTGCAAACCAAGTTTTAGGTGTTCATCTACACCAGGTCTAGGTGTTAGGAGGCATGAGGATGAGATGTAGTGTTATGTGAGTTCATGGAAGCATACGGGTATGTCATACATGTTTTTTCAGGTATGTTTGGACCTTTTGGAGATGTTTTACAGTGAGTTATGATGTTGTTTCAGTTTACCCTTTCCTAAACCATGCTAAACCCTAAGGGACCATCAATGTAAAATGTTGTGTCGATGCTAACTAGCAGTACAAATATTTTGGTTCAACCCACTCCACTGCCTTTTATTGATGTCGGCTCCAATTTGGACTCCATTAATATTGGGTGCAAGATAAGTTTGTTTTAGTGAAACAAGGTCAAGAAGAAGGTCATTTCCATCTCAAATTGCACCTTCTGATGCTCACCATGAATTGTGTGCTTTTCATGGGACCTTTGGGATTTCAAGGATGTTTATACATTTAGTTTATAATGTTTCACAAAAATAAGTAGGTCATTTCATCGTCACATTTTTATCAACGAATGTTAAGAAGGTAAAAAAAAATTATGTGCTTAAAACCCTAGCTAGAAAGTAGTTTGAGATATTTGATGGTCGTTTGAACGTTTTTAAACACGGTTAAATTTCTTCTTGGCAAACCTTTTTTCGTAATCTGCTATGCAACGAGTTTAATGTCATTTATGGTAGTCGGTTGTCTCATGATAGTTGGTTGCAGGGTAACTATGGAATTTACAGAAGTCGTTATAAGCTCGAAAAAGAGGAAGACCTCCGTGAGCCTTTTGACACAGAGACAACTCCTGAGATAAAATTCAAACATTTCAGACAAATTTTCAATCAAAGCCACATAAAATTCAAACATTTCAGACATATTTTCAATCAAAGCCATGGTAGTGGATCATTGGAAGATTATTCGTCAAAGGTGTCCATTGTCTACCAATTCTCATGTCCTCCATCACACAAAGTGGTGCCATGCGAATTGTTTGAATAAATGCCTGAAACAAATGTGACCTCATGAGCTTCATTTATCGCATGAGCTGAAAAAAATTGTTGTGTTCGAAAGGCCTTCACATCTTTCTGAAAACTTCAATTGGCAAGGGGACTCCACAATCTTTTTTAGCATCCTCCTAGCTTCTGCTAGAATGGGAGATTTAGAACAGGGCACCCGACGTGTTTGATGAAATGCCTCCTTTTCACTAGCCATATTCAGTATTTTTAACATACAACCATAAAACAATTAAGAACTTTTGTTTCCCAACCTAATGGAAAAAGAAAGCTTGTGTGAAACCTATACCAATGATAATAGCACCACTTACTTATCAATATTTTGATGGGAAACATTTTTCTATACAATAAACAGAGCATAAGTCACCTTCTTTTATAGTTCTATGTAATTGTCTGAGTTTCTCTTTGTATTTCGTATGAAGTAACCAACTTATTGGTCTTGGTGTTTGAATAATCCTTTTGTTTCCTAATACTTCACTAGCAAATATGAAGAACTGTTCTCAGCAAATGTCATGATCTTTTTCAATGTTTTCTTCAAAATCAAGGCTTATCTTTCAAAAACAACTAGATACAATTATGATGGTAGTGTGCTAATTTGTAAGGGTGGGTTTCAAAAGCACACGAGGCCTAATTTGTTCTCTATTGAATCTAAGAGGATTCCTCCATTTTCCATATTCTTAGAAAATATCTAACAACTTGTTAACAACAGGCTCACCTTCACTTCCCATTACCTACCAGTACACCTTGTAGAAATATTTTTTAACTGGCTCTTTCAAGGTTTATTTGGGTACTAACCTTATCGATGATCATATACCCTTCCTTATGAGACATTTCACTCATTATATATTGATCTTCATGGACTGTAGATACACTAGATCAATGTATCGCATATAACATCAAACTATGCACATGAGAACCTCTTCTATGGTACTTGAGTTCTAGATCTCTAGACTACCATTTGTCTAAACTATTGTTTCTAACATGGCATTGTTGTATCAGTAAGTCTTAAAGATGTTTACATAAATTTCCTCTTGTGAGTAATTGATCTCAAGTAGAAAAATCTTCTTGTAGCTATGTATATGCAAAGCATTTATTCCTTGTAAAAGATTGGGTGTTGAAGTATCCTACAAATGCATTGTCTTGATTAGTTTGTTTCTTGTTGAAAAAAATCATTGTTATCACAGTGACCCCTAATGAATTTTTATTTTAAAACTCAAGTTCACTACTGGGCTCATCTACTTATTTAAAATAATCTGGGGAAATAATAGTGCCATATTTTCCATCCACTTGCCCTTTCCTTGTGTTTAGGCCATGTTTTCTTGTCATTAGATGTATAAAATGTTATCTAAATCTTCAGAGTTCATTGTGTTCCCAAGGATGAAGAACTTGGAATAGTATTCCATTGAGTGTGAATGTTATGACGGTAGTGTACTAATTTTTAAGGGCGGGTTTCATAAACACCCAAGGCCTAATTTGTTCTCTATTGCATCTAAGAGGATTCCTCCATTTTCTAGATTCTTAGAAAATATCTAACAACTTGTTAACAACAAGCTCACCTTCACTTCTCATTACCTACCAGTACCCCTTGTAGAAATATTTTTTAACTAGCTCTTTCAAGGTTTATTTGGGTACTAACCTTGTTGATGATCATATACGCTTCCTTACGAGACATTTCCCTCATTATATATTGAGCTTCATGGATTGGAGATACACTGGATCAATGTATCATATATAACATCAAACTGTGCACAAGAGAACCTCTTATATGGTACTTGAGTTCTATATCTCTAGACTACCATTTGTCTAAACTATTGTTTCTAACATGGCATTGTTGTATTAGTAATCCTTAAATATGTTTACATAACTTTCCTCTTGTGAGTAATTGATCTCAAGTAGAAAAATCTCCTTGTAGCTATGTATATGCAAAGCGTTTATTCCTTGTAAAAGATTGGGTGTTGAATTATCCTGCAAATGCATTATCTTGATTAGTCTATTTCTTGCTGACAAAAATCATTGTTATGAGAACCTTCTACATAGTGACCCCTGATGAATTTTTATTTTAAAGTTCTCAAGTTCACTACTGGGCTCATCTACTTATTTACAATAATCTGGGGAAAGAATAGTGCCATATTTTCTGTCCACTTGCCCTTTCCTTGTGTTTAGGCCACGCTTTCTTGTCATTAGATGTACAAAATATTATCTAAATCTTCAGAGTTCACTATGTTTCCAAGGATAAAGAACTTGGAATAGTATTCTATTGAGTGTGAATGATATTCTGGATCACAATTTTAAAGAGACTAGGCCCTCCAAAGGAATTCATCACTCTAGTTGAGCTTGGATTGTTTTGTCGTAATTGAAGTAGTAAGCCCTATTTAGGTTAAACCATCAACATGTTAACTTGTAAAATACAATACTCATTTATATTCATTTCTATCCACCCCTAAGTACTTTTCTATTTTTTTATTGTAATTGTAAATATTCAAGGTTTGAACACTTTCACTCAATTGTATCTAGAGAAAAATCATATAAGCCAAACTATTTCTTATAATTCTGTCTATTCTTCATTATTTCTTATGTTTCTTTGAATTTTCAGGCTTTAAATTCCATCTAAATAGGCATTCCTACCAATGTTGGTTGTCTAGGATATGTTGAGTTGAAGATGTAGTGGGCAAAAGGACATCTTTGTGTCACACAATTTCTTTAATATACTTTATAGATTTGAGATTCTATTTGCATCAAATTCAAGGATAAGAACTAGGCTGAGTTAAGCTAACACATATCTTACATACATAAAATTTTGAATGGTAGGATTTGGGGGATTGCTGATGCAAAGCTATGTTACAACCATTTAAACAATACTTCAGAGATTTTCCTGTAATTGTCCTCAACCATAACTCCTCTCATAGCAAATCAGGATACACTACATTCTCATCACTTTCTCTTCACCAAAATCAATGACATACCTGCAAACACTGTCGGTTCTTCTGTTGATTTGATTGGGATTCTTTTTGTGATGTCATCATTCTCAACTATTCATAGGCATGACTAGTCTGAAACCAAAAGAAGAACTCTATAATTAAAGGACATGTCAGGATTTAGTTTCATTGTCACTTTGTGGGGACAACACATAGATGAGATAAGAAAAGAACTTGAAGACATTCTTTATATACAACATCTTCCGGTCCTTTCCTTGAAATTTTTTCGCGTCTCCAGTTTTGATGGGACCTCAGTTGACACTATTTCAAGTACCAAATGTTACATCAACCCCCCAATTTCAGAAACTACTGCACTTCATGGTTGGGTTGATACTGATGACTACTCCCATCTGATGCCCTCTATCACAAGCAAATTTCCGGGCTATCTAAAAAGCTTGACCTCTGTAACAATGATTTTGTAGGTCATACAAATGGGGAATACTGAGGGAAATGAATGGATCATGGTTATTGAAGAAATCACAAATATCAACATGGACAGATTGTTTTACACGACATGTCCTCTTCAAAAATGTGACAAACAATGCAAGAAAAAAGTACGAGAGCATGGAAATGGTTCATGGTTTTGTTCAAGTTGCAACGTACAAGTTTAGACCTATGAGTATAGATATACATTCAGGATCGATCTAAAGGACCCAATAAGGAAACTTCAATTAGTTACTAATTTTGATGAGACACTGAATAGTGAAATTACAAGCAATGTCATCGGTAATGAATATTGCTTCACACTTTCCCTTAAAAATGAGACATACCACGAAATCAACAAATTGAAATATGTCATCCTCAGTTCAAAGAAATCACAAATATCAGTATCGAAATTTTTTTAACATAGCATGTCCTCTTCAAAAAGGTGACAAGTAATGCAGGAAAAAAGTGCGAGAGCATGGAAATGGTTCATGATTTTGTTTGAGTTGCAACATACAAGTTCATAACTATGAGTATAGATATGCACTCAGGATCGATCTAAATGACCCAATAGGGGAACTTCAATCAGTTACTGCTTTTGATGAGATAACTGAATCAATCATGGGTGTTATAGCTAACAACCTCCACCTATTGTCTATAGGAAAAGATGCAAATAGTGAAATTACAAGCAATGTCATCGGCAATGAATACTACTTCACACTTTCCTTGAAAAAAGAGACATACTGCGGAATCAACGGATTGAAATGTGTCATCCTCAGTTCAAATAAACCAGATGGCAGTGCATCTCCTCCATAACCTTCTTTACACAAATATTTCTACCGCATCCGTCCCTTCAAAATTTACACCCTCATCCATTCCTTTCTATACTTTGAACTAGCAACACTATGTTAGTTATTCCATATTTATGCTTCCCTCTTTTTCCCTGCTTTAAAAAAAAAACTGTTGTATTTCCTTTGACATTAACATACCATTGTGTCCTACTACTATGTGGATTGAAAGTACTATTAAGAAAATAAATGAATATTACTTGCACTTTTGTTATGATATAAGATTTGCAAAAAAAATGCCCATAAAATGCTACCACTCATGATATAAAATTTAGAAATGTATATGTACGAATTTGTAACAATTTTTAAATGTAGATAGAACCTTTAAATGAACTGCTTCATCTATATTTCTACACTTAAAAAATTAATCACACCCCTTAACAACATCAACTACAAAAGTAATAACTATACCTCTAAATCAAATAACATATACCATTCGGCATTAACATTGCATTGTACACATGCGATTGCTATTTTAATAGGTCTATTAGTAATTAAGATTGAATTTTTAAAAAAATCAATAACATTAAATTATTTTAAATATAAAAGTGAGAGGTGAGTATTCATCATATAGATTTAAAAGTGGAATATTGGATCATGTTATTTGTAATTGTACAAAGTAAGATTTATCCAAGTCTAATATATAAAAGTTTTACTAACACAATTTTTTTATTTTATTAAAATTAGAAATAATAACATAAAATAAAATTATGCATTTGGATTTTAATGATTAGTTTTATATGGAGGAGATGGTTACATAAATTGATGGAATTGTCTTAGGAAAAAAAGGTCAACATAATTTTAACGCCTATTTTTAAATTCAAACCCATACTTTTAAGTCATTTTGAATTCGTGGGTTGATAAATATTGTGATGGGCTAACACAAATTTTATACCGTGTTATTACAAATTGTATTTGTCAACAAGCTAAATAACAAGGATGGTCCTTATATATATTTATTTATTGAGGAATGTGAGATTACATTTTAAGAGATGATGTTTTTTATAAATGTACATATTAAAATAAGATATTGGAAGCCTTAAATATTTAGGTAAATGTGCTTTTGGTTGAAGTTGTGAACTGGGATCTTCGGACACAAACAAGGGGCGTAATCTTCAAAAACCAAAAAATCCAGGAAACACAAGAATTGAAGTTAGTGACACTACACGACCAAGAAGAGCCAACAAAACTTTATCTGACATTAACAAAACAACCATGAACCATGAGCAAAAGGACAACAAAACCATAAACAACAAGACGCCCAAAAGACAAATAGTCCTTCCTCTATGGGAAGAAATAAAAGCAAACTAGAAGCCAAAAGACCTAATCACAAGTTACCCTCATTCTTCTCCCACTACGAGTAAGAAAGTCTTCCAACGTCCATTATGTACCACCATGGACCATCGTCTCTGCATCCAATCTCAATTTTTCTACCTCAAATTTACAGCTTTTGTGTTTAGCCAACACACCTAGTTCCACCAAAAACAACTTACACCTACAATGAGAAAGGAGAAACCAAACAAGAAACACCCAACTTAACCAATCCCCCTACATCTAATTACTAACCATTATCAATTATTTTATAATAAGACATTTTAAAATTGTATTATATATATTTTTTAAATTATTAAATTATTTATCTTAATTAAATTAACCGTTTCAAAATGTATAAATTAAACATAACTAACCATTAAAAATTAACTCTCTTTCTTTGACTAAAATTTTGTAATTTTCTTTACATTTTAATATTAATAAAAATAAAAACAAATTATTTTAAATAAAGTTTTACGATGTTTTATAAGAATTGAAAAATAATTTTACTTAACAAGGATCTAACAAAATGTACCATATCTCTTAAGAATTAAAAAATAAATAAAATGTTTCGATAAATGTTAAGTAGTCGGCTCACGCTTGAAATGTAAATCAAAATTTGTTGATAGTTCTATTATGTAAATTCTATTTAAAAATTACACATACTTTTATGTTTTCTTTCAAAAAAATACAAAAAATTAATTTCTTTTTTAAGACTATTTGAAAAATTATACGATTTTCTTAATTTTCAACCTATCATTTTATACAGTTAAAATAATTTTTTAGCTTAAAAAAAAACAGTCCACCACCTGTCAATTTCCAGTCCTACACCTCCCTTTGGACCCATTCCTTAAAGTACTTTGTTTAGGATTCAGTTCTCGAGGCAACATTAATTAATGAAATGTGAGATGGGTCTCCAAAGGTATTTGCCGCCTTTGGGACCAAATTTGTTTTTATTAATTGATGTATTTGGAAAATTTAGAGACCAAGCAATTAATATTGACTTGAAAGATATTGACGTGGCACGGCAGCTCAACAACTTATCTGTTCATAAATTCAAATGTTCCAAAATCCTTTGATTAGATTTTGATTGTTTTAATTCGAAAGTTGAAAGGTTAATTGCATTTTGCAAAAATCATCACAACAAATTATTTGATTCAAAGCATTTATGTATGTGAGGTTCAATACACATTTTATATGTTAGTCACTTAAAAATTTATTTGAATTTTTTTATAGGTATTTCAAAAAAAAGCATTCATTAGTAGCTGTTCATTTATGAAGTTATTAGTACTGCCCATGGCAGTGTAACTATAGGTTTCACAATTACATAACCAGTTATTATTATGCACACTTTTCAACCAATCAAGGTTTGTTATCATTTTCAAATCCATAATAAAACTAATAAACACTTTTCACATCTATGATAAATATTAGTAAAGTTGCATATTTCTTAACAAAACAATTACAAAATTTCATTTATTTGCAATTTGATTGGCTTACACATTGAGATGTTATTGTGGCCTTCAGCAATTTCAAAAAAATAGTGATGTCATGATATTTATTACGCTGACAACATTTAGTGAGAGACAAATATCGTATCTCACTGCAAATGGCAAATGGTTAATACGGAAAAAATAGTTTAGTGGTTTTTAGATACGCCTGGAATTTGGACAAAGGAGCAGGTTGAAGCATGGAAGCCCGTTGTGAAGGCCGTTCATGATAAGGGTAGCATTTTCTTTGCCAACTGTGGCATACCAGAAGATATTCTCATGTTGGTCAATATTTATTTATACTTTCTTTTCAAGCCCGTATCAGAGGTTTTCTAATGCAAGGGAATCGTAAACAAATTGGGTGAATGAGGATGCAGGTCTCCTGTTTCTTCATCAAGAAAAATAATTTCAACAAACATCAATTTACCAAATGGTAAGGGTTTGGCAAATCCATCAGCTCCTCGTCCCCTGAAAACAGAGGAAATTTCAGGTATTATTGCAGAGTTCTGCAATGCTACTAGAAATGCGATAGATGCAGGTCGGTTTTGGGTCTGTTTTAATTCACATAAATAAATTTTTTGCGGTGTATTTGAATGTGGGTGTTAATCTTGTTTACAATTTTTGAAGGCATTGAACTCCATGGAGCCCATGGATTCATTATTGACCAGTTCATGAAAGAAAGTGCAAACGAGAGGACGGATTGCTATGGCAGAACATTGGAGAATCGTTGCAGGTTTGCTCTCGAGGTTGTGGAAGTAGTGACCGATAAAATCATATCAGAGCATGTGTAATGCCCTGTTCTACGTTACACCTGTTCACCCTTCGGCGACCGAGTGCTAAGCATGGAACGTCATTGTGCCCTCGTCGATCATTGGTGGACTTCACCTTGGTCACAGGGAATACTCAATCATCTCCCTCTTCATCGTGTTTGCTGGTGTCGTGTTGTTGTTGTCGTTACCGGCCCTTACAACGCCTGTTACGATTTCCTTGTTAAAAGAGAATCATGTTCTCTTTTACCGTGCTTGTCTGTCAGCCCTTATTAATAGGAGTAATAATTATTATTATTATTAGGTTATAAAATAATAATAATAGTATTATTATTTTAGTTGTCGAATAACAATTACTATTATTATTATTTATTTATTTATTGTGTCGATTTCAGGAATATTATTAAGTACCTGTAAGTTACCTTATTTATTTATTTTATCGGCCACTCTCGAAGACTGAACCCTGATTCACGCATGAGGAGGACCTTGTTCATGGGTGATGCCATTGCTTAGGAAGTGGTGTTCGTTCTTAGCGTTTAACATTTTATTGTGGCTATCCGGATCTCTTGTGTGCGGTGTATACATACTTTCTTTTTCGGTTAGTGTTTTGGTTGTATGGGGGCATCAACCCACCCCAACTAAATTTTGTTACCCTTGCTGGCCACGTACACTTGTTTCCCTTTTGTTGAAAGACCTGGCCTTTATTTATGCATGGAGGAAGATCACTTACCACTCATTCTTCTTTTAGGCAAGGCGTGTTGGTCCTTCCTTTGGTTTGAATGCCAAGTGGGGGGGGGGGGCAGTTGGCCACCAGTCCTTTTCAGCGACCTTTCAACCACTTCAGACCTGTATCTTTTATGACCTGCTCTACTTTCTTTGACTTCCTGATGCCCTTGTCTGCCGCGTCTTGGGGGAAGGAAACCCCTATTTTGGGAGGTCTGCAATTCTGTGGTTATAGAATTGTTTCTGTTTTGGTTCAAACGAGCAGAGAAGAGTAGACAATGCATCTTCCTAGGCATCAAGGACAGGAGGGGAAGTAGATGAAGATGGACGATACTGTTGCAGCATGGTAGAAGCCTGTTGAGCGCTTCCAACAAGCAGGATGTCCAGCTACGTTGTTATCTGTTCTGTATCGAATGCATCCTCAAATTCAGGATTCTCAGTGTGTATACCCGATGTGGATGTTGCCTACGTATTTTATTTGGAGCGTTTGATATCTGATAGCGGATACTCAGCGTGGATACCCTTGTCGATTGCAGTATACTCATTATATATCATTTTCAGTTGCATTGTTCGTATGGTTGAATCCGGATGCGGATGCTGCCCATGTATCCGCACTGTCTGTACTGAGGAGAGGAATTTAATTTTAGTGCCGAGGAAGCTGATTGATGGGTCATGGGCATCTGTGTCTCTAGAAGATCAAAATTAGACACTTCTATTACTAGCACCGGTACTCAATCTGCTGAAACCAAAAATCCCAATGACAGCAGCAAACCGTTGGCTGTTTCCCAGACAACGTCTTCTAGTGGCACCTCTGTGAATACAGAAAGCATTCCATCTACTCCCAAGGTGGAGAATGAATTGATATTGTCATCCAAGTTGAAAAAAATTTGCCTTCAGTGAGCTGAAGTCTGCCACTAGGAACTTCAGGCCGGAGAGTGTCCTCGGTGGTGGGGGGTTCGGCTATGTCTTTAAAGGTTGGATAGAAGAGAATGGTACAGCTCCTGTCAAGCTGGGGACTGGCCTCACTGTTGCTGTCAAAACACTGAATCCTGATGGGCTGTAAGGTCACAAGGAATGGCTGGCAGAAGTCAACTTCCTAGGCCAACTGCACCATCCCAATCTTGTCAAACTTGTTGGATACTGTATAGAAGATGATCAAAGGTTACTCGTATATGAATTTATGCCCGGAGGTAGTTTGGAAAATCACCGTTCTTCAGAAATGGCTGCAAAAACTTGGTCTGAGGTCAACAATCTCATCCAGAATTACACGCCCTTCAAATCTGCTTCAAACCACAGCAAATCTCTGTCGCAGGAAGAAGGGCAGCTTGAGACGATCAATACATGGGAGCTCATGGAAGGGTTAGAAGATAATACTGGAAGCAGTCCTTTGGTTGTGGTTAACGAGATTGCCATGAAGAAATCTGTGGATCGAACGCTACACCGGTCATTTTCTTTTCACAGCGTCAAGGACGTCGAACAGCTTGCCAGAGACGAGCCCAAATGCTCCGTCTGGCACCGAGTTACTCCCGGCGTGAAGCTCGCCGACGAAAAGCTCAAGTTTTCATCCAAAGCAATGGAAGAGGCAGGAGGGCGAAGCTGAATCTGGAGAAAAAGGCAAGATATTTCTACACTTTTCTACTGTTATTTTATTTAAAATTATCGTGAAATCGAACCACTTTTCCTTGCATTGATTTGTCAGTTGGATGTCATGATGGGAGATTTCCCTTTCTGCTTGTTTCTTCTTGTTTTAGCTTTTATCGTTGACAGTATGTGGGTCGAAAGGATGCGTGTGCCCTCTCCTCTGAATGTTATATTACTCGAATGATAGAACTTCGTCTGTTTGTTTATGTATTAATTCTTCTCTGCGATTGAGTTGCAAGTTATTATGTTGATCAAGCTAGTATTTTCGATATCATGGAAGTAAGTTTACAATAACTATGAAACCCCCTTCCTAGCACCCAAGTTGTCCTTGACGTTTTTTGTTAGCCCCTTCGCAAGTCCCTTTGATAACCTTTTGGCATCGAGAAAGAAAGGTTGTAGGATTGTGTGAGCAATGCATGGGCTAGCCAGCTTAGAGTTTTGGTATTAAAACTGGTAGAATAAAAAGGTTTGTGTGCAACGTGTTTTTCCGTCTCGCGTGTTTAGACTCTTATACTATCTTTCATCTTGTTTCTAGGCTTTTAAGGCCATCCTCAAGAAGTACCTTGACCATCCCTATCAACTTGAACCATTACTAGCTTTTCGAATCAACTAAGCTGGAGGGTTCTTTGTGCGAATCCTGTACCTCGTTGACACTAGAATAGTTTGGTCTAATTCCCCCTCTCAGAATTATTGCTGATGGCGCTCTTCTTTTTTCCTAACTTGCATTATTTTCTCCCTTGTAATGTTAACGCTATTAATTAATATTGGTCGGTTTTTATGCACGTAATTACCGTAATAGTTTGTGATGGAAATTTCCTTAAATGTGATTAACCTTCGGGAAAAACTCAGCTTTCATTTGATAGTCTTATGGATTCATAGCGGAAGGTTTTGTTTTGATAATGTCACTTAGAAGTTATGTTTGTATCTTTGTGTGACGGTTGACTGTGTTACCAAGGGTTGCCTTAAAATATGGTTGTTTTGGGAAATGGATAATTTATTTTAAATTAATCAAACATTAGAATTGTTGTGGAAGTTTGCAAATCTTTAGTGTTATAAAATTGTTGATGACATTATTGTATACTCTTGTTTGACGGAACTCCCTTCTTCTCTCGCGTGTTTGCTACTAGCCTGTAAGACTTTGACCCTTCCTGGATGATTGGTAAATCTATTTGTAGTTAATGGTCAAAACTAGTATACTATGCCTTCGCTTCGAAACTTATGTTGTGTGTTTACTCTATTTGATTTCCGGTTTGAAACTCATTTATACATGACTTTTTGTGTTAAATTTCTGAAACCCGTGTTTCCCCTTTCTTGGGCCGATCAACTTTTGTTCTTTTAGAAATGTATTATTTTAGCCTATGCGTTTGGTACCTTTGATAAATTTCTAGATGGTTGGTCTATTTATATCAAATCTCAATCTTGTAATTACTGTTTAATTACTTACTTGATGGGAATTCTGTTTTTGCTAGATTGTTTGTTTTCTCCTTATAGGGCCAAGGGCCATTCTCTTACGATTGCTATACTTTCGTTGTTATTTACTCCTAACTGAAGTACAAGGTCTTCTCCTTCTTTGATTGACATGATGATAGACTTTATTATAACTTGATGTGTTCATAGTGTTTAGAGGTTTGACCCAAATTCTTGTAATAAAGTGCTTCTTTTCATGATATTGTTAGATAATAGTTATGGTGGTTTTGTGTAGCCTTATCTTGCTCAGTTCTCGTGAACTGACTCTTGTAGAAAATTTTCTGCAGATGGATTTTACGTGTAGATGAGGGATAGATTTGTAGACTTTTGTCATCAACCTCAGTTGAGAAGTTCCTTTGCTCGAAACCTTTTTATGTTGTTCAACTATTGTTAACATCCAGTGGAAAGTTTAAAAGAGGATTAATGTCTTAGTATAAAGTATTGTGGACTTTGTCATCTGAACTTTGGAAACCTTGTATTGTTTGACCATCATTGAAATTATAAGAAAATTTGGTTATTGTTGTTGAGTGACTTTGTTGGAGTATCAGTATTTTAAGAATTGATGTAATCTTGTTTTGTTCTCGTAAATGAGTGTTGCTTCAACTTTGCCTTGAGAATAAATTCTGAGTTAAACCTTGCCATGACTTAGTAATAAAGTGTCATAAGTAAACTAACATGGGATTGTTTAATAATTCAGGAAGTTAAATTAAAAGTTGTATTCAAATAAAGTAACGTAGGGGTCACCAACTTGAGAGCAAGAAATTCTTTAAGTAATCAAGGGCAGGACTATCATTGCAAGTAACATTATAACTTGATACCCCTAGCTACACTAATGAACACTATCCCTTTCATGGTGGAATTCTTAAATGAACTTAAAGGAAATCTATGGTTAGTTGTTGGAAGATAATAAGATTTAATAAACAGGAGAAAACAATTTTGAAACCACACAATCTATCTCTCAGCCATTTGGAAAGTAAATTCTTTTACTCCTTGTTAATACTTTTAGCGAAGCCTAAGTAAAGTTGTTGTTAATTCTGGTTAAGAGCCCTAGCTTCAATTTAATACTGGCAATAACTAATGAGGTCCTAAAAATGTTTCATCTCGACCTTCTCCCTCTAACCCTTTTTCAAGGCACCTTGTATCTCTTCTCTTAAGTGTGTTGAACTTAAAACCATGTTGTCTTGTGGGAAAGAATGAATCTTAGTAGCGTTAGTGGTGAGTAGATGGCCTTGTGGAATTTAATTACTCCTTTTTCTTGATAAACGAATTAAGCAAATAAATGTCATAATAGAGAAGATTTAGAGATAATTACTCAGTGCCAAAGGAATAATCTTGGCTTGGCAAGTTGAATCATACGAATCATATCTTGAGCCTCCTTGAAAACGTAAGCTAAGAATTGCAAGATGTCCTTTTAAAATAAATAACCCTCAAGAATATCTCCTTGTGGTTGGCCCTAACTGTAAGTGTGTTCTGTGATTGGACTTCTATGTTGTCTTGTCAAAAAGAAAAGTAAATTGTCCTTGATATGTGTGAACGTTTCCGTGCTGCCTTTATGGCCATCCTTGTATCAAGTTGTTCACAGTGTTAGTTGTATACTTGGTGATGACATGTTGCGTCATGTTATGTGTCAAGCAAGTCAAAAAAAAAAAGTTATCCTGTATTTCACTGTGTTGTTCGTGTGTGAGGATTTTGGGTCGTTACACTTGGTATCAGAGCGTAGGTTCATGCTTTCGAACCTATGGGCCGGATTGGTGTTATATGATGATGTTACATGGTGGTGGAGGTGTTACATGATGATACTGCATGATGATGATGATGTTGCATGATGGTGGTAGATATTGGAAGAGTAATGTGCTTTAAACGTGATGTGATTATTGTCGTAATTGTGATATTGTGAACGCACATGATGTGTATGTCACCTTGTGTGTTTGTGATCATGTTGATATGTTGGGGATGGGAGTATTCTCTCTCCTTCTTGTGGATTCTATGAAGAGTTCACGGGTGAATTACTGCTTGTGATGTGTGAAAAGAATTATAAAGTGGATGACATAGTGTTAGAGCATTGTGACATATTGTGATATGTGGGTGTATCAATGTGTTGTATGACTAGATTGATGTTAAAAGAAATGAGTTGTATCTTGATGTTTTTACCATGTTTTGAAGAAATGTGTGTACCACCTTGTTATGTAGCCATGGATGTTAGGTTGTGATGTACTATGTTCATCGTATGTAGGATTTGTGCAAATATGTAATGCTTCATGTTGTGATTTGGGGTCATACGGTGAGTGTATGAACCCTATCGTATGGTGATTGCGCTTTGGGTGCAGAATGTGGTAAAGTGATGTATTACACCCTGTGGATGTATGATTGTGATCTACCCTGTATACATACCATACGTGAGACGTTATGGTAGCTATGTGTGTACCACCATGGTGTTAGTGATGTAGTTGTATGTTATGTTGTGAACCTTACGCTAACCGACCCTAAAGGGAATCGGTAAAGTGTATGTTGAGAGTGAGGAATGGTGTGCCATGGGTCAATAATTTGAGCCGAAACTTGGTTTAGTAGATTACATGTGACTCTTTCCTCTCTCCCTATGTGGTTGTATGTACACAACCTAAGTGCAACTATGACTATGTTTAGCCTTGTCGAAGTGGTGGCGGGATGATTCAGATGGAGGTGATGACAGTTGTATTATTGATACGTATTTTGCGAGCTGAGGCTCGATGTTCCGAGTGCTAGCAACTCGTTGAGTACCCCTTGGTGGCCAAATAAGGCCACACAGTTATCGTAATGTGACATTATTATAAGTTGATTTTATTCGTAATTGATTTTTTTTTCTTTATTTGTAAGGACCAGCAGCTTTTCTTGATTGCCATGCTTTACAATTTTGGGCATTTCCTTGGTTTGTGGCACTAACATGGGGATTTTGATACTAACTATGGCTATTTGGCCATTTATTTTGCTTGATTTTGGGTCTTCTTTTAAATTTGGAATTTTTACCGCCTTGCCCAAGGCTTGTACTTTGCCACTTGGCACTTTGATTGGATTATTGTGCTGGTTCTATTGTCGTGATGTGTGGAATAGGGTCATAGGATGCACCATGGATTGGTTGGACCTATGGACCCGCTTCGTTGTATGGGGGTACGCCCCAAGGAGTTACATATAACCAGCGGGTTGTTGAACCACGCGTATTATGTCACTTGGGTTAGGAGTGTTCGAACTCTATGTGTCTTGGACCATAGGGTCAACCGGCCTCCTTGAGGGAGGCATAAGAGACTTGAGGGAGGCATAAGAGTTTGAGGGAGGCATAAGAGACTTGAGGGAGGCATAAGAGTTTGAGGGAGGCATAAGAGACTTGAGGGAGGCATAAGAGATTTGAGGGAGGCATAAGAGACTTGAGGGAGGCATAAGAGTTTGAGGGAGGCTTATGATATTTGTCTGTATGGTTGATGTTTCAGGATATATGTTGAGTTATTGTGATGTTTGGTAGTGGTCTTTTGATGTATGTGTTACTCATGTCAGATGGATATGTGTTGTGATGTTGTGGATATGTCATTGATTCCCTTGTGGACACTATGTACCTATAGCATGGTTTGGTGTTATGTGAATTTTTCATTGATGCAAATTGAGGAAATGTCTGGTGGATTGTAGTACTCTTTTGGTTAAGTATTTTGGTATGTCAGTCATTGATGTGTGTCGAGTACTATGTTATGTGGACTGTGCCTATTCCATTCCGTATGTGAGTAACCTTTTGTGGTGTAATACAATCTTGAAGTATATACTTGTGTGCTTGTGAATCTGTAGTGTCTTGTGAACCTGATAGGGTGTTGTGTTAGCAGTTCATGTTGGGCACCCACAATAAGGAATAAACCAAAATTCTTCAATGATGAAATTTTTAAAAGAAATTAAACTAAGAAAAATTTTAATGGAAAGGAACTAATGAAATAATAAATAAGAGGGAACTGTCAATCTTCACAGAACCTTGAAAGTTAAAATTTCTACCAAATGTTCCTAAGGCTACCCTGTGGCCGTGCTTTAAATCGACTAAAATTTTAAACCATAGGGTGTAATTTCTCCTTTACCTGTTCTTGGTTACGTGCCATTTCATTCCCTCTGTGTAATGTCACATCGAGGACGATGCTTTCTTAAGGGGAGGAGAATGTAATGCCCTGTTCTACGTTACACCTGTTCACCCTTCGGCGACCGAGTGCTAAGCATGGAACGTCATTGTGCCCTCGTCAATCATTGGTGGACTTCACCTTGGTCACAGGGAATACTCAATCATCTCCCTCTTCATCGTGTTTGCTGGTGTCGTGTTGTTGTTGTCGTTACCGGCCCTTACAACGCCTGTTACGATTTCCTTGTTAAAGGAGAATCATGTTCTCTTTTACCGTGCTTGTCTGTCGGCCCTTATTAATAGGAGTAATAATTATTATTATTATTAGGTTATAAAATAATAATAATAGTATTATTATTTTAGTTGTCGAATAACAATTACTATTATTATTATTTATTTATTTATTGTGTCGATTTCAGGAATATTATTAAGTACCTGTAAGTTACCTTATTTATTTATTTTATCGGCCGCTCTCGAAGACTGAACCCCGATTCACGCATGAGGAGGACCTTGTTCATGGGTGATGCCATTGCTTAGGAAGTGGTGTTCGTTCTTAGCGTTTAACATTTTATTGTGGCCGTCCGGATCTCTTGTGTGCGGTGTATACATACTTTCTTTTTCGGTTAGTGTTTTGGTTGTATGGGGGCATCAACCCACCCCAACTAAATTTTGTTACCCTTGCTGGCCGCGTACACTTGTTTCCCTTTTGTTGAAAGACCTGGCCTTTATTTATGCATGGAGGAAGATCACTTACCACTCATTCTTCTTTTAGGCAAGGCGTGTTGGTCCTTCCTTTGGTTTGAATGCCAAGTGGGGGGGCCAGTTGGCCACCAGTCCTTTTCAGTGACCTTTCAACCACTTCAGACCTGTATCTTTTATGACCTGCTCTACTTTCTTTGACTTCCTGATGCCCTTGTCTGCCGCGTCTTGGGGGAAGGAAACCCCTGTTTTGGGAGGTCTGCAATTCTGTGGTTATAGAATTGTTTCTGTTTTGGTTCAAACGAGCAGAGAAGAGTAGACAATGCATCTTCCTGGGCATCAAGGACAGGAGGGGAAGTAGATGAAGATGGACGATACTGTTGCAGCATGGTAGAAGCCTGTTGAGCGCTTCCAACAAGCAGGATGTCCAGCTACGTTGTTATCTGTTCTGTATCGAATGCATCCTCAAATTCAGGATTCTCAGTGTGTATACCCGATGTGGATGTTGCCTACGTATTTTATTTGGAGCGTTTGATATCTGATAGCGGATACTCAGCGTGGATACCCTTGTCGATTGCAGTATACTCATTATATATCATTTTCAGTTGCATTGTTCGTATGGTTGAATCCGGATGCGGATGCTGCCCATGTATCCGCACTGTCTGTACTGAGGAGAGGAATTTAATTATAGTGCCGAGGGAGCTGATTGATGGGTCATGGGCATCTGTGTCTCCAGAAGATCAAAAGTAGACACTTCTATTACTAGCACCGGTACTCAATCTGCTGAAACCAAAAATCCCAATGACAGCAGCAAACCGTTGGCTGTTTCCCAGACAGCGTCTTCTAGTGGCACCTCTGCGTATACAGAAAGCATTCCATCTACTCCCAAGGTGGAGAATGAATTGATATTGTCATCCAAGTTGAAAAAATTTGCCTTCAGTGAGCTGAAGTCTGCCACTAGGAACTTCAGGCCGGAGAGTGTCCTCGGTGGTGGGGGGTTCGGCTATGTCTTTAAAGGTTGGATAGAAGAGAATGGTACAGCTCCTGTCAAGCCGGGGACTGGCCTCACTGTTGCTGTCAAAACACTGAATCCTGATGGGCTGCAAGGGTCACAAGGAATGGCTGGCAGAAGTCAACTTCCTAGGCCAACTTCACCATCCCAATCTTGTCAAACTTGTTGGATACTGTATAGAAGATGATCAAAGGTTACTCGTATATGAATTTATGCCCGGAGGTAGTTTGGAAAATCACCGTTCTTCAGAAATGGCTGCAAAAACATGGTCTGAGGTCAACAATCTCATCCAGAATTACACGCCCTTCAAATCTGCTTCAAACCACAGCAAATCTCCGTCGCAGGAAGAAGGGCAGCTTGAGACGATCAATACATGGGAGCTCATGGAAGGGTTAGAAGATAATACTGGAAGCAGTCCTTTGGTTGTGGTTAACGAGATTTCCATGAAGAAATCTGTGGATCGAACGCTAGACCGGTCATTTTCTTTTCACAGTGTCAAGGACGTCGAACAGCTTGCCAGAGACGAGCCCAAACGCTCCGTCTGGCACCGAGTTACTCCCGGCGTGAAGCTCGCCGACGAAAAGCTCAAGTTTTCGTCCAAAGCAATGGAAGAGGCAGGAGGGCGAAGCTGAATCTGGAGAAAAAGGAAAGATATTTCTACACTTTTCTACTGTTATTTTATTTAAAATTATCGTGAAATCGAACCACTTTTCCTTGCATTGATTTGTCAGTTGGATGTCATGATGGGAGATTTCCCTTTCTACTTGTTTCTTCTTGTTTTAGCTTTTATCGTTGACAGTATGTGGGTCGAAAGGATGCGTGTGCCCTCTCCTCTGAATGTTATATTACTCGAATGATAGAACTTCGTCTGTTTGTTTATGTATTAATTCTTCTCTGCGATTGAGTTGCAAGTTATTATGTTGATCAAGCTAGTATTTTCGATATCATGGAAGTAAGTTTACAATAACTATGAAACCCCCTTCCTAGCACCCAAGTTGTCCTTGACGTTTTTTGTTAGCCCCTTCGCAAGTCCCTTTGATAACCTTTTGGCATCGAGAAAGAAAGGTTGTAGGATTGTGTGAGCAATGCGTGGGCTAGCCAGCTTAGAGTTTTGGTATTAAAACTGGTAGAATGAAAAGGTTTGTGTGCAATGTGTTTTTCTGTCTCACGTGTTTAGACTCTTATACTATCTTTCATCTTGTTTCTAGGCTTTTAAGGCCATCCTCAAGAAGTACCTTGACCATCCCTATCAACTTGAACCATAACTAGCTTTTCAGATCAACTAAGCTCGAGGTTTCATTGTGCGAATCCAGTACCTCGTTGACACTAGAATAGCTTTGGTCTAATCCCCCTCTCAGAATTATTGTTGATGGCGCTCTTCTATTTTTCCTAACTTGCATTATTTTCTCCTTTGTAGTGTTAACGCTATTAATTAATATTGGTCAATTTTTATGCACGTAATTACCTTAATATTTTGTGATGGAAATTTCCTTAAATGTGATTAATCTTCGGGAAAAAACTCATCTTTCATTTGATAGTCTTATGGATTCATAGCGGAAGGTTTTGTTTTGATAATGTCACTTAGAAATTATGTTTGTATCTTTGTGTGACGGTTGACTGTGTTACCAAGGGTTGCCTTAAAATATGGTTGTTTTGGGAAATAGGTAATTTATTTTAAATTAACCAAACATTAGAATTGTTGTGGAGGTTTGCAAATCTTTAGTGTTATAAAAATTTGTTGATGACATTATTGTATACTCTTGTTTGACGGAACTCCCTTCTTCTCTCGCGTGTTTGCTACTAGCCTGTAAGACTTTGACCCTTCTTGGATGATTGGAAAATCTTTGTAGTTAATGGTCAAAACTAGTATTCTTGCCTTCACTTCGAAACTTATGTTGTGTGTATACTCTAATTGATTTCCGGTTTGAAACTCAATTATACATGGCTTTTTGTGTTAATTTTGAAACCCGTGTTTCCCCTTTCTTGGGCCGATCAACTCTTGTTCTTTTAGAAAAATATTATTTTAGCCTATGCGTTTGGTACCTTTGATAAATTTCTAGATGGTTGGTCTATTTATATCAAATCTCAATCTTGTAATTATTGTTTAATTACTTACTTGATGGGAATTCTATTTTTGCTAGATTGTTTGTTTTCTCCTTATAGGGCCAAGGGCCATTCTCATATGATTGCTATACTTTCGTTGTTATTTACTCCTAACTGAAGTACAAGGTCTTCTCCTTCTTTGATTGACATGTTATAGACTTTATTATAACTTGATGTGTTCATAGTGTTTAGAGGTTTGACCCAAATTCTTGTAATAAAGTGCTTCTTTTCATGATATTGTTAGATAATAGTTATGGTGGTTTTGTGTAGCCTTATCTTGCTCAGTTCTCGTGAACTGACTCTTGTAGAAAATTTGCTGCAGATGGATTTTACGTGTAGATGAGGGATAGATTTGTAGACTTTTGTCATCAACCTCAGTTGAGAAGATCCTTTGCTCGAAACCTTTTTATGTTGTTCAACTATTGTTAACGTCCAGTGGAAAGTTTAAAAGAGGATTAATGTCTTAGTATAAAGTATTGTGGACTTTGTCATCTGAACTTTGGAAACCTTGTATTGTTTGACCATCATTGAAATTATAAGAAAATTTGGTTATTGTTGTTGAGTGACTTTGTTGGAGTATCAGTATTTTAAGAATTGATGTAATCTTGTTTTGTTCTTGTAAATGAGTGTTGCTTCAACCTTGCCTTGAGAATAAATTTTGAGTTAAACCTTGCCATGACTTAGTAATAAAGTGTCATAAGTAAACTAACATGGGATTGTTTAATACTTCTGGAAGTTAAATTAAAAGTTGTATTCAAATAAAGTAACGTAGGGGTCACCAACTTGAGAGAAAGAAATTCTTTAAGTAAACAAGGGCAGGACTATCATTGCAAGTAACATTTATAACTTGATAACCCTAGCTACACTAATGAACACTATCCCTTTCATGGTGGAATTCTTAAATGAACTTAAAGGAAATCTATGGTTAGCTCTGGAAGATAATAAGATTTAATAAACAGGAGAAAACAAATTGGAAATCACACAATCTATCTCTCAGCCATTTGGAAAGTAAATTCTTTTACTCCTTGTTAATACTTTTAGCGAAGCCTAAGTAAAGTTGTTGTTAATTCTGGTTAAGAGCCCTAGCTTCAATTTAATACTGGCAATAACTAATGAGGTCCTAAAAATGTTTCATCTCGACCTTCTCCCTCTAACCCTTTTTCAAGGCACCTTGTATCTCTTCTCTTAAGTGTGTTGAACTTAAAACCATGTTGTCTTGTGGGCAAGAACGAATCTTAGTAGCGTTAGTGGTGAGCAGATGGCCTTGTGGAATTTAATTACTCCTTTTTCTTGATAAACGAATTAAGCAAATAAATGTCATAATAGAGAAGATTTAAAGATAATTACTCAGTGCCAAAGGAATAATCTTGGCTTGGCAAGTTGAATTGCATACGAATCATATCTTGAGCCTCCTTGAAAACGTAAGCTAAGAATTGCAAGATGTCCTTTTAAAATAAATAACCCTCAAGAATATCTCCTTGTGGATGGCCCTAACTATAAGTGTGTTCTGTGATTGGACTTCTATGTTGTCTTGTCAAAAAGAAAAGTAAATTGTCCTTGATTGGTGTGAACGTTTCCGTGCTGCCTTTATGGCCATCCTTGTATCAAGTTGTTCACAGTGTTAGTTGTATCCTTGGTGACGACATGTTGCGTCATGTTATGTGTCAAGCAAGTCAAAAAAAAAGGTTATCCTATATTTCACTGTGTTGTTCAATTTGTTTTCTCTAGATTTTTAAATCTTATCATCTTCAAACAACTAACAGTTCATTTCACCTTAGGGTCATTTTACAAATTTCACCATAAAAGGAATAATGTTCACTAGAGGAGCTAGGGTTATCATGTTATAAAGTTTACCTGCAATGATAGTCTTTCCCTTGATTACTTAAAGAATTTCTTTCTCTCAAGTTGGTGACCCCTACGTTACTTTATTTGAATACAAATTTTAATTTAATTTCCAAAAGTATTAAACAATCCTATGTTGGTTTACTTATGACACTTTATTACTAAGTCATAGCAAGGTTTAACTCAAAATTTATTCTCAAGGAAAAATTGTAGCAACACTCAATTACAAGAATAAAACTAGATTACATCAATTCTTAAAATACTGATGCTCCAACAAAGTCACTCAACAACAATAACCAAATTTTCTTATAATTTCAAAGATGGTCAAACAATACAAGGTTTCCAAAGTTCAGATGAAAAAGTCCACAATACATTATACTAAGACATTAATCCTCTTCTAAACTTTCCACTCGACGTTAACAATAGTTGAACAACATAAAAAAAGGTTTCGAGCAAAGGAACTTCTCAACTGAGGTTGATGACAAAAGTCTACAAGTCTATCCCTCATCTACACGCAAAATCCATCTGCAATAAATTTTCTACAAGAGTCAGTTCACGAGAACTGAGCAAGATAAGGCTACACAAACCCACCATAACTGTTATCTATCAATACCATGAAAAGAATCACTTTATTACAAGAATTTGGGTCAAACCTCTAAACACTATCAACACTTCAAGTTATAATAAGTTTCCACCATGCCAAACAAGGAAGAAGACCATGTACTTCCGTTAGGAGTAAAGACAACGAAAATATAACAACCGAAAGAGAAAGGCCCTTGGCCCTACAAGGAGAAATAACCAATCTAACAAAGCAGGATTCCCCCCAAGTAAATAATTAACTAACAATCACAAGAGTGTGATTTGATATAAAGTACCAACCATCCAGAATTTTATCATAGGTACCAAATGCATAGGTTATAATATTATATTTCTAGAAGAACAAGAGTTTATCGGCCCAAGAAAAGGGAAACCACGGTTCCAAGAATTAACACAAAAAGCCATGTATAAATGAGTTTCAAACCTGAAATCACATAGAGTATCCACACAACATAAGTTTCGAAGCATAAGCGAAGTAAACTAGTTTTGGCCACTAACTCCAAGAGATTTCCCAATCATTCAAGAAGGCCAATGCCTTGTAGGCTAGTAGCAATCACGCGAGAGAAGAAAAAGAGTCCGTCAACCAAGAGTATACGAAAATGTCATCAACAACTTTTATAACCCTAAAAATTTACAACACTCCACATCAAATATTAGAGTTCAGTTAATTTAAAATAAATTTCCTATTTCCCAAAACAACAATATTTTTGAGGCAACCCTTGGTAACATAAACAACCGTTTAAACAAAGGTACATCATAAACTACTAAGTTCCATTATCAAAACAACTCCTTCTGCTATAGCTCCATCATACTATTGATTGGAAGAAAGTTTTTCCCAAGGTTGACAACATTCAAGGCAATTTTCATCACAAAACATTAAGGTACATATGTGCATATAAGCTGTCCAATCCTAATTAACAACAAAGTCATAATAAATGGGAGGAAACACAAGTTAGAAGACTAGATTATTTCACCAACAATCTTCCGAGAGGGAAGAAGACCAAAAATAATTCCAGAAATAGCGGGGGTACTAGAGTTGCACAATTAAGACCTCGAACATAGCTAATAAAAAAAAAAAACTAGTTACGATTCAAGATGAAGGGGGTAGTCAAAGTACCTCCTAAGAATGGCTATAAAACCTAAGAACCAGGCTGAAGCTACGTAGGAGTCTAAAAACTCGAGGTTGAAACACGATGCATGCAAACTAAAACATTCTAAAAGTAATAACACCGAATCTCTAACCTGAAATAGTCCAAGCGTTGATTACACTAATCCTGCAACCTTTCCTTTTCCATGCCAAAAGGGTTGTTAGGTGGCTTGAGAGACCATTAACAATATATGTCAAAAGACAAAGAAGGTGAGCCTTGGCTGATAGGAAGGAACTTCGTAGTTATTGCACGCTTACAATAACGACTGTTAAAAACTAGCTGAAACAAATAATAACTGGAACTCTATCATAGAGAAGGGTACATATATATATATATATAAAGGAAGATCGATCACTTGAGCTAGAAAAAAAAACATACACCCAAAGAAGGGAACACTTGCATGCTTTCCACTAACATACAGGCAATGATAATAGCTAAACAAGAAGAAAGCAAGTAGAAAGGAGAGACCGACTGAAAAGAAGACAACCAATTCGAAGAAATGGTGGTTCGATTTCACGATGAAATAAATATAGCAACAGTAGAAAAGTGTAGGAATATCTTGCCTATTTCTCCAGCTTCAACAGGTCGTACAGACTCCGCACGGGTCAGCATAAGAACTGTAGGTACTAGAATCCGGGTGCACCAGTTCTAAGCGGTCCACATTCACGATCCGCGAGACCATGCAATTGAAGAGGATTTTTGTCAAACAGTTCACGAGCATTGTTTTATTCGAAGTGACTCCATGCACTTGTGCTCAACTATTGCTTTCCTTAAGCTTTTACTTCTTGTGGGATTCGACAACCAACTCACATACCCTATACGTGCTACCACAAACACAAGTGATCTACACAAGGATGGAGGAGATATTTTCAGAGAAGAACCTAGCAAGGATGTCATGGCAAGCAAAGGTTGTAGGAGATGGATTTACCCAATTTACTCATATTTGTTTCAACTTCCTAAGCCTTCTCAACAAACCCATTCCAAAACATATCATGCAATCCTTGTTGTCCTTTGGCCATATTTCACTCAGGCATTTTGTCAAATAGTTTGTGTGTCTTATGCTTGCTTCCACTTTGCATATATATCTACCAACGCACCGACAAACAAAGCATTTGACACAGCCTTGTCCCTTCTCCATTATTTTCCAAGTTTCCAAGGTGTCTCAACCCACCCAATTTGTCCACAACCAACAATCATTGCTGTCCAAAAGACCACATTTCTTTCAAGTTTTGCCAAACCATCCGAACACTTTGTTGAGCATCCAGATCAGGAGTATAAATCCGTCTTAAGACAGTTATGCGCCCAAGACACTAGCAGATACAACAAGTAACAAAAATCTCTTTTTCAAATGCATTGGAGAACGCCCATGCCCTGTTCAAACACTCGCACTTTGGTATAGGCATGGAGATGCTATCAAAGGTTGTGGAGTTTGGCTTTACACCTACTCTTTGCATTTACTTGTAAGTTTATAACGCCATTTCAACATATCCATACTATACAGAGCCTGCAATGAACGTTATCCATGAGGGTATCTCTTCAGGCATTCAATAAAATAGCTAATATGCCTTGTCTATGGTCTTCAAACCCCAACAAATCTACCCACATAGTCGGCTACTATTAAATTGGCATGTTACTGGTAAAGGTTAGAGCTCCTTCAGGATAGCCCGTGCAGACAAACAAAAACCAAGCAAGCAAATAATCCACGCAACCAACATAGGCAGGGAGGATCTAGGAAGGAAAAATGCCATGATAGAAGGATTTTGCTGGCCTTTCTGTCCATGCAACTCGGAAGGGAACGTCTCTCACACGCCTCCACACGCAGTCTAACAACCAGGAAAAACTCATGCGGTCAAAGAAGGATAATACAGGCAGCAAGGGATGCAAGAGATTTACAAATCAGAATTAAATGAAGGTGGGGCGGGTGGCAGAGGTAAGGCCAGTGGGAGATGGCCACGCACCAAGTCTAGATGACAAAAAGGGGTGAGGGACGGTAGAGCCCTAGGCACAAGGACCTAAAAGTTTGATTTTAATTCAGTCTCCTCCAACCTGCGCCTCACACCTACCCCCTCTTCTTTCCACGCAACCACAACATTCCTTTATTTATTTATTTATTTTATTTTTATTTTTTTGCTTATATTTTATTTCATTTCATCTTATTTTTATATCTATACATGTATATATATATATATTTATTTAAAGAAATAATAAACCAGGCTTCGAACACGCAAATTTCCATTAAATAGGGAAAAAGTAACGCTCACCGCGGAGGCCAGCATAGGAAGCGTTAGCAACGACACGAAGGGGGGGCGGGGGAAAAAATTAGAGGTTACACTCAAGAATGAACACGGAGCAAAGACTACCATGGTGCCAAGATAGGGAACCCCTTCTTCAGCGCGGGATGGGGTTTGTCCTACAACACGATTAGACAAAACAACTAAACGAAATGCTATAGGGATACTTAATATAAAATATCGATGATGATCAAAATTAAGGCAAAATAATAATACTTATAAAATAAGGGCCGATCGATCATTAAATTAAAATAACATCATTACCATTACATATTATAATTATACATATAATTTCTACCCACATTAATATTGACCAACGATTGAGCTTAATAATGTGACAACAAGATCCCCTTGTAAAAAGGATAACGCACAGGACATTACACAGTCCACGAAAGGGAGGTGTCGATAACGACTCGAGGATGCCAGAAGGAGAGGGGAGGTGCTAAAACATCGCTGAGACATTGTCTAAGACAACAAAATTACACACATTCATTTGACGCCCAAGAAGGGAAAGGTCACTATGCCAAGAACCTCGGTAACCGCCAAACGGGGCATTACACTTTGGGCCTTTATATGGCGGAGGCTCTGAATAAATACAATATTATGTATGCCCATTTTGTTGAGCCGAGGCATGAGAAGGGAGTTGGAATGGAAAAGAGCCTATTTCCCATGAGGAAAGATTTTAAGAACACTTTTATGGCAGCAGGAGGTTATGACAGAGATGATGGGCGTGTGGCAATTTCGAGTGGGAAGGAAAATTTAGTAGCTTATGGTCGACTGTTCATATCAAATCCAGATGTGCCGAATAGATTTGAGTTGAATGCCGCGCTGAATGAGTATGACAGAAGCACATTTTATAATTATGATCCAGTGGTGGGCTACACAGACTACCCATTCCTGCAATTATGATTCCATTTTAGGGTTCAAGTTTCTACTCGGCTTTGGTAGAATTATTATTTTCTTTTAATTTTATTTTGAATATGTTCGTAGAATAGGTAAACGTATCTTTAGCAAGAAACCAAGAAAAACAAATACCATTGACATTCTGGAAGCTTGTTGACATTCTTGAAGATTGTTGAATGACATAAATTATATCGAATAAATCCTTTTGTCTTGTTTTTATAACCTTTAAGAATCACCGTATTCTTCTCGTTCTCCATGTCCTTTGCAACTAACACCAATAAATACCAATGTGGATCGGTAATGCGGTAGCACCTATTTCTATTGACGAACAAAGTGTTTTGTTCCCCTCTTTTTCTTTCCAGATTGAAAACACCACCCAAGTAAGATAATTGAATCTTTTTTTGTCCAATAATGCTAACATTTTTTTCCCACGAGCAATAGGTGTCCATCCTAATCAGTTAATATTTTCCAACATTCTGCCAACATATACATTACAACTTAAACTGAGGCAGTACTTCGCAGCTTCACTGTCGTTGTTTTTGTTGG
Organism: Taxus chinensis; assembly: GCA_019776745.2. NCBI lineage: Eukaryota > Viridiplantae > Streptophyta > Pinopsida > Cupressales > Taxaceae > Taxus > Taxus chinensis. The sequence goes on from CM034152.1 coordinate 168,724,946, forward strand.
AAAGTGTTAAAATTTGGCAATGTTTTTCGAGAAAATTTATTTTCGCAATATTATTTTCTCCTATGCTAAAATAAATTCTCTCGGGAAGCTCTATGAAGTGGATGTCGAGGGTGGAAAAGGCCAACAACCAAACGTAACTTAAACAAAACAACTTCTGCTAACAAAATTGACGACTCATTGCAAGGCATGCCCATCAGCAATCCCAGTGCCCGTTCGAGCTAGATCGTCACACGGTCCATCGAAGATCGATTTTTCCCATGTAGCTTCACACACTTATATGCCACTTTGGCAATTTGAAAAAGGGCCTCAAAATTCAGTGGGTGCTCCAAATCGAGGTCCAAAATAAGCTCAATCTGGCCGGATTTGATTAGAGGAACTTCCCACTCAATGATATTTCGACAGCCCTCTTCATATTGCATGTTAATGGCCTTCCGCCCACTGAGAATTTCCAACAACAAGACGCCGAAACTATAAACATTTGATTTCTTGGTGAGATAATGAAGCCGGTAATACTCTGGGTTGAGATACCACATGGTCTCGATGGGTAGCTCGTCCAGCGAGGTGCTGCAAATATTTTTTGAGCAATATTATTTTCTCCTATGCCAAATTAAATACTCTTGGGAAGCTCTGTGAAGCGGATGTCCTCCTCCTCATGGTAGGAAATGTCAGGAAACTCCGTGAAGCAGATACAATTTATGAACTAGCGATTGCAAAAATTGTATAATGGACCTATGTTGATATTCAATGACAATAGAAGCCGGGATGGGAATAGGACGACTAAAAATTATTTTGAGACAAATGTCATGAGGCTTGCAAACAACGTGAAAAATAGAAGCGGAAGTGCAAACTCTTTGTCATTACACATGTGCAATTGAGTAAGCTGCGACAAGATTGATTAGCTCATGCACTCTTTCATCGCCCTCTCAGTTTCTTCAACAGATGGTTTTATAAATAATGTTGTGTTTGTTTTGTTTTGATCTATTCTTCTTCTCATTATCTGTGTTTTGGCACAAAGGACACTATTTTGTCCATGGTTGAGGGTTGTACAGCGGCACAATAGTTTTAGCAAGTAAGTTTGGCAGGGAAGACGATCCAAGAGAAGCACATGACAATGAGTGTGAGCAAGCAACTCGCAATGATTTTAGTGGTTAGAGGAGGGATTCAAGATGCTTGGGGTTTTTAGTTTAGTTGACCATCTCCCCTAACTGTGCTTGTTATATCCCCTTTAAATCTACGTAGTTCCCGTCTCGTGCCACGTATAAGAGGTTTCGTGAGAAAAACAATCTAGGAGCAGTGATTAAGGGTGTGGACATCCAGAAGTGTGATGAAAACGATGCATCTAATTTATCGACATTTTGTTGCCTCTTAACGAAAAGGATAATCTAGGGGATGAGGGCATGGTATTTGTTCTCTAAGTAATGTTCCCCCTGGCCCCCTCCATTGCCTGGAATTTCCACCTTTGACACTAATGGGCTAGTATTAATGTGAGAGTCACTACAATAGGGGAACTACACAAAATGGTCGTCAAGAGCTACATGTTTATCTGTAAAAATCTAGTCAAGGGCCTCCAAACCCAACAAATTATAAGGGATTTGAGTGTGCAATTTTCTAACGACTTTCAAGACAAGATGATGATGGGGTTGTTTCCCAAGTTCTGCCGCACATTTCATCTGTAGCGTATCGACATATAACTCTATTCCCACCTCACTTGTCCGATGTGCCCATTGATCCTTTTGCCCCGGACCAATCCAAACTCCATAGACACCAATGGAGCAGGTCAAACTTATTATTGACAATGACGGTATAAACAAAATATTTATAGGGGACGTCGACTTCTCATTGGAAAAACTGGGTGAAAATGCATTGGATATGAGATTGGCGAATACATGCCCTAAAAATTTAATGCCGGAGACCTTAAGAATTGGGTATCTTTGCAGTGCCGAGTCATCCTTCAAGCGCCCCTCTGGCCAATTGAAAAACCTCCTCTCTAGAGCTTAGCTTTCCTTACACTTCAATTCATCTCTGCTCCCTGCATGAGAAGGCTGCCATAGGAATGGCACATATGGTTCAAGCGTTTGTTTTATTTTGTCTTTTATTATGTTTCTGCAGCATTTGGCAAATGAAATGTTTGATTGATTGTTATCTGTGTTTATTTTAGCTAAGTTTGCATAGCTAATTGATTCAAAGGAGATTCATCGTTAAAGAAAAAAGTTTTCTGGTGTTGCTCCATTCATTCATCAAAAAGCATTTGCGGATTTGAAATAGTTAAGGTTTTATTTATTGAATGTGAGTGTATTTATACTTGTAATAGTTAAGGTTTTTTTCTCAATTTTATTTTATATACTTAGCTCCATGTGACCTACATTTTGGATCCCCCAGTTTTAAAACTTGGAAAATGCTATCGTCAATGTCACCGATGTTTGATGTTTTTAGGATCAGATCCACAGTCGAGTTGTCTCTGTGTATTGCAAAATTTTAACTATTTTTCTCAATATTACTTAATTAATTTTTATTGTAGTATTCAAAGGCGGTTTGGGAAAAACATCTCTGCTTTTCAGATTTTTTTAGCTCTGTAGCGGCTTAATTTTGCAGGTGGACCTCCTGTCGCAATTGAATTAGAAATTCCATCGTTTTTGCAAGTGTACGTAGCCTATTTAATCAATGTAGGCATAAGCTCAATTCTCAAATCATCACATGCTTGGCGAAGTTGTGCCAAATGGATTATTCCACAAAGAGGAACAAGTCAACACATGAAGCACCCACCAACAATTTTGGTACCCAATTCAACTTTCTCTTTGAATTTTTAGTTTCTTTTTTCTTTTTTTTTAAATTTCAGAGCACCCAAAAGAGAAAATAAATGAGAATAGTTGTTTTGTTAACCATTAGAATACCCAGGGTGAGGGTTTGTTTTCTTTTGCGCAGCAAAATTAGCACTAGCTTTTGATATTAATAGCCCTAGGGTTTAAATTTAACCTCTCTTGCTCGTATTTTTAGATTTTCTTGTATAAATGTTTATGGCCTTTAAATTAAATCATGAATTGTATTGTGCTGGATTGCAGATTTGATCCCTGCATTGGCTAATGAGATTACTTTGGGCCTTCTCATGGCCTGCATGCCTTGGCACATGAAACCTTTGTTGATGACCTTAAATAAAACATGGGCTTGTACCCTCAGAAAGACCCAATATGCAACTCCCCACTACAAACTCTGCGCCGTTAAAATTCAGTAATTTAATATGCCTATACACCAACTTGAAATGGCCACAATCTTTCTCTCCACATATACCAAGAGGACCTTCTTAGAAGGCTTCCTCTTCCCTCCTCACATTCTGACAGAATCTTACAAATTCACCAGGTTTTGTGTCACCAACCAATGTGCATATGCTCTTACTCCTGCTTCTGACCAAGATATGTATAGCTATTATATAAATAAACTTGAATTAGGGGGAGGAATGATCAATTGGCAAACTGTCCATTATTGAGGATGTTCTATGTTAACAAATATATAACAACTTTTCAGGATTTTTTTTTGAAAATTGATTGATTAAATGAATATGACTCTAAAAATTGAGGTACAATTATGAAAATACTAAGCAGTTAGCCCTTATACAACCCATTTCCAGATAGTTAAATGGAACTGTCACAACTGTGTGGTTGGGGGGACTATTATTCAATAACAATTTCCCATATGTTTCAATTCTCGAGGCTGTAGAAATACTCAGAGCTTCAGCTCTTTACAATCAATTGTGCGTGCAGCTGTGTGCTTTCAATGCACATCCTTCCTTGCTTGTGCAGATTTCACACCTTTGTGTGTGCATACAAAGCAATTACAATTGCTGTTATTTAAATAGAATAACTCACCCACTAACAGCTCTTCAACTGAGCATTCTAAATCTAAACTCATGCTTTAAAACAGTTGCATGCTATGCATGATTTAAAACAGATTTATTTGAATTAAATCTAATGATAAAAATAAGATAAAGCTAACTTAACTTAAAGCAAACTAAACAAGACTAAAGCTAAAATTAGCTTTCCTAAAAAAGCTATAGTTGGAATTAAATATGCATCACATGCATTTCCAACACTCCCCTTAATTTCAAACTGTAGCTTTCACTCTTCTAGAGTTGTGTTTGCTTTTTCAGATCTGCCATGTGCAGGATCACATACTCCCAAACAATCTCTCAAATATTCAAAAACTTCTTTTGCTAAAGCTTTTGTAAAAATGTCTGCAAACTGATCTTCAGATCTACAAAATTCAAGATGAATTTCCTTGTTGTTTACCAGCTCCCTGATGAAATGATACCTCGTATCAATATGCTTGCTCCTCTTATGAAAAACATGATTTTTGGACAACGCTATGGCTGAGTTGTTGTCACAAAAAATCTGTGTAGCTTCCTCTTGTTTCTGTTGTAAATCTGTCAACACTCTTCTCATCCAAACAGCTTGACATGCTGCTCCTGTTGCTGCTACATACTCTGCTTCTGCTGAAGATAACGTGACAATGGGCTGCTTCTTTGATGCCCATGAACCACCACTCCTGTTCCAAAGTGAAAAAGTATAGCCGGATGTGCTTTTCCGATCATCTATACTTCCAGCATTGTCACTATCTGTAAACCAATGAGTTTGAACTCATCTGAACTTGAATAAAGAATTCCATGATTTCTTGTTCCACGTACATACCTCAAAATTCTTTTTCCAGCTTGCCAATGTGAATCTTTTGGAGATTCCATGAACCTTGATATGAGGCTCACACCATACATGATATCAGGCCTTGTGGCCGTCAAATACATAAGACTTCCAACCAACTTTTTAAACAATGTTGGATCCACAAATGATCCTTCATCCTCTTTGCTCAACTTCAAACCTACTGCAACTGGTGTTTGGTGCTGGCTTACAATTCAACATGTTAAACCTTTTCAAAACGTCACTTGCATACTTTTGCTTGTGAGATAAAAAAACTTCACCTTCTGATTGTTGAACTTCAATACCCAAAAAAAAATAATGCATAAGACCAAGATCTGTCATCTCAAACTCCTTCTTCATGGCTGATTTGAATGACTCTGTAGATAGATTTCCAGTAATGATCAAATCATCTACATATAAACAAACAATTAAAATTTTACCTTGCTCATTTATCTTGGTGTATAAGGTAGGCTCACTGCTGCTCCTACTGAAACCATTCTCAATCAAATAAGAATCTATTTCTGCTGTACCAAGCTCTAGGTGCTTGCTTGAGACCATAGAGTGCTTTCTTCAATCTGTATACTTTTCCTTCATGACCTTCAATCTCATAACCTTCTGGCTGATTTACATAAACTTCCTCTTCAAGGAATCCATTTAAGAATGCTGATTTAACATCCATCTGATAAATAGGCCATTTGTTTTGAGCTGCAATTGCTAAAACCATTCTTACTGTATCCAAACGTGCTGCTACTGGTGCAAATGTTTGTTGTAGTCAACTCCATATTGCTGCGTAAAACCTCTTGCAACCAGCCTTGCTTTGTGCTTTTGTACTTTTCCATCAGCATTGTATTTTGTCTTGTAGACCCACTTGACTCCTATCACGTCCTTTCCTTTTGGAAGATCCATTAGCTCCCATGTCTGATCTTCTCTATAGCATCATCTCATCATCCATGCTTTTTTTTTTTCCCAAACTTCATTCTTTATAGCCTCGTAATATACTGGATGCAGCTTGAGAAAATAATGCAAAAACTGAAAATGAATTAGTTGTATCAACATTATAAATCTCACTTAGACTTCTTGTTTTCCGCTGCACAGGAGTATTCGATGCAGGACTACTTTTGGTGATGGAGTAGCTTCTGGTGTTCCCTGTGGTGTCTCTTGCATGGCTGAAGATGGCTGAAATCTTGGTGACCTCCTGACTGTAGATGGATGTGTAGCTTGTACTACATTTTTTGGTGCATGTCCAAGATTTGTAGATACAGTACCTTTCTACTCTAAAGTTTCATCTGCCATATCATCATGTGGAATAGTTGTTGCTATACTCACTGTTTTCTCTATACTTCCATCCCATGCTTCATTCTCAATAAAATATACATCCCTACTAATCACAACCTTTCCAGTGACTGGATTTTACAACTTGTATGCTTTTGTATTCTCTGAATACCCAACAAAAATACACTTTTATGCTTTGTTGTCTAACTTTTTCTTTAGCTCATCAGGTACATGTGCATAAGCTACACAACCAAAAAATATGAAATGTGAAACATTGTGTTTCCTGTTAGTCCATGCTTGTTGAGGAACCATGTTCCTAACAATTTTTGTTGGAAACCTGTTTAGAATGTAAAAAAAAGTTGTTATTGCTTCTACTCAATAGTCATTTAGAAGATGTTTTTCCTTTAACATACTTATTTCCAATCTCCATAATGGCTCTGTTCTTCCTCTTTGCCACACCATTCTGCTGTGGTGTATAACTAGTAGTAAACTTCTTGTGTACACCATGATATTTGTAAAAATTCATAAATTCATTTGAAACATACTCGCCTCCTTTATCAGTTCATTAGAACTTTGATGTAGTATCCAATTTTCTTCTCCACTAAAGCCTTGAATTGTTGAAATGTATCAAAGGCATTCAAATTTATTATCTGAAAAAATAAACCCATGTCTTCCTTGTGTAATCATTAATGAATGTTATAAAATATGATACAACCTTTAATAGAATTTATTCTGCATAGATCCACACAAATCCGAGTGTACAATCTCAAGATGGTGTACCTACTCTTGTTGTTTTACCAACTAGGAAATGAATCTCTATGTTGTTTCCCCGAAATGCAACATTCACATACCCTTTTCAGTTTCTAAATCAAAGGCAAACCTTTAACCATTTTATTTATATGTAAGTAAATTAAAACCTCCAAAATTTAAATTTCCATACCTTAGATGCCAAAGCCACAATTCATCCTTTAGCACAGGACTGAAAATTTGATTATGTTCCTTCAGCGTAGGACTCAGACTGCGTTTACGCAGGAATCAGCGTAGGAATCACTTGTTGTAGTGTAGACCTGATTGGTGCATTGGCGTAGGACTCTATTACACTCAACGCATGAATCTTTTACCTTAGTGCAGGAATCATATATTTGACCACATGACTCATTAGAAGGCTAATTTTACTTAGTGCATAGGACTTGGCTACAAACTAAGCTACTAATTTTGTTGCAAATAGATCTAATTTCTTCTTTTTTCCTAGGTTTTGATATCAAAGGTAACATCCTATTGTTGATCATATTAACTTTTGTAATCACACTGGGTGTTAGGAGATTTTTCCACAATCATGCACTCATTATCCTCCATATAAACTTGATATCCTTTATGTACAATCTATCTAATACTCATAAGACTGTGCTTCTAACCTACAACATAGTAAACATCATGTATATTTGTTTTCTCCCCATGTCTTAGTTAGAATACTAACCATGCATTTTCCTTTTACCGACACAATATTTTTATTTCCAATAGTAACATCATTCTTCACTGAATACATCCAAACTAGAAAATAAATCTTGATTCCCTATCATGTGATTACTGTAACCTGAATCCAAATACCATACATCACATGGACTCTCTTTTGATAAATTGCACTCGATAGATGATAAAGAAGATATTTGCTTCAGAAATCCTTGTGCATGTAATAAACATAGGTTTAGAAGTAGAAATGCTAACCTAATTTTGATTTTGCCATCTCCTGATCATATTACTTTTTCTTACAATTATAAGCATAGTGCCCATAATTTTTACAATTTAATGAAATTAAACATGATACTTACCTTTTCTCTGACCATAACTATGTTCTTGATTATGTCCTCTTCCACCTGAGCTTGATGAACCATTGTCGCGTCCTCTAGATGGAATTATTCCTCTACCTCTTGGGTTGAAATTACCTCTTCTTTTGCCACAACTACCCGTTGTCTAAGATGCAAAATCCCTTGATCTACACTTGCATGTGATCTATTTCATCCTATATTCATGATTTATCAGTGATGCATGTAACTCATCAATAGAAAACTGACTCAGATCCTTAGTTTCTTCAATATCAACATCTATAGGATTAAATTTCATAAGAAAACTCCTATAGCAAAATTTCAATAATCCTTTTATCTTTAATAGTGTCACCATGGGATTTGATTTGATTGACTAAGCCAACTACATAAGTAAAAAAGTGATTCTACGGAATCTGAATTTTTCATTGATAAATTCTCAAAATCTCTGACGAAGTAACTGTAGCTTGGTAGTTTTTTCCTTTCTCCTTCCCTTGATATGAAAATTTTAAAGTTCGTCTCGTGCGGTCTTTGTTTGCCTGGATGTTGCCAATCTAGGGAGAATTCTTTTGTGCATCGCCTGATGAATATAGAAAATAGCATTTGTCGTCTTTCTTTAGTGACTCCTTCAAACTATCTTTCTCTTCCTGAGAAAGTGTATTATATGTTCATTACATCTACAGGATCTATGAAACCATCCTCAATGATCTCCTACATGTCCTAAGATCTGAATAATGCTTTCATGGTTAACAATCAATACTCGTAGTTATTTCCATTAAACTGTGGCATCTACATGCCAGATGTAGAATCCATAACTTGCTAGCAATTTAATAAGTTACTAGAATAAACTTGTTCTGATACCAATTTGTAGAAAATATGTAGTATTATACAACAAACAGTATAACAGCAAATAAACATAACAATAAAATTAAATTGCATAAATTAAAATAGAGTAATTTACTCCAATCAGCACTATTGTGTGTAATCTCCATTAATTAAATCTCCATACTCAGAACTTTGAGCTCAAATTACAATGAATGTTTGTGCATGTAGCACTTCTCTAATTGCGCCTGTGTAAATTTCACACTTTTGTGTGTGCATACAAAACAATTACAACTGATGTTATTTAATTAGAATAACTCACACACTAACATCTCTAAAAACTGAACACTCAAAATTTAAACTGATACTTTCAAACAACTGTATGTTGAGCATGTATAAAATAAACTACTTTTGTTTTATTAGATTTAAATTTATTTCCTTAAAATAGGATAAAGCTAAGTTAACTAAAGCAAACTGGAATGCAATCTATTTTTAGCTATTCCTAAAAAGCTACTTGGGGAATTATATGTTGCACATGCATATTTCCAACAGAGGCAACAACATTTAGAGACAAGTCTCATAGGTTGCGCACATGAGGGTGAAAAGTGTGCTTTGAGCCCTATGTAGCTAGCCATACTATGCTTTGAGGGAGAGCTTGGTGCAGTCGAGGCCAATCTTAAGTTTTCAAAAAACATAGAGTTAATTAATACTGAAAAGTACAATTTTTATTTAATGTGGCGAGTGAGAGCTCATTTAAATATTTAAATATATATTTTTAAACTATAAAAAATGCTAGCTATAGTTATGATGTGACATGGGTAGCGGGATATGTTTTATTGTATGTGTGTGAATCTGTAAAATTAGCCCGATCAGGGCTTGCGAAGTGGCCTATGCCCCAACCCACTCTTAGGGTCCACACATGATAGAAATGTTGACCCAGAGCTGAGCCCTCATCTCCTAATGTCATGGAGCCTTTTTACTTGGTTTGCATGCATTAAATATTCCATAAGACATATCCTTATTTGTACATTTCTAATGTGTCAAATTTTAATTGGAAAATTTGAATAAAAATATTATTTGCATAAGATATTTTTAAAATCCTTACAAGGCTCTCAGGCGACCTAGGTTGTAACCCCATTTTAAGGCAGAGCACATACAGACGCACTTTGTAGAGCCTACTGTGCGCTCCGAGTGCACTTTTTGGCTCAATGTGCAGAGCCTTTCTACCTTCATGTGTGCAGGACATCAAAAGGAAATGACACCTTTGCAATTGTACTCATGTGTTTTGGAGAATTCATTAACACTAATATGATCATTGTACCCACTCCATGACAACTCACTGACAAATAAATAAATTTTGATCACATTGAATACTTATATGTATTTCTCTTTGGGAAAATATACTAGTGTTGGTGAGAAAATTTGTCGAGTGGACAAATTAGTCGGGTGAACAAATTTGTTGGGGCGGAAGAAAAGAGAGAGAGAGAGAAGGAAGAAGAAGGGGAAATAAATGATTTTGATGACGAAAGATCTATCTCTAATGAAATCCATTGCTCCTACCAGATGACCAAATGAAATGCCCCATTGTGATGAACTCTGAACCTCTAAATTCTTTGCGACCCGAAAAGCACCCTAAGACTTGCACTTGATGCTGAATTGTTCTCTATTCCGTGCCGCTGAGAAGGTCTCCAATCCCTTGAATTCCTAGTTACAAATGATTCTCTCATGGTGTGTCTCGCTCTATTAATTTGCATGGGACTACGTTCAGAATATACAAAAGCCAATGCTTGTGTAAATATTTTTTCAATTATTGGTAAACCAAAGGTCAATGTTTTATTTGCATCGATGATGATTGGTGAAATATTATTCCTCATTGCCAGAACACTTTCCTTCTTCGGGGACATATTTCACCGCTTTTATTAAAGTTTGATTTACCCCTTATAATTTGGCATGTGTTATCTAGGTTTTTTCTACTCTTCCACTCATTTTTCTGCATGGTGGAGACAAGTGGCTCGGTGCATGGAATAGGGCTTTTGGCAGTGGCTCCGACATACTTCTTCTCCTGTCCTCTACATTGTTTTCACTGTTTTGTGTAGATGATTTGAATATTTGCAGTCCGCAAATAATAAAATGATTGTAGTTTACAAAGCTCACAGTCGAAGATCTTTTGATTTCTTCAGAGTTCTTCTATTTTTGAGTTGCTGCCCTTATGTGGTCTTGGATTTCGTAATAAAAGCCCTCCTATTGCCTTCTTGAATAGCATGCACGAATTCCAGAAAGAGTCGGTGACGAGAAAAAGGGCCTGATAATTTGACAATCCCTGACTAAAATCAACTATATAGGCACATTGGGAAGTGGGAAAAAATGATTTCTTTGCAATACGACCTGCACAATGATTGAATGGGAATTGGGAACCATATACCTATGCAATCTCCACAAATCAATCTTTAGCAATGGGGTTCGTTTGCAATTTTTTTATTACATGAATTGCAAGAAGATTTCTGCATTATGAATGTATATATTTCCCTTGAGGAAACCGCAAAATTGCCAGCCAAAAGACTGGATCCTAAATACAAATCCTAAAAATCTCATTTTAATGGGAGATTTCAACACAATCAATTCCCTTGAGGAAAAGATAGGTGGATCAACCTTCAACCAATTTATTGCCGCAAATCTACCTGAACTAGATAGGGAGGCCTCATTGCTTGACTTTGAGTATGATTAGGGCATTTACATCTAGAGTAGTTGCAGAAAGGGTAGGAAATATATTGCAGAGAAGCTGAACTGCATATTGATATATGATCAAAAGATTACAAGTAACAAGCAACTTTCTGCTTAAATAAGTGATTCCACTCTTTTGGATCATTAGCCTGCGCCTCTCTTTTGGATCATTGTCCTGTGACTCTCTAGGTACAAATTTCCCCTATCAAACTCAAATGGCCACAAATATTAATCTGATTCTCATAGAAGCATGATTCTTCCATTAATCCTCACAAATAATGTGACAATTTACATCATCTTGCCTTAGAGGCAGGTAGTGTTGCTGCACCGCAGCCCTTGTTTGTATTAATAATACCAAGAATTGAATTAGCTCTTAAAAAATAGATCTGTAACAGACCTATAACAATCATAAACTATGTTCTCCTGGCGAACATGTTTTTGATCAGAGTTATGAGCTATGGCCTGGCAAAAACTTTTGGTGGGAGCTATTATTACAAGACAAACAAATTAATTAAAGGCTATAATTTATATGTTTAATTTGCTTTCCTGCAATTCATTCTAATTTCTCCACTGCTACCAGTGAGAGGGTTGATGTTTTCCATCTTCACCATGGCTACTGCAAAGTCCTTGAAGAAAGTCTTTTCATTGTTAGAATAGGTAGTCACCAGAGAATCAGTTGATCCTCCACTGAATAACTCCTGGTCAGAATGGAGAGTCCCTTTCTGTTTTCTGAGCTCTTTGTAGTATTTGTTGTCAAAGACAGTGGGAGAAACATCTTCCAAGGGTGACAAGTTTCTGTTCCCTGATTTACTGGAGAGGCAGTTTGATTGCAGGGACTTGGCATAAGCAGAATCAATATTAGTATCAGTATCATTGTAAATTCTGCTTCTTATCACTGTGCAACGAACATGGCCTATTGTATGAGCCCCTGAAATGTTATAAACATTCGGCAAGTTAGGTTTATCTTAGATTTACATATTATTTTCAGAAGGAAGATTGATGGGTTTTGGTTTACTTGAAAGAGCCACCAGGTCTTTAGTAGTGTAACGACCCATAATTCTCACACAGTACAACACAGGATAATTTTTTTTTGACTTGCTTGACACATAACATGATGCAACATGTTGTCACCAAGGATACAACTAACACTGTGAACAACTTGATACAAGGATGGCCATAAGGGCAGCACGGAAACGTTCACACCTATCCAGGACAATACATTTTTTTTTCTTTTGACAAGACAACATAGAAGTCCAGTCACAGAACACACTTAATGTTAGGGCCAACCACAATGAGATATTTTTTAGGGTTATTTATTTTAAAAGGACATCTTGCAATTCTTAGCTTACGATTTCAAAGAGGCTCAAGATATGATTCGTATAATTCAACTTGCCAAGCCAAGTTTATTCCTTTGACACTGAGTAATTATCTTTAAATCTTCTCTATTATGACATTTATTTGCTTAATTCATTTATCAAGAAAAAAGGAGTATTTAAATTCCACAAGGCCATCTGCTCACCACTAACGCTACTAAGATTTGTTCTTGCCCACAAGACAACATGGTTTTAAGTTCAACACACTTAAGAGAAGAGATACAAGGTGCCTTGAAAAAGGGTTAGAGGGAGAAGGTCGAGATGGAACATCTTTAGGACCTCATTAGTTCTTGCCAGTATTTAATTGAAGCTACGGCTCTTAACCAGAATTATCAACAACTTTACTTAGGCTTCGCTAAAAGTAATAACAAGGAGTAAAAATTTACTTTCCAAATGGCGGTGAGAAAGATGGTGAGGTTTCCAATTTGTTTTCTCTGGCTTATTAAATCTTATCATCTTCAAAAAACTAACAGTTCATTTCACCTTAGGATCATTTTACAAATTTCACCGTAAAAGGAATAATGTTCACTAGAGGAGCTAGGGTTATCATGTTATAAAGTTTACGTGCAATGATAGTCTTGTTATCACCGAATCACAGCGCCCCTGTGCATATACCTGAACTCACAGTGTGATTGGATAACATGGGTACTATCTCCAAGTTGTGGGACTTGCTACTTGAGATAGACCTCCAGAGAAAGCTGGTTCTTGCTCCTAAACTACCTGCCACAATCTACTCTAATGCAGGATAAGCTAACTGTTCTAATCCAAATTTCCAAGGGACCAAGGAAAGAGAATGCATCAAATGAAAGCCTACACTAAAGCAGTGATACACCAGAAAAGGAGGATGTGAGAGTAGTCTCCAAATGTGTGAAATACAGAGGCAAAGTGCACACTAGAAGAGGTGATGACAGTTCTCCATAATCTAGCAAAATGCATTCACAGCAGTATTCCAAGCACACACAATGATAATGAATTCCTGCAAGAACATAATAATAGACACAATATTCTGGTAGAAAGATAAAAGGGCAAAAAGAATGCAAGAAAACACAGCAGGGGAAGATACATCCACAAACTTGTATTTTATTGCTTCCTGGTATGCACAGTTCAGTCTATTACAAGATAAGGGCCTGGATCACCATGCAAGGAGTCCACTGCAAGGGCCTGTAACACACTGGCTTCACAAAGCAATTTTGGCAGAGCTTTGCTACCCAAAAACTCTCTCCTTTACAATGAGCCCAACACTCCAATTTATAAAAAAAATGAGAAGGAAAAGCGAAGGGAAAAATGAAAATCCCGAAATCTGTACTTCAACCACCTGTAAGAGGCATTAAATTGAGTGAAATGGTTATACATTACTTGCAAAAGGCTCCCCATACTGTCCCATGTGCTGCAGCAGAGAAAAAATGATGACCATGCCTCTTAATTGCACTCCCAGCTACCAAATAAAACACTGTTCTGAACCCGGCCACGTTTCCTTAAAAATATCAACCAATTTCTGATCAAATCTGGAATTTCTTGATTTCTGTTCATCGGGCTCAGAACCACGATTCCAACGGTACCAATTTTGTGTGATTTCGTTGAGAAATGCAAACGTTATGGCCTTCTGAGTGCGGGCAGCTATTTTGGGTCTGGCAGGCGTTTTTTGTCATTTGACAGGAATGAGCATTGACTGACTGGAGCCGAATATATTTATCTTATTTAAATATATCTACCCTCATTAAAATTAAGAAATCCAGTTTTTTTTGTGGCGTAGAGGACGTCGTGCTCATTCCAGAAAGTCCAATTTTGTGAAAATCGGAGCTCGGAGTCAAAAGTTATGGCCGTTTGAAGTTCCACGGGTCAAATGTTGACTTTTCTCCTCTGCCTTCGGCTGCTTCGGCTTTTCGCGTCCCATGCGTCCCTTTGTCCCATTTTTCCCAGTGCTGAAGTTCCCTATTTCGGCCGAACCGGCCGGTTCGCGTACTCGCAGCCCAGGTGTCCCATTTGCTTTCGGACCGTTCGGGACAAATTTTCCCGATTCGCCCGGTTCGGCCTGTTCACGTACTTTTGTCCCGCGCGTCCCTTACTGAAAGTTCTCATTTCAGCCGATCCGTCCGGTTCGCGTACTTCACGTACCTTCGGCCCAACTATTCCGGGACAAAAGTTCTCATTTCGGCCGATCCGGCCGGTTCACGTACTTTTGGCCCGCGCGTCCCAGACTGTTTCAGGCTACCTTGACTCATTTCGGCTGATCCGGCCGGTCCACGTACTAATTGCCCAGATGTCCCAAATTGCCTGCTTCAACAGTTAGTCAATTTTTTCAACTTTTCGTCCAGTTCAGATTTTCGCGTCCCGCGCGTCCCTTTGGCCCGGATGTCCCAAATGCTACGCAGACTGCCTGGTGGCCTTTTGGTCGGTTCGCGCCCAGATGTCCCAACTGTCCCAAGGACCACTTGGACTAGGACTTAGCCATTTTTCATGATTTTTCCTGGCCCGAGCTTGTTTTTTACAAATTTTTACATTTTCTCAGAACTTGTTCTCTTCTACTTGGACAGAGGAGTTAGAAAAAAAATGAGGGGACCCTAAAAACATGACCTTTTTCCCTGACTCAATCTATTTACCTGGGACTTGAGAATTTAATGCATGTTATCAAAATTACCTTGAGGGGTGAATTTTGGATAACAATTTTGGTGACTCAGCGGGATCATCTACCTGCCAGATGAAGAACGGCGAGCTGCTTGTAGCAATCCATTGGGCATGGAGTCTGTTTGATAACCTCTCAGCTGATCTGAAATTTGAAAACCTGTGTCCTTGAGCCATTGAATCATTCATTGAGCTGGTTTTCCTATGGCTGCAAATTCTTTTCCAGGAGCTTGATGAACTACAAACATGCACATACTAGAAGCAATAGGACATGTGCACAAGCACTTAGGAAAATAGAAACTACTCTAACAGCAGTACAATGTGCATAACCACTTAGAGGAATGGAAATTCTAAATTAATATTTACAAGGGTGAAAGTCTATCTTTCTAGTAGCAACGTTTGAGATAGATCCCATTGACCGGGATCTACAATTCTTCACCATCCAACTTAGCCAGTCGGAAAGCATTGCTACCTTTGCATTCGATGATCATGTATGGGCCACTCCAGATGGCATCAAGCTTGGAGTGCTTTCCTGGTTTTGCACGATCAGCATCCCACTTCAGTACCAAATCTCCAGTTTGTAATATCCTGGCCCTAGCTTTCTTGTCAAAACTCTTTTTGACCAATGCTTTATCCTTTTCTATGGTCTGTATTGTGTGCTCCCTTGTCTCTTCTAATTCCATCAGCTCTGCATACCTGATTTCCATAGGTTCAAACTCAGCTAATTCCAACTGTTTCATGAGTTCCAATGCTGGCAACTCAAGTGATATAGGTAGAACTGCTTCTTTCCTATACACAAGCTTGTATGGAGAGCTTCCTGTAGACCTTTTGGGTGTGATCCTATCAGCCCATAGAGCTGATTTGAGCTTTGCGTGCCAAGTTCTTTGATTCTCATCAAGAGTCCTCCTGATGATTCTTAGTAGATTCTTGTTAATAGACTCGGCTTAGCCATTACCTTGAGGGTAATAGTTCGATGAAGTACTGAGATACACACAATTCTTGATAGCCCATTCAGTGATCTTTGTGCCAAGGAATGCCAATGCATTGTCTCATATGATAGTGGCAGGGGCACCAAACCTCGTGACTATCCCTTCATAGAAATCTAAGATATTAGATTCATTTGCCTCCTTGAGTGCCACTGCTTCAGTCCACTTGGTGAAATAGTCTGTTGCTATTAGTATCCACTTGTGGCCCTAACTTGAATTGGGATTGATGACTCCAATGAAGTCCAAACCCCATTGCATGAATGGCTGATCCACTGAAATTGGACGAAGGGGCAGCACTGCTAACCTCTCTTTCCCTGTGAAGAATGCACATCTCTTGCATTTCTTGACCCATGAGTAGCAATCATTGAACACAGTAGGCCAATAGTAACCGGCTTTCATGATTTTGAGAGCTGTCACTCGCGGAGCAAAGTGGCCTCCTACTTCCCCGTCATGGAACTCGTGTAGGATCTTCTCAACTTGTCCTGTTCCAATGCATCTTAACAGAACTCCATTGATGTCCTTTTTAAACAAAACTCCATCAACAAGCACATATGGAATGGCTTGTAATCTGAAGTATCTCCTCTTTGCTTTGCTCACTTCTGGAGGGCACAAGCCTGCCTGGATGTAATGCACCAAGTCTTAAGTCCAACATGGGATGAGTGCATCATCAGCTGGTTGGTCTTGATCGTTCTATAGTAGCAAGACAACATCTTCTTCACTTTTTGACTCGTCTGGTTGTTTGGAAGCGAGCTTCTCACACAAGCCTTTGCCACGAACTAACTTGGTCACTTTGTTTTCAATATCATATTCCATCACTCGAGTGATCCAACCTGATCTCTTCTCATTTAAATCCTTGTTTAGGAGGAAGTCCTTGACGCCAACATGAGACACCAGCAGTTGAATTTTATTGTTTGAGACCAAATGTCTGAACTTCTTCAAGCTCCTGATGACAGCAAGGACATGCTTCTCGATGAAAGAATACTTTATTTCATAATCTTCCAAGGTTTGACTGAAGAATGCTATAGGTTGTTCTAAACCTTCTCTATTCAACTGTGTCAAGATAGCTGAGATTGTATCTGATCCTCCAAATGCATACAACATGAAGTCCTTTGAGAAATCTGGGTTGATAAGAGTTGGAGCTTGTGATATTACATGCTTGATGTTTTCAAAACTCTCTTTTCCTTCTGTTGTCCATTTGAATGCCAGACTCTTCTTCAACATCATAGTTAGAGGCTTCACAAGAGTGGCAAATTAGGCACAAATCTGCGGACAAATTTTATCCTTCCTAAGAAGCTTTGGAGATATTTCTTGTGGTGTGGCAATAGAAGCGTTCGGATGGCTTCAACCCTTTCAGGATCAATTGTTAGCCCTTTCCTAGAGACGATGTGACCCAACAGTTTGCCTTCGTGTGCCAAGAATACACACTTCTTTGGATTCAATGACACTCCAAACCTTCTACACCTCTGAAACACTTGTTTGAGGTGAAAGAGATGGTCTGCTGCATTCTTTGAGAAGACAGTGATATCATCTAGGTATACCAGCACTATATTGTTGATTAAGCCTTTGAATGCCATATCCATAGCTCACTGAAATGTTGCTCCGGCATTTGACAGTCCAAATGGCATCTTCTTGTAAGCATATGTGCCCCATTTTGTAGTGAAGGCCGTCTTGAATTGATCTTCTTCCTTCACCATTATCCGATTATAGCCTAAATATCCATCTAGCAATGAAAACCTTTCTAAACGAGCTACAACCTGCAATATTTGTTCCATTGATGGAAGCAAATAATGATCTTTGAGTGATGCTCTATTTAGATCGCGAAAGTCCACACACAATCTTATTTCTCCGTTTGTCTTTCATACCAGCACCAAGTTTGCGACCCAACTTGAGTGTTTGATGGGAAAGATTATACTGGCTTCAATGAGCTTGCCTAACTCTTTTCTCATGAGAGGTTCAATATGAGGATTTACTGGCCTTTGCTTTTGCCTAACAGGCTTGGATTTCTGGATCCAACTCAATAGTATGTTGTGCCAAATGTGGGTTGAAACCTCTTAAATCTTTGTAACTCCAAGCGAAGACATCTGGGAACTCTTGACAAAGCTGAACAAAATCAGATTTCTCTTGTGAGAGTACTTACTTTGCCAATTTGCAATGTCTTGCCTTCGTCGACTAAGATAGGTTCTGAATCTTCACCCTTTACCTGAATGTTCACCTTCTCCTTCCGGAACTGATCATTCGGGTTGAAGATTGACTCTAAGGTTATGAGGCCTTTTGGCAATTTGTTATTTCTTAGCTACACCACTTGGTCACCATACTACTGCTTTTGCTTGTCTTGATTTCTGGTGGAGAACTCAGCTTCTTCTTGTAGGAAATTGACAATTTGCTGATCATTCTCGAAGACTTGCCAACTTGTGTTGTTATCTGGAACATCTGGTCTCACTACCACTTTAATATGAGGCTGAGTTTTCTTACTTTTGATACTTTCTACAACATCAAAAGCAGCCCCAATTCCTACCAGTCTGTCAGCGGTTTCATTCTTTTTTCTTGGGATGGAAATGATGCTAAAAGCTTCAAAATATTCAATAAGATCCCATACCCAATTTTTGTAGTTCTTCAACAGATCATTTTTGGCAGCGTTTTTTCCTTTGAATTGGTTTACGATCAGCTCACTATCACCCAACACTTGTAAATTCCTGATGCATTTCTTCCTTGCCCAGTGCAATCCATGAATTAAGGCTTCATACTCAGCTGTGTTGTTTGAATATGCAAACTGGAAACGGAAGGCTGAGTTATACCTTATACCTTGCGGCGAAATGAGCATAGCTCCTCCTCCTACACCTTGTCTACTCCTTGACCCATCAAAGAAAAATTTCCATACTTCATTCATGTCTTTATGATCTGGCTTGGTGATGTTGGGGAGGGGTTGATTCTCTTCATGTAAATAATAAACTCCTAGCTCAGATTCTTCTATTTCGTGATAAGGATCAAAAGCATGCACTTTGCTTGCCCATTCATCAAGAGTCAAATCTGGGATGCTTCCAACCTTGGTGTCAGCTTCATCAGTGCTTGGATAATCTTCTTGATCAAACGCTGAATAGTTGGTATTGATTTGGCTTGGAGTGTAAGGCTCAATATGGAAGTTTGCAATAGGTTCAGACCTGATTGTGGCTTTGGTTCCATATCTTGTTCTGAACAACATGTGTGACCAATCCACCGAAAGATAGCCTCCAATTTTAGCAGTGAAGTCTCTTGACAAGCACAATGCAAAGAGTGGTGGTAGGTCTATGACCGACACATCTTGTAACACTATTTACGTTAGGACATGCGTGTAGTGTGAGGCTCAAACCTTTGATTACTCCAACCGTTGTCACTGCTGTCCCAATCTAATTGCACTACACCCTTGGAGATGACTTCATATTGGAGTCCTAGTTGATCAGCTATTTGCTTGGGCATTACTGAACTGCTTGCTCCCGAATCGATCATGCAATTATGCACCAACCTATCTCCTATGATCAATAAAACATAAAATGGAGGGGGCTTCAACATTTTACCTTGCTGACCTCCATGATTTCCTTCAGGCTGGGCAGCATTTGTGAGCACCTTCTCTTGGACTTGTTGAATTGAAGTTGACTAGTCCTTCATGGCAGCCTGTAGCAAATCTCTCTGTCCTGGGATAGATAGTGATTCCCACATGGATATGTTTACATTTGTATTCTTCATCTGATCAATGATACTGAATGGAGACTTCAAGTATCCCTCTGCTTTCCCTTGGCCTGCACGTTCGGATTCCTTGCAAATGAGCGGCAGCAGTTGGCATCTGAGTTGGTTTAGGAGCTGGTTGTGGACGCTCCTTGTCATGTCTGGATCTACAGTTTGCTTGCCAGCAACTTGTGGATTGGTAGAAGGTTGTGGATTTCTCGAAGCCAATGGATGTTCTTTCACCCAAATTAGATCCTTTTTGACCTTGTGTTGGCTGCAACACTTTGAGAGGGTATTTGATTCATACCACAGAAATCTTCAGCCTGCCAATTGACAAGATTAGTTTCATTCGGAGATGTTCCTTGCTGAGGTGCCCCTTGCTGCTGGTCTTCTTCGTGGCTAGGCCTCTTGTGACCCACCAATGGTTTGCATCATCAGAGCCTGATTTAGTGCACTGTTTAAAGCACATTGATTGGTTATGTGGCATTGACTGCACGGAAAACACCAATCATATTCTTGGGCCATGTTATTTTGGACTGGCACTAAAGGCTCTAGAGATGCAGATGCAACATTGGGATTATAGGGCTGAAATGGTCTAACTTTTGGCAAAAGGGGGCCTTACTTGGCTTTGATTTTGATTTGCAGCCTGAGTTGGTGACTTATTTTGTTGGTATGGGGGCCTAGCCTGGTACTGCGCTTGAGGCTGATATGGTCTAGCACTTTGAGCTTGCTGTCTTTTGATAGTAACCAGCTCATTTCCCAAATTTTGCAATTGCTTCATGACCTCTTGGAGTTCATTTGAAGCACTAGAGGATGAGGTAGAAGTCTCATTGGAACTGCGGTAAATGATTTCTAGGAGTGGGAATAGGAGCCAAAGTGGGTGCTTGGTCTAGTGCTTGGATTTTCTAAGTTCGGATACAAGGGCATGGGAGGCCTAGGAGCTAGCTTACCAGTATTGAATAAGACAGTTTTCAAGCACTAATGGCAATGCTATAAGCAGCAGGTAAGGTTGTGCCTCCCATAGATTGAATTAACATAGAAATATCGGAATTCAAAGATTTAAGATAGTATAGAAAAGCACCTTCTGCTGTTGAGCCTGACTGCCACTGGAATCCTATCCCAAGACCTTTGAAATCTGAAGTTGAAGTCAGTCAGCTGCTCGTTGGGAGCTCTCTTGATAGTTGTCATAATTGTTCTAGAAGAGACAAATTGTCTCCCTTGTTCTCCAAACTACTCATGGAGAACTATGCATAACTGATTCCAATTTGTGATAGAACCAACTTCAAGGCTCCTGAACCATTGCAAAATGCCTTCCCTTTGAATGATGATGCCAACAATTTGATAGCCACATCGTGCATTTCATTTATCTCATGGATTGCACAAATGTTAGCAATAAATCTTTGACATGATCACAAGGAGTGGTATGATTTTCTCCAGTGAAAAATGGAATGTTCTTCAATGCTGTAATTGGAACTGGATTCTGTGTATTGAGGGCAAGTGGGCTGCTGTTTAAAAGTGAAATTGACAAAGGGATTTAGTGGTTGCGCCATTTTGATTGGTCTGAGAACCCTTATTGATGCGAGAAAAGGTCTACCAGGTGGAGGTGTAGACAAAGTTCGATTAGGTGGAGATGCAGATCTTTGAAAGCTCTTCTTCCCACTTCTTTCTCTGCCTGGAGATAGATGCAGATAAACAAACAATCCTTCCTCCCTAGTTCTTGATCTGGTCTGTATTCTTCTCATAAATTCACTAGGATTGGACTATAGAAACCAACGGATTATGCCTCTTTGGGAGTCGCTAGATGTGCGATTTTAAAGCTCCTTCAACGCTGGAACTTACAACAAGTGCACATCAATCTTGTTGCAATAAAAGTAAAGACCTCTAAGCTCCCACCGGGCATTGCCAGAACTGTTATGCACCGAATCATAGCACCCCTGGAGATATACTTGGACTCACGGTGTGATTGGATAACATGGGTACTATCTCCAAGTTGTGGGACTTGCTACTTGAGATAGACCTCCAGAGAAAGCTGGTTCTTGCTCCTAAACTACCTGCCACAATCTACTCTAATGCAGGATAAGCTAACTGTTCTAATCTAAATTTCCAAGGGACCAGGGAGAGAGAATACATAAAATGAAAGCCTACACTAAAGCGGTGATACACCAGAAAAGGAGGGTGTGAGAGTAATCTCCAAATGTGTGAAATACAGAGGCAAAGTGCACACTAGAAGAGGTGATGACAGTTCACCATAATCTAGCAAAATGTATTCACAACAATATTCCAAGCATACACAATGTTAATGAATCCCTGCAAGAACATAATAAATAGACACAATATCCTTATAGAAAGATTGGAAGGGGCAAGAAGAATGCAAGAAAACACAGCAGGGGAAGATACATCCACAAACTGTATTTTATTGCTTCACTGGTATGCACAGTTCAGTTCTATTCCATTGATAAGTGACTGGATCTCCATATAAGGACAGCACTACAAGGGCCTGCAACACACTGGCTTCACAAAGGCAATTTTGGCAGAGCTTTGCTAGCCCTTAAAAACTCTGGGTCCTTTTACAATGAGCCCAACACTCCAATTTATAGAAAAAAATGAGAAGGAGAAGAGAAGGGAAAAATGGAAATCCTGAAATATGTCCTTCAACCACCTGTAAGAGGCATTAAATTGAGTGAAATAGGATTGTATATTACTTGAAAAAGGCTCCCCATACTGTCCCATGTGCTGCAGCAGAGAAAGAATTGATGACCATGCCTCTTAATTGCACTCCCAGCTACCAAATAAAACACTTTTCTGAACCCGGCCACGTTTTCTTAAAAAAATCAATCAATTTCTGATACCAAAATCTGGAAATTTCTTGACTGTACTTGTGCATCGGGCTCGGAACCGCGATTCCAACGGTACCAATTTTGTGTGATTTCGTTGAGAAATGCAAAAGTTATGGCCTTCTGAGTGCAGGCAGCTATTTTGGGTCTGGAAGGCGTTTTCTGTCATTTGACGGGAATGAATAACATGTCTCTAACCAAATCTCCTTCTCAAATGCAAATTATCTACCCTCATTTTAATAAATTGCAGAAAGTCCAGAAAGTCAATTTAATTATGTTAGATCGTAGCTTCGAGTCCAAAGTTATGGCCACAACTGTTCAACACAGTGAAATACAGGACTTTTTTTTTTACTTGCTTGACACATAACATGTTGCAACATGTCGTCATTTCACTGTGAACAACTTGATCAAGGATGGCCATAAAGGCCGAAAACGTTCCCACCTATCGAGGACAATACATTTTTTTTTCGCGTAGTTAGGGCCAACCACAATGAGATATTCTTGTGCGTTATTTATTTTGGACCCGCAATGTCCCTTACGTTTTCAAGGAGGCTGATTCATATTTCCTTGCCAAGCCAAGTTTATTCCTTTGACACTGAGTAATTATCTTTCAAATCGGCCGGTTCGCGTACTTATTGTCTTAATTCGTTTGCCCAGACTAAATCGAGCTGCCTTTAAATTCCAAAAGGCCATTTGCTCACCACTAACGCTACTAAGATTCGTTCTTTCCACAAGCTTCAACATGGTTAGTCAAGTTCGACTTTTCGGCCAGTTCAGAGATTTTCGCGTACAAGCGTGCCTTTGGAAAAGGGTTGTCCCAGAAGGTTGCGATGAAACATCTTTAGGACCTCATTAGTTATTGCCAGTATTTAATTGAAGCTAGGGCTCTTAACCAGGAATTATCAACAACTTTACTTTGTGCTTCGCTAAAGTATTAACAAGGCCCGAGCTAAAAATTTACTTTATGCAATTTCCTGTGAGAAAGATGGTGAGGTCTCAGAATTTGTTTTATCTGGCTTACTTAAATCAGGGGATCTTCAGACAACTAACAGTTCAGGGGACACCTTAGGGTCATTTTACAAATTTTACCATAAAAGGAATCTATGTTCACCTAGAGGAGCTTGAGAATTTAATGCATGTTATAAAGTTAACCTGCAATGATAGTCTTGCCCTTGATTACTTAAAGAATTTCTTGCTCTCAAGTTGGTGACCCCTACGTTACTTTATTTGAATACAACTTTTAATTTAACTTCCAGAAGTATTAAACAATCCCATGTTAGTTTACTTATGACACTTTATTACTAAGTCATATCAAGGTTTAACTCAAAATTTATTCTCAAGGCAAGGTTGTAGCAACACTCATTTACAAGAACAAAACAAGATTACATCAATTCTTAAAATACTGATACTCGAACAAAGTCACTCAACAACAATAACCAAATTTCCTTATAATTTCAATGATGGTCAAACAATACAAGGTTTCCAAAGTTCAGATGACAAAGTCCACAATACTTTATACTAAGACATTAATCCTCTTTTAAACTTTCCACTGGACGTTAACAATAGTGCAACAACATAAAAAGGTTTTGAGCAAAGGAACTTCTCAACTGAGGTTGATGACAAAAGTCTACAAATCTATCCCTCATCTACATGCAAAATCCATCTGCAGCAAATTTTCTACAAGATTCAATTCACGAGAACTGAGCAAGATAAGGCTACACAAACCCACCATAACTGTTATCTATCAATATCATAAAAAGAAGCACTTTATTACAAGAATTTGGGTCAAAACTCTAAACACTATCAACACTTCAAGTTATAATAAGTTTCCACCATGCCAAACAAGGAAGAAGACCATGTACTTCCGTTAGGAGTAAAGACAACATATTTGAAAATATAACAACCGAAAGAGAAAGGCCCTTGGCCCTATAAGGAGAAATAACCAATCTAACAAGGCAGGATTCCCATCAAGTAAATAATTAAATAACAATCACAAGAGTGCGATTTGATATAAAGTACCAACCATCAAGAATTTTATCACAGGTACCAAATGCATAGGTTATAATATTATATTTCTAGAAGGACAAGAGTTTATCGGCCCAAGAAAAGGGAAACCATGGTTCCAAGAATTAACACAAAAAGCCATGTATAAATGAGTTTCAAACCTAAAATCACATAGAGTATCCACACAACATAAGTTTCGAAGCATAAGCAAAGTAAACTAGTTTTCGCCACTAACTCCAAGAGATTTCTCAATCATTCAAGAAGGCCAATGCCTTGTAGGCTAGTAGCAATCACGCGAGAGAAGAAAAAGAGTCCGTCAACCAAGAGTATACGAAAATGTCATCAACAACTTTTATAATACTAAGATTTGCAAACCTCCACAACAATTCTAGTATTTTGTTAATTTAAAATAGACTACCTATTTCCCAAAACAACCATATTTTAAGGCAACCCTTGGTAACACAGTCAACCGTCACCCATGAATACAAACATAATTTCTAAGTGACATTATCAAAACATACCCTTTCGCTATGAATCCATAAGACTGTCAAATGAAAGATGAGTTTTTCCTGAAGATTAATCACATTTAAGGAAAATTTCCATCACAAAATATTAAGGTAATTATGTGCATAAAAACCGACCAATATTAACTAATAGCGTTAATATTACAAAGGAGAAATAATGCATGTAGGAAAAATAGAAGAGCGCCATCAACAATAATTCTGAGAGGGGGATTAGACCAAAACTATTCTAGTGTCAACGAGGTACTGGATTCGCACAATGAAACCTCGAGCTTAGTTGATCCGAAAAGCTAGTTATGGTTCATGTTGATAAGGATGGTCAAGATACTTCTTGAGGATGGCCTTAAAACCCTAGAAACAAGATGAAATATAATGTAAGAGTCTAAACACGCGAGACGGAAAACACATTGCACACAAACCTTTTCATTCTAAAAGTTTTAATACCGAAACTCTTGGCTAGCCCACGCATTGCTCACACTAATCCTACAACCTTTCTTTCTCGACGCCAAAAGGTTATCAAAGGGACTTGCGAAGGAGCTAACCAAAAAACGTCAAAAGACAACTTGGGTGCTAGGGAGAAGCTTCATAGTTATCGTAAACTTACTTCCATGATATCGAAAATACTAGTTTGATCAACATAATAACTTGCAACTCAATCGCAGAGAAGAATTAATACATAAACAAACAGACGAAGGTCTATCACTCGAGAAAGAGAAACATAACATCCAGAGGAGAGGGCACACGCATCCTTTCGACCAACATACTGACAACGATAAAAGCTAAAACAAGAAGAAAACAAGCAGAAAGGGGAAATCTCCCATCATGACATCCAACTGAAAAATCAAAGCAAGGAAAAAGTGATTTGATTTCACAATAATTTTAAATAAAATAACAGTAGAAAAGTGTAGAAATATCTTGCCTTTTTCTCCAGAATCAGCTTCGCCCTCCTGCGTCTTCCATTGCTTTGGACGAAAACTTGAGATTTTCGTCGATGAGCTTCATGCCGGGAGTAACTCTGTGCAAGACGAAGCGTTTGGGCTCGTCTCTGGCAAGCTGTTTGACGTCCTTGACGCTGTGAAAACAAAATGACCGGTCTAGCGTTCGATCCACATATTTCTTCTTGGCAATCTCGTTAACCACAACCAAAGGACTGCTTCCAGTATTATCTTTTAACCCTTCCATGAGCTCCCATGTATTGATCGTCTCAAGCTGCCCTTCTTCCTGCGACGGAGATTTGCTATGGTTTGAAGCAGATTTGAAGAGCGTGTAATTCTGGATGAGATTGTTGACCTCGGACCATGTTTTTTTAGCCATTTCTGAAGAACGGTTTAAACTCCTCCTCAAACTGTAGTAACCGTGCAATTCCTTCCTGATGGATCCATTACAATTTTCTTGCTTGTCATTTTCCATAGTGTTACCGTTCTCTCAGTACATGTTCTGAATCTGAAAAAATATCCTGCTACCTTCATCTCCCAAGACATTTTCTCCAACATTGCATAGATCTCCCGTGCCTGTGGGTGTGACCTGTCACCTACACAAAAGCATGCACCATTTTATTGCCTTTAATCCAACTACATCCAAGTTTCTTTTTAATTCCTCTATCCTTCATCGATCTGCTTCCTGTACCTTCTCTTTCCTTTCACCCCTCCCCATGAGAGCTTGCCTTTTCTTTGCCTTCTCATCCTCACTAAGATTTGGGTCAGCCTGCATAGCTCTCATCTGACTTATCAAATCATCCCCATCAGAAGCCTCGACACAAGAAGATTGAAAACCATCCCCATTGGTAGTGATGGAGCAGTTGGGACAGAACCAATCACCAGCGGGCACAGCCGTCAATGTAGTTTTCAGGCACTGCATATGCCAGGGGCTCACGCAGCTATTGCACAGTAAAACATCAGAATCCGGCGGCACTACCTTACAATCATGAAAACCCCATCTCCGTCACAGGGCAAATCTGCCATTGGAACAACCCCAAACAAATCGCAGGGCTTAAGTACCTAAACCCTGCAAATCTTTGTGTTTCTGTAACACAACAAAGCAAACGATACCAAATAGTACAAAAATAACAAGTTTGTCCTTTCCCTGCTATGAAAGTGGGGAGTGGAACAGCATAGCGCCCATACGCATTGAAAAAGAGAATCAAAAGAAGATCCTGGTGAAGGAATTCAAGACTCCACCGACTCCCACTGTCTCACGCCAAACAGGAAATTACAGTTCATTTAAGAAGTGACAAGAAATGTCACCCATCTGCCAGCTAACCAGGGAGAAAAATGTGCTTCAACCACTACCAAAAAGAATAAAAAAATACAGTCTACATAAAAAAATAAACATTAATCTTCTCCTTGATTACTTAAACTAAGCTCTCCTTGTTTAGTTTAATATTCTCCTCCTTGATAATTAAAAATTTTAAACTACACTCACCTCATTTAGTAATTGGAACACAATGATGGGAAAATATAAATCAAGGAGGAAATTCATGTTTAGCTTTGGAAACAAGAGAATAAATGGCACGTGATGTTACACCACACCACACCACATATGAGCACAAATAAAGCAGAAGCGTTCCATAGATCGAAGGCACGACAGACGAAAGAAGAAGAAAGGATGCTACAAAAAAATAAATTCACAACAGGGTAAAAGTCACCTAACGACAGAAAAGGGAGCTCAATTCAGCATTCAATGACACACAATAGGACAAGGACGTAACAACGAAAGTCGATGCCGAACAGGGCATTACAAGTAGACAACGCTTGAGCTCCAAATCTTGTAGTTAAATTTCTCAGAGAGGATGTTGGAGAAGGAATGTTATTGTTGGCAGCATTTTGATTTGAAGTTTTGTAGTCCCTTCTTCCAAGGGGTACTATGCTGATTCAAATTCTGAGTGAGTTAGCTCAAATAAAGGTTAGTGGCTTCCTGTTTTTTCACCATGTTTGTGAATATTTCCTTCAAAAAACCCACATTGAGATCTTTCCAAACTACCATATTTAACCCACACAGGCTGGAGGAAAAATAGCTCTGATACCATTTGTAATGTCCCCAATGGACATTATTTTACACCTAAACGGATTTTAGGCAATCCCAACTTTAAATGCAACTTATAGACAAAATACCAAACAAGTATCACACAGATTTGAATTAAATAAGGAAATTGTGACTTGGGTTAAGTGGAAAACCCACACCAATCAACCTCTAAATTTATATCTTTCCACTCAAATCTAGTACCACTAACTTACAAAGCCGAAATATGTATAAAATTGCAGATTTCAGATGTAAACAACGCTACAATAAATTATTTAAAAACCCTGTCTGCAACATAACTTCAAAAAAATCATATCTTTTGCTAGAGAATTCCAAATGCGCTGAAACTTTGGATCTTGGGCCACAAAAATATGAAGAATAATATTCCAAAATTAGTTTTCACACAACAAACACAAAACTCTAATTTTTCCCTAAAAAGTAGGTCTCCCAGCACATTTAGGGCATCAAATCAGCTCCAAAAATTAAGATAACAAGCTACTTTGATTCCCAAACAAATTAGCCCTGAATCAACTCCAATAATGACAAACTAGGGTGGATCTTTCACCACCGAAGAGTGCCCTACTAGCTAGGAATGGATCTCTCACCACCGAAGCTAGGGTCCCTATGGGATCTTACTCCACAAGCTAAAGAAAATCCAAGCATATATGCCAAAGCTACAATCTTAAGACACAAATCAGAAAATATCAAATGGTTATACAATATCCAATTAGTTCACAAGGATTTTCCCTATGCAAGCATTTAATATTTTCCCATATTAAATGCTTTAACCAACAACTTTTCTCTCCTAATGCAAGTCGCATTTTTCTAGGGGAAATACATAGTAAAATGGGCATTTATCCTTTCTATGTTCCCATTCCCCTTTCTAAGGAAAGTCACCTTTTCATCTAGGATGGATAACAATTTATATTTGAGCCTTTTCCATCATAGATTTAATAATTATTAAGTCATATAAATTATTATAAGTGCTCTATATATTTTTTTCTTTTTTAATGGCACTTTATAATACTTAAATATAACTTAAGTCACCCTTATATTTTTCCTTTGGCTGTCGGGTCAACAAAATAGGCCAAAGGTCTTTGAATGGGAAAGAGATATTACAGTCCTCCTTGTCATGGTAGAAAATGTCAGGAAACTCTGTGAAGCAGATGTCGAGGACGAAAGAGAACAGCAATCGGGTGTAATTCATTTCACAGCATTGCATTCAAATTGTGGTCATTATAGTTACAGAGAAGTCATGGTGTGCACAAATCCACTTTGCAAATTCAGCCACATGGATGAAATGTCCAACTCCATTATGGATTGCAATTCATGTGCAATTGCTAGTTTATTACAATACAAGTTAGTTCGTAAGGACCGATATCGATAAACATTAAGATATAGAGTCAAATTACAGTTCAAAATTGAAATATAATTATAATAAGTATATATTGTGTATAAATAATACAATTTTTTAATATGTTTTTTAAAAATATATAACTCTTAAATTTTATGAAAATTTTAATTTATGAACTAGCAATCACAAAAAAAGTATAATGGACCTATGTTGATATTCGATGACAATAGAAACTGGGATGGGAATAGGACGACTGGAAATAATTTTGAGACAAATGCCATGAGGCTTGCAAATAGTGTGAAAACTAGAAGCGGAAGTGCAAACTCTTTGTCATTACACATGTGCAATTGAGTAAGCCATGAAAAGATTGATTAGCTCATGCACTCTTTCATCACCCTCTCAGTTTGTTCAACATATGGTTTTATAAATAATGTTGTGTTAGTTTTGTTTTGATCTATTCTTATTCTCATTATCTGTGTTTTGGCACAAAGGACACTAATTTGTGCATGGTTGAGGGTTTTACAGTTGCACAATACTTTTGGAAAGTAAATTGGGTAGGGAATACTATCCAAGAGAAGCACATGACAAGGAGTGTGAGCAAGCAACTCACAACGATTTCAATGGTTGGAGGAGGGATTCAAGATGCTTGGGGCTTTTAGCTTAGTTGAGCATCTCCTCTAACTGTGCTTGTTAGATACCCTTTAAATATACGTAGTTCCCATCTCGTGCCACGCATTAGAGGATTTGTGAGAAAAACGATTGAGGAGAAATGATTAAGGGTGTGGACATCTACAACTACGATGAAAACGATGTGTTTGATTTGTAAACATTGTGTTACCTCTTAACGACAAGGATAATCTAGGGGTTGAGGACATGGTATTTGTTCTCTAAGTAATGCAACCACTTGGCCCCCTCCATTGCCTAGAATTTCCACCTTTGACACTAATTGGCTAGTATTAATGTGAGAGTCACGACAATAGGGGGACTACACAAAATGGTCATCAAGAGCTACATGTTTTTCTGTAAAAATCTAGTCAAGGGCCTCCAAACCCAACAAAGTATAATGGATTTGAGTGTACAATTTTCTAAGGAATTTCAAGACAAGATGATGATGTGGTTGTTCCCTATTGTTAGCCCAAAAATTCCATTCTTTTGAAGTCAAGTTTAGAAAATTTTGAGTCTGTACCTTCGAGTATTGAATCGCATCGAGCTTGGCATTGTTTGCAGTTTTTCCATTCATGGAGAAAAATTTCAAAGTTGGGTGTAATGGTGAAGTTTCTTCTCTTCTTTTTATTTTTCTTCCCATACTCGGGAATGGCAGTCGTATCTTCCCCGTTAATTTTTACCCCAGAATCCATGGGTAGTACGTGGACATATTTGATTGGATGCGGTTTGGCCATGTTTCAAGGGTCATCAGAAGCCTCCATGCATCCAAATGATGTGACTCTAGGGGTAGGTTCCAGGGGATAGTCCTCAAATAAGCGCAGCTTTCTACGTGTCCCAGGTACAAAATGAAGGTAGAACAAGCTAAAATCAGCTAAGTATGGAAGGCTCAGTGGATGGGGCCACGTGCCTCATTGGCGCAACTTCAAGAATCAAAGCTAGGGGCATTTCTCAAACTTGCGCCAGCCCTCCACATGTCCTAGGTCCAAAAAAAGGAAGATCCAATCGTTGAAATTGACTAAGTATGAGGGGGTCGACGGGAGCCTCCACGTGCCTCAATGACACAATTTTAGAAATGAAAACATAGGGCCAATCTCGAAATGAGCATCAAATCGCCATGTCAGGACCAGCAGAAGGAGACACATGTCAGCGCGGTGCAATTTTAAATACATACAAAAAAGTTCAATTGCAGCTTTCACTCTGTACTATAGTGAGATATATATATATTCTTTTTATAAAATTTTAGGCTATCCATAAACCTCATACCATTTGTCATTTTTTTTTATTCACCCACGCTATAGCCTCCAGAACAATGGGTTAAATTTGATGACCACCTATGTATGTCAAACAATTTTTGGGTGACGATAATTTTTCAAAACTACCTTTCAAAAATACAAACTAGAGTTATTTATAACAACAATTCTATATTTATTTAATTACTTTTAATATATATATTAATAATTACGTCGGAGGTGTTCTTGTAATGAAATAAGAGGTTTTGGCTAGGATTTCTTTAGTTGGGTTCAATATCTAATAAAGGAAAAATGGGTGAAAATGCATTGGATCTGAGATTGGTGAATACAGGCCCTATATATTTAATGCCGCAAACCTTGAGAATTGGGTATATTTGCACTGCCGAGTCATCCTTCAAGTGCCCCTCTATGAAACAGGTGGTGGGCCAATTGAAAGACCTCCATAGTAATGACAGAGAGAAATGGTACGAGCATTTGTTTTATTTTGTCTTTTATTATGTTTCTGCAACATTTGGCAAATGAAATGTTTGCTTGATTGTTATCTGTGTTTATTTTAGCTAAGTTTGAATAGCTAATTGATTCAAAGGAGATTCATCATTAAAGAAAAAAATTTTCTAGTGTTGTTCCATTCATTCATCAAAAAACATTTGTGGATTTGAAATAGTTAAGGTTTTATTTATTCAATGTGAGTGTATTTATACTTGTAAGGGAGAAGGGCTTCTAGTTCTTGCCCACAATATGTTTTTATGAATTTTAATGTGACAATGTTACACCATGCAAAGGTATGATTTATTCCCTTATCTCTGTGCAAGCCTGTGCATCAGTGTCGGCCATGGATCTTTTTCTCTATTTTTTTAGAAATTTTTAGTTCTGTAGCAGCTTAATTTTGCAATTGGACCTCCTTTCGGAATTGAATTAGAAATTCCATCATTTTTGCAAGTGTACATAGCCTATTTAATCAATGTAGGCATAAGCTCAATTATCAAATCACCACATACTTGGCCAAGTTGTGCCAAATGGATTATTCCAGAAAGAGGAACAAGTCAACACATGAAGCACCCACCAACAATTTTGGTACCCAGTTCAACTTTCTCTTTGAATTTTTAGTTTTTTTTTTTCAAAATTTCAGAGCACCCAAAAGAGAAAATAAATGAAAGCAGTTGTTTTGTTATCCATTAGAAACACCAGACTAATGAGGGTTTGTTTTATTTTGGTTTCATTTGCACAGCTAAATTAGCACTAGCTTTTGATATTAATAGCCCTAGGGTTTAAATTTAACTTCTCTTGCTCATATTTTTAGATTTTCTTGTATAAATTTTTATGGCCTTAAAATTAAATCAAGATTTGTATTGTACTGGATTGCAGATCTGATCCCTGCATTGTCGAATGAGATTACTTTGGGCCTTCTCATGGCCTACATGCCTTGGCACATGAAACCTCTGTTGATGACCTTAAATAAAACATGGGCTTGTACCCTCAGAAATCCCCAATATGCAACTACCCACTACGAACTCCTCACTGTTAAAATTCAATAATTTTATATGCCTATACACCAACTGGAAATGGCCACAATGTTTCTCTCCACATATACCAAGAGGACCTTCTTAGAAGGTTTCCTCTTCCTCCTCACATTGTAATGAAATATTACAAATTCACCAGGTTTTGTGTCACCAATCAATGTGTATATGCTCTTACTTCTGCTGGTGACCAAGATATGTATAACTATTATATAAATAAACTTGAATTAGGGGGAGAAATGATCAATTGGGAAATATATTCACATTTTAAGTACCACCAGTAAGGATGGAATCTCTACACATGATTATATATGGATGCAAGACAATGCAATTGATATAAGGGAATGCAGGTATTTGTCCATGGAAGAGAGATGTACTACGACTGAAGGTAATGACTAGTCTATTTTGGAGTTGCATGCAGGAGAAACACAAGGAGGTCAATATATGAGTACCCCTTCACATCTTCCACCTTGACCCATAGAAAACTTTGCAGACCATCCTGCCAATTTTCTAAACATATATTACAAGGTTAATTCAAGAACAAGGCATCTCTACAAGCTATATACAATCAATGAATGTTATTGGTACATCAACCTTATAAATGTCATTGTGTCTGAACTTAAGAGTCCATGCCTAGTCATATTTAAAGATAACTATGATAACCGTGTAATAAGGAAGGTACATCGTATCTACAAGCAAGTCTATTTTGATGGTAGTATCAAAGTTCTTTTATATAAAATAGACCTTCAGAATTAAGAGTTGCTCCAGGGATTTGAACTCAATGATTTTCAAACCACTGCAAAATGTAAGTTATGTTATTTTTTTATATTCTTCAATAGTGTGTTCTATCTGCATGTTTGAATATTTTTCTCTCTTTTGTATGCTTTCTTTTGATCCTACAATGACCTTACAAAAATTACTTGGTAGAACCTTTCTATGAATAGAGGTGCCCTTATGGATTAGGAGATATTGCATGTAAAGTGCAACCTATCAACACTGCAAGTTTGCTCCATATTCGTTATGTTGTTTCATTTTTTATTTTTTAAGATATATTTATTTGGAGTTTCTCTTAGCTTTTATTTGCTTGTTTTATTTTCAAAATATACCTATTTTGTTGTTATAGATCTCCTCCAATATCTATGGATATGGGATTTTGCAACTTTGGGATATGACACTGAATTTTTTCTTCTTTCTTTTCATTTAACTTAATTATTTTTTTACTTGAAGTTGTTCCTTGTGTTTGAGATGCTTCTGGTAAGTTTGGATCGACTTCTTTTCTTCCTGCAAGAATATACATCCAATGTTTGAAGATTTGGATTTTCAAAGGTGGATAAACTTCCATTTTTTAGAAGCTGAAAATTTAAGACTCAAGCTCTTACAAAATTGTTGTGGTTTCATTTGTTAAGATTTATTCATTTGAATTTTATCTTAGCTTTTATTTGCTTATTTTATTTTCAAAATACACATATTTTGTCATTGTAGATCTACTCCAATATCTCATGATATGGGATTTTGTAGCTCTGGGCTGTGGCATTGAAATTATACCCTTGCTTGTGATATGAATCACACTAATGATCATCCCATACATTAATTCCTTGATACCTTTCTGCAACTTCCCTTTCCCGCATCCTCCACTACATCCCAATAAATTCTTTCGGCGTACTCATTATACCTGTTGGTGCTTAGAGCGGTGTTATTTTATTCAATTTTTGTATGATGTTATGCATGGATCTTCATCCAAATTCAAATTTGAATCCTTCAAAAGATCCCCTTCGGCATTTCCATCGTACATTTCATGAACGATTACTAGTTTATTTATAAATGTATATAAAAAATTGACACTCAAATGTTAAATATACAAATACCATGTGACATTTATTGCAAATACTTACAAATATTTTACGACTAAAATCACCAAAAAATGTCTAAACGGGTGTTACATTTAACCAGTGTCCCCAGCTACCATTGCCCTCAACTCAACGTAAGTTTGAAAAAAAAAATCATTTTTGCCTTCGCCATACATAAGATTTTTGGCCACCCATTCTTAAATTGTCAAGACTAATAATAAAACTTTATTAGTGCCAATGTTTTGAATTTGCTGATTAATTCATCATGGAGTTGGCCCTCCACCGAATGTTTTGAATTTACATATTAATTTATCAATGCACCCCTGTCACCACTGTGGATCTCCTACAACAGGAATTCATACTTGTTTTGAACCATTTTCTTTTATTTTGTAAATGTAAATCTTCACTCAAATTTGGTAGAGTACTCACAATTTTAATATAAATTCGAATATTTCATGATTCTTGTACCAATAAAAAATGACATCACTATAAACGTGAACCTCTTATTAATAGTAGGTAGTATTTGTACCAAAAAAATTGTATCATCAATAAATAATTTTGATAAAACTTAGAGTTAACCAACATAAAACAAGTTTTGAAAATTGATTGGTTAAATGAGTATGATTCTAGTGGTACAATTATGAAAAGACTTAGCAGTTAGCCCTTCTACAACCCATTTCCAAATAGTTAAATGGAGTTGTCACAACTTCTCGGGGCTGGGGGACTATTCTTGAATACCAATTTCCCTTACATTTTGGTTCTCAAGGTGGAAACATTTAGAGACAGTCTCATAGTCCCCCCACGTGAGCAAAATTACACAGCCTCCCAAGGGCACCAAATGCTGATGTGAAAGAGCTAAAACTATGGTTTCGTGCACATGCAATTGTAGTGTTTATTTAGAGTTTCCATTTTTAAAAAAATATTATAACGAAAAATAAATACAAAGAACAGGTGGCAGTCTATATAAGGTTGAATTTTTTTATCAGATATTAAATTTTGCATGTTTATGAAAAATCTATCAGTGTCTCTCCCTATAGCCTCCACAACAGAAATTACTGCTGCAATAACGCACCTTTGTTGTCGGAGGGCTCCCTTGAGCACACATTTCTTCTAACATTTGTTTAATGTGCAGAGGTCTTCATAGGTTGTGCACATGAGGGTGAAAAGTACGCTTGAAGCGTGCTTTGAGCCCTCTATATCCAACCATATTGCGCTTTGAGGGAGAGCTTGGTGCTACCGAGACCGGTCTTAAGTTATTTTAAAACGTACAGTTAATTAATATTGAAAGTACAATTTTTATTTACTATGGCGGGTGACATCTCATTTAAATATTTAAATATATATTGATTTAAACTATAAAAATGCGAGATGCAGTAGTGATGTGACATGGGTGGCAGGATAGGTTTTCTTATATGTGCATTAACCTATAAAATTAGTCTGGTCAAACCTTGCGAAGTGAGTTTTGCCCCAACCCACTCTACCTTCAAAAGGTAGTGCAAGGCATCAAAAGGCAATGCTACTTTTGCAATTACACTCATGTCACATGTGTTTTGGAGAAATCATTAGCATTGATATGATCGATGTACTGACTCCATGACAACTCATTGACAAATAAATACATTTTGACCACACTAAATACTTATTTTTAATTGTCTTTGGGAAAGAATAGTATTACTAGAAATCACATGCGAAGTGTACATTGAAAACGCTGAAGGAGATGCATCAGAAAAGTTAAATTGGAGGGAGTGAAAAATCAAGGGAGAAGGATGTCTGTTCAAAAATGGTATTAAGGGAGGATAAGTGAAAGTGTGGGGAAAATTCTAGGGGGTAGAAAATAAAAACTCTTCTTTCTTACACCATGCACATATGAAACATATGTCATATGTGTCAATTATTTAAAGGAGAAAATGGAGAGTTGTGTAGGTGGTCAACACATGGGGCAAAACAAAAGATTGGCCTACATGGTGTTTCTACCGATAGTGCTCACAACTACATCTACAAAATATTCTTTCCATTAAGCGTCAATTTTTTCCTATGTCTCACTCTAAACTCCTATTATGGTGCAATCTTGATTCGTGTCCCCTGTGAGGAGTATATACCATGTTTTCACTTGTGCTTACCTTTTTCTTTGTTTACATTCTAGTGACTAGTAATACATTGTAGTGAGAAAACATGAAAAATTCCTTCATATATTTGTCTGCACCATCTTATTCCCAATGCATAGTGCACAAATTACTTGAAGAATGTAGGTTCATGATTTCCCTACGGAAAGAATAGGGACAAAAAAAATAGTATGGGAAAAATTATATAATATTCCAAGTAAACGTGCTCATTAGATGACAAATCGGCACTAAATAAACATAGGGAAAGACATGACATAATCACAGGCACAAAAAAATATATGCACCAATAGATATGATTGTGCGGAGAAATTTTAAAAAATCGTGTTAGTTTTGGTAAGGGCATTCACTCTAGATTGAAATACAAGTGGCCAATGCTCGAGATGTTGCTTATATAATTGTTTTAAATACTCAAAATTTGTGATTTTTTTGTTCTCAACGATTATAGTTAATTGTAGAAGAATAATTAGCCTCTAATATCATTATGCATAGAATGGGCAACATTTTATGATGATCTTTGAAATGAGAGGTTATGAAAGTCGATGGAAGGGAGATGAAACTACAGAGGTGTTCATATGTGAAGGATGTGCCTGCTATTATCCAAATCATGAAGCATATTTCATTCCTCGTTTGGGAAACTTTAGTCAGCCTCTCCCACACACTGCAGAGCTCCAAGTCAGTGACGTCTGCTTTCCAAATTAGTTTCCCACAACCTTTAACAAATGAAGAACAAATGACAAATAGACTATATACAACAAATGATTGTTGACAACTATTTTAGAGTCTGATAACGGATCGACGATAAGTCTCAGTCTCACCAAGGAAGAGCTCGCTTCACTTCTATCTATCGACAACAATAATTGGAGGGATTTTCAGTTCTTAAGTGTGTTGGCGTAGGAACTATTTAACATGATGAGATCCCTCTCCACCATTAGTTCGAGATTTTGGTGTGACGGAAAATTGTTTGGTATCAGAGCTGCACGACTTGTCGTCACACCAAAATCTCAAACTGATGGTGGAGAGGGATATCATCATGTTAATCAGTTGCTATGCTAATACCCTCCCGCACGATGGAACTAGGTATACACCCAATCAGGCCCAACAACATTAGGAGGAAGTGACACCGGGAATTTCTCGGGAGGTCGCCCATCCCAGAACTACTCTTGGGCTGGCACACTTAACTGTCTGGTATCAGAGCTACATAACTTGCCGTCACACGAAAATCTCGAACTAATGGTGGAGAGGGGTCTCATCATGTTAAACAATTGCTACGCCAACACCCTCTTGCACGATGGAGCCGGGTATACACCCAATCAGGCCCAACAACATTAGGAGGCAGTGACACCGGGAATTTCTTGGGAGGTCACCCATCCCAACACTACTCTAGGGCTAGCATGCTTAACTGCCTAGCTCTGATACCATGAAAGAGTTGACGAATCGTATCGGAAACTGTGCACCACAATGAAGTTGCACTCAAGTTGAATTGTAATGGCTCCAACGTAATCACAAGGAAGAATCGATCAACAACTGAATAACTTTCATAACAGAATAAAGCTTGCTCATAAGAAAAAGACAGTGGAGTGTTTTGGCATGCTCATAAATGAATAGAAGGAGAGTACATATAGGGTGTTGAGTAACCCTAATTCATGACTCAATAGCAAACCCTAAACCTAACCCATGTGAGATGATCCTCCAATATGTGAGTGGAGGACACATATGATAACTCACACCAACAAATTTGTCACTGAACCATTTAATGATGTCTCAAATATCAAACCGTGGAGAAGAAAAAGTAGAAACCTTGGGCCTGTAATGAGCATGGAGAAAATGAACGGTTTAAAATGCTTTCATCTACGTCCATATGTATAACCAATCCTCCAACCGTTGATTTCATTGTTCCTTGTGAGAAGCCCTAGAGCTTTCCCACTATAAACAATGCCTTTGGCTTAAAAATATTAATATACACAAGTTTTTGCGCCGAATATAAGCTCTAACATGGAATAAATCCTTTCTTTAGGTAGCGAAGGCTCGAGTCACCTAGTGTCAACACGTCAACACATTATATTTGTTGCACAGACACACTTTGAGACTTTATTTTTCCAAGTGTAGGGTTGCATTAACTCCCAAGAGAAGGGTAGTTAAAAATATTTAGCGCTTCCATTCTTCTATCTCAAATTCTCCCCTCCGCAATTTGTTCTACTTCTTTGATTTTCTAATCTTTGTCCTTCAATTCATTGTTTGTTGTTGCAACAATATTTTGGGTTCCTTCTCCTTTTTCACTATTTTCAAATGACATTATATCCAGACTGCAACATCAATTTTCATGAAAAAGAGGAATTTTTCTCTGCGTATGAGTTTTGGGTATGTAGTGACCATGGCAGGGAACAATGATTTCGAATGAATTGCACCACAGGCATCTCTGCCATCATCAACTCAAACAAACCAGGTGCCCTATGATGTGTTTATTAATAATCATGGTTGTGATGTTCAACACAAATTATCCAACACTATCTATCATACACTTGATCTAGTTGGATTGAGGGCTTTTCTTGATGTGATTCCATAACAATGGAAATATTTTCAGAAAATTATGCACAATCCCCCTTGTGTTTGGCCAAGCTATCCTTTATGCTCAAAACTGGAACTCCAATTCTTCTATCATGTTAACCCTAATGATCTTCGATGGGTGGAAGATGTTGAAGGAATAGTGAAGTTTGTTTTGAGTGGAATTAAAAAAGTGCCTTTAGAGGTAGCTAAATATCCAGTTGTAATAGATGAAACCATAGAGGACTTCAAATGTCATACACTTGAATATTTTGAGAGTGAGCAACATGTCAAAATTGTGGGGATCGTTGGCATTGGCAGCTCTGGTAAAACCACCCTTGAAAAAGAATTATACAACAAGAAATGTTCTTTCTTCAATGGCTGCAGTTTTCTATGTGACGTGCAAGATGCTACAAGCAAAAATGTTTTGCATATGAAGCAGAAAAAATTCCTCGACGACCAAGACCTACCTGTCAAAGATTGGTGCCACATTTAAAGTTAGACCTATGTTGTGGATTGAAGGGATGGATTAAAATAATGTATACGGTCTCGCGTCATGACATTGATTATTTATCTTTCACCACGTGGCAGGATCGTGCTTTTCCGTACATCATCGACCGTTAAATTCCCTGCGTTGATGTCATTTTCTGTGTCAAATATCCCAAGGGTCTTCCCCATTGTCGCAAATTCCTTCCATGTAATTAGTCCCTTTTAGGAATACATTTGCTATTTGTTATCGATTTATTAGCTAATCAAAAACAATAATTATTTCAATAATTATTTTCTTCATATGTTGATTTTATATTTTTGAATTAATAAAACAATCCAAAATTGATTTTTCTATTATTTTATCGGCTATTGAGTAATTATTTGACTATTTACACCGAAGGTGTTCTTAAAAGTGAGAATAAGGTGTTTGCAAAATTTGGCACAGTCAGAAATCTTGTTTTCTTGAATGCGTACATCAACGTTGAAATCTGACGGACCTCTTTATTTATCTCTGTCATTACCAGGGTGAAGTAACCATGGTTAAGAACTAGAAATCACACGCGAGCAATGTGATGTGAACGCTGAAGGGATTGAGGCATGTGAATGATCTGGAAATGAGAACAAAGTACTTGTGGTGCAAAGAAAATAAAGGCAATAAATAAATGATCTATTTAGTTAAATATTAAATAAGACCTATAGAAGCAATGGAGAATACAAATGACACCCGTAGGCAGTTGAAGAGGAGGTAAGACTTAAAAACTAGAAAAGAAAAGAGGAATGGTAGTATAAAAGGGCGTGGAAGGGAAACACAAAGGGGTTTATTAGTGGGAAAAGGTTTAGAGTATGTAGGCGTGATTCCTCATTATTGGGAGATTGCAATGCCACTTGAAATGTACAATGGAAATGTGAAAGGGGATGTTTAGATGAAAGCAAATTTTAGTGATAGAGACAATGGGAGAGGAAGAGGGGTGTAGAGTAAGGTCTTTGAGGGTGG
The DNA here is from genome assembly GCA_019776745.2 of Taxus chinensis. Taxonomy (NCBI): domain Eukaryota; kingdom Viridiplantae; phylum Streptophyta; class Pinopsida; order Cupressales; family Taxaceae; genus Taxus; species Taxus chinensis. Next base: position 168,766,101 of record CM034152.1, read on the forward strand.
AGAATTGTAAGGGAAGGAAAAACGAGATGAGGGAGGCAAGGTAGAACTTTACCTTCAAAGAGCCACTTGAGGTGATTGTAAGAAATAATTGAGGCATATAATGTGTGATGTGAACACCAAAATGGATCTAGAGAAGAAGTGAAACTAAATGAAGAGAATAGTGGAAGGGGGAAAGGGTTGCAGGAAAAGGCGTTCAAGGTTGAAGAAGTGTATGCGAAAGGAAAGAGGAATCAAGGAGGCAACATTAGAATATATTTTATAAGAACTACAAGACATGTTTGTCATTTCAAATAAGGGGGAGGGAGGGTCATGCTTTGTAAGACACAAACAAAATAGTTGATGGTGATATGTAAAAAATTGGGCTGCAATGACCAATTGTTGCAGAACTCAGTAGGACCCGTTTTCAATTGTGAGGTCAATTAATGAAGTAGAAGCATGAACATGTGTTGGAAATTGACACCTTCCATGGAAGAATTGGTCATGTAAGGATGCAACATGGGAGAATGCAGTGTTCCTAAAGAGGTACCCAAGTCTAGTAAACATTTAAATAAAGCATTGGTTGAAAGTGAAGGGTAAGACTACTATCTTAACTTATAACGTACAGCTTACATAGTATATTTCCTTTCCATCAAACATTGATATATGGTTACATATTATTAGTATAGTCTTTCTATGCAGTAGCCATAGCCTAAGTAGTGTGTGTATATGACGTAATGGATAGTACATGATTATTATATTGTGTATTCTTTTGTTATAAGGGAATGGATGTCTCCCCTTTGATTATTTTACCACGACAATATTTTGAGGGATTTGATCATTTTCCAAGTATTTAAACAATGTTATTGTTAAGATAGAGGTTGAAATACACAGAGAAGAGACATTTTATTTTCTTTATTTGTTAAAATGGAGGTTTAAATGCATATATAGGTTAAGGATATTTATGTTTTACTTACTTATTCAGAAATTATTGCAATCCTGTGTTTATTTTCGATTAAATTTATTTGTGGAAACCCCTTGTGCATAGGATTTGAAATCTTGACATTCTGTATTTGAAATCAGTCATTTAATTATAAATTGATTAGTTCTTTATCTTTTTATGTCAGCAAGTCCACACTGTAAATTACATTAGATTTTTTTGTTTTGGAGTGAATATTTTTAAGGGGTTGGTCACCCTATTTGTAGTGCCTCGTTACGTTATCCTAATTCCCAGTTCTTGCATTGGTGACCTTGTCACAGTGAAGGATTAACATTCTTCTTATCTGTTTTTCCTCCCCGAGCCATTATCGATCTTTGGTTATTATTTTGTAGTCGAGCTTGACAGGTGATCATTATTAACATGGATAATAATTTTTGGGAGCAATAAAAATAATAGTAACGATATTATCATTATTATTATTTTATTTTTCGATCTACGATTTATTATTATTATTTGATTGTCGAATGTTATCGTCATTAATATTAATTATCTTAATGTTCTTTTATTGCATTTTTTTTATCATCCCCGAAGAGCGATCCTCGATTCGCTTAAAAGAGGAGCTTGTTTCTTGGTGGCTCCATTGTTCAGGAAGTAATGTTCATGTTTCTTTTTATCTTATTGGAAAAACTCCAGCCACCAACTCCCACCTTGACCATCTGATCCCACACGCACGCCTTGTTGCAATTCTTAATTCTGGGGTGCACTTATTGTTGCGTCCATTGCTTTTCCTCCCACATTGGATTATGGATGTGACAGGCTAGCCATGAGGAGATGTGGACTACATTGTTGTCCTTGGATCCTTTATTTCCTTATTTTCTGGCAAGAGGGGTGCGTGGTAGAGTGTATGGCCACCTGCCACTTCATTAACTCCTTTTACCAGACGTGTTGGACTCCTTGCTGGTGGCCACACTTCATTTATTAATTCTGATTTGCAAATCTTCTTTGTTTCTTGTTGACTGCCTGCATTATCCTTCTCTGACCGCGTGAGATTTTCCTTTGATGGACTGTGTGTGGAGTGGTTGAGAGGTGTTTTCTTCTTGGTTGCGTGGGCAGAGAGGCCATCAAAACATTTTTTGTCAAGGCTTTTTTCTTCATGGTTCCTCCTGGACGCCTTCCTTCTTCCTACCCTGGCCACGTGGGGAGAATGGATGGAGTTTTTTTTTTTTTGTTAGTTCCCGTGGACTGTCGTAATGCTCAGAACCTTGGGCGCCTTCCCTGCTAGCCGCATGGTTTTGTATGGTGGTTATAGATGAAGCTACAGGCTAGTGAAGAAGACGTGTTACCTCCACTTCCTTCGGGTGCTGCGAGGTGTGTTCTTATCGGGGATCCACAGCAACATCCTGCAACAGTAATTAGCCAGGCAGCAGGCATGTTGCAGTATGGTAGAATCTTGTTTGAGCACTTCCAACAAGCAGGATGTCCAACTATGTTGTTATCTATTCAGTATCGAATGCATCCTCAAATTCAGGATTCTCCTTCAAGATATTTTATCAAAATCAACTATGTGACAGTAAGAGTGTTACCAGCGTACCTGATGAAATTTATTACAAAGATTCTCTATTGAGATCTTACTTGTTTTACGATGTAACTCATGGAAGAGAATCTCATAGAGGTGGATCTGTTTCATATAAGAACATTCATGAAGTACAAATTGCCTTGCTGAACCTTTAGCTAGTACAGTTGCAACTCACATGGTGGCCAAACGGTTTACTCTACTTTGTGCGACATTAATAGATACTTCTCCTTCCTGCATGCTAGCAATAGAGATCACTTTGCAAGAGAACTTATTAGGGGAAGTTTTGATTTGCATGGGCCATTCTGCTGCCCAGGTACGAGAGTCTATTGGCACTCTTCTTAGCATTTTGTGCTCAAACCTTCGTTTCAATTCAGCATTTGGGGATCAATAGTCCAAACTGATTGAGAGACTTAATTGGAGTACATTTCTTGTGGAAAGAGCCAGTCTATATGTGAATAAGATTCATAGTGCCGGTAAATCAAGTGTCCTTGATGGACAGTTGGTCTCTTCTGGTGAAAAGAATGATAAAGGTGATACTGAGGAACAAGAATATATAAAATGGATGGAAACAACAGTCTATTTTCTTATATCAGCATTAAAGTCTGGACGAGCTACAGTTTTGACAGACATAATCATTGGTCTTCTCTATCCTGTTATTTCCTTATTGGAGACTACGCATAAGGAGTTATCCACTTTAGCAAGAACAGCTATGGAACTATTAAAATGGCATGTAATTCCCTAGCCATATGTTTCATCAACTTTGTCTGTGCTTATACCTACAACTAACGACACTAGTTGGCATACTAGAATAGCAACATTAATGTTTCTGCAGTCCTTTTTGTATAGGCATATGTTCCTTTTGTCAAGCTCTGAAACTGAGCATGTGTGGGATCAACTGCAAGAGCTTCTCACAGAAAATCAAGTGGAGGTGGATGTTGCCTTGTAGTTTTTTGACCTTCTCTTTCCATGGTCACTGGTTGTCCTTGTTGTTGGGTTAGAGGCCCCTTACAGAGATTGAGCATCTTGTGGGGAAAGCAACAGGTGCTGATGATGGAGAAATTGTAGGCTAGTCGAATCTGATGAATGCATTTCAGGAATGATAAGCCCTAACCCTCTCTCTTAATGATTTATTTCATTTAGCATTTAGATAAATCAATATCTGCAATTTTGTTCGAATGCTATAGATGTGGGTTTCTTTTGGAATGTTGATGTATTTTTGTTTTACTAAATAAATAGCGTTTGGACTCTGGATATTATATAACATGCATTTACATATATTGACTCTTCCTTGAAAGAGATGCCCAGAAAGAGATGGGTTTCAAATGACTTTTAATCATAATTGCATGAACTGATCCCTCCCCTCCTTTACAGTTTATCTTATTTACTATTTGAGTAGAAGTAATCTCTACATCGATTCTTGCCTACTGATCTTATAATGTTGGTTTATCTTTTTGCCTTGATTATTCCTTTGAATGATGGTTTCTGTAGAAAATATTATGGAGCGTGAATGAGGTTTATAATTTTTCTTGTATTGTTTATATTATGTAGAACATGGCTTGAAAAAAGGAATTTCCGATATGACTGTATTTGGATTTTACTGTGGTGTTATAATAATATAAACTCCCATTAGGATTGGGGGCTTCTATTTGGAAAGAGTCATACTAGTTTTTTTGGTCTTTCTAGATAGCTCCATCTGAGTCATTCGATTATCATTTACCTTGGGGATTATTGAAAACCCCTCACCAGGCCCTCTGCTATTATTATCACTATGAGCTTATTATTAGATTGGAACCCTCCTGATGCATGCGTTAATGGGTTTTCTATGACCTTTACGAATATGTTATGCACGCAAGTCATTATCCTGTGTGGATAATTCTTTGGCTTAACTTTGAGGCACTACTTGGATCTTTGAATCGGTTAAAGTAATATTGGATACATCGAACTCTCATGAATGTCGACATTCTTCAAGTTTGATTGATATGTGATGTCCTCATGCATATGAATTCAGGCAATGCTTGAAATATGAAATTATAAATTTATCTTATACTTTGACCTTGAAGCTTGTCAAAAGACTTTTTGGTAGGAAAACAGATGAATAGGGAAGTTAAGATAACTACCCTAAAATGGAGTCATGCATAGCCTTAAGTAAAGGTGATAGCTACCATAATGGGACTGTGCATACCATGTATGACAGTAAGGATATAAGTCCACCTGAAATTATTTAACTTCATTTTATAGAACAATAATTAATACCCATAAACTGGGGTATGCAAGTGGAGGTTGAATTATATAACAGGGTATATTATGTTATCAGGTAACTAATAAGGATAAATATGTTATTTCAATACTTGGTTAACGAGTGGAATATTTTCTGGCATTTACGATGATTATTATGTTAGCAAAAAAATTGATACTTGCATCTCAATTGGGAGTTGAGATAATGTTGATACTTGTATTTATAGTGGCTTGGACCGCACTTACATATCCTAGTTAGTCAAATGTATCTTTGACATATTAGCAAAATATGACAATATTGTTGATCGTAACTCATTCCAATGAGTTGGACCCTTATACTAATAGAAACATATAAAGACATGGAATAAGCAACCAAAAGGATACCTAATAATATATGAACTTGTGGATTGGTGGAATCTTTGTTAACATAAGTATATTCTTAAAATTGTGAGATAAATATCCAAATTATACTTACATATCACTGATTATCTATGAAGGTTTGATACTTGGGTAATATTGATGAATAATATAAGATTGATACTTGTATCTATTATATAAACTTAATGTTGTTGGTGCTTTTATTTAATTGAAAGATAATATTGTTGGATACTTATATATGTGAAGTAGGTCGAGGGTATTAGGTGAGCATTACTATTATTAGTGTAATTTAAGTATGATTGATTGCATGGTTAAGGTTGTATATCTAGTCACTTGGAATTGTGTTCTTATGTAAGCATATCTTAAGGAAGTGAACAGTAATGAGTATGAAATGTATTATCATGAGATGTGCAGTTAAGTTTTAAATGTATGTTAGAAATTTATTTGATAAGGAGTATTGCAAACTTTTATTTATTTATATGCTAGATGGCATAAATTATTAGGTGAGGTTTATATATTATTATGCTCAGTTCTAGCGAACTAACTCTAGTAAATATTTGTGTAGATGGATTATGCGAGTAGATTAAAGGAAAAGAGTGTAAAAGTTTCATCAGTTCAAATTATGAAGTTGTTTGTAGAAAGTTCAATGCATTGTAAATTTTGTAACTTTGCTTGCAAGGAGTTTAGAAGATCTCTTGTCTTGGTATGTTTGGAAAAACTATGTGGTGAAGTGTTCTTTCTCTTTTGTTGTTAGACTAGTAACTTACCTTGGTGAGAAATGATATTCAATCATTACATTGGCATAAGTATTGTAAAACCTTGTTTTTGAGAATAAAGTGTTAAGTCAAAACTCTGTGACACCTTGTAATGATGTGATATAAGTAAAATTAAATGGAGTGGTTAACCCTTATAGAAGTTAACTAAAATATATATTCAGATAAATTAATGTAGAGATGACTTACTTGAGAACAAGAGATTCCTGAAGTACTCAAAGGTGAAACTACCCTTGTAAAGTAAATTTTTTTATAAATTGATATCCCTAGCTAAACTAGTGAACACTACCCCTTTTGGGTGAACTCTTAAACAAGCTTAAGGGAAAATAATGGTTAGTTTCTGGAAGATAATAAGATTTAGCAACTAGGAAAAGACTTTAAGTGAACTACTCTACAGTGTATAAGAAAATAACTCAGTTGGTAAGATGAATTTGTGCGAATCATATATTGAATCTTTCTGAAAACATAAGTCATGAGTTAAAGGGTGTTTTATCAAAATAAATAACCTTCAATCATTTCTTACTGTGGCTTGCCCTAGCTGTGTGAGTGTCATGTGGTTGAACTTCTATGTTGTTCTGTCAAAAGAGAAGTGTATTATCCTTTGAGTGTGAACGATTCCGTGCTGACCTTGTGGTCATCCTTGTAACAAGTGGTTCCCAGAGTTGGTTGTAACCTTGTGACGACATGTTGTGTCGTGTTATGTGTCAAGCAAGTAAAAATAAATAAATTTATCCTGTATTTCACTGTGTTGTTTGTGTGTGAAATTTTTGGGTCGTTACACTGTTCATTGCACTGGTTGGTGTCATATTTGTATCCAAACTCAGATCTAAGAAACTAAAGTTGTCTTCATGTCCCCTAGCGGTGCCCATTTTCAGCAAATGGTTCCAAGTTGGGACAATTTGAATCGCCGCAATCTATACGACCTCGCTAAGAAATATGGAAAAATATGTCTGTTGAAGATGGGGTCAAGGAATCTGATGGTGGTGTCGTCGCTAAATTTGTCCAAGCATGTGTTGCACATGAAGGGGGTGGAGATTACGTCTTGTACCCACAAAGTGGTGTTTGACATCTTCATCAGAAAAGGACAAGACATGTTGTTCACCGTGTACAAAGAGTATTGGAGTAAGATGTGGAGTATCATGAGGGTGTCATTTTTTACCTTTGATATTATCAATTCCACTTGAATGAATTTTTGGATGCAATGATATGACCTGCATGAGAAGTGTCATAGCTTAGCAGTTTCCCTCCCCTTTATATTATCTGGAGTACTACACCTCCGGCATAATTACATAAAATTTTATGCGATGAAGATGAATGTAAGGAAAATCATGTTCTATTGCATTCCCAAGTCTTTATAAAACATTATGCATCTTTTGAATCCAACTTCTCCAACCGTTGGTCCTCTACGACATTAAATAAGGATATCAAAACAAAAGCTCTATCCAATTGTGTTATGAGTGAGGATTGACAATTTAAACATTTGGTTGATTGTCCTTTGTTTCTTCTTTCTTTCTAACATTTTACAAAACCTGCAAAATCAATTTAAATGTTAATTTCTTTATAATAATGCATGAAAATTTTTGTATCTAAATATGAAAATCATTCTAATGTAAATCATGATAAAAATGAATGAACAAAAAGTGAGAAGGGACCATGGAAAAGACATATTTAATATCAAAATCTATTTTCCAAAATAAAAATAAAAATAATAGAATATTTGAATTTTGATACACTTTACCTCGCTTCTCAAATTCTGAAGAAATCACAATGTCTTATTTTTTCGATTTGCAGCTAGCAATGGAATGATGTTAAGTAGAAAATAACCACTGCCCTATCCTAACTAGTATAACCGCTGCCCTATACCAATAACAACTCTGTTAGCCATTGCAGCCTGCCCTATACCAGTACCAACTACCAAATCCAATGTTCATTTATGCTTTTACTATGCCCTCCATATTATGACAAGTCCGAATGTATTTATGAGCTCTTTCTCACACTTAGAAGGTCCCCCGCCCAGTTTGTCATCAATCTTCCAATTCCAACGAATTTGTAAAACAACAAAAAAACTTAGATCGTTTTTGCCTATGAAATCATCATTAATGGATAGATGCTCATGTCTTTGCTTGGCATTGGTGGAACTGGTAAGTTTCTAATTTTAATTTGTGAAAAAAGCAAACAAATAATAAGATAGTAATTATGTTAGTTTGCAGTTTCTATTCCATACTCGTTAATAAGATTCTATTTTTTTATTTTCTATATATTTCGAAATTTCTATTTTTATTTATATTATATTTTTTTATGAATTTCAAAATATATATAATATAATATTCCATTTACTAACTTTCATACATACATACATATACATATACATATACATATACATATACATATACATATGTATGTATATTTGACGGTTAAATTTGTAATATGTATGTTATTTTGACATTTAAATTATAATTTTCCCTGTCAATTATGACGGTCATATTTTAAAAGTGACTGTATTTTGACGTCTAAAATGACTAAATATGGTTAAACGCATTGCAAAACCTAAGCCTACACGGATGTCAGAACAGGTTGGGTGCGGAAAATATACAATTTAATTAAAAGCACGTCTTCAACGTAATCAGAGGTGTAGCCACCACTCTTTATATAGCAAACAAATAAATCAAACAACATAAAACAGATTAAAAGGCTTAGAATTTTATTTTTGTTTTCTGATTTTTAAAATTTGTTGTTGTTTCTTCCCCCTTTTTCCATTGAATAACACATCCCTTATCTACTCCAAAATGGAAGATGCCACAACATTGACATTACATCCTTGTCTGTAAACCGCGAACACCTACATATTCTAATGATGCTTCCATTTCCTCCTCGTTTTTAGCAGCTGGAGGATTAAAAATCAGTGTCTTAATTTGTAAGTTTTTTTTAAGACGCTTCGCATCTCTGGACTGCAACACGTTTTGGGCAAATTGAGGAACATACTCACCATTTCCGCGAGGAAGCAATGTATGGTGGAAATGGGTACGAGTAGAGCGTGAATGGGATTATTTTGTGAGAACAGATTGGTAAAAGTGAGGCCCCCTCCACAAGGCCGCTGCTTAAGTCCCCTCTGTTATTAATTTTTTGAGTGGGTATTCTAGTATATAAACAATTGGGCTATTAGGAAATAATTAGATCCCATGAAACATGAAATTTCACACTATTAATAATAAATATGCAAATATAGACGGTTAAAAAATTGTGAGCAACAGTTCCCAAGGTTTAAAAGAGATTTGCCACAAAAGGAGGCTGGTTCATTCCAGCAATTCTTCCAATTCTTCTCACAGCCTGAATTTTATCTTAATCTGTGTCCTAAACTTGTAATGTTACATATATATCTACATTAGAATCTGCATCTTCATAATAAAGAATGATAAAGTGAACATAATTATGGGAGATCATGCATCTCAAAACGCATTTCAAAATTAGCCACAAACTATACATTCAGACCAAAAAGAATAGCAAAAATAGAATGTGTTAACCAGTATCCTTTTCATCAATTCTAAGCCCATGCCTCTCGAAGCAGTTGATATCACCTGCCACCTCCTGTCTTGATGGTGGGATGCTTTGCATTTCCACCAGGTTTTCCATTACTGTGCATTTTGTCCATCTGCGGTGAGATTTTAGACACTGTTTCTACTAACAGGGAAAGTGGTGTCTCTATTTCATCTAGAAATACAGAAATAGCCTAGGCCTACAGTATTTTCGACCAAATGTGTGAACCATATACTGCGATGCAGAGTGTAGTGGTGACAATGTATGCAAAAGTGCAGCCATGTACGTAGCCGAGGCCTACAGTATTTTTGACCAGATGTGTGAACCAAAAAAATTTAAAAAAATTAAAACCCACCATTAAACAAAACCACACAACAACAAGAAGCACAAGGATGACCTTAACCACTAAAAGTAAATCACCCATAAAGCTTATTCTCAGACATCAGTGGAAACTTGCAGAAAATGGACAAACAGACATACCTTTCTTGTAAATACAGAAATGTCATTTGCTAAATCCGGAGGAAACGATGGAGGCTATATGGAGGTTGAGACCGTGTTGCAGGCCTGTGATTAGAGCTTTGTATTCTGCCGCTGAATCAAAGTGTGAATGCTATCAGGAATAATACCACTTCCACAAACACTAAATGAACCCTAGTACCAGAGGTGAATGTGTTGATGTTCCAACATTACCTTGTGGATCTGGTGAGCTTCAAACTTTTCGATACACCTCCTTTCAAGTACAATTCCTGACTAATGGAACCCAATTCTGACCAATGGCAATAACCAAAGCTTTATTGCCAGATCTAATTCTAAAGCACAATGGGGTGTGAGAAATGTTCTCATCCAATATAATTTTACCAATATTTATCTTAACATAACCAGATTTTGGCATCCTAATTTTAGTATTACCAGATGGTGATATTCAGATCTCAAAATCAGGAGAATGTGGATATTTGCTCCTTCGCATAGCGAGAATGTGGGTATCCATTATATAACATTACGTTTGACTTTGTATGCACATCCATACTTTGATACGTGAACATGGGCATCCATATCAGGCTATTTTTTATGGGCTTTCTTCGGCTTTTAATTTCACAAACTTTTCAAAAATTAGATTTGCCAAGAAGTTTGCCCAAAAAAAGGAAAAAATATATATATTTGCCGAAATTTTCCTATAAATTATAACAAAATTAATTAAATTCAAGTCCCTATATTTTCCCTCAAAATTAACGTCAAATACACATATTTCTTACTGTTTTGAGCTCCAAAGATTTGCCTACCATTTTATACTTTTCAAACAATTTCAATCCCGCAATTTTTTACATGATCCATTTCTTAGAAGGTGAGTTAACATATCTAAATTTTTTCCCCGATCCATGTCTCAGCATAAACAGAGCATGAGTACCCAAATTTTAACTTGACCAGGTGAGAATGCGCCTAATCTGCAATATACTGATCCATATCCCAGCAAAAACAGAATTTGGGTACCCATATCTTAACTTAACCAGGCGTGAGTGCCTACGTGGGATACACACACACGCATACTATTGCTCACAAATAAACCAAAACCACATATATACCCAGACCATAATCAAAACAGAAAGCAACTGAAATCCATAATGGGCAGACATAACACAATAGACTGAGTTGCTTACCTCTACTGATTGAAGTGTTTGTATCATCATCCAGAGTGCCTCCTTTGTTGTTAAAACTATTGTTTGTCTGTCCATACTGCTCCAAAGATAGGGGAGTGGCGTAAACCCTGCATGCATGGTCTTCCATCTAGTGCCCACCAGACCTCCCTTGTTCCAATCATCTGACCAATCAACGCAATACCAAAATAAAAACCAACACGACACGTAAACGACCTGCAAGATTTGTCAATTCCCTATGCATATGTATTCATCCTTTTAAATCGACGACTACGCATTAATCGTATTCAACGTCTTTGTCCTTCGCGCATTCTCAACTGTCGATCTTCCTAGCATGTGTTAGAACCCTCCAACCTTGACCCACCTGTAGTCACACCTTTCGGCATAATCATATATGGGAAACTTCAAATGCAGATACCAACATCCACGTCACCTAACACAACAAGTTAACGGGACAGAAGTATCCATAGTCGAATGATAAACAGTACTGGAAGCTGTTAGTTCACTGTGCTCACCACATACATGTTACAGTCTTTGCAATTATTGTCATGAAACATGTTATCTCTATGGTGGCTTTAGTCTTTTGCATGGCGGCGAAGAATCGTTTGATTTGATCGGGTGGGCAAAGTTTGCATATAATGTGCACGGTGTTGCCTTGTCCTTTAATGTATTTAAGCTTTAAAACTCACACACCTAAAAACAAATCTAGCTACAAAACGGTTTTTTTTGTCTTATTTTTTATCATTAAATGTCTTTGTAAGATTGGAGATGGTTACCCTTTTAAAAAATAAAATAAGGGATATACTAGCAATTGCACTATAGGTGTGCAATGGGAACGTTGATAGGCTGACATATAAGAAGGGTTGTCATTAGTGGTAGTGATCGACAGTTTTGTATTTAAGAGAGTTGAATATTGTTTATCGAATCGACAACATTCGTGAATTTAAATTGTAAATGAAGTGATTCCTTTCAACACATAATTAGATAAGGCATAAATATTCACAAAATTATTTAAATTGCACAATAGTTTGTTAACAACAAAATGCATTTATATGAAGAGAAGAAAGCGTTAGCATAAAAGAATAAATCTTACATAATGCATGCCTTTTTTATAGTTTTGCGAAAAAAACTTTCAAGATGTACAGTACGCAATTGCATTGTGGCCACAACATGGCCAAGTAGAATGTCAAATGCTTTATGTGATGAAAAGAGGGTATTGTTGTTCAATACATGTCATCTCAACTATAATCGCTCATGATGCACCTTGGAGATTTACAATACTCTCCTCCACATAAATCGACATTGTAGAGAATTGTGTACAAAATAAAATAGTGCAATATTCATATTTTAGATAGCACCTTTAGAAACATTATTACAAATAATAATGAAATTTTTTAGAAGATATTTCTCAAGTTTCTTGTATTTACTTGGAGGAGCATTTTAGCTAAATCATTTATATTGATCCACATTTACACAAACTCAGAAAATTTACCACCTTGCTATGCTTCTTTGTTAATCCAAGGGCATAGTTATGTTTGCAATAACACATACCAATGGTAAGACAATGTTTTAGATTTCTTAACATAACATTAGCTTGCAAAATACAAAAAAGGAAATCCCAATGTAAGAAATAGAAAATAATATTAGGAAGAAGAAAATAATATGTGACAATAACTACAACAACTTAAATGGTAAAGTAAACCTTAGTAAGTAACGTGTTTGCACATATTAGTACATGTGCTAGAATCCAAATAAAATAAGAATGAATAAATTGAAATATTTTATGTATAGAAATCCAATATTATAGATGGAGACACAAGTTAACAAAGCAATGATGGAAAACCTGTGTAAGAATTGAAAAAACAAGAAAGTATCAACACCGATATATAAGTAAAAAGGTGGAAGAAAAGAAATCGCAGCACCTACATTCACATAGCTATATTCAAAAGAAAATATAATAGATAAAGCACCAAATATGAACATAATAGATAAATATGGATACACCATCAATTTTTAAATTGAATTTATCTAAAAAAACAATCCTTTTGAACTTTGTAACTATGCTAAACTCCCTGACTTCTCCACAATTTTTTTTTCCTTGCTTTCAAGTGACCAACAACTAAACAAAAAATATCTAAAACATAGTTAGAAGTCAAAATAACTTTCAAATTTTATAGGGTAAGCCTGAAAAACTTAAAGGCACTAATAAAGAGATGATCAATAGCCTAATTTTTGTACAATCTCATGTTAGATTGTCACACTGGCCAAATTACTTCCAAAATGTAAATTTTGCAGTGTAGGCATTTAAACAACCAAGTGTTCTAAGGCTACCACCGTGCCCTCTTCAAGATTTTACCCAAATCACATATTGGCAACTTGTTTTACCAACTTAAGTGTCTAATTTCAACATTCTGCCTATATAACATGGAATTGTAGGTTGTATAAAAGTATGCACAAAATGGTACTTTCTTGCACATCATGCCATATTATTGGCTCTATCCTACCCAATTTATATGGATATACAAAATTGCTTTAATTTTGAAATTGTGGAGGACAAAGGGAAAAGTGATAGGGTGCAAACCACAAATCTTAGAAAGAAACTCCACATTTCATTAATATATTGTTCTGGTGAAAATTATAAGAGGATCTTGAACTAAGGTTTGAGCTTCTTGATTAAAAGGAGAAGAAATAAACAAAATGCTTATTTTGTCTTACTTGGCCCTTTACATCAAATGAAAAAAACTAATCTTAGAATGGTTGTCAACAATAACAATGATAGAATAATTACCTAGATATGGTCGAGGCAACCTCAATATGAAATCCATATCTTTACGTGCTGTGATGAATGCTTGATCTCTTCTATAATCGAGTAGTAAATGATATTTGATCTTCAGATTTTCTTAAATTATTGTCTACTCTAAATTTTGGAATTGATTTCCTATGTTCATTCATCATATATTCTAATGCACATGTGTTTATGGACTTCAATTAGAACCCTATTGACAAAAGTGACGCGCAATGGGTGAAAAAGAATGAGAAATGATTAAAAAAAACCCAATAGAGCCCAAAACTGGGTCAAAAGGACCTAACCCCCAAAAAACATACATTGTACATTTCTAAGAAAATCCATAGAAACACTGGAACGGTAAAGGATGGAAGAGGCAAGAGATAAATAGAAACGTGAACATGATCTAAAACAACTCAAAACACAAGCAACAATGTGTCAATACAAACTAATCTAAACCAGTAATCGACAAAGATTAAATCACCCTAGAATAATATAATTTTCGGGATATTTAGTACCTCTGTACCATTTTCAGGTGTCTATGACATATAAGACCTATCTAACTTTTAAATTTTGTAGTCCCATGTTATAACCTTAGTGATATAAAACTATGATGAATGGAAATCCATGACAAGTAAATGCCAAGAAAATTTTATCGAGTCACTAAATGTTTGTGTTATTCAAACATAAGCACATTCATTTGCTTTTCAAATATGGTAATTAATAGTAACGAGACATAATTAAAACAAAGATTAAATCAATTTGACATATTTAACTACAACAATTAATATTATTGTTTTATTTTTAATAGTTTGGGTCAATTTAAAATTATTTTTTCTACACTCATGGGTATGTCAGATAGGTTTCAATTATTGTATCACATAACAACCTTATACTACTAAACATTAAATACCAGATGCCCATAAAATGTCTACACAGTCAATAATCCAAAAAGAAAAATAGATAAACAAATTAACCAAATTACATATAATATATTTTATCAACCATTATCAAAGGCACAATAATATTAATCATGTTAGCCATGTTGTGTTACAACATACAAACACATTGCCATACTAATATACTACAAAAATACAAGGAACCAATTAGACGAGTTTTCCTGCACTCTTAACAATTTTCAAAACATTGTTGTGATAGGTAATTAATCTCTATCACCAATCCTTAAATGGAACAATATCACCATTAGGTTTACTTGAATTTACTTTAGAAACCTAGAGATACACTTCTCATCTTCGCAAACTCTCCACACTATAAGCAACATAAATTCCTTGTAAATACATAAATCAAAACTCAAGGGCTTAGTCCTTCCATCTCTCGAGCTAGTTCTAAATATCATATTTAGAAACATAAAATTATGGTGTAAAGCTTATTTAAATTGAGTGATTTATAACTTCACAAGTAGTAGATGCCGACAGGAACTCATTCAAAACAACTTCTTTGCTCTCATTCTTCTTGTCTTTATGCTATCAAGAAAAACTGATAATTTGCATATAGTTGTATAAAGATAACCTTGATAATGGACTATAATATTAGAAATAATTGTAACAAAACACATTTAGTGCACTCACTTCCTTATCAAACAAAGGATATAATCTTCAAAGAAACGTCTAATTTCTTGTAAGCAATAAGGGGAAAGCTTTGTGATGTTATAGTAATGATGAAACTTGGGATCATCAGCACAAACAATAATTATCTTGTCATTTTTTCTCCCAGTCAAAATAAAAAAGTAGGTATTACTCTGAATATAGACTTCAGGTTAAAGGCTTAAAGCATATATGAAAAATCCTGGATTTCAAAATCATCTATATAATTTTACCAAGTATTGATAGTTCATAGATTATACAAAGAAGAAATATTCACCTTAAAACCTAGTGCATCTATGTTCCAACATTGTACAACATTGTAAAAAATGTAGGTACTAAATATGCCTACTTAGGATCATTTCCAACACACCAAATTACAGATGCATACCTGATCAATCATAGGCATCAGACCAATTTCTCTAGCCCTAAGAAAGCACCCCAGGAGAATAGGTTTCTGTTGATTATCAGAAAACATGATTTTCTTTATCACAAACAATTAAAAAGTGATATATTTTTGTCAAAAAAAATACATCTAGTATGCGTACACAATATGCATTAACTTCTAACACAAAAAGTGGCTCCAAATTTCTGATGGACGCTGGACAGGAGAATATATATTGCTATGTATATTGCTATTGCACCAATGAATACAGAATGACGCCTTTATATAGGCTGATAGAGACTGTGCGAGAGAGGGAGATAGTTATACGGTTATCAAAACCGATCACTAACAAATACTAACGCACATTGTATTATTATCTAACATTCCCCCCCTTAATAACATTGCTCTTACAAATGTACCCCCCTAAACAAATCAAACTTCACCTTGCCGAGAGGCTTGGTGAGAATATCTGCAACCTAAAAATTAGTAGGGTAGTACTGGAGTTGAATTTGGTGGTTCAAGACCTGTTCACGAATGTAGTGACATTCGACCTCAATATGCTTTGTTCGTTCTTCGGAAAACAGGATTCTTCACAAGCTTCAACACACCTTGATTGTCGCAGTGAATGATGGGGAGGTTTCTCTTCAGGAATCCCTCTATCTGCCAGAATGCGACGTAACCAAATTGCTTCACACACAACTCCTCGTGTAGCACGGTATTCAGCCTCAGTGGATGAGAGAGCAACAACAGTTTTCTTCTTGCTGATCTACGAGATAGGTCCAGATCCGAGATGAAAAACATATCCTGAAGTGGATTTCCTGTCATCAACAGATCCTACATAGTCCGAGTCTGTATATCCCTGTAAGAAGAACTGAGTGTTCTTCTGATACTCCAGACCAAAGTCAACTGTACCTCGGACATATCTCAACACATGCTTTGCTACTATCCAATGACATTTCTTCGGCTCCTGCATAAATCTGGCGAGATAGCTCACAACAAAGAAAAGATCTGGTCTGGTATAAGTCAAGTAAATGAGACTCCCCACAAGTTGCCTATAGTGAGTGCCATCTACCTGTGGTGAATCCTGGAATCTAGATAGTTGTAAACCTTTTTACATAGGTGTGGACAGTGGTTTACAATCTGACATCCCATACTTTTCTAGGAGTGTCTTGGCATATTTCATCTGGGAGACGAAGATATGATTCTTCTTCTGCCATATCTCTAGGCCAAGACAATAGTGAAGTAGCCCCAAATCAGTCATGTCAAAGGATTTCTTCAGATCATTCTTTACATCATCTACAAGATTGTCAGAACTTCCTGTGATCACAAGATCATCTACGTACAAAACCATAATGACAATCTCTGTTCCTACCTTCTTGATATACAAATTTGTATCTGAGGGGCTACGAGTGAATCCATGCTGCAATAGGTGATCATCAATTTTTATATACCATGCCCTAGGTGCTTGTTTAAGTCCATAAAGAGACTTTATCAGACGACATACCTTATGTGGTTGATGCTCGTCTACAAACCCTTCAGGTTGGGCCATGTACACTTCTTCTTGTAGATCACCGTTTAGAAAAGCACTCTTGACATCCATCCTGCTAAAGTTTCCATCCATTTTGTGCTGCCAGTGTACATACAACTTTGATGGTTTTGATCTTTGCAGTGGGTGCAAAGGTCTCGTCATAGTCAATTCTTTCTTGCTGAGCATAACCCTTTGCAACAAGTTGTGCTTTGTGTTTGTCGATTGAACCATCTGCCTTATATTTATTGAATTTGGTACAGAATTGCACAGTGGATGTAATACAAAACAATATTATATTTTCTATATCATATTCAGATACAAGTGGCTATTATATAGCCATAAAGGTAGGTAAACAACTTCCTAGAAAATAGGAAGTGAGTAGAACAATAAACCCGATAATAGCTACGGGTATAACAAATTAATCATTCATAATAATATTGTTATTCTAAACAATATATATGACTAACCAACTCACTAATATTCACTATAATAATAATTACCAATGTAATTATTATTCACAACACGTACAAAAGTGGAGCACTATAATATTGATATCCTAACATTCCCCCCCTTAGTGCGAACACGGGGAAAAACACCATCTTCAACCAAGCAGCATGCCGCTCCGTAGCTTGCACATGGTCTCGATCCTCAACACTGACTGTGGGAACTACATCATCCAGGGACCGTTCAACCTATTAGATGAATACATGAATTGGGACCGTTCAACCAATTCACATCAACCATCAAATCAGTCTGATCAAGAACACTTCCTGCAATAGTATCAATGGTACAAATCATTATCATCTCGGGGGACACACAAGCACTGCACTGCACACATGAACAGGGATGCTCATCTGTTCTTATTCATCACAAAAGACACAAAGATGTCACTAAAGCAGTTTGCGGCCTCTGAGGTAGTGACGAACTCGAGGACCGCTGACTGTCCTCCTGCCTCCGTTGCCTCCATCCTCCCAAAAACATGCTGCTAGCTCAGTAGATTATGGCTTTGAAGCTCATCAGGTTTCACATTGAACTTTATTTTGTCTCCCCCCCCCCGCAATGTGAACCACAAAATTTATTAGGACGTCAGTCACCCGCCAAAAATGCATCCACAAGATGTTTTATTTTTACAAAATTTTACAATGACTCTTTTGACGATGAGACTACTTTGAATAACAACATTTGACAAAATGATACTGGATTTTGACAACACAATTATTT
Organism: Taxus chinensis; assembly: GCA_019776745.2. Taxonomy (NCBI): domain Eukaryota; kingdom Viridiplantae; phylum Streptophyta; class Pinopsida; order Cupressales; family Taxaceae; genus Taxus; species Taxus chinensis. The sequence continues at coordinate 168,784,685 of CM034152.1, forward strand.
AGACAATGACATATATGAGAATGGAAACTTTAACACTTGAGAATATATATTGCTATGTATATTGCTATTGCTTCAATGAATACAGAATGACGCCTTTATATAGGCTGATAGAGACTGTGCGAGAGAGGGAGATAGTTATACGGTTATCAAAACCGATCACTAACAAATACTAACGCACATGTATTATTTATCTAACATTCCCCCCCTTAATACATTGCTCTTACAAATGTACCCCCTAAATAAATCAAACTTCACCTTGCCGAGAGGCTTGGTGAGAATATCTGCAATCTGAGAATCAGTAGGGCAGTACTGGAGCTGAATTTGGTGGTTCAAGACCTGTTCACGAATGTAGTGACATTCAACCTCAATATGCTTTGTTCGTTCATGAAAAACAGGATTCTTCACAAGCTTCAACACACCTTGATTGTCGCAGTGAATGATGGGAGGTTTCTCTTCAGGAATCCCTATATCTGCAAGAATGCGACGTAACCAAATTGCTTCGCACACAGCTCCTCGTGCAGCGCGGTATTCAGCCTCAGTGGATGAGAGAGCAACAACAGTTTGCTTCTTGCTGATCCACGAGATAGGTCCAGATCCGAGATGAAAAACATATCCTGAAGTGGATTTCCTGTCATCAACGGATCCTGCATAGTCCGAGTCTGTATATCCCTGTAAGAAGAACTGAGTGTTCTTCTGATACTCCAGACCAAAGTCAACTGTACCTCGGACATATCTCAACACATGCTTTGCTGCTATCCAATGACATTTCTTCGGCTCCTGCATAAATCTGGAGAGATAGCTCACCGCAAAGCAAAGATCTGGTCTGGTATAAGTCAAGTAAATGAGACTCCCCACAAGCTGCCTGTAGTGAGTGCCATCTACCTGTGGTGAATCCTGGAATCTAGATAGTTGCAAACCTTTTTCCATAGGTGTGGACATTGGTTTACAATCTGACATCCCATACTTTTCCAGGAGTGTCTTGGCATATTTCATCTGGGAGACGAAGATATGATTCTTCTTCTGCCATATCTCTAAGCCAAGACAATAGTGAAGTAGCCCCAAATCAGTCATGTCGAAGGATTTCTTCAGATCATTCTTTACATCATCAACAAGATTGTCAGAACTTCCTGTGATCACAAGATCATCTACGTACAAAACCAGAATGACAATCTCTGTTCCTACCTTCTTGATATACAAATTTGTATCTGAGGGGCTACGAGTGAATCCATGCTGCAATAGGTGATCATCAATTTTTATATACCATGCCCTAGGTGCTTGTTTAAGTCCATAAAGAGACTTTATCAGACGACATACCTTGTGTGGTTGATGCTCGTCTACAAACCCTTCAGGTTGGGCCATGTACACTTCTTCTTGCAGATCACCATTTAGAAAAGCACTCTTGACATCCATCTGCTGAAGTTTCCATCCATTTTGTGCTGCCAGTGCACATACAACTCTGATGGTTTTGATCTTCGCAGTGGGTGCAAAGGTCTCGTCATAGTCAATTCCTTCTTGCTGAGCATAACCCTTTGCAACAAGTCGTGCTTTGTGTTTGTCGATTGAACCATCTGCCTTATATTTTGTTTTGAAAATCCATTTGCAGCCAATGGATTTCTTACCTGGAGGCAGATCGACAAGTTCCCACGTCCGATTCTGAATCAGGGAATCATATTCAGCATCCATAGCTTGTTTCCACTGTGGTTGGTCTAATGCCTCACGAACAGTGTCAGGTTCGGTGCTCTCAACAACTGAACTCATGAGTGCAAAATTTACCTCATGTCTTGCTTGACTTCGTGTTCTAACTCCCGTAGAAGTACCAGGACCTCAGTGACTTCGTGTTCTAACTCCCGTAGAAGTACCAGGAAGTGAGTTCAGGTGTGCATCCCTGATAGTACTCTGGACCCATTTCGGACGTTGGCGCTGCTGATGTGAAGATGTGTTTTCCAGTGTGCCAAGATCAACGAACAAATCTCCACTCAGCTCTTCTTCTCTCTGAGAAGAATCATCTTGCTCATCATCTGGATGTGTGAGCAATCTATGTGACGAGGTCGGTACTGGATCTCCATTGTGTGGCAAGGAGTCAAAGGACGACTCATCACATACCACATCTCGACTCTCGTAGATCTTCTTCGTCTCAGGATCCATGAGACGATATGCCTTTGAGGTAGTACTATACCCCAAGAAAAGACATGGCAGTGTCTTTGGATCGATCTTCTTCCTTCTTTTATCTGGAACATGCATATATGCAGTACAACCAAAAACTCTTAAATGATGAATAGAAGGTTTACGACCAGTCCATACCTCTTCCGGTGTCTTGTTCTGCAAGATCTTTGTGGGTGCCCGGTTGAGTAAATACACTGCTGTCTGGACTGCTTCTGCCCAAAACTGATCCTCCAACTTGGCGGTCGAGAGCATATAACGAGCCATCTCCATGACAGTCCTGTTGTGGCGCTCGGAAATCCCGTTTTTGTTGGGGCGTATAGGGAGCAGTCAAATGTTGTTGAATGCCATGCTGCTTCAGGTATGCTAAGAACTTCTTTGACACAAATTCCCCCCCTCGATCTGAGCGGAGGAGAAGAAGAGGCTTCCCAGACTGCCTGGTGGCTTGCTGGTAGAAGGTTTGGAAATTTGCAAGTGCCTCACTCTTCTTCCGAAGGAAATATACCCACATTTTCCGTGAGTAATCATCAATGATGAGCTGAAAGTACACAAAACCTTGAAAGCTAGCTGGCAGGGGTCCGCACAGATCGGTGTGAACGACCTGAAGATGCTCTGTAGAATGATAAGAGCTCTGTTTGAATGGACCTCTATGTTGTTTGCCCGCAAGACATCCTGAGCAAACAGGTAAGGAATGGGAGAGTGGAGGAAGCCCTCTTACCATTTCCTTCGCACTGAGTTGATGCAGAGCCCCGGCAGAAAGATGACCATATCGAAAGTGCCAAAGTGCAGTGGACTCTGCCGTTGATGCAGAGAGAGCAACGCTAGATGAAGTGACCGCATCCAGTGCAAATAGACGGCCCTTCAGAAATGCTTGAGCAAGGACTGACTCTCCCTGGGAAATGATGCAGGACTTGACCCCTTTTTCAACAAAGAATTCAACCTGCATTCTATGGTTAAGAAGTTGACTTACAGACAAAAGATTTGAAGTCAAACCTGGAACATAGAGCACCTTTGTCAGTGTACATCTTCGTGTTCCAAGAGGAATGATGACATCACCAATCCCTGCTGCAATATACTCTTGATTGTCTGCAATGGTGATCCGATCTCCAGTGGGCCGGTCACTCAGAGTATGGAACAACTTCTTGTTGCCAGTCATGTGTTTGCTGGCACCTGAATCAATCAACCAGACATCTTCTGACGGCTGCGAAGTCTGTGAGACTAGAACAATGTCAGAATGAGTCGTATCTGGTACCTCTTCATCTGAGGTGGCTTCCTGCTGAGCAGCAATGTGGCCCTTCTGCCTCTGATTACGAGCATGCCATCGGGATTTCTTAGAATATCCGCGGCCAGAAGTGCTCTCTTCGCCAGAATTTCCATACTTGCGACCGTTGTAATAACAGTTCGCAGTCGTGTGCGTATCCGTGGAGCAAATGTGGCACCACCGATCCGCCTTGTGATTATGCTGCTTCTGGGGTGGCCGCTGTGGTGGCCGCTGTGAAGATGGCTGCTGAGCATGCTGCTTCTGATTTTGGGGGGCTGATTGCCCTTTCCGAGGCTTATGTTTTTGCCTCGTGATAAGAGCCTTGTCTTCGAAGGCTTCTTGTACATTTTGCATGGCTTCTTCCTGCTGGAGATAATTCACCAGGGTTGCAAAACTCACCTCCTGTTGAGTAATTGTCAACGTGGTGATCAGTGTCCGAAACCGTGACGGAAGAGCTCGCAGGGTGAGTGGGACAAGCAACTTGTCGTCCACTGGTTCTCCAAGTGCAGAGAGTTCTGCACGTAACTCAGCTACACGCCGCAAGAAGGCTTCTACTGATTCGCCTTCATGCATACTCATCGTATGAAGCTTTGTCTGAAGTTGCAACTTTGTCGTCAGATTCTTAGCTTCGTAGATGGTACACAATGTGCTCCAAGCCTGAGAAGAAGCAGTTGCTTCTCGAATGTATGGCTGCACCTCATCAGAAAGACTGAGGGTGATGAGCATGAGTGCTTTCGCATCAGCCTTTTCATATTTTTCCAACAGATCATCGTCTGCAGGAGGGGCGTCTTTGCCAGAGACAATCCCCCAAAGGTCTTCGAATTGAAGAATCGTCCGCATTTTGGTTTTCCATGCGGCGAAATTTGGCCCTTTCAAGAGTTGGGCATCTGATAGCAATATTTTTGGAGCAGACATTTTTGCAATTTGCCGACTTTGCTTACACGTAGCAGTCACAAGCACGGATCTTGCTTAGCAATGTCTCCTTTCGTGAGTAGAGGACTGTGGGGACAGTTGCTCCAGCAATGAGTCTCTTCTCTGAATCTCCACGTACAGCACAAACGGGACAGTTTCAGTCTCCACAGCTCGCACGCACAGCAATTGGGTGGTCTCAGTCTCCACAACAAAGAAATGGTGGTCTCAGTCTCAATCCCAAATTTGGGACAGGCACACTCCTCCTTCATCGGAAAGGCGCACTCCTCCTTCACGCAGGGACAGGCTCAGTCTCCTCTCAGCAAAAGAAATGGCTGGCAACTGGCTCAGTCTTCTTCACGCTCCTTCAGGCACGCAGCAAAGAAACGGGACTCCAACTCGCTGGACAGGCAACGTTTGCACACTCCTCCACGCGGGACTGGCAACGTTTTCCCTTCACGCACCTCCTTCAACGAGACAGCACCTCCTTCAACGAGAGACAGGCACACTCCTTCACGCGGGAACAGGCAACTGCACCAGCAAGCAACGTTTTTCTTCACGCCTCCTTTACGCGGGACCTCGGCCTCTCTTCCTTCACGCACGCAGGTTCCTGGCCTCCTTCTTCACGCCTTCTCACGCACAGCAAAGATGAAAACGGGACAGCACGCACAGGCACTCCTCAGGCGGCACGCACAGCACAAGAAATGGCGTTTCCAGCACGCACAGCAAAGATGAAAACACCAAAAAACGGCACGCACAGCAAAGGAAACACCAAAAAAAAATGGGACAGGCACGCAGGTTCCTCGCCTCCAACGCACAGCGCACCAGTCTGCTCTTCCAAAAAAAAATGGCACGCGCACCAGCAGTCTGCTCTCTTCCTCTCTCGCACAACCACGCTCCGATACCAATGATGGACGCTGGACAGGAGAATATATATTGCTATGTATATTGCTATTGCTTCAATGAATACAGAATGACGCCTTTATATAGGCTGATAGAGACTGTGCGAGAGAGGGAGACAGTTATACGGTTATCAAAACCGATCACTAACAAATACTAACGCACATGTATTATTTATCTAAGGTAAGTGCACCAAGATGGGGAGGTCTTAAGTAGATGTAATTTTCTAAAAAAAAACTTCAACTTGTACGAGTTTTTTGAAATAGTTATACTCAAAATTGGAAGATATTCTAGAAATATGAATCGTAGCATTTTGAGTCTAGTTTCTAAGATACTAAATTTTATTGAGAACGGATAAGTTTAAGTGGGTAAAACAACTAAAATAACAACAGATGCTCCTATTTTTGTTAAAAAACATAATAGAGTGACTTTCATGCCCCCCACCAGTTTTTTAGCACCATTTAGTATTTTTGAAACCCTTTACTAGAAAGATAGCTAGGAGCATCTAGTTTGGCCTGCATTTTTTTTAGATTTTTATAGCGAATACTTTTTTATTTATGATTTTTCTAGTACAGAAATTTTATGTTTTGAAAAATAACGAAGCTTTGACCATGACCTCCCTAACTACCTCAAAAATTATCAAAAATTAGATTTTTTTTTAATATGTATAGAATTATGCCTAGTTTGGGCTAGTATAATTTTTTTAAAATTTCGACCACCCAAAAAAAAGATACACCATGAAAGATAGACATATTTACACTTCAAAAAATAGCTATAAAAAGACAGAAAATAAATAATATGGAAACCTTATATTAGTCAGAAAATTAAAAAAATTATATTTTTAGAAAGAAGAAACTCTGCTCTACGTCGTGGTATAATTTTCTTAAAATGGATCGATTGTTTTATTTTGATTTATCATAAAGGAGGTGGAATTTTTACATTTTCTTACAAAAACATGTTTTTTGTTGTGTTTGTACAGGTTCATGCCTCAGGCTTGGGGATCCAAACTGGATCCCAAGCCTTGAGACATGACTTGGAAAAAGAGAAAATAAAAAACGTGTATGCGTTATAATGCATAGGCATTTTTCTTTTTTTATATATTGTGGCCCCCCAATGTCCCTTTCACCTCTTTCATGGGAATTCTACAAACATTCTATTTTGTTTGCAATTTTCTCTACATTCTTGCATGATTTTTTAGTAGTTCATTTTGTCCCCTATCCCACTAGTTGATTTTTTCTAATCATGGGTGATAAATATCAAGCTAAGGACAAGAGGAAAGTCAAGAAAAAGACACCAGAGCAATTAGAAGAGAAGAGAATAAAGAAATTGAAGAGAATGCAAAAACTTCTAGTAGGGCAAGGTACATCTGCTATATCAAATGTAGCTAATGTATTAGAAAATGAGAATGAAATACATAATTAAAATGTAGAGAATAATGATTTTGCAATGAATAATGATATTGAATTGAATGATAATTTTGGTATGGATGAAGAAATTGATATGAATCCAATTGTTGAACTCTTACATGAGAATCCAAATGTTAACCTTGAAATTTGTTTGAAAACACTAAATGAAGAAAGTAACCTTGTAAATGAATCTTCACCTCTAAGAACACCTCCTTCCATTTTGTGAAGAAAACCAATTCACTTAATTGAAATTGATGAAAACATTATAAAACCAATGCATTACAAACTCTCTGACAGAAATGTGAGAAGAAAAACTAGTGGAATTTGGGATAATTACTTTGAGAATTTAAATGACACACAAAGATGTCAATTATCTGTTACATTGATGAAATTAATTAAGATGAGAGTTATAAGGAAGACCCTGGGGTTAAGAACATCTAATGTTGTTTATCAAAATGTGTTAATTGTTGAAAACATACATAAATCATATAAAACTGTAGGTGGTAAAAAATGCACCAAAGATAGTAATGCTATATGGTGTGCACTTACTAATTGTATAGTAAGTGATAAAGCAATTAATAAACGCTTGTTTAGAAAAACAAACAGTGCTTTGAAGCTAAATATAAAAACACTAATGAAAGCAATAGAGAGACGTAAACGTATTGAGCCAGTCAATAAAAATGACTATTGGGATATCCCTAGTAGACTTCCACAGAAAGAAAAGAATACATATGATATTCTAAGAGAATTAATTGTACAATTTTGGAATGAGAAACACAAGGGTGTCACCGAATAGAAGAGGATATAGTAAAAAGAAGAATAGGTTCTTGTAATCGTGAATCTTGTGTAAAACATTTCTTAGATATGACTCAAACACAATTTTTCTCTAAGTTTAAGAATTAAAATCCACAAATTAACATTAGCCAAAGATTCTTTGAAATGAGTAACCCTTTTATGTGAAAATCAATCACTCACGTACCATTTGTTGTTATAAGCATCATGTTCAATTTTCAATGCATTATGATGTTTTTTTGTCAAATATGTCATGTTTTGTATACTGATATCATGTTTCAGGAGTGTGGATTAAATGTCCCACCAAAAGCTTCAAGGGAATTTATTCTAAAAATATTTTGTGAAAAACCTACTAGACAATTTTTTTATAACAAAGCATGTTTGGATGGAAAGTGCAATGTATGTGGTGGCTTGCCAAATCTAAAAAGTTGTATCCATGAGGAGGGTAAATATTCAATAGGAAAAGATATTAGGAAATAAGAGATAAAATATGTAGAATAATTCCTTACAGAATCACAATAGTAGAAACTAATATGTAGAAAAATATTACAGATCTCAAATAAAGGTGCAGAATAAATAATACAACATAGAGAGACAAGATTTAACGTGGTTCACTCAATTTGGGCTACGCCCACCAAGAATCACTTGCTCAGATTTTATTACAACCCTCCACTCTCTCAATACAATACCCAGATCCGCTTGGAGCTATGCTCAACAAACTCTACATAATTCACACCCAAATTCAAAACACAACTGTAATACATTTGCTTATCTATCTATCATATGCATAAGACTATATAAATATACAACTGCTTAAGTAGTTTGATACAAAACCATGGGTATCAAAACAATGGGTACCGAAAAAACCATTAGCCCAAAAAATAGCCCATAATGGTTACCCATTACCCATGGGTTAATAAAACACCCATGAAAATTTGCTTCGGGGGGCTTCGCCCCCAAACCCCGCTCACCGGCGAGCGGGATCACCGTAAAAATACCTGAGTGTAACACATAGAAGGTGTACCACACTCTAACATGAAAATAGGCTCCAAAAACACTCCCACTTGGAGACTGATTTCCTTTGAGCAAGCTTCTCAACCCCTTCACTATCATATGCGAAGGGCCAACCAATGCTGAACATAGCTTTAGTTTATCCCTTGTGACCACCTTGGTCATCATGTCTACAGGATTTTGACTAGTATGAATCTTCTCCAAGTTCAACTTATCTTCTTCCAAAGTTGTCCTGATGAAGTGATATCTCAATTGGATATGCTTCATTCTGGAGTGGAAAGCAGAGTTCTTAGCTAGGTGTATAACACTTTGACTATCACTATGTAGCTTACAATTCCTCCTGCTTATACCCCAACTCCTCAAGCAATTGTTGTAACCAAATCATCTCTTTTCTTGCCTTTGTAACAACAACATACTCAACCTCTATGGTTGATAAAGACACCAGCTTATGTAGTCATGAAATCTAGCTCACTGTTATGCCACCTATAGTGTAAATATAACCTATCATGCTCCTCCTGCTGTCTATATCTCCAGCCATGTTTGAATCTACATAACCACATAAAGTGTTGTTTGATCCACTGTAGCACAAAATTGTCCCCATGGTCCCTCTCAAATTCCAGAGGATCCAAATTACTTCTTGCCAATGCTCTTTACCTGAATCACTCATAAATCTATTCACAGCTCCCACTGCATGGGAAATATCAGGCCTAGTGTCACACTATAGCATACATCAAACTACCAACCGTTGATGAGTAAGGTACCTTGGACATCTAGTTTCTTTCCTGCTCTGTCTTGGGACACTGCTCCTTTGATAACTTAAAATGGCCTGCTAAAGGAGTCCCAACCGGTTTATCATCCTGCATGTTAAACCTATCTAATACCTTCTTAATGTACTCTTCCTGAGATAAAGTTAGCTTTCGTTCCTTCCTATCCTAAGTTATCCTCATACCAAGGATTTTTCTAGCTACCCCCAAATCCTTCATATCAAAGGATTCACTTAGCTATTTCTTGAGTACTTTTATTTCCTGCATGTTTTTTACCTGTAACCAACATGTCATCAACATACAGACATGAGAATAATATAACTTCCATCCTCAAATTTCTTTGTATACACGCAATAGTCAGAATGACATCTAATATAACCTTGCTCCATCATGAAGCTATCAAACTTCTTATACCATTGACGTGGAGCTTGTTTCAGGCTATACAAGCTCTTCTTCAATTTGCACACCATCTCCTATTTACCTTTGACTTCATATCCTTCTGGCTGCTGCATATATAGCTCCTCCTCCAAATCACCATGGAGAAACGTAGTCTTTACATCTAATTATTCTAAGTGAAAGTATTCTGCTGCCACTATTCCAAGAACTATTCTGATAGAATTCATTTTTACTACAGGAGAAAAAAATCTCATCAAAATCTATACCTTGTTTTTGTGCAAACCCCTTGACCACCAACGGGGCCTTATATCTTTTCTTTCCTCCTTCATATTTAACTTTGTATACCCAATTGTTCTACAATGATCTTTTGCCTTCCGATAGCTTCACCAAATCCTAAGTCTGGTTCACCATGAGAGACTTGTGCTCCTCATCCATGGCTTGCTCCCACTTCTTACTAGCATCCACCTGCATTGCTTCATCAAAGCTCTCTGGCTCTCCACTATCAGTGAGTAATAAATAATAAAGAGAAGGAGAAAAATGTTCAGGTTCTTTTCTTACCCTAGAAGACCTCCTCACTGTAGGAGTTTGGGGTTCCTATTGAGTAGGTTCCTAAACTGATTCATGGGTCACTTTCCCATCCGGAAGATCCTCTACCACTGCATATTATTTCTTGGATTCTTCCCTGTTTTCCTGCAACTGTTGCTTATACATGACTTTCTCATTAAAGATCGCATCCCTAGACCAAATGATTTTCTTGTCCTTAATACTCCAACATTTAAACCCAAAGTCATCACCACCATAACTAATGAAAGTACATTTTTTTGATTTAGCCTCTAGCTTGGTCCTATCATCCTTGTCTATATGAACAAACACCTCACATCCAAAGACTCTAAGAAATGAATAATCAACTTTCTTACCATACCAAGCCTCCTCAGGTATGCCTCCATCCAAGGCACTCGAGGGTCCTTTATTTATCAAGTACATAATTGTGCTCACCACTTCTGCCCAAAAAGAAAGAGGCAGTCCTGCATGTAACCTCATTCTCCTAGCATGTTCCATTATTTTTTAGTTCATCCTTTTTGATACCCCCATTATGCTGCGGAGTTCCTAGAATCATCTTTTTCTTGCAGATTCCATTCTTATAACAGTAATCATTAAATTTATTGTTGCAATACTCCCTTCCATTATCTGACCTAAGAAATTTTAGCTTAAGACCTGTTTCATTCTCTACCAAGGCTTTCCATTTAACAAAAGTGTCAAATACATCAGATTTGTTTCTAATACAATAAAAAAAAACTTTCCTTGTTGCATCATCACTAAAAGTAACATAATAGCTTAAACCCCCAAGAGATGATACCTAAGTTGGCCCCCACACATTAGAATGCACCAGCTCTATCTTACTCTCTTTCTTTGTAGGTCTAACCTTGAGAAACCTTACTCGCTTCTGTTTCCCATATATCTAGTCCTCACAAAACTCCAAACATGTTTCTATATATCCAAGAAAATTCTTCTTTATGATGTCCATGCCCTTATGGCTCATATGACAGAGCCTATAGTGACATAATGTTATATCTACATATGAAGCCACAAGATTACAATCATTAGTACTCTATCAGTGGATAAATACAAGGTTCTAACCTTCTTACCTCTTTCCACCACAATGAGCACCCTTGGTAACCTTCCAAGAGTCAGTTGTAAAATATCACAGTACAACCATCACTTCCCAATTGCCCCACCGATATCAAATTTCTCCTTAATATAGGCACATGTTTGACATCCTTCAATAGCCATGTATTTCCATTCTGCATCTTAACTTGAACAGAACCTTTTCCAACTATACTGCAAGGCTCATCATCACCAAGAAAAACATGCCCAAAATCCCCTTGAACATAATCAACAAAATAATGCCTATGTGGAGTAGCATGAAAAGAAGCCCCTGAATCCAAAACCCAAGATTCAGTAATATTATGTAAAGAAATAATCAAAGCATCCTAACATACATTACCCGATGCCAAATTTTCCTCCTTGTTTTCTATCTATTGTTTATTCTTGTCTCGAAGCTCCCAATAGTCCTTCTTTGCATGCCCAGACTTTCCATAGTTCCAACATACAATCTTGCTCTTGGATTTTGACCTTGCCCGATCTTTTGATTTTCCATGGTTTTCCTCTATTCTTCTGTCTCCCTCTAGTTTCCACTGTCAAAGCATTCCCTAAAGTATAATATTCCCTAGGGATTTCTTCTTCACATTTCCTCGCTTAGAATCACCCCTACAACATCCTCAAACATAAACTTCGAGTTATCTGGAACCGAATTTCTTACCGCCATTACCAAGCTATTCCAACTTTCAAGTAAAAGAGCACAGAATTAATAAAGCCCTAACTTTTTCATCAAATTCTATTGTAACCGAAGCTAGAATATTCACAATCGTATTGAAATCATTTAAATGATCTAATACTAAACCATTCTCAGACATCTTCATATTAAACAACTTTTTCATTAAAAATATCTTATTAGAGGCAGAGGGTTTTTCATACAACTTCCCTAATGCATCCATCAGTTCTTTTGTAATCTTTTCCTTTGAAACATTAAATAATACCAAAGATGCAAGACATATCCAGATCATTCCAAGTGCCTTTTGATCCAAAAAATCCCATTCCACATCTGTCATACTCGAGGGTTTGTTCACCTTCTCAGACAGCGGAGTATAAAGATCCTTCTGATAAAGGTAATCTTCCATCTGCATCTTCCAAAGATTGAAATTCTGCCCATTGATTTTATCAACCCTAGATCTTCCATCATTTTCCATAGCTCCCCCTCAAGATAAAAATTTCCCTGTGATTCAACACTTCAGTAAACCAAACCAGGCTCTGATACCAATTGTTAGGAAATAAGAGATAAAATATGTGGAATAATCCCTTACAGAATCGTAACAGTAGAAACTAATATATAGAAAATATTACAGATCTCAAATAAAAGTGTAGAATAAATAACACAACATAGAGAGATAAAATTTAATGTGGTTCACCCAATTTGGGCTACGTCCACCAAGAATCACTTGCTCAGATTTTATTACAAGCCTCCACTCTCTCAATACAATACCCAGATCCATTTGGAGTTATGCTCCACAAAATCTATAGAATTCACACCCAAATTCAAAACACATCTGCAATACATTTACTTATCTATCTATCATATGCATAAGACCATATAAATAGACAACTGCTTAAGCAGTTTGATAAAAAAACCATGGGTATCAAAACAATGGGTACCGAAAAAACCATGGGCCCAAAAAATAGCCCATAACGATTACCCATTACCCATGGGTTAATAAACCACCCATGAAAATTTTCTTTGGGGGCTTCACCCCTGATCCCCCATCGATCAGGGGGCCTTCACCCCCCCAAAACCCCCCTGACCTTCTTATTGGCACCGGCGAGCGGGACTGCTGTAAAAATACCTGAATGTAACACATAGAAGGTGTACCACACTCTAACATGAAAATAGGCTCCATAAACATAACAAAAGAATTGGTTAGTTTCAAAAAATATAAATCAGTGGCATATCAATTAAAATATGGAATATAATCTAAGAGGTGTGAGCTTGTTACAAAATAATTACCTGTATCAAAATATATGGTAAAATTCAGAGAGGAAATTGTTTATGAGTATGCAAGGCACACACATAGAGCTCGATGGTTGGATGAATAATTCAAGTTTAATCAAGGACACATTACCACTTGGTACTATTGTTTCAGTAGTTGACTTAGCAGAGAAGTACACATTGTAGCCAAAAATGGAGGGTTTAGTCTCAATATTATAATTTAGTACAAGTTACTATTTTCGTGCATATAGCATTCATGCACTCTCTAGAAAGCACTAAGAAAGATAGAAAAATATTAAGAGAGTGTCATTTCTACATCAGTTATGATCAGACACATTCTACAGAATATGTGTAAGGGTGTTTCCAGGTGTTTTATGTAAATTTGAATGAGAGGAACATTAGTTTCAATCAACATTACATTTGGTCAGACAACTACACATCACAATTAAAAAATGTGTGGATGTTTTATTGGCTAAACAGGATTGCACAAAGAAACAATTGTACATCATATCTGGATTTTTACTGAGGTAGGGCATGGAAAAGGACAACATAATGGTATAAGATCATGTGTGAAAAGATCACTTGGAACAGAAGAGTTAAATTTCAAGGATGGTGCTAAATTTACAGATGTAAAAGACATTATTGATTGGTGTGTCAAGAACATGGGCCATAAATATCAAGAGAGATCAATGGTTTGTATATATTTTTGGTTGATAGAGGAACAGCATCTGGAAAATTTTGAATATTGTATGATAGTTGCAGGATAAAGTGATATGCACTCATTCCGTAGTTCAGAAGTAAATGTTTGGACTATTTATACTAGGTACATGACATGTTTTTATATATCATGTTTGATTTTTACGTGAAATGAATGTGAGTCACAACATTGGGTGGATGAATGGAATTGTAGACCTATAATTCCACTTCACACACATCAATTTCCATGAGCATTACAATTTACAGTGTCTTCAGATTAAATGGAAACATCACCTGACTTTGACCAAGTCTCTAATTTAGTGCAACAAGGGTATATACATATATATACATGCCATGTTTTAAGATTTATAAATTATGAAATGGTTAACTCTTATTGTATTTTAAATCTGACTTGAGTTTTACTTTGTGATGTAGGGCACATTTTTGCATTTATTGCAATAGAATTTAATGAAGAGGTAACATAATACTTCTTGTCTCATTGTGTAGAGGGGAAACAAATTGACTTCCACAGTCATTGATGGTGAAGACCTTGAGTATCTCACTAGGTCACTAGTAGTCACTGGAAGTTCGCTTCGATGATATCCTATAAAAAACTCAAACACTTGGTTGTTTGAATACTATGAAGTACATAGAAAGATACTTCACTATTCACATTTGGTTCTTGCAAAAACTATTAAATTAATCAAATATTGAGGTAGGCCATTAAACTAGAATCTATGGAAGGTTCGTGAATCAGATCATGAAGTAATTATTGCTACTATCAAGAGTAGAGTTGATCCTTGTGGTTCATTGGATTGAATTTTCAAATGTATGTTCTTCATGAATTTAATTTGGATATTTACTTTAATGATTTTGTTTAAATTCTTTATGATTTAAAATTCTATTTGATTTCTTACTAACATGCTTATGTAGGTTAGTGGTGCTAAAAAAGCTTCCACCTTCACGTGGTTGACACTGTCAATAGAGAAATTATTATTCTCGAAGCCAAGTGAAGCTAAGAGAAATTAAATATTGGAAAGGAACAAAAAACAAAAATTCTCATTTCACCACCTATATTGTATGAACCACCTATATTATTCAGGGGATTGGCAATGGACAACCTTACACTGATTAAGACTGCATTATTTCATGCATTTACAAACAGTAGGACAATGAGAGAACCGAATGGAGATGGAGAAAACCATGAGAATATTTTTTAGAGGGCCCCGCCATGGAGGTATTGGATTTGACGATACATCTCTAGGTGCCACGGAGTCTGAGAAATCACCTATCAAATATATAGCGTGTTTTGGCCTTAGGGATCTTAAGGGACTATGCCCAGAGGAGGTAGCCCGAAAGCATGGGTAGCATAGGGAACCAAAACAAATCCTCTAGTAGCATTCACTTGGCAACCAGATGTATTGGCATAGTTGGTTTGGTCCCACGAGATTCCGTTTGCAAACTATAGCGTCTGACAGCCGTACACTGACTCAAATTGCAGTATTTCATGCGTTTACAAACATTAGTACATCAAGAGAACAAAATAGAGATGGAGAAAACCACAAGAGGATTTCGTAGAGTTCCCCGACATGGAGGTCTCAAATCTAACGAGACATCTCTAGGTGCCACGGAGTCTGAGAAATCACTCATCGAATATATAGCGTGTTTTTACCTCAGGGATCTTAAGGGACTACTCCCAGATGAGGTAGCCCAAAAGCATGGGTAGCGTAGGGAACAAAAAAATCCTCCACTAGCATTCACCTGGCCACCACAATGTGTTGGTGTAGTTGGATTGGTCCCATGAGCTTCCGTTTTCAAACTATAGCGTCTGACATCCGTACACTGACTCAAACTACATTTTTTCACGTGTTTGCAAACAATAGGACAGTGAGAAAAATGAATGAAAATGGAGAACAAAATGGAGATGGAGAAAACTACGAGATGATTTTGTAGAGGGCCCTGACATAGAGGTCTCAGATCTGACAAGATGTCTCTAGGTGCCATGGAGTCTGAGAAATCACCCATAGAAAATATAGTGTGTTTTGGCCTCAGGGCTCTTAAGGAACTATGCCCGGACGAGGTATACCTAAAGCATGGGGAGCATAGGGAACCAAAAAAAAAGCTGCCAATAGCATTCACATGGCCACCCTGACATGTTGTCATAGTTGGTTTAGTCCCACAAGATTGCAAACACGCCATCTCCATTCAGTTCTCTCGATGTCCTATTGCTCCCAGACATCGTAGTTTACAAACGATAGCTTGTGGGACCAAACCATATGAGAAAACACCTTTGGATGACCTGATGAATGCTAGTGGAGGATTTGTTTTGGTTTCCTACACTACCCGTGTTTTCAGGCTACCTCGTTTGGGCATAGTCCCTTAAAGCCTTGAGGCCAAAGGATACTATATCTTCGACAAGTGATTTCTCAGACTCCGTGGCACCTAGAGATGTCTCATCAGATCTGAGACCTCCATGTCAGGTCCCTCTATGAAATCCTATCATGGTTTTATCAATCTCAATTCGGTTCTCTCACTGTCATAATGTTTGCAAACACGCAAAATAGTGTAGTCTGAGTTAGTGTAAGGCTGCTAGATGCTGTATTTTACAAACGGTAGCTTATGGGACCGAACTGTATGGGCCAACACGTCCGGATGGCCTGGTGAACACTAGTGGAGGCCAAAAATAAATCCTCCACTAGCGTTCACCTAGCCTTCATTCGGTTCTCTTGTTGTCCTATTGTTTGTAAACACGCAAAATACTGTAGTCTGAGTCAGTGTAGGGTTGCTAGAGGCTATAGTTTGCAAACGAAAGCTCGTGGGACTGAACCAACTACGTCAAAACGTCAGAGTGGCTAGGTGAACACTAATGGAGGCTTTCTTTTGGTTTCCTATTCTACTCATGCTTTCAGGCTACCTCGTGTGGACATAGTCCCTTAAGAGCCCTGAGGCCAAAACACACTATATCTTCGACGGGTGATTTCTCAAACTCCATCGCACCTAGATATGTTTCATCAGATCTAATACCTCCACATAAAAGCCCTCTACGAAATCCTCTCACAGTTTTCTCCATCTCCATTTGGTTCTCTCGCTATCCTACTGTTTGCAAACACCCGAAATACTACAATCAGAGTCAGTGTGTGACTGCCAGATGCTATAGTTTGCAAATGGAAGCTTGTGGGACCGAACCAACTATGCCAACACATCAGGGTGTCAAAGTGAATGCTATTGGAGGTTGTTTTTGGTTCCCTACGCTACCCGTGCTTTCGGGCGTAGTCCCTTAAGAGCCCTGAGGCCAAAACAGGCTATATATTCGATGGGTGATTTCTTAGACTCCGTGGTACCTCAAGACATCTCATTAGATCCGAGACCCCCATATTGGGGCCCTTTACAAAATAATCTCACTATTTTCTCCATCTCCATTCGGTTCTCTTGCTGTCATATTGTTTGCAAATGCATGAAATACTGCAGTCGAGTCAGTGTAGGGCTCCCAGACGCTATAGTTTACAAACGGAAGCTCGTGGGACCAAACCAACTACGCCAACACGTTGGAGTGGCTAAGTGAACGCTAGTGGAGAATTTTTTTTGGTTCCCTATGCCACTCGTGCATTCGGCCTACCTCGTCCGGGCGTAGTCCCATAAGATCCCTAAGGCCAAAACACGCTATATCTTCAACGGGTGATTTCTCAGACTCTTTGGCACCTAGAGACATCTCATCAGATCTGAAACCTCCATGTTGGGGCCCTCTAAAAAATTCTCTTGCATATTTCTCCATCTCCATTCGTTTCTCTCGTTGTCATATTGTTTACAAATGCGCGAAATACTACAGTCTGAGTCAGTGTATGACGGTCAGACGTTATAGTTTGCAAATGGAAGCTCGTGAGACCAAACCAACTACACCAACACGTCAAGGTGGCTAGTTGAACACTAGTGGAGGATTTATTTTGGTTCCCTACCCTACCTGTGCCTTTGGGCTACCTCGTTCGAGCGTAGTCCCTTAAGAGCCCCGAGGCCAAAACACACTATATCTTCGATAGGGGATTTATTGGACTCCGTGGCACCTAGAGATGTATCATACGATCCGATACCTCCATGTTGAAGCCCTATATGAAATCCTCTCCCAGATTTCTCCATCTCCATTTTTTTCTCTCTCTGTCCTATTGTTTGCAAACGCGTAAAATACTGTAGTCTGAGTCAGTGTAGGGCTCCTAGATGCTGTATTTTGCAAATGGAAGATCGTGGGACCAAACTAACTACAAAAACATGTCGGGATGGCCAAGTGAACACTAGTGGAGGATTTTTTTTGTTCCCTATGCTCCCCGTGCTTTCGAGCTACCTCGTCTGGGTATAGTCCCTTAAGAGCCCCAAGGCCAAAACACGCTATATCTTCGATGGGTAATTTCTTAAACTCCATGGCACCTAGAGACGTCTCATCAGATCTGAGACCTCCATGTCAAGGCCCTCTATGAAATTCTATCACGATTTTATCCATCTCCATTCGGTTCTCTCAATGTCCTATTGTTTGCAAATGTGTGAAATAGTGTAGTCTGAGTCAGTGTAACACTGCTAGATGCTGTATTTTGCAAACTGTAGCTTGTGGGACTGAACCAACTATGTCAACATGTCGGGGTGGCTAGGTGATTGCTAGTGGAGGATTTGTTTTGGTTCCCTATGCTCTTCATGCTTTCAGGCTACCTCGTTCAGGCATAGTCTCTTAAGAGCCCCGAGACCAAAACACATTATATCTTTGACATGTGATTTCTCAGACTTCGTGGCACCTAGAGACATCTCGTCAGATCTGAAACCTCCATGTTGAAGCCCTCTACAAAATTCTCTCCCAGTTTTATCCAACTCCATTCGGTTCTCTCGTCGTCCTATTGTTTGCAAACACACAAAATACTACAGTTTGAGTCAGTGTAGGGCTCCCAGACACTGTAATTTGAAAACGGAAGCTCGTGGGACCGAACCAACTACTCCAAATGGAATCTCGTGGGCTCCTAGACACTGTAGTTTGGTTCTTTATGCTACCCGTGCTTTCGAGCTACCTCGTCCAGGAATAGTCCCTTAAGAGCCCTGAATGACTAGATTGGCTTAAGAATGAATTTAATAGGGGTATGTCTAAGAACACATGGGAGTTATCAATCACATAGTAAATCTTTCTTGTTTAGTTCTGGATGGGAGTCAGTTAGCCTATAGTTTAGTGACCTTCCATTCATTGATAATTTATGTTATGATAAACCCATGGATGCTTTCAAAAGCACCTTCAAAAGGATAGGGGCAGTCATCAAGCCTAGTGAAGGGTGTGATGTGATTTCCAAATAACTTGAAATGCCTACAAATTTAAAGGTAATAACATGAATTGGATAGGATTAGACAATCAAGAATCATTGAGTGTCTGAATCGGAATGTCATTGCATCTGGAGACATTCTCAAGCATTAGAGTAATGTATATGCAGATATATTCTTAAAATATCAACAGATGAAAGACATCAAATTGTGACGACTCTCGTGTGTTTTAACAGGGGAGAATACTAAGAAGCATAGATGAATGTAGTGAGTGCGTGATAAGATATGAACCAGTACAAAGACACCATGAGCAAGAAGAAGCGCAAGTCAAGTAAATACACATATACACATTGATAAATTGAATGAATAATTACTCAGATTATGTAACTCTTTATATACATACATTATATAAATATTGATTTCCAAACTTTGATTCATATTATACATTGAAAATGCTAGTACATGTACATCACCAATAAATGAAAAAATAATCCATAATTTCTTAAATATTGTCAAGTGCACATCATATTAGTTTCATGCAAAAATAATCTCAGAAATGTAAGGTCTCATACAAAATTATCAAGTTCTAAATAGTATATTAATGTGCATAATAAATACAAAAATGCCCAAATAGGTCATATACCATCAAGTTCAAATGCCATATAGGTGTACATACAATACCATGCACATAGGCATACAAAAACAATGTCATGTAAGACATATATATTTCGTACTCATGAAAATCTATCCCTCTCTTGCCCTTTCTCGAAGAAGGCCCTCCCTTAGATGAAGATGGAGATCTATGAGATGACTTTGGATCATCCGAGCCCATGCTTCAAGTTCTCTTCCACTGAATACTCACTTGTACATGAGCCTATAAATGCAAACAATGTTTTTTTGTCAAAAATTAATTTATATATGTTTTTAACATGTATTTAAGACCATGCTAAAATGAAAGTATTTACATAAATACACAATGTTACTGAAAGTTATCGATCACACCGAATTTGCATCTCATGCTTAGATGAGTCATCAGGAGCTCCTGTAGTACAAACGGGGGTACAAAGACGACGAGATGGAGGAGTCCATGCCCTCGAAGTCAAAATGGAGGGGGTTGAGGTTCCCTAAATACACATAAGATCAAAAAATCTAACATCAGAATTAGTGAAAATAGAACTAAGTACATGTATGTACATAATGACAATATTTTAACTAATTTTATCAATATAGAACTATTGTTTTTACCCCACCATGCCTGTGAATCAAATAAACAGGGTTGCTACCTGTCACAGGTAACTCCTACATATACAAAATGAGGCACATTATTAATATAATTCAATAATTCTACAATGAAAGACATTACTAACATGTAATTTTACATAATATGAATTACATGAGAAATTTAACAAAATCTACGTGTTTTTGAATACCTTGGTGAGTTGCTACACAGATGAAATCATAACAGAAACACCTTTATCTACTTGTTGCAGAGATGGTGGGGTGTCTAGTGAAGTCAACATCTTTATCAAACATGTATATCACGTGAGTTATATGGACATACAAGAACATACATATATTTGACTTCAAAACTTATATATATATATATATATATATATATATATATATATATATATATATATATATATATATATATTTACATTTATGTAAATATACACACATACACATGTATGTGAGAATTTTACATAATTAACATTCTAAATTACCTCTGTGAATGTATGTGTATGCATGGTGCTCGCCGCCCATGGTCGGGATGAAGATGTGCCTCCTGTGTGCTGTAATATCAATGCATATACATGTACAAATACAATTATTTAAAAAATTTAACATATATAAGTAAATCAAGTACTCTAAACTTTTTGTAGCACACATAACAAAACATAACAAATTTATGTGTGAAGGTGATGCCAATGAATGTAATCCAAATGTCTCACTTAAAAGGACATCTGACATAGTGACATTATTGTGTGCACCCCTAGCACCAGGTGCACCAAAATTAGTATGCATAAAAGTATTGTCCTCATCAGGCCCCAAACATATTCTACCACATGATGAGTAAATATGTGGCCTCATGCTAGTAATCCCTAAGGGAATACTCTGTGTACCTCCATGAGCATTTGGCTTAGAAATCTCCCTCTTATGTCGAACAAGGGTCGCAGATAGCCCATGAAACACATGGAGTGTATCAATCTCTACTATCTCCTTCACTGCTTGAGGGCCAATCTTAGGGTGAGGGGGATTTTGTGCACGAAATCTACCCTGCTAAAGAGGTGCACGTTGTGCACCTAGTCGATCCTGTGTAGATCCTTTTCCTCGGCCATGGAAATTTCAGAAATAAAAATAATTTGGGATCTCATTGAAGATAAACTCGCAATAGAGTTTCCTCAGAAAGAATAGTGGCACCTCATTGTTATTACAAGGTGGAAAATAAAACACCATCTACCATCAGTCCCAAAAATTATTTTTAATCAAATTATTATTGCACCAATGGATGGAAAACTGTTTACATGACAATAGAACAGGAAAATTAGTGCAGGGGTCCGTGAATAAGGCGCATATGAGGTCTTTTGAAATTTATTTTTTCTTTACATCCACATATGACAATTTGTTGGAATAATAAACCCTATAACCCTCTCTATAAGTTGTCCCACGATCAATTTTACCCATTGTCGCGTCAACTTGAAAAAGTAATTCCTCCAATGTGTTTGCAAGAGAGGCACGGTGGGGGTTTGTAGATTGTGAATCCCTCATTATTTTGATTAAATCCTCAATTTCAACTTTGTTTTCAACTATTTGGGCTACTAAATATTCATGACTGCTCAGGGGATGTTGAGTAATTGTGAGAGTGTCGAGAGGGATGACAGGAATAGAAGGGTTTGGTTATGGTTGATTCCCTCAAACTCTAACTGTAACAATAAAAAATATGTATTTAATTCAAAATTTTAATCTATAATTATCATATTTCAATGTAATTTTAAGAAAATAATTGTGCTTACCTCTTCTTAGTGGTGCTATCGTTGATTCATATCTTCCCAGTGATCCAGAAATGATCTTTTGATCTTGAGATCCAGCTGAATGAAAAAATGCGAGGGCACAGTTAAGCTCTAAAACTCACATTTAAGGGAGATAAAATGATAGAGGCTCGGCCCTCTTTTTTTTCTTTATACTAGGCATAACGCTTATGCGTTATGTAACATGTACGCGTTATAACATGTACACATTATGCCTTAGTAAATCCCAAACCTAACAATTTAAAACGTGATCACATTATTTATAGAACGCGTACGTGTTTTTCTTTTTTGGGGTTTTTGTTTACTTTTTGGCCCCCCAACTTCATGTACTTACCCTACATATAAATCACACAATAAACATTGTGAACCTCGTGATAAAACAAAGCCCACAATAGTGTAAAGAAAAGGGCAATTAGAAGAAATGTAAATTTTCAAAGACACAATAAACAAAGCTTACCTTGATCAAACCAGATTTTTTTTCGAGTTCATACTTAACTTTACTTCCTTTACTAATTTTGACAACCTAAAGTGCCAAAACAAATATTTAGCCTGCTAAATATCAAAGCATGACAAATATTTTTCCAGTAACCACATATCAACCTTATCAATATACTACCAACAAAAAATAATACAACATTAATAAACATATATAACAACTATGCTTATGATAACATAACTTATTTAAAGATTTTATGTTAAAAAAACAAGCATGTCATCAAAGAACACAACAAGAACAATAAGAGCAGATGAGATCCTATACTGAATAACAATATGAAAAGTCTGTTTATGCTCCTTACTATTTGTAGATGGTGAGGATGGGATCCCTAAGAAATATAATCCCCAACATGATCACGTAAAAGGAAAAGGGATTCTGATTGTATTTGGCATGTTCTTTTACTGAATCTTAACAAGTGCGACATGTTGCTAGAGTTATAATATTAATTACAAACCTAAACACTTTTTAAGGCTAATTGTCAGGCTTGTTTTTGGAAAAAATCAGAGCCAACACCACATTACATGGAAGACCAAACCTGAAAGCTTTCTTGTTTGTTGAAGGAATGTATGCAGCAAAACCCTTTCAAATTTTTTAAAGCCCTTTCAAATTCACTGAATTTCGAATCTCATTCTTGAAATTTAATGAGTGTGGTTCCTAAGATCATAAGTCTCATGGATTTACTGAACGAGATTCATCCTTTAATATATAAATGTTGACGATGTAGATTCTAACTGCAAGATGAAGTGATAGTTTGCTTTTTCCTTGATTTTGGGAGGAAAGCATGGCCATGAATAAAAATAACATTATCTTATTAATAGATGGGAGTTGTTATTTTTATGTTTATAAAAATAGCATTTTCTTATTAATAGACGGGAGTTGTTATTTTTATGTTTATAAAAATACCAGTCTTATTAATAGACGAGAGTTGTTATTTTTATGTTTATCTTATTTATATGCATGTCTTATTTATAATAATGCTATATTTACATTTCTTGTGGTTGAAGCAAATGTTTTGAAAGAGGTGCACAAGTTTTATATCTCTGTGTGTGTGTGTGTGTGCGCGCGCAGCGCATGGATTTACTCTTTAATATATGAAAAAGAAATAATTGTATTGTATTCCTCTCAATTGAATAAAGGATAAGGCTGGCTTATTTCTTATGGATGTAACCCACATTGGGTGAACCCACGTTAAATCTTGGGTTTATCTTGTGATTGCATGTTTATATTATTTATGTTTTAATTCTGTTTTATTTCTCATCTGTGTTTTGATCCTAACAACTAGTATCAAAGAGGATTTGTTTTAGCAGAAAAAAACTCACATGAGGGTTTTTTGTTTGAGTGAGAGCAATGAAAGAAGATAGCAAGTTCAAGGTTGAGAAGTTTAATGGCCAGAACTTTTAGCTATAGAAGATGCAGGTGGAGGACTACCTATATCAGAAGGATCTTTATCTACCATTGAAAGGGAAAGCTTTAATACCGTCAGCTATGAAAGATGAAGAATGGGATGTTCTTGATCGGAAGGCACTGGGAACGATACAGTTGTGCCTGACAGCTACGGTAGCTTTCAATATTTCTACAGAAAAGACAACGGTAGATCTAATGGAAAAATTGGGTAAATTGTATGAAAAACCCTTAGCCTCCAATAAGGTATATCTCATGAAAATTTTATTTAATATGAAGATGTCAGATGGTGATTCAGTAAATGATCATTTAAATGAATTCAACACGGTTACTAATCAATTAAGATCTGTAGGAGTAAGTTTTGATGATGAAGTTAGGGCTCTTTTGATTTTGTGCTCATTGCCTGAAAGTTGGAATACTTTGGTTATGGTTGTGAGTAATTATGTTTATGGTTCAAACAGTTTAAATTTTGATGATGTTATTGTTGATGACGAATCGCAGCACCCCTGGGACTCTGCAACACGATGGGTTGAGACTCTCAGTACGATTGCATAACATGGAGCTTTTCCCAAGTGTGGGACCTTGCGAAATTGGAAAAGCTCTTCGGATGAAGGCCGGTTCCTATTCCTATGTTCAGATGCGCACGTGGAAAATGCAAACCTAATCTAACTTGCCAAGGAGACAGGGTAAGAAAATCCATGAAATAAAACCTAAACTAACAGAGGTGATGCACCGAGGAATGAAAAACATATGTCTTGCCAGTAAACACAGATCATTAAAATGCAATGCAAGATCATGCACAGATAGCCAAGTTCACAGTGAAAGATCAGGAGGAAAAAAATAAACACAGAGAGGGTTGAGAATCATCCACATTCATGCATTAATTTGCTCCAAAGATTGATTACAACACACTGCAAAAATGCCAAGAGGCAAGGTTGCATTACAGTTTCAAATGGGAGGTTTTTTCTCCACAAGTTCACCTGCCAAAGAGAAGAAGGGAGGGGAAAAACAAGAATGTCCAACTTTTTTAAAGAAGCCCCTCCTTACAATTTATAGGAAGAATGAGAGAGAAAAGAGAGAGGAATTCCAAAACTACCCCAACCACCTCTAGGTTGTATTTACTTCATCTCATTATGATGGTAGGTGAGAACCCCAGCGAACCAAAAAGTGGCGAACTGTATTTTGCATTTTTAAGAATTTTTTCTCACCCAATTAAATATATCTAGTTGTAGTTGGATAGAGGACCTCGTAAGCTTTCTGAAAAGTCCAACCTTGCATGAATCCAAGCTCCCAGTCAAAAGTTATGGCCGTCTGAATACCTGCGCCAGGGCCTACTTCCTGTCAGCGCTCAAATTGCTGCACCTCCTGAAGGTGCGCCAAGGGTGCATTCATGTGTGTGTCATCATCCTCTTCCATGCACCAAGGGCACACCATTTCCTCTATCGACACTCCGTGTCGTGCGCCCATTCTGTGCGCCTTGGGCGCACCATTTCCTCTGTCGACACTCCGTGTCGTGCGCCCATTCTGTGCGCCTTGGGCGCACCATTTCCTCTGTCGACACTCTGTGTCGTGCGCCCATTCTGTGTGCCTTGGGCCACACCATTTCCTCTGTCGACACTTCGTGTCATGCACCCATTCTGTGCCCCTTGGGCATGAGCTTATTTGATTTCTCCATTCTCCTGATTGTCTATATCTACCCAGGGGGGAAAAGATATATACAACAGTTATTGGTGTGATTCTTAGTCAAGAGATGAGAATAAAAAGCACATGTGAGTCATCTGGTAATGCTTTGAGTGTAGAGAACAGGGGAAGACAGAAGGAAAAAGTAAAAGGTCTTGGACACCGTGGAAATTCTAAAAAGGGTAGTTCTAAATCTAGAAGCAGGATGGTATGTTGGAATTATGGAAAAGCAGGACATGCAAAGAAATAGTGTTGGTCTTTAAAATCAGGGAAAGATCAATAAGAAGGGAGCACAGAGGAAAACATAGCATGTGATGTGTTACAAGATTCTCTTATTCTTTCTTTAGATAGTAAATCAAAATCTTGGGTTTTAGATTTTGGTGCTTCATTTCATGCAACTCCTCATAGACAGTATTTTCAAGATTATGTTCAAGGGAATTTTGGGCAAGTATATCTTGGTGATGATGAGCCATGTAACATTGTTGGAAAAGGTAGTGTTCATGTTAAATTATAGAATGGTAACACTTTGTTGTTGAAAAATGTTAGGCATATTCCTAGCTTGAGGAGGAATCTAATTTCTGTAGGGAAATTAGGAGATGAGGGTTGTATGGTTATATTTACAGCTGATTCTTGGAAAGTTATCAAGGGTTCTCTTGTGGTAGCAAGAGGTAAGAAAGTAGGTACTTTGTATTTATCCACTATTAGTACTGATTCATCTTCTATTTTAGCTACTACATGTATAGACACAACTCTGTAGCATCACAAACTTGGCCATATGAGTGAGAAGGGGATGAAGATTTTACATTCATAGGGAAAGTTTTCATATTTGAAAAACATAGACCTGGAATTTTGTGAGCATTGTGTGTATGGAAAACAAAATCGTGTGAGATTTCTCAAGGTTGGATCAACCAAGAAGGAGCACAAGTTAGAGCTTGTTCATACGGATGTGTGGTGACCGGTTCAGGTATCTTTTCTTGGTGGTTCACAGTATTATGTTACTTTTATTGATGATGCTAGTAGGAAGATTTGGGTTTACTATATAAGAAGAAATCTGATGTATGTAATACTTTCAAGAAGTGGAAAGCTTTGGTTGAGAATGAAACAGGTTTGAATTTTAAGTGTCTCGGATCATATAATCGTGGAGAGTACTGAAACAATAAATTTAATAACTACTATTCACATAATGGAATATGTAGGGTGAAGACAGTTCCTAGAATACCACAGTAGAATGGTGTGTCATAAAGAATGAACAGGATTATCATAGAGCGTGCAAGGAGCATGAGATTGCATGTTGGATTTCCCTTACAGTTTTGGGCAGATGCTCGATACTGTTGTTTACTTGATAAACAGAGGACCTTCAAGTGCTTTGGAAGGTGGAGTAACCGAGGAGGCGTGGACCGGTAAGGAGGTAAACTATTCTTTTCTGAAAGTTTTTTGTTGTGAGGAATTTTTGCACATTGATAAAGAGAATAGGACCAAGCTAGAAGCTCAGTCAAAGAAATGTACTTTCATTAGATATGGCACTGATGATTTTGGATTCCGGTTGTGGAGTTTGGATGAGAAGAAAATCATTAGAGTAGGGATATTATTTTCAATGAAAGGGTTATGTACATGGAACAACTACATGATAAAAAACAGGAAAAGTCTGAGTATGTAGCACTTGATGAGATAAAAGATAGAGAAGAGCTCAAAGGACTGGAAAATCAACAAGTTGGCATCAATCCTGACATAGTTGATGTTGATCCTGTAGATCAAAATCAACGAGAACAACAAGTGCCTCAAAATCCAGAAAATCTTGTAAGACGTTCTACTAGGATAAGTAAACCTCTTGCACGATTATCTTCAGATGAGATTTACTATTGTTTATTGACAGATGGTGGAGAACTAGAAAGTTTTGAAGAAGCAATGTAGGTAGAAACACGGAAAAAGTGGGAGCAGGGTATGGATGAGGAGATGGACTCCTTGGATCACAACCAAACTTGGGATTTGGTTCAGTTGCCTACAGGAAAGAGAGCATTGCAGAAAAAGTGGGTTTACAAGTTGAAGGAAGAAGGAAGAAGAAGGTGACAAAAAAAAGGTACAAGGCTTGAGACTTGTTGTGAAGGGATTTGCATAGGAAAAAAGTATAGACTTTGATGAAATTTTCTCTCCCGTTGTTAAAATAACTTCTATTAGAACTGTTTTAAGTTTAGTAGTTGTGGAAGATTTGCATCTTGAACAATTAGATGTAAAGACTACTTTTCTTCATGGTGATTTGGAGGAAGAAATATATATGGAACAGCCACAAGGATATAAAGTTAGGGGGAAGGAGAATTTGGTATACAAATTGAAGAAGAGCTTTTATGGCCTTAAGAAACCTCCAAGGCAACGATATTTGAGATTTGGCAGGTTCATGATAGAATAAGGTTAATCTAGCTGTCATTCTGATCACAATGTTTATTTTAAGAGACTAGATAATGGCACCTATATTATCTTGTTGTTGTATGTGGATGACATGTTTGTGGCAAGGTCAAACTTGCAGGATATAAATGAGCTAAAGAGATAGTTAGCCAATACATTTTCCATGAAGGATTTAGGTGCAGCAAAGAAAATCCTTGGCATGGGAATCAATAGAGACAGAAAGAGTAAAACACTGACTTTGTCTCAAGAAGAGTATGTGAACAAGGTGTTGGACAGGTTTAGGATGTAGGATGCAAAACCAATAAGTACACCATTGGAAGGGTACTTCAAGTTGAGTAAAGAATAGTGTCCTAAAACATATGAATAGATTGAATATATGTCTAGAGTTCCATATGATTCAGCAGGGTTGATTTTAAGACACCCATAGAAAATTAGAGGTGGAAAATACCTGGTGAATATCCTCGGAACCGGTTTCAGTGAAAGGCGAATTTACCAATTTTTTAGAACTAAATTTTTGCCCCTTTTTTGAGCCAGAGAGACTGCATATTTGAAAACACCTACGGCTTGTTGATGGGCGTCAAAATCCTTGTTGACAACCATGTACTCGTACACAACAGTTTATTTTTAACAAATTTAGAACACAAAACAAAAACGATAAATTGCAGTGAAAATTCATGAATATAACTATTAGCGAACATACAACTATCAAAAACATAAATACATAAACATGCATTCCAATCAACGCGCATAACCCCATAATTAATTTGGATATTAGGGGAGCATCGTTTTGTTTTGTTTCATGCATTTCTAATACCTAAGGCTATGAAATTATGAACATGCATAACCCTACCAAGATACTTTATTTATCAAAGTCAGTGAGTATTAATTACTTGTAAGTGAATTTCATGGAAACAAATTCGATGTAACTCAATCCAGTCAATATTACTACGAAACTGAATAGGAATCGTGGCATATTATGTGGTGTCACCACTCCAAACAGTGTTATGAGGAAGGCTAATGTTGTTGCCATCCATGCAGCTTCACCAAGTACCCCATCTCTTTTTTCAAAAAAAACGAAAGCGCTATAATCTGCACCCATAATGAACCTGCAACTCGCTCCTTCCAACAAATTTTCATTTTATCTTCGTCCCTTGCCATTTCAATCACGACATATCTTTGGTCATTGAAAAAAATCTCTTTATCATTCAATTGTGAAAGCATGTTGCATTCTAGTACCTAATCCCTCCATTGAAGTCCCACCTTGAGAAAATCCAATTGTTTCCATATCAAGATTCATTAAAAATTATTATTCAAAAACCCCAGCAAGCTGCATAAATTACATAGTCACTATCCATGCATCAACAAGTCTTCTTGACACACGTCAACAAGACTTTTTAACGCGCGTCAACAAGTCTTGTTGATGCACGTCAATGTGATTTGTTGACGAGCATTAATAAGACTTGTTGACACCTATCAATAAGACTTGTTGACGCATGTCAATGCGATTTGTTGACGCACGTAAACAATACTTGTTGATGCATGTCAATACGATTTGTTGATGCGTGTGAACACAACTTGTTGACGTGCGTCAACTACTTAACCCTTTTTCGCGTGTCAACTACTTTACCCTTTGTCGCTCGTCAACTGCTTAACCCCTTGTCACACGTCAACTACTTAACCCATTTTCACGTGTCAACTACTTAATCCCTTTTCGCACGTCTGCAAGACCTCCTTGTCATGCGTCTACAATACGTCCTTGTCACGTGTTTGCAATACCTCTTTATCTCGCGCCAGTAGCCTCTGCCCTCCTTTCGCGCGATTACTATACTTGATAATACATATACCCCAGGTGGTATGAGTGATCTAGTAGTGTTCTACCTGGTGAATAATCTAGGATTATATAGGGTATAGTTTAAATGGGTAGGAGAAGCCAACCCCTAAAAAAAAATTAAACTGTAATTTTTAGGCGAACAGGTCAATGACCCGCGCTAGAAAATTCACCTTTTCCAATTTTTCAAAAATATAATATTTGTCATATTACGAATATTCGCCACTAAAATTATCCCTGTGCTTCAGCAATTTGAAGTTTGATGTATGCTATGGTATGTAAAAGACCAGATATTTCCCATGTAGTGGGAGTTATCAGTAGATACATGAGTAATCAAGGAAAGGAGCACTGGAATGTAATCCAATGGATTCTCAGATACTTGAGAGGGACTAGTAGCATGCAGTTGTGCTATGGAGGGTTAGAGGTTTCTTTACATGGATATGTTGATGCAGACATGGCTGGAGATTTGGATGGTAGGAGGAGCACCATAGGTTATGTATTCACTATTGGTGGCACGACAATTAGTTAGATTTCTAAATTGCAGAAGATTGTTTCCTTGTCTACTATAGAGGCAGAGAATGTTGTTACTACAGAAGCAAGCAAGGAGATGATATGGATGCAGCGATTTATGGAAGAGTTGGGAAAGAAGTAGGAGGATTACATGTTATTCAGTGATAGCCAAAGTGCAATTCATTTTTCCAAGAACTCAACATTCCATTCGAGAACCAAACATATACAACTCAGGTATCACTTCATTAGTTCAATTTTGGAGGATGGACAATTGATGTTGGATAAGATCTATATAAGTCAGAATCTTGTTGATATGTTGACAAAGGCGGTGACAAAAGAGAAGATGGAAGGTTGTTTGGTTTCGATAGGTCTTCAAGATTGATCTTGAAGAAGAGAAATGAGTTAGAGAAGAGTCTGAGGATGAGCTGTGACAGTGGGTTACAACAGTCAATCTCCAAGTGGGTGATTGTTGAAGATGTGGCCCATCTAACTATAAGATGAAGTGGTAGTTTCTTTTTTCCTTGATTTTGGGAGGAAAACATGGCCATGGATAAAAATAGCATTGTCTTAGTAATAGATGAGAGTTGTTATTTTTATGGTTATAAAAATAGCATTGTCTTATTAATAGATGTGAGTTGTTATTTCTATGTTTATCTTATTTATATGCATGTCTTATTTATAAGCATGCTATATTTAGGTTGCTTGTGGTTGAAGCAAACTTTTTCAAAGAGATGCACAAGTTATATATATGTGCATGGATTTACTCTTTAGAATATGAAAAAGAGAGAATTGTATTGTACTCCTCTGGACTGAATAAAGGAAAATGTTGACTTGTTTCTTGTGGATGTAGCCCACATTGGGTGAACCATGTTAAATCTTGGGTTTATCTTGTGATTGCATGCTTATATTATTTCTTTTTTAATTCCATTTTATTTCTCATCTGTGTTTCTATCCTAACAATAAATCAATTCTTTTTTGGCTAAAACCCCTTAAAATTGTTAAAAGAAATTTCGAATGCTACAAAAATCAATGTAAAGATCTACAGTAACACTGCCAGTGAATGAGACTGTAAAGTATTGTCAATGAAATAACTAATGCTTCATATAGATTCCAGATTTTTTATCTTCCTCTACTTTTTTATTTTAGAAAAATTTGGTTCCATCTTAAATAGGTAGGTACTTTTCATTCAACGTTTCTTCCCTCACAACTCACATCCACACATAGACCCAGACAGTAATTGTCTTCTATTACATAATTTACTGTAATATGCATGTAATATTTTTTGGCTGTACAAAACATGCATGTAATATTATGTAGGTCTATTTTTTTCCATTTCATTTTGAATTATAGAGCTTGGTAAAGATGAATATTGTTTTCTTATAGAAAACAAGGTTAGCCTCACTAGGCACTAACATTGTTTACAAAATGTTGCAAAAAGTTGTTCAACCTGATTAGATCAACTTGGACGGAATACTCCCAGCCTATACCAAAATTGGTACTTTGAAACAGGGAAAAAAAATCCATCAAAATATAATTGAAAGCGGGTATTTTTCAGATGTTGTGGTTGTCGCGGCCTTAATAGTCAAGTATGCAAAATGTAGAAACTTTGTAGTTTGGGTTGTTAATCTATGCTAATTTCATGATCTGTGGTTAGCAATTTTGGCTAACTCTCTTTTTGTTCAAGACGTCAGCATTCCTAAGTAATTTGTCTGCACAAGATCATGGAAGTTTTCATGCTAGCTGCTTTCTCTGGTTTTTCTATCCTGAAAACTAGATGTACTGAAGCACAACTACGATAGAGACTTATCACATTGCGACTCTTGTTAAACTAGTGGTCGCTCCAGGAGGAGCAAGGTTACGCCGGCATGGATTTGTTTGGGAGTTATCTTCTGGTGTAGGTTGTGTTTTTAAAATGGGTATGTAACGTATTGGGATGATAGTGGAAGTTGGTGGATACTTGTTACCTTTTTTCACATCAGTAATTTGTTGGGGTATGCTACATGGAATATGGTGTATTACTCAAAGTGGGCCTGGTTTGATTAGTGAGAATTAAGGTGGACAACATTGAATGCTATCAACACAAATGGTCAGGAGGCTGTAATGATGTGATCAATAATATACCGGCTGATATAGGAGATGTGTTGCCTGTGGACAGAAATGATAAATTTTTGAGGTATGTAAATGAAAGACAAAATAAGAATTGAAAATGCAAATGTCGAAAAAGTCAAAGCATTTTGAATTTTTTTTAATAAATCCAATTAAAAGATCAATGCATTAGATTTTACATTCATTATTTCCACATATGGTAATAGCATTATTTAACTGTGAAATAGGAATCTTCCCCACGTTCAAATCCAATGCCACATTATCATCACCTTTGGCCAGAGTAGACCCCCTAATCATCCCCTTTGGGCAGGCTATGTAATTTCTATTGTAAAGAAAGACATGATACATCAAGATAGATCAATTTAATTCTCTTATATGGATTTAACCCGAAAAATTACCAAGATAGATCAATTTAATTGTCTTAGGTGGCTACTCGGTTTTTAATATTGATGTGAATGAGATATTTATTTAAACACGTGAATAAGTTAGGTAGTCTTGTCCATATGGGAAAACAAACTCTCAGTAAGTTGCAATTATTCTTAATCTTTATGGAAATGGGCATCAAGCTGAATGAGTGACAATGTAAACTAATATTCTTAAGCCTTATAATAAGTAATGTAAACATTTTGGAAATGCGCATCAAAGTTGGCATTTATTCATAATAAGTAATATAACTGAATATGTAACTGTGTAAAAAAATACACATATCAAACAAGTTTAGAGAAAACCTAAGGCAAGAAGGATTTATAGTTTGATTAGAAAGGTAAAAATGCACCCACTTATTATTGAAGTTAAAAGGAGTGTGCTATTTTTTTCCCCATTAGTTAAGATAACGTAATGAAGAAGTTTGGCACGTGATAGTTATAGTTGATGTTAAATTTTGGAGATTATAAAATATGGGCATATACGACTTGGTCTTGCTACTTACAACATCAAAGGAAGATGAGAAACGTTAGGCTTTACCAATAGCTGAAAATGAATCATCTACTCACAGATGTTGAAATCTTATTATGCTTTACCGATGCACAAAATCAACTTTATCCCATTTTCATCTAGAGTTTTTTTTAGCTTATAGCCACAGAAATAATGCACCTTCAGTCGGCAGGAAAGGTTAACGACAGATAAATAATTGCCTCTCGTGTCTTAGTTTCTACCCATGTTTCTTATAATGCCCAAATGCAATATAGTATATATTTTCTATTTTTGAAGACTTTATATGACAACAAGTAATATAAACTGAGGTAAGAAGACCTTATATGAGAACAATGAATATAAACTGAGGTACAACTAAATGCTCACAGTTGACAATTTATTTTTCCTATTTCCTCTATTAAGGTAAAAAACCCTTACTTGGCTTCAATTATTCCGAAATACAAAAAAATATAATGTGTATAATTTCAATATTATGTTAAAAGAGGTAAAATAAAGTAACAATGGATAAGAAACTATGCAAATTCATCAGAAATGTAAACTGATAATCCAAAGGAAGAAACTTCCCTCAACTTAGCTACCATTTTATCATATCTTATAGTATTTTCCTTGCCTCTTCTATTTCTCTTTGTTTTCATTTCTTTCCACCACAAGACTGCATGACCTTTCAACTTGGTTTGAGCCACCTCCACTCTTAAAACTCGTGAAAATAAAAGAACACCTGCATATGTGCTTCTTGCTTTGCTATTGGCTCCTCTTCAATATATCTCTCATCTCCTCAACACAATACCCATTCTTTTAATTATTTCAATAAAATCTAA
Source organism: Taxus chinensis (assembly GCA_019776745.2). NCBI lineage: Eukaryota > Viridiplantae > Streptophyta > Pinopsida > Cupressales > Taxaceae > Taxus > Taxus chinensis. The sequence continues at coordinate 168,819,065 of CM034152.1, forward strand.
TCTAGATTGCACAGTTCTCTTCAAAGTTACAACCTCCAATCTTCATGTCATGTTGGCAACCACTACTCTTCTTGGTGGTATCTTCGCATGAACAAAACACTTAGTTTTACTATTGCAAATCTTACGTAAGCCAATTTTTCCATTGCATTATTGTAGCACTTTATTCTCTACCTTCACCTATTATTTTATCGCTTCATTTTTCTATCTTCATTCCTCTTCCAATCTTGTCTATTGTTGTAAGTTGTATAAATCTTGTCATTCATATACTCTTGACAATGTGATAAATGATTTGGATTTGCTTGCAATAAATTTATAAATAACTCTGAAAAATGAGACCTACGGAATAATTTTCACCCACATACAACCCGAATTCCACATTAACACAGTCATACATATATCATTACTTTGATTTTGGCTTTCAAATCTATAGGCAACTAGAGCCATGAGCCGGAAGAACATTGTATTTTGTTTAACATGATGCAGTGATAGAGCAGGTTGTCAGCAGATGATAAGAAGCTCTAAGATGCATTACGTTGTTGTTAAGGTTTGATTGAATGTAGACATGCCCCACCTCCTATCTGCTTCAACAACATCTAATCTTGTTTGTATGGTTCTCTTCAAAATTACAACTTCCAATCTTGTTGGCATGTTGGCAGCCACTACTATTATTGGAGACATATTGACACACCAAACACTCAGTTTTATTGTAATCATCTCAGGTTTTCACTCAAATAAAACCATCTCATATTTTTTAATAAAACATCTCTAATGATGTAGAGAAAAATAACAACCAAATACAATCAATTAAAAAAAAGTAGGAAACAACATCAAGATGACAGAGTAAGAAAAAGATGATTTAAAACATCAAACAATTAATCAAAAGGATTTGAAGCACCAAGCACTCAAAGACTGCAAAATAAGGAAAAAATATTCCAAACATCTAGCACTCAAACTAACATTTGAAATTCTACAAAATCTAAACCATCAATACCACAGAGTAAATAAAATCAAAAGCATAAAAAAACTCAAACATGAATCATCTCAAATTTTAACTTAAATAAAACCATCTCATATTTTCACTTAAATAAAACTATCTCATATTTTTTAATAAAACATCCCTAGTGATGTTGAGAAAAATAACAACCAAATACAATAAAATAAAAGCAGGAAACAACATCAAGATCACAGTGTAAGAAAATGATGATTTAAAACATCAAACAATTAATCAAAAGGATCTGAATCACTAAGCACTCAAAGACTACAGAATAAGAAAAAATATTCGAAACATCTAGCACACAAACTAACATTCAATTCTACAAAATCCAAAACATAAATACCATAGAGTAAATAAAATCTAAAGCATCAAAAAAATCAAACATGAATCATCTCATAAATCTAAAGCATAAAAAAAATAAAACATGAATCATCTCAGATCTTCACTTAAATAAAACCATCTCATATTTTTTAATAAAACATCCCTAATGATGTAGAGAAAAATAACAAGCAAATACAATCAATTAAAAAAAAGAGCAGGAAACAAGATCAGAGAGTAAGCAAAGATAATTTAAAGCATCAAACTATCAATCAGTTCTAAAAGATCTGAAGCACAACACTCAAACTAACATTCCATTCTACAAGATCTAAAGCATTAAACACTCAAACTAACATTCTGTTCCATGAGATCTGAAGCATCAAACACTCAAACTAACACTCAACAATAAGATGTTTAAAACTATTCCCCCAATACATGAAGCATCAAACACGCAACAATAAAATATGAATAGGGAACTCCACCATATGTTTAAAACTATTCCCCCAATACATGAAGCATCAAACACTCAAACTGACACTCAACAATAAGATATGAATAAGAAACTCTACCATATGTTTGAAACTATTCCCCCAATACATGAAGCATCAAACACTCAAACTAAAACTCAAAAATAAGATATGAATAAGGAACTCTACCGTATGTTTAAAACTATTCCCCTAATACATGAATTCAAGAACATGATGCAAGAAGATATGAATAAGGAACTCTAACATATGTTTAAAACTAATAAGGAACTCTAACGTATGTTTAAAACTAGTGCCCCAATGCATGAATTCAAGAACATGATGCAATAAGATATGAATAAGAAACTCTAAAATATGTTTAAATTTATTGCCCCAATGTATATATTCAAGAACATGATGCAATAAGATATGAATAAGAAACTATAACATATGTTTAAAACTATTGCCCCAATGCATGAATTCAAGAACATGATATCAGATTTTTATTTCAGTAATGTAATTTTAGACCCCAATGCATGAATTCCAGAACATGGTGCAATAAGATTTGAATAAGAAACTCTAACATATGTTTAAGACTATTGCCCCAATGCATGAATTCAAGAACATGATCTCAGATTTTTATTTCAATAATGTAATTTCAGACTTCTAAGTAGTTAAAACATCCCTAAACAAAATGTATTTGAAACTTCATTGAAATCAATAAAAACAAGCAGGACACAAGAAAGTTTAATTAAAGCACCAAGCAACTCAAACTACTTGATCCTTCATGACGACGTTCTCCAGCTTCATGTGCTTGTCATTATTGCCTCCTACTTGACTTACCTGTAAATAATGCATACGTGTCTGTTCGGTGATCTTCGGGGATGCTTTTGGCTGTAGCTGTCTGTGGTGCCTATCCCGGGATGTAGATCTAGTGCCCCATTTTCTCAGCACCTACGTTTATTTCTATCAAGGATGGGCATATCCTACACAGTTATGGTCATTATTTTGTTTTTCCTTTTTTATCTGGTATCGAATTTCTCTTGTTTCCCCTCCCTGGAAGCTTCTTGTGTAGCACCCCCAACATTGCAATAAAGGTTTTTCTTTTGATGTCTTTTTTCCCTAAAAATGCTATTTTATTCGGATTTTTCCTTCTTTATGTAAGCTGCTTAAGCTTTCCCACTAACATGTGCGTTTGCAAATCCTAAAAACTATTGTTGTATGTAGTTCACCATTATGATTTTTTGCATATGGAATGGGAGCACATCTTTTTAGTTTTCCTAATTTGTAGATGCAATGCGATATGGATGGGAAGGATTAGGATAAATGAATAATTCAGTAGAACACTCATGTTTTCTTAAGCTGTATAGCATACAAAGACACACCACATACCACAGGTGGCATCACATGCAGAGCTGGAAATGTGATCATACAAAACCAAGCTAGCTCATCCATCTATCTTGAAATAGGTGTACCCTACAAATCCACTCAATTTTTTTTGGGTATTTTGACATTCAATGTCAAATTTAGAGAATTTATGAAGATTTATACCTCTGTTTTACTTTTACCTCTGCAACATAGCCTCTTATGGCTTATTGTTTGTGATTTATTTGACAAAATGTTCCCACTTTTATTATACAATGCATGTGCCGGTTTTGTTTAGTGTTTCTTGACTGTTGCATTCCCCAAACTATATGAAGAGAAAGCAACAACAATCTACAAAGAAATGATATTTTATCGGCCCTGACGACATCATTATGTGAGGGGATATTAAGATCTCTACACATAGGAGAATTGACTTTACTATGGCAGTGGAAAACAATCTAGAAAGGATCTTCTGGTTATTTGTTTGTGGTTGCTAGAGGAATTTGGTATTCCTAAATATTACATCAGCTTCTAGGGGAAGCCATCAGAGTTCCATGAGAGTGAGACATGCAAAGTGTTTGACAAAAAAGATGACACTCAAAATGCTTGACAAAATATCTTGAAATTATAAATATGGTGAATATTAGCTACGTTTCCAGCTAAGGGTCCACTCCCTGTCTGGACACTAGAGATGCAACATTTGGCGGGAAGGATACCTGATACTACTGGAAGAAACAATATTGTGAATTTGTAATAAAGTGTAAGAGTTTTTAATTAAATTTAAATACATATTTGTAAAGATATTTGATTTACATAAGGTTTTATCACTGTCTGTAGTTTCTGTTTAGATTCCGGCATGGAAAGTTAAAAACAAAATTATCCACAAATCCCAGTTTGGCCTGCAAATTTGGTTGTACGAACCAAGGTGTTAATAAACAATGTTCTATTAAATTTGCACTTTTTAGTGGGAATTCCTATCTATTGGTTGAAGGTTGCCGAGAAGAAGATTTAAAACAAAAGAAAAAAGATGGAGAATTTTCTGAGGTAGAAAAGGGATCTTATATTGGAGGAGGAGCTTAAAAGTTTTTTTTTTCTGTTTGATGGCATGAATGACAGACTTTAGAGATTGAGCTCAAGGAGAGTATACAGATAGTGGCAAATTTTGCATCCACTCACTTTTATCTTAGTCTACTCACCTTGTATGATCTGAAAATAAAGAATTTTAGAATGAGAATGGAGAGAAAATGAGAGTAGGTTTGCTTCTTATGTGGACAGGAATGCACAAGGGTGAAAGGAAGAGTCCTTTCTGCAGTATTTTTTGATCTTCATATCAATCTATGGGATATCTGATTTTTAGAATTAATAAGGGAAACACGTTCTATGTATCAATTTGATTGATTACAGACCTATGGAGAGATGCAGTTGTATGTTTAGTCGGTGTGGCTAACTGATTCGAGATGCAGTTGTATGTTTAGTTGGTGTGGCTAACTGATTAGGAGCCAAGTCATCCATTTTTCAATCATTTTCATTAAATATTTTGTTCCTTCCAGCCTTGGCAAAGTGCCAAACTTGTTGAGTATAGCAATAAATGCCAATTTGTTTATTTTATTATTTTGGGTCTTGGGTTCCATAACCCCAAGTTTTTTTTCTGGAATCATTCAAAACTCATTTCCTTTACTTTATTCTCTCATCTTTTGAACTAAAACATTACTTGAATTAAAACATTTCTAGGATTAATTGCAATATATAGATTGCCCTTATGTAGATTTCGTATGAAACCTAATGATCAAGTTCATGGTTTCGGATTGTTTGTTTAGAACTATGTTTTTCTGCACTCTTTTGGCCTCACATCTTTGTTGTATTGTTTTGAAAATGGGAGGTGTGAAGATGGGAAAAGTTGTTTTCTAATTACAGATTTAGTAGATTTTGGGACTGAAGTTTCACTGATGTTTGAATGTATATGTTTTGAAAATTTTAGGGGTTGACAGAGACAGACATTTTGAAGCCCGCTTCCACCATAGGTTATGTTTGGAACGACCTAACATCAGACCATGAGCTTGTTGTACAAGTGGCAAGTAATTTTTTCCCTTGTTTAAGCACACATTGTAGGTTCCATCCGAGCTTCCAATACATTTTGTCGAGGTTAAATTTTGCATTCTTCAGTGGGTTAACAGTTGAAAGATTCTCCTCATTGTTTGACTTCCTTGTCTTAATTTTTTCTGTTTGCATTTTCAGGCACACAGTTCTACCATGAAATAAGCTTAGATAAGTTGTGCCCTTAGAAAACTTTCCATAAATCAAGGAAAAAGAGAGGTTTTGGCTTGGCCCTTCCATCTGGTGTTGGTGATAACATATCAGATAAACTAGATTTGTCAAAGGTGGGATATGAAGTATTTGCAGATGGACCGACCAGAATCTTACGACTCTCTGAAGTCACTAAAAGTCAGAAAAGAAGTGAATAGAGAACTCAAAATCAAATTCTTTATGTGAAGCTTGATTTTTAGGTTTCATGTCTGGGAGTTAGCCTACTTGAACAAGTAACATAGGTTAGTCTGCTCCATACAGTCGTATGTCACTTTGGGATACAGGACTCAATCAAAAGAATTTTCTACTGCACATTGATTTAGCAAAACAAAATGTCTCTTTAATGTTGCATTTCTAGAAGACGGTATGCATTGCTAAATATTTTTAGTAGATCACACGAATGCCAGTAATCAATCATATTTTTCTCAGTGTAACTGCCAGAATTTGATGAATAACTAGTCATCCAATATAATAATACTTAAACATGACTCTTACCTTTTGGAATCCACATGGTGCAATATCTTTTTACACCAGTGTTTAAAGTTTTGTAGCTCCCATATTTTTTCCAGCTGCGGAGTGATAGGAGGATTCAGCCGAAGTTTCTCAGACAAGGACTTCAGCTCATGGCACATAACTAAAGCATCAAGCATTAAACACTAAAACACGAAGCATCAAACACGCAACAATAAAATATGAATAGGGAACTCTACTGTATGTTTAAAAATATTGCCCCAATGCATGAATCATCAAACACTCAAACTAACACTCAACAATAAGATATGAATAAGAAACTATACCATATGTTCAAAACTATTCCCCCCATACATGAAGCATCAAACACTCAACAATAAGATATGAATAAGAAAATCTACCGTATGTTTAAAACTATTCCCCCAATACATGAATTCAAGAACATGATGCAATAAGATATGAACAAGGAACTATAACATATGTTTAAAACTAATAAGGAACTCTAACATATGTTTAAAACATGATGCAATAAGATATGAATAAGGAACTCTAACATATGTTTAAAACTAATAAGGAACTCTAGCATATGTTTAAAACTATAGCCCCAATGCATGAATTCAAGAACATGATGCAATAAGATATGAATAAGGAACTCTAACATATGTTTAAAACTATTTCCCCAATGCATGAATTCAAGAACATGATGCAATAAGATATGAATAAGGAACTCTAACATATGTTTAAAACTATTTCCCCAATGCATGAATTCAAGAACATGATGCAATAAGATATGAATAAGAAACTCTAACATATGTTTAAAACTATTGCCCCAATGCATGAATTCAAGAATATGATTTCAAATTTTTATTTCAATAATGTAATTTCAGACTTTTAAGTAGTTAAAACATCCCTAAACAAAATGTCTTTGAAACTTCATAAAATCTGAATGAAATCAATAAAAATGATCAGGACACAAGAAAGTTAAATTAAAGCAACAAGCAACTCAAACTAAAGCATCAAGCACTCAATAAAAAAGTTAAAACATCAAACACTCAAAACAATCATTCAATTCTACAAAATCTAAAACATCAACACCATACTAAGCCAAGAAAATTAAAAAAATAAAACTGACATTTACTTCTATAAGATCTGAAGCATCATACACTCAAACTAAAACATTCAGAGTTCTCAGACTTAAATGTTTGCTGCATATTACTAGTACAATATTACACTCACTACTTGTTAGAATAGTCTAGCACATGTATACAAGATAAATAATAGATGGGAAAGGATTTTTTACGACTCTAAGCTTTACTCTTATTAATAGTAATTGTTGATATATAAGATAAATAATAGAAATGAAAGGATTTTTTATGATTCCAAGCTTTACTCTTATTAATAGTATTGCTGATAAAGGGTTTTAATGATGCTGAGAAAAATACTCAAAACCAACATCTTACAAAAGATGAATCCAATTGCTCTAAGTATTGAACGTAAGAACGAACAAGAAACAAGATAATTATTAATTTAAACCATGCTCAACAACATCTAAACCTTCACAATATTTATTTTTGTTCCCTAAAATAGTCAAAAGACAACCATAAACAAAACATAGAACTCCATAGCGTGCATCATCTAAAGAAGGGTCTTGAAAAAATTGTCCAGCTTTCAACCGGACCCTGTGTTGTCTTTTGGAAGGCACAATAAAACTTGGCAATTAAAAAGAAGGTAAATGATTTTCTTAATCGTTAAACTCACAAACATTAAAGTTTGCACAAGTGGTGAGCATGTGTAATACCTGTACAATACATAGGCCAACAACCTCCTCCAATAGCACACACATGCAAGGATTCACGATCAAGTTTCTCATTGAACCCTAGCACAGAAGTAATGATTGTCACAATCTTAAATTATATTCTCTAACCCTATGCAATATCTCAAGAAAATTTAAGCCCTATACAATATCTACTAATTCTTATAGACTTCTTAATCATACTTTAACGCATATCATAAGCTCTACACAGAACATTACTAAAGAAAATTATAAACATTTAATTTGCAATGACACAAATGAATAAATATTTAACCCTAATTGAAGTTTAGAAACTTTGGAACAGAACGAATGACTGCCTCAATCTTTCATTATATTGTGGAAACCCAAAGCGAAACTTGAAAATATAAGCAAAGTCATCTAAAACCAGTCAAACATTTACTCTGTTTAACAGATTAAAAACATGTATAAAAGAAGAGAGTAATGAAAAACCCCAGAGAATCCAATGTGCTTACCTAAACATCTAACCCTCTGTACGAATTTCTAGTACAACGGTTTAAATAAGAGTGCTTTCTATAACCCTCTCAAATGCCTCAGACTCAGATAGGCTACAAAAAATCATGGATAAAATGAACAAAACTAATATTCTCTATAGAAGAATCTGACGTATCCAACTGCTATAAAATTTCACCATTTGAAAATAGTAAACCCTTACTATATTTAGTTTTGAACAATGAAATAAAGAAAATAGAACCATAAAACAATCACCGATTTGACTATAAATTGCATATCTAAACAAAGAACAATGTCAAAAGCATCACATTAACAAGAGCCTGCAAATCTTGATTAAACAAAATGCCCAGCGGTGGAAAACTAGATCCCATGAATATGTGAACAACACAATTAAAATTGGTAGTTAGAAAGGAGAAAAATATTTTTCTAAATATGTTAGATTATAATAATCAAACCCTGCACTAGAATCAAGCATATGTAATAGTTGTATAGGGCTTAGCCCCACCAACTATGCAAGGAACCAACACAATAAAAATTTGTAGTTAGAGAGGAGAAACATATTTTTCTAAATATGTTAGATTATAATAATCAAACCCTACACCAGAATCAAGCATATGTGATAGTTGTACAGGGCTTAGCCCCACCAACTGTGCAAGGAACCATTCTCGTTTGCTAACCCAACACTATGCAAAATGTAAGAAAAAATCTTTTTGTAAAATAAAACCTTGTGAATTAAACTAGTATTGCACAGACCATCTTTAAATCATGGAAGGAAAACTACATACATTTACTCTATTAGCACATAGAAGCACTAATTTTATGGTTAATTGATGTGTTGAAACCCCCAATTGCAAATCTCACCTACACAAGTAGAAAATGACTGTAAACTTTATTCATATCAAGATTGATGAAAATTAGCAGAAGGCTAGTTTGAAATGGCATATTCTACGAATCAGAGAGAAAATGTAATGGTCAGTAGTCCCTAGGGCATATTAAAATTAAGCTACTGAAAACAAAGGTCAACAACATTTTCAATGTGCAACCATGTGTACAACACTAGCTGCAAGGATTCACAATAAGATACCAATTGGAATATAACATTTGTATCACTAAATTTATTACAATAATCAATCTCAGCCACTAGCAAATATAAGGGAATAAACACAACACCTGAACCCTTACTGTCTGTAATATTAATCCCTGAGAATTTGGGGAGAGAGCATAATATGCTTACCTTGATATTCTAACGCTTCCTGTCTGGTCTGGACCGATGTGCTCTGTTACTCTTACCTTGATATTCGAACGCTTTCTGTCTAGTCTGGACCGATGTGCTCTATTACTCAGCTCCCAACCTCGCTAAAATATAGCCACAACAAAAATAACTCATACGACTTAAGAGGACCCCCCAAAAAAACCCAGTCAAAACCATCACAATGGAGACAAAAAAAACTCAAACTAACTATCAAAACATAGAGATCAGACAACAATCAAAACACAAACATTGGGCGCCTGATCTCAGACCTCAAAACAAGGCATCAACCCTCAAAAATTACCTCCAAAAGCCACACCCAAATCACTAATTTAAAATCCATAATTTATTACTGATCTGTTCCATGCTTATGATATGATTTGGGCTAATTTTTGTAAAATTATAAACATTTACTCTGTTTTCACACATACTCAACCTTAGCTGAAGGTTTTCAAACCTTCAAGCTACAAACCTTCATTAATAAATTATGGAATGCAAATTATAAACATTTACTCTCTACTCAGTGAGATGAATATTCAATTGTAACTTAAGTTTGAAACCTTCTATCTACAAATCTCAGCAGTGCCTTGGCCATGCCTTAGAAACTCTTAACTCTCTTTATGAATTTCTAGTGTTTTTAAACTACTAAACTTATAATAAGAGTGCAGTAGTTTAAAGCCTCATAGTTAGTTAGGCTACAACACAACATGGATAAAATGCACTCAAAACTTAAACCCTTGCTTTAATTAGTTTGAACAATGAAATAAACAAAACAGAACCATAAAACAACCACCCATTTGACTATAAATTGTATACCACACATCATATTAAGAAGGGCCTGCAAATCTTGATCAAACAAAATGCCCTGCGGTGGAAAACTATATCCCAGGAATTTATGTGAAAACACAATAAAAGTTAGTTAGATTGGAGAAAAATATTTTTCTAAATCAGTTACCTTATAATAATCAAACCCACCACCAGAATCATGCATATGTAATAGTTGTACAGGGCTCAGCCCCACCACCTGTACAAGGAATCGTGCATATGTGATAGTTGTACAGGGTTCAGCCCCACCACTTGTGCAAGGAATTGTGCATATGTGATAGTTGTACAGGGCTTAGCCCCGCCACCTGTGCATATAAGAAAAAAAAATCCTAAATCCTTACTATCTGCAATATACATGATTCTAACCCAGCTCAGATACTTAATAAATCAGAAATGGGTTTCAATTGTCTTGCACCCCAAAAGAGAACCAAAAGGGCTTCTACAAGATATTTTATAAACTTGAGTGGAGAATGAGAATGAATAATAACAAGATATGGTTGCTCCATGATTGCTAAATTCAGGTCAACTTTGTACAACTGCTTGTAGCATAGATGTCTAACTTAATGATCAATCTGGAAAATAGTGTTTAGTTCTCTTGTATTTGATATACATTGAAGATGACCATGCTATAGTCATAACGTTTTCACATTCAATTCTGGCATGTAATGACGTAGACATGCGTTTTTTGCTCATTCGTAGTTGTACACAGACACTAAGCATTTATTGTAGACAATCATTATGAGGAGAAGGGCATGGTTGGTAACACATGGCGTGAACTGGTACATTTGTAAAAAATGAAATGAATAATACTAAGAGTCATTGATGACGAACTAAATCATAACATGAGTTAAGAGTATGAGGTTATTAGGACAGAAAATCTCAGGTGGGAGGATTAACTCAAACATTTCATCAAACATATTGCACTCAATTCCAACTGTGGTGTACAATATTGTTAGAGATGGAAGAAAACTTTTGAAACTATGGCATGCTCTTTCTGAAACTTATCACTGGCATAAGTGTGGTGCATGAAGACAAGCGAGGTCAATGGCTTTGACAGTAGGTATGGCATAAACACTCATATTAACTGTCCCAGAAATCAAATTTCACTGAGGCATTTGTCAAGCACTTGGTGTGCGTCCTGGATGCTGGATTCCATTATGGAATTTTGCCAAACTATTCAGGTGCCTGCTGTGGAGAAGCCATAGAAGTCTGTCTAGATTCCGCAACAAGGAAAATGACCTGCTGGTGTTTAACCATCTAAAGAATTTGTGTGAATATAATCACATCTTATTGACAAAGCTAGCATAGATATTTTAATGGTGGACTGCCTCTCGCTCCCAAATATATAGAAAGCATTGAATTGTTCTTGGAATATAAGGCATCTGCCTCTAAGTATACTTCAAATTCAATGTGCATATACCAACATTTTAAAATTTTGATGAATATATGGAGAACATAAATTCTTCCTCATTAGGTGAATCGAAGACAAAAATAAAAAACCTAAAGATTTATAAACATGGTGCAGGATAGAAACAACTAATTGGGCAGGAAACAGTTGGAAAAAAGAAACCAATTGACCTGTCACAGGTCACGTAGTTTCTCAGTGTCACATTTACTATTTGGAAAATCTTAAAAATTTGAAGTCTGTGTAAGTGCATATTGGTGATGAAGTTGGAAATTTGTGAAAAATGTGAGGGAACAAATAACAATTCACACTTCAATGTTATAAAAACATCTAAGTAGCAATTCCAAAAAAAAAAACCACAGAGAGAGGGAGAGAAAGACAAAATGGGCCAATTTTAAAAATTCAAAAAACGGTTGTGTGGAAAGCGGAGGTGGTGAGTGAGTGCACCTTGGTTGTTTGGAAGCGAAGACAATTGCAGGGTCTCCCCGGTGTACAAACTCTGCGGTGTATACTTACTCATGGAGGATGCTGACAAATGCTGTGGAGTCTGGCATTATAGTCTTGCATTATAGTTGGCAATCGCATTTGCTTAAAAGTTTCCAAGGCTTTTTCAACAAACTCATTTTGTGCATACCCTCCTATCACTGCTATCCATGAGACCACATCTCTCTCAGGAATTTTGTCAAACAGTTTATGTGCGTTTTATATGCTTCCACATTTTGCATACATGTCTACCAGGGCATTTGCAACTACGAAATTTGACAAGAATCCCCTTTGCATTATGCTCTTATGGATGTCCGCACCCTGTTCCGAAGTTCTTATTTTGGCTAAATTTTTGGGTGACAGAAAGTTTTTCAATACTACCCTTTAAAAATATTAAATTGTATTATTCATACCAAGTATTTTATATTTAGTTAATTATTTCATATATATAATGACAGTCATATTTGAAATATACAAGTCTTATGTAATATTTATTTCAAATAATTTACAAGTATTTTACAGCTAAAATCACTAAAAACGTCTAAACAACCATCAAATTTAACCCTTGTAACCAACCTCTAATTGAATTTATTGGACTTTGGCCCCTGTACAAAGTATTTAGTGTTTGTTATTTTGTGAAACACGACGTACCTACATTTTAAAACCTGATTCTCAACTTTCAATGCACTATGTTAGAGTCAATTAACTTGTAAATGAAGTGCACACAAAAACATCAAATCGGGGTGCTTGGAAAGGTACTTAGAAAATTTCATGACATATGACAACTTCTCTCAAACAGAGGTTTTAGACTTGAGTGGCAATGCCAGTTACGAGGTTAATTAAGTTGTAAATGTGAGATTTACTTTAATAATAAAATGCCATTTAATTTGATATTTTCATATTTTGGCTTGAGCTTCATAATTGCTGAAAGGATATTGTAGGATTTGGAGTACGTGATAAGCTTGAAATTTACTCTCTTTTTCTAAAAATGTAGAATAGTCTTATTATTTATTTTTGGATAATATTTTAATGCTTCTTTTGATTGATAAGAAGCAATGTTTTGATATTTTGCTTCCATTAAGCAATATTCTATAAATACGGCGGTTTTCTGTGTTTTCTGTACATGTAAATTGCTGAATGGAAAACACATATTTAGCTTAAATTTGTATTTGTATTTGTATACTCTTGACATGAAATTTTCAGAAAATCAGAAATCAGTCTTATGGCTTTAATGAATTATAAAATGTAACACACCAAAAATACGAACACAAGGACAACACAGTGAAATACAGGATAATTTTTTTTTGACTTGCTTGAAGATAATACAACACTACACAAGTTCTCTAGGGAATACAACCAACCAAAGACATGCTTTCCACAACACGGACCCACACTGGTTATAGATAAACATGAGGCACACACTAAAGACACAATGGTTCATCTAAAGTATGCAGTCTTACAACAAGGTGGTCTTCCCATAGAAGGTTTCTTTAGATTCATGTTTTAGATGTAAGTGTTTTTACATTCTTTACTTTTCGCAACGAATCATGATAGAAGAATCTGAAAGTCATGTCTCCTTTGAAGAATTTTCCCCTACCTTGATAATGTTAATATACAGTGTAAACTAATTATTGGATGGTAAGAGGTTGCTTCATTAACTTGATTAACTTATTCATTGGTTAGGAGGTAGTTAGTTTATCAAGGCTCTTAACTTCATCAAACTATTTTCAACGTTGTGCTTTTATTTACATATATGTTTTACTCAATCATTCACAAGAACACAACACAGGATACATAGCTTCCAAAGGACCTGTTGTTAACAACAAGTTGACTTAAACCTTTCTGGTCAATACATAACCATTCTACTACAATGACAGCAAGGAGGTCGTATCACAACGATCATCACAAAAACAAAAAAACCAAAGAGTTTCCAGACACACCAACCTCTAAGTCACAGGAGAATGAAATTTAATCATCTTTACGGAGCAAAACGTAGAGTAATTTCTTATGCATACAACCAACATTCCAATTTTAAGATTTGAAAACTTCCTCACTAATGATCAAGTAGATCTCGTACCCTCCAACATGTGTGAAAAAAAATCAAGGTAAGAAAAGAATATTTCATCTGACATTTTAAGCTATCCAAAAGAAGTGTGAGTATCGTCAAAAGAAGACATTCCATAGGATCAGCTACATTCCTCAAAACATACAACAGTTACCAAGGGAGAGAAGGTGATTCCAAAGACGACAATCTCCAAACGGTGAACATGAGTTGATATCAAATTATGACGATCAACCATGACACTTGAAGAATAAAAGTATTTCTTCGACCGATTCAAACAAGTAACAAAAACAACTAACCTAGTTGAAAGTAATATCAACTTGGCTCAATTCAAAAAAAAATCAGTCAAGCTAAGCACACACCAAGCCAACCGGGAAGGGTTACTAGAACCTAAAACAACTAAAAGAAAAGGATAGAGACAGGAATAGCACCATCCACCTATACACAATGCGCTCGTAGTACTCAATCACCAATTCGCAAATACCCTACATAAACCAGACCTACAGATCTCGAACTGAAACAAGAATAAGAACAAAATAGGAATTATAAGGTTGAGTCCAACGACAATGTTGGATAAGGCATTCAAATCGTGAGACCAACACAAAGAACTCGGGAATTTTCATTACAGGAACCCCACCTCTTTTGTTTCATTAGTCTTAAGAACAAAGTTCACCCAACTAATATTTATTAAAACCCAGAAAACAATATAAAGGCATCAACCAGTGCAATCATTTCTAACGCCAAAAAGGATTACAAATGAGCAAGGGAAGTGGAAACCAAACAACATACCATCACACAAGACATTTATATGAAGAGTAGAGTTATTTAATGAATCAGTTAAATAACAGCATAAGAATCAATGGTATAGAGATTATCGTGCCTGATTAAGCTCCCACAGTCGATAACAAGATGGACGGGGCCTACAACAGCAACCCAACCGGCGCAACTTCTATTCCTCAGCTTGCTGAAGGCCCAAACTCTGTTGATGGACATGCTCTTGTCTTCATAAAATCAATTGTATAGTCCGCAATGTGCATCTCTTCCCATATACTGATGGGGTAAATGTTAAAGCCTCGTTTTACAATATCATGGGGATGCCGTGAGATTGAACTGTTTTCGAGAAACTTGTGCAAGTCTGGGATGATAAGCTGGGGGGTGAGAAATTGGAGCTTGTGGGACTTGGGACGCTATTTGTGCTGGTTATTTATGAACTCCAGCTTGTACCACTTGATTCTACTCAGTGTGTGCTGCTGCAACTGCACCACCTTGAGCCTGAGGAGCATTTTCTTGTTGCTGAACCTGGCCCTGTTTCCTAGGGAAATTCTGAGCATGCTCTTGTACTTGTCAGTGAACAATCTGGGTGCCACATCTATTACATACAATAGGGGATGAACCATACTGGTAACCATTACCATGAGCCATAGTCTCTGAAAGAGGCCCTTGCCAAGTGTAGCCACTCTTGTGGTACAGGAAATGAACTGTCACATGGCCTATAGCATCAGCTAGTACCGGATTTGCCTCTTGCGAAGCCTTCGAATTTTTTGGATCACTTAAAAATGCTTCTACCGTTATCACAGCAAAGCAAACGTGCTTCATGAATATTCTGATCTGAAATAGATCTGCCTCCATCAGATTCTCTTCCATGAGTTACATCCTACAACAAGTAAGATCTCAATAGAGACTCTTTGTAAATAAATTTCATCAGGTCTTTTGGTAACACCCTCACTGTCACGAATCGGTTTTGGAGAAACGACTCAGTGCAAGCTCTGGATTTGAGAAATATCCTGCTACCTTCATCTCCCAAGACATTTTCTCCAACATTGCATAGATCTCCTGTGCCCGTGGGTGTGATCTGTCACCTACACAAAACGCATGCACCATTTTATTGCCTTTAATCCAACTACATCCAAGTTTCCTTTCAATTCCTCTATCCTTCATCGATCTCCTAACAAGATGCGAGTATCACCTTTATAATTCTTTTCACCAGAGTGAACGGCGAGGGTTCCATCCGTATTCCGCAAGCTCACCTGTAGCAAAGTGCCATCGATCTGCACATTATTATTGTCACAAGCAACCCCAACTGGATCACTATTTTCAGGCGCAGTCGCCAAGGTAATATTCATCACAGAAGCCACCACGATCTGCGCCACGCCATTATTGATGCAGTTCCACCTCACTTTTATGCTAAGTTGCCTCACGAAATTAGGCGGAAAACTCAATATCAGAGGCCCCGACGCTCCCACACCTCTCGCAAACTCCTTCACTGTTTTGGAGTTTCATTTGAAATCCTGTTGCTCAAATTTGAGGATGTAATCGATGCTGAACAAGCAACAACAAGGTTGGACCACCTGCTACACTATCTTGTAGCTTCATCTACACCCACGTCAACCAGACTCATGCAGCAACCAAGTGCAAAGAAAACGTGCCAGGGAAGAAGAAAAAAAAAACGCCCAAGGAAAAACAAACACACCTAACCCCCACCTGTATGCATTGAAAGAGGATCAAAAAGAGATCATGGCGAAGGAAAAAATGTGACTCCACCCACTCCTGTATCCCTCATGCAAGGACAGAAAAGAAAACTCGGTGGACAAGACAGCCTGCAGGTCGGGTGGTTGGGAGGAGGCTGAGGTGGTAGTGGAGACCGATGCCCACGGGGCATTACATTCTCCTCCCCTTAAGAAAGCATCATCCTCGATGCAACATAACACACCGGAAAAGAAAGGGGTGCAACAAGGGATAGATAAAGAAGCATACACACCCTATGGTTTAAAATTTTAGTTGATTAAAGCACGGTCACAAAGTAGCCTTAGGAACATTTGGTAGAAATTTTAACTTTCAATGTTTTGTGAAGATTGGCAGTTCTTTCTTGTTCATCATTTCATTAGTCTCTTTCCATTATCCTTATTTAAGTTTTAGTTTCTTAAAAAAAATATCATCATTGAAGAGTTTTGATTTATTCCTTATTGTGGGTGCCCAACATGAACTGCTACCACAACACCCTATCAGGTTCACAAGACACTACAGATTCACAAGTACACAAGTATATACTTCAAGATTGTATTACACCACAAAAGGTTACTCAAATACGGAATAGAATAGGCACAGTCCACATAACATAGTACTCGTCACACATCAATGACTGACATACCAAATACTCAAACAAAGAGTACTACAATCCACCAGACATTTCCTCAATTCCACGTATGAGGTTTTTCCAAGACATAAAAAATACATGTACAAAGTGTCCACAAGGGAATCAATGACATAAACACAACATCACAACACATATCCATCTAACATGAGTAACACATACATCAAAAGACCACTACCAAACATCACAATAACTCAACATATATCCTGAAACATCAACCATACAGACAAATATCATAAGCCTCCCTCAAACTCTTATGCCTCCCTCAAGTCTCTTATGCCTCCCTCAAAGTCTTATGCCTCCCTCAAGTCTCTTATGCCTCCCTCAAACTCTTATGCCTCCCTCAAGTCTCTTATGCCTCCCTCAAGGAGGCCGGTTGTCCCTATGGTCCAAGACACATAGAGTTCGAACACTCCTAACCCAAGTGACATAATAACGCGTGGTTCAACAACCCGCTAGTTATATGTACTCCTTGGGGCGTACCCCCATACAACGAAGCGGGTCCATAGGTCCAACCAATCCATGGTGCATCCCATGACCCTATTCCACACATCACGACATTAGAACCAGCACAAGAATCCAATCAAAGTGCCAAGTGGCAAAGTACAAGCCTTGGGCAAGGCGGTAAAAATTCCAGGTTTAAAAGAAGACCCCAAATCAAGCTAAAATAAATGGCCAAATAGCCAAAGTTAGTATCAAAATCCCCATGTTAGTGCCATAAACCAAGGAAATGCCCAAAATTGTAAAGCATTGCAATCAAGAAAAGATGTTGGTCCTTGCAAAATAAAGTAAAAGCTCAATTTACAAATAAAGTCAACTTATAATAATGTCACATTACGATAACTGTGTGGCCTTATCTAGCCACCAAAGGGGTACTCAACGAGTTGCTAGCACTCGGAACATCGAGCCTCAGCTCATAAAATACATATCAATAATACAAATATCATCACCTCCAGCTGAATCATCCCGCCACCACTTCGACAAGGCTAAACATAGTCATAGATACACTAAGGTTGCATACATACAACCACATAGGGAGAGAGAAAAGAATCACATGTTATCTACTAAACCGAGTTTTAGCTCGAGTTATTGACCCATGGTACACCATTCCTCACTCTCAACATACACTTCTACCGATTTCCCTCAGGATCGGTTAGCCTAAGGTTCACAACATAACATACAACAACATCGCTAACATAATGGTGGCACACACCTAACTACCATAACGTCTCACGTATGGTATGCATACAGGGTAGATCACAATCATACATCCACAGGGCGTAACACATCACTTTACCACATTCTACACCTAAAGCGCAATCACCATACGATAGGGTTCATACACTCACCGTATGACCCAAAATCACAACATGAAGCATTACCTATTTGCACAGTCTTACATACGATGAACATAGTACATCACAACATAACATCCATTGCAACATAGCAAGGTGGTACACACATTTCTTCAGAACATGGTAAAAACATCATGATACAACTCGTTTCTTTTAACATCAACTAGTCATACAACACATTGATACACCCACATATCACAATATGCCACAATGCTCCAACACTACGTCATCCACATTAGAATTATTTTCACACATCACAACCAACAATTCACACGTGAACTCTTCATAGAATCCACAAGGAGAGAGAATACTGCCATCCCCAACACATCAACATGATCACAAACACACTCAAGGTGACATACACATCATGTGCATTCACAATATCACAATTACGACAATAATCACATCACGTTTAAAGCACATTACTCTTCCAATATCTACCACCATCATGCGACATCATCATCATCATGTAGTATCATCATGTAACACCACCACCACCATGTAACATCACCATACAAGACCAATCTAGCCCATAGGTTCGAGAGCATGAACCTACGCTCTGATACCAAAGTGTAACACACCAAAAATACCAACACAAGGACAACACAGTGAAATACAGGATAATTTTTTTTTGACTTGCTTGAAAATAATACGACACTAGACAAGTTCTCTAGGGAATACAACCAACCAAAGACATGCTTTCCACAACACGGACCCACACTGGTTACAGATAAACATGAGGCACACACTAAGGACACAATGGTTCATCTAAAGTATGCAGTCTTACAACAAGGTGGTCTTCCCACAGAAGGTTTCTTTAGATTCATGTTTTAGCTGTAAGTGTTTTTACATTCTTTACTTTTCGTAGAGGAATCATGATAGGAGAATCTGAAAGTCATGTCTCCTTTGAAGAATTTTCCCCTACCTTGATAATGTTAATATACGGTGTAAACCAATTATTGGATGGTAAGAGGTTGCTTCATTAACTTGATTAACTTATTCATTGGTTAGGAGGTAGTTAGTTTATCAAGGCTCTTAACTTCATCAAACTGTTTTCAACGTTGTGCTTTTAAACATATATGTTTTACCCTTTTAAGCGGTCATATTTTTATTTTATTTTATTTTTACAGTACATGACTGTCTAAGACTTGGATTCATCATTAAGATCTTATTAGTGGTTGAAAAGGATTTCATTGGGGCAAGAGTCTAACCTGAATTATTAAAGGTTTCACTTGGGCTTCACTTGAAGAGATAGACATAAGTATACTGTTTACTTTTTCAATGGGCAAGATAGGTCGAAGAGTTTCTTAGTCAAGTTCCTTCTATTTATTATAATCTTATTATCTTCCAAGAATTCAATCATTGATTTCACCTTAAGACCGTTATGAGGATTTACCACAATAAGAGATTGTTGATTAGTTTAAGTGGGATCACCAGGTATATTTGTTTCTCTTGTTTTCTTTTTTGCTAGGTTCAAACATAGTCCTCTACCAAACGACACATGACCAAAGGTAACCAAAGTGATGTAAGTTGGTTCAGTTTTAGATAATTATAATTAGGTTTTCAATTCAAGGGTAAATCATATTCTGAAAAGTGAGAATTCAACAAAGGATACGCATGTCAAAACAAGTTCATTTAATCTTATTGACAATAGTATTTCTCAAATTGACTTTCAAACGATAACAACAACCTACATGAGAACAATACAAAATTATAACGCAATGCCTTCTAGATAGTCTCCACAATTTCCATACCAATGCTGTAAAGTAAAAGAAAAAACATTCGTACAACAGCAGTTCCTAAGAAGGCTGGAATCCACTTTCTACACGGGTTTCTTTTTCTCTCTCTTTTCTTTTTTTTTTCTACTCAGGAAATCCTCCTGCACATTTGTTAGCACATGTCAGTTCGCAAGAACTGAGCACGATAAAAGCTATAACATTAAGACAATATGTTGTTATCTAACTGTTTCAAGGAAGAAAAAGACACTGTTGATTATGAAAAATAATCTAAGAGTCTAAACAAGAGTAATTAAAGAGTTTTCCAAAAGCATAAAATGTCTAAATAAAAGGGATGGCACTAACTCTATTTAATTATCATTTTCTCATGGGAGTAGTTAATAAACATCATAGTGAATTTCGCCCATATCACAATAATGACCGTCATTTTAACAAGATAACATTTCGAAACAAAAACAATTACAAGAAGAGAATTAATTTCAAACGTGATCTGTACCTATTTGTTTAAGTTAGTTCACCAAGCCAAGGATTCCCTATGCCACTGGAAGATCCCAAACAATCAATCGACATGAGAATATCTAAACCAACATGACTTATTAATTTTAAGATGATGTGCCTATAATAGTTAATTTTATGTCAGTCCAAAATAAATAAATTGGAAAGAAAAGGGATGAAACACACAAATGACCTCGTATGGGTCACATCCTATCCTAACAATCCTTCTATTAAACTTTCTTCTAATCAGGAGAATGTCAAAAAAAAAAGGACAAACTTGGCAAGACCAAACATAACCATTATAATTCTTACAGAAGTGTTACTCAATCATTCACAAGAACACAACACAGGATACATAGCTTCCAAAGGACCTGTTGTCAACAACAAGTTGACTTAAACCTTTCTGGTCAATACATAACCATTCTACTACAATGACAGCAAGGAGGTCATATCACAACGATCATCACAAAAAAAAAACAACCAAAGAGTTTCCAGACACACCAACCTATAAGTCACAGGAGAATGAAATTTAAGCATCTTTACGAAGCAAAACATAGAGTAATTTCTTATGCATACAACCAACATCCCAATTTTAAGATTTGAAAACTTCCTCACTAATGATCAAGTAGATCTAGTACCCTCCAACATTTGTGAAACAAAATCAAGGTAAGAAAGGAATATTTCCTCTGACATTTTAAGCTATCCAAAAGAAGTGTGAGTATCGTCAAAAGAATACATTCCATAGGATCAGCTACATTCCTCAAAACATACAACAGTTACCAAGGGAGAGAAGGTGATTCCAAAGATGACAATCTCCAAACGGTGAACATGAGTTGATATCAAATTATGATGATCAACCATGACACTTGAAGAATAAAAGTATTTCTTCGAGTGATTCAAACAAGTAACAAAAGCAACTAACCTAGTTGAAAGTAATATCAACTTGGCTCAATTCAAAAAAAATCAGTCAAGCTAAGCACACACCAAGCCAACTGGGAAGGGTTACTAGAACCTAAAACAACTAAAAGAAAAGGATAGAGACAGGAATAGCATCATCCACCTATACACAATGCGCTCGCAGTACTCAATCACCAATTTGCAAATACCCTACATAAACCAGAACTACAGATCTTGAACACAAAGAACTCGGGAATTTTCATTACAGGAACCCCACCTCTTTTGTTTCATTAGTCTTAAGAACAAAGTTCACCCAACTAATATTTATTAAAACCCAGAAAACAATATAAAGGCTTCAACCAGCGCAATCATTTCTAACGCCAAAAAGGAATACAAATGAGCAAGGGAAGTGGAAACCAAACAGCATACCATCACACGAGACATTTATATGAAGAGTAGAGTTATTTAATAAATCAGTTAAATAACAGCATAAGAATCAATGGTATAGAGATTATCGTGCCTGATTAAGCTCCCGCAGTCGATAACAAGATGGACGAGGCCTGCAACAGCAACCCAACCGGCGCAACTTCTCTTCCTCAGCTTGCTGAAGGTCCAAACTCTGTTAACGGCCATGCTCTTGTCTTCATAAAATCAATTGTATAGTCTGCAATGTGCATCTCTGCCCATATACTGATGGGGTAAATGTTAAAGCCTCGTTTTACAATATCATGGGGATGTCGTGACATTGAATTGTTTTCGAGAAACTTGTGCAAGTCTGGGATGATAAGCTGGGGGGGTGAGAAACTGGAGCTTGTGGGACTTGGGACGCTCTTTGTGCTGGTTATTGATGAACTCCATCTTGTACCACTTGATTCTACTCAGTGTGTGCTACTACAACTGCACCACCTTGAGCCTGAGGAGCATTTTCTTGTTGCTGAACCTGGCCCTGTTTCCTAGGGAAATTTTGAGCATGCTCTTGTACTTGTCGGTGAACAATCTAGGTGCCACATCTATTACATACAACAGGGGATGAACCATACTGGCAACCATTACCATGAGCCATACTCTCTGAAAGAGGCCCTTGCCAAGTGCAGCCGCTCTTGTGGTATAGGCAATGAACTGTCACATGGCCTATAGCATCAGCTAGTACCAGATTTTCCTCTTGCAAAGCCTTCGAATCTGTATCAATAACCAAATACCCGACATAAGGGCAGGCCCTAGTAGTACTCAGCACATAAGTTAGGCAAGGCTTGCAGTCGATGCTGAACAGATAACAAGGGAGTTGGACAACCTACTTGTTGGAGCGCTCAAAAAGGCTTCTACCGTTACCACAGCAAAGCAAACGTGCTTCATGAATATTCTGATCTGAAACAGATCCGCCTCCATCAGATTCTCTTCCATGAGTTACATCCTACAACAAGTAAGATCTCAATAGAGACTCTTTATAAATAAATTTCATCAGGTCTATTGGTAACACCCTCACTGTCACGAATCGGTTTTAGAGAAACGACTTAGTGTAAGCTCTGGATCTGAGAAATATCCTGCTACCTTCATCTCCCAAGACATTTTCTCCAACATTGCATAGATCTCCTGTGCCCGTGGGTGTGATCTGTCACCTACACAAAACCAATGCACAATTTTATTGCCTTTAATCCAACTACATCCAAGTTTCCTTTCAATTCCTCTATCCTTCATCGATCTCCTAACAAGATGCGAGTATCACCTTTATCATTCTTTTCACCAGAGTGAATGGCAAGGGTTCCAGCCGTATTACGCAAACTCACCTGCAGCAAAGTGACATCGATCTGCACATTATTATTGTCACAAGCAACCCCAACGGGATCACTATTTTCAGGAGCAGTCGCCAAGGGAATATTCGTCATAGAAGCCACCACGATCTGCGCCACACCATTATTGATGCAGTTCCACCTCGCTTTGATGCTAAGTTGCCTCACGAAATTAGGTGAAAAACTCAATATCAGAGGCCCCAACGCTCCCACACCTCTCGCAAATTCCTTTGCTGTTTTGGAGTTTCATTTGAAATCCTGTTGCTCAAATTTGAGGATGCAATCGATGCTGAACAGGAAACAACAAGGCTGGACCACCTGCTACACTATCTTGTAGCTTCATCTACACCCATGTCAAACCAGACTCACGCAGCAACCAAGGGTAGAGAAAACGTGCCAGGGAAGAAGAAAAAAAAAACGCCCAAGGAAAAACAAATGCACCTAACCCCCACCTATACGCATTGAAAGAGGATCAAAAAGAGATCATGGCGAAGGAAAAAACGCGACTCCACCCACTCCTGTCTCCCTCACGCAAGGACAGAAAAGAAAATGCGGTGGACAAGACAGCCTACAGGTCGGGTGGTTGGGAGGAGGCTGAGGTGGCAGTGGAGGCCGATGCCCACGGGGCATTACATAAAATCCACTATAAGAGATTACGTTTTGTATTTAATATTCCTTATAAAATTAGAAATAAGACTCTTTAATTAGTCATATGATAGTATTAGTATAAACTAGGGATGCCCCAACATTGTTTTAGCATGGTTTTCAACTTGCAATACATGAATTTAATCATGTTGTAGGCGTTACTACATTGGATCCAACTTGTTATGCCTGAGATACGATAGTTCAACGGAAGTTTTAAATTGTTTTGGTCGTTGATTTATCGGCGTTTTATAGTCCTCAATGGCTGCCTTATGGAGTGTTGATGTTGTTTCACTAAATGTGTTCCTTTTACCCGTGTTTAATCCAAGAGGATTAAAGCTAACACCTATACAATCATCGTTGTTGGTTGTTATTACACTGAAGGCATTCCCCCTATGGGAAAGACCTTTACAGACATTCGCGTGACTATGTCAAATTTGACAACCGTTGGGAGCATCATTTTTGTTGCATTGCTATTCTTGGCTTTAAGTGAAGTTAGCCCCTTTTGGAGATAGTTTATTCATGATCTTATAGAAGAAGATAAGTGGAGTTAAGATAGTCTTACGGGTTGCATTAGCTAGGAATAGTGAAAGGTGTTGAGTTGCATGAGCTAAAAATAGAGAATCAGTGAGCATTTTTAACTTCTCTCTCAAAGTTCCTTGTTTTTGTAGAATCCATGTAACGCAAATTCATGGTATCGGGAAAATACATTGGAATTAAGAGTGTATCATGAATGTTCTTGTACAAGTTGATCATAACATATCTTAACCTAGAAATAACCCTTATTTGATGGATTCCATTTGAGTACCTGTCAATAGGGGAAATGTATTGGACTTAATAATGTACATGAAAGTCCATTCACGACTTGTCATAAGATTGTTTTAGCTCTAAAGAAATATCCCATAAATGATGAATGTTGTTTTTGGTTTTTTATTTTCTGATTGTGTTGTTATTGGTGTCCCAACTTATAGATTTAACATTCAAATGTACTTAAGGATAAACAAATATTGTAAAACCCATTAACTGTGGGTCCCCTCGCCTTGTAATTATTGCCACCATACATGAGGAAAAATGTCATTAGTTTAGTTACTGAAGGGATTAAATTCCATGCATCTTCAGCGAAACAGCATTTCACTAAGCAATTTCATACCCACCCACTTCAAAAAATAAATCATTTTCACATTAAAATATTCAACATTATTTTTTTGACATAAATATGTTTCAGGTTATATACCCACCCACTTCACAAGGTTTGGGAAGAAGGGATTGAGTTCCATGCATCTTCTGCAAGAGATCATTTCTAATATGATCATTCCAAAGCAGCAAAAATTCGCTTTGTCTATTACATTACCGTTAGACTTACATTCTAGAGCTATATATCCTCTGCAAATGCCAAAATTACAGAGAAATTTTCAAATTAGTAGAAAAATTAATTACATTCTAACAATTTGAGAATTTATATTCATCTTACTCTATTCCAACAACCGAGATATTTTTGACAGGGCAAAATTGGCTTTTGGGCATTTTTTTTCTTTTTCCACTTGCCCAAGAGGAATGTATAAGATTCCACAATAAAAATAGTTGCATCGAATGACATCAAGAAATCTCTTGTTGATATAATTTATGCTACATTGAATAGAGATCATCGTGTGTAGTTCAACCCAAAATAAATTTAATTGTAATAGATATAATTACATATAAATGACAAGAATAATATGTTTATTGGGTTTGTGTTCTCTTTAAATGTTTATGTTGACATGGAAAAAGAATAAACATCTCCCCCACCTCTCCTTCTTCTCGCCCCTACCAGTGTTTCAAGATTTAACCTCTCCGCATCCACAATCCACGTAGGCCTTCATATTCCAATCAAAGAACTCAAACCCCTTGAAGGCCATACATTATCATCTTTTCAAGACTCACTGAAACATATAGAATATATTATTATTGATGAAATGAGTTTCATCGGCCCAAAGTTGCTAAGAAAAATTGACTACAAACTACACGAGGCTTTCCCACATTAAAAAAAAAACTGAATTTAGGAACATATTTTTCATCCTCCTTGGAAACCTTTGTAAGATTTAGCAAAGTACAAATTCATGCAAAGTACATACCACAGTAATTTCTATATTTAGCTTAACCTTCAATCATACAGATACAATACAAATATAAAGTGATATACAACTCCTATAAATTAGGAAGTTTCTCTAACATCAACAACAATAATGTCGCCATTTCCTATATTAGTGTGATTGTTACTCACGTAACAACACAATCCCAAATAATAACATTTTATAACAACCCATTAAATTACATACTATATTACATTAATTATATGTGAAGCACTAATAATATGAATTCCTAACATCCCCCCCTTAGTGCGAACATGGGAGAAAAATAATCACACTTCTTTCACAGAGTGTCGCCCGTGCGTGCTCATGATCTAGATGGTTTTTCAAGACAATCAACAACCTCAACAAGGATGGTTTTGCTAGACAACCAACAACCTCAATAAGGATGGTTTTACAAGACAACCAACAACCTCAACAAATGATGGTTTTATAGGACAACCTCAATATCATGATGTTGCTTTTCCTTGTGCTTTTGTCTGTCCACTATGTTTGTTCTTTAGGTAATTATGTAGGAAACACTGCTCACTAAATAAAAACTTGAAAAAGGAGGAAGAAATGGAAATGGAACTTTGAGACCATGTCCCCCTGTTAATGTTAACTTTCCACTTATTTAGGTAAATCAAGAGCTCTAAAATCATACTGCACACAACAAACTGCAATTTTGAAAATAAAGTAAACACACACACACACACACACACACACACACACACACACACACACACACAGAGTCACCATATCTACGTGAAGCCCTATCGTTGGTGACTGAAAAGAGGTCGATGATTGACCTCCAGCCTCCTGCGCCTCTGTCCTCCATTGTATGTGCTTCTAACTCAGTAGAATATGAACATGAAGCACATTCGTTTCCACATCATTAGACTATTTCAACTAGACAGTATAAAATGACAATGAACAAATATCCTAAAATCACCTATTTGATTACGTTGACAATAAAACTTATGACGAATTTGATGACATGCAATTTTTGAATTGACACAAGTTATTTTTTATGTAATGACTAAACAACTCATTCTACGACTATAACAATGTCAACACACTTTATTACATTAGAAAAAAAGACTCTTAATTAAAAGACATTACACCTAAAAATCAAAACTTAAGATGAATTCTACAAATTGAATTAGACTCACAATAACTAAATGAATTGATACTAAACATATTGAGTTAAACTTACAACTGTATGTTCGCATAAATTATTGGTATATGATTAGTGGATAATCGATCTCAAACTCACTGGTCAAATTGTTCATTATAGAATCCATGGATAACATTGCCACATTAGGTGACTTACGTGATCACTGTCACACCACTTTCTTATATGGGAAACATTCAGACTTATGCCATTGTTTTCCAGTGAGAAAAGGAGCGAAAATAAATCAGGATTATATACAACCTCAAGGGAATATTAAAAGCTTGCCGAATCGATGTCACCTTTTTCTGGGCCGCCGTTTTGCTCCATGTTAGTTCTAACCACTTATAGATCCAACATGTTGAAGCTCAAAAACTTTCAATTTATTTATGGTAATTGATTCTTTTCTTTATGAATTTGACAGATTGAATTGGAAATAAATCAATCTCTTCAATCAAGAGTAATTTCATCAAATCTTAAATTAAGAAAACAAGGAATCTCTTTCACACAAGGGCATTACACAATATACTTTGATGGTTTTATTAGTAAAAATCTTTCCTTGTAAATTAGCACTTAGATGACCCACTGTCAAAGCTTAGATAACATATATTATTGGGGTGGGAATAATATGAGCCATGGAATAGGTGTGGGACATGCACACATTGAATTCCCACATTTAAGTCTCGCATTTTCCTTCCAAATTTCCATTCGTGTCTTTGTCTTATCTAAAAAATAAAATATCATCCAATTGAAATATTGACACAATAAAAAAATAGCAAAGTCCATATTTTTTCAAAATGTTATGTTTCCTTCAGTCATGTAAGGGACAATTGTCAGTGCGCAAGAATTGGCGGACAAGGTAATGGCACCGAATGAATGACCCCTCCATATGGTTAAAAAAAGCCACGCTACAATGTTATTCTTAAGTTGGATACTATTTATTATTAAGTTGACATGTGTTACTCAATACTTATTTCAACTATTTGCGCCCCCACGTGAAATATTATCTCCTTGTTTTCTCCTTGATATGGAAAATGCTTTAATCAAACCTTGTACATATATGTCAAACTATCTTTCCAAAATTTTCACCTCTCTAAAATTAAAAATATATAACTAAACCAACTTATAAAAGTTAGTATATTAAAAAGTCCCATCGTTCTTACTACATTGGAAATAATTAAACCTATCTAACCCATGGAAAGGCTGCCCTATTTGGCTGTCCTTTTATGGAGAATAATGTCTACCGTGAAAAATGAAATGACCAACATTAAAATTTCTATGCCCTTAAGCTATTGCTTGTATTAGGATATGAGTAGTTGACTTGTGGCTTACCATATCATTTTATTATATCATTTATACTTTCTCATGCTTAGTAGGTCAGCGTTGGTGATGGCAATAGCATATGAATAGTATATATAGGGAATTTTAGGTAGTAAATGATTCATCATTGGAGCATTTGAGTCTATTTTGTGGTTTGGAGGGTGCCCCCTCGAAGTGGCGAAGATATTATAATTTCATATTGAGATCATTATTCTAAAATATTGTGTTATTTGGTGTTATATTGTTGCTCATAATTTGAATCATACAAGAAGTTCATTACAAGTGGTATCAGAGCTGCGATCTGGGCCAAAATTAGGGCAAAAACCCTAATGTTTTTGTTTCTGCCATATATTGTGAACCAAAGCGAATTGGTGGGAGATATTTTTACCAAAGTTGCAAGACATTTCATGTAAGGTTACCTAAAAATTTTATACTTTTTTGATGTATTTTACAAAAGTTATTACAAATTAAGAGTTTTCATTAAATCGCTCCCTAGGGTGCAAATTGTGGAATTGTTTCAAGTTCTTTACATTTTCGAAAATATCTCAAAAAACTAGTATTAGTATCTTCTCTGTGTTTTTTTCCTGTTCGTCTGAATTTGTATTGAAACCCTAAACTGTAAGGTTTGACATCATGGCGGGGCCTTCCACAAGAGCAAAAATGAATATGGTTACTCTAGGTAAAAGCCCAGATAAAGATGGGGAAGTGATTGAAGAGTTGGAGTCAGAAGGGTTAAATACAAATTCTCAGCACTAGGGTTTACCTCAGTTGATCATAGGGTGAGCCAACTTGAGTATGAGCTGTGAAATGTACAATCTAAGATGGCCTCTAAAGGAGACACAGACCAAATCAATTAGCGGTTGGATGATATCATGCAACATGTAAAGTGTAAACAGTATGGCCCAACTCAACCCCATATCAACCAATGGGGATCTTCAGTTCAAAATCATGGACAAAATAACCATGTTGGATCACTTTTCTAGCCCAATCAGAATCCAACTTATTCGCAACCACAGAACATGATGTCGAAAGTGGATATGCGCAAATTTGATGGTAAGGATTAAATCAAATGGAAAACTTATTTGAGTTACATCAAACACCATTAGGACAAAAGGTGACATTATCATCCTTGTATCTTAAACGAGACCAATTCGTTTGGTATCGATGGTTATGTGCTTAGAGGCAGAAGAATGGTATCAGTGTCACTTAGACATTTTTTACTAAGGAGTTGCAATTGCACTATAGTTCCAATGTTTCAGATAAATATTTTAGTCAATTAGAAAAGTTACGAAAAACATGATCATTCAAATATAATGTGCATCAATTCTAGAACCTATCCTTAAGGGTGGAGAGTATTCCAGAAGAGAATCTGAATGCCCTGTTTCTTAAGGGTGTTAAGGACCACATCGAGTATGAGGTACATATGTTTAATCCACTAAAGCTTTCTGATTATATTATCATGGCACATCGAGTAGAGGAAAAAGTTATTTGTAGTAGGAAGCTGCCTTTCATTAACACCAGAGACCGTAGTATCTCTTCCCCTTAATTCACTAATGCCAATTAGACTGACTCCTCAACAAATGGAAGAAAAGAGAGCAAAAGGATTATGTTTTAACTGTGATAGCAAATATGGATCAGGACACAAATGTGATGAGAAGAAGTTGTTTTATATTGAAGGAGGTAATGAGGATAATGAGGAAGCTAAAATTATAGGAGAGGCTGAGGAACCAGTAGAAAATGAAGTAGAGGATCACCAACCTACAATTTCTTGCCATGCATTGTCAGGTATTAGTACTCCTCAAACACTCAAGGTAAGGATGTATATTTATATTACTAAATTACTTAACAATTAATAGAAAGATGTTTGATTAATTCGGGCACATGCTAAATATAGTAAAATCATAAGAAGATGGTGCATTTATATTTATTTTTACTTCAATGACAAACCTAGACTTGAAACTAGGATAAACAAGCAAGATAATGATATAGTTGGTTTGCCTCTAAAATGGATGTTTGTGTGTTCTAAGATAGAATTGGTAGGTAGGGACATAAACACTAGTTGATCTTGTCATCTTTGCATGAACTTTTCATATTATAAAATATTTATTTGAGACTATTTGATTAAACTAAAATGTAATATATCCTAGCCTAGTATAATGCAAGTTTGCAGTAAATAAATGAGTAGTAAAATACCTGAAATAGACCCAAGAAAACTAAGCAATGAAATGTATAAATACTAATGTACAAAGAGAGTTGGAAGAGCTTTAGTTGATTCGTATATGTCGTGAGACTGGCTGAATATTAATGGGATACCTTCACACAAGAGTCTTAGAAAATGAAGATCCGAGTGATTTGGTTGGACTGGGGTACCCGGAAAAGGGATTAGGGCACCCTGGTTTAAAGTCTGGGTGACCTGGTCTGTGTAGGAGATCTAGAAGCCAATTTTACAGAGTCGTCAGATGATGTGAAGCCCTCACTTCCTATTAAGTTTTTGTCGCACCTAGCTCGCTAATATCGCCGTAAACCTGTAATGAAGAATCACCTGTAAAACCCCAGACAAAAAATAAAACCCTAAAAAAGAAAGATGCAAATGAAGGGGTAAGACTTCCCTCAGCCACCACAATGGTGGATTTATCACTGAGCATTGCACTACATCTCATACCCAATGTAGTTTTGTGTGTGTGTGTGTGTGTGTTTGCGTAAGATTGTGCCCTAGGTTGCTCTTGCGTGAGTCACACTTGAAGTAGCGAAAAAGTAGCTAGATGTAGAATGTAAATAATTTGTGCATAGAATAGAATAAACTTCCCTCCTTTGAAGTGTGATACAAAATAACCAACCTTGTTGCCTTGTGATGAATCTAGATAGATGCAAATGGAGCAATTAAAGCCTTGGTGGATGTAACCTTAGGTGGTGATAGCTAGTGCTTAGTGCTTGGTCCCTTGTTATGATCGTATAACTTTATATTTTTATGATTCCTTCACTTAAATTTTGTAATCAACCCTGAAAAATGCCGACTACCAAAACAACAAGATGCTCAAATGGCTAGAAAGGATCTAAAAAGTGAGAGTAAAGTGTAAAGAGGATAGGGGTGCCTAGAGAGGATGAGGGCGCCTGGTGCTGGCATCCTGACTGGGTGCTCCTGTCCAGAAAAGACAAACCTAAGTATGAAAAGACAGATTAGGCCAATAAAGGTGCAAGACTGAAAGTAGAAATAGAAAGCAATGAAACATGGCCAAAGACATGGGTTAATCAATACTCTTCTTGTTTAAGAACCATATGAATAATATTATGTGGTAGAGACTAGATAATTACTGAAAGTGCATGATTTTCTGTCTACATTTTCCCCCACTTTATTTTGGTGCCTAATATCCATGTAGAGTGATGTAGAAAGCGTGCCGAGGGACTAGACAAAGTGTGGAGTGATAAAAACATTGAGCATGGAGACTAAATATGCAAAATTTGAAAAAGGTGACGAGAGTGAACCTAAGGTGAAAGCGTGTGTGTAGGTGTCGATGTATGTGATGTACCTACATGTTAGTGTCGATGTGTGTGATGTTGACTACTTACTTCCCATACAAATGAACCTGCAAAAGAAAATATGATCAAGTACTCAAATACGCATGTATATATGTAAAAATCATGTAATGAAAGTATGAAAATGAAAAAGGAACATGTGCACCTGATCCATGATGAGAAAAAAGGTGTAGAAAGGATCTTGTCGATGAAGTGCAAGTTTTCTGGGCGATCTCATGCCACTGGCCAAGGAAGTGTAGGGAGGAAAGTATGATTTATCCTCCAACTTGTAACCGCTTCCTAAAACCGTAGAGATCTCTGTACTGTCTAATTTTTTGGGAAATCCAATGCCATGACCGAAGTAGTGTAGAGAGGAAGGTCTAGTTTATCCTCTAACCTATCACTGCTCCCTGAAATGCTAAGAAATTTTTTTCCTGTAAAAGCTGATGTGTATGGAGTTCTGTAGATTATGCTGAAGCCACTCATTGTGTAATTGCCCCTAGTTATAGGAACTCCAGGAAAGACACTGCTGTAATAAGTACCCAAGTTTGATTCTGAGGATTGAAATGTGATATATTGTACCAAAACTGTGTTGTGATGTGTACTATGTGTAGACCTTTGTATGGGGTGATTTATTCTCCCAAACGATGCCCCCCTCTTTGGGCGTGCATGTGACATCGCGGTAGGAGGATGTGGCCCAAAAGAAGACCAACCACTAAAACAGTGCCCTGCAAGGGGGAGGGGCTGTGCTTGGTAGAAACCAAGGAACATTCAAACAAGTGGTTAGGAGACAAGTGTGAGTACAAACAAAGACAAGCATGTATGTAAAAGACACAAATGTAGTCCAAGAAGACAATGTGTAAGCTAAGATACAAGTAAAAATGCAAGAAGAAAATGTAGACCGCGAAAAGCGGGTTACACACATGGTACACCACTCACGATGTCGCCAGACACTCAAGGCCGTAGTGGCTGCAAATAAACAAGTGTGCATACAAGACAAAGGGAAATTCCTACAAATAAAGGCATACAATGAAAAACAAGTAAAAATAATGTAACAGACAAGCATGGTGGCAAATAATCCTGCAAAACAAATGTTGCACATGAAGCACCCGTTAGCACATTAGAAAGATACAAGTGTCTATAATCTGATAAAGTAGTGTGTTATGAAACAAAATGAAAAGTGAATGATAGGAGTAGCATTTCCCCCGAGTGAATGGAATTATATGTAGTGAGGTTTATTTGTTTATGCCCCCTTAGTAGTCAAGAATGAACAGTAAACGAGAGTGCATCATTGGGAAATGGTTCTAACTATGTGTTGTTTGTAGCTTGATGTGATGAGTATGTAGTGATGGTGTGCCACATATAGATGAGGTGTGAAATTGTGTGATGATATAGCCTAAAGTTTATATCACTATAAGCTGAGTAGGAGAAGTGATGATGTAACCTATTGCATATATCACTAAATGACGCTAGGGTAAGTGATGATGTAGCCTATTGTGTATATCACTAAATGATGCTAGGGGAAACGATGATGTAGCCTATAACGTATATCACTAGCCTAGGAATGCCACATGAGGAAAAAGATTGAAAAGTTGAATGTGTGAGTGTGATAGGGTCCATTTGTGATGTATTACCTCAACAGTCCAGTATGGACCGTGAGACTAGAGTGTGTCATCGAGTAGTGAGTGTAACACGTAAAAGTATATGTGTAAAATTTGGAAGATATGTAGTAGCCGCGGTGATGAGAGGTTGTCATGAGATGCTTAATGTGTAGTGTATGATGTAGGATGTATAGTATATAATGTAATATGTTTGAGGTATGTGTAGAATTTGTGAAGCACAAGATGTACGATGTATGATGCAAGATGATAAAAGTGTAAGATGTGTGAAGATGCACCATG
This sequence comes from Taxus chinensis, assembly GCA_019776745.2. Classification (NCBI taxonomy): domain Eukaryota; kingdom Viridiplantae; phylum Streptophyta; class Pinopsida; order Cupressales; family Taxaceae; genus Taxus; species Taxus chinensis. The sequence goes on from CM034152.1 coordinate 168,853,362, forward strand.
TGTAGTGTCTACTATGCAGTGTGTGAGGTTCATGTGTATAGGAGGCCCTCAATAGTCAAGTTTGAATCAAAGCACAAGTGTGTCATTGGGTGATGTCGATGCTAGTGAGTGTGAAGATTTACATATGAAAATGTGAATGTAAAACATGTTTGAATGTTAGTGGGGGGATAAATGTAATGCCACCGCAAGTGTGAATTGAAAAGAAAGATCAAGAGTCATTGTCTAGAAGGTCATCATCGTCCGGATCGAATCGGAGTGGGGAAACATAGAGACTCGATCAGCAATACTATGAGGCGGATCATATAAAGACCCATTGTAACACATTATGTTCATTTCATATTCCTTATTAGTGAACGGTGTTTGTGGACATCCATGTGCGTACTAACGAGTAAGATTTTGGGAATATTTAGGAGATGAATCACTATCGATAGAAAAAATTTCAAATGGTATGGGAAAAGTAAGAGAAGTGTGACTAGATTCTATAGTGCCTCCAATATAGTCAAGCCAAGATTGACCGAGTGTTAATGGAGAAGTGCAGGAACTACGTGCAACAAAGACTACTAAATGGAAGATAGAAAGACCATAGGCCACTGTGATGTGAAAATAACTGTGATAAAGATGGGGTGAATGAGGAGGTGGTAAGATATCATTAAGTGTCAATCCAAACCTGGATAATCCATCAGATGTGAAAATATTATCAGGATAGGTACGATCCACCAAAATATGATGCCAATAAGATTTATAGATGAAAAGCGTGCATGTGAAAGGAGTTGGTGTAGGTGATGATTGTTCAGAAGAGGGTGAAATAACATTTAAGGTATGGACAAACCCCTGATAGAGTACCATAACATTAGTAGAGGGATTGGTCTTGAAATCGTATTCACTAGGACCATTGGCCATGAAGGAGTCATTGAAATAAGAGTCATATAAATCAATAGGAATGAAGTTGAATTTGCCTAATTTTTCATTAGCAAGTTCAACATGATCGACGTCGTTTCCTGAATCATCAGAATCATTTGTATTTGCATTATCTTGTTGTATCGTAGTATCAAGTATGTTGGTAGGTGATATACCAAATGTAATAGATCATTGGAGGGATGATTAGTAGCTTGTGTAGAAGTAGACTCCATGAGTGAAATGATGGCAGTAGTGTGAGTAGAAATAACTTGAGTGCTTTGAGTGATAGAAGAATATTGTGAAGCACTAGACTGAAAAATGTCATATGTATCAAGACTACTATATGGAATGTGTTGCGTAGGAGGTATTGACATAGTAATAACATGGTCTATGCGACAAAATTTGAAGGGTTCAAGATTTGCAGTAATCGTATGCTCATATCCATCATGTAAGAATTTGACACATTGATGTACAGTAGATGGCATTGCTTGCATCACCTGAATCCAAGTTCTGCCTAGTAAGAGGTTGAATTGTAATGATGTATTTATAACATAAAATTCTGTGAGAAAAATCTTAGGCTCGACCCGAATAAGTAGTGAAATAATCCCTAGACATGTGTGAGTAGTAGAGTCGTAACCCAGAATAAGAGTGGAATTCTTAGAAATTAGGTTATCATTAATACCCAATTGTTTGAGAAGGGAATGGACAAATAGGTTGACAGCTGACCCATTATCAATAAGCACACGTTTAATGCAAGTGGTGCTGATTACAACCATTATAAGAAAAGGTACACACAAATTATCCTTAGCAAATGGAGATATGTCATCATTGGTGAATGAGATAGCACATGGAAATTTTTTGAGAGACTGAATGAGATGTGTAAAGGCTATCATAGAGTTATCACCCTAGATATGAATAGAACGAAGAGTAGCATCTAGTGTTTGACGAAAATTTGGTGCATTGCGCAACAAGTCATAGAGAGATATTTTAACTGACGTATTCTTAAGTTGTTCAATGATATCATGGCCCTTAGAAATAGTAGGATGAGCTGAAAACATTATAGGTGAAGCGATAGCAACGAGTGGAACCACAGGAGAACGAGTGTGGCAAGTACTTGCTACATTAATAGAACGATCAACCTAAGGCATAATAAAGAGAGGAGGATGTTGAGTGTGAAATCACATGAAATCAACAATGGTGGTAACTATTCCTGAAACCTTAGTGGGTGCGAAAAAAGGATACAACGATTGAGCCATGGATTGATAAGGATAAGACATATTCAGAAGAAAGGGTTGGATCTGTCGGGTTCACAAAAATAATTAAACTAAAATGTAATATGTCCTAGCCTAATCTAATGCAAGTTTGTAGTACATAAATGATTAATAAAATAACTGAAATACACCTAAACAAACTAAACAATGAAATGTATAAACCCTAATGTGCAAAGAGAGTTGGAAGAGCCTTAGATGATTCATAGATGTCGCAGGATTGTGTCATAGTGGAGACCAGTTGAACAAGAATGGGATACCGTCACACATGAGCCTGAGAAAATGCAAATCCGAGTGATTTGGATAGACTGGGGTGCCTAGAAAAGGGATTGGGGCACATGGGTCACCCTAGTCTGAAGTCTGAAAGCCCTGGTCTATGTAGGAGGTTCGGAAGACAATTTTAAAGAGTCACCAGATGATACAAAGCCCTAGCTTTTTGTCATGTGTATGTTGCACCTAGCTTGTTGATTTCACCGTAAGCCTGTAATGAAGAATTACCTGCAAAACCCTAGACAAAACATCAAACCTTGAAAAAGAAAGATGCAAATGAAGGGTTCGGACTGTCCTCAATATCCATAATAGTTGACTTCTCACAGATTGCTACACTACATCTCAGACCCAATGTAGTTATGTGTGCGTACGGAATTTTTCCCTAGGTTGCTCTTGTGCAAGTCGCAGTTGAAGTAGTGAGCAAGTAGCTAGATGTATAATGTAAATAATGTGTGCATGGAATAAAATAAACTCCCCTCATTTGAAGTGTGATGTAGAATCACCAACCCTTTTGCCTTGTGATTGTTAGCAATATTTTAATATTGTGAACATTATTATTATTGTGCAAATAATGAGTTGGTGACAACTCGTAGAGATCTCTTAGAGAGATTCTAGGTTTGTTGAGTGAGAATAGGTATTGGGAGAGATTTCTGGGATGCTGAGTGATCATGAGAGAGATATGAGGGATAGAAGTTGACTCCTTACTTTAAGGATGTCATTTACCTATATATGTATGTAATCTCTCCAGTGTAATATATCCCGGAATGAATTGAATTTTCTATACTCCATTATTCTATTTCCGGTGTATTTTTCTTATGTAATTCTGGTTCAAGTGTTTATCATTTGGTATCAGAGCAGGTCTCTGGTCTTAGGCTGGGAGAGAAGGAGGATCCGCCACATCGTAAAGGAAGGAGGAAAATTACTCCAACTGATCCAATATGTAGCAAAGCTCCTGCCCGTGCATTTATACTTAGCTGTCAAGATCAAAAGGGGAGCTAACTGAAGCCATTGCCATGGCACAGATCTGCCATTCGTGCTTCACTGATTGATGAGTTTCTGTTTGCATGTATTATTAATGGTCTGCATGTTGATCAAGACTGCAATCAAATCTACACTCAGGCCAGCTTGTGAGGAACGGCTGTATATTCGCATGCCTCTGCCCCTGCCCATGTCCAATCTGACTTATTCTCTGCTAAGGAGTATCTTTATTCAAATCTCTGAAAAGATCTGCCAGTCACAAAGTTCACTTTGACGTGGATCAACGAGTTAACGTAAATTCCACTCGAGTTATAGTTAGTACTCGGCAATTTGCAGATTGCAGTGCGTGAGTGTCATGAATCTGGGCAAGTCCACACTGCGAGAAGGTTGAGAGCCATATGACAGGAAATCCTGACATGCATTCTTAGCTCAATATATTATGGTTAAGTGAACCATGCCATGCAATCAGATCAACATCTCCACATGATCAAAGTACCACTGGTATTCATGTATTGGCTAACTTGGCGCAGTCCATCTTTCTATTTGGTCAGCCGACGTTTCATCAAGTGCCACGGATCTCCAAGCATAGGTCCCGTTGTTTCATGTAGGATTCTGATATTGCACCAATGCTTAAACTCGGCCCTGTATGATCCTCATCACCGGCGTTTCCACCAAGGGCGTGTTTTTTAGTTCAACAAGCATGACCATCTCCGCAGCTTCCACGGTGAACTCTTCTTGCCGTAAAAAAAAATGCAGGTTTATCATTATTAAATAGTATATGTTGCCATGTGTCTTTGTTAGAGTATTAATTGAGAAAAAGTCGAGTAAAACCCATGTGCTGTCTCGTAATGTGTAAAAATCGTATTCATTATACTAATATGTCTTTGGAGCTCATTACACCTAAAATAGATTTTCTGGTCCATGACATTTTCTTTTAATAGTGGATTTACATAGAAATGTCATAGCGCTTTAGTCTAAAATAAGTATTTGGTATAAAGTTTCACGTTTTGTATGTAATGTTTAAAGTATGGTCTTTTATCCTAAAAAAACAAAAGAGTCATTTCTAGTACATGTTAAGTTATCACAAAAAATAAAAAATCGGAGTGTTTTGAAATAGTCATTGTGGTAAAACCTATGTCATATAAAGTCAAAAGTGTCGTCTAGTCAAAATTATGTCATTATCAAGATCTCGTCAAATGTTCATTGTGAGTCAATGTAATAAGTTGTGTTGTTTGTAGAGAGATATATTATTTAAAAACTGTAGAAATTATAGCAAAACCCAGGGTATCGTGGATTTGCAGAAATCTATTGTCAATACAAAATTCAGTCAAACAATCTGTTTAGTAAAGAATAAGTCTACTGTATGGTACAAATGAGATGTCATTTTCGGTGTAATCGACAATCATTTTTTAAGGAAACATGCAAATGAAAACCGTTCTCTGGCTATCGGGGGCATCCGCCCCTCGACCCTATCCTGTATTTTGATAGGGATCGCATGATCGTCATCGACTATACATTTCTACTAAGTAAGTAGCATGAAGATGGAGGCAGGAGGCAACGGAGGAAGGAGGTTGATCAGCGACCTTTCGTCAGGCACCATCGATGAGGCCGCGGTACTGATTTGGTGGCCAAGTATTTTAGTTGTATGTTTCATTGTTTGTAATAAGAACAGATGTCACATTCCTGTTCAGAGTTGTATTTCCTTTTATAACCTGCTGATGTAAATATGTTGTAGTAGAAAGATAAAAGTACAAGAAAAAAAACAGCATCATGTTTTTTCTTGAAGAGGATGAACAGAGGTTCATGAGCAGGGGCTCGTACCTAGGACAGAGGTCCGTTATTGTCGAACAGGGGTTCGTATTTGATGAACAAAGGTTCATGCGTACCAGGGGTTCATTACCTTGGACTGAGGTCAGGCATATGTTGTACCAAGATCATGAGCATGTTTTTCTCTAGGCATTGTTCACAGTTGTAGAAGACGTGTGAATGTTTTTCTCTACATAATGTTCACAATAGGGGAGTGAATGTTAGGAATATTTTAATATTGTGAACATTATTATTATTGAGCAAATAATGGGTTGGTGAGAACTCGTAGAGATCTCTTAGAGATATTCTAGGTTTGTTGAGTGAGAATAGGTATTGGGAGAGATAAGTGGGATGCTGAGTGATCATGAGAGAGATATGAGGGATAGAAGTTGACTCCTTAATTTAAGGATTTCATTTACCTATATATGTATGTAATCCCTCCAGTGTAATATATCCCGGAAGTTTTCAATATCAAAACTCCATTATTCTATTTCCGGTGTATTTTTCTTATTAAATCTGGTTCAAGCTCTATAGTGATTAAGCTAGATGGATGCAAATGGAGCAATAGTAGCATTGGTGGATACAACCTTAGGTGGTGATAGCTAGTGCTTAGTGCTTGGTCCCTTATTATGATCACATAAATTTATATTCGTATGATTCCTTTGCTTGAATTTCATAATTAACCCCAAAAAGGCTACCTACCACAAATATAAGATGCTCAAACGGCTAGAAAGGACCTAAAAAGTGAGAGTAAAGTGCAAAGAGAATAAGGGTGCCTAGAGAGGATGAGGGCGCATGACGCTGATGTCCTGGCTGGGTGCTCTAGTCCAAAACAAGTAAACCTGAAGTATGAAAAGACAGACTAGGCCAATAAATGTGCAAGACCGAAAGTAGCAATAGAAAACAATGAAGGATGTCCAAAGACATGGGTTGATCAATACACTTCTTGTTTAGGAATCATATGAATAATAGTATGTGATCGAGATTAGATAATTAACCAAAGTCTGAGATTTTGTGTGCACATAATTTGCCGTGTTGTGAATAGTGAATTTTTAGCTGTGTGTGTTATCCTAGGTCTAGAAGTTGTGCGCATCTTTCCAAAAATAGTCCTCCTCTTAAAACCCCCACTTTGTTAAATTTCCCATAAAAGGGATTAATCTGTAATGGTTGAGCTTTCTACCAAGCTACTAGTTTCCTACATAACATTGCTCCAAAGAGGCCTCAAATTGATATAGTTCTCCCATCTATTGGAAGTACAATTGTGCTCCTTTTTACTATATGTATGCAACTAGAATTTAGCTCATTAACACTTGATATTATTTGTTTTGACTTGGATTTGAATTTTTTTGACTTGGTTTAGAGTGCTTCACTATCTCATACCTTCTTGGGGGCCACTCCTTGTGCATGTTACTATAATAAGGAAGAATAAGACAACTTGCTATATATTTTTATGGTGAAAACTAAGTGGTATTCAAGTGTTATCTAAGTGAGTAAATGAGTGGGTTTGATTTGTATTTATACTTCTCCAAAAGTAATGTTTCGCACCATAGCTAACCTAAATGGAAAAGACTAACTCATGAAAATATATTCTATTGAAAATTTTATCATTATAGGGTTAATGAAAAAATCCCTCGTTACGGGACAAAATTGAAAATCAATTCTATTGCTTCTAGAACATTTTTTAAAAGGTCAAGAATTGAATTGATGATTTGGAGAGGTCTTTACCGGAGGCATAAGGTGTTTATGATAGATAAATTGTTTTATAGGTGACTAACTAATGGAATGTGTGATGGGGCCCATCATTCAAGTGATATGACAAGGTCTGATAGAAAGTTTTAGCTTCGTTTTTACACACAAGTGATGTATAAGGGATATAAGCCAAAACCAACATTACAAAATTCCAAATGACCAATTCGGGTGTCTACAATTAGTTAAGAAGTGATTGCAATTTTTTAGGAAACTATTCATATTTTTCCTTTGTGTACTAAGGCATTCTTCTATTCTTATTAAATTGACTAGAGGATAAGGAGTGCATGAAAATCCTATACCTAACCCCTTATATATTGTACAAGTTTTTTGCATGATGTAAACTTATATCACAACTCTACGTCTATTATCTCTTATACTTTTTTCTTTCTTGTTTGTTGAATAAACATATGCTTTATCCTTCGACCTCTATCATTCCCAATACTTTTTCTGCATATAACACCTTTAGATTCTCATTTAAAGTGTTGTCAACAAGATCTCCTCCTAGGCCCCAAATCACTTTACCTTAATGTCTTAGAGGTTTCTCATGCTCTTGCTCTTCAATCTCTTCAAAGGGTTCTTCTTATATTATAAGTGTATATATACAAAAATATTTTTCTCCATCTTTTTAATATATATTTACAATTTCAAATTATATATACCTCTTAATAGATCTTATAATTATTTCTACACCTCTAAAAATCATCATACATACATACATACATACATACATACATACATACATACATACATACATACATACATACATACATACATACATATATATATATATATATAAAGATATACACACATGTATTTTTGGAAAAGATTTTATTTAATTGAACAATACAAAGTGATAGACAATGAGACATTATTTCACTTGTGAAAGCCATAAAAGGCCACAAAAAAAAATCATGTATAACCCCATTACATTTCCCTGCATTTCTCTGCAGCGACTAACCAAAAACCTACGAATGAAACTGGATCTTCAACAGACCTAGAATAATATCAACTCTATTCTCTTGGGCGAGAAACTTATTGTAAGACTGCCAAATTAATAAAGTAGTACAGCTTGTATATCTAATTTGCTTTCCTGCAATTCTTTCTGATTTCTCCATTGCGACCAGTGAGAGGGCTGATGTTTCCCATCTTCACCATGGCAGCTGCGAAGTCCTTAAAGAAGGTGTTTTCATCGTTAGAATAGGTAGTCACCAGAGAATCAGTAGACCCTCCATTGAATAGCTCTTGGTCAGAATGGAGAAGTCCTTTCTTTTTTGTGAGCTCTTTGTAGTAGTTGTTGTCAAAGACAGTGGGAGAAACATCTTCCAAGGGTGACAAGTTTCTGTTGCCTGATTTATCTGAGGGGCAGTTTGATTGCAGGGACTTGGCATAGGCAGAATCAATATCGGTATCATTGTAAATTCTGTTCCTAATCACTGTGCAGCGAGCTTGGCCAATTGTATGAGCAACTGTAATGTTATAAACATTACATACACAAGTATGTTAAGACCAAACTAACACTTAAGTCCGCCACACTTGAAAACTTGACCTATGGCACAACAACCTTATATATACATCAATTTTTCTGAGATTTTTTTTCTTTTTTTTGAAGTTTTATTTTACCTGAAAGGGCCACCATGTCCTTAGTAGACAGTCCTTGAGCTTGAAATAGTGAAGATAAATTGCTGAGGGTAGAAATTGGAGAAGGAATGTTTGCATTGGCAGCATTTTGATTTGAAGTTTTGGAGTCCCTTCTTCCAAGGGGTACTGTCCATGTTGGACCTCCCAACTGCAATCAAGCTTTAGAGATTCATTAAAATAAAGTTTGTGGACAAGAAATTATATTTATATTCATAAATACTCTGACAAATAATTCAAGAGTTGAATATATGCAGTAAATGTGTTATGCAATTATGATCATATTACTCACTTGTACAACGGAGTCCCTAGCTGCCACAGTCAAGATATCAGCACAGGACACAACTCCACTGCAAGCTGCCTCCAGATTTTTCTTTATAGCATCTATGGTCTTGAAACCTCTGGCAGAGTGTAAATTTGGCCCTGCTGTCTTTTCACCAGATGAACCATCCAAGAGTAAAGATCCATCGCATCCCTGTACATCATTACACAAAAATTAGATATAGAGACATTAGATATAGTCAATTAGATTTAATGACATATGGTATTTTCAAGCTCTGCTCAAATATGTTAGCAGAATTAATCTACTGCTATGCACTCAAGAACCTCAATTCTTATGTTAGACCTCCGTAGTTTCAGTTCTGATTATTGGATAAACCTTAATATTTTTTTTAAACCAAAGATTAATAATTAAACATTAAAAAAATTCATATAAAAAATTACAAATATATTAAGTTTTTTTTTAAATGGCTCAAAAGAATATTTACTGCTGAACTACTAACAATAATATTCCAATCAACCAAAAACAATTTAAAAGTTACCCAAAGCCTGGATAACTGTGAATAAACTTGGGTCAAAACAAACAAATGGAGGGGGAGAAATTTATACCTGAGCAAAGCAGTCATGAAAGTGAAGACGAAGTATAGATGCACCCATTCTCGGCTCATTTGACAGCACTTTTTTAATCTGAGACTTGATTATAGACAGAGCATTTGGACACGACTTATCATAATATGTTGCAGAAAGCTGGGCATTAGCAGAGGCCAAAAACAAGGCAACAATAATCCCAAATGATACAACCCAGGAAGCCATTTTTCTCTGCACAAATGTTTCAATAAGTTCTAGTCTGTGCAGTTAGTTAAGAGTTTGTGGATATGAAGGCTTCTATGGGTGGCTTAATATAGTAGAAAAACAGATCCGGTGAATAGGTGTTAGGTAGTGGCTTTACCCAGTCTTTTGTCTGAATAATCTCATGTCTCAGATGTCACAGAATATGATTTGGTCATTCTTGTATGAATTGTTCTCCCCTGCGTTCCGTATTTTTCAATAGAAGTCGCCATGGAATTTTCATTGGGTGTATGTTAGTGAATCGAAATAATTAAAATCACTACCAAACACCCTATGAAAATTCAATTAAATTAAAATCTTGAAATGTTTAATAGCAAGTTGAAATGTTTTTTTTAATGTTCTGTTTAGTTGTTTTAATGGGTTTATTAGTAATTAAGATTGATTATTTTAAAAATATCAGCACTAAATTATTTTAACACCAAAGAGAGAGGTGAACATTCACTATATAGATTCAAAGGTAGAATGTTGGATCATGTTATTTGTAATTGTATAGAGTAAGATTGTCTAAATCTAATATATAAAACTTTAACTAACACAATTTTTTAATTTCATTAAAATTAAAAAATAATAATATAAAATAAATTACGTATTTAAATTTTACTGATTAACTTTATATGGAGGGGACGCTGAGAGAAATTGATGGGATTGTGCGAGGAAGAAAAGGTCAACATAATTTAAAGCCATAGTTTTAAGTCATATAAACTATATTAAATGATAAAATTAAATACCATGTGGGTGTCACCCCACCACAAAAATAATAATAAAAAAGTGAGATCCTTGATTTTAAATGGGACTCTTGACTTTAAGTCATGTCTTATAGTGTTATTAAATAATTAAAGAAAGTTCACAACAATAAAATAAATAATTAACTAAAATGATGGTATACAAGTGACATGACTAGGTGCTTGTGAATAATTACATCGGAAATATTTGTGTTCCTAATTTGCCATATAATATATGTGTATGCCCCTCAACAATTTGTAATTAAAATATTATCACCTACAAATTTTTAGAAATAACAATTTTAAAGTGGGCCCTAGTTTTTCTTTCATGGTACAATATGAGACTCCTCCACTCCATGATACAATTGTAGAATGCCTCTTGGCATAAAAAATTATCACGTATAGGTAAGTAAAATTGTGAACCACTAATTATTTGAAAATTGGTAGTTGAAAATTAATATTATGTGTTATTAGGGGAAGAACATCAATGTTTTGGGGTTCTCATCATTTAGTTTATTATCAACTTTTACATAGATATGAAGTTTTTATATATGAAGTTTTTACAAACGAGGGGGCCCATTCCCCAACAACTAAACAAGTCAAGGAACACAATTGAAGTTAACGACACTGCATGACCAAGAAGAGCCAACAAAACTTCATTTAATAGCAACAAAAGACTGAATCATTAGTAAAAGGACAATAAAGCCATAAACAACAAGACGTCCACTCTTCTCCCAATAAAAAATAAACTAGAAGCCAAAAGACCTATTTGCAAGTTGCCCCCACTCTTCTCCCACTACATGTAAGAAGGTCCTCCAACGTCCATTATGTGCCGCCATGGACCATTTCCTTTACATCCAATGCATGTCATGGACCATTGCCTATGCGTCCAATCTCAATCTTTCTACCTTAGACTTACGACCATTATGTTTAGTCTACACACCCAGTTCCACCAAGACAAGTTATGCCTAAAACAAGAAAGCAAAAACCAAACAACAAACACCCAATTACTACAATAGAGATGAAAATACAATCCCCATAACATCTAACATTAACATTAATTTAATAATATAAACATTTTAAAAATTTAGTATAAAAGATATTTAAAATTATTAAGTTATTTATCTTCAATAAATCAACCATTTCAAAATATACAGATTAAACATAACTAACCATAAAAATTCATGTCTTGTTCTCTTTGAATAAAATTTAGTAATTTGCTTTACATTTATAATATAAATATAAATAATAAATAACTAATTCTAAATAGAGCTCTCCCACACTTTTAACTTTGTTTTTTAAACGAATTATTGAAGAGAATGGATCCTAACAAAATATACCATGTTCCTTATGGAAAATAATAAACAACATAAAATAAAATTACTTTTCTTTTTATCAATGATGTGGATTAGGAGTTAAATTTTAAGTTACGTATGCTCCCCTCATAAATAATTATTAAGGTGATTACTTCACAAGCATAAACTAATTCAGGACTCCATTTAGTAGCTTCATGGATCATTTCATTACCTTTATGATCTTTAAAAATGTAAGGTGTCATTTTATGATTACATTTTTTAGTTTGATAATCCAGATGAACTCCTACTCCTATCATTTCCTTCTTGAAATAATACCTAGAGCGGTAGGTTCTATCAATCGAAATTTGGAGCTGGATTGAACGTAGTAAGCCAGTCCATTCACCGGAAGAATGTTAGATAATGAAGACACCCATATAAATAGATAGGGTTCATTGTTTAGTTAATGAATCTCTCTCTCTCTCTCTCTCTCTCTCTCTCTCTCTCTCTATATATATATATATATATATATGTTCATGTTCATAATGGAGTCACACATACACCCTAGCACATACTCCTTTATGTTGAGGGCATCCTTGAAGAGCATGAGATTTTGTTCTATTTTCTATTGGCTGTCTCGATTCCTAATAGATAGGGGTAGTCGAACACCAATTGAACTTAGATTTCTCAGCTCTCTATGGAATATAGGGGAGCAAGCAAGTAAATTTTTTTATTTTTTTTCAAATATACCATAGTGTTATTTAAATATTATTAATTTATATTTATTTTAATTCTTTTAATAAAAATTATATATATTATTATTATTTATACAAAAATAATATATACATTTTAAATATATAAATCACATAATCTTTCAAATATTTGTAAGTATTTTACATTTAAATCATAAAAAATATCTACAAGCCATCAAATTTAACCCTTATAGTCAACACTTAATACACTATTTTAAACCCATTCTTTAAAGTACTTTGTTTATGTTTCAGTTCTCGAGACAATATTAATTAAAGATGGATTTCTAAAGGTATTTCAAATTACTTGTGCTTGTTAGATAAAAATTATTGATTGTAAATTTCATTTTTTTATTTTTATGATTTTTTTATTTTAATAATATACAAACAAGTTATATATTTTCACATATTATATATATTTGTAGAGGACTGTTTAAAAAATTATACCATTTTACAAATTTTCAGCGTGTCATTATGTGCAGCCACCTAAATTTCTTATCAATATTATATAGTTAAAATCACAAAAACCGACCCCCGGCCTGTCAATATCCAAACCTGTGGGACTGAATTTGTTTATATTAATTGATGTATTTGGAAAATTTAGAGTCCAAACAATTAAGATTGACCGTTATAAAGGTGTTGACGTGGCATGTCAGCTCAACAACTCATCTAGGACTATGTTGACCATGGTGAATATGTTTCAACATTATTTATCTCTTAACAAAGTCAAATGTTCAAAATCTTATGATTAGATTTTGATTGTTTTATTTTGCAAAAATTATCACAACAAACAATTTGATTCAAAGCATTTATGTAGGTATGCTTGGTCTTATTCACATTTTATTATCCTGCCCGAAGGAAGGTATATATTCCATTCATTTTTACAACTATTTTTTTCCCTCAATCAATAACAAGATATTATTTTTGTAATGCCTCATTCGTCAGTCACTCTTGTTCTCGCTTCGGTGACCTTGTTAAAGGAAAACCATTGTCGTCCCTTATTAATACGATTAATAATTTATTTATTTATAGTTATAAAATAATAATATTAGTATTATTATTTTAGTTGTTGATTAACGATTATCTTACTTTGTGTTGATTTTCATGAATGTTATTATTAATTACCAGTAAGTTACTTTTTTTTTTTCGACCGCTCTCGAAGACTGAGCCCCGATTCACACATGAGGAGCTGTGTTCATGGGTGACACCATTGCTTAGGAAGTGGGTTCTTTTTTTAGCGTCTACATTTTAATTGTGGCTATCTAGATGTCTTTGCCATGCGTTGTATACATACCTTTTTTTTCGGTAAGTGTTTTGGTTATTTGGGCATCCACCACCCCCAACTAATTTTTCACCTTGTTGGCCGCATACAATTGTTTCTTTTGTTGAAAAGACCATGGCCTTTAATATGCGTGGAGGAAAGAGCACTTACCACTCATTTTTTTAAGGCAAGACGGTTGAGTCTTTTCCTTTGGTTTGAACGCCAAGTGGGGGGCCGGTTGGCCACCTGTCTTTTCTAGTGAACCTTTCAGCCACTTCAGGACCTGTTATCTTTATGAACATGCTCTACTTTTTTTTGACTTCCTCATGCCATTTTCTACCACATTTTGGGGGAAGGAAACCCCTGATTTGGGGAGTCTTTTGATTGGAATTAACCAGTTTTACTCGAGCAATCTTCCCTGGCCACATGCTTCTGGAGAAGATTATAGTTGAAGAAGTGGAAGAGTCGTGATCTGGTATATGCCAAAGGCATTGGAAAATGCAATGAGTCAACGTGGACTGAGCTAAAGTGTGAGCTCGCCGTTGGAGAGTAGAGAGTTGACAGGGCAGAGTCACTGCTGTGGCTTAGTTTGTGTTTTAGCTCAATCCCACGATTTTCATCAAATTGTTACCCTTGTGCCATAGGATACAGTGTGTTGGTCGCAGAAAGACAATCTCTCTCTTCCCTCTCTCCCTGTGTGTGCACTGTTTGGTGTCTGTGTGCTGTCCTTCCTCCCCCTTTTTTTTTGATGCCGCCCCACCAGAGATACCTAGACGACACGTGGTGTGGCTACCCCCTGGTATCGTCGTATTATACTTTTTTATTTTTTTATTCTCGCCAGCATTTTATGTTTTTTTTTGGCACGAAGTTGTACACCAACACACTCGCACGACACGCAGCCGGGCGGAGCTAAGACTCCGAACTTGAGCAGTGACTTGCCCCCTTGCCCCATTACTCTCATTGTGTGGCCCCAAGATATCCCTCCACTTCGCGGACGAACGCTCTCTCAACCCAAAATTAGCTCAGTCACGTGGACTCATTGCATTTTCCATGCTTCTGGCATTTTTACAAGATCACGAGCTCTTTCACTTCTTCCACTATAGATTTTCTCCAGAGAAGGCCCATGTGGCCAGGAGAAGACAGCTCGAGTAAAACTGGGTTAATTCCAATCAAAGACTCCCCAAATCAGGGGGTTCCTTCCCCCAACATGTGGTAGAAAAGGCTATGAGGAAGTCAAAAAAAAGTAGAGCAGGTCATAAAAATAACAGCGTCTGAAGTGCTGAAAGGTTCACTAGATAGACAGAAAAGAAAGGTGGGCCAACCGGCCACACATTGGGTTCAAACAAAGAAAAGACCAACAGTATTGCCTTAAAAAAATGAGTGAGTGGTAGTCGCTCTTCCTCCACGCATAATTAAAGGCCATGTCTTTTTCAACAAAAGAACAATTGTATGCGGCCACTAGGGTGAAACAATTAGTTGGGTGGGGGATGCCCCCAAATAACCAAAACACTACCGAAAAAAAAAGGTATGTATAAACGCATGAAAGACACTAGATAGCACAGATAAAATGTAGACGCTATAAAAAAGAACACCACTTCTAAGAATGGTGTCACCCATGAACAAAGCTCCTCATGTGTGAATGGGGCTCAGTCTTCGAGAGCGGTTTCGAAAAAAAAAAAAAGTAACTTACTGCGTAATTATAATAACATTCATGAAAATCAACACAAAGTAAGATAATCGTTAATCAACAACTAAAATAATAAATACTAATATGATTATTTATAAGATAAAATAAAATTAAATATTAATCGTGATTATAACGGGACGACAATGGTTTTCCTTTAAACAAGGTCCCGAAGCGAGAACAAGAGTGACGACGACGAATGAGGGCATTAAAAATAATATCTGTTATTGATGAGGGAAAAAACATAGTTGTAAAATATGAATGGACTATCTACCTTCCTTCGGGCCGGTAATAAATGTGAATAAGACCAAGAATACCCTAATAATGCTTTGAATCACAATTTGTTTGTTGTGACATTTGTGCAACATAAAACAATCAAAATTTATCATACCAAGATTTTTGAACATTGGAACTTTGTTAAGAGATAAATAATGTTGAAAACATATTCACCATGGTCAACATAGTCCTAGATGAGTGTTGAGCTGACATGCAACCGTCAACACCTTTTATAACGGGACAATCTTAATGTTTGGGACTCTAAATTTTCCAAATACATCGAACTCTAATATAAACAAATTCAGGTCACAGGTTGTGGATATTGACAGGCCGGGGGCGGTTTTTTTTGTTTTGATTTTTAAACTATATAATATTGATAAGAAATTTAGGTGGCAAGGATGCACATAAGACACGCTGACAAGTTGTACAATGTATAATTTTTAAACAGTCCTCCTACAAATAGATATAATATGTGAAATATATAACTTGTTCTTTGCTATATTATAAAACATAAAAAAATATAAAAATAAAAAAAATGAAATTGTAATTCAATAATTTTGTATCGAACAACACAAGTAATTTGAAATGACTTTAGGAAATCCATTCTTTCTTTAATTAATATGCTCGAGAACTGAAACATAAAAAAGTACTTTAAAGAATGGGTTTAACAATAGTGTATTAAGTGTTGACTAAAGGTAAAATTGATGGCTTGTAGATATTTTTTATGATTATTTAAATGTAAAATACTTACAATATTGAAAGATTATGTGATTTATATTTTAAAATGTAATCTTATTTTTGTATAAAATATAATAATATATATAATTTTCTATATTAAAAAGAATCCTAAATAAAGATAAATAATAATATTTAAATTAAAACACTTTATGGTATATTTGAACAAAAAAAAACATAAAAAAAATTTACTTGCTTGCTCCCCTATATTCCATACGAGAGCTGAGAAATTAAAGTTCCAATTGGTGTTCGACTACCCTATCTATTGAGGAAGTCGAGGAAGCCAATAGAAAAAGAAAATAGAACAAAAATCTCATGCGCTTCAGGATGCCCAACAGAAAGGAGTAGTGCTAGGGTAATGTGTGACTCATTATGGAACATGAACAGATATATATATATACTAAGATAGAGAGAGAGACGAGAGAAGAGAGAGGGGAGAGAGTGGAGAGGAAGAGAGAGGATCATTAACTAAAACAATGAACCCATCTATTTATATGGGTGTCTTCATTATCTAAATTCTTCCGGTTGAATGGACTGGCTACTACGTTCATCCAGCTCCAAATTTCGATTGATAGAACCTTACCGCTCTAGTATTATTTCAAGCAAGAAATGATAGGGAGTAGGAGTTCATTGGATGATCAAACTAAAAAAGCTAATAGTAAAATGAAAACACCTTAACATTTGTAAAGATCATTAAGGTAATGAAAGAGATCCATGAGCTACTAATATGGAGTTCCTGAATTAGTTATGCTTGTGAAGTAATCACCTTAATAATATTTATGAGGGGAGAAGCAACGTAAACTTAAAAATTTAACTTCCTAATTCCACCAATCATGATAAAAGAAAAAGTAATGTTATTATGTGTATTATTTTACATAAGGAAACATGGTATATTTGTTAGGATCCATTCTCTTCAATAATGTTTAAAAAAAACAAAGTTAAAAGTGTGGGAGGAGCTCTATTAGAATTAGTTATTTATTATTTATATTATATTATAAATGTAAAGCAAATTACTAAATTTATCAAAAGCGAACAAGACTGAATTTTTATGGTTAGTTATGTTAATCTGTATATTTTGAAAGGTTGATTTTATTGAGAAAATAACTTAATAATTTTAAAAATATCTTTTATACTAAATTTTTAAATAAAATGTTTATATATTACATTATGTTATGTTAGATGTATGGGGATTGTATTTTCATCTTATTGTAGTAATTGGTGTTTGCTGGTTTGGTTTTGCTTTCTTGTTTGGCATAACTTGTCTTGGTGGAACTGGGTGTGTAGACTAAACTAATGGTCGGAAGTAAAGGTATAAAGATTGAGATTGGACGCATAGCAATGGTCCATGAACAGGCATGGATGTAAAGGAAATGGTCCATGGCGGCCATAATGACGTTGGAGGGGACCTTATGAATGTAGATGGGAGAAGAGTGGGGGACAAATTGCAAATAGGTCTTTGGCTTCTAGTTTATTTTTTATTTGGGAGAAGAGTGACGTCTGTGTTTATGGCTTTATTGTCCTTTTACTAATGATTCAGTCTGTTGTTGCATTAAAATGAGTTTTGTTGGATACTTCTTGTGGTCATTGCAGCAAGTGTCGTTAACTTCATTGTGTTCCGGGTTCCTTTGACGTGTTTAGTTGTTGGGGAATGGGCCCCCTCGTTTGAAAACTTATTATAAACTTCATATCTATGTAAAAGTTGATAATAAACTAAATGATGAGAACCCCAAAACATGATGTTCTTCCCCTAATAACACATAATATTATTTTTCAACGACCTAATTTTCAAATAATTAGTGGTTCACATTTTACTTACCTATACGTGATACTTTTTTATGCCAGAGGCATCTACAATTGTATCATGGAGTGGATGAGTCTCATATTGTACCATGAAAGAAAACAGGCCCACTTTAAAATTGTTATTTTTCTGAAAAATTTGTAGGTGATAATATTTTAATTAAAATTGTTGAGGGGGCAATACACATATATTATTGGCAATTAGGAACACCAATATTTCCGACTGTAATTATTCAGCAAGCACCTAGTCATGTCACTTTATACCATCATTTTAGTTAATTTTTATTTTATTGTTGTGAACCTTCTTTAATTATTTAATACACTCTAATGACATGACTTTAAAGTCCAAGAGTCCCTTTAAATCAAGGATCTCACTTTTTATTATTATTTTTGTGGTGGGGTGACACCGCACATGGTATTATTTATCATTAATATAGTTTATATGACTTAAAACTAGGCTTTAAATTAGTTGACCTTTGCTTCCTCGCACAATCCCATCATTTCTCTCAGCGTCCCCCATATAAAGTTAATCAGTAAAATTTAATACTTAATTATTTATATTTTATTTTTTAATTTAATGAAATTAAAAAATTGGTGTTTAGTTAAGTTTTATATATTAGATTTAGACAATCTTACTCTATACAATTACAATACATGATCGCAATCATTCTACCTTTTGCTCTATATAGTGAATGTTCACCTCTCTCTTTGGTGTTAAAATCATTTAGTGCTGATATTTTTTAAATAATCAATCTTAATTTTTACTAATACCCATTAAAATCACCTAAACAGAACATTAACAAAAACATTTCAACTTGCTCTTAACTTTCACGATTTTAATTAATTGAATTTTTCCATAGGGTGGTTTTGGTAGTGATTTTAATTATTTTCGAATTCACTAACATACCCCATGACAATGCCATGGCGACTTCTATTGCAAATACGGAACGCAGGGGAGAACAATTCATAAAGAAGTGACCAAATCATATTCTTTGACATCTGAGACATGAAGATTATCAGAACAAAAGACTGGTAAAGCCACTACCTAACACTATTCACCGGATCTGTTTTTCTACTATATTAAGCCACCCATAGAAGCCTTCCATATCCAAAACTCTTACTACTGCACAGACTAGAACTTATTGAACATTTGTGCAGATAAAAAAAATGGCTTCCTGGGTTGGTATCAGTTGGGATTCATTGTGCCTTGTTTTGGCCTCTGCTATGCCCGCTTTCTGCAAACATTTAGATAAGTCGTGTCCAAATGCTCTGTCTATATCAGTCTCAGATTAAAAAAGTGCTGTCAATGAGCGAGCTGGTGGCATCGATCCTTCGTCTTCACTTTTCATGACCTGCTTTGCTCAGGTATACATTTCTCCCCTCCCAACATCAAGGAAAGGGTTTGGACTGCTATCCCTCCTATCATTCCCAGCCAGATTCCCATACTTGCAAATGAAAAAAAACATAACCGAGGAGAATGCCGAGCAGAATGCCGATTATATATAGTAGCATTCAATATTTACATAGGCAGCAATAGCCTGTTTTCCCCACTCAAACGGAAATTCCTGTAAGGACTGGTTGCACGCTATTCAACACAATTGCAACCTAGCTAGCAAATTGACAATTTATAAACAGCCTTTTTGTAGAATAGTACTGTTTGTGAAAACCGTGGCAAAATCATGCTGCAGATGGCCAATATAAGAATTAGGAGATCCATTCCTATAACTGGATGGAAGTTATGACTGAGACTGCTACTACATTTTTTGCTTCCCTGGGTCTCCCTGCTCCATAGCTCAGAAGGGACCTCACGATGCAAACTCACACACTATGCTTTGAAACAAGAAACCAATGCATTCTGGAAAGCCATTTCCCACGAATTGATGTTTTAAGCAAATAGTTCATGCCATCACTGACATCAGGTCTGTGTCTTTTTAACCTTTTTTCACTGCCATTAGAAAACCACAAGCCATTTTCTGGTACCACAAATCCTCCAAGCATAACATGACCCAGATGCAACAGATAGTTTGATAAAAAAGGCCAAAGTTTTTTTCTTCAAAATGCATTCATTGAGTAGAAATCCATGACTTAAATTCACCACCTGGATGGAAGCGACTTTCCAAAATGAAAAGGCAAGACAGCTCAACTAAAACTTTACCTCGTTCTTCTACTACAGCTGCAAGATTTTGTAACAACTGATCACGACTGTGGTCGCGTGCAACAAGAACACCAGGATCAACACCAACGGTTCCTCGGGCTCACCCTGCAGCAGCTGTCGCACTTAGCTCTCTTTGGGCCACTGATTTTCTAGGATATGTTTACTTCTCTACCCTGTAGCTGCTGCATAAAGCCAAGCACTTCCTCACACGGCACTTTCCTAGGAGGATTTCGGTTCTACGCCCTGAAACTAGGCCTGCACAACACGATTTTGAGACCCAAACCCACTCACGCAACATCAGGGTGACAGACCTTCATTTCACCATAATGAAATCCACTATCCAGAACACGCTGAAGCAATTCATCTGTTTCAGCATTTGATGGAGCGCAACAAGCATTCGTGGTTTTGGGCAAAAAAAAAACAACAGGTAGACCCACGTGACAGCAGATGGCAAGTCAACATTTTCATAAATGGGCAGGTAGGTAGGAGACAAACACACGGAAGATAAAAATCTGATCCTTTTTGAAAACTTATTCTACGCGGCCAGCAAGGAGGAAGGCATACGGTGGGGGGTGGTAGAAAACAATTAGTTTCATTAATCCCCACCAACATATGCCAAACAAGGCACAAATAAAATAAAAAAGGAATATGGCAGGAGGCCATACACTCTACCACACCCCCCCTCTTGCTAGAAAACAAGGAAATAAAGAGTCCAAGGACAACAATGTAGCCCACGTCTCCTCATGTCTAGCCTAAGATTGTCGCATCCATAATCCAACGTGGGAGGAAGGCAATGGACGCAACAATAAGTGCACTCCCCCCGGAATAAAAATTGCAAATGAGGCATGCGTGTGGGATCAGACAGTCAGTCAAGGCGGGAGCGAAAACAAATCAAAAGGATAGTTTAACGATAACAGAGGATGATATCGATAACAATCAATATAAAGAAGGTAATAATAAAATACAATCGTTGATCGATAATACAATCATAATGTCATTATTATTATCATTATCATTATTATCATTTTACAGCTTGTAAAAATAATTATCAATTATAGTCATAATGGTCAGCAATCGAGGTCGACGAAGGCACAACGACACTCCATGTCTTATATTATGTTTGGTTGAACTAGGTTAGAGCATGTCCATGGATTCTTGGTTTCTATTTATGATAATATTTTTATTGTCTAGTGATGGTATCTTAGGACTTTCATCACATTCCATGCATCAATCTAATACTGCAACTATCTTAGCACGATCTTCTTTACTGTATTTTCCATTTCTCTCACCTTCTAGTTCTACATTCTTATAGAGATGTTATGATCGCAATGTAGAGATTATTCTTCTTTTGATTTTTTCATTATCATAAAAATTAGTTAGAAAAATATTTAATGAACAAATTTTTATCAACTTTGATACCAAAATGCTATTTAAACTCCTAATTATGGGATTTAATAGAGTTTAAAGAAGAAAAAGAATTTTTTCTACATGTAGTTCAGTTCAAAATGATAATTTAGAGTGTGTAATGAATTTAGAATTTAGTGGGTGTGTTGTTAGGAATTTTTGCCATTATTTGTGAAATTGAGACCTGAAACTAAATTCACATGATAAATAAACGATTAACCATGAACAAGGACACAAGCATTTTGGCCATAATCTCTGGAAAAACCAGTTGGAAGTGGAAATTACCCAACTCACATTCTTCTCATGTCGAAGATGGATTACAAAATTCATTAAACAGTAAAATAAAACATCATGGTATCTTTCCCGCTCATCTCATTTTGGATCCTTATCCAATCCTTCCCTGCCATTGGACACCACTATGTACTTCAACTCCAAATGAATCCACTCCTTTGAGCTTGTTCCTCCTTATTAACATGCTCGACAATTCCTTCCGTGCATGAAAAGGTCCCAATCTCATGAGAACTAGAGCTATCATTCATTATTTGTTTTCATCCTTGTATGATACACTCGACGAACTTGATGTTATTGTTGACCTGTCATTCGTAACTCATATTGTTAGATACTATATCTACAAGTGGTTCCACAAACCCACCCATTTCTCAACCACCACCAACATGATGGGAGGTTTCACTACAACAAGAAACCATCATTTTGGAACTTCAATAGTTTTCTAAACCACAATTTGTTAATTTTTTCAGGCCCACGGTTCATAAATAGATATGCATACTCTAGTTGGTTTATCAATTTTCTACTTTTACATAAAAGTAAGCTCTCAAACTACAAGTAGTACAGGTATGTATATACCAATAATATAAGTGTATATATACAAACATATTTTTCTACATCTTTTAATATATATTTACATTTCAAATTGTATAAACCTCTTAATAGATCTTATCATTATTTCTACCCTCTAAAAATCATCATAGAATACCATCCATACCTACATACATATATAAGATATATCTCTTATAATTAATAGATACACACATGTATTTTTGGAAAAGATTTTATGTTAATTTGAACAAATACCAAAGTGATAGACATGAGACATATTTTTCACTTGTGGAAAGCCATAAAAGGCCACAAAAAAAATCAGTATAACCCCATACATTTCCCTCATTTCTGTGCGCGACTAACCAAAAACGCTACGAATGAAACTGGATCTTCAAACAAACCTCCATAATATCAACTCTCTCTCTTGGGCGATGAAACTTATTGTAAGACTGCCAAATTAAATAACGTAGTACAACTTGTATTCTAATTTACTTTCCTGCAATTCTTCTGATTTCTCCATGTGGGGGGGGGGTGGGGGGAAGACCAGTGAGAGGGCTGATTTTCCCATCTTCACCATGGCAGCTGCGTGAAGTCCTTAAGAAGGTGTTTTTCATCGTTAGAATAGGTAGTCCACCAGAGAAAGTCAGTAAGACCCTCCATTGAATAGCTCTGGTCATAATGGAGAAGTCCTTTCTTTTCGTGAGCTCTTTGTCAGTCTTGTTGTCAAAGACAGTGGGAGAAACATCTTCCAAGGGTGGACCCCCAAAGTTTCCTGTTTCCTGATTGTTTCTTTGAGGGCAAAAAACAAAAAAAAAAGTTTTTGAATTGAGGGACCTTGGCATAGGCAGATCATATCAGTATCATTGTAATCTGTTCCTAATCAACTTGTGCAGCGAGCTTGGCCAATTGTATGAGCACCTGTAATGTTATAAACATTACATACCATATGTTAGAACCAACTACCACTTAAGTCAGCCACACTTGAAAACTTGACCTATGGCACAACACCTCATATATACATCAATTTTTCTGAGGCTTTTTTTCTTTTTTTTTGAATGTTTATTTTACTGAAAGGGCCCCATGTCCTTAGTATACAGTCCTTGAGCTTGAAATAGTGAAGATAAAATTGCTGAGGGCAGAAATTGGAGAAGGAATGTTTTGCATTGGCAGCATTTTGATTTTAAGTTTGAGGTCCCTTCTTCCAAGGGTACTGTCCATTTTGGACTCCCAACTGCAACAAGCTGAGAGATCATCGAAAATGAAGTTTGTGGACAAAAATTATATTTATATTCACTAATACTCTACAAATAATTCAAGAGTTGAAATATAAGCTAGTAAGTGTTATGCAATTATGATCATATTACTCACTTGTACAACGGAGTCCCCTAGCTGCCCCGTCAAGATTCAGCACAGACACAACTCCACCTGGCAAGCTGCTCCAGATTTTTCTTTATATAGCATCTATGGTCTTGAAACCTCTGCAGAGTTAAATTTGGCCCTGCTGTCTTTTCACCTGATAACCATCCATGTATAGATCCATCCATCCCTGACTCATTACACGAAAATTAGATAGAGACATTTAGATATATCAATTAGATTTACTGCCCTATGTATTTGCAAGCTCTGCTCAATCATGTTTTGCAGAAGTAATCTACTGCTATGCCTCAGAACCTCAATCCCTTATGTTAGACCTCCGTAGTTTCAGTTTTTGATTAGTGGATAAACCTAAATATTTTTTTCAAACCAAAGATTAATAATTTAAAATAAAAAAATTCATATAAAAAATTAACAAGAGATTAGTTTTTTTTAATGCTCAAAGAATATGTACTGCTGAAACTACGAACAATAATATTCCAATCAACCAAAAACAATTTAAGTTACCCAAAGCCTGGCTAACGTGATCAACTTGGGTCAAAACACCCACATGGAGGGGGAGAAATTTATACCTGAGCAAACAGTCATGAATTGAAGAACGAAAAGTATAGATGCACCCATTCTCGGCTCATTTGAAACCCTTTTTTTAATCTGAGACTTGATTATAGACAGAGCATTTGACACGACCTTATCATAATATTTTGCAGGAAAAGCTGGGCATTAGCAAGGCCAAAACAAGCACAATATCCAAATGATACAACCCAGGAAGCCATTTCCCTCTCCACAATGTTCAATAAGTGCGAGCTGTGCAGTTAGGTAAGAGTTTGTGGATATGAAAGGCTTCTAGGGTAGTCTATATAGTATAAAACAGATCCGGTGAAATAGGTGTAGTATTGGCCTTACCCAGTCCTTTGGTCTATAATCTCTGTCCTCAGATGTCAACAGAATATGATTTTGGGTCATTTCTTGTATGAATTGTTCTCCCCTGCGTCCGTATTTTTCAATAGAAGTCGCCATGGAACTTTTTCATTGGGTGTATGTTAGTGAATCGAATATTAAAATCACACCTAACACCTCAGCATAAATTCATTAAAGAAACTCTTGAAATTTTAATAGAAGTTTGAAATGTTTTTTTTTAATGTTTCGTTTAGTTGTTTTGAACTTGTTTTTTTTTATGTTCTGTTTAGCTTGTTACTCCTTGGTCCTATTGCGTGGTCATGGAATGCTGAATTGAGCTCCCTTTTCTATCGTTAGGTGACTTTTACCCTGTTTGCGAATTTATTTTTTAACACCCCTTCTCTTCGTTTCCTCTCGCGGGCCTTCGATCTAGAATTTTCAAGGAACATGAAAAATTATAATACAACAAAAAAAATCGCTTGCAAGGAATACGCTAAATCTTTTCTTAACGAAATATCCATTGTGGAGGTGATTAAACTTTTTTTCGGAAAATTTGGGAGTAAACTCTTGATGGCCCACCTGCCACTTCATTAACTCCTCCTCTAGGCGTGTTGGAGCCTTCTGGCTGGGTTGCCGCACCTCATTTATAATTTTTGATTTGCATACTTCTTGGTTCTTGCTTTGACTGCTGTTGTATCCCTTCTGTACCGCATGAGTTTTTCCCTTTTTGTGGACCTGTGTGTGACGTGTGAGAGGCGTTTCTCCCTGTTTTGGGTGGTGCGCGAGACAATCGCGTTGATGTGTGCCTCATTAATGTGCTGCACATGACTCCCAGTCGCTGTTATTTTTGAAAAAAACGAGCCAGGCTTAGATTGCGAGCTTGGAAGCAGGAAGTTCCTCTGAGTCAAGTACAGCCGAGACCCCTGTACCCGAAAAAGTTGAATAGCCCGTGATCCGCATAATGCCAAAGGCTTGGATGATGTAGAGGTCAGCGTGGACTGAGCTAGGTGTGAGCTTACGTTGGCGCAGCAATATTTGTAGGGTGGTTGGTCCCTGCGTGACTTTGTTTAGCCGATCCAATGATCTCATCTTTTCACTTCGTGACCCTGGGATCTGGTTTGCAGCCTCCTGCTCCTCTTCCTCCCCGCTCCGATTCAGAAAAAAGATATAGTGGACGCATAATGGGTCGGATAACTGGTGGCTAGATGAAAGCTGCAAGCTAAAGAAAATGGCTTTCCCTTGTGTCCTGCGCCTAATTTGGGTGGACGTTAGTTTTTTTGTTGTTTTCCGATGCGTTGGGGGAGAAAGGCGCCTGTTTTCCGTTTGCTGGCCCACACAGCTATCAGCTCGTGAGGTAGGGCGTGTTCCCTCCATTTTTACCTTTGGGTACTGCTAGGTGTGTTTCTTGCCGGATATCCATAAAAGCCCGCATCAGTGTTTAACCACATAGTCATTGTAATGTGCTATTATTATAATTATTTATTTGTAAATGAACTTTTTATGTTATTTCCGCACGGACAGCAGTTTTTTGATTGTCATGTTTTACATTTGGGCATGTTCCTGGTTTTGGTACTAACATGCGGATGTTGACAGTAACTAATGCCTTTGGCCATTTATTTTTGATTCCTTTTTGGATCTTCTTTAATTTTTTAAGATTTTACCGCCTTGCCCAAGGCTTGTACCTTGCAACTGGCATTTGGATCGGATTGCATGCTGGTTCCTATTGTCGTGATGTGGTGGAATAGGTCATGGGGATGCCCATGGAATGTTGGACCTATGGACCCCCCTTGTGTCATAGGGTACGCCAAGAAGTTACAGATAATAGCAGTTGTTGACCACGTGTTTATTATGTCACTTGGTTGGAGTGTTCGCACCCTATGTCTTGGCCTGGGGACAACCGGCCTCCTTGAGGGAGTCATAAGAGATTTGAGTGAGCAATCAAGAGTTTAGGATTCATAAGAGATTTGTGTGTATGATTGGTGTTTTGGGATATAGTTGAGTTATCGTATGTTTTTGGTGGTGGTTTTTTATATGTATTTGTTCTCATGTCCGTTGATATGTTTTGTGATGTTGTGGATATGGGCATTGATGCCCTTGGTGACCCTATGTACATATAGCTATGTTTGTGAGTTAGTAAAATCTTCATTCTGTGACTTGTGGAAATTTCAGGTTTTTTATGGATGACTTATTTTTCTTGAGCATTTTGTCCCTCAATCTCTGGAAAAACCGTTGGCGTGGAATTACCCAACATCACATTCTTCTCATGGTCGAAAGATGGATTACAAAAATTCAATTAAACAAGTAAAATAAACATCATGGTATCTTTCTCGCTCATCTCATTTGTGCTCCTTTATCCAATCCCTTCCGCTGCCAATTGGACACCAACTATGTCACTTAACTCTAAATGAATCCACTCTTTGAGCTTGTTCCTCTTATTTAACATGCTCGAGAATGTCCTTCCGTGCATGAAAGGATTCCCAATCATCATGAGAACTAAAGAGCTATCATTCATTATTGTTTTCATCCTTGTATGATTACACTAGACGAACTTGATGTTTATTGTGACCTGACAATTTCGGAACTCATATTGTTATATACTAATAGCTACAAGTGGTTACACAACCCACCCAATTTCTCAACCACCACCCAACATGAATTGGAGGTTTCACTACCATACAAGAAACACTCATTTTGGAACTTCAATAGTGTCTAAAACCACATCTATTTAATTTTTCAAGGCCCTACGGTTCATAAATAGATATGCATAATCTAGTTGGTTTTATAAATTTCTACTTTACATAAAAAGGTAAGCTCTCAAACTACAAGTAGTACATGTAATGTATATACAAATAAATTATAAGTGTATATATACAAAAATATTTTTCTCCATCTTTTTAATATATATTTACAATTTCAAATTGTATATACCTCGTAATAGATCTTATAATTATTTCTACACCTCTAAAAAACATCATAGATATACCATCCATCCATACATACATACATATATATATATATAGATATACACACATGTATTTTTGGAAAAGATTTTATTTAATTGAACAATACAAAGTGATAGACAATGAGACATTATTTCACTTGTGAAAGCCATAAAAGGCCACAAAAAAAAATCATGTATACCCCATTACATTTCCCTGCATTTCTCTGCAGCGACTAACCAAAAAACCTACGAATGAAACTGGATCTTCAACAGACCTAGAATAATATCAACTCTATTCTCTTGGGCGAGAAACTTATTGTTAAGACTGCCAAATTAATAAAGTAGTACAGCTTGTATATCTAATTTGCTTTCCTGCAATTCTTTTCTGATTTCTCCATTGCGACCAGTGAGAGGGCTGAGGTTTCCCATCTTCACCATGGCAGCTGCGAAGTCCTTAAAGAAGGTGTTTTCACATCGTTAGAATAGGTAGTCACCAGAGAATCAGTAGACCCTCCATTGAATAGCTCTTGGTCAGAATGGAGAAGTCCTTTCTTTTTTTGTGAGCTCTTTGTAGTAGTTGTTGTCAAAGACAGTGGGAAGAAACATCTTCCAAGGGTGACAAGTTTCTGTTGCCTGATTTATCTGAGGGGCATTTGATTGCAGGGACTTGGCATAGGCAGAATCAATATCAGGTATCATTGTAAATTCTGTTCCGTAATCACTGTGCAGCGAGCTTGGCCAATTGTATGAGCACCTGTAATGTTATAAACATTACATACACAAGTATGTTAAGACCAAACTAACACTTAAGTCCGCCACACTTGAAAACTTGACCTATGGCACAACAACCTTATATATACATCAATTTTCCTGAGATTTTTTTTCTTTTTTTTGAAGTTTTATTTTACCTGAAAGGGCCACCATGTCCTTAGTAGACAGTCCTTGAGCTTGAAATAGTGAAGATAAATTGCTGAGGGTAGAAATTGGAGAAGGAATGTTTGCATTGGCAGCATTTTGATTTGAAGTTTTGGAGTCCCTTCTTCCAAGGGGTACTGTCCATGTTGGACCTCCCAACTGCAATCAAGCTTTAGAGATTCATTAAAATAAAGTTTGTGGACAAGAAATTATATTTATATTCATAAATACTCTGACAAATAATTCAAGAGTTGAATATATGCAGTAAATGTGTTATGCAATTATGATCATATTACTCACTTGTACAACGGAGTCCCTAGCTGCCACAGTCAAGATATCAGCACAGGACACAACTCCACTGCAAGCTGCCTCCAGATTTTTCTTTATAGCATCTATGGTCTTGAAACCCTCTGGCAGAGTGTAAATTTGGCCCTGCTGTCTTTTCACCAGATGAACCATCCAAGAGTAAAGATCCATCGCATCCCTGTACATCATTACACAAAAATTAGATATAGAGACATTAGATATAGTCAATTAGATTTAATGACATATGGTATTTTCAAGCTCTGCTCAAATATGTTAGCAGAATTAATCTACTGCTATGCACTCAAGAACCTCAATTCTTATGTTAGACCTCCGTAGTTTCAGTTCTGATTATTGGATAAACCTTAATATTTTTTTTAAACCAAAGATTAATACTTAAACATTAAAAAAATTCATATAAAAAATTACAAATATATTAAGTTTTTTTTTAAATGGCTCAAAAGAATATTTACTGCTGAACTACTAACAATAATATTCCAATCAACCAAAAACAATTTAAAAGTTACCCAAAGCCTGGATAACTGTGAATAAACTTGTGTCAAAACGAAACAAATGGAGGGGGAGAAATTTATACCTGAGCAAAGCAGTCATGAAAGTGAAGACGAAGTATAGATGCACCCATTCTCGGCTCATTTGACAGCACTTTTTTAATCTCAGACTTGATTATAGACAGAGCATTTGGACACGACTTATCATAATATGTTGCAGAAAGCTGGGCATTAGCAGAGGCCAAAAACAAGGCAACAATAATCCCAAATGATACAACCCAGGAAGCCATTTTTCTCTGCACAAATGTTTCAATAAGTTCTAGTCTGTGCAGTTAGTTAAGAGTTTGTGGATATGAAGGCTGCTATGGGTGGCTTAATATAGTAGAAAAACAGATCCGGTGAATAGATGTTGTACCTAATACAGTGAAGGGGCGCCTTTACCCAGTCTTTTGTCTGAATAATCTCATGTCTCAGATGTCACAGAATATGATTTGGTCATTCTTGTATGAATTGTTCTCCCCTGCGTTCCGTATTTTTCAATAGAAGTCGCCATGGAATTTTCATTGGGTGTATGTTAGTGAATCGAAATAATTAAAATCACTACCAAACACCCTATGAAAATTCAATTAAATTAAAATCTTGAAATGTTTAATAGCAAGTTGAAATGTTTTTTTTTAATGTTCTGTTTAGTTGTTTTAATAGGTTTATTAGTAATTAAGATTGATTATTTTAAAAATAATCAGCACTAAATTATTTTAACACCAAAGAGAGAGGTGAACATTCACTATATAGATTCAAAGGTAGAATGTTGGATCATGTTATTTGTAATTGTATAGAGTAAGATTGTCTAAATCTAATATATAAAACTTTAACTAACACAATTTTTTAATTTCATTAAAATTAAAAAATAATAATATAAAATAAATTACGTATTTAAATTTTACTGATTAACTTTATATGGAGGGGACGCTGAGAGAAATTGATGGGATTGTGCGAGGAAGAAAAGGTCAACATAATTTAAAGCCATAGTTTTAAGTCATATAAACTATATTAAATGATAAAATTAAATACCATGTGGGTGTCACCCCACCACAAAAATAATAATAAAAAAGTGAGATCCTTGATTTTAAATGGGACTCTTGACTTTAAGTCATGTCTTATAGTGTTATTAAATAATTAAAGAAAGTTCACAACAATAAAATAAATAATTAACTAAAATGATGGTATACAAGTGACATGACTAGGTGCTTGTGAATAATTACATCGGAAATATTTGTGTTCCTAATTTGCCATATAATATATGTGTATGCCCCTCAACAATTTGTAATTAAAATATTATCACCTACAAATTTTTAGAAATAACAATTTTAAAGTGGGCCCTAGTTTTCTTTCATGGTACAATATGAGACTCCTCCACTCCATGATACAATTGTAGAATGCCTCTTGGCATAAAAAATTATCACGTATAGGTAAGTAAAATTGTGAACCACTAATTATTTGAAAATTGGTAGTTGAAAATTAATATTATTTCTTATTAGGGGAAGAACATCAATGTTTTGGGGTTCTCATCATTTAGTTTATTATCAACTTTTACATAGATATGAAGTTTTTATAAATATTCATATTAAAGTAAGATATTAGAAGCCTTTTCAATATATTTATTTTAAAATTACTAAGGTAAAGGTGCTTTTGGTTGAAGTGATGAGCTAGGATCTGTGACACAAACGAGGGGGCCCATTCCCCAATAACTAAACAAGTCAAGGAACACAATTGAAGTTAACGACACTGCATGACCAAGAAGAGCCAACAAAACTTCATTTAATAGCAACAAAAGCCTGAATCATTAGTAAAAGGACAATAAAGCCATAAACAACAAGACGTCCACTCTTCTCCCAATAAAAAATAAACTAGAAGCCAAAAGACCTATTTGCAAGTTGCCCCCACTCTTCTCCCACTACATGTAAGAAGGTCCTCCAATGTCCATTATGTGCCGCCATGGACCATTTCCTTTACATCCAATGCATGTCATGGACCATTGCCTATGCGTCCAATCTCAATCTTTCTACCTTAGACTTACGACCATTATGTTTAGTCTACACACCCAGTTCCACCAAGACAAGTTATGCCTAAAACAAGAAAGTAAAAACCAAACAACAAACACCCAATTACTACAATAGAGATGAAAATACAATCCCCATAACATCTAACATTAACATTAATTTAATAATAGAAACATTTTAAAAATTTAGTATAAAAGATATTTTAAAATTATTAAGTTATTTATCTTCAATAAATCAACCATTTCAAAATATACAGATTAAACATAACTAACCATAAAAATTCATGTCTTGTTCTCTTTGAATAAAATTTAGTAATTTGCTTTACATTTATAATATAAATATAAATAATAAATAACTAATTCTAAATAGAGCTCTCCCACACTTTTAACTTTGTTTTTTTAAACGAATTATTGAAGAGAATGGATCCTAACAAAATATACCATGTTCCTTATGGAAAATAATAAACAACATAAAATAAAATTACTTTTCTTTTTATCAATGATGTGGATTAGGAGTTAAATTTTAAGTTACGTATGCTCCCCTCATAAATAATTATTAAGGTGATTACTTCACAAGCATAAACTAATTCAGGACTCCATTTAGTAGCTTCATGGATCATTTCATTACCTTTATGATCTTTAAAAATGTAAGGTGTCATTTTATGATTACATTTTTTAGTTTGATAATCCAGATGAACTCCTACTCCTATCATTTCCTTCTTGAAATAATACCTAGAGCGGTAGGTTCTATCAATCGAAATTTGGAGCTGGATTGAACCGTAGTAAGCCAGTCCATTCACCGGAAGAATGTTAGATAATGAAGACACCCATATAAATAGATAGGGCTCATTGTTTAGTTAATGAATCTCTCTCTCTCTCTCTGTGTGTGTATATATATATATATATATATATATATATATGTTCATGTTCATAATGGAGTCACACATACACCCTAGCACATACTCCTTTATGTTGAGGGCATCCTTGAAGAGCATGAGATTTTGTTCTATTTTCTATTGGCTGTCTCGATTCCTAATAGATAGGGGTAGTCGAACACCAATTGAACTTAGATTTCTCAGCTCTCTATGGAATATAGGGGAGCAAGCAAGTAAATTTTTTTATTTTTTTTCAAATATACCATAGTGTTATTTAAATATTATTAATTTATATTTATTTAATTCTTTTAATAAAAATTATATATATTATTATTATTTATACAAAAATAATATATACATTTTAAATATATAAATCACATAATCTCTCAAATATTTGTAAGTATTTTACATTTAAATCATAAAAAATATCTACAAGCCATCAAATTTAACCCTTATAGTCAACACTTAATACACTATTTTAAACCCATTCTTTAAAGTACTTTGTTTATGTTTCAGTTCTCGAGACAATATTAATTAAAGATGGATTTCTAAAGGTATTTCAAATTACTTGTGCTTGTTAGATAAAAAATTATTGATTGTAAATTTCATTTTTTTATTTTTATGATTTTTTTATTTTTATAATATACAAACAAGTTATATATTTTCACATATTATATATATTTGTAGAGGACTGTTTAAAAAATTATACCATTTTACAAATTTTCAGCGTGTCATTATGTGCAGCCACCTAAATTTCTTATCAATATTATATAGTTAAAATCACAAAAACCGACCCCCGGCCTGTCAATATCCAAACCTGTGGGACTAAATTTGTTTATACTAATTGATGTATTTGGAAAATTTAGAGTCCAAACAATTAAGATTGACCGTTATAAAGGTGTTGACGTGGCATGTCAGCTCAACAACTCATCTAGGACTATGTTGACCATGCTGAATATGTTTCAACATTATTTATCTCTTGACAAAGTCAAATGTTCAAAAATCTTATGATTAGATTTTGATTGTTTTATTTTGTAAAAATTATCACAACAAACAATTTGATTCAAAGCATTTCTGTAGGTATGCTTGGTCCTATTCACATTTTATTATCTTGCCCGAAGGCAGGTATATATTCCATTCATTTTTACAACTATTTTTTTCCCTCAATCAATAACAAGATATTATTTTTGTAATGCCTCATTCGTCAGTCACTCTTGTTCTCGCTTCGGTGACCTTGTTAAAGGAAAACCATTGTCGTCCCTTATTAATACGATTAATAATTTATTTATTTTTAGTTATAAAATAATAATACTAGTATTATTATTTTAGTTGTTGATTAACGATTATCTTACTTTGTGTTGATTTTCATGAATGTTATTATTAATTACCAGTAAGTTACTTTTTTTTTTTCGACCGCTCTCGAAGACTGAGCCCCGATTCACACATGAGGAGCTTGTTCATGGGTGACGCCATTGCTTAGGAAGTGGTGTTCTTTTTTAGCGTCTAACATTTTATCTGTGGCTATCTAGATGTCTTTGCATGCGTTGTATACATACCTTTTTTTTCGGTAAGTGTTTTGGTTATTTGGGGGCATCCACCCACCCCAACTAATTTTCCACCCTTGTTGGCCGCATACAATTGTTTCTTTTTGTTGAAAATACATGGCCTTTAATTATGCGTGGAGGAAGAGCACTTACCACTCATTTTTTTAGGGCAAGACGTGTTGGTCTTTCCTTTGGTTTGAACGCCAAGTGGGGGGCCGGTTGGCCACCTGTCTTTTCTAGTGACCTTTCAGCCACTTCAGACCTGTTATCTTTTATGACCTACTCTACTTTTTTTTGACTTCCTCATGCCATTTTCTACCACATTTTGGGGGAAGGAAACCCCTGATTTGGGGAGTCTTTTGATTGGAATTAACCCAGTTTTACTCGAGCATTCTTCCCTGGCCACATGGGCTTCTCTGGAGAAGAATCTATAGTTGGAAGAAGTGGAAGAGCTCGTGATCTGGTATAATGCCAAAGGCATTGGAAAATGCAATGAGTCAACGTGGACTGAGCTAAGTGTGAGCTCGCGTTGGAGAGTAGAGAGTTGCAGGGCAGAGTCACTGCTGTGGCTTAGTTTAGCTCATCCCACGATCTCAAATTGTTACACTTCGTGCCATAGGATACAGTGTGTAGCAGAAAACCAAAGCACTCCAACTCAACAAGAAGAGCAAGGCCGAACCAATCACAAGGCAGAAGTATGCCACTTCGATGCTAAAAGGAAGTGAGTGGTCAAGGTTTTATATGTTGAGTAAAGAGAAGGGGTTTGTCCAAAAACATTCAGTCTTATGCTGCGCCGTTTTTTTTTAAGAGATCTGCGGGAGGCACCAAATATATATAATGTTGCAGACATCAGATCAATGCCATCAAAATGGAAAATGGGCGGCTAACTCCAATACCTTGAGGAGCAGTTTTTGGTTGCTCATGGTGCAGCCTGCAGTTAGTTCCTCCTGATGCTGGCCACATGCATGGTAGTTTTGTTTTCTTTTATTTTTACTACTGTGCGGGATAGATGATTTCGTTTAATGGTGATTCATCTCAAACCTGCCCTGGTTTTGTCCTAGTGACCTGCTCAAGCCCTTTGGACATTAGTTGCATGGATCCTTATTATGTGGGCCGAGAATTTTGGATGCCTGTTGGGTTGTATATGGTGGACAGGGGAGAAATTTGTTAACAGATCCTGTAATGCCTACCCTGCAATAGTGGCAATACATGGAGACCACATCTCTTTGAGGTCTTTTTTGTCAATTATTTTTTTTTTGGTGCCTCGTGAGTGGTTCAACACCTGGCAAAAAAAATAAAAAATGATCTGATTCTTTTTCCTTGGTGCTTTGATAGATGTCCATGTTTTTCCCTAATGTCCTCTTTGGACACGGGATGGGACGATGTTGTCAAGGTTAGGGAAGTGTCATTGTACTACGCTCCTACCCGGGCCATGAATCCTTGCATGTGCCATCGTGGAAACCTATAGTTGTGTTTTGGGCACCCAACAAGATGGAGGATAGTGGAGTTTGGGCTCGAGATGCTGTTGCAGACCCTGTTCCGCTTGTGCTTGACTGCGGGAGCTTAATAAGGCATGATATTGTCTATACCCTTGAGTCTTATGGTGTTATCTAAATGATTCATTACATGACCCTGCTCTTCATATAAATGTCTTGTGTGATGGTATGTTGTGTGGTTTTCACTTCCCTTGCTCTTTCGTATTTTCTGGGAGGATATTAGTTTCCAACGTTAGAAATGACCGTGTTGTTTGAAGCCTTTTATATTATTTTCTGGGTTTTAATTAATATTAGTTGGGTCAACTTTGTTCTTAAGACTAATAAAATAAAAGAGGTGGGGGTCCTGTAATGAAAATTCCTAGTTCTTTGTGATGGTATCACGATTTGAATGTTTTATCAAACGTTGTTGTTTGACTCAACTTTATAGTGCTATTTTGTTTTTATTCTTGTTGCGGTTCGAGATCTGTCGTTCTGGTTTATGTTGGGTATTTGCGAAATAGCGATTGAGTACTGTAAGCGCATTGTGTATAGGTGAATGATGTTATTCCTGTCTCTATCTTTTTCTTTTAGTTCGTTTTAGGTTCTAGTAACCCTTCTCGGTTGGCTTAGTGTGTGCTTAGCTTGACTGATTTTTGAATTGAGCCAAGTTGGTATTACTCTCAAACTAGATTAGTTGCTTTTGTTATTTGTAAATCCCTCGAAGAAATATTTTTTATTCTTCAAGCGTCATGTTTGATCTTCATAATTTGATATCAGTTCTTGTTCACTGTTTGGAGATTATTGTCTTTGGAATCATTTTCTCTCCCTTGGTGACTGTTGTATGTTTTGAGGAATGTAGTTGATCCTATGGAATGTCTCCTTTAGGTGTTACTCACATCTTTGGGATAGCGTAAAATGTCGGAGTAAATACTCATGTTCGTACCTTGATTTTTGTTTCACATATGTTGGAGGATACGAGATCTACTTGACCATTATTGAGGAAGTTTTCAAATCTTAAAATTGGGATGTTGGTTTTATGCGTAAGAAATTACTCTACGTTTT
Source organism: Taxus chinensis (assembly GCA_019776745.2). Classification (NCBI taxonomy): domain Eukaryota; kingdom Viridiplantae; phylum Streptophyta; class Pinopsida; order Cupressales; family Taxaceae; genus Taxus; species Taxus chinensis. Next base: position 168,889,959 of record CM034152.1, read on the forward strand.
TCTCCTTAAAAAATATGTTTAAATTTCATTTTCATGTAGCTTAGAGGTTGGTGTATTTGGAAATTCATTGGTTGACTGGTTATTGTGATGCTCATTGTGATGCAACCTTCTTGTTGTCACTTTAGTAGAAGGGTAAGTGTAGGAAGTTGATGGACAAATGTAGGGTCATCCGTGGACATCATATTGCAAATAACAACATAATATCAACTTGTAGGGATTATTAGCAATACATACACTCAAAATTAGACAAAATTATATTAATATGAATCGTAGAATTCAGAATCTAGTTTCTAAAATACTAATTTTTGTAAAAAATGGATAAGATTAGCAATATTAAACACTCAAAATTCAATGACTTGGTTTTTTTTTTTTAAAAACGCAAGATAAGATTATAGTCTGTTTGCCCACAATTTGGATGACCAAAAATTGATATATTTTTTTTTCCTTTCGTGAGAAGTTATATGCCACTATCTATCTTTGGATGGATTTTATTTTGTATTTTTTTGAGTAATATTTTATTTTTTATGATTTTTTCCGTGAAAGTGGTATGAAAACATAAAGAAAATAGAGCACTTTCCGTTTGCTCGCCATAGCTTCATCAAAAAATATTGAAATCAAATAATTTTTTTTTTTGAACATGTATATAATTTCACCACGGTTGGGATGGTATAATTTTTATCACATTATGATAAGTGAAACAAATTTTTCAGTCTTAAACGTAGACATAAACATTCACAGGAAAAAGTGTCTTAAAGACCTACTATTAGTAAAAAATTATAAAATGATATTTATCCTCTTCTATTCACTTTAAAATCACTATTTCTACAAAGATAATAGTCTCCCCTACGCAATGCTACCATTTTTATGACATAGTTTTTACTTTTCGGCATGGTTCAAGTCCGTGGAAGACTAAATTTGATGTTTTGTTGTTTTTAATGTAAAATTCAGGATTTGATGTCCACTTAATTATCCCCCAACTTGGTGCACTTACCCAGAATGGTAATGTGTTGACCAGAAAGGTTAATGTCAACTTGTTGTTGACGACAGATCCTTTGGAAGCTATGTATCATGTGTTGTGTTCTTGTGAATGATTGAGTAAACCTCCTGTAAGATTTATAATGGTTATGTTCGGTCTTGTCAAGTTTGTCCCTTTTTTTTTTCTTAAGACATTCTCTTGATTAGAAGAATGTTTTAAGAGTAGGATTGTTAGGATAGGATGTGGCCCATACTAGGGCATTTGTGCGTTTCATCCCTTTTATTTTCCAATTTATTTATTTTGTACTGATATAAAATTCTAAGTGTTATAGGCACAACATCTTAACTTTATTAAGTCATTTTGTTTTGGATATTCTCATCTCGATTGTTTGTTCAAGAACTTACAGTGGAATAGTGAATCCTTGGCTTGGTGAACTAACTTAAACAAATAGGGACAAATCACGTTTGAAAATAATTTTCTTCTTGTAATTGTTTTTTTTGTTTCGAAATGTTATCTTGTTAAAATGATGGTCATTATTGTGATATGGATGGAATTCACTATGATGGTTTATTAACTTCTCCTATGAGAGAATGATAATTAAATAGAGTTAGTGCCTTCCTCTTTATTTTGACATTTAATGCTTTTGGACAACTCTTTAATTGCTCTTGTTTAGACTCTTGGATTATTTTCATAAGCAACGGTGCTTTTCTTCCTTGAAACAGTTAGATAACAACATATTTTCTTAATGTTATATCTTTTATTGTGCTCAGTTCTTGTGAAATGACATGTGCTACAAATGTGCAGGAGGATTTCCTAAGTAGAAAAGAAAAAAAAAGAGAGAGAAAAAGAAACACGTGTAGAAAGTGGATTCCGGCCTTCTTAGGAACTGCTATTGTACGAATGTTTTTCTTTTGTTTTAAAACATTGGTATGGAAATTATGGAGACTATTTAGAAGGCATTGTGTTATAATTTTGTATTTTTCTCATGTAGGTTGTTTTTATCGTTTGAAAGTTAATTTGAGAAATATTATTGTCAATAAGATTAAATGAACTTGTTTTGACATGCGTATCCTTCGTTAAATTTTCACTTTTCAGAATATGATTTATCCTTGAATTGTCAAACCTAATTCTAACTATCTCAACTTGAATCAACTTACATTGCTTTAGTTACCTTTGGTCATGTGTCGTTTGGTAGAGGACTATGTTTTGAATTTAGAAAAAAAAAAAAAGAGAGAAAAAAATATACCTTGTGACCCCACATAAACTAATCAACAATCTCTTATTGTGGTGAGTCCCTAGAATGGTCTTAAGGTGAAATAAATGATTAAATCTTAGAAGATAATAAAATTATAATAAATAGAAGGAACTTGATTAAGAAACTCTTCGATCTATCTTACCCGTTGAAAATGTAAACAGTATACTTATGTCTATCTCTTCAAGTGAATCCCGAGTGAAACCTTTATTATTTCCAATTAGACTCTTAACCCCAATGAAATATTTATTAACAAATAATAAGATCTTAATGATGAATCCAAGATTTAGAAAGTCATGTAGTGTAAAAATGAAATAAAAAATTAAAAAAATGACCGCTTAAAAAGGTAAAACATATATGTTTAAAAGCACAACGTTGTAAACAAATTGATGAAGTTAAGAGCCTTGAGAAATTAACTGCCTCCTAACAAATGAATAAGTTAATAAAGTAAATGAAGCAACCTCTTACCACCCAATAATTGGTTTTCACTGTATATTAACATTAGCAAGGTAGGGGGAAAATTCTTCAAAGGAAACATGAATTTCAGATTCTCCTAACATGATTCCTCTAGGAAAAGTAAAGAATGTAAGAGTACTTATAGCTAAAACATGATTCTAAAGAAACTTTATGTGGGAAGACCTTGTTTGTAAAATTGTGTATTTTGGATGAACCATTGTGTCCTAAGTGTGTGCCTCATGTTTATCTGTAACTAGTGTGGGTCCGTGTTGTGGAAAGCATGTCGTTAGCTGGTTGTATTCCCTAGAGAACTTTTTTAGTGTCGTATTATCTTCACGCAAGTCAAAAAAAAAATTTATCCTGTATTTTATTGTGTTGTTTAATGTGTTTTAGTTGGTGGGTTTTACACTTGGTATCAGAGCATAGGTTCATGCTCTCGAACCTCTGGGCCAAATTGGAGTTATGATGGTGTTGCATGATGGTGATAGTGCTACATGATGTTACTGCATGATGATGATGATGTTTCATGATGGTGATAAATATTGGAAGAGTAATGTGTGTTAAGAGTGATGTGATCTATGTCGTAATTGTGATAGTGTGAACACATATGATGTGTATGTCACTTAGTGCATATTTTTTATCATGTTGATGTGCTGGGGATGGGAGCATTATCTCTCCTTCTTATGGCTTCTATAAAGAGTTCACGTGTGAATTACTGCTTGTGATGTGTGAAAAGAATTCTAATGTGGATGACAAAGTGTTGGAGCATCGTGGAATATTGTGATATGAGGGTGTGCCCATGTGTTGTATGACTAGATTGATGTAAAGTGAAATGAGATGTATCAGGATGTTTTTACCATGTTTTCAAGAAATGTGTGTACCACCTTGTTATGTAGCAATTAATGTTATGGTTGTGATGTTACTATATTCATCATATGTACAATTTTTGTAATATGGAACGATTCATGTCGTGATTTAGGGGCATACGGTGAGCATATGAACCCTATTGTATAGTGGTTGCACTTACGGTGCAGAATGTGGTAAAGTGATGTAATGCACCCATTGAATGTATGATTGTGATCTACCTTGTAGATGTACCATACGTAAGATGTTATGGTAGTTATGTGTGTGCCACCATTATGTTAGTGATGTTGTTGTATGTTATGTTGTGAACCTTATGCTAACCGACCCTAAAGGAAATCAGTAAACTGTGTGTTTAGAGTGAGGAAAGGTGTATAGTTGACCAATCAATAGAGCTAACCTTAGGCTTAGTAGATGGTGGACTGTGTTCCTCTCTCTCTCTTTATGTGGTTGTTTTATGGATACAACCTTAGTGTAGCTATGACTGTGTTTAGCCTTGTAGAAGTGGTGGCGGGATGATTCAGATAGAGGTGATGACAATTGTACTATTGATATGTTATTTTGCGAGTTGAGGCTCGATGTTCTGAGTGCCAGCAACTCGTTGAGTACCCCCCTTGGTGGCCAGACATAGCCACATAGTCATTGTAATGTGCTATTATTATATATGTATTTTATTTGTAAATTGAACTTTTTATGTTATTTCCGCAAGGACCAGCAGTTTTCTTGATTGTCATGTTTTACATTTTGGGCATTTCCTTGGTTTTGGTATTAACATGCGGATTTTGACACTAACTATGGCCATTTGGCCATTTATTTTGATTAGTTTTGGATCTTCTTTTAAATTTTAAGATTTTACCGCCTTGCCCAAGGCTTGTACCTTGCCACTTGGCATTTGGATCGGATTGCTATGAGGGTTCTATTGTCGTGATGTGTGGAATAGGGTCATGGGATGCACCATGGAATGGTTGGACCTATGGACCCACCTCGTTGTATGGGGGTACGCCCTAAAAAGTTACAGATAACTAGCGGGTTGCTGAACCACGAGTTATAATGTCACTTGGGTTAGGATTGTTCGAACCCTATGTGTCTTAGGCCATGGGGACAACCGGCCTCCTTGAGGGAGTCATAAGAGATTTGAGGGAGGCATAAGAGTTTGAGGGAGGCATAAGAGATTTGTGTGTATGATTGGTGTTTTGGGATATATGTTGAGTTATCGTGATGTTTTGGTGGTGGTTTTATGATGTATGTGTTACTCATGTCAGTTAGATATGTTTTGTGATGTTGTGGATATGGCATTGATGCCCTTGTTGACCCTATGTACATATAGCTATTTTTGTGAGTTAAGTAAAATATTCATCTGTGGAATTGTGGAAATTTCAGGTTGTTATAGTATACTTTTATTTTCTTGAGCATTATTTATCAGTCATAGTGGTGTGACAGGTACTATGTTATGTAGTCTGTGCAGGTTACCCTCCGTATATTGACTAATCTCTTATGGTGTGGTATTGTCCTGAAGTATGTACTTGTATGTTTGTGAAATTGTAGTGTCTTGTCTGACCCCTGTAGGGTGTTTTATTAGTAGTTCATGTTGGACACCCACAAGAATGGATAAACTAAAACTCTGCAACAATGAAACGTTAAAAAGAACTAAAACTAGAAATAATGATAATGGAAAGAGACTAATGAAATGATGAACAAGAAAGAACTTCCAATCTTCACAGAACGTTGAAAGTTAATCATCCTTCTAAAATGTATCTAAGGCCACTCCATGGCCGTGCTGTAACCATTGAACTATAAACATAGGGTATACTTTCACCCTTATCTATTCCCTGATGTTTAATGATTTTCCATCCTTCAACGTTATGTCACATCGAGGATGATACTTTTGTAAGGGGAGGAGAATGTAACGCCTCATTCGTCAATCACTCTTGTTCTCACTTCGGTGACCTTGTTAAAGGAAAACCGTTGTCGTTCCTTATTAATATGATTAATAATTTATTTATTTTTAGTTATAAAATAATAATAATAGTATTATTATTTTAGTTGTTGATTAACGATTATCTTACTTTGTGTTGATTTTCATGAATGTTATTATTAATTACCAGTAAGTTACTTTTTTTTTATCAACCGCTCTCGAAGACTTAGCGCCGATTCATGCATGAGGAGGAGCTTGTTCATGGGTGACACCATTGCTTAGGAAGTGGTGTTCTTTCTTAGCATCTAACATTTTATCTGTGGCCGTCCAGATGTCTTTGCATGCATTGTATACATACCTTTTTTTTCGATAAGTGTTTTGGTTGTTTGGGGGCATCCACCCACCCCAACTAATTTTTCACCCTTGTTGGCCGCATACAATTATTTCTTTTTGTTGAAAAGACCTGGCCTTTAATTATGCGTGGAGGAAGAGCACTTACCACTCATTTTTTTAAGGCAAGATGTGTTGGTCTTTCCTTTGGTTTGAATGCCAAGTGGGGGGGCGGTTGGCCAGCTGTCTTTTCTAGTGACCTTTCAGCCACTTCAGACCTGTTATCTTTTATGACCTGCTCTACTTTTTTTTGACTTCCTCATGCCATTTTCTGCCACATTTTGGGGGAAGGAAACCCCTGATTTGTGGAGTCTTTTGATTGGAATTAAACCGGTTTTACTCGATCATTCTTCCCTACCTGCGTGGGCCTCTGTGGAGAAGAATCTATAGTTGGAAGAAGTGGAAGAGCCCGTGATCTGGTATAATGCCAAAGGCATTGGACAATGCAATGAGTCAACGTGGACTGAGCTAAGTGTTAGCTCGCGTTGGAGAGTAGAGAGTTGCAGGGCAGAGTCACTATCATGGCTTAGTTTAGCTCATCCCAGGATCTCAAACTATTACACTTCGTGCCATAGGATATAGTGTGTAGCAGAAAACCAAAGCAATCCAACTCAGCAAGAAGAGCAAGGCCGAACCAATCACAAGGCAGAAGTATGCCACTTCGATGCTAAAAGGAAGTGAGTGGTCAAGTTATTATATGTTGAGTAAAGGGAAGGGGTTTGTCCAAATACATTCAGTCTTATGCTGCGCTGGTTTTTTTAAGTGGTCTGCGGGAGACACCAAATATATATAATGTTGCAGACATCAGATCAATGCCATCAAAATGGAAAATGGGCGGCTAACTCCAATACCTTGAGGAGTAGTTTTTGGTTGCTCATGGTGCAGCCTGCAGTTAGTTCCCCCTGATGTTGGCCGCATGCATGGTAATTTTGTTTTCTTTTCTTTTGACTGCTGTGGGGGATAGATGATTTCGTTTAATGGTGATTCATCTCAAACCTGCCCTGGTTTTGTCCTAGTGACCTGCTCAAGCCCTTTGGACGTTAGTTGCATGGATCCTTGCTGTGTGGGCTGAGAATTTTGGACGCCTGTTGGGTTGTATATGGTGGACAGGGGAGAAATTTGTTACCAAATCCTTTAAGCATCAAACTATAAATCAGTTCTAAAAGTCTTGAAGCACAAAACTCAAACTAACATTCCATTCTACAAGATCTAAAGCACTAAACACTCAAACTAACATTCTGTTCCATTAGATCTGAAGCATAAAACACTCAAACTAACACTCAACAATAAGATGTTTAAAATTATTCCCCCAATACATGAAGCATCAAACACACAACAATAAAATATGAATAGGGAACTCTACCATATGTTTAAAACTATTCCCCCAATACATGAAGCATCAAACACTCAAACTGACACTCAACAATAAGATATGAATAAGAAACTCTACCATATGTTTGAAACTATTCCCCCAATACATGAAGCATCAAACACTCAAACTAAAACTCAACAATAAGATATGAATAAGGAAATCTACCGTATGTTTAAAACTATTCCCCTAATACATGAATTCAAGAACATGATGCAAGAAGATATGAATAAGGAACTCTAACATATGTTTAAAACTAATAAGGAACTCTAACGTATGTTTAAAACTATAGCCCAAATGCATGAATTCAAGAACATGATGCAATAATATATGAATAAGAAACTCTAAAATATGTTTAAATTTATTGCATATATTCAAGAACATGATGCAATAAGATATGAATAAGAAACTCTAACATATGTTTAAAACTATTGCCCCAATGCATGAATTCAAGAACATGATATCAGATTTTTATTTCAATAATGTAATTTCAGACCCCAATGCATGAATTCTAGAACATGGTGCAATAAGATTTGAATAAGAAACTCTAACATATGTTTAAGACTATTGCCCTGATGCATGAATTCAAGAACATGATCTCAGATTTTTATTTCAATAATGTAATTTCAGACTTCTAAGTAGTTAAAACATCCCTAAACAAAATGTATTTGAAACTTCATTGAAATCAATAAAAACAAGCAGGACACAAGAAAGTTTAATTAAAGCACCAAGCAACTCAAACTACTTGATCCTTCACGACGACGTTCTCCAGCTTCATGTGCTTGTCATCATTGCCTCGTACTTGACCTATCTGTAAATAATGCATACGTGTCTGTTCGGTGATCTTCGAGGCTGCTTTTGGCTATAGTTGTCTGTGGTGCCTATCCCGGGATGTAGATCTAGTGCACCATTTTATCAGCACCTACGTTTGTTTCTATCAGGGATGGGCATATCCTACACAGTTATGGTCATTATTTTGTTTTTCCTTTTTTATTCGGTATCGAATTTCTCTTGTTTCCCCTCCCTGGAAGCTTCCTGTGTAGTACCCCCAACATTGCAATAAAGGTTTTTCTTTTCATGTTTTTTTTCCCTAAAAATGCTATTTTATTCAGATTTTTCCTTCTTTATGTTAGCTGCTTAAGCTTTCCCACTAACACGTGCGTTTGCAAATCCTAAAAACTATTGTTGTATGTAGTTCACCATTATGATTTGTTGCATATGGAATGGGAGCACATCTTTTTAGTTTTCCTAATTTGTAGATGCAATGCGATATGGATGGGAAGGATTAGGATAAATGAATAATTCAGTAGAACACTCATGTTTTCTTAAGTTGTATAGCATACAAAAACACACCACATACCATAGGTGGCATCACATGCAGAGCTAGAAATGTGATCATACAAAACCAAGCTAGCTCAGCCATCTGTCTTGAAATAGGTGTACCCTACAAATCCACTCAATTTTTTTTGGGTATTTTGACATTCAACGTCAAATTTAGAGAATTTATGAAGATTTATACCTCTGTTTTACTTTTACCTCTGCAACATAGCCTCTTATGGCTTATTGTTTGTGATTTATTTGACAAAATGTTCCCACTTTTATTATACAATGCATGTGCTGATTTTGTTTAGTGTTTCTTGACTGTTGCATTCCCCAAACTATATGAAGAGAAAGCAACAACAATCTACAAAGAAATTATATTTTATCAGCCCTGACGACACCATTATGTGAGGGGATATTAAGATCTCTACACATAGGGGAATTGAATTTACTATGGCAGTGGAAAACAATTTAGAAAGGATCTTCTGGTTATTCGTTTTTGGTTGCTAAAGGAATTTGGTATTCCTAAATATTACATCAGCTTCTAAGGGAAGCCATCAGAGTTCCATGAGAGTGAGACATGCAAAGTGTTTGACAAAAAAGATGACACTCAAAATGCTTGACAAAATATCTTGAAATTATAAATATGTTGAATATTAGCTACGTTTCCAGCTAAGGGTCCACTCCCTGTCTGGACACCAGAGATGCAACATTTGGTAGGAAGGATACCTAATACTACTGGAAGAAACAATATTGTGAATTTGTAATAAAGTGTAAGAGTTTTTAATTAAATTTAAATACATATTTGTAAAGATATTTTATTTACATAAGGTTTTATCACTGTTTGTAGTTTCTGTATAGATTCTGGCATGGAAAGTTAAAAACAAAATTATCCACAAATCCCAGTTTGGCCTGCAAATTTGGTTGTACGAACCAAGGTGTTAATAAACAATGTTCTATTAAATTTGCACTTTTTAGTGGGAATTCATGTCTATTGGTTGATGGTTGCCGACAAGAATATTTAAAACAAAAGAAAAAAGCTGGAGAATTTTCTGAGGTAGAAAAGGGATCTTATATTGGAGGAGGAGCTTAAAAGTTTTTTTTTTTTCTGTTTGGCGGCATGAATGACAGACTTTAGAGATTGAGCTCAAGGAGAGTATACAGATGGTGGCAAATTTTACATCCACTCACTTTTATCTTAGTCTACTCACTTTGTATGATCTGAAAATAAAGAATTTTAGAATGAGAATGGAGAGAAAATGAGAGTAGGTGTGCTTCTTATGTGGACAGGAATGCACAAGGGTGAAAGGAAGAGTCCTTTCTGCAGTATTTTTTGATCTTCATATCAATCTATGGGATATCTGATTTTTAGAATTAATAAGGGAAACACATTCTATGTATCAATTTGATTGATTACAGACCTATGGAGAGATGCAGTTGTATGTTTAGTCGGTGTGGCTAATTGATTCGAGATGCAGTTGTATGTTTAGTTGGTGTGGCTAACTGATTAGGAGCCAAGTCATCCATTTTTCAATCATTTTCATGAAATATTTTGTTCCTTCCAGCCTTGGCAAAGTGCCAAACTGGTTGAGTATAGCAATAAATGCCAATTTGTTTATTTTATTATTTTGGGTCTTGGGTTCCATAACCCCAAGTTTTTTTCCTGGAATCTTACAAAACTCGTTTCCTTTACTTTATTCTCTCATCTTTTGAACTAAAACATTACTTGAATTAAAACATTGCTAGGATTAATTGCAATATATAGATTGCCCTTATGTAGATTTCGTATGAAACCTAATGATCAAGTCCACAATTTCGGATTGTTTGTTTAGAACTATGTTTTTCTGCACTATTTTGGCCTCACAGCTTTTTTGTATTGTTTTGAAAATGGGAGGTGCAAAGATGGGAAAAGTTGTTTTCTAATTACAGATTTAGTAGATTTTGGGACTGAAGTTTCACTGATGTTTGAATGTATATGTTTTGAAAATTTTAGGGGTTGACAGAGACGGACATTTTGAAGCCCGCTTCCACCATAGCTTATGTTTTTAATGACCTAACATCAGACCATAAGCTTGTTGTACAAGTGGCAGGTAATTTGTTTCCATTGTTTAAGCACACATTGTAGGGTCCATACGAGCTTCCAATACATTTTGTCGAGGTTAAATTTTACATTCTTCAGTGGGTTAACAGTTGAAAGAGTCTCCTCAGTGTTTGACTGCCTTGTCTTAATTTTTTCTGTTTGCATTTTCAGGCACACAGTTATGCCGTGAAATAAGCTTAGATAAGCTGTGCCCTTAGAAACCTTTCCATAAATCAAGGAAAAAGAGAGGTTTTGGCTTGGCCCTTCCATCTGGTGTTGGTGATAACATATCAGATAAACTGGATTTGTCAAAGGTGGGATATGAAGTATTTGCAGATGGACCAACCAGAATCTTACAACTCTCTGAAGTCACTAAAAGTCAGAAAAGAAGTGAATTGAGAACTCAAAATCAAATTCTTTATGCGAAGCTTGATTTTTAGGTTTCATGTCTGGGAGTTAGCCTACTTGAACAAGTAACACAGGTTAGTCTGCTCCATATAGTCTTATGTCACTTTGGGATACAGGACTCAATCAAAAGAATTTTCTACTGCACATTGATTTAGCAAAACAAAATGTCTCTTTAATGTTGCATTTCTAGAAGATGGTATGCATTTCTAAATCTTTTTAGTAGATCACACGAATGCCAGTAATCAATCATATTTTTCTTAGTGTAACTGCAAGAATTTGATGAATAACTGGTCATCCAATATAATAATACTTAAACACGACTCTTACCTTTTGGAATCCACATGGTGCAATATATTTTTACACCAGTGTTTAAAGTGTTGTAGCTCCCATATTTTGTCCAGCTGCGGAGTGATAGGAGGATTCAGCCGAAGTTTCTCAGACAAGGACTTCAGCTCATGGCACATAATTGAAGCATCAAGTATCAAACACTAAAACATGAAGCATCAAACACGCAACGATAAAATTTGAATAGGGAACTCTACTATATGTTTAAAACTATTCCCCCAATACATGAAGCATCAAACACTCAAACTAACACTCAACAATAAGATATGAATAAGAAACTCTACCATATGTTCAAAACTATTCCCCCCATACATGAAGCATCAAACACTCAACAATAAGATATGAATAAGGAACTCTACCGTATGTTTAAAACTATTCCCCCAATACATGAATTCAAGAACATGATGCAATAAGATATGAATAAGGAACTCTAACATGTGTTTAAAACTAATAAGGAACTCTAACATATGTTTAAAACATGATGCAATAAGATATGAATAAGGAACTCTAACATATGTTTAAAACTAATAAGGAACTCTAACATATGTTTAAAACTATAGCCCCAATGCATGAATTCAAGAACATGATGCAATAAGATATGAATAAGGAACTCTAACATATGTTTAAAACTATTGCCCCAATGCATGAATTCAAGAACATGATGCAATAAGATATGAATAAGGAACTCTAACATATGCTTAAAACTATTGCCCCAATGCATGAATTCAAGAACATGATGCAATAAGATATGAATAAGAAACTCTAACATATGTTTTAAACTATTGCCCCAATGCATGAATTCAAGAACATGATGCAATAAGATATGAATAAGAAACTCTAACATATGTTTTAAACTATTGCCCCAATGCATGAATTCAAGAATATGATTTCAAAGTTTTATTTCAATAATGTAATTTCAGACTTTTAAGTAGTTAAAACATCCCTAAACAAAATGTATTTGAAACTTCATAAAATCTGAATAAAATCAATAAAAATGATCAGGACACAAGAAAGTTTAATTAAAGCAACAAGCAACTCAAACTAAAGCATCAAGCACTCAATAAAAAAGTTAAAACATCAAACACTGAAAACAATCATTCAATTCTACAAAATCCGAAACATCAACACCATACTAAGCCAAGAAAATTAAAAAAATCAAACTGACATTTACTTCTATAAGATCTGAAGCATCATACACTCAAACTAAAACATTCAGAGTTCTCAGACTTAAATGTTTGCTGCATATTACTAGTACAGTATTACACTCACTAATTGTTAGAATAGTCTAGCACATGTATAAAAGATAAATAATAGATGGGAAAGGATTTTTTACGACTCTAAGCTTTACTCTTATTAATAGTAATTGTTGATATATAAGATAAATAATAGAAATGAAAGGCTTTTTTATGATTCCAAGCTTTACTCTTATTAATAGTATTGCTGATAAAGGTTTTTAATGATGCTCAGAAAAATACTCAAAACCAACATCTTACAAAAGATGAATCCAATTGCTCTAATTATTGAACGTAAGAACGGACAAGAAACAAGATAATTATTAATTTAAACCATGCTCAACAACATCTAAACCTTCACAATATTTATTTTTGTTCCCTAAAATAGTCAAAAGACAACCATAAACAAAACATAGAACTCCATAGCGTGCATCATCTAAAGAAGGGTCTTGAACGAATTGTCCAGCTTTCATTCGGACCCTATGTTGTCTTTTGGAAGGCACAATAAAACTTGGCAATTAAAAAGAAGGTAAATGATTTTCTTAATCATTAAACTCACAAAAATTAAAGTTTGCACAAGTGGTGAGCATGTGTAATACCTGTACAGTACATAGGCCAACAACCTCCTCCAATAGCACACACATGCAAGGATTCACGATCAAGTTTCTCATTGAACCCTGGCACAGAAGTAATGATTGTCACAATCTTAAATTATATTCTCTAACCCTATGCAATATCTCAAGAAAATTTAAGCCCTATACAATATCTACTAATTCTTATAGACTTCTTAATCATACTTTAGTGCATATCATAAGCTCTGCACAGAACATTACTAAAGCAAATTATAAACATTTAATTTGCAATGACACAGATGAATAAATATTTAACCCTAATTGAAGTTTAGAAACTTTGGAACAGAACGAATGACTACCACAATATTTCATTATATTGTGGAAACCCAAAGCGAAACTTAAAAATATAAGCAAACTCATCTAAAACCCGTCAAACATTTACTCTGTTTAACAGATTAAAAGTGTAACGCTACAAAAAGGCAACTCCACACTCACGACGGTGCCAACGACGACGCCGCACGACAACCAAACAACCCGAAAATGCGACAATTTTTTTTTTTTGAAATTTAAGCAAGGTAGTGGATTCTTGTTTGATTTATTTTATCCGCAAGTCTTATGGCCTGCTTGATATTGGGAACTGATAAGTTTCAATCTTTTACTTTGTATTCTGATTGCAAAACTATAACTATATGGTTATTGTAATTCCATTCACTCGAGCTTTACTTCAAAATTTGTCGTATTCGACTCCTCCTTAACGGATAATTACGAGCTTCAGCATGGTGATACAAGACTTCATAAGGGTATCTGACCACAGACCCCATCTTCACTTTATGATCCATTTTATAAGAGGGTATAGCTGTCCCGGGTAAATGTATGTATTATGATTTTATTCATTTTTTTATTTTTTTAAATATATTTTAATATATATCTGCAGAGATGTGTAGCATGGATAACACATATATTACTATCTTGATGACTTTTAGAAAACCTTTAATATATGATCATAGATATCTTTCTAAAGGAAATTGGATACTTTTAATTTAAGTGATAATTATATATAGATATATTATCAAGATTTATATACAATTAAGACTATGCGCCTATACCTACATTTACAATTTGAAATTTTGGTAGGAATAAGAGTCAGATGGGGGGAGAAAGTATTTCAAACTGTGCTTTAAATAAAACGGTTGGGCGGTGAGTGGTTCATGGACCCCCTTGTCATCCATTAATACCTTCCTTCTTTTCAACTTGCATGTACGCTTCCCTCTACCAGCCGCCTACAACATGAAACACGTTATTTTGCACATGGATACACGGCACAGTCGCCCAGGCCGCGTGGAGAGAAAATGGAGGAGATAGAAGAAGCTACGGATCAGTGGAGCAGGTAAGAGATGCCTTTTCAACTCCTAGGCCATGCGTGAAGCTCACAAGGAGGTTGGGACAGAAGCAACAGGCGAGATATCAGGCGCCTTTCCTGATTCCTCTCGCCTCTGGCCGCACAGTTTTGATGAGGGCGGTTGAGGAGGAAGTGCAGGTGAGTGTAGCTGGTAACAAGCGACATGGGAGGAGGCGTGGGGTTGTTTGCTGTCCCAGGCACGTGAGCAGGCAGGTCGACCAACTATGTTATTATATGTTCAGTAACAAAGCAGCTTCAAATTTTAGGATTTTCCTTTATGATGTTTATCAAACGATGGAGGGCGTTTAAAAAGGAAGGAAAAAAAAAACAGCGGCCTGTCCCACTGTTATCAGCCGTTCAGTATCGAATGCATCCTCAAATTTGAGGTTCTCCTTCAGGATGTTTTTATCAAATAGATTGAGGAGGGGACAATGAAGGCGTTTTTTTTAAGAAGAAAAGGGACAGCGACCAGTCCAACTGCTGTTATTTGTTTAGTGTCGAAACATCATAGAAATTCAGAGTTTTCCTTCACGGTGTAAACATATATGTATCAAAATTGATGAAGGGACAGTCACTTTGCACTATATAAAAGAAAGAAAGAAGATGTCCGATACGTGGTTTGATGCAAGCGTGTAACTAGCCTTAATGATTTTATGGAGAAATACATAATCCTAATTAATTTGTATTATGTATAAAAAAAAAAGAGTATGATCTTATGTGCAATCTAGCACAGTGAGCTCGCAACATTTGTCGGCAAGTCGGTCCTCTAGTTTTATAACTTGGTTGTAGTTTTTTTTTTATAACCTATTTTGTTGAAACAAATAAATGTTAAAGGTAAATTGTTATAGTAAGAACTTAAAAACAGTAAACACATTAGTTGTAATATTACCTAGATATGATTTGTGTTGGAATTATTAGTTTCTTTATTAAATGGAATATGGAAATGAACTTATTAAGCTAGAAACTTTGCATTAGAAGTTCTTCCTTCACAATTCAATAAACATAACAAAGTTTTTCAAAAGAATCGATTTCATTTTCTTGTTTATTTGCAATGGATTTCACAATAATTTCATGGATGAATAAAACATAAAGGGGACTAGAACTTGAAATTCTTCTTTGGCATCTTAAAAGCCATTTAAAACTTAAGTCCTTCCATCAAATACACAAGAGGAGATGATGCACTATTTTTCCAATCTTTCCAACACATTACTTTCAAGTATCCAAACAAAAATTTTAATATATTTCCTTTTGTAATTGCTTTCCAATATTCCACCAAAGAATTCAACAACATTCCCAATAAATTTTAGAGCATGAAATACTATCATTTCAATGCAAATTTTCTTTGAAATCTTATTACAACATACCCTACTTCATGTGGAACAAATTTACAATAATGAAAGCTAGAGAAAACAAGGCAATATTACATTCTTTCTCACTCAAGGTGGGTAGTTACATGATGCTTTAACATTGTCAACAACAAGGTTCTTGTGCTCCAAGGTGTTCTTCATCCATGCTAAAAGTTCCAAGTATTTCAAATCACAACCAAGATAGGGGGAGAGGCAACACTCTCCTCCCAACCAAAACTCAATGAAGAAAAGAAGCAATCTCCTCCATTGACCCCCGAGCCCCAAACACAACACAATGAAGGGTGGTCTCCAACTTAAGGCAACAATACTTGCTTCCACAATACAAGGTTTTTTTTTTTTCACAACATTCAAGGTTTAAAAGAAGAAATAAAAAGGAACACAAGAAACACAATACTTTTCACAACAAGGCTTTCATCCAAGCCAACAAGAGAAGGAACTATGGGAAAATTTTCCTTATGCCTCCCCATTGAGATGAGATGCCCATCCAAAACCCTCCACAATAAAACTCAAGCCCCTATGACTCTTATGCCTCCCTCAAGTACCCCTTTTTCCTCCCATACTCTTATGCCTCCCTCCTCTTATGGCTCCCTCAAGAACAAGGTAAGAATGTGAACATTCTTACCCAAGATGGGCATCCCTCTCAAACTCCCTCCACAATATCCTATTCTACTCTTATGCCTCCCTCATGAATTTTCCCACAGACCTCTCCTACACTACACATTAAGCACTCTATCCATTTTCACAATGCACAAAAGTAAACATACATTAATCACAATTTTAGCATCAACAACAATATGAAAGCAACAAAAAAAAGAGGTCTCCTACCTCTCCATTGGAGAAGCCTAAACCAAGAAACTTTGCACAATCTCCCTCCAAAAACAATCCCAAGCATGCAAGTCCAAGCTCCTTCTTTTCTCTTTCTCCCAATTCTTTCCTCTCCAAAAAAAATAAAAGAAAAGAACTCCTCAACAAAAACCTTCAACCCCCTCAACAAGAGAGGAAGTTTCTATAAATAGAAAAAGGGGATAGTGAGGGTGATGTGGCTCCTTGTAGGATGCCACATCACACATCCTCAAGGCCACCTCCCTTTAGTCAACTCAAATCCCAAAACACCATAAATGGGTGGTTGGATTGAATGACAACTCTCTTCCACATCCATCCCTTCCCATGTGTCTTAAGGCACAAATAAATGCAAAATGAAGAAAAGTGCACTCCAAAGTCATATTTCCCTTCCCAAAACAATAAATAATCCCCTTTTTGGATTCCCAACCCATAGATATGGTTGGTAAGGGGTTTTGGGAAGTGTGGGACAAGTTCAACTTGTCCCACAAGTCCCCCAAAATTGCCTTAAATCTCAAATTCGAGATTCAAAGGATTTGGAGTGGTCAACACTCAAAACCAAGCATTCAATACATGAGGAAACACAAGGATCAAGGAGCCAACCATAAAAATTAATTACATCCACAAGACTTCCCTCCAAAACTTAAAAATTAAAACAAGATGTTAATTTAATCTAAACACACTTAGCAAAAGAAATTTTAAAAAAATATATCACAAATAAAATCACCTACTAAAGTAAGTTAAAACAAGTAAATAAAATTCTTACCCCCTTGGTCACATTAGAAAATTTCCCCCTCATGGAAATTTTCTCAACACATAAAAGAACAAAGGTAACACAATACAATTTACTAGTTGCCTTGACGACCAATTGTTGTAACCACCCGACATTCTGTTGTGTTTGGTTCCCAATCCCCCTCATGGTTGTGATCATGCTGTGTTTCCTGCAAAATACAAAATACCTCCTTCGGCCTTGCGGCCATGTCAAAATATCCAAAATAACCATATGCATGAAATTTATTAACATCTATACGTAATTCAATCAATCATTATTTCTAGGTCTAAATCACAACTTAATTATGCATTTCATCATTATCCAAAATTATAGTAATGTAAATTCAACAACTACATTCTACTCATCATGGTGAAGAAATCCAATGTTAGAACACATGCAATATATCCATATAAAAATAATATCGGTATCCAATAGTCTGTCCATGAGGATCATACTGAAAACAAAATCCAATCCTAATCCAAATGCATCTAGTCACAAAACATCATGATAATCAACATAAGTATAAGTCATGTCCATATCCAAAGTCTACATAACTCAAAATGATAATCAACTAAGTGTCGTAGGGAAGTGGGCATTACATCCCCCTCCCCTTAGACTAGACTTCCTCCTGGAAGTCACTGAAATAAGTGTGGAAACTAAGCTCGCAATGATGTAGCATCCTCCCAAGTAGCTGCAGTCTCATCGCACCTGTCCCATTGGACCTGTACCTGATCAATCCCTCTGCCGTGAAGGCCCAGGGTCGTGCAATCTATAATGCACACGGGCTCCACCATCACCTGCCCTGATCCTACACCTGCAATGCAGTCCAATCTAGCACATGAGAAGGATCAGAAACATATCTCCTAAGCACAGAAACGTGAAACACATCATGGATGCGCGATAAGCTAGGTGGCAGTGCTAGACGATAGGCTAAGGGGCCGAGGTGCTCCAAGATCTCAAAGGGACCCACAAATCTAGGAGAAAGCTTAGAACCTTTTCCATAACGTATTGGGCTCTTATGCGGCCTGACACGAAGAAACACCTTCGTGCCTACCTCAAAGTTGCGATCTATCCTATGCTGGTCTGCATACTTCTTCTGTCTATCCTGTGCCTCCTGCAATCTCTGTCTGATCAAGGTAACCTACTGCTCCATGTCCTGTAATAATGCTGGCCCAAGGGAAACCCTATCCTCAATCATATCCCAGCTAAGAGGTGTCCTGCACTCTCTGCCATATAATGCCTGAAACGGAGCCATGCCTATAGAACTCTGGAATCTATTATTATAAGCAAACTCTACCAAATACAGATACTCCTCCCATCTCGACTGATGATCCATCACGTACATCCTGAGCATGTCCTCCAAAATCTGATTCACCCTCTCTGTCTATCCATCTGTCTCAGGGTGATAAGCTATGCTGAAATTAATCCTCGTCCCGAGGGCATACTGCATGGTGGTCTAGAAATGGGAAGTGTATAAAGGGTCGCGGTCACAAATGATCTTCCACGGAATCCCATGTAGTCTGACAATCTCATCAAGATATACTCATGCCACAACACTTGCTGTATAGGTGGTCTTCACTGGAGAAAAGTGAGCTACCTTCGTCAATTTATCCACCGTGACCATGATGGCGTCATGATGGTATCTCGACGTCGGCAACCCAACAATGAAATCCATAGAAATGGTGTCCCACTTCCATTCCGGTATGGCGTGAGGATAGAGAAGGCCAGCTGGATGCTGATGCTCGGCCTTCACTCTCTGGCACTCTAAACAGCGGGATACAAATGAGGCTATGTCTCTCCGAAGTCCTCTCCAAAAGTACAACTGTCTCAGGGTGGCATGCATCTTCTTCACCCCGGGATGGGCTGAGTAAGGTGCACGATGAGCCTCTGTCAAAATGTCATGTCTCAAGCCTCCTTCTCTGGGAACATAAATCTGGCCTCTGTGTCTGAGAAGACCATCTGCCTCTAATGAAAATCCATCAAATCTCCCTTCAAGGGGTCTCTGAGACTCAATCTCTGCTCTGGCTGCAAGGTAGAAACTATCCCGCGGAAGCTGAAGTAAGATCCTACTCCACAGATCTGTGCCCACTGAGGTGGCCATAGCCACATGTCTTCACCTACTCAAGCCATCTGTAACCACATTCTCCTTTCCTTTCACATGCTCTATCTCCATGTCATACTCACAGAGTAACTCCATCCAATGCCGCTGACGAGCATTGAGATTGGGCTGCGTGAAGAGGTGGCGAAGACTCAAGTGATTAGTCTTGAGTGTAAATCTCCGGCCAAGAAGAAAATGTCTCCACCGCACTAAGGCATGTACTACTGCTGCAAGTTCAAGGTCATGGGTCGGATAATTGAGCTCATAATCTTTGAGTTTGTGAGACTCAAAGGCAACTACTCTACCCTCCTGCATTAGCACTCTTCCAATTCCTTCCAACGAAGCATCTGTGCATACGAAAAACTCTCCATGAGGATCTGGCACTGCAAGGATAGGTGCTCTCGTAAGGCATTCCTTCAGTGTACTGAAGGCCTGCTCACATCTATCTGACCATAAAAACTTCTTCCCTTTCCGCTGAAGAGAAGTGATAGGGTGCGCAATCCGAGAGAAGTCCTGAACAAACCTCCTGTAGTAACCTGCTAGACCCATGAAACTACGCACCTCAGTCACACTAGTGGGTGCTGGCCAATCCATGATGGCTCGAATCTTGGAAGGATCAACTGCGATACCTACCCCAGAAATGATGTGGCCCAAATACTGCACCTCAGGCTGAAAGAACGCACACTTCTCCAAGTTCTTGTAAAGGCGCTGCTCGCGAAGACACTGAAGAACCTGGCAAAGGTGCTTCTCATGCTCCTCGTGTGTGCGTGAGTAAATTAGAATGTCATCAAGAAAAATGAGCACGAAGCGATCAAGGAAGGTCCTGAATACCCCATTCATCTAACTCATAAACACTGCGGGGGCATTCGTCAAACCGAAAGGTATCACTGTGAACTCGTAGTGGCCATATCTCGTACGGAAAGCTATCTTGTGAATATCTGTCTCCGCAATCCTGAGCTGATGGTATCCCTACTTAAGATCTATCTTAGAGAAAACTATAGCCCCCTTCATCTGATTAAATAAATCATCAATGCATGGAAGGGGGTAACGATTCTTGATCGTTACTTTATTCAACTAACGGTAGTCAATACACAACCGAAGAGATCCATCCTTCTTCTTCACAAAGATAACTGGTGCACCCCAAGGGGATACACTAGGGTGGATGAGGCCTTTCTCCAGAAGGTCCTCAAGCGGCAACTTGAGCTCACATAACTCAGGAGTAGTCATCCGATAAGGTGCTCGTGAGATAGGCTCTGCGCCTGGAACTAGATCTATATGGAAGTCGATCTCACGTGGGGGAGGTAATCCCGGTAGCTCCCCTGGGAACACATCGGAAAACTCTGACAAGATAGGATGTTCATCGAGGGAAGGTCCTCTGGACTCATCCTCTGATCTGTCACTGACCGTAATAGCAAACATCTGACAGCCCTGTCGCGCACACCGCTTAAGCTACATAGCGGAGATGGTGCGAATAGAAACGGGTCTCTTAACCCCTGATATCACTGACTCTACTCCAAGATCATCTATGCAAGCAATATTCTTGTGGTAGCAATCCACTCTAGCTCTGTGAACGGACAACCAATCCATGCCTAAAATGATGCCATAAGATCCTAATGGAAGGATCCGAAGATCAGAAGTAGTGGTGAAGGGTCCCAAATCCACTACACACTCCTTGACCAAAGAGTCTACAGAAATTTTGGCTCCAGAAGCCATCTCAACATCCCAACTACGGCCCTACCTAACTGCCACCAGCCTACAACGCTCAACTAAGGATGGTGCAATAAAAGAATCAGAAGAACCAGAATCAAATAATATAGAGGTGGAAATACCACCAATACTACCTGTCGTCTCAATCACAGTACTCTGATGCTCAGCCTGGCGGTTCTCGACCGCTGCGTAGATCTGATGACTCCGTGCCATATCTCCAACAGTAGGCTCTGAGCTCTGTGTCTTACCCTTGGTAGGGTTATGTGGGCAGTCTCTCCAAAGATGTCTAACAACACCACAACCATAACAGCTGCCTGGTCCTCTCCAGTGGGAAGCAGCTCCAGCTGGTATTCTAGATTACTGAGATACAGATCCTGACGATCCGGCTATGGACTGTTGAGGTCTCTGCTGACGAGCTCCTACTGACTGAGCTCTCGATGCACCCTGTGTCCTGATGGGACCCCTAGGAGGAGGCCCCATACTACGTCCTCTCTGTGCATCAAATATCTGAGGAGGTCGGTACGGTGGGTGGGTCTGCTGCTGCTGCTGCTGCCGCTGTGGTGGCCTGAATGAAGCTTACGCTGAACTTTGTCCACCCCGTGGAGGAGGAACTGACCCCTTCGACCTACTATCCTGCATCTGTTGGATACGGCTCCGAACTCTGGACCTCTAGCCTGTTGTGTCTTTCCCCGTGTCTCCTCTGTAATATAGGCCTTCTCCACGGCCTCTGCTAATGTCTGTGGGCAGTGAATGCGCACTGCGCCACCTAAATTCAAGTTCAGGCCCCGGATGAACCTGTGAATCCGTACCTGCTCATCCTGCATATAGTCGACATACTGGAGTAGGTCCAGAAATCAACTCTCATACTCAGCTACTGTCATCGACGCCTGACGCAGGTCATGAAACTCGTCTATGCGCTGCTGTATAAATCTCCTGGGTAAATACCTGATCCTGAAACGTTCCTCAAACAGCTCCCAGGTAATCGTCTCTGAGTCGACATGGAGCTTCTACTCCTCGGTCCTCCACTAGACTCCTGCTCCATCCTTCAGAAGATGGATCGCAACACGAGCTTTCATGTTGCTACTACAAGGACAGAGCTTGAAGCATCTGCTCAAGCTCACCAACCAAGCCTCTACCTCAAAGCCACCTGTATCACCTAAATAGTGAGATGGTCGCAGCCTTAGGATCTCCCTGATGTGGTCTGCAGCTGATGTATGACGAATCCTAGATCTCTCTGTATGCTCCTCCCTCTGTCTAGGGCTCCGAGACCTGTCCCTATGTCCTGAGATCCTGTCCCCATGTCCTCTCTGTGGTGACTCTGCCCTAGCCGACTCTGCATGGAAATTCTCTACTCTGTGCTCCTTGCTGTGTCGAGGGGATGCCTAAGCATCTACTGATGGCTCCAAACTATGTCTAGCAAGTCTTCCTCCCAAGGGCTCTCTGCGTATAGCGGCATTGACATCTTGGAGTGTCTGCAAAATCTGAGGCAGAAGGGATGCTACGGCCTGCTCTGGTGGTGGTATGTCTAGGTCTATATGAAGAGAACCCTCGCCCAATCCGTGCCTCCTGCACAGATCAAGGCAAGAGTTAGTTCATTGTTCTAGTTCTTGAGCCGGTTTTCTAAATTTGCTATTTACTATAATTATCAACAGTATGGCTTTATATTTTAAAAGTGTTAGTTCTGTACTAAGTTGAAAGTTCCTGTTCTGCATTTTCCTGCGTGTGCCCAAGGGTCCCAGCTTCGAACCCCTGGCTCTGATACAAAAATGTAACGCCGCAAAAAGGCAACGCCATGCTCACGACGGTGCCAACGACGACGCCGCACGACAACCAAACAACCCGAAAATGTGACAAATTTTTTTTTTGAAATTTAAGCAAGGTAGTGGATTCTTGTTTGATTTATTTTATCTGCAAGTCTTATGGCCCGCTTGATATTGGGAACTGATAAGTTTCAATCTTTTACTTTGTATTCCGATTGCAAAACTAGAACTATATGGTTATTGTAATTCCATTCACTCGAGCTTTACTTCAAAATTTGTCGTATTCGACTCCTCCTTAACGGATAATTACGAGCTTCAGCATGGTGATACAAGACTTCATAAGGGTATCTGACCACAGACCTCGTCTTCACTTTATGATCCATTTTATAAGAGGGTATAGGTGTCCCGGGTAAATGTATGTATTATGATTTTATTGATTTTTTTATTTTTTTAAATATATTTTAATATATATCTGCGGAGATATGTAGCATGGATAACACATATATTACTATCTTGATGACTTTTAGAAAACCTTTAATATATGATCATAGATATCTTTCTAAAGGAAATTGGATACTTTTAATTTAAGTGATAATTATATATAGATATATTATCAAGATTTATATACAATTAAGACTATGCGCTATACCTACATTTACAATTTGAAATTTTGGTAGGAATAAGAGTCAGATGGGGGGAGAAAGTATTTCAAACTGTGCTTTAAATACAACGGTTGGGCGGTGAGTGGTTCATCGACCCCCTTGTCATCCATTAATACCTTCCTTCTTTTCAACTTGCATGTACGCTTCCCTCTACCAGCCGCCTACAACATGAAACACGTTATTTTGCACATGGATACACGGCACAGTCGCCCAGGCCGCGTGGAGAGAAAATGGAGGAGGTAGAAGGAGCTACGGATCAGTGGAGCAGGTAAGAGATGCCTTTTCAATGCCTAGGCCACGCGTGAAGCTCACAAGGAGGTTGGGAAAGAAGCAACAGGCGAGATATCAGGCGCCTTTCCTTATTCCTCTCGCCTCTGGCCGCACAGTTTTGATGAGGGTGGTTGAGGAGGAAGTGCAGGCGAGTGTAGCTGGTAACAAGCGACATGGGAGGAGGCGTGGGGTTGTTGGCTGTCCCAGACGTGTGAGTAGGTAGGTCGACCAACTATGTTATTATATGTTCAGTAACAAAGCAGCTTCAAATTTTAGGATTTTCCTTTATGATGTTTATCAAACGATGGAGGGCGTTTAAAAAGGAAGGAAAAAAAAAACAGCGGCCTATCCCACTGTTATCAGCTGTTCAGTATCGAATGCATCCTCAAATTTGAGGTTCTCCTTTAGGATGTTTTTATCAAATAGATTGAGGAGGGGACAGTGAAGGCATTTTTTTTAAGAAGAAAAGGGACAGCGACCGGTCCAACTGCTGTTATCTGTTTAGTGTCGAAACATCATAGAAATTTGGAGTTTTCCTTCACAGTGTAAACATATATGTATCAAAATCGATGAAGGGACAGTCACTTTGCACTATATAAAAAAAAGAAAGAAGACGTCCCATACGTGGTTTGATGCAGGCGTGTAACTAGCCTTAATGATTTTACGGAGAAATACATAATCCTAATTAATTTGTATTATGTATAAAAAAAAATAGTATGATCTTATGTGCAATCTAGCACAGTGAGCTCGCAACATTTGTCGGCAAGTCGGTCCTCTAGTTTTATAACTTGGTTGTAGTTTTTTTTTTATAACATATTTTGTTGAAACAAATAAATGTTAAAGGTAAATTGTTATAATAAGAACTTAAAAACAGTAAACACATTAGTTGTAATATTACCTAGATATGATTTGTGTTGTAATTATTAGTTTCTTTATTAAATGGAATATGGAAATGAACTTATTAAGCTAGAAACTTTGCATTAGAAGTTCTTCCTTCACAATTCAATAAACATAACAAAGGTTTTCAAAAGAATCGATTTCATTTTCTTGTTTATTTGCAATGGATTTCACAATAATTTCATGGATGAATAAAACATAAAGGGGACTAGAACTTGAAATGCTTCTTTGGCATCTTAAAAGCCATTTAAAACTTAAGTCCTTCCATCAAATACACAAGAGGAGATGATGCACTATTTTTCCAATCTTTCCAACACATTGCTTTCAAGTATCCAAACAAAAATTTTAATATATTTCCTTTTGTAGTTTCTTTCCAATATTCCACCAAAGAATTCAACAACATTCCCAATAAATTTTAGAGCATGAAATACTATCATTTCAATGCAACTTTTCTTTCAAATCTTATTACAACATACCCTACTTCATGTGGAACAAATTTACAATAATGAAAGCTAGAGAAAACAAGGCAATATTACATTCTTTCTCCACTCAAGGTGGGTAGTTACATGATGCTTTAACATTTTCAACAACAAGGTTCTTGTGCTCCAAAGTGTTCTTCATCCATGCTCCAAGTTCCAAGTATTTCAAATCACAACCAAGATAGGGGGAGAGGCAACACTCTCCTCCCAACCAATTCTCAATGAAGAAGAGAACCAATCTCCTCCATTGACCCCCGAGCCCCAAACAAAACACAATGAAGGGTGGTCTCCAACTCAAGGCAACAATACTTGCTTCCACAATACAAGTTTTTTTTTTTTCACAACATTCAAGGTTTAAAAGAAGAAACAAAAAGGAAACACAAATAACACAATACTTTTCACAACAAGGCTTTCATCCAAGCCAACAAGAGAAGGAACTATGGGAAAATTTTCCTTATGCCTCCCCATTGAGATGAGATGCCCATCCAAAACCCTCCATAGTAAAACTCAAGCCCCTATGACTCTTATGCCTCCCTCAAGTACCCCTTTTTCCTCCCATACTCTTATGCCTCCCTCCTCTTATGGCTCCCTCAAGAACAAGGTAAGAATGTGAACATTCTTACCCAAGATGGGCATCCCTCTCAAACTCCCTCCACAATATCCTATTCTACTCTTATGCCTCCCTCATGAGTTTTCCCATAGACCTCTCCTACACTACACATCAAGCACTCTATCCATTTTCACAATGCACAAAAGTAAACATACATTCATCACATATTTAGCATCAACAACAATATGAAAGCAACAAAAAAAAGAGAAGGTCTCCTACGTCTCCATTGGAGAAGCCTAAACCAAGAAACTTTGCACAAGCTCCCTCCAAAAACAATCCCAAGCATGCAAGTCCAAGCTCCTTCTTTTCTCTTTCTCCCAATTCTTTCCTCTCCAAAAAAAATAAAACAAAAGAACTCCTCAACAAAAACCTTCAACCCCCTCAACAAGAGAGGAAGTTTCTATAAATAGAAAAAGGGGAGAGTGAGGGTGATGTGGCTCCTTGTAGGATGCCACATCACACATCCTCAAGACCACCTCCCTTTAGTCAACTCAAATCCCAAAACACCATAAATGGGTGGTTGGATTGAATGACAACTCTCTTCCACATCCATCCCTTCCCATGTGTCTTAAGGCACAAATAAATGCAAAATGAAGAAAAGTGCACTCCAAAGTCATATTTCCCTTCCCAAAACAATAAATAATCCCCTTTTTGGATTCCCAACCCATAGATATGGTTGGTAAGGGGTTTTGGGAAGTGTGGGACAAGTTCAACTTGTCCCACAAGTCCCCCAAAATTGCCTTAAATCTTAAATTCGAGATTCAAAGGATTTGGAGTGGTCAACACTCAAAACCAAGCATTCAATAGATGAGGAAACACAAGGCTCAAGGAGCCAACCATAAAAATTAATTACATCCACAAGACTTCCCTCCAAAACTTAAAAGTTAAAACAAGATGTTAATTTAATCTAAACACACTTAGCAAAAGAAATTTTTAAAAAATATATCACAAATAAAATCACCTACTAAAGTAAGTTAAAACAAGTAAATAAAATTCTTACCCCCTTGGTCACATTAGAAAATTTCCCCCTCAAGGAAATTTTCTCAACACATAACAGAACAAAGGTAACACAATATAATTTACTAGCTGCCTTGACGACCAATTGTTGTAACCACCCGACATTTTGTTGTGTTTGGTTCCCAATCCCCCTCATGGTTGTGATCATGCTGTGTTTCCTACAAAATAAAAAATACCTCCTTCGGCCTTGCGGCCATGTCAAAATATCCAAAATAACCATATGCATGAAATTTATTAACATCTATACGTAATTCAATCAATCATTATTTCTAGGTCTAAATCACAACTTAATTATGCATTTCATCATTATCCAAAATTATAGTAATGTAAATTCAACAACTACATTCTACTCATCATGGCGAAGAAATCGAATGTTAGAACACATGCAATATATCCATATAAAAATAATATCGGTATCCAATAGTCTGTCCATGAGGATCATACTGAAAACAAAATCCAATCCTAATCCAAATGCATCTAGTCACAAAACATCATGCTAATCAACATAAGTATAAGTCATGTCCATATCCAAAGTCTGCATAACTCAAAATGATAATCAACTAAGTGTCGTAGGGAAGTGGGCATTACGAAAAACATGTATAAAAGAAGAGAGTAATGAAAAACCCCAGAGAATCCAATGTGCTTACCTAAACCCCTAACCCTCTGTATGAATTTATAGTACAACGGTTTAAATAAGAGTGCTTTATATAACCCTCTCAAATGCCTCAGACTCAGATAGGCTACAACAAATCATGGATAAAATGAACAAAACTAATATTCTCTATAGAAGAATCTGACGTATCCAACTGCTATAAAATTTCACCATTTGAAAATAGTAAACCCTTACTATATTTAGTTTTGAACAATGAAATAAAGAAAATAGAACCATAAAACAATCACTGATTTGACTATAAATTGCATATCTAAACAAAGAACAATGTCAAAAGCATCACATTAACAACAGCCTGCAAATCTTGATTAAACAAAAAGCCCAACGGTGGAAAACTGGATCCCATGAATATGTGAACAACACAATTAAAATTGGTAGTTAGAGAGGAGAAAAATATTTTTCTAAATATGTTAGATTATAATAATCAAACCCTGCACCAGAATCAAGCATATGTGATAGTTGTATAGGGATTAGCCCCACCAACTATGCAAGGAACCAACACAATAAAAATTTGTAGTTAGAGAGGAGAAAAATATTTTTCTAAATATGTTAGATTATAATAATCAAACCCTGCACCAGAATCAAGCATATGTGATAGTTGTACAGGGCTTAGCCCCACCAATTGTGCAAGGAACCATTTTCGTTTGCTAACCCAACACTATGCAAAATGTAAGAAAAAATCTTACTGTAAAATAAAACCTTGTGAATTAAACTAGTCTTGCACAAACCATCTTTAAATCATTGAAGGCAAACTACATACATTTACTCTATTAGCACATAGAAGCACTAATGTTATGGTTAATTGATGTGTTGAAACCCCCAATTGCAAATCTCACCTACAAAAGTAGAAAACGACTGTAAACTTTATTCATATCAAGATTGATGAAAATTAGTAGAAGGCTAGTTTGAAATGGCATATTCTACGAATCAGAGAGAAAATGTAATGGTCAGCAGTCCCCAGGGCATATTAAAAGTAAGCTACTGAAAACAAAGGTCAACAACATTTTCACCATGCAACCATGTGTACAACACCAGCTGCAAGGATTCACAATCAGATACCAACTGGAATATAACATTTGTATCACTAAATTTATTAGAATAATCAATCTTAGCCACTAGCAAATAAAAGGGAATAAACACAACACTTGAACCCCTACTGTCTGCAATATTAAACCCTGAGAATTTGGGGAGAGAGCATAATATGCTTACCTTGATATTCTAATGCTTCCTGTCTGGTCTGGACCGATGTGCTCTATTACTCTTACATTGATATTCGAACGCTTCCTGTCTAGTCTGGACCGATGTGCTCTATTACTCAGCTCCCAACCTCGCTAAAATATAGCCACAACAAAAATAACTCATACAACTTAAGCGGACCCCCAAAAAAAAACCAGTCAAAACCATCACAATGGAGACAAAAGAAACTCAAACTAACTATCAAAACATAGAGATCAGACAACAATCAAAACACAAACATTGGGTACCTGACCTCAGACCTCAAAACAAGGCATTAACCCTCAAAAATTACCTCTGAAAGCCATAGCCAAATCACTAATTTAAAATCCATAACTTATTACTGATCTGTTCCATGCTTATGATATGATTTGGGCTAATGTTTGCAAAATTATAAACATTTACTCTGTTTTCACACATACTCAACCTTAGCTGAAGGTTTTCAAACCTTCAAGCTACAAACTTTCATTAATAAATTATGGAATGCAAATTATAAACATTTACTCTCTACTCAGTGAGATGAATATTCAACTGTAACTTAAGTTTGAAACCTTCTATCTACAAATCTCAGCAGTGCCTTGGCCATGCCTTAGAAACACTTGACTCTCTTTATGAATTTCTAGTGTTTTTAAACTACTAAACTTATAATAAGAGTGCAGTAGTTTAAAGCCTCATAGTTAGTTAGGCTACAACACAACATGGATAAAATGCACTCAAAACTTAAACCCTTGCTTTAATTAGTTTGAACAATGAAATAAAAAAAGCAGAACCATAAAACAACCACCCATTTGACTATAAATTGTATACCACGCATCATATTAAGAAGGGCCTGCAAAACTTGATCAATCAAAATGCCCTGCGGTGGAAAACTATATCCCAGGAATTTATGTGAAAACACAATAAAAGTTAGTTAGATTGGAGAAAAATATTTTTCTAAATCAGTTACCTTATAATAATCAAACCCTCCACCAGAATCATGCATATGTAATAGTTGTACAGGGCTCAGCCCCACCACCTGTGCAAGGAATCGTGCATATGTGATAGTTGTACAGGGTTCAGCCCCACCACTTGTGCAAGGAATTGTGCATATGTGATAGTTGTACAGGGCTTAGCCCCGCCACCTATGCATATAAGAAAAAAAAATCCTAAATCCTTACTATCTGCAATGTACATGATTCTAACCCAGCTCAGATACTTAATAAATCAGAAATGGGTTTCAATTGTCTTGCACCCCAAAAGAGAACCAAAAGGGCTTCTACAAGATATTTTAGAAACTTGAGTGGAGAATGAGCATGAATAATAACAGATATGGTTGCTCCATGATTGCTAAATTCAGGTCAACTTTGTACAACTGCTTGTAGCATAGATGTCTAACTTAATGATCAATCTGGAAAATAGTGTTTAGTTCTCTTGTATTTCATATACATTGAAGATGTCCATGCTATAGTCATAATGTTTTCACATTCAATTCTGGCATGTAATGACGTAGACATGCGTTTTTTGCTCATTCGTAGTTGTACACAGACACTAAGCATTTATTGTAGACAATCATTATGAGGAGAAGGGCATGGTTGGTAACACAAGGCGTGAACTGGTACATTTGTAAAAAATGAAATGAATAATACTAAGAGTCATTGATGACGAACTAAATCATAACATGAGTTAAGAGTATGAGGTTATTAGGACAGAAAATCTCAGGTGGGAGGATTAACTCAAACATTTCATCAAACATATTGCACTCAATTCCAACTGTGGTGTACAATATTATTGGAGATGGAAGAAAACTTTTGAAACTATGGCATGCTCTTTTTGAAACTTATCACTGGCATAAGTGTGGTGCATGAAGACAAGCGAGGTCAATGGCTTTGACAGTAGGTATGGCATAAACACTCATATTAACTGTCCCAGAAATCAAATTTCACTGAGGCATTTGTCAAGCACTTGGCATGCATCCTGGATGCTGGATTCCATTATGTAATTTTGCCAAACTATTCAGGTGCCTACTGTGGAGAAGGCATAGAAGTCTGTCTAGATTCCGCAATAAGGAAAATGACCTGCTGGTGTTTAACCATCTAAAGAATTTGTGTGAATATAATCACATCTTATTGACAAAGCTAGCATAGATATTTTAATGGTGGACTGCCTCTCACTCCCAAATATATAGAAAGCATTGAATTGTTCTTGGAATATAAGGCCTTTGCCTCTAAGTATACTTCAAATTCAATGTGTATATACCAACATTTTAAAATTTTGATGAATATTTGGAGAACATAAATTCTTCCTCATTAGGCGAATCGAAGACAGAAATCAAAAGCCTAAAGATTTATAAACATGGTGCAGGACAGAAACAGCTAATTAGGTGGGAAACAGTTGGAAAAAAGAAACCAATTGACCTGTCACAGGTCACGTAGTTTCTCAGTGTCACATTTACTATTTGGAAAAGCTTAAAAATTTGAAGTCTGTGTAAGTGCATATTGGTGATGAAGCTGGAAATTTGTGAAAAATGTGAGGGAACAAATAACAATTCACACTTCAATGTTATAAAAACATCTAAATAGCAATTCCGAAAAAAAAAACCACATAGAGAGGGAGAGAAAGACAGAACGGGCCAATTTTAAAACTTCAAAAAATGGTTGTGTGGAAAGCGGAGGCGGTGAGTGAGTGCACCTTGGTTGTTTGGAAGCGAAGACAATTGCAGGGTCTCCCCGGTGTACAAACTTTGCGGCGTAGACTTACTCATGGAGGATGCTGACAAATGCTGTGGAGTCTGGCATTATAGTCTCGCATTATAGCTGATAATCGCATTTGCTTAAAAGTTTCCAAGGCTTTTTCAACAAACTCATTTTGTGCATACCCTCCTATCACTATTGTCCATGAGACCACATCTCTCTCAGGCATTTTGTCAAACAGTTCACGTGCCTTTTATATGCTTCCACATTTTGCATACATGTCTACGAAATTTGACAAGAATTGCCTTTGCATTATGCTCTTATGGATGTCCGCACCCTGTTCCGAAGTTCTTATTTTGGCTAAATTTTTGGGTGACAGAAATTTTTTCAATACTACCCTTCAAAAATATTAAATTTTATTATTCATACCAAGTATTTTATATTTAGTTAATTATCTCATATATATAATGACGGTCATATTTGAAATATACAAGTCTTATGTAATAGTTATTTCAAAGAATTTACAAGTATTTTACTGCTAAAATCACTAAAAACGTCTAAACAACCATCAAATTTAACCCCTGTAACCAACCTTTAATTGAATTTATTGGACTTTAGCCCCTGTACAAAGTATTTATTGTTTGTTATTTTGTGAAACACGACGTACCTACATTTTAAAACCTGGTTCTCAACTTTCAATGCACTATGTTCGAGTCAATTAACTTGTAAATGAAGTGCACACAAAAACATCAAATCGGGGTGCTTGGAAAGGTACTTAGAAAATTTCATGACATATGACAACTTCTCTCAAACAGAGGTTTTAGACTTGAGTGGCAATGCCAGTTACGAGGTTAATTAAGTTGTAAATGTGAGATTTACTTTAATAATAAAATGCCATTTAATTTGATATTTTCATATTTTGGCTTGAGCTTCATAATTGCTGAAAGGATATAGTAGGATTTGGAGTACGTGATAAGCTTGAAATTTACTCTCTTTTTCTAAAAACGTAGAATAGTCTTATTATTTATTTTTGGATAATATTTTAATGCTTCTTTTGATTGATAAGAAGCAATGTTTTGATATTTTGCTTCCATTAAGCAATATTCTATAAATACGGCGCTTTTCTGTGTTTTCTGTACATGTAAATTGCTGAATGGAAAACACATATTTAGCTTAAATTTGTATTTGTATTTGTATACTCTTGACATGCAATTTTAAGAAAATCGGAAATCAGTCTTAGGGCTTTAATGAATTATAAAATCCACTATAAGAGATTACGTTTTGTTGTTAATATTCCTTATAAAATTAGAAATAAGACTCTTTAATTAGTCATACGATAGTATTATTATAAACTAGGGATGCCCCAACATTGTTTTGGCATGGTTTTCAACTTGCAATACATGAATTTAATCATGTTGAAGGCGTTACTACATTGGATCCAACTTGTTATGCCTGAGATACGATAGTTCAACGGAACTTTTAAATTGTTTTGGTCGTTGATTTATCGGCGTTTTATAGTCCTCAATGGCTGCCTTACGGAGTGTTGATGTTGTTTCACCAAATGTGTTCCTTTTACCCGTGTTTAATCCAAGAGGATTAAAGCTAACACCTATACAATCATGGTTGTTGGCTGTTATTACACTGAAGGCATTCCCCCTATGGGAAAGACCTTTACGGACATTCACGTGACTATGTCAAATTTGACAACCGTTGGGAGCATCATTGTTGTGGCATTGCTATTCTTGGCTTTAAGTGAAGTTAGCCCCTTTTGGAGATAGTTTATTCATGATCTTATAGAAGAAGATAAGTGGAGTTAAGATAGTCTTACGGGTTGCATTAGCTAGGAATAGTGAAAGGTGTTGAGTTGCATGAGCTAAAAATAGAGAATCAGTGAGCATTTTTAACTTCTCTCTCAAAGTTCCTTGTTTTTGTAGAATCCATGTAACGCAAATTCATGGTATCAGGAAAATACATTGGAATTAAGAGTGTATCATGAATGTTCTTGTACAAGTTGATCATAACATATCTTAACCTAGAAATAACCCTTGTTTGATGGATTCTATTTGAGTACCTGTCACTAGGGGAAATGTATTGGACTTAATAATGTACATGAAAGTCCATTCACGAGTTGTCATAAGATTTTTTTAGCTCCAAATAAATAGCCCATAAATGATGAATGTTGTTTTTGGTTTTTTATTTTGTGATTGTGTTGTTATTGGTGTCCTAACTTATTGATTTAACATTTAAATGTACTTAAGGATAAACAAATATTGTAAAACCCATTAACTGTGGGTCCCCTCGCCTTGTAATTATTGCCACCATACATGAGGAAAAATTTCATTAGTTTAGTTACTGAAGCGATTAAATTCCATGCATCTTCAGCAAAACACCATTTCACTAAGCAATTTCATACCCACCCACTTCAAAAAATTAATCATTTTCACATTAAAAAATTCAACATTATTTTTTTGACATAAATATGTTTCAGGTTATATACCCACCCACTTCACAAGGTTTGGGAAGAAGGGATTGAGTTCCATGCATCTTCTGCGAGAGATCATTTCTAATATGATAATTCCAAAGCAGAAAACATTCACTTTGTCTGTTACATTACCGTTAGAATTACATTCTAGAGCTATATATCCTCTGCAAATGCCAAAATTACAGAGAAATTTTCAAATTAGCAGAAAAATTAATTACATTCTAACAATTTGAGAATTTATATTCATCTTACTCTATTCCAACAACCAAGATATTTTTGACAGGGCAAAATTGGCTTTTGGGCATTTTTTTTCTTTTTCCACTTGCCCAAGAGGAATGTATAAGATTCCACAATAAAAATAGTTGCATCGAATGACATCAAGAAAGCTCGTGTTGATATAATTTATGCTACATTGAATAGAGAGCATCGTGTGTAGTTAAACCCAAAATAAATTTAATTGTAATAGATATAATTACATATAAATGACAAGAATAATATGTTTATTGGGTTTGTGTTCTCTTTAAATGTTTATGTTGACATGGAAAAGAATAAACATCTCCCCCACCTCTCCTTCTTCTCGCCCCTACCAGTTTTTCAAGATTTAACCTCTCCGCATCCACAATCCACGTAGGCCTTCATATTCCAATCAAAGAACTCAAACCCCTTGAAGGCCATACATTATCATCTTTTCAAGACTCATTGAAACATATAGAATATATTATTATTGATGAAATGAGTTTCATCGGCCCAAAGTTGCTAAGAAAAATTGACTACAAACTACATGAGGCTTTCCCACATTAAAAAAAAAAACTGAATTTAGGAACATATTTTTCATCCTCCTTGGCAACCTTTGTAAGATTTAGCAAAGTACAAATTCATGCAAAGTACATACCACAGTAATTTCTATATTTAGCTTAACCTTCAATCACACAGATACAATACAAATATATAGTGATATGAAACTCCTATAAATTAGGAAGTTGCTCTAACATCAACAACAATAATGTCGCTATCTCCTATATTAGTGTGATTGTTACTCACGTAACAACACAATCCCAAATAATAACATTTTATAACAACCCATTAAATTACATTCTATATTACATTAATTATATGTGAAGCACTAATAATATGAATTCCTAACATTCCCCCCCTTAGTGCGAACATGGGAGAAAAATAATCACACTTCTTTCACAGAGTGTCGCTCGTGCGTGCTCATGATCTGGATGGTTTTTCAAGACAATCAACAACCTCAACAAGGATGGTTTTACTAGACAACCAACAACCTCAACAAGGATGGTTTTACAAGACAACCAACAACCTCAACAAATGATGGTTTTATAGGACAACCTCAATATCATGATGTTGCTTTTCCTTGTGCTTTTCTCTGTCCACTATGTTTGTTCTTTAGGTAATTATGTAGGAAGCACTGCTCACTAAATAAAAAATTGAAAAAGGAGGAAGAAATGGATATGGATCTTTGAGACCATGTCCCCCTATTAATGTTAACTTTCCACTTATTTAGGTAAATCAGGAGCTCTAAAATCATACTACACGTGATGCCGTGAAAAAAAAATGACAACGATCAAAGAACTTGCTTCCACGAACATAAACCGAAAACAATACGACTAAATTTTTTTTTTGCATGAGGATCAAGATTTAAGAGAGAAAGTTTATAATTGCTATATATTTAAATCGGGTCACTTTGTTATTGTGTCTAGGACTGGATGCTGAAAAAAAAAAGAGTCTAGTTAGGTCACATAGAGCCTCCCCAATGTTCTTCTTGGCACTAGCATTGTCGTCAAAGCTCGACGTCATGAGCCAGTTATTATTTATGAGACATTTAATCTTGCCTCTAAAAAAAACATTGAGAGCAAGTGTCAATGAAATTTCTTA
The DNA here is from genome assembly GCA_019776745.2 of Taxus chinensis. Classification (NCBI taxonomy): domain Eukaryota; kingdom Viridiplantae; phylum Streptophyta; class Pinopsida; order Cupressales; family Taxaceae; genus Taxus; species Taxus chinensis. The sequence goes on from CM034152.1 coordinate 168,925,963, forward strand.
TTCTCGTGTTATGATCGTAATTCTACAAATGAACATTAGGGGGGGGGGGGTGATTAGGTACTCATCTTTATCTATTAATTTTTAATTTAGTATAAAAGGATTGAATTTGAATTTCAAAATTAAAAATGAAATATATATTTTATCAAAAATTATATTATGTAAATCTATAAGTTTAAACATAAATTTGAAATTTTTGTTGGGGGTGGGTGGCTTTAATGGCCACCTGCCATTTCAAGAAACCTCCCCTCTCCATGGTGTGATGGGCTACTCTTAGCTCTTATCCTCATTTAATAGCCACCTAGCCACATATCTTCATTAATTGCTTTTGGATATTCAAATCTTGTGCTTTTTCACAGTCGGCCTGCTGATTTATTCTATCCTGGCCACGTGGATTCAATGTGGTGATTATAGATGAAGCTACAGACCCATGAAGCAGGTGTGTTAACCATTTTTTTTTCAGCCCTGGCCGTGTGAACAGAGAATGGTGGTGAGAGGTGAAGCTACAGGCTAGAGGGATAGGCATCTTTCCTCATTCTACTCGGCCCTGGCCGCGCGAGCTAATAGGTAGGTTGAAGATGCAGCTACAGGCACGTGGGACAGTCGGGGTTACCTCCACTTTCAAAAGGGTTCTGCGAGGTGTGTTCTTGTCGGGATCCATGGCCACGGCCTGCAATAGCAAACGGCCAGGCAGCAGGCAGTCGCAGTAGGAAAGGAAACCCTGCTGAGCACTTAAAACAAGCAGGTTGTCCAACTAAGTTGTTATCTGATTAGTATCGAATGCATCCTCAAATTCGGGATTCACCTAAGATGTTTTATCCAAATCGATTAAGGGACAGTGCGAGTGCTAAGAGGAGACCAGAAGAAATTTATTACAAGGATCTTCTATTTAGATCTTCTAGTCATACGCTGCAACACATGGAAGAGAATCTCATTATAGAGGTGGATCTGTTTCATATCAGAATATAACATGAAGTGTAGTTTGCTTTGCAATTATATGGACGCCTCGTTCGTAGAGGTGGGTCTATTTCAAATCAGAATATTCATGAAGCAGGATCAGCTTTGCATACAGTGAGCTCGCAAAGCCTGCTGGTGCGCTGATTCGGTGTGCTAGGTCTTAGGAGGTCTATTAGATTAGGATACGTAGGTCTATTTATATATATTATTAATAGTATACTTTTGTTAATATATATAAAAAGTATTAATAGTACATTAATATTAATATAATTTAATATTAATAAATCCATTAGTTTTAGTGTTACTTAAATATGAATAATATTCAAACTATTAGGACATTTATTAGGCATTAAGGAGTCTTGGGTATTGAACTTAATAAATTTAAAGTCTTTGCATTAAAATTCATTTCTACACAATTTAATAGACATTGCATGGGATTTCAAATAGGTTTGATTTCATTTTTTATTTTATTTTTATGTATTGCAATAAGATTTACAATAAATTTTTAAATGAGGAACACATAATAGAGCTAGGACATAATTTACTTTATTGGCACAATGGAAATTAAATAAAACTTAATTCTATCCATCCACACTACAAGAAGAGAATATGCACTAATATTCTCGCTTTTTTATACATCTCCTTGTAAACAACAAAATGGAATTTACAGTATATTATTCTTTTAAATTAAATTTCCCAACATCAAGAGGGTTTTCAACAATCTTTCCATTAAGTTTTATGTGTTTAACTACTAGCATTTCAACAAGATCAACTTCATTCATAAGAGGTTCCAAGCCTTGTTGAAGGAGAATAAATAGATTGTCTTCCTTTCAACTTTTGATTCCATCCACATTACAACCTTACTAATGAATGTTCAAGACAACTTTCGTTCAACATCTTGTTACAACATTTTCTACTTCATGTGGAAACAAATTTACAATAATGGAAGCTAAAATACAAAGCAATTTTATTTTTTCCTCCACTCAAGGTGGGTAAAATACATGGTGGTTTCATATTGTCATCAACAAGGTTCCAATGCTATTTTGTATCAACAAGGTGGCTCCTCCATAGTTTTCTTGATTCACAGCAAAATAAGGGGAGAGGCAATGCTCTCCTCCCAACCAAGATACCCAATGGAGAAGATAAGCCATCCTCTCCATTGGCCCCCGAGCCCCAACCACATCACAATGGGAGAAAATCCAACTCATGTCAACTACTAGCTTCCACATAACTTAACATAACATTTTACATTGCATTCCATTCAAAACAAGATCTATATCTATGAATCTAAGAGCGATATAACAATCAACAAGTTCAAGGCTTATTTACATTCATCCCTTTTATAATCCTTCAAAACAATTTTCTTACACACAACAAGAGGGAAACAATCACAACAACAAGTCACAAGGCTTATCAAGAAAGCCATAAGAGTAAGACCTATGGGGAGGCCACTTATGCCTCCCAATGGGAATGGGTGCCACCTAAAAGCCTCCAATGAAAAACACAATACCCCTAACAACCCTTATGCCTCCCTCAAGTACCCCTTATCCCTCCATCCAGGCTCTTATGCCTACCTCAACTCTTATGGCTCCCTCGATTTTAAAAACAAGAAGAAAAAGCAAGCATTTCTCTTACTAGGTGGGCACCCAACCCAAACTCCCTCCTTAAGAAAATTATCTCTTATGCCTCCCTCAATTAGAACTCCCCATAGTCTCCTCCCACTCCCAACTTAGTAAATTCTACCCATTCCCAACAAGCAGACTCAAACAACAATATTCAATACAACATATATCATTCATATAACATAAAAGAAGAAAACATAATACAACAAAGGTGAAGCTCCTACCTTTCCATGGTAGAGCTATTTGATTCCAAGTATGAAGTCTCAAATCCCTCCAAAGTTCAAGCAAGCATCCACAAGATTCCAATATTGTTCTCACAAGTATGCAATGGAGTTCCAAACTTTCACAAACTCTTTCCAAATCCTCTCCTCTCCAAAATACAAAAGACTAAAAAATGAAACTTCCAACCCCCCCAAAAAAAAAGAGGATCAAATAAATAGAGAAAAGAGAGGGAGGGATGATGTGGCTCCAAGTAGGATGCCACCTCCTTTTCCCTCCAGTCCACATCATTTGGTCAACATCAAATTCCAATGCACCATTAATAAGTGGTTGAAGAAAGGTAAACACCTTACACACTCCAACTAAGCCCACTTCCGCAAAGTTACAAAATTAAATTTTGAAGGAAAGTGCAATTAATATTTTACCCTTTTATCCCCCCAAAACAATTAAAAGACCCTAATATTTTGCCCTTCAAACCCATAGGTAGGGTTGGCATGGGGTTTTAAGAGGTGTGGGACAAGTTTGACTTGTCCCACAAGCTTTGAAATTTGGCCTCCAAGGCCAAATTCGAGTTTCCCATGTGGGGTAGAGTGTGCTACACTCAAACTCAAACACACATCAATCCACACAAAATCCCAAGTAAATCAAATCCTAATAAATGAACTCTCTTAGGTCACATCATTTTAATTAGTTTAGGAAAACATTCAAATTAACTTAATTAACCCACTACAACCCATGGCTAACAAAGGGGTAAACTCCAATCCAAAGAATATGAATAATAACACAAGTAAAATTTCACTTATTAAGAGCAACACATACTAACATAATAAAAGGGACAAAATTAAAACAAAACAACACATGATCCCTAGGTCACAATTTTCTAGTTGAGGTACCAAGATAATTCTGGAACACACACACAATTACTTGTTGCCATGGTGACCTTAGCTGGATTCTTCTCGAATTCCGATGTGGTTGGTCTCCACTCCCCAATATTGTTGTGAATATAATATACCTGCAGAACAGAGAATACCTCCTTCGGCCTATTGGCCGCATTAAAACATTCATGCCAAATATACAATATAATCTAAAATAAACGACACATGATTTACTATCATCTATGCAAGTACGACATCACTTGACACTTTCTAGCACATTTCTATTGCACATTTCATTTATGTCAAAACGATCATCACATTAGTCCAAGTTATCAAGTTCTACTCAATATGATTAAACATATCACATGTCATAATTAAAGATAAATAACCCTGTCAAAAATATACAAATATCATCATCAAATTTCCACCAGTAAACCATATGCATCATTTGTTCGGCTTCAAGATAAACTTGATTAAAATCTTCATCATATAACAAGTCCACATGATATATGATGATCTACTAGCATGGTAAGATCAAGAAGCCATAATAATCGATAACATGGGATTTTTTCAGTCTTGACATGGAGAAGAGAGCACATTTTAGTGTCGAAGGGAAGTGGTCAACAACCTGTCTTAGATGTCATGATGCATGTCAGCCCAATACAATCTCTTGGAAAGTGATATATCTAGCTAAGCACACTTACTCAATTGCATTTAACAGGTCGTGTCTTGGATATTCTCATCACTCTCTTAGGGACTTCTAACATGCTTTTGTGTAATACAAAACTTCTTGTTTAATTTACTTTATGAGCTTTTCCTAATAACTAGGAATTTCTCATTGTTTATCCAAAAACTTTAGCATGAAAATCGGCTCTCTCTTATTGTGTTTGTGTTTAAAGTATTTTACAAGAAATAACTTAGGGACAAAATTAAAGTCTTTTTCAAATTAAACGAACTCCCCCTTAATTTTTAGCTCCCTATCCTCGAATTTTATTATTCTTTTGGAGTTGAATGTGTATTTCAAGATTTGACATATTCCTGGAATTTTCCCACCGTATCGCAAACAATTTCTCAAATACTCATACAAATTCATTTCCCTAAGATTTCATAAAGGGAAATAAACACCAGATTGATACCTTCATTGTAGACTTCTTACAAACCTCAAGAATAAAATTTCATAGAATCTTTACCAATTCCTTAATGATCTTGTTACATCGATGTCTATGTGTGTAACGCCCGCTAAAATCTCCACTTGAGACCTCTCCAAGGTGGATGACCTATGCAATAGCTACAAGCAGATTATCGAATGTGGATTTGAGCAATAAAGTTTAAATAGAGCTAAATGTCTCAAGGACAATTAAATTCTCATTGATAACTTTTCCCATTATAATGATTACTAATTGTGAAGGATTATAAAGTCTATCAAGTGTAATATAGTATGAGGGTAGGATTATATCTGAAATATCCTTGATGGAAGATTGATTTAAGCTCCATGTTATTACATTATAATCACCCAGCAATAGAATAGTCCATGATTAAAATTTTGGGAGCTAATGCAGAAAACAAGGATTAAATACCGAAGGTATTTGGAATTCCACAGAAATCTAAGACATTCGAGCAAGATTGAATTATAGTGGGGGAAAAGTACATATCCATATTTCCCCCACACTTCTAGAGTAATTTCTTACTTACCCAGTCCTAAAAGTTGAGTTGACTGGAATGGGGAAGTTGAGTTTTAGGTGTAGTTCCCATGACTAGGATGCTATTAAAAATTGAGTTCAAAAGGAGTCTAAGTGGCAGTTTGACTAGGAAAATAGTTGTTAACCTTTCCAGTGATATAAAGTAACTCATCCTAACTTAGCTACATATGTGCAACATAATTATGGGCTAGTGGACCTTTGTAATAAATGATAACTAACTTAGCTAAGAGTGTGTCTACAGGACTAGGGGTTTATTAATCAAAGGGGTCCCGATGTACATGATTAATTAATGCGGATTAATCAATCGTAAAGGGGATTTTACGTAGGAGGAGGAACTGCGGATAGTATTGGCAGAGCTAAGTATGTAACTTTTGGGGTGTCTACAACCAGCAAATGGGACAATATAGTTGTCACTTGCGTGTAGCTTGGCAGCTAAACCCGTATAAAGAGCATTAAAGGACAACCATGTCGACATTTCCCAACATTGTTCAGAATGAAAGTCACATTATGCTTGTATGAATTTTTCACACTTTTATCTTATTTTTCCAACACAAGTGCTAAGGGAGAGTTTAAAATGATCCACGCCTCCGTCATAGTGCAGATAAGGTTGTAGCACGTATCAGTCATACACCATTTGGTCCTTGGAGTTAAAAAGTGCTGGCTTGAAGATACATAAAATCTATCCAACTTAGACTAAATGTTGTATCCCAAAGAAAATTGATATGCAATTTGACCATGTGAACCAATGCTCCTTTTAGGGTATCAAACTTCGCAAGCATATAGTCAAAAACTCCTAAAGGTTTCCTACAATGTATTCAAGCCCCAAATTGGTAGAATGAGATTATTTGAACGGGGACTAGGCCAGACTCTAACTTATAAATTATTTTCAAATCATGTTGAAGTCTCCTCCAACAACCCATTAAGGTTTAAAGGGAAGGTTCCGCACCTCATGCCATTGCCTCGTGAGGCCACGTAGAAGCATCTGATTGGCTGCGGGTAGGATGGGACAGTTAGGCGCATAAATTAGGGAAAATTTCCCAATGTTCATTTGTGTGGATCATTAGGATCATTTGTGTGGACCAAGTAATTTACAGCTGAAGACAAATAAGTTGGGTCAGCTAGACCAGTGGCTGGTCATTGCTACGCCCTTAACCGTATTGCTTGGCCCAAAAAGGATCTAAGGGAAAATATGGGCTCGCTGGTCTTGCCATAGGAAAATTATCATATCATTTAAAATTTGACATGCTTAATAGGTCGGCCTTGGTGATGGCCCATAGCATATGAATAGTATATATATGGGATTCAGAGGGCCATAAATTTCATTATCATGGGAACTCATTTTTTGGCAAACAAGGACTTTCTAGTAAGCTCTCAACGTCCTCTTTACAAAGAAACCTTAGGAATTTGATTATGATAAATTTTACATGGTAAATTTTGAGAAAACATTACTCTTTCACTTAGAATAGTGACTGGTACTTTTGTAACTTCTGAATTGTTGTCTCTTAATCTGTCATTATACAAGTAATTTCCACTTGTCAAACAGGTATGGAGATATTTTACTTGGGCCGATATTTCAGGGTATAGATTGCTAATATTAAGTCTACCACCACATGATTGCGAACCAAAGTGAATTGTTGGGATCATTTTTTATACAACAAGAGTCTGAAATTTTGCCTTTGCCTGATTTGAAAGGATCCCTATAAATTTTTCATAAGTATTTTAGTATTTTTGGGGTTGTTTTGACCTTATGAATACAAATTTTATATTTTGTTTTGTCCTAAAATTATTTTATAGGGTTGCAAATTGTGGAAAATTTGATAAAACATCTTTCCATTTTCGGAAAGCTCTAAAAAAAATAGTATTAGTATCTTCTCTGTGTGTTTTCTTGTTTAGCTGCAATTGTATCGAAACCCTAAACCCTAAGGTTTGACATCATGGCGGAACCTTCCACAAGAGCAAAAAAGAATCTGGTTACTCCGGGTAAAACCCCAGATAAAGATGGGGTAGTGATTGAAGAGATGGATTCAGAAGGGGTAAATACATATTCCTCAACACTAGGGTTTACCTCAGTTGATCATAAGGTGAGCCAACTTGAGTATGAGTTGCGAAATGTACAATCTAAGATGGCCTCTAAATGAGACATAGCCCAAATCAATCATCGGTTGGATGATATCATGCAACATGTAAAGGGTAACCAAGGAGGACCTTCAGTTAGAAATCATGGGAAAACTAACCATATTGGATCACTTTTTCAGTCCAATCAGAATCAAACTTATTCGCAACCACCAAACATGATGCCAAAAGTGGATATGCGCAAATTTGATGGTAAGGATCCCCTAAATTGGATAAATCAAATGGAGAACTTCTTTGATTTACGTCAAACACCATCAAGAAAATAGGTGACATTGGCATCCCTATATCTTGAACCCGACTAATTTGTTTGGTATCGATGGTTATGTGCTCAGAGGCAAAAGAATGGTCTAGGTGTCACTTGGACAGTTTTTACCGAGGAGTTACAATTGCACTATAGTTCCAGTGTTTCAGATAACTACTTTAGTAAATTAGCAAAGTTACAGCAAATAGGATCAGTCAAAGATTATGTACATCAATTCCAAAACCTATCCTTAAGGGTGGAGAATATTCCAGAAGAGAATCTGAATGATCTGTTTCTTGGGGGTCTTAAGGACCACATCGAGCATGAGGTGCGTATGTTTAATCCAATCAAGCTTTCTGATTCTATTATCATGGCATGTCGTGTAGAGGAAAAAGTTCTTTATAGTATGAGGCCACCTTTCATTAACACCAGAGAACGTAGTATCTCTTCCCCTTCATTTGCTAGGCCAATTAGACTAAATCCTCAACAAATGGAAGAAAAGAGAGCAAAAGGTTTATGTTTTAACTGTGATAGCAAATATGGACCGAGATATAAATGTGCTAAGAAGAAGTTGTTCTATATTGACGGAGGTAATGAGGATGATGAGGAAGCTGAAATTATAGGAGAGGCTGAGGAACTAGTAGAAGATGAAGTAGAGGATCACCAACCTACAATTTCTTGCCATGCATTGTCAGGTATTAATACTCCTCAAACACTCAAGGTAAGGATGTATATTTATATTACTAAATTACTTAACAATTAATAGAAAGATGTTTGATTAATTCGGGCACATGCTAAATAGAGTAAAATCATAAGAAGATGGTGCATTTATATTTATTTTTACTTCAATGACAAACCTAGACTTGAAACTAGGATAAACAAACAAGATAATGATATAGTTGGTTTGCCTCTAAAATGGATGTTTGTGTGTTCTAAGATAGAATTGGTAGGTAGGGACATAAACACTAGTTGATCTTGTCATCTTTGCATGAACTTTTCATATTATAAAATATTTATTTGAGACTATTTGATTAAACTAAAATGTAATATATCCTAGCCTAGTATAATGCAAGTTTGCAGTAAATAAATGAGTAGTAAAATAACTGAAATAGACCCAAGAAAACTAAGCAATGAAATGTATAAATACTAATGTACAAAGAGAGTTGGAAGAGCTTTAGTTGATTCGTATATGTCGTGAGACTGGCTGAATATTAATGGGATACCTTCACACAAGAGTCTTAGAAAATGAAGATCCGAGTGATTTGGCTGGACTGGGGTACCCGGAAAAGGGATTAGGGCACCCTGGTTTGAAGTCTGGGTGACCTGGTCTGTGTAGGAGGTCCGGAAGCCAATTTTATAGAGTCATCAGATGATGTGAAGCCCTCACTTCCTATTAAGTGTATGTCACACCTAGCTCGCTAATATCGCCGTAAACCTATAAGGAAGAATCACCTGTAAAACCCCAGACAAAAAATAAAACCCTAAAAACGAAAGATGCAAATGAAGGGGTAAGACTTCCCTCAGCCACCACAATGGTGGATTTATCACTGAGCGTTGCACTACATCTCAGACCCAATGTGTAACGACCAAAAAAAAAAAATCACACACGAACAACACAGTGAAATACAGGATAACTTTTTTTTTTACTTGCTTTGACACATAACATGACACAACATGTCGTCACAAGGTTACAACCAACTCTGGGAACCACTTGTTACGAGGATGACCACAAGGTCAGCACGGAAACGTTCACACCCAAAAGGATAATACACTTCTCTTTTTGGATAGAACAACATAGAAGTCCAACCACATGACACTCTCACAGCTAGGGCAAGCCACAGTAAGAGATGATTGAAGGTTATTTATTTTGATAAAACACCCTTTAACTCGTGACTTATGTTTTCAAAAAGATTCAATATATGAATCGCACAAATTCATCTTACCAATTGAGTTATTTTCTTATACATTGTAGAGTAGTTCACTTAAAGTCTTCTCCTACTTGCTAAATCCTATTATCTTCCAGAAACTAACCATTGTTTTCCTTTAAGCTTGTTTAAGAGTTCACCCAAAAGGGGTAGTGTTCACTAGTTTAGCTAGGGATATCAATTTATAAAATTTTACTTTACAAGGATCGTTTCACCTTTGAGTACTTCAGGAAATCTTATTCTCAAATAAGTCACCTCTACATTAATTTATCTAAATACATATATTTTAGTTAACTTCTATAAAGGTCAACCACTCCATTTAATTTTACTTATATCACATCATTACAAGGTGTCAGAGAGTTTTGACTTAACACTTTATTCTAAAAAAAAAAAGGTTTTACAATACTTATGCCAATGTAATGATTGAATATCATTTCATATCAAGGTAAGTTACTAGTCTAGCAACAAAAGGGAAAGAACACTTCACCACATAGTTTTCTGAACATACCAAGACAAGAGATCCTCTAAACTCCTTGCAAGCAAAGTTACAAAATTTACAACGCATTGAACCTTCTACAAAGAACTTCATAATTTGAACTGAAGAAACTTTTACACACTTTTCCTTTAATCTACTCGCATATTCCATCTGCACAAATATTTACTAGAGTCAGTTCACTAGAACTGAGCATGATAAGATATAAACCTCACATAATAATTTATGCCATCTAGCATTTAAATAAATGAAATTTTGCAATACTCCTTATCAAATAAATTTCTAACATACATTTAAAACTTAAGTGCACATCTCATGATAATACATTTCCTACTCATTAATGTTCACTTCCTTAAGATCTGCTTACCTAAGACACAATTCCAAGTGACTAGATATACAATCTTAACCATGCAATCAATCATACTCAAATTACAGTAATAATAATGACGCTCACCTAATACCCTCGACCTACTTCGCATATTTAAGTACCCAACAATATTATCTTTCAATTAAATTAAAGCACCAACGACATTAAGCTTATATAATAAATACAAGTACCAATTTTATATTATTCATCGATATTACCCAAGTATCAAACCTTCATAGAAACTCAGTGATATGAAGTATAATTTGGATATTTATCTCACAATTTTAAGGATATACTTATGGTAACAAAGATTCCACCAATCCACAAGTTCATATAATATTTAGGTATCCTTTTGGTTTCTTATTCCATGTCTTTATATGTTTCTTTTAGTACAAGGGTCCAACTCATTGGAATGAGCTACGATCAACAAAAATTGTCATGTTTTGCTAATATGTCAAAGATACATTTGACTAACTAAGATAAGTAAGCGCAGTCCAAGCCACTATAAATACAAGTACCAACATTATCTCAACTCCCAATTGAGATGCAAGTATCAAATTTTTAGCTAACATAATAATCATCGTAAATACCAGAGAATATTCCACTCGTTAACCAAGTATTGAAATAACATATTTATCCTTACTGGTTACCTGATAACATAATATATCCTGTTATATAATTCAACCTCCACTTGCATACACCAATTTATGGGTATTAATTATTGTTATATAAAATGAAGTTAAATAATTTCAGGTGGACTTATATCCTTACTGGCATACATGGTATGCACAGTCCCATTATGGTAGCTGTTACCTTTACTTAAGGCTGTGCATGAATCCATTTTAGGGTAGTTATCTTAACTTCCCGATTCATCTATTTTTCTACCAAACATCTTTCAACAAGCTTCAAGGTCAAGTATAAGATAAATTTATAATTTCATATTTTAGGCATTGCCTGAATTCATAAGCATGAGGGCATCACATATCAATCAAACTTGAGGAATGTCGATGTATCCAATATTACTTTAACCGATTCAAGTATCTAAGTAGTGCCTCAAAAATTAAGCCAAATAATTATCCACAGAGGATAATGACTTGCATGCATAAGATATTCATAAAGGTCATAGAAAACCCATTAACGCATGCTTCAAAAGGGTTCCAATCTAATAATAAGCTCATAGTAATAGTAATAGTAGAGGTCCTGGTGAGGGGTTTTCAATAGTCCCCAAGGTAAATGATAATCGAATGACTCAGATGGAGCTATCTAGAAGACCAATTAAACTAGTATGACTCTTCCCAAATGGAAGCCCCAATCCTAGTGGGGGTTTAAATTATTATAAAACCACAGTAAAATCCAAATACAATCATATCGGAAATTCCCTTTTTCAAGCCATGTTCTACATAATATAAACAATACAAGAAAAATTATAAACCTCATTCACGCTCCATACTAATTTTCTACAGAAACCATCATTCAAAGGAATAATCAAGGCAAAAGATAAACCAACATTATAAAATCAGTAGGCAAGAATCGATGTAGAGATTTCTTCTACTTCAAACAGTAAATAAGATAAATTGTAAAGGGGGAGAGATCATTTCATGCAATTATGATTAAAAGTCATTTGGAAAAACTCATCTCTTTTGAGCATCTCTTTCAAGAAGGAGTCAATATGTGTAAATACATGTTATATGATATCCAGAGTCCAAACGCTATCTATTTAGTAAAACAAAAACACATCCACATTCCAAAAGAAACCCACATCTACAACATTCGAACAAAATTACAGATATTGATTTATCTAAATGCTAAAAGAAATAAATCATTAAGAGAGAGGGTTAGGGCTTATCATGCCTGTTTTAAATGCTACATCTCATGGCCACGCACGTGCAGACCCCTTCTCCCCGTAGTCCCAAAATTATTTCTCCACCAAACTCACGCTTCTCACCCACACGGTATCCCAAATACCACGCAAGAGAAACAATAACCATTCCGGTAAACTTTGGGAAAAGCTTTGCAAGTTGCTCAATGTCATCCATGGTAACTTCTTCAAATCCATGACAGCAGAGCTACTTCAATGCTCCTTTGATATTTCTCCAAGAGGCTTGCATGTGTTGTGTTTTTCCAAGAACCCGTTAACAATGTTCAAAACCATGAAGATCTTGATTGGCCTTTGCAAAGCAAAAGGATATGAGAGAACTTCCCTTTGCCTCCCACAGTTTTCTTTTTTTCTTTGAGTTTTTCATTCAAGCTCTTGCAGAGGGTTCTCGTCTCACTATCTATATCCCTAATTAGCTTTAAAAGCCTAGAAGAATAAATTTCTTGTGGATCAGTTGCGGAGCATTCTTTTGAACAAATAATATGTCCACCAAGTGCATGGATTCTTTCATCAAGGATTTCAACAAATGCAGATCTGGCATTCTTAGTCGATTTTCCTGTTACTACTAAGGATTCATGGTAATGATACCTTCCACTTTTTACCTTTTGTTGTCTAGATCCTTATGCTTTTTACCGTTTCTAAGCTCATAGAATCTAAAGGAATTTAATGAAAGATCAACCGATCTACTCTCATCAGCTTTGTCATTATCATGCAATTTATTCCTTTTTCCCAACACACTTTTGGCACTGGCTGAAGACTGCTCGTCATGTAAAATATTTGATGAAGTATTCAGCAAAGCTATATCTGAAATGATATCATGCCAAGCATTATCTGCGATGGCTAGAGAATGATTTCCTGAAGACTCTCAAATAGATTCCCTTGATATGCTCCCTTTATAACACGACTGTAATCTATCACAACTCTCACTATTTACACTTTGTTTGCAATCCTTTTCAGTAATATCTAGCTTCAAATTCATTCCACTAATACTGATACTATTTGGGCGTTGCTTCTTTGTGAATGGAATAAGGACTATAAATTCATTCTCTTGCAACAGAAGGGAACTCATTTGAGCACTCACGTCTAGTTTAGACCCTAAAACTGCCTTCAAGATTTGATCGAGCTTCTTCCATGTTAAATTCACCACCTAGACAGAAGTGACTTTCCAAAATGAAAAGGCAAGACAGCTCAACTAAAACTTTATCTCGTCCTTCTACTACAGCTGCAAGCTTTTGCAACCACTGATCATGACTGTGGTCGCGTGCAACCAGAACATCAGGTTCGGCACCAACAGTTCCTTGGGATCACCCTACAGCAGCTGTCACACTTACTCTCCCTGGAGGCCACTGATTTTCTGAGGTAAGTTTACTTCTCTACCCTGTAGCTGCTGCATATAGCGAACCACTTCCTCACGGCACTTTCCTGGGAGAAATTTCAGTTCTACGCTCCACTGAAACTACCTGTACAGCACGAATTTGAGAATCCACACCCACCCACGCAACGCCAGGGAGACAGACCTTCATTTCACCATTAATGAAACCACTATCCAGAACACGCTGTAGCAATTTCATCTGTTTCAGCATTTGATGGAGTTCAAAACAAGCATTCGCAGTTTGAACAGACACGACAGGAGACCACGTGAACATCAGGAGAAGTCAACATTTTAATCAATGAGCATGTGCGGCCACCAAAGTCTCTTGCATGAGCAGGTAAAAAAGGAAAACAAAATATTTACAAAAACAGGGAAAACACTGGGTGCGGCCACCAATAATGATTCTGTCACATCATACATTAATAGCTCCACCCTCCACGCCAAGAAGGAGATGAAGCTGACCGAGACAAGGTAGGTTGGGGGGGGCATTACACAATGTAGTTTTTTGTGTGTGTGTGTGTGTTTGCGTAAGATTGTGCCCTAGGTTGCTCTTGCGTGAGTCACACTTGAAGTAGCGAAAAAGTAGCTAGATGTAGAATGTAAATAATTTGTGCATGGAATAGAATAAACTCCCCTCCTTTGAAGTGTGATACAAAATAACCAACCTTTTTTCCTTGTGATGAAGCTAGATAGATGCAAATGGAGCAATTAAAGTCTTGGTGGATGCAACCTTAGGTGGTGATAGCTAGTGCTTAGTGCTTGGTCCCTTGTTATGATCGTATAACTTTATATTTTTATGATTCCTTCACTTAAATTTTGTAATCAACCCTGAAAAAGGCCGACTACCAAAAAGACAAGATGCTCAAATGGCTAGAAAGGATCCAAAAAGTGAGAGTAAAGTGTAAAGAGGATAGGGGTGCCTAGAGAGGATGAGGGCGCTTGGCGCTGGTGTCCTGACTGGGTGCTCCTGTCCAGAAAAGATAAACCTAAAGTATGAAAAGATAGATTAGGCCAATAAAGGTGCAAGACCGAAAGTAGAAATAGAAAGCAACGAAACATGGCCAAAGACATGGGTTAATCAATACTCTTCTTGTTTAAGAACCATATGAATAATATTATGTGGTAGAGACTAGATAATTACTGAAATTGCATGATTTTGTGTCTACATTTTCCCCCACTTTATTTTGGTGCCTAATATCCATGTAGAGTGATGTAGAAAGCATGCCGAGGGACTAGACAAAGCGTGGAGTGATAAAAATATTGAGCATGGAGACTAAATATGTAAAATTTGAAAAAGGTGATGAGAGTGAACCTAAGGTGAAAGTGTGTGTGTAGGTGTTGATGTATGTGATGTACCTACATGTTAGTGTCGATGTGTGTGATGTTGACTACTTACTTCCCATACAAACGAAACTACAAAAGAAAAGATGATCAAGTACTCAAATACGCATGTATATATGTAAAAATCATGTAATGAAAGTATGAAAATGAAAAAGGAACATGTGCACCTGATCCGTGATGAGAAAAAAGGTGTAGAAAGGATCTTGTCAATGAAGTGCAAGTTTTCTAGGCGATCTCATGCCACTGGCCAAAGAAGTGTAGGGAGGAAAGTATGATTTATCCTCCAACTTCTAACCGCTTCCTGAAACTGTAGAGATCTTTGTACTGTCTATTTTTTTGGGAAATTCAACGCCATGACCGAAGTAGTGTAGAGAGGAAGGTCTAGTTTATCCTCTAACATATCACTGCTCCCTGAAATGCTAAGAAATTTTTTTCCTGTAAAAGCCGATGTGTATGGAGTTCTGTAGATTATGCTGAAGCCACTCATTGTGTAATTGCCCCTGGTTATAGGAACTCCAGGAAAGACACTGCTGTACTAAGTACCCAAGTTTGATTCTGAGGATTGAAATGTGATATATTGTACCAGAACTGTGTTGTGATGTGTACTATGTGTAGACCTTTGTATGGGGTGATTTATTCTCCCAAATGATGCCCCCCTCTTTGGGGGTGCATGTGACATCGTTGTAGGAGGATGTGGCCCAAAAGAAGACCAACCACTAAAACAGTGCCCTGCAAGGGGGAGGGGATGTGCTTGGTAGAAACCAAGGAACATTCAAACAAGTGGTTAGGAGACAAGTGTGAGTAGAAACAAAGACAAGCATGTATGTAAAAGACACAAATGTAGTCCAAGAAGACAATGTGTAAGCTAAGATACAAGTAAACATACAAGAAGAAAATGTAGACCGCGAAAAGTGGGTTACAAACATGGTACACCACTCACGATGTCGCCAGACACTCAAGGCCGTAGTGGCTGCAAATAAACAAGTGTGCATACAAGACAAAGGGAAATTCCTACAAATAAAGGCATACAATGAAAAACAAGTAAAAATAATGTAACAGACAAGCATGGTGGCAAATAATCCTGCAAAACAAATGTTGCACATGAAGCACCCGTTAGCACATTAGAAAGATACAAGTGTCTATAATCTGATAAAGTAGTGTGTTATGAAACAAAATGAAAAGTGAATGATAGGAGTAACATTCCCCCCGAGTGAATGGAATTATATGCAGTGAGGTTTATTTGTTTATGCCCCCTTAGTAGTCAAGAATGAACAGTAAACAAGAGTGCATCATCGGGAAATGGTTCTAACTATGTGTTGTTTGTAGCTTGATGTGATGAGTACGTAGTGATGGTGTGCCACATATAGATGAGGTGTGAAATTGTGTGATGATCTAGCCTAAAGTGTATATCACTATAAGCTGAGTAGGAGAAGTGATGATGTAACCTATGGCGTATATCACTAAATGACGCTAGGGTAAGTGATGATGTAGCCTATGGTGTATATCACTAAATGATGCTAGGGGAAATGATGATGTAACCTATAATGTATATCACTAGCCTAGGAATGCCACATGAGGAAAAAGATTGAAAAGTTGAATGTGTGAGTGTGATAGGGTCCATTTGTGATGTATTACCTCAACAGTCCAGTATGGACCGTGAGACTAGAGTGTGTCATCGGGTAGTGAGTGTAACACGTAAAAGTATATGTGTAAAATTTGGTAGATGTGTAGTAAACGCGGTGATGAGAGGTTGTCATGCGATGCTTAATGTGTAGTGTATGATGTAGGATGTATAGTATATAATGTAATATGTTTGAGGTATGTGTAGAATTTGTGAAGCACAAGATGTACAATGTATGATGCAAGATGATAAAATTGTAAGATGTGTGAAGATGCACCATGTGTAGTGTGTGAGGTTCATGTGTATAGGAGGCCCTCAACAGTCAAGTTTGAATCAAAGCACAAGTGTGTCATTGGGTGATGTCGATGCTAGCGAGTGTGAAGATTTACATATGAAAATGTGAATGTAAAACATGTTTGAATGTTAGTGGGGGGATAAATGTAATGCCACCACAAGTGTGAATTGAAAAGAAAGATCAAGTGTCATTGTCTAGAAGATCATCATCGTCCGGATCGAATCGGAGTGGGAAAACATAGAGACTCGATCGGAAATACTATGAGGAGGATCATATAAAGACCCATTGTAACACATTATGTTCATTTCATATTCCTTATTAGTGAACGGTGTTGGTGGACACCCAAGTGCGTACTAACGAGTAATATTTTGGGAATATTTAGGAGATGAATCACTATCGATAGAAAAAATTGTCAAATGGTATGGGAAAAGTAAGAGAAGTGTGAATAGATTCTATAGTGCCTCCAATATAGTCAAGCCAAGATTGACCGAGTGTTAATGGAGAAGCGCAGGAACTACGTGCAACAAAGACTACTAAATGGAAGACAGAAAGACCATAGGCCACTGTGATGTGAAAATAACTGTGATAAAGATGGGGTGAATGAGGAGGTGGTAAGATATCATTAAGTGTCAATCCAAACCTGGATAATCCATCAGATGTGAAAATATTATCAGGATAGGTACGATCCACCAAAATATGATGCTAATAAGATTTATAGATGAAAAGTGTGCATGTGAAAGGAGTTGGTGTAGGTGATGATTGTTCAGAAGAGGGTGAAATAACATTTAAGGTATGGACAAACCCCTGATAGAGTACCATAACATTAGTAGAGGGATGGGTCTTGAAATTGTATTCACCAGGACCATTAGCCATGAAGGAGTCATTGAAATAAGAGTCATCTAAATCAATAGGAGTGAAGTTGAATTTGCCTGATTTTTCATTAGCAAGTTCAACGTGATCGATGTCGTTTCCTGAATCATCAGAATCATTTGTATTTGCATTATCTTGTTGTATCGTAGTATCAAGTATGTTGGTAGGTGATATACTAGATGTAATAGATCATTGGAGGGATGATTAGTAGCTTGGGTAGAAGTAGACTCCATGGGTGAAATGATGGTAGTAGTGTGAGTAGAAACAACTTGAGTGCTTTGAGTGATAGAAGAATATTGTGAAGCACTAGACTGACAAATGTCATATGTATCAAGACTACTATATGGAATATGTTGCGTAGGAGGTATTGACATAGCAATAACATGGTCTATGTGACCAAATTTGAAGGGTTCAGGATTTGCAGTAATCGTATGCTCATATCCATCATGTAAGAATTTGACACATTGATGTACAGTAGATGGCATTGCTTGCATCGCCTGAATCCAAGTTCTACCTAGTAAGAGGTTGAATTGTAATGATGTATTTATAACATAAAATTCTGTGAGAAAAATCTTAGGCCCGACCCGAATAAGTAGTGAAATAATCCCTAGACATGTGTGAGTAGTAGAGTCATAACCCTGAATAAGAGTGGAATTCTTAGAAATTAGGTTATCATTAATACCCAATTGTTTGAGAAGGGAATGGACAAATAGGTTGAAAGCTGACCCATTATCAATAAGCACACGTTTAATGCAAGTGGTGCTGAAGACAACCATTTTAAGAAAAGGTACACACAAATTATCCTTAGCAAATGGAGATATGTCATCATTGGTGAATGAGATAGCACATGGAAATTTTTTGAGAGACTGAATGAGATGTGTAAAGGGTATCATAGAGTTATCACCCTAGATATGAATAGAACGAAGAGTAGCATCTAGTGTTTGACGAAAATTTGGTGCATTGCGCAACAAGTCATAGAGAGATATTTTAACTGACGCATTCTTAAGTTGTTCAATGATATCATAGCCCTTAGAAATATTAGGATGAGCTGAAAACATTATAGGTGGAGCGATAGCAACGAGTGGAACCACAGGAGGACGAGCGTGGAAAGTACTTGCTACATTAATAGAACAATCAACCTAAGGCATAATAAAGAGAGGAGGATGTTGAGTGCGAACTCACATTAAATCAACAATGGTGGTAACTATTCCAGAAACCTTAGTGGGTGCGAAAAAAGGATATGACGATTGAGCCATGGCTTGATAAGGATAAGAAATATTCAGAAGAAAGGGTTGGATCTGTCGGGTTCACACAAATAATTAAACTAAAATGTAATATGTCCTAGCCTAATCTAATGCAAGTTTGCAGTACATAAATGATTAATAAAATAACTGAAATACACCTAAACAAACTAAACAATGAAATGTATAAACCCTAATGTGCAAAGAGAGTTGGAAGAGCCTTAGATGATTCATAGATGTCATCGGATTATGTCATAGTGGAGACCAGTTGAACAGGATTGGGATACCATCACACATGAGCCTGAGAAAATGCAAATCCGAGTGATTTGAATAGACTGGGGTGCCTAGAAAAGGGATTGGGGCACATGGGTCGCCCTAGTCTGAAGTCTGCAGGCCCTGGTCTATGTAGGTGGTTCAGAAGACAATTTTAAAAAGTCACCGGATGATACAAAGTCCTAGGTTTTTGTCATGTGTATGTTGCACCTAGCTTGTTGATTTCACCGTAAGCCTGTGATGAAGAATTACCTGCAAAACCCTAGACAAAACATCAAACCTTGGAAAAAGAAAGATGCAAATGAAGGGGTCGGACTGTCCTCAATAGCCATAATAGTTGAATTCTCACAAATCGCTACACTACATCTCAGACCCAATGTAGTTATGTGTGTGTACGGAATTTTTCCCTAGGTTGCTCTTGTGCAAGTCGCAGTAGAAGTAGTGAGCAAGTAGCTAGATGTATAATGTAAATAATATGTTTATGGAATAAAATAAACTCCCCTCATTTGAAGTGTGATGTAGAATAACCAACCCTTTTGCCTTGTGATGAAGCTAGATGGATGCAAATGGAGCAATAGTAGCATTGGTGGTTACAACCTTAGGTGGTGATAGCTAGTGCTTAGTGCTTGGTCCCTTATTATGATCACATAAATTTATATTCGTATGATTCCTTTGCTTGAATTTCATAATTAACCCCAAAAAGGCTGCCTACCACAAATATAAGATGCTCAAACGGCAAGAAAGGACCTAAAAAGTGAGAGTAAAGTGCAAAGAGAATAGGGGTGCCCATAGAGGATGAGGGCGCACATGACACTGACGTCTTGGCTGGGTGCTCCAGTCTGGAACAAGTAAACCTGAAGTATGAAAAGACAGACTAGGCCAATAAATGTGCAAGACCGAAAGTAGCAATAGAAAACAACGAAGGATTTCCAAAGACATGGGTTGATCAATACACTTCTTGTTTAGGAATCATATGAATAATAGTATGTGATCGAGACTAGATAATTAACCAAAGTCCAAGATTTTGTGTGCACATAATTTGTCGTGTTGTGAATAGTGAACTTTTAGCTTTGTGTGTTATCCTAGGTCTAGAAGTTGTGCGCGTCTTTCCAAAAATAGTCCTCCTCTTAAAACCCCCACTTTGTTAAATTTCCCATAAAAGGGATTAATTTGTAATGGTTGAGCTTTCTACCAAGCTACTAGTTTCCTACATAACACTGCTCCAAAGAGGCTTCAAATTGATATAGTTCTCCCATCTATTGGAAGTACAATTGTGCTCCTTTTGACTATATGTATGCAACTAGAATTTAGCTCATTAACAATTGATATTGTTTGTTTTGACTTGGATTTGAATTTTTTTGACTTGGTTTAGAGTGCTTCAGTATCTCATACCTTCTTGGGGGCCACTCCTTGTGCATGTTACTATAATAAGGAAGAATAAGACAACTTGCTATATATTTTTATGGTGAAAACTAAGTGGTAGTCAAGTGTTATCTAAGTGAGTAAATGAGTGGGTTTGATTTGTATTTATACTTCTCCAAAATTAATGTTTCACACCATAGCTAACCTAAATGGAAAAGACTAACTCATGAAAATATATTCTATTGAAAATTTTATCATTATAGGGTTAATGACAAAATCCCTCGTTAGGGGACAAAATTGAAAATCAATTCTATTGCTTCTAGAACATTTTTTAAAAGGTCAAGAATTGAATTGATGATTTGGAGAGGTCTTTACCGGAGGCATAAGGTGTTTATGATAGATAAATTGTTTTATAGGTGACTAACTAATGGAATGTGTGATGGGGCCCATCATTCAAGTGATATGACAAGGTTTGATAGAAATTTTTAGCTTCGTTTGTACACACAAGTGATGTATAAGGGATATAAGCCAAAACCAACATTACAAAATTCCAAATGACCAATTCGGGTGACTACAATTAGTTAAGAAGTGATTGCAATTTTTTAGGAAACTATTCATCTTTTTCCTTTGTGTACTAAGGCATTCTTCTATTCTTATTAAATTGACTAGAGGATAAGGAGTGCATGAAAATCCTATACCTAAGCCCTTATATATTGTACAAGTTTTTTGCATGATATAAACTTATATCACAACTCTACGTCTATTATCTCTTATATTTTTTTCTTTCTTGTTTGTTGAATAAACATATGCTATATCCTTCGACCTCTATCATTCCCAATACTTTTTCTGCATATAACACCTTTAGATTCTCATTTAAAGTGTTGTCAACAAGATCTCCTCCTAGGCCCCAAATCACTTTACCTTAATGTCTTAGAGGTTTCTCATGCTCTTGCTCTTCAATCTCTTCAAAGGGTCTGGTTGAACTAGGTTAGAGCATGTCCATGGATTCTTGGTTTCTAATTATGATAATATTTTTGTTGTCTAGTGATGGTATCTTAGGACTTTCATCACATTCCATGCATGAATCTAATATTGTAACTATCTTAGCATGATCTTCTGTACTATATTTTCCATTTCTCTCACCTTCTAGTTCTACATTCTTATAGAGATGTTATGATCGCAATGTAGAGATTATTCTTCTTTTGATTTTTTTATTATCATAAAAATTAGTCAGAAAAATATTTAATGAACAAATTTTTATCAACTCTAATACCAAAATGCTCTGTAAACTCCTAATTATGGGATTTAATAGAGTTTAAAGAAGCAAAAGATTTTTTTCTGCATGGATATCAGTTCAAAATGATAATTTAGAGTGTGTAATGAATTTAGAATTTAGTGGGTGTGTTGTTAGGAATGTTGCCATTATTTGTGAAATTGAGACCTGAAACTAAATTCACATGAATAATAAAGATTAACCATGAAACAAGGACACAAGCATTTTGGCCATCAATCTCTGGAAAAACCAGTTGGAAGTGGAAATTACCCAACATCACATTCTTCTCATGGTCGAAGATGGATTACAAAAATTCAATTAAACAAGTAAAATAAACATCATGGTATCTTTCTCGCTCATCTCATTTGTGATCCTTTATCCAATCCCTTCCGCTGCCAATTGGACACCAACTATGTCACTTAACTCCAAATGAATCCACTCTTTGAGCTTGTTCCTCTTATTTAACATGCTCGACAATGTCCTTCCGTGCATGAAAGGATTCCCAATCATCATGAGAACTAAAGAGCTATCATTCATTATTGTTTTCATCCTTGTATGATTACACTAGACGAACTTGATGTTTATTGTGACCTGACAATTTCGTAACTCATATTGTTATATACTAATAGCTACAAGTGGTTACACAACCCACCCAATTTCTCAACCACCACCCAACATGAATTGGAGGTTTCACTACCATACAAGAAACACTCATTTTGGAACTTCAATAGTGTCTAAAACCACAATTATTTAATTTTTCAAGGCCCTACGGTTCATAAATAGATATGCATAATCTAGTTGGTTTTATAAATTTCTACTTTACATAAAAAGGTAAGCTCTCAAACTACAAGTAGTACATGTAATGTATATACAAATAAATTATAAGTGTATATATACAAAAATATTTTTCTGCATCTTTTTAATATATATTTACAATTTCAAATTGTATATACCTCTTAATAGATCTTATAATTATTTCTACACCTCTAAAAATCATTATAGATATACCATACATACATACATACATATATATATATATATATATATATATATATATATACACACATGTATTTTTGGAAAAGATTTTATTTAATTGAACAATACAAAGTGATCGACAATGAGACATTATTTCACTTGTGAAAGCCATAAAAGGCCACAAAAAAAATCATGTATAACCCCATTACATTTCCCTGCATTTCTCTGCAGCGACTAACCAAAAACCTACGAATGAAACTGGATCTTCAACAGACCTACAATAATATCAACTCTATTCTCTTGGGCGAGAAACTTATTGTAAGACTGCCAAATTAATAAAGTAGTACAACTTGTATATCTAATTTGCTTTCCTGCAATTCTTTCTGATTTCTCCATTGCGACCAGTGAGAGGGCTGATGTTTCCCATCTTCACCATGGCAGCTGCGAAGTCATTAAAGAAGGTGTTTTCATCGTTAGAATAGGTAGTCACCAGAGAATCAGTAGACCCTCCATTGAATAGCTCTTGGTCAGAATGGAGAAGTCCTTTCTTTTTTGTGAGCTCTTTGTAGTAGTTATTGTCAAAGACAGTGGGAGAAACATCTTCCAAGGGTGACAAGTTTCTGTTGCCTGATTTATCTGATGGGCAGTTTGATTGCAGGGACTTGGCATAGGCAGAATCAATATCAGTATCATTGTAAATTCTGTTCCTAATCACTGTGCAGCGAGCTTGGCCAATTGTATGAGCACCTGTAATGTTATAAACATTACATACACAAGTAAGACCAAACTAACACTTAAGTCCGCCACACTTGAAAACTTGACCTATGGCACAACAACCTTATATATACATCAATTTTTCTGAGATTTTTTTTTCTTTTTTTTGAAGTTTTATTTTACCTGAAAGGGCCACCATGTCCTTAGTAGACAGTCCTTGAGCTTGAAATAGTGAAGATAAATTGCTGAGGGTAGAAATTGGAGAAGGAATGTTTGCATTGGCAGCATTTTGATTTGAAGTTTTGGAGTCCCTTCTTCCAAGGGGTACTGTCCATGTTGGACCTCCCAACTGCAATCAAGCTTTAGAGATTCATTAAAATAAAGTTTGTGGACAAGAAATTATATTTATATTCATAAATACTCTGACAAATAATTCAAGAGTTGAATATATGCAGTAAATGTGTTATGCAATTATGATCATATTACTCACTTGTACAACGGAGTCCCTAGCTGCCACAGTCAAGATATCAGCACAGGACACAACTCCACTGCAAGCTGCCTCCAGATTTTTCTTTATAGCATCTATGGTCTTGAAACCTCTGGCAGAGTGTAAATTTGGCCCTGCTGTCTTTTCACCAGATGAACCATCCAAGAGTATAGATCCATCGCATCCCTGTACATCATTACACAAAAATTAGATATAGAGACATTAGATATAGTCAATTAGATTGACATATGGTATTTTCAAGCTCTGCTCAAATATGTTAGCAGAATTAATCTACTGCTATGCACTCAAGAACCTCAATTCTTATGTTAGACCTCCGTAGTTTCAGTTCTGATTATTGGATAAACCTTAATATTTTTTTTAAACCAAAGATTAATAATTAAACATTAAAAAAATTCATATAAAAAATTACAAATATATTAAGTTTTTTTTTAAATGGCTCAAAAGAATATTTACTGCTGAACTACTAACAATAATATTCCAATCAACCAAAAACAATTTAAAAGTTACCCAAAGCCTGGATAACTGTGAATAAACTTGGGTCAAAACAAACAAATGGAGGGGGAGAAATTTATACCTGAGCAAAGCAGTCATGAAAGTGAAGACGAAGTATAGATGCACCCATTCTCGGCTCATTTGACAGCACTTTTTTAATCTCAGACTTGATTATAGACAGAGCATTTGGACACGACTTATCATAATATGTTGCAGAAAGCTGGGCATTAGCAGAGGCCAAAAACAAGGCAACAATAATCCCAAATGATACAACCCAGGAAGCCATTTTTCTCTGCACAAATGTTTCAATAAGTTCTAGTCTGTGCAGTTAGTTAAGAGTTTGTGGATATGAAGGCTTCTATGGGTGGCTTAATATAGTAGAAAAACAGATCCGGTGAATAGGTGTTAGGTAGTGGCTTTACCCAGTCTTTTGTCTGAATAATCTCATGTCTCAGATGTCACAGAATATGATTTGGTCATTCTTGTATGAATTGTTCTCCCCCGCGTTCCGTATTTTTCAATAGAAGTCGCCATGGAATTTTCATTGGGTGTATGTTAGTGAATCGAAATAATTAAAATCACTACCTAACACCCTATGAAAATTCAATTAAATTAAAATCTTGAAATGTTTAATAGAAGTTGAAATGTTTTTTTTTAATGTTCTGTTTAGTTGTTTTTGAAATGTTTTTTTTTAATGTTATGTTTAGCTGTTACGTCCTTGTCCTATTGCGTGTCATTGAATGCTGAATTGAGCTCCCTTTTCTATCGTTAGGTGACTTTTACCCTGTTTGCGAAGTTATTTTTTTAGCACCCCTTCTTCTTCTTTCGTCTGTCGTGCCTTCGATCTATGGAATTTTCAAGGAACATGAAAATTATAAATACAACAAAAAAAAATCGTTTTGCAAGGAATACGCTAAATCTTTTCTACGAAATATCCATTGTGGAGGTGATTAAACTTTTTTTTGGAAAATTTGGGAGTAACTTTGATGGCCACCTGCCACTTCATTAACTCCTTCTTCTAGGCGTGTTGGAGTCCTTCTTGCTGGTGGCCGCACCTCATTTATTATTTTTGATTTGCATATCTTCTTGGTTTCTTGTTTGACTGCCTGTTTATCCTTCTGTGACCGCGTGAGTTTCCTTTTTGTTGGACTGTGTGTGGCGTGTGAGAGGCGTTCTCCCTGGTTGGTGGCGGACATCATTGAGTTGGATGGTTGGCTCATTAATTGCTGCCATGACTCCCAGTCGCTGTATTTTGAAAAAAACGGCCAGGCTTAGATGGACGAGATTGAGCAGGAAAGTTCCTCTGAGTCAAGTAAAGCCGAGACCCCTGACCTCGAAAAGAATTTGAAGAGCCCGTGATCCAGCATAATGCCAAAGGCATTGGATGATGTAAGGGGTCAGCGTGGACTGAGCTAGGTGTGAGCTTGTGTTGGAGAGCAGAGATTTGTAGGGTGGAGTCTCTGTCGTGGCTTTGTTTAGCCTGTCCAATGATCTCAGTTGTTTCACTTCGTGACCATGGGATCTGGTTTGCAGCCTCCTGCTCCCTTCCTCCCCGCTCGCGAAGTTCAGAAAAAAGATTATAGTGGAGCGCAGTAATGGGTCTGATACGGTGGCTAGATGAAGCTGCAAGCTAAAGAAAATGGCTTTCACCTGTGTGTGCTGCTCTTAAGTTCGGGTGGACGTAGTTTTTTTGTTGTTTCCGGATGTGTTTGGGGGAGAAAGGCGCACTGTTTCCTTTTGCTGGCCGCACACAGCTATCAGCTAGTGAGGTAGGCGTGTTTCCTCCATTTTCTTGGGTACTGCGAGGTGTGTTCTTGCCGGATATCCATAGCAGCGACCCGCATCAGTGTTTGACCACATAGTCATTGTAATGTGCTATTATTATATATGTATTTTATTTGTAAATTGAACTTTTTTATGTTATTTCCGCAAGGACCAGCAGTTTTCTTGATTGTCATGTTTTACATTTTGGGCATTTCCTTGGTTTTGGTACTAACATGCGGATTTTGACAATAACTATGGCCATTTGGCCATTTATTTTGATTAGTTTTGGATCTTCTTTTAAATTTTAAGATTTTACCGCCTTGCCAAGGCTTGTACCTTGCCACTTGGCATTTGGATCGGATTGCTATGCTGGTTCTATTGTCGTGATGTGTGGAATAGGGTCATAGGATGCACCATGGAATGGTTGGACCTATGGACCCGCCTCGTTGTATGGGGGTATGCCCCAAGAAGTTACAGATAACTAGCGGGTTGTTGAACCACGTGTTATTATGTCACTTGGGTTAGGATTGTTCGAACCCTATGTGTCTTGGGCCATGGGGACAACCGGCCTCCTTGAGGGAGTCATAAGAGATTTGAGGGAGGCATAAGAGTTTGAGGGAGGCATAAGAGATTTGTGTGTATGATTGGTGTTTTGGGATATATGTTGAGTTATCGTGATGTTTTGGTGGTGCTTTTATGATGTATGTGTTACTCATGTTAGTTAGATATGTTTTGTGATGTTATGGATATGGCATTGATGCCCTTGTTGACCCTATGTACATATAGCTATTTTTGTGAGTTAAGTAAAATCTTCATCTGTGGAATTGTGGAAATTTCAGGTTGTTATAGTATACTTTTATTTTCTTGAGCATTATTTATCAGTCATAGTGGTGTGACAGGTACTATGTTATGTAGTCTGTGCAGGTTACCCTCCGTATATTGACTAATCTCTTATGGTGTGGTACTGTCGTGAAGTATGTACTTGTATGTTTGTGAAATTGTAGTGTCTTGTCTGACCCCTGTAGGGTGTTTTATTAGTAGTTCATGTTGGACACCCACAAGAATGGATAAACTAAAACTCTACAACAATGAAACTTTAAAAAGAACTAAAACTAGAAATAATGATAATGGAAAGAGACTAATGAAATGATGAACAAGAAAGAACTACCAATCTTCACAGAACCTTGAAAGTTAATCATCCTTCTAAAATGTATCTAAGGCCACTCCATGGCCATGCTGTAACCATTGAACTATAAACATAGGGTATAATTTCACCCTTATCTATTCCTTGATGCTTACCGATTTTCCATCCTTTAACGTTATGTCGCATCGAGGACGATACTTTTGTAAGGGGAGGAGAATGTAACGCCTCATTCGTCAGTCACTCTTGTTCTCACATCGATGACCTTGTTAAAGGAAAACCGTTGTCGTCCCTTATTAATACGATCAATAATTTATTTATTTTTAGTTATAAAATAATAATAATAGTATTATTATTTTAGTTGTTGATTAACGATTATCTTACTTTGTGTTGATTTTCATTAATGTTATTATTAATTACCAGTAAGATACTTTTTTTTTTATCGACCGCTCTCGAAGACTGAGCCCCGATTCACACATGAGGAGGAGCTTGTTCATGGGTGACGCCATTGCTTAGGAAGTGGTGTTCTTTCTTAGCATCTAACATTTTATCTATGGTAGTCCAGATGTCTTTGCATGCGTTGTATACATACCTTTCTTTTTGGTAAGTGTTTTGGTTGTTTGGGGGCATCCACCCACCCCAACTAATTTTTCACCCTTGTTGGCTGCATACAATTGTTTCTTTTGGTTGAAAAGACCTGGCCTTTAATTATGCGTGGAGGAAGAGCACTTACCACTCATTTTTTTAAGGCAAGATGTGTTGGTCTTTCCTTTGGTTTGAATGCCAAGTGGGGGGGCGGTTGGCCACCTATCTTTTCTAGCGACCTTTCAGCCACTTAAGACCTGTTATCTTTTATGACCTGCTCTACTTTTTTTTGACTTCCTCATGCCATTTTCTGCTGCATTTTGGGGGAAGGAAACCCCTGATTTGGGGAGTCTTTTGATTGGAATTAAACTAGTTTTACTCAAGCATTCTTCCCTGGCCGTGTGGGCTTCTCTAGAGAAGAATCTATAGTTGGAAGAAGTGGAAGAGCCCGTGATATGGTATAATGCCAAAGGCATTGGACAAAGCAATGAGTCAACGTGGACTGAGCTAAGTGTAAGCTCGCGTTGGAGAGTAGAGAGTTGCAGGGCGGAGTCACTGTCGTGGCTTAGTTTAGCTCATCCCACGATCTCAAACTGTTACACTTCGTGCCATAGGATATAGTGTGTAGCAAAAAACCAAAGCACTCCAACTCAACAAGAAGAGCAAGGCCGAACCAATCACAAGGTAGAAATATGCCACTTCGATGCTAAAAGGAAGTGAGTGGTCAAGTTTTTATATGCTAAGTAAAGGGAAGGGGTTTGTCCAAAGACATTCAGTCTTATGCTGTGCTGGTTTTTTTTAAGTGGTCTGCGGGAGGCACCAAATATATATAATGTTGCAGACATCAGATCAATGCCATCAAAATGGAAAATGGACGGCTAACTCCAATACCTTGAGGAGCAGTTTTTGGTTGCTCATGGTGCAGCCTGCAGTTAGTTCCCCCTGATGTTGGCCGCATGCATGGTAGTTTTGTTTTCTTTTCTTTTGACTGCTGTGGGGGATAGATGATTTCGTTTGATGGTGATTCATCTCAAACCTGCCCTGGTTTTGTCCTAGTGACCTGCTCAAGCCCTTTGGGAATTAGTTGCATGGATCCTTGCTATGTGGGCTGAGAATTTTGGACGCTTGTTGGGTTGTATACGGTGGACAGGGGAGAAATTTGTTAGCAAATCCTTTAAGCATCAAACTATCAATCAGTTCTAAAAGTCTTGAAGCACAACACTCAAACTAACATTCCATTCTACAAGATCTAAAGCATTAAACACTCAAACTAACATTCTGTTCCATGAGATCTGAAGCATCAAACACTCAAACTAACACTCAAAAATAAGATGTTTAAAACTATTCCCCCAATACATGAAGCATCAAACACGCAACAATAAAATATGAATAGGGAACTCTACCATATGTTTAAAACTATTCCCCCAATACATGAAGCATCAAACACTCAAAATGACACTCAACAATAAGATATGAATAAGAAACTCTACCATATGTTTGAAACTATTCCCCCAATACATGAAGCATCAAACACTCAAACTAAAACTCAAAAATAAGATATGAATAAGGAACTCTACCGTATGTTTAAAACTATTCCCCTAATACATGAATTCAAGAACATGATGCAAGAAGATATGAATAAGGAACTCTAACATATATTTAAAACTAATAAGGAACTCTAACGTATGTTTAAAAATATTGCCCCAATGCATGAATTCAAGAACATGATGCAATAAGATATGAATAAGAAACTCTAAAATATGTTTAAATTTACTGCCCCAATGCATATATTCAAGAACATGATGCAATAAGATATGAATAAGAAACTCTAACATATGTTTAAAACTATTGCCCCAATGCATGAATTCAAGAACATGATATCAGATTTTTATTTCAATAATGTAATTTCAGACCCCAATGCATGAACTCCAGAACATGGTGCAATAAGATTTGAATAAGAAACTCTAACATATGTTTAAGACTATTGCCCCGATGCATGAATTCAAGAACATGATCTCATATTTTTATTTCAATAATGTAATTTCAGACTTCTAAGTAGTTAAAACATCCCTAAACAAAATGTATTTGAAACTTCATAAAATCCGAATGAAATCAATAAAAACAAGCAGGACACAAGAAAGTTTAATTAAAGCACCAAGCAACTCAAACTACTTGATCCTTCATGACGACATTCTCCAGCTTCATGTGCTTGTCATCATTGCCTCCTACTTGACCTGCCTGTAAATAATGCATACGTGTCTGTTCGGTGATCTTTGGGGCTGCTTTTATCTGTAGCTCTCTGTGGTGCCTATCCAGGGATGTAGATCTAGTGCGCCATTTTCTCAGCACCTACGTTTGTTTCTATCAGGGATGGGCATATCCTACATAGTTATGGTCATTATTTTGTTTTTCCTTTTTTATTCGGTATCAAATTTCTCTTGTTTCCCCTCCCTGGAAGCTTCCTGTGTAGCACCCCCAACATTCCAATAAAGGTTTGTCTTTTCATGTCTTTTTTTCCCTGAAAATGCTATTTTATTCAGATTTTTCCTTCTTTATGTCAGCTGCTTAAGCTTTCCCACTAACACGTACGTTTGTAAATCCTAAAAACTTGTTGTATGTAGTTCACCATTATGATTTGTTGCATATGGAATGGGAGCACATCTTTTTAGTTTGCCTAATTTGTAGATGCAATGCGATATGGATGGGAAGGATTAGGATAAATGAATAATTCAGTAGAACACTCATGTTTTCTTAAGTTGTATAGCATACAAAAACACACAACATACCACAAGTGGCATCACATGCAGAGCTGCAAATGTGATCATACAAAACCAAGCTAGCTCAGCCATCTGTCTTGAAATAGTTGTACCCTACAAATCCACTCAATTTTTTTTGGGTATTTTGACATTCAACGTCAAATTTAGAGAATTTATGAAGATTTATACCTTTTTTTTACTTTTACCTCTGCAACATAGCCTCTTATGGATTATTTTTTGTGATTTATTTGACAAAATGTTCCCACTTTTATTATACAATGCATGTGCCAGTTTTGTTTAGTGTTTCTTGATTGTTGCATTCCCCAAACTATATGAAGAGAAAGCAACAACAATCTACAAAGAAATGATATTTTATCGGCCCTGACGACACCATTATGTGAGGGGATAATAAGATCTCTACACATAGGGGAATTTACTTTACTATGGTAGTGGAAAACAATCTAGATCAAAGGATCTTCTGGTTATTCGTTTGTGGTTGCTAGAGGAATTTGGTATTCCTAAATATTACATCAACTTCTAGGGGAAGCCATCAGAGTTCCATGAGAGTGAGACATGCAAAGTGTTTGACAAAAAAGATGACACTCAAAATGCTTGACAAAATATCTTGAAATTATAAATATGGTGAATATTAGCTATGTTTCCAACTAAGGGTCCACTCCCTGTCTGGACACCAGAGATGCAACATTTGGTAGGAAGGATACCTGATACTACTGGAAGAAACAATATTGTGAATTTGTAATAAAGTGTAAGAGTTTTTAATTAAATTTAAATACATATTTGTAAAGATATTTGATTTACATAAGGTTTTATCACTGTCTGTAGTTTCTGTTTAGATTCCGGCATGGAAAGTTAAAAACAAAATTATCCACAAATCCCAGTTTGGCCTGCAAATTTGGCTGTACGAACCAAGGTGTTAATAAACAATGTTCTATTAAATTTGCACTTTTTAGTGGGAATTCCTGTCTATTGGTTGAAGGTTGCCGATAAGAAGATTTGAAACAAAAGAAAAAAGCTGGAGAATTTTCTGAGGTAGAAAAGGGATCTTATATTGGAGGAGGAGCTTAAAAGTTT
The DNA here is from genome assembly GCA_019776745.2 of Taxus chinensis. Taxonomy (NCBI): domain Eukaryota; kingdom Viridiplantae; phylum Streptophyta; class Pinopsida; order Cupressales; family Taxaceae; genus Taxus; species Taxus chinensis. The sequence continues at coordinate 168,958,043 of CM034152.1, forward strand.
AAAAAAAAAATTCTGTTTGACGGCATGAATGACAGACTTTAGAGATTGAGCTCAAGGAGAGTATACAGATGGTGGGAAATTTTGCATCCACTCACTTTTATCTTAGTCTACTCACCTTGTATGATCTCAAAATAAAGAATTTTAGAATGAGAATGGAGAGAAAATGAGAGTAGGTGTGCTTCTTATGTTTGAATGTATATGTTTTGAAAATTTTAGGGGTTGACAGAGACAGACATTTTGAAGCCCGCTTCCACCATAGGTTATGTTTGGAACGACCTAACATCAGACCATGAGCTTGTTGTACAAGTGGTAGGTAATTTGTTTCCCTTGTTTAAGCACACATTGTAGGGTCCATCCGAGCTTCCAATACATTTTGTCGAGGTTAAATTTTGCATTCTTCAGCGGGTTAACAGTTGAAAGAGTCTCCTCAGTGTTTGACTGCATTGTCTTAATTTTTTCTGTTTGCATTTTCAGGCACACAGTTCTGCCGTGAAATAAGCTTAGATAAGTTGTGCCCTTAGAAACCTTTCCATAAATCAAGACAAAAGAGAGGTTTTGGCTTGGCCCTTGCATCTGGTGTTGGTGATAACATATCAGATAAACTGGATTTGTCAAAGATGGGATATGAAGTATTTGCAGATGGACCGACCAGAATCTTATGACTCTCTGAAGTCACTAAAAGTCAGAAAAGAAGTGAATAGAGAACTCAAAATCAAATTCTTTATGCGAAGCATGATTTTTAGGTTTCATGTCTGGGAGTTAGCCTACTTGAACAAGTAACACAGGTTATTCTGCTCCATACAGTCTTAGGTCACTTTGGGAAATAGGACTCAATCAAAAGAATTTTCTACTGCACATTGATTTAGCAAAAAAAAATGTCTCTTTAATGTTTCATTTCTAGAAGACGGTATGCATTGCTAAATCTTTTTAGTAGATCACATGAATGCCAGTAATCAATCATATTTTTCTCAGTGTAACTGCCAGAATTTGATGAATAACTGGTCATCCAATATAATAATACTTAACCACGACTCTTACCTTTTGGAATCCACATGGTGCAATATCTTTTTACACCATTGTTTAAAGTGTTGTAGCTCCCATATTTTGTCCAGCTGCGGAGTGATAGGAGGATTCAGCTGAAGTTTCTCAGACAAGGACTTCAGCTCATGGCACATAACTGAAGCATCAAGCATCAAACACTAAAACATGAAGCATCAAACACGCAACAAAAAAATATGAATAGGGAACTCTATTGTATGTTTAAAACTATTACCCCAATGCATGAATTCAAGAACATGATGCAATAAGATATGAATAAGAAACTCTAACATATGTTTAAAACTATTGCCCCAATGCATGAATTCAAGAACATGATGCAATAAGATATGAATAAGAAACTCTAACATATGTTTAAAACTATTGCCCCAATGCATGAATTCAAGAATATGATTTGAAATTTTTATTTCAATAATGTAATTTCAAACTTTTAAGTAGTTAAATCATCCCTAAACAAAATGTATTTGAAACTTCATAAAATCCGAATGAAATCAATAAAAATGATCAGGACACAAGAAAGTTTAATTAAAGCAACAAGCAACTCAAACTAAAGTATCAAGCACTCAATAAAGAAGTTAAAACATCAAACACTCAAAACAATCATTCAATTCTACAAAATCTGAAACATCAACACCATACTAAGCCAAGAAACTTAAAAAAATCAAACTGGCATTTACTTCTATAAGATCTGAAGCATCATACACTCAAACTAAAACATTCAGAGTTCTCAAACTTAAATGTTTGCTGCATATTACTAGTACAGTATTACACTCACTACTTGTTAGAATAGTCTCGCACATGTATAAAAGATAAATAATAGATGGGAAAGGATTTTTTACGACTCTAAGCTTTACTCTTATTAATAGTAATTGTTGATATATAAGATAAATAATAGAAATGAAAGGCCTTTTTATGATTCCAAGCTTTACTCTTATTAAAAATGTTTGTTGCATATTACTAGTACAGTATTACACTCACTACTTGTTAGAATAGTCTAGCACATGTATAAAAGATAAATAATAGATGGGAAAGGATTTTTTACGACTCTAAGCTTTACTCTTATTAATAGTAATTGTTGATATATAAGATAAATAATAGAAATGAAAGGCTTTTTTATGATTCCAAGCTTTACTCTTATTAATAGTATTGCTGATAAAGGTTTTTAATGATGCTCAGAAAAATACTCAAAACCAACATCTTACAAAATATGAATCCAATTGCTCTAAGTATTGAACGTAAGAACGGACAAGAAACAAGATAATTATTAATTTAAACCATGCTCAACAACATCTAAACCTTCACAATATTTATTTTTGTTCCCTAAAATAGTCAAAAGACAACCATAAACAAAACATAGAACTCCATAGCATGCATCATCTAAAGAAGGGTCTTGAACAAATTGTCCAGCTTTCAGCCGGACCCTGTGTTGTCTTTTGGAAGGCACAATAAAACTTGGCAATTAAAAAGAAGGTAAATGATTTTCTTAATCATTAAACTCACAAAGATTAAAGTTTGCACAAGTGGTGAGCATGTGTAATACCTATATAGTACATAGGCCATCAACCTCCTCCAATATCACACACATGCAAGGATTCACGATCAAGTTTCTCATTGAACCCTGGCACAGAAGTAATGATTGTCACAATCTTAAATTATATTCTCTAACCCTATGCAATATCTCAAGAAAATTTAAGCCCTATACAATATCTACTAATTCTTATAGACTTCTTAATCATACTTTAACGCATATCATAAGCTCTGCACAGAACATTACTAAAGCAAATTATAAACATTTAATTTGCAATGACACAGATGAATAAATATTTAATCCTAATTGAAGTTTAGAAACTTTGGAACAAAACGAATGACTGCCACAATATTTTATTATATTGTGGAAACCTAAAGCGAAACTTGAAAATACAAGCAAACTCATCTAAAACCCGTCAAACATTTACTCTGTTTAATAGATTAAAAACATGTATAAAAGAAGAGAGTAATGAAAAACCCCAGAGAATCCAATGTGCTTACCTAAACACCTAACCCTCTGTATGAATTTCTAGTACAACGGTTTAAATAAGAGTGCTTTCTATAACCATCTCAAATTCCTCAGACTCAGATAGGCTACAACAAATCATGGATAAAATGAACAAAACTAATATTCTCTATAGAAGAATCTGACGTATCCAACTGCTATAAAATTTCACCATTTGAAAATAGTAAACCCTTACTATATTTAGTTTTGAACAATGAAATAAAGAAAATAGAACCATAAAACAATCACCGATTTGACTATAAATTGCATATCTACACAAAGAACAATGTCAAAAGCATCACATTAACAAGAGCCTGCAAATCTTGATTAAACAAAATGCCCAGCGGTGGAAAACTGGATCCCATGAATATGTGAACAACACAATTAAAATCGGTAGTTAGAGAGGAGAAAAATATTTTTATAAATATGTTAGATTATAATAATCAAACCCTGCACCAGAATCAAGCATATGTGATAGTTGTATAGGGCTTAGCCCCACCAACTATGCAAGGAACCAACACAATAAAAATTTGTAGTTAGAGAGGAGAAAAATATTTTTCTAAATATGTTAGATTATAATAATCAAACCCTGCACCAGAATCAAGCATATGTGATAGTTGTACAGGGCTTAGCCCCACCAACTGTGCAAGGAACCATTCTCGTTTGCTAACCCAACACTATGCAAAATGTAAGAAAAAATCTTACTGTAAAATAAAACCTTGTGAATTAAACTAGTCTTATACAGACCATCTTTAAATCATGGGATCTTAAAAGTTTAATTTTTTTTTTTCTGTTTGATGGCATGAATGACAGACATTAGAGATTGAGCTCAAGGAGAGTATACAGATGGTGGCAAATTTTGCATCCACTCACTTTTATCTTAGTCTACTCACCTTGTATGATCTCAAAATAAAGAATTTTAGAATGAGAATGGAGAGAAAATGAGAGTAGGTGTGCTTCTTATGTTTGAATGTATATGTTTTGAAAATTTTAGGGGTTGATAGAGACAGAAATTTTGAAGCCCCGCTTCCACCATAGGTTATGTTTGGAACGACCTAACATCAAACCATGAGCTTGTTGTACAAGTGGCAGGTAATTTGTTTCCCTTGTTTAAGCACACATTGTAGGGTCCATCCGAGCTTCCAATACATTTTGTCGAGGTTAAATTTTGCATTCTTCAGCGGGATAATAGTTGAAAGAGTCTCCTCAGTGTTTGACTGCCTTGTCTTAATTTTTTCTGTTTGCATTTTCAGGCACACAGTTCTCCCATGAAATAAGCTTAGATAAGTTGTGCCCTTAGAAACCTTTCCATAAATCAAGGTAAAAGAGAGTTTTTGGCTTGGCCCTTCCATCTGGTGTTGGTGATAACATATCAGATAAACTGGATTTGTCAAATTTGGGATATGAAGTATTTGCAGATGGACCGACCAGAATCTTATGACTCTCTGAAGTCACTAAAAGTCAGAAAAGAAGTGAATAGAGAATTCAAAATCAAATTCTTTATGCGAAGCTTGATTTTTAGGTTTCATGTTTGGGAGTTAGCCTACTTGAACAAGTAACACAGGTTAGACTGCTCCATACAGTCTTATGTCACTTTGGGATACACGACTCAATCAAAAGAATTTTCTACTGCACATTGATTTAGAAAAACAAAATGTCTCTTTAATGTTGCATTTCTAGAAGACGGTATGCATTGCTAAATCTTTTTAGTAGATCACATGAATGCCAGTAATCAATCATATTTTTCTCAGTGTAACTTCAAGAATTTGATGAACAACTGGTCATCCAATATAATAATACTTAAACACGACTCTTACCTTTTGGAATCCATGCATGGTGCAATATATTTTTACACCAGTGTTTAAAGTGTTGTAGCTCCCATATTTTGTCCAGCTGCGGAGTGATAGGAGGATTCAGCCAAAGTTTCTCAGACAAGGACTTCAGCTCATGGCACATAACTGAAGCATCAAGCATCAAACACTAAAACATGAAGCATCAAACACGCAACAATAAAATATGAATAGGGAACTCTACTGTATGCTTAAAACTATTGCCCCAATGCATGAATTCAAGAACATGATGCAATAAGATATGAATAAGAAACTCTAACATATGTTTAAAACTATTGCCCCAATGCATGAATTCAAGAACATGATGCAATAAGATATGAATAAGAAACTCTAACATATGTTTAAAACTATTGCTCCAATGCATGAATTCAAGAATATGATTTCAAATTTTTATTTCAATAAGGTAATTTCAAACTTTTAAGTAGTTAAAACATCCCTAAACAAAATGTATTTGAAACTTCATAAAATCTGAATGAAATCAATAAAAATGATCAGGACACAAGAAAGTTTAATTAAAGCAACAAGCAACTCAAACTAAAGTATCAAGCACTCAATAAAAAAGTTAAAACATCAAACACTCAAAACAATCATTCAATTCTACAAAATCTGAAACATCAACACCATACTAAGCCAAGAAAATTAAAAAAATCAAACTGACATTTACTTCTATAAGATCTGAAGCATCATACACTCAAACTAAAACATTCAGAGTTCTCAAACTTAAATGTTTGCTGCATATTGTAACGCCGCGAAAACAGCGATGCCACGCTCCCGACAACGACGCCGCGCCACAACCAAGTAATCCGAAAATGCAACAATTTTTTTTTTTTTAAATAAGCAAGGTAGTGGTCCTTGTTTGGTTTATTTTATCTGCAAGTTTTGTGACCTTGGTAATCATAACGCTTCAAACTTTTACTGTGTATTCCAAACGCAATACTAGAACTGCATGATTTTCACAATTTCGCACACTCGAAATCTACTTCAATATTTGTTGTATTCGTCTCTTCCTTAGCGGATAATTTCAAGTTTCAAACATGGTAATACTAGATTACATAAGGGTATTTGACTGCTGACCCCGTTTCTACTTTATGAACCATGGGATATAGGTGACCAGGGTAGATGCATGCATTATAATTTTATTGATGTTTTTTTTTTATATATTTTAATATATAATTGTAGAGATATGTTACCAGGATAACACATATATTTCTATTTCATTGACGCTTAGAAATCTTTTAATATAGGTTCTTAGATATCTCTTTAAAGGGATTCAATACTTTTAATTTAAGTGGTATGCACAGATATATTAACTAAATTTATACACAAATCCGTCTATATGCTTATACATACATTTTGAAATTTGAAATTAAATGATCAAGGGTCAAATCGGGGGGGGGGGGAAGTATTTCAACTAGGCTTAAATTTGTTTGGTTGGGGGCGGTGGGTATTCAATCCAACCACCTGTCCACCATTATGCCTCCTCTCCTTGCGTATAAGCAACCCAACCAGTCGCCTCCTTCTTTTAATTACTTAGATCATGCTAATCACGTCAGTCATAGAAAGCCCGCCGTTTTTGCACTGTCCTGGCCACGCGGCCTATCATGGAGGCTGTGGATGGAGTCACAGGTGAGGAGAAAGACGTGCATACCAAGCTTGAAGACCCAGAACGCGTGGATAGCAACAAGGGAGGTTGAAGACGGTGGGGGTGGCGAGTTAGCTCCACTTTCAAAGGGTGCTGCAAGGCGTGTGCTTGGCGGGGAGTGCCCCTGGCGTGGGTTCTGGCCGTGGCTTGTACAGAAGTCGGCCAGGCGGCAGAGGTAACACAAACGCCCTCCCCTTGTAAACACCTACAGCAAGCAGGTCGTCCAACTATGTTGTTATCTACTTAGCTTAGCCTGCATCCGCATATTCGGGTTTTCTTTTTTTTTATAGGGGGAGAGGCAACACTCTCCTCCCAACCAAAAACTCAATGGAGAAGAGAAGCATCTCCTCCATTGACCCCCGAGGCCCCAAACACAACACAATGAAGGGTGGTCTCCAACTCAAGGCAACAATACTTGCTTCCACAATACAATTTTTCTTCACAACATTCAAGGTTTTTAAAAGAAGAACAAAAAGGAAACACAAATAACACAATACTTTTCACAACAAGGCTTTCATCCAAGCCAACAAGAGAAGGAACTATGGGAAAATTTTCCTTATGCCTCCCCATTAAGATGAGATGCCCATCCAAACCCTCCACAATAAAACTCAAGCCCCTATGACTCTTATGCCTCCCTCAAGTACCCCTTTTTCCTCCCATACTCTTATGCCTCCCTCCTCTTATGGATCCCTCAAAGACAAGGTAAGAATGTGAACCTTCTTACCCAAGATGGGCATCCCTCTCAAACCCCCTCCACAATTTCCTAATTCTACTCTTATGCCTCCCTCATGAGTTTTCCCATAGACCTCTCCTACACTACACATTAAGCATTCTATCCATTTTTTCCACAATACAAAAAAGTAAACATACATTTTCCACAAATTTAAGCATAGAAACAACAACAATAAGAAAGCAAAAAGGGAGAAGTTTTCCTACCTCTCCATTGGAGAATCCTAAACCAAGAACTTTGTCCAAGCTCCCTCCAAAACAATCCCAAGCATGCAAGTCCAAGCTCCTTCTTTTTCTTTCTCCCCAATCTTTTCTCTCCCAAAAGAAAATAACAAAAAGAACTCTCCACAAAAACCTCCAACCCCCTCCACAAGAGAGGAAGTTCCATAAATAGACAAAAGGGAAGGGTGAGGGTGATGTGGCTCCATGTAGGATGCCACATCACACATCCTCAAGACCACCTCCCATAGTCCAACTCAACTCCCAAAACACAATAAATGGGTGGTTGGGTTGAATGACATCTCTCTTCCACATCCATCCCTTCCCATGTGTCTTAAGGCACAATTAAATGCAAAACTGAAGACAAGTGCACTCCAAAGTCAACATTTCCCTTCCCAAAACAATAATAATCCCCTTTTTGGATTCCCAACCCATAGATATGGTTGGTAAGGGGTTTTGGGAAGTGTGGGACAAGTTCAACTTGTTCCACAAGTCCCCCGAAATTGCCCTAAATCTCAAATTCGAGATTCAAAGGATTTGGAGTGGTCAACACTCAAAACAAGCATTCAATACAAGAGGAAAACACAAGGCTCAAGGAGCCAACCATCAAAATTAATTACACCCACTAGACTTCCCTCCAAAATTAAAAAAAATAAGACAAGATGTTACATTAATCTAAACATACTTAGCAAAAGTAATTTAAAAAAAAAAAACATCACAAATGAAATCACCTACTAAAGTAAGTTAAAACAAGTACTTAAAATTCTTACCCCCTTGGTCACATTAGAAAATTTCCCCCTCATGGAAATTTTTCTTAACACATAAAAGAACAAAGGTAACCACAATACAATTCACTAGTTGCCTTGACGACCAAATGTTGTAACCACCCGACATCCTGTTGTGTTTGGTTCCCAATCCCCCTCATGGTTGTGATCATGCTGTGTTTCCTGCAAAATACAAAATACCTCCTTCGGCCTTGCGGCCATGTCAAAATGTCCAAAATAACCATATGCATTGAAATTTATTAACATCTATACGTAATTCAATTATCCATTATTTCAAGGTTTTAAATCACAACTTAATTATGCATTCCATCATTATCCAAAGTTATAGTAATGTAAATTCAACAACTACATTCTACTTATCATGGCGAAGAAATCCAGTGTTAGAACACATGCAATATATCCATATAAAAATAATATCAGTATCCAATAGTCTGTCCATGAGCCAATGTAGATCATACTGAAAACAAAATCCAATCATAACCCAAATGCGTCTACTCACCAAAACATCATGCTAATCAACGTAAGTATAATTCATGTTCATATCCAAAAGTCTGCATAACTCAAGATGATAATCAACTAAGTGTCATAGGGAAGTGGGCATTACACATATTACTAGTACAGTATTACACTCACTACTTGTTAGAATAGTCTAGCACATGTATAAAGATAAATAATAGATGGAAAGGATTTTTTACGACTCTAAGCTTTACTCTTATTAATAGTAATTGTTGATATATAAGATAAATAATAGAAATGAAAGGCTTTTTTATGATTCCAAGCTTTACTCTTATTAATAGTATTGCTTGATAAAGGTTTTTAATGATGCTCAGAAAATACTCAAAACCAACATCTTACAAAATATGAATCCAATTGCTCTAAGTATTGAACGTAAGAACGGACAAGAAACAAGATAATTATTAATTTAAACCATGCTCAACAACATCTAAACCTTCACAATATTTATTTTTGTTCCCTAAAATAGTCAAAAGACAACCATAAACAAAACATAGAACCTCCATAGCATGCATCATCTAAAGAAGGGTCCTTGAACAAATTGTCTAGCCTTTCAGCCGGACCCTGTGTTGTCTTTTGGAAGGCACAATAAAACTTGGCAATTAAAAAGAAGGTAAATGATTTTCTTAATCGTTAAACTCACAAAGATTAAAGTTTGCACAAGTGGTGAGCATGTGTAATACCTGTATAGTACATAGGCCATCAACCTCCTCCAATATCACACACATGCAAGGATTCACGATCAAGTTTCTCATTGAACCCTGGCACAGAAGTAATGGATTGTCACAATCGTTAAATTATATTCTCTAACCCTATGCAATATCTTCAAGAAATTTAAGCCCTATACAATCTCAACTAATTCTTATAGACTTCTTAATCATACTTTAACGCATATCATAAGCTCTGCACAGAACATTACTAAAGCAAATTATAAACATTTAATTTGCAATGACACAGATGAATAAATATTTAACCCTAATTGAAGTTTAGAAACTTTGGAACAGAACGAATGACTGCCACAATCTTTCATTATATTGTGGAAACCCAAAGCGAAACTTGAAAAATAAGCAAACTCATCTAAATCCGTCAAACATTTACTCTGTTTAACAGATTAAAAAACATGTATAAAAGAAGAGAGTAATGAAAAACCCCAGAGAATCCATGTGCTTACCTAAACACCTAACCCTCTGTACGAAATTCTAGTAAAACGGTTTAAATAAGAGTGCTTTCTATAACCCTCTCAAATGCCTCAGACTCAGATAGGCTACAACAAATCATGGATAAATGAACAAAACTAATATTCTCTATAGAAGAATCTGACATATCCAACTGCTATAAAATTTCACCATTTGAAAATAGTAAACCCTTACTATATTTAGTTTTGAACAATGAAATAAAGAAGAAAATAGAACCATAAAACAATCACCGATTTGACTATAAATGCATATCTAAACAAAGAACAATGTCAAAAGCATCACATTAACAAGAGCCTGCAAATCTGATTAAACAAAATGCCCGGCGGTGGAAAATGGATCTCATGAATATGTGAACAACACAATTAAAATTGGTAGTTAGAGAGGAGAAAAATATTTTTCTAAATATGTTAGATTATAATAATCAAACCCTGCACCAGAATCAAGCATATGTGATAGTTGTATAGGGCTTAGCCCCACCAACTATGCAAGGAACCAACACAGTAAAAATTTGTAGTTAGAGAGGAGAAAAATATTTTTCTAAATATGTTAGATTATAATAATCAAACCCGCACCAGAATCAAGCATATGTGATAGTTGTACAGGGCTTAGCCCCCACAACTGTGCAAGGAAACCATTCTCGTTTTGCTAACCCAACACTATGAAAATGTAAGAAAAAATCTTACTGTAAAATAAGACCTTGTGAATTAAACTAGTCTTGCACAGACCATCTTTAATCATGGAAGGAAAACCACATACATTTACTCTATTAGCACATAGAAGAACTAATTTTATGGTTATTGATGTGTTGGAAACCCCAAGCTAAAACATCATGTATTTTACCCACCTTGAGTGGAGAAAGAAATGTAATATTTGTTTTGCTTTACTTAGCTTCCATTATTGTAAATTTGTTTCCACATGAAGTAGTAGGATATGTTGTAAAAGATTTGAAGGAAAAGTTGCATTGAATGATAGTATTTCTTTCTCTAAAATTATTGGAAATGTTGTTGAAATTTTGTGGAATGTTGGAAAGAAATTACAAAAGAATATACATGTTAGATTCATTTTGTTGCTTAAAAGGAGAATGTATACTTGAAAGTTGAAATGTTAGAGCAATTACCATTCAATTTTTTATTGATACAAAGGCTTAATTTCTCAAATATAGTCCTTAAAATATGACAATTTAAACAGTCCATATTCTAGCTCTAATTATGTTTTTTCATTTTTAGGAAGTATTGTGAAATTAATTGCAAAATACAAAAAAATGGATTAAATGTAAAAAATGTTTTCCATTAAAATCTTAATAAAGATTTGCAAAAAGCATTTCAATCAACTAGTCTAAATTTTAAGTTTTCACCCCCTTAATTTATGTTAAAAATGGCAAAAGTACTAGTAGAATTTGAAATCAAATTCTAAACTTACTAAATATCTCCCAATATTCTTTATCTTATGCTAATAAAGAAATTTGTAATACAAAATTTGAATAAATAAGTTGTTACCAATATTAAAAAATGGGAACTAATGCATAATTATATATACTAGTACTAATTATATTGAAAAAATATTCCTTGTATACTACTATTATTAGTGTATATATTATTACTGCAACAAAAAAAACAAATATATTTACGTTTACGAACTTTATTTGTTTTTTTTTTCTTTTTTTTTTTTTCAAAATTGCAAGCAAAATGATTCTTCCTGATTTCCTTATTTTTGCATTTCTAAAAACAATCCACCTTATAATTTTTTAAAATGCTGAACTTGTCCCATTAATTCAGGCCATGTCTCAAGATGGAGAGCATTGTAGTAAAAAACTTATTAGGTAATGAAAGATTACAATACTTACATCTTCCCTTAATTTTTTTTACGAATTTCTGTGTATCAGACAATTTTTGTTTTCTTTTGCAAGGGGCATACAATACTGAAAATAACAACATTTTTGGACAAAACTGCAAACGTTTTTCATGTAATGGCCGGTATACGATCATATGCTAATTAAGGAGTCTTATTTCTAATTTTATAAGGAATATTAACAACTAAACGTAATCTCTTATAGTGGATTTTATAATTCATTAAAGCCCTAAGACTGATTTCCGATTTTCTGAAAATTGCATGTCAAGAGTATACAAATACAAATACAAATTTAAGCTAAATATGTGTTTTCCATTCAGCAATTTACATGTACAGAAAACACAGAAAAGCGCCGTATTTATAGAATATTGCTTAATGGAAGCAAAATATCAAAACATTGCTTCTTATCAATCAAAAGAAGCATTAAAATATTATCCAAAAATAAATAATAAGACTATTCTACGTTTTTAGAAAAAGAGAGTAAATTTCAAGCTTATCACGTACTCCAAATCCTACTATATCCTTTCAGCAATTATGAAGCTCAAGCCAAAATATGAAAATATCAAATTAAATGGCATTTTATTATTAAAGTAAATCTCACATTTACAACTTAATTAACCTCGTAACTGGCATTGCCACTCAAGTCTAAAACCTCTGTTTGAGAGAAGTTGTCATATGTCATGAAATTTTCTAAGTACCTTTCCAAGCACCCCGATTTGATGTTTTTGTGTGCACTTCATTTACAAGTTAATTGACTCGAACATAGTGCATTGAAAGTTGAGAACCAGGTTTTAAAATGTAGGTACGTCGTGTTTCACAAAATAACAAACACTAAATACTTTGTACAGGGGCCAAAGTCCAATAAATTCAATTAGAGGTTGGTTACAGGTTAAATTTGATGGTTGTTTAGACGTTTTTAGTGATTTTCGCTGTAAAATACTTGTAAATTATTTGAAATAACTATTACATAAGACTTGTATATTTCAAATATGACCGTCATTATATATATGAGATAATTAACTAAATATAAAATACTTGGTATGAATAATACAATTTAATATTTTTGAAGGGTAGTATTGAAAAACTTTCTGTCACCCCAAAATTTAGCCAAACTAAGAACTTCGGAACAGGGTGCGGACATCCATAAAAGCATAATGCAAAGGGGATTCTTGTCAAATTTCGTAGTTGCAAATGCCCTGGTAGACATGTATGCAAAATGTGGAAGCATATAAAAGGCACGTGAACTGTTTGACAAAATGCCTGAGAGAGATGTGGTCTCATGGACAGCAGTGATAGGAGGATATGCACAAAATGAGTTTGTTGAAAAAGCCTTGGAAACTTTTAAGCAAATGCGATTGCCAACTATAATGCCAGACTCCACAGCATTTGTCAGCATCCTCCATGAGTAAGTCTACACCGCAGAGTTTGTACACCGGGGAGACCCTGCAATTGTCTTCGCTTCCAAACAACCAAGGTGCACTCACTCACCGCCTCCGCTTTCCACACAACCGTTTTTTGAATTTTTAAAATTGGCCCATTCTGTGTTTCTCTCCCTCTCTCTGTGGTTTTTTTTTTTCGGAATTTCTACTTAGATGTTTTTATAACATTGAACTGTGAATTGTTATTTGTTCCCTCGCATTTTTCACAAATTTCCGACTTCATCACCAATATGCACTTACACAGACTTCAAATTTTTAAGCTTTTCCAAATAGTAAATGTGACACTGAGAAACTACGTGACCTGTGACAGGTCAATTGGTTTCTTTTTTCCAATTGTTGCCCACCCAATTAGCTGTTTCTGTCCTGCACCATGTTTATAAATCTTTAGGTTTTTGATTTCTGTCTTCGATTCGCCTAATGAGGAAGAATTTTTTTTCTCCAAATATTCATCAAAATTTTAAAATGTTGGTATATACACATTGAATTTGAAGTATACTTAGAGGCAGAGGCCTTATATTCCAAGAACAATTCAATGCTTTCTATATATTTGGGAGTGAGAGGCAGTCCACCATTAAAATATCTATGCTAGCTTTGTCGATAAGATGTGATTATATTCACACAAATTCTTTAGATGGTTAAACACCAGCAGGTCATTTTCCTTGTTGCGGAATCTAGACAGACTTCTATGCCTTCTCCACAGCAGGCACCTGAATAGTTTGGCAAAATTCCATAATGGAATCCAACATCCAGGATGCACGCCAAGTGCTTGACAAATGCCTCAGTGAAATTTGATTTCTGGGACAGTTAATATGAGTGTTTATGCCATACCTACTGTCAAAGCCATTTACCTCGCTTGTCTTCATGCACCACACTTATGCCAGTGATAAGTTTCAGAAAGAGTATGCCATAGTTTCAAAATTTTTCTTCCATCTCCAACAATATTGTACACCACAGTTGGAATTGAGTGCAATATGTTTGATGAAATGTTTGAGTTAATCCTCCCACCTAAGATTTTCTGTCCTAATAACCTCATACTCTTAACTCATGTTATGATTTAGTTCGTCATCAATGACTCTTAGTATTATTCATTTCATTTTTTTCAAATGTACCAGTTCACGCCTTGTGTTACCAACCATGCCCTTCTCCTCATAATGATTGTCTACAATAAATGCTTAGTGTCTGTGTACAACTACGAATGAGCAAAAAACGCATGTCTACGTCATTACATGCCAGAATTGAATGTGAAAACGTTATGAATATAGCATGGTCATCTTCAATGTATATCAAAATACAAGAGAACTAAACACTATTTTCCAGATTGATCATTAAGTTAGACATCTAGGCTACAAGCAGTTGTACAAAGTGACCTGAATTTAGCAATCATGGAGCAACCATATCTGTTATTATTCATGCTCATTCTCCACTCAAGTTTCTAAAATATCTTGTAGAAGCCCTTTTGGTTCTCTTTTGGGGTGCAAGACAATTGAAACCCATTTCTGATTTATTAAGTATCTGAGCTGGGTTAGAATCATGTATATTGCAGACAGTAAGGATTTAGGATTTTTTTTTCTTATATGCAAAGGTGGCGGGGCTAAGCCCTGTACAACTATCACATATGCACGATTCCTTACACAGGTGGTGGGGCTGAACCCTATACAACTATCACATATGCACGATTCCTTGCCCAGGTGGTGGGGATGAGCCCTGTACAGCTATTACATATGCATGATTCTGGTGGAGGGTTTGATTATTATAATGTAACTGATTTAGAAAAATATTTTTCTCCAATCTAACTAACTTTTATTGTGTTTTCACATAAATTCCTGGGATATAGTTTTCCACCACAGGGCATTTTGTTTGATCAAGATTTGCAGGCCCTTCTTAATATGATGCGTGGTATACAATTTATAGTCAAATGGGTGGTTGTTTTATGGTTCTGTATGAGGCTTTAAACTACTGCACTCTTATTATAAGTTTAGTAGTTTAAAAACACTAGAAATTCATAAAGAGAGTTAAGAGTTTCTAAGGCATGGCCAAGGCACTGCTGAGATTTGTAGATAGAAGGTTTCAAACTTAAGTTACAGTTGAATATTCATCTCATTGAGTAGAGAGTAAATGTTTATAATTTGCATTCCATAATTTATTAATGAATGTTTTTGGTTTGAAGGTTTGAAAACGTTCAGCTAAGGTTGAGTATGTGTGAAAACAGAGTAAATGTTTATAATTTTGCAAAAATTAGCCCAAATCATATCATAAGCATGGAACAGATCAGTAATAAATTATGGATTTTAAATTAGTGATTTGGTTGTGGCTTTTGGAGGTAATTTTTGAGGGTTGATGCCTTGTTTTGAGGTCTGAGGTCAGGCGCCCAATGTTTGTGTTTTGATTGTTGTCTGATCTCTATGTTTTGATAGTTAGTTTGAGTTTCTTTTGTGTCCATTGTGATGGTTTTGACTGGTTTCTTTTTGGGGGTCCGCTTAAGTCGTATGAGTTATTTTTTTTGTGGCTATATTTTAGCGAGGTTGGGAGCTGAGTAACAGAGCACATAGGTCCAGACTAGATAGGAAGCGTTCGAATATCAAGGTAAGAGTAATAGAGCACATCGGTCCAGACTAGACAGGAAGTGTTAGAATATCAAGGTAAGCATATTATGCTCTCTCCCCAAATTCTCAGGGTTTAATATTGCAGAAAGTAAGGGTTCAGGTGTTGTGTTTATTCCCTTATATTTGCTAGTGGCTGAGATTGATTATTCTAATAAATTTAGTGATAAAAATGTTATATTCCAGTTGGTATTTGATTGTGAATCCTTGCAGCTTGTGTTGTACACATGGTTGCACGGTGAAAATGTTGTTGACCTTTGTTTTCAATAGCTTACTTTTAATATGCCCTGGGGACTGCTGAACATTACATTTTCTCTCTGATTCGTAGAATATGCCATTTATAACTAGCCTTTTGCTAATTTTCAGCAATCTTGATATGAATAAAGTTTACAGTCATTTTCTACTTTTGTAGGTGAGATTTGCAATTGGGGGTTTCAACACATCAATTAACCATAAAATTAGTTCTTCTATGTGCTAATAGAGTAAATGTATGTGGTTTTCCTTCCATGATTTAAAGATGGTCTGTGCAAGACTAGTTTAATTCACAAGGTCTTATTTTACAGTAAGATTTTTTCTTACATTTTTCATAGTGTTGGGTTAGCAAACGAGAATGGTTCCTTGCACAGTTGGTGGGGCTAAGCCCTGTACAACTATCACATATGCTTGATTCTGGTGCGGGTTTGATTATTATAATATAACATATTTAGAAAAATATTTTTCTCCTCTCTAACTACAAATTTTTATTGTGTTGGTTCCTTGCATAGTTGGTGGGGCTAAGCCCTATAGAACTATCACATATGCTTGATTCTGGTGCAGGGTTTGATTATTATAATCTAACATATTTAGAAAAATATTTTTCTCCTCTCTAACTACCAATTTTAATTGTGTTGTTCACATATTCATGAGATCCATTTTTCCACCGCTGGGCATTTTGTTTAATCAAGATTTGCAGGGTCTTGTTAATGTGATGCTTTTGACATTGTTCTTTGTTTAGATATGCAATTTATAGTCAAATCGGTGATTGTTTTATGGTTCTATTTTCTTTATTTCATTGTTCAAAACTAAATATAGTAAGGGTTTACTATTTTCAAATGGTGAAATTTTATAGCAGTTGGATATGTCAGATTCTTCTATAGAGAATATTAGTTTTGTTCATTTTATCCATGATTTGTTGTAGCCTATCTGAGTCTGAGGCATTTGAGAGGGTTATAGAAAGCACTCTTATTTAAACCGTTTTACTAGAATTTCGTACAGAGGGTTAGGTGTTTAGGTAAGCACATTGGATTCTCTGGGGTTTTTCATTACTCTCTTCTTTTATACATGTTTTTAATCTGTTAAATAGAGTAAATGTTTGACGGATTTTAGATGAGTTTGCTTATATTTTCAAGTTTTGCTTTGGGTTTCCACAATATAATGAAAGATTGTGGCAGTCATTTGTTCTGTTCCAAAGTTTCTAAACTTTAATTAGGGTTAAATATTTATTCATCTGTGTCATTGCAAATTAAATGTTTACAATTTGCTTCAGTAATGTTCTGTGCAGAGCTTATGATATGCGTTAAAGTATGATTAAGAAGTCTATAAGAATTAGTAGATATTGTATAGGGCTTAAATTTTCTTTAGATATTGCATAGGGTTAGAGAATATAATTTAAGATTGTGACAATCATTACTTCTATTCCAGGGTTCAATGAGAAACTTGATCGTGAATCCTTGCATGTGTGTGCTATTGGAGGGGGTTGTTGGCCTATGTACTGTACAGGTATTACACATGCTCACCACTTGTGCAAACTTTAATTTTTGTGCAAATCATTTACCTTCTTTTTAATTGCCAAGTTTTATTGTGCCTTCCAAAAGACAACACAGGGTCCGGTTGAAAGCTGGACAATTTGTTCAAGACCCTTCTTTAGATGATGCACGCTATGGAGTTCTATGTTTTGTTTATGGTTGTCTTTTGACTATTTTAGGGAACAAAAATAAATATTGTGAAGGTTTAGATGTTGTTGAGCATGGTTTAAATTAATAATTATCTTGTTTCTTGTCCGTTCTTACGTTCAATACTTAGAGCAATTGGATTCATCTTTTGTAGGATGTTGGTTTTGAGTATTTTTTTGAGCATCATTAAAAGCCTTTATCAGCAATACTATTAATAAGAGTAAAGCTTGGAATCATAAAAAAGCCTTTCATTTCTATTATTTATCTTATATATCAACAATTACTATTAATAAGAGTAAAGCTTAGAGTCGTTAAAAATCCTTTCCCATATATTATTTATCTTTTATACATGTGCTAGACTATTCTAACAAGTAGTGAGTGTAATACTGTACTAGTAATATGTGTAATGCCCACTTCCCTATGACACTTAGTTGATTATCATCTTGAGTTATGCAGACTTTTGGATATGAACATGAATTATACTTACGTTGATTAGCATGATGTTTTGTGAGTAGACGCATTTGGGTTATGATTGGATTTTGTTTTCAGTATGATCTACATTGGCTCATGGACAGACTATTGGATACTGATATTATTTTTATATGGATATATTGCATGTGTTCTAACACTGGATTTCTTCGCCATGATAAGTAGAATGTAGTTGTTGAATTTACATTACTATAACTTTGGATAATGATGGAATGCATAATTAAGTTGTGATTTAAACCTTGAAATAATGGATAATTGAATTACGTATAGATGTTAATAAATTTCATGCATATGGTTATTTTGGACATTTTGACATGGCCGCAAGGCCGAAGGAGGTATTTTGTATTTTGCAGGAAACACAACATGATCACAACCATGAGGGGGATTGGGAACCAAACACAACAGGATGTCGGGTGGTTACAACATTTGGTCGTCAAGGCAACTAGTGAATTGTATTGTGTTACCTTTGTTCTTTTATGTGTTAAGAAATATTTCCATGAGGGGGAAATTTTCTAATGTGACCAAGGGGGTAAGAATTTTAATTACTTGTTTTAACTTACTTTAGTAGGTGATTTCATTTGTGATGTTTTTTTTAAAAAATTACTTTTGCTAAGTATGTTTAGATTAATGTAACATCTTGTCTTAATTTTTTTTAATTTTGGAGGGAAGTCTAGTGGGTGTAATTAATTTTGATGGTTGGCTCCTTGAGCCTTGTGTTTTCCTCTTGTATTGAATGCTTTTTTTGAGTGTTGACCACTCCAAATCCTTTGAATCTCGAATTTGAGATTTAGGGCAATTTTGGGGGACTTGTGGAACAAGTTGAACTTGTCCCACACTTCCCAAAACCCCTTACCAACCATATCTATGGGTTGGGAATCCAAAAAGGGGATTATTTATTGTTTTGGGAAGGGAAATGTGACTTTGGAGTGCACTTGTCTTCATTTTTGCATTTAATTGTGCCTTAAGACACATGGGAAGGGATGGATGTGGAAGAGAGATGTCATTCAACCCAACCACCCATTTATTGTGTTTTGGGAGTTGAGTTGACTATGGAAGGTGGTCTTGAGGATGTGTGATGTGGCATCCTACATGGAGCCACATCACCCTCACCCTTCCCTTTTGTCTATTTATGGAAACTTCCTCTCTTGTGGAGGGGGTTGGAGGTTTTTGTTGGAGAGTTCTTTTTGTTATTTTCTTTTGGGGAGAGAAAATATTGGGGAGAAAGAAAAAGAAGGAGCTTGGACTTGCATGCTTGGGATTGTTTTGGAGGGAGCTTGGACAAAGTTCTTGGTTTAGGCTTCTCCAATGGAGAGGTAGGAAACCTTATCCCTTTTTGCTTTCTTATTGTTGTTGTTTCTATGCTTAAATTTGTGGAAAATGTATGTTTACTTTTGTGTATTGTGGAAAAAATGGATAGAATGCTTAATGTGTAGTGTAGGAGAGGTCTATGGGAAAACTCATGAGGGAGGCATAAGAGTAGAATTAGAAATTTGTGGAGGGAGTTTGAGAGGGATGCCCATCTTGGGTAAGAAGGTTCACATTCTTACCTTGTCTTTGAGGGAGCCATAAGAGGAGGGAGGCATAAGAGTATGGGAGGAAAAAGGGGTACTTGAGGGAGGCATAAGAGTCATAGGGGCTTGACTTTTATTGTGGAGGGTTTGGATGGGCATCTCATCTTAATGGGGAGGCATAAGGAAAATTTTCCCATAGTTCCTTCTCTTGTTGGCTTGGATGAAAGCCTTGTTGTGAAAAGTATTGTGTTATTTGTGTTTCCTTTTTGTTTCTTCTTTTAAACCTTGAATGTTGTGAAGAAAATTTTATTGTGGAAGCAAGTATTGTTGCCTTGAGTTGGAGACCACCCTTCATTGTGTTGTGTTTGGGGCTCGGGGGTCAATGGAGGAGATTGCTTCTCTTCTCCATTGAGTTTTTGGTTGGGAGGAGAGTGTTGCCTCTCCCCCTATAGAAATAAAGAAAACCCGAATATGCGGATGCAGGCTAAGCTAAGCAGATAACAACATAGTTGGACGACCTGCTTGCTGTAGGCGTTTACAAGGGGAGGGAATTTTTGTTACCTCTGCCGCCTGGCCGACTTCTGTACAGGCCGCGGCCAGAACCCACGCCAGGGGCACTCCCCGCCAAGCACACGCCTTGCAGCAACCTTTGAAAGTGGAGCTAACTCGCCCCCCCCACCGTCTTCAACCTCCCTTGTTGCTATCCACGTGTTCTGGGTCTTCAAGCTTGGTCTGCACGTCTTTCTCCTCGCCTGTGGCTCCATCCACAGCCTCCATGATAGGCCGCGCGGCCAGGACAGTGCAAAAACGGTGGGCTGTCTATGACTGATGTGATTAGCATGATCTAAGTAATTAAAAGAAGGAGGCGACTGGTTGGGTTGCTTACACGCAAGGAGAGGAGGCATAATGGTGGACAGGTGGTTGGATTGAATACCCACCGCCCCCAACCAAACAAATTTAAGCCTGGTTGAAATACTTTCCCCCCCTGATTTGACCCTTGATCATTTAATTTCAAATTTCAAAATGTATGTAGAAGCATATAGATGGATTTGTGTATATATTTAGTTAATATATCTGTGCATACCACTTAAATTAAAAGCATCGAATCCCTTTAAAGAGATATCTAAGAACCTATCTTAAAATATTTCTAAGCGTCAATGAAATAGCAATATATGTGTTATCCTGGTAACATATCTCTACAATTATATATTAAAATATATATAAAAAAAATATCAATAAAATTATAATGCATGCATCTACCCTGGTCACCTATATCCCATGGTTCATAAAGTAGAAACGGGGTCAGCAGTCAAATACCCTTATGTAATCTAGTATTACCATGTTTGAAACTCGAAATTATCTGCTAAGGAAGAGACGAATACAACAAATATTGAAGTAGATTTCGAGTATGCGAAATTGTGAAAATCATGCAGTTCTAGTATTGCGTTTGGAATACATAGTAAAAGTTTGAAGCGTTACGATTACCAAGGTCACAAAACTTGTAGATAAAATAAACCAAACAAGGACCACTACCTTGCTTATTTAAAAAATAAAAAAAATTGTCGCATTTTCGGGTTACTTGGTTGTGGCGCGGCATCGTCGTCGGGAGCGTGGCATCGCTGTTTTCGCGGCGTTACAATATGCAGCAAACATTTAAGTCTGAGAACTCTGAATGTTTTAGTTTGAGTGTATGATGCTTCAGATCTTATAGAAGTAAATGTCAGTTTGATTTTTTTAATTTTCTTGGCTTAGTATAGTGTTGATGTTTCAGATTTTGTAGAATTGAATGATTGTTTTGAGTGTTTGATGTTTTAACTTTTTTATTGAGTGCTTGATACTTTAGTTTGAGTTTCTTTTTGCTTTAATTAAACTTTCTTGTGTCCTGATCATTTTTATTGATTTCATTCAGATTTTATGAAGTTTCAAATACATTTTGTTTAGGGATGTTTTAACTACTTAAAAGTTTGAAATTACCTTATTGAAATAAAAATTTGAAATCATATTCTTGAATTCATGCATTGGAGCAATAGTTTTAAACATATGTTAGAGTTTTTTATTCATATCTTATTGCATCATGTTCTTGAATTCATGCATTGGGGCAATAGTTTTAAACATATGTTAGAGTTTCTTATTCATATCTTATTGCATCATGTTCTTGAATTCATGCATTGGAGCAATAGTTTTAAACATACAGTAGAGTTCCCTATTCATATTTTATTGTTGCGTGTTTGATGCTTCATGTTTTAGTGTTTGATGCTTGATGCTTCAGTTATGTGCCATGAGCTGAAGTCCTTGTCTGAGAAACTTTGGCTGAATCCTCCTATCACTCCGTAGCTGGACAAAATATGGGAGCTACAACACTTTAAACACTGGTGTAAAAAGATATTGCACCATGTGGATTCCAAAAGGTAAGAGTCGTGTTTAAGTATTATTATATTGGATGACCAGTTATTCATCAAATTCTGCAGTTACACTGAGAAAAATATGATTGATTACTGGCATTCATGTGATCTACTAAAAATATTTAGCAATGCATACCGTCTTCTAGAAATGCAACATTAAAGAGACATTTTGTTTTTCTAAATCAATGTGCAGTAGAAAATTCTTTTGATTGAGTCCTGTATCCCAAAGTGACATAAGACTGTATGGAGTAGACTAACCTATGTTACTTGTTCAAGTAGGCTAACTCCCAGACATTAAACCTAAAAATCAAGCTTCGCATAAAGAATTTGATTTTGAATTCTCTATTCACTTCTTTTTTGACTTTTAGTGACTTCAGAGAGTCGTAAGATTCTGGTCGGTCCATCTGCAAATAATTCATATCCCAACTTTGACAAATCCAGTTTATCTGATATGTTATCACCAACACCAGATGGAAGGGCCAAGCCAAAACCTCTCTTTTTCCTTGATTTATGGAAAGGTTTCTAAGGGCACAACTTATCTAAGCTTATTTCATGGCAGAACTGTGTGCCTAAAAATGCAAACAGAAAAAATTAAGACAAGGCAGTCAAACAATGAGGAGACTCTTTCAACTATTAACCCGCTGAAGAATGCAAAATTTAACCTCGACAAAATGTATTGGAAGCTCGGATGGACCCTACAATGTGTGCTTAAACAAGGGAAACAAATTACCTGCCACTTGTACAACAAGCTCATGGTTTGATGTTAGGTCGTTCCAAACATAACGTATGGTGGAAGCGGGCTTCAAAATTTCTGTCTCTATCAACCCCTAAAATTTTCAAAACATATACATTCAAACATAAGAAGCACACCTACTCTCATTTTCTCTCCATTCTCATTCTAAAATTCTTTATTTTGAGATCATACAAGGTGAGTAGACTAAGATAAAAGTGAGTGGATGTAAAATTTGCCACCATCTGTCTACTCTCCTTGAGCTCAATCTCTAATGTCTGTCATTCATGCCGTCAAACAGAAAAAAAAAATTAAACTTTTAAGCTCCTCCTCCAATATAAGATCCCTTTTCCACCTCAGAAAATTCTCCAGCTTTTTTCTTTTGTTTTAAATCTTCTTATCGGCAACCTTCAACCAATAGACAGGAATTCCCACTAAAAAGTGCAAATTTAATAGAACATTGTTTATTAACACCTTGGTTCGTACAGCCAAATTTGCAGGCCAAACTGGGATTTGTGGATAATTTTGTTTTTAACTTTCCATGCCGGAATCTAAACAGAAACTACAGACAGTGATAAAACCTTATGTAAGTCAAATATCTTTACAAATATGTATTTAAATTTAATTAAAAACTCTTACACTTTATTACAAATTCACAATATTGTTTCTTCCAGTAGTATCAGGTATCCTTCCTGCCAAATGTTGCATCTCTGGTGTCCAGACAGGGAGTGGACCCTTAGTTGGAAACGTAGCTAATATTCACCATATTTATAATTTCAAGATATTTTGTCAAGCATTTTGAGTGTCATCTTTTTTGTCAAACACTTTGCATGTCTCATTCTCATGGAACTCTGATGGCTTCCCCTAGAAGTTAATGTAATATTTAGGAATACCAAATTCCTCTAGCAACCACAAACGAATAACCAGAAGATCCTTTCTAGATTGTTTTCCACTACCATAGTAAAGTAAATTCCCATATGTGTAGAGATCTTATTATCCCCTCACATAATGGTGTCGTCAGGGCCGATAAAATATCATTTCTTTGTAGATTGTTGTTGCTTTCTCTTCATATAGTTTGGGGAATGCAACAATCAAGAAACACGAAACAAAACTGGCACATGCATTGTATAATAAAAGTGGGAACATTTTGTCAAATAAATCACAAAAAATAAGCCATAAGAGGATATGTTGCAGAGGTAAAAGTAAAACAGAGGTATAAATCTTCATAAATTCTCTAAATTTGACGTTGAATGTCAAAATACCCAAAAAAAATTGAGTGGATTTGTAGGGTACAACTATTTCAAGACAGATGGCTGAGCTAGCTTGGTTTTGTATGATCACATTTGCAGCTCTGCATGTGATGCCACTTGTGGTATGTTGTGTGTTTTTGTATGCTATACAACTTAAGAAAACATGAGTGTTCTACTGAATTATTCATTTATCCTAATCCTTCCCATCAATATCGCATTGCATCTACAAATTAGGCAAACTAAAAAGATGTGCTCCCATTCCATATGCAACAAATCATAATGGTGAACTACATACAACAAGTTTTTAGGATTTACAAACGCACGTGTTAGTGGGAAAGCTTAAGCAGCTAACATAAAGAAGGAAAAATCCAAATAAAATAGCATTTTTAGGGAAAAAAAGACATGAAAAGACAAACCTTTATTGCAATGTTGGGGGTGCTACACAGGAAGCTTCCAGGGAGGGGAAACAAGAGAAATTCGATACCAAATAAAAAAGGAAAAACAAAATAATGACCATAACTGTGTAGGATATGCCCATCCCTGATAGAAACAAACGTAGGTGCTGAGAAAATGGCGCACTAGATCTACATCGCGGGATAGGCACCACAGACAGCTACAGATAAAAGCAGCCCCAAAGATCACCGAACAGACACGTATGCATTATTTACAGGCAGGTCAAGTAGGAGGCAATGATGACAAGCACATGAAGTTGGAGAACTTCGTCATGAAGGATCAAGTAGTTTGAGTTGCTTGGTGCTTTAATTAAACTTTCTTGTGTCCTACTTGTTTTTATTGATTTCATTCAGATTTTATGAAGTTTCAAATACATTTTGTTTAGGGATGTTTTAACTACTTATAAGTCTGAAATTACATTATTGAAATAAAAATCTGAGATCATGTTCTTGAATTCATGCATCGGGGCAATAGTCTTAAACATATGTTAGAGTTTCTTATTCAAATCTTATTGCACCATGTTCTGGAATTCATGCATTGGGGTCTAAAATTACATTATTGAAATAAAAATCTGATATCATGTTCTTGAATTCATGCATTGGGGCAATAGTTTTAAACATATGTTAGAGTTTCTTATTCATATCTTATTGCATCATGTTCTTGAATATATGCATTGGGGCAATAAATTTAAACATATTTTAGAGTTTCTTATTCATATCTTATTGCATCATGTTCTTGAATTCATGCATTGGGGCGATATTTTTAAACATACGTTAGAGTTCCTTATTAGTTTTAAACATATGTTAGAGTTCCTTATTCATATCTTCTTGCATCATGTTCTTGAATTCATGTATTAGGGGAATAGTTTTAAACATACGTAGAGTTCCTTATTCATATCTTATTTTTGAGTTTTAGTTTGAGTGTTTGATGCTTCATGTATTGGGGGAATAGTTTCAAACATATGGTAGAGTTTCTTATTCATATCTTATTGTTGAGTGTCAGTTTGAGTGTTTGATGCTTCATGTATTGGGGGAATAGTTTTAAACATATGGTAGAGTTCCCTATTCATATTTTATTGTTGCGTGTTTGATGCTTCATGTATTGGGGGAATTGTTTTAAACATCTTATTGTTGAGTGTTATTTTGAGTGTTTGATGCTTTAGATCTCATGGAACAGAATGTTAGTTTGAGTGTTTAATGCTTTAGATCTTGTAGAATGGAATGTTAGTTTGAGTGTTGTGCTTCAAGACTTTTAGAACTGATTGATAGTTTGATGCTTAAAGGATCTGCTAACAAATTTCTCCCCTGTCCACCGTATACAACCCAACAAGCGTCCAAAATTCTCGGCCCACATAGCAAGGATCCATGCAACTAATTCCCAAAGGGCTTGAGCAGGTCACTAGGACAAAACCAGGGCAGGTTTGAGATGAATCACCATCAAACGAAATCATCTATCCCCCACAGCAGTCAAAAGAAAAGAAAACAAAACTACCATGCATGCGGCCAACATCAGGGGGAACTAACTGCAGGCTACACCATGAGCAACCAAAAACTGCTCCTCAAGGTATTGGAGTTAGCTGCCCATTTTCCATTTTGATGGCATTGATCTGATGTTTGCAACATTATATATTTTTGGTACCTCCCGCAGACCACTTAAAAAAAACCGGCACAGCATAAGACTGAATGTCTTTGGACAAACCCTTTCCCTTTACTTAGCATATAAAAACTTGACCACTCACTTCCTTTTAGCATCGAAGTGGCATATTTCTGCCTTGTGATTGGTTCGGCCTTGCTCTTCTTGTTGAGTTGGAGTGCTTTGGTTTTTTGCTACACACTATATCCTATGGCGCGAAGTGTAACAGTTTGAGATCGTGGGATGAGCTAAACTAAGCCACGACAGTGACTCCGCCCTGCAACTCTCTACTCTCCAAGCGAGCTTACACTTAGCTCAGTCCACGTTGACTCATTGCATTGTCCAATGCCTTTGGCATTGTACCATATCACGGGCTCTTCCACTTCTTCCAACTATAGATTCTTCTCTAGAGAAGCCCACACGGCCAGGGAAGAATGCTCGAGTAAAACCGGTTTAATTCCAATCAAAAGACTCC
Organism: Taxus chinensis; assembly: GCA_019776745.2. Taxonomy (NCBI): domain Eukaryota; kingdom Viridiplantae; phylum Streptophyta; class Pinopsida; order Cupressales; family Taxaceae; genus Taxus; species Taxus chinensis. The sequence goes on from CM034152.1 coordinate 168,984,825, forward strand.
CCAAATCAAGGGTTTCCTTCCCCCAAAATGCGGCAGAAAATGGCATGAGGAAGTAAAAAAAAAGTAGAGCAGGTCATAAAAGATAACAGGTCTGAAGTGGCTGAAAGGTCTCTAGAAAAGATAGGTGGCCAACCGCCCCCCCACTTGGCATTCAAACCAAAGGAAAGACCAACACATCTTGCCTAAAAAAAAATGAGTGGTAAGTGCTCTTTCCTCCACGCATAATTAAAGGCCAGGTCTTTTCAACCAAAAGAAACAATTGTATGCAGCCAACAAGGGTGAAAAATTAGTTGGGGTGGGTGGATGACCCCAAACAACCAAAACACTTACCGAAAAGAAAAGTATGTATACAACGCATGCAAAGACATCTGGACGGCCATAGATAAAATGTTAGACGCTAAGAAAGAACACCACTTCCTAAGCAATGGCGTCACCCATGAACAAGCTCCTCGTCATGCGTGAGTCGGGGCTCAGTCTTCGAGAGCGGTCGATAAAAAAAAAAGTATCTTACTAGTAATTAATAATAACATTCATGAAAATCAACACAAAGTAAGATAATCGTTAATCAACAACTAAAATAATAATACTATTATTATTATTTTATAACTAAAAATAAATAAATTATTCATCGTATTAATAAGGGACGACAACGGTTTTCCTTTAACAAGGTCATCGATGTGAGAACAAGAGTGACTGATGAATGAGGCGTTACATTCTCCTCCCCTTACAAAAGTATCGTCCTCGATGCGACATAACGTTAAAGGATGGAAAATCGGTAAGCATCAAGGAATAGATAAGGGTGAAATTATACCCTATGTTTATAGTTCAATGGTTACAGCATGGCCATGGAGTGGCCTTAGATACATTTTAGAAGGATGATTAACTTTCAAGGTTCTGTGAAGATTGGCAGTTCTTTCTTGTTCATCATTTCATTAGTCTCTTTCCATTATCATTATTTCTAGTTTTAGTTCTTTTTAAAGTTTCATTGTTGTAGAGTTTTAGTTTATCCATTCTTGTGGGTGTCCAACATGAACTACTAATAAAACACCCTACAGGGGTCAGACAAGACACTACAATTTCACAAACATACAAGTACATACTTCACAACAGTACCACACCATAAGAGATTAGTCAATATACCGAGGGTAACCTGCACAGACTACATAACATAGTACCTGTCACACCACTATGACTGATAAATAATGCTCAAGAAAATAAAAGTATACTATAACAACCTGAAATTTCCACAATTCCACAGATGAAGATTTTACTAACTCACAAAAATAGCTATATTACATAGGGTCAACAAGGGCATCATGCCATATCCACAACATCACAAAACATATCTAACTGACATGAGTAACACATACATCATAAAACCACCACCAAAACATCACGATAACTCAACATATATCCCAAAACACCAATCATACACACAATCTCTTATGCCTCCCTCAAACTCTTATGCCTCCCTCAAATCTCTTATGACTCCCTCAAGGAGGCCGGTTGTCCCCATGGCCCAAGACACATAGGGTTCGAACACTCCTAACCCAAGTGACATAATAACACGTGGTTCAACAACCTGCTAGTTATCTGTAACTTCTTGGGGCGTACCCCTATACAACAAGGTGGGTCCATAGGTCCAACCATTCCATGGTGCATCCCATGACCCTATTCCACACATCACGACAATAGAACCAGCATAGCAATCCGATCCAAATGCCAAGTGGCAAGGTACAAGCCTTGGGCAAGGCGGTAAAATCTTAAAATTTAAAAGAAGATCCAAAACTAATCAAAATAAATGGCCAAATGGCCATAGTTACTGTCAAAATCCGCATGTTAGTACCAAAACCAAGGAAATGCCCAAAATGTAAAACATGACAATCAAGAAAACTGCTGGTCCTTGCGGAAATAACATAAAAAGTTCAATTTACAAATAAAATACATATATAATAATAGCACATTACAATGACTATGTGGTTAAACACTGATGCGGGTCGCTGCTATGGATATCCGGCAAGAACACACCTCGCAGTACCCAAGAAAATGGAGGAAACACGCCTACCTCACTAGCTGATAGCTGTGTGCGGCCAGCAAAAGGAAACAGCGCGCCTTTCTCCCCCAAACGCATCCGGAAACAACAAAAAAACTACGTCCACCCAAACTTAGGAGCAGCACACACAGGGGAAAGCCATTTTCTTTAGCTTGCAGCTTCATCTAGCCACCGTATCAGACCCATTACTGCGCTCCACTATAATCTTTTTTCTGAACTTCGTGAGCGGGGAGGAAGGGAGCAGGAGGCTGCAAACCAGATCCATGGTCACGAAGTGAAACAGCTGAGATCATTGGATAGGCTAAACAAAGCCACGGCAGGGACACCACCCTACAAATCTCTGCTCTCCAACGCAAGCTCACACCTAGCTCAGTCCACGCTGACCCCTTGCATCATCCAATGCCTTTGGCATTATGCTGGATCACGGGCTCTTCAAATTCTTTTCGAGGTCAGGGGTCTCGGCTTTACTTGACTCAGAGGAACTTTCCTGCTCAAGCTCGTCCATCTAAGCCTGGCCGTTTTTTTCAAAATACAGCGACTGGGAGTCATGGCAGCAATTAATGAGCCAACCATCCAACTCAATGTTGTCCGCCACCAACCAGGAGACGCCTCTCACACGCCACACACATTCCAACAAAAGGAAACTCATGCGGTCACAGAAGGAATAAACAGGCAGTCAAACAAGAACCAAGAAGATAGTGCAAATCAAAAATAATAAATGAGGTGCGGCCACCAGCAAGAAGGACTCCAACACGCCTAGAAGAAGGAGTTAATGAAGTGGCAGGTGGCCATCAAAGTTACTCCCAAATTTTCCAAAAAAAGTTTAATCACCTCCACAATGGATATTTCGTAGAAAAGATTTAGCGTATTCCTTGCAAAACGATTTTGTTTTGTTGTATTTATAATTTTCATGTTCCTTGAAAATTCCATAGATCGAAGGCAACGACAGACGAAAGAAGAAGAAGGGGTGCTAACAAAATAACTTCGCAAACAGGGTAAAGTCACCTAACGATAGAAAAGGGAGCTCAATTCAGCATTCAATGACACGCAAATAGGACAAGGACGTAACAGCTAAACAGAACATTAAAAAAAAACATTTCAAAAACAACTAAACAGAACATTAAAAAAAAACATTTCAACTTCTATTAAACATTTCAAGATTTAATTTAATTGAATTTCATAGGGTGTTAGGTAGTGATTTTAATTATTTCGATTCACTAACATACAACCCAATGAAAATTCCATTGGCGACTTCTATTGAAAAATACGGAACGCAGGGGAGAACATTCATACAAGAATGACCAATCATATTCTGTGACATCTGAGACATGAGATTATTCAGAACAAAAGACTGGGTAAAGCCACTACCTAACACCTATTCACCGGATCTGTTTTTCCTACTATATTAAGCCACCCATAGAAAGCCTTCATATCCACAAACCTCCTTAACTACTGCACAGACTAGAACTTATTGAAACATTTGTGGAGAGAAAATGGCTTCCTGGGTTGTATCATTTGGGATTTGTTGCCTTGTTTTTGGCCTCTGCTAATGCCCAGCTTTCTGCAACATATTATGATAAGTCGTGTCCAAATGCTCTGTCTATAATCAAGTCTCAGATTAAAAAAGTGCTGTAAATGAGCCGAGAATGGGTGCATCTATACTTCGTCTTCACTTTCATGACTGCTTTGCTCAGGTATAAAATTTCTCCCCCTCCATTGTTTTGTTTTGACCAAGTTTATTCACAGTTATCCAGGCTTTGGGTAACTTTTAAATTGTTTTGGTTGATTGGAATATATTGTTAGTAGTTCAGCAGTAATATTCTTTTGAGCCATTTAAAAAAACTTAATATATTTGTAATTTTTTATATGAATTTTTTTAATGTGTATTATTAATCTTTGGTTTGAAAAAAATATTAAGGTTTATCCAATAATCAAAACTGAAACTACGGAGGTCTAACATAAGAATTGAGGTTCTTGAGTGCATAGCAGTAGATTAATTCTGCTAACATATTTGAGCAGAGCTTGAAAATACCATATGTCATTAAATCTAATTGACTATATCTAATGTCTCTATATCTAATTTTTGTGTAATGATGTACAGGGATGCGATGGATCTATACACTTGGATGGTTCATCTGGTGAAAAGACAGCAGGGCCAAATTTACACTCTGCCAGAGGTTTCAAGACCATAGATGCTATAAAGAAAAATCTGGAGGCAGCTTGCAGTGGAGTTGTGTCCTGTTCTGATATCTTGACTGTGGCAGCTAGGGACTCTCGTTGTACAAGTGAGTAATATGATCATAATTGCATAACACATTTACTGCATATATTCAACTCTGAATTATTTGTCAGAGTATTTATGAATATAATATAATTTCTTGTCCACAAACTTCATTTTAATGAATCTCTAAAGCTTGATTGCAGTTGGGAGGTCCAACATGGACAGTACCCCTTGGAAGAAGGGACTCCAAAACTTCAAATCAAAATGCTGCCAATGCAAACATTCCTTCTCCAATTTCTGCCCTCAGCAATTTATCTTCACTATTTCAAGCTCAAGGACTGTCTACTAAGGACATGGTGGCCCTTTCAGGTAAAATAAAACTTCAAAAAAAAGAAAAAAAGCCTCAGAAAAATTGATGTATATATTGAGGTTGTTGTGCCATAGTCAAGTTTTCAAGTGTGGCGGACTTAAGTGTTAGTTTGGTCTTAACATACTGTGTATGTAATGTTTATAACATTACAGGTGCTCATACATTGGCCAAGCTCGCTGCACAGTGATTAGGAACAGAATTTACAATGATACTGATATTGATTCTGCCTATGCCAAGTCCCTGCAATCAAACTGCCCCTCAAATAAATCAGGCACAGAAACTTGTCACCCTTGGAAGATGTTCTCCCACTGTCTTTGACAACAACTACTACAAAGAGCTCACAAAAAAGAAAGGACTTCTCCATTCTGACCAAGAGCTATTCAATGGAGGGTCTACTGATTCTCTGGTGACTACCTATTCTAACGATGAAAACACCTTCTTTAAGGACTTCGCAGCTGCCATGGTGAAGATGGGAAACATCAGCCCTCTCACTGGTCGCAATGGAGAAATCAGAAAGAATTGCAGGAAAGTAAATTAGATATACAAGTTGTACTACTTTATTAATTTGGCAGTCTTACAATAAGTTTCTCGCCCAAGAGAATAGAGTTGATATTATTGTAGGTCTGTTGAAGATCCGGTTTCATTCGTAGGTTTTTGGGTTAGTCGCTTCAGAAAATGCAGGTGAATGTATGGGGTTATAACAATGATTTTATCCCTTTTGTGGCCTTTTATGGCTTTCCACAAGTGAAATCATGTCTCATTGTCTATCACTTTGTATTGTTCAATGACATAAAAGCGGGGGTGGCTGTGATTAGCTGGGTGTGGTGGGGAGATATAGATATATATATGTGGGAGATCGATAGGGTAGTGAGGGTGGGGTGACGGTATAGCTATGAGGATGGTTAGAGGGGGAGACAGACTGGAATAAGATCTACTGATGAGGTATATACAAGTTGTAAGTGTAAAGATAGATTAAAAAGATGGGAAAATATTTTGGATATATACACTTATAATTTATTGGTTATATAACAGTACATGTGCCTGGACTTGTTGATTTGAGAGCTTACCTTTTTATGTAAGTAAGAAATTTATAAAACCAACTAGATTATGCATATTCTATTTATGAACCGATGGCCTTGAAAAATTAATAATTGTGGTTTTAGAGCACTATTTGAAGTTCCAGAAATGAGTGTTCGGTGGTATGTAGTGAAACCTCCAATTCATGTTTGGGTGGTGGTGAGAAATTGGGTGTAGGGTGGTTGTAACCATGTGTAGCTATTATTATAGGATCGAACATATACGTAGTAAACGAAATTGAGACCAGTCACAAGCAACATCAGAGTTGTCTAGTGTAATGGCGACAAGATAAAACAATAATGAATGATAGCTCTTTATTTCGTCATGATATTGGGAATCGTTCATGCACGGAAGGACATTGTCGAGCATTAAATAAGGAGGAACAAGCTCAAGATTGGATTCATTTGGGGGTGGAAAAGTGAAGTGTGTCACCTAGTTTGGTGTCCAATTGCGTGTAAGGATTGGATAAAGTGGCTCACATGGGAGATGATCGAGAAAGATACCATTGGGATGTTTATTTTACTTTTTTTGAATGAATTTTTGTAATCCAATCTTCGACCATGAGAAGAATGTGATGTTGGGTAAATTTCCACTTCCAACTGGTTTTTCCAGAGATTGATGGCCAAAATGCTTGTGTCCTTGTTTTCATGGTTAAATCTTTATTATTCAATGCGAATTTAGTTTCAGGTCTCATTTCACAAATAATGGCAACGTTCCTAACAACACACCCACTAAATTCTAAATTCATTACACACTCTAAATTATCATTTTGAACTGATATCCATGCAGAAAAAAATCTTTTGCTTCTTAAACTCTATTAAATTCCCATAATTAGGAGTTTACAGAGCATTTTGGTATTAGAGTTGATAAAAATTTGTTCATGAAATATTTTTCTAACTAATTTTTATGATAATAAAAAAATCAAAAGAAGAATAATCTCTACATTGCGATCATAACATCTCTATAAGAATGTAGAACTAGAAGGTGAGAGAAATGGAAAATATAGTAAAGAAGATCATGCTAAGATAGTTTACAATATTAGATTCATGCATGAATGTGATGAAAATTCCTAGATACCATACTAGCCAACAAAATATTATCATAATTAGAAACCAAGAATCCATGGACATGCTCTAACCTAGTTCAACCAAACATAATATAAGAAGAACCCTTTGAAGATATTGAAGAGCAAGAGCATGAGAAACCTCTAAGACATTAAGGTAAAGTGATTTGGGGCCTAGGAGGAGATCTTGTTGACAACACTTTAAATGAGAATCTAAAGGTGTTATATGCAGAAAAAGTATTGGGAATGATAGAGGGTCGAAGGATATAGCATAGGTTTATTCAAAAAACAAGAAGAGAAAAAAAGATAAGAGGATAATAGACGTAGAGTTGTGATATAAGTTTACATCATGCAAAAAAACTTTACAATATATAAGGGCTTAGGTATAGGATTTTCATGCACTCCTATCCTCTAGTCAATTAATAAGAATAGAAGAATGCTTAGTACACAAAGGAAAAAGATGAATAGTTTCCTAAAAAATTGGCAATCACTTCTTAACTAATTGTAGTCACCCCGAATTGGTCATTTGGAATTTTGTAATGTTGGGTTTGGCTTATATCCCTTATACAATCACTTGTGTGTACAAACGAAGCTAAATCTTTCTATCAGACCTTGTCATATCACTTGAATGATGGGTCCCATCACACATTCCATTAGTTAGTCACCTATAAAACAATTTATCTATCATAAACACCTTATGCCTCCGGTAAAGACCTCTCCAAATCATCAATTCAATTCTTGACCTTTTAAAAATGTTCTAGAAGCAAATAGAATTGATTTTCAATTTGTCCCCTAACGAGGGATTTTGTCATTAACCCTATAATGATAAAATTTTCAATAGAATATATTTTCATGAGTTAGTCTTTTCCATTTAGGTTAGCTATGGTGTGAAACATTACTTTGGAGAAGTAATAAATACAAATCAAACCCACTCATTTACTCACTTAGATAACACTTGAATACCACTTAGTTTTCACCATAAAAATATATAGCAAGTTGTCTTATCTTCCTTATTATAGTAACATGCACAAGGAGTGGCCCCAAGAAGGTATGAGATACTGAAGCACTCTAAACCAAGTCAAAAAAATTCAAATCCAAGTCCAAAACAAACAATATCAAGTGTTAATGAGCTAATTCTAGTTGCATACATATAGTCAAAAGGAGCACAATTGTACTTCCAATAGATGGGAGAACTATAGATCAATTTGAAGCCTCTTGGAGCAGTGTTATGTAGGAAACTAGTAGCTTGGTAGAAAGCTCAACCATTACAGATTAATATCCCTTTATGGGAAATTTAACAAAGTGGGGGTTTTAAGAGGAGGACTATTTTTGGAAAGATGCGCACAACTTCTAGACCTAGGATAACACACAAAGCTAAAAATTCACTATTCACAACACGGAAAATTATGTGCACACAAAATCTCAGACTTTGGTTAATTATCTAGTCTCGATAACATACTATTATTCATATAATTCCTAAACAAGAAGTGTATTGATCAACCCATGTATTTGGACATCCTTCATTGTTTTCTATTGCTACTTTCGGTCTTGCACATTTATTGGCCTAGTCTATCTTTTCATACTTCAGGTTTACTTGTTCTAGACTGGAGCACCCAGCCAAGACGTCAGCGTCATGCGCCCTCATCCTCTATGGCACCCCTATTCTCTTTGCACTTTATCTCACTTTTTAGGTCCTTTCTTGCCGTTTTGAGCATCTATATTTGTGGTAGGCAGCCTTTTTGGGGTTAATTATGAAATTCAAGCAAGGAATCATACGAATATAATTTATGTGATCATAATAAGGGACCAAGCACTAGAGCACTAGCTATCACCACCTAAGGTTGTAACCACCAATGCTACTATTGCTCCATTTGCATCCATCTAGCTTCATCACAGAGGCAAAGGGTTGGTTATTTCTACATCAACACTTCAAATGAGGGGAGTTTATTTTATTCCATACACATATTATGTTACATTATACATCTAGCTACTTGCTCACTACTTTCAACTGTGACTTGCACAGAGCAACCTAGGGAAAAATTCCGTACACACACATAACTACATGGGGGTCTGAGATGTAGTGTAGCGATCTGTGAGAATTCACTATATGGCTATTGAGGACAGTCCGAACCCTTCATTTGCATCTTTCTTTTCCAAGGTTTGATGTTTTGTCTAGGTTTTTGCAGGTTAATTCTTCATTACAGGCTTACGGTGGAATCAACAAGCTAGGTGCAACATACACACACAAAAAGCTAGGGCTTTGTATCATCCGGTGACTCTTTAAAATTGTCTTCTGAACCTCCTACTAGACCAGGGCCTGCAAACTTCAGAATAGGGGCGACCCATGTGCCCCAATCCCTTTCTTCTAGGGACGCCCCAGTCTATTCAAATCACTCGGATTTACATTTTCGCAGTCTCATGTGTGATGGTATCCCAATCCTGTTCAACTGGTACTCCACTATGAACAGATCCCATGACTCCTATGACTCATCTAGGCTCTTCCAACTCCTCTTTGTCACATTAGGGTTTAACATTGTCATTGTTTTAGTTTGTTTCGTTGTATTTCATTTATTTTATTAATCATTTATGTCCGCAAACTTGCGCTTAGATTAGGCTAGACATATTCATTTTATTTTCATGATTTGTGTGGAACCCGACAATCCAAACCCTTTCTCTTAATATGTTTATCCTTATCAAGAAGCCATGCTCAATGTCGTATCCCCTTTTTTTGGTTTTGAAAACACAAGGTTCAGGAATAGTACCAACCATTGTTGATTTAATGTGAGTTCGCACTCAGCATCCTCCTCTCTTTATTATGCCTTAGGTTATTGTGCTATTAATGTAGCGAGTACTTCCACACTCGTCCGCCTGTGGTTCCACCGTTGCTATCGCGCTCCACCTATAATGTTTCCATCTCGTCCTACTATTTCTAAGGGCTATGATCTCATTGAACACTTAAGAAGCGTCGTTAAATATCTCTCTTGACTTGTTGCGCAATGCACCACCTTTTTCGTCAAAACCTTAGATGTAATCTTCGTTGCTATTCATATCTAGGGTGATAACTCATGAGAGCCTTTAACACTCTCATTCAGTCTCTCAAAAAAGTTCATGGCATCCATTCACCACTGATGACATATCTCCATTTGCTAAGGATTAAGTTGTGTGTACCTTTCTTTATGGTTGTCATCAGCCACTTACTTAAACGTGTGCTATATTATAATGGGTTGGGGGGGTATGCGTGTCAAGGCGGGGGGGTGCTATTTGTCGCATGGGGGGGGGGGTTCCCGTGGGTCTCAAACAATTTGTGTGTATTAATGGGATAACCTAATTTCTAAGAATTCCACCTTATTCACGGGTTATGATCTACTACTCACAACGTGTCTAGGGTTATTTTTCACTACTTAGTTCGGGGGGTCGGTCCTAAGATTTTTCTCACAAAATTTCTGTTCTAAAGACATCATTACATTCAACCTCTTACTAGGCAGACTTGGATTAGGTGATGTAAGCATGCCATCGAACTGTAAGCATCAATGTGTCAAATTCTTACCTAATGGATATAGCATACGATTACTGCAAATCCTGAACCCGTGTCAATGGGTATGTTTTGTCGCATAGCCCATGTTTATTGCTATGTCAGATTACTCGGTATGCAACACATTCCGGAGTGATAGTAGTCTTGAGTAGGGGCATCTGAACATTTGTGGTCATCTAGTGGCTTCACACATTTCTTCTATCACTCAAAGCACTCAATTTGTTTCGGGTGCTCTGCAAACTGACTACCATCATTTCACCCTGGAGTCTACTGTTCTACACAAGCTACTGAATGGGGCATCCCACCATGATCTATTGCGTCTAGTATATCACCACCAACATACTTGATCTGCTATACAACAAGATAATGCAAATACAAATGATCTGATTATTCGGAAACGACTTCGATCACGTGAACTTGCTAATGAAAAATCAAATGCAAATTCAACATCACTCCTATTGATTAGTGGGATGAATCTTATTTCAATGACTCCTTCATGTCCAATGGTCCTTGTGAATACAATTTCAAGACCCTCCTCTACTACGTTAGTGAACCTATCAGGGGTTTGTTCCATACCTTAATGTTTATTTCACCCTCTTCTGACAATCATCAACCGACTCCAACTCCTTTCACATGCACGCCTTTTTTCATCTATAATCTGCTTGGCATCATATTTTGGTGGATCGTACCTACCTTATAATATTTTCACATCTGTGGATTATCCAGGTTTGAATGACACTTAATGATATCTTAACCACCAGGTCCTCATTTCACCCCATCTTATCATAGTTATTTCACATCACAGGGCCTATGGGCTTTTGTGTCTTCCATTTAGTAGGACCTATTGTTGCACGAGTTCTGCGCTTCTCCATTACACGCGGTCACTCTTGCTTGACTAATGGAGGCACTAATAGAATCTATCACCTTACTGACTTTCCGCCATACCATTGACAATTTTTTTCTATCGTAGTGAAACATTACTTTTGGAGAATATAAATACACTCAAACCCCTCATTTACTCACTTAGATAACACGTGAATACACTGAGTTTTCACATAAAAATATATAGGCAGTTGTCTTCATTTATTCTTCCTTATTATATTAACATGCACAAGGATGGCCCCCAAGAATGTATGAAGATACTGAAGCACTCTAAACCGTCAAAAAAATTCAATCCAAGTCAAAACACACAATATCAAGTGGTAATGAGCAAATCTAGTTGCATACATCTAGTCCCAAGGGAGCCCAATTGGACTTCCAATAGATTGGAGAACTATAATCAATTTGAAAGCCTCTTTGGAGCAGTGTTATTTAGAAAGCTAGTAGCTTGGTAGAAAGCTCAACCCATTACAAAGATTAAATCCCTTTTATGGGAACTTTAACAAGTGGGGGTTTTAGAGGAGGACTATATTTTTGAAAATGCCGCCACTTTCTATACCTAGGATAACACACAAAGCTAAAAATTCACTATTCACAGAACAACGGAAATTATGTGCCACAAATCTCAAGACTTTGGTTAATTTAATCTAGTTCTCTATAACATTACTAGTAGTCATATAATCCTAAACAGAAGTTATTGATCAACCCAGTATTGACATCCTATCATTGTTTTCTTTGCACTTTCGGTCTGCTTGCACATTTATTGGCCTAGTCTATCTTTCATACTTCAGTTTACTTGTTCTAGACTGGAGCCCCCCAGCCCAACGTCAGCGTCATGCGCCCTCATCCTCTATGGCACCCCTATTCTCTTTGCACTTTAATCTCACTTTTAGGTCCTTTCTTTGCCGTTTGAGCATCTTATATTTGTGTAGGCAGCCGTTTTGGGGTTAATTAATGAATTCAAGCAAAGGAATCATACGATATAAATTTATATGTATCATAATAAGGACTCAAGCACTAAGCCACTAGCTATCACCCACCTAAGGTTTAACCACCAATGCTCCTATTGCTCCATTGCTATCCATCTAGCTTCATCACAAGGCAAAAGGGTTGGTTATTCTACATCACACTTCAAATGAGGGGAGTTTATTTTATTCCATACACATATTATTTACATTATACATCTAGCTACTTGCTCACTACTTCAACTGTGACTTGCACAAGAGCAACCTAGGGAAAAATTCCGTACACACACATAACTACATTGGGTCTGAGATGTAGTGTAGCGATCTGTGAGAATTCAACTATTATGGCTATTGAGGACAGTCCGAACCCTTCATTTGCATCTTTCTTTTTCCAAGGTTTGATGTTTTGTCTAGGGTTTTGCAGGTAATTCTTCATTACAGGCTTACGGTGGAATCAACAAGCTAGGTGCAACATACACACGACAAAAAGCTAGGGCTTTGTATCATCCGGTGACTCTTTAAAATTGTCTTCTGAACCTCCTACATAGACCAGGGCCTGCAAACTTCAGAATAGGGCGACCCATGTGCCCCAATCCCTTTTCTAGGCGCCCCAGTCTATTCAAATCACTCGGATTTACATTTTCTCAGGCTCATGTGTGATGGTATCCCAATCCTGTTCAACTGGTCTCCACTATGACACAATCCCATGACATCTATGAATCATCTAAGGCTCTTCCAACTCTCTTTGCACATTAGGGTTTATACATTTCATTGTTTAGTTTGTTTAGGTGTATTTCAGTTATTTTATTAATCATTTATGTACTGCAAACTTGCATTAGATTAGGCTAGGACATATTACATTTTAGTTAATTATTTGTGTGAACCCGACAGATCCAACTCTTTCTTCTGAATATTCTTATCCTTATCAAGCCATGGCTCAATTGTCGTATCCTTTTTTTTGCACCACTAAGGTTTCAGGAATAGTTACCACCATTGTTGATTTAATGTGAGTTCGCACTCAACATCCTCCTCTCTTTATTATGCCTTAGGTTGATTGTTCTATTAATGTAGCGAGTACTTTCCACACTCGTCCTCCTGTGGTTCCACTCGTTGCTATCGCTCCACCTATAATGTTTTCAGCTCGTCCTACTATTTCTAAGGGCTATGATATCATTGAACAACTTAAGAATGCGTCAGTTAAAATATCTCTCTATGACTTGTTGCGCAATGCACCAAATTTTCGTTCAAACACTAGATGCTACTCTTCGTTCTATTCATATCTAGGGGTGATAACTCTATGATAGCCTTTACACATCTCATTCAGTCTCTCAAAAAATTTCCATGTGCTATCTCATTCACCAATGATGACATATCTCCATTTGCTAAGGATAATTTGTGTGTACCTTTTCTTATAATGGTTGTCATCAGCCACTTACATTAAACGTGTGCTTATATTATAATGGGTTAGCTGTCAACCTATTTGTCCATTCCCTTCTCAAACAATTGGGTATTAATGATAACCTAATTTCTAAGAATTCCACTCTTATTCAGGGTTATGACTCTACACTACTCACACGTGTCTAGGGATTATTCACTACTTATTCGGGTCGGGGCCCTAAGATTTTCTCACAAAATTTCATGTTATAAATACATCATTACAATTCAACCTCTTACTAGGCAGAACTTGGATTTAGGTGATGTAAGCAATGCCATCTACTGTACATCAATGTGTCAAATTCTTACATGATGGATATGAGCATACGATTACTGCAAATCCTGAACCCTTCAAATTTGTGCTCATAGACCATGTTATTGCTATGTCAATACCTCCTATGCAACACATTCCATATAGTAGTCTTGATACATATGACATTGTCAGTCTAGTGCTCACCCAATATTCTTCTATCACTCAAAGCACTCAAGTTGTTCTACTCACACTACTACCATCATTTCACCCATGAGTCTACTTCTACACAAGCTACTAATCATCCCACCAATGATCTATTACGTCTAGTATATCACCTACCAACATACTTGATACTACGATACAACAAGATAATGCAAATACAAATGATTCTGATGATTCAGGAAACGACGTCGATCACGTTGAACTTGCTAATGAAAAATCATGCAAATTCAACATCACTCCTATTGATTTAGATGAATCTTATTTCAATGACTCCTTCATGGCCAATGGTCCTGGTGAATACAATTTCAAGACCCATCCCTCTACTAATGTTATGGTACTCTATCAGGGGTTTGTCCATACCTTAAATGTTATTTCACCCTCTTCTGAACAATCATCACCTACACCAACTCCTTTCACATGCACGCTTTTCATCTATAAATCTTATTGGCATCATATTTTGGTGGATCGTACCTATCCTGATAATATTTTCACATCTGATGGATTATCCAGGTTTGGATTGACACTTAATGATATCTTACCACCTCCTCATTCACCCCATCTTTATCATAGTTATTTTCACATCACAGTGGCCTATGGTCTTTGTGTCTTCCATTTAGTAGGACCTTTGTTGCACGTAGTTCCTGCGCTTCTCCATTAACACTCGGTCAATCTTGGCTTGACTATATTGGAGGCACTATAGAATCTATTCACACTTCTCTTACTTTTCCCATACCATTTGACAATTTTTTCTATCGATAGTGATTCATCTCCTAAATATTCCCAAAATCTTACTCGTTAGTACGCACATGGGTGTCCACCAACACCGTTCACTAATAATGAATATGAAATGAACATAATGTGTTACAATGGGTCTTTATATGATCCTCCTCATAGTATTGCCGATCGAGTCTCTATGTTTCCCCACTCCGATTCGATCCGGACGATGATGATCTTCTAGACAATGACACTTGATCTTTCTTTTCAATTCACACTTGCGGTGGCATTACATTTATCCCCCCACAACATTCAAACATGTTTTACATTCAAATTTTCATATGTAAATCTTCACACTCGCTAGCATCGACATCACCCAATGACACACTTGTGCTTTGATTCAAACTTGACTGTTGAGGGCCTCCTATACACATGAACCTCACACACTACACATGGTGCATCTTCACACATCTTACACTTTTATAATCTTGCATCATACATTGTACATCTTGTGCTTCACAAATTCTACACATACCTCAAACATATTACATTATATACTATACATCCTACATCATACACTACACATTAAGCATCGCATGACAACGTCTCATCATCGCGGCTACTACACATCTACCAAATTTTACACATATACTTTTACATGTTACACTCACTACCCGATGACACACTCTAGTCTCACGGTCCATACTGGACTGTTGAGGTAATACATCACAAATGGACCCTATCACACTCACACATTCAACTTTTCAATCTTTTTCCTCATGTGGCTATTCCTAGGCTAGTGATATATGTTATAGGCTACTCATCATTCCCCCTAGCATCATTAGTGATATACACCATAGGTACATCATCACTTACCCTAGCGATATTTAGTGATATACGCCATAGGTTACATCATCACTTCTCCTACTCAGCTTATAGTGATATACACTTTAGGCTAGATCATCACACAATTTCACACCTCATCTATATGTGGCACACCATCACTATGTACTCATCACATCAAGCTACAAACAAACATAATTAGAACCATTTCCGATGATGCACTCCGTTTACTGTTCATCTTGACTACTAAGGGGGCATAAACAAATAAACCTCACTGCATATAATTCCATTCACTAGGGGGGAATGCTACTCCTATCATTCACTTTTCATTTTGTTTCATAACACACTACTTTATCAGATTATAGACACTTGTATCTTTCTAATGTGCTAACGGGTTGCTTCATGTGCAAACATTTGTTTTGCAGGATTATTTGCCACCATGCTTCTGTTACATTATTTTTACTTTTTTTTCATTGTAGCCTTATATTTGTAGGAATTTCCCTTTGTCTTGTATGCACACTTGTTTATTTGAAGCCACTACGGCCTTGAGTGTCTGGCGACATCGTGAGTGGTGTTGTCCAATGTTTGTAACCCACTTTTCGCGGTCTACATTTTCTTCTGTATGTTTACTTGTATCTTAGCTACACATTGTCTTCTTGGACTACATTTGTGTCTTTTACATACATGCTTGTCTTTGTTTCTACTCACACTTGTCTCCTAACCACTTGTTTGAATGTTCCTTGGTTTCTACCAAGCACATCCCCTCCCCCTGCAGGGCACTGTTTTAGTGGTTGCTCTTCTTTTGGGCCACATCCTCCTACCACGATGTCACATGCACCGCCAAAGAGGGGGGCATCATTTGGGAGAATAAATCACCCCATACAAAGGTCTACACATAGTACACATCACAACACAGTTCTGGTACAATATATCACATTTCAATCCTCAGAATCAAACTTGGGTACTTAGTACAGCAGTGTCTTTCCTGGAGTTCCTATAACCAGGGGCAATTACACAATGAGTGGCTTCAGCATAATCTACAGAACTCCATACACATCGGCTTTTACAGGAAAAAAATTTCTTAGCATTTCAGGGAGTAGTGATAGGTTAGAGGATAAACTATACCTTCCTCTCTACACTACTTCGGTCATGGCGTTGAATTTCCCAAAAAAATAGACAGTACAGAGATCTCTACAGTTTCAGGAAGCGGTTACAAGTTGGAGGATAAATCATACTTTCCTCCCTACACTTCTTTGGCCAGTGGCATGAGATCGCCCAGAAAACTTGCACTTCATTGACAAGATCCTTTCTACACCTTTTTTCTCATCACGGATCAGGTGCACATGTTCCTTTTTCATTTTCATACTTTCATTACATGATTTTTACATATATACATGTGTATTTGAGTACTTGATCATCTTTTCTTTTGTAGGTTCGTTTGTATGGGAAGTAAGTAGTCAACATGACACACATCGACACTAACATGTAGGTACATCACATACATCAACACCTACACACACACTTTCACCTTAGGTTCACTCTCATCACCTTTTTCAAATTTTGCATATTTAGTCTCCATGCTTAATATTTTTATCACTCCACGCTTTGTCTAGTTCCCTCGGCATGCTTTTCTACATCACTCTACATGGATATTAGGCACCAAAATAAAGTGGGGGGGGAAAATGTAGACACAAAATCATGCACTTTCAGTAATTATCTAGTCTCTACCACATAATATTATTCATATGGTTCTTAAACAAGAAGAGTATTGATTAACCCATGTCTTTGGCCATGTTTCGTTGCTTTCTATTTCTCCTTTCGGTCTTGCACCTTTATTGGCCTAATCTATCTTTTCATACTTTAGGTTTATCTTTTCTGGATAGGAGCACCCAGTCAGGACACCAGCGCCAGGCACCCTCATCCTCTCTAGGCACCCCTATCCTCTTTACACTTTACTCTCACTTTTTGGATCCTTTCTAGCCATTTGAGCATCTTGTCTTTTTGGTAGTCGGCCTTTATCAGGGTTGATTACAAATTTTAAGTGAAGGAATCATAAAAATATAAAGTTATATGATCATAACAAGGGACCAAGCACTAAGCACTAGCTATCACACCTAAGGTTGCATCCACCAAGGCTTTAATTGCTCCATTTGCATCTATCTAGCTTCATCACAGGGAAACAAGGTTGGTTATTTTGTATCACACTTCAAAGGAGGGGAGTTTATTCTATTCCATGCACAAATTATTTACATTTTACATCTAGCTACTTTTTCGCTACTTCAACTGTGACTCACGCAAGAGCAACCTAGGGCACAATCTTACGCAAACACACACACACACAAAAAACTACATTATGTAATGCCCCCCCAACCTACCATGTCTCGGTCAGCTTCATCTCCTTCTTGGCGTGGAGGGTGGAGCTATTAATGTATGATGTGACAGAATCCTTGCTGGTGGCCGCACCCACTGTTTTCCTTGTTTTTGCAAATCTTTTTTTTTCTTTTTTTACCTACTCACGCAAGAGACTTTGGTGGCCGCACATGCTCATTGATTAAAATGTTGACTTCACCTGATATTCACGTGGTCTCCTGTCGTGTCTGTTCAAACTGTGAATGCTTGTTTTGCACTCCATCAAATGCTGAAACAGATGAAATTACTACAGCGTGTTCTGGATAGTGGTTTCATTAATGGTGAAATGAAGGTCTGTCTCCCTGGTGTTGCGTGGGTGGGTGTGGATTCTCAAATTCGTGCTGTAAAGGTAGTTTCAGTGGAGCGTAGAACTGAAATTTTCTCCCAGGAAAGTGCCGTGAGGAAGTGGTTCGCTATATGCAGCAACTACAGGGTAGAGAAGTAAACTTACCTCAGAAAATTAGTGGCCTCTAGGGAGAGTAAGTGCGACAACTGCTGTAGGGTGATCCCAAGGAACCGTTGGTGCCGAACCTGATGTTCTGGTTGCACGCGACCAAAGTCATGATCAGTGGTTGCAAAAGCTTGCAGCTGTAGTAGAAGGACGAGATAAAGTTTTAGTTGAGCTGTCTTGCCTTTTCATTTTGGAAAGTCGCTTCTGTCCAGGTGGTGAATTTAACATGGAAGAAGCTCGATCAAATCTTGAAGGCAGTTTTAGGGTCTAAACTAGACGTGAGTGCTCAAATGAGTTCCCTTATGTTGCAAGAGAATGAATTTATAGTCCTTATTCCATTCACAAAGAAGCAGCGCCCAAATAGTATCAGTATTAGTGGAATGAATTTGAAGCTAGATATTACTGAAAAGGATTGCAAACAAAGCGTAAATAGTGAGAGTTGTGATAGATTACAGTCGTGTTGTAAAGGGAGCATATCAAGGGAATCTATTTGTGAGTCTTCAGGAAATCATTCTCTAGCCATCGCAGATAATGCTTGGCATGATATCATTTCAAATATAGCTCTGCTGAATACTTCATCAAATATTTTACATGACAAGAATTCTTCAGCCAGTGCCAAAAGTGTATTGGGAAAAAGGAATGAATTGCATGATAATGAAAAAGCTGATGAGAGCAGACCAGTTGATCTTTCATTAAATTCCTTTAGATTCTATGAGCTTAGAAATGGTAAAAAGCATAAGGATCCAAACAACAAAAGGTAAAAAGTGGAAGGTATCATTACCATGAATCCTTAGTAGTAACAGGAAAATCAACTAAGAATGCCAGATCTGCATTTGTTGAAATCCTTGATGAAAGGAGCCATGCACTTGATGGACATATTATTTGTTCAAAAGAATGCTCCACAACTGATCCACAAGAAATTTATTCTTCTAGGATTTTAAAGCTAATTAGGGATACAGATAGTGAGACGAGAACCCTCTGCAAGAGCTTGAATGAAAAACTCAAAGAAAAAAGAAAACTGTGGGAGGCAAAGGGAAGTTCTCTCATATCCTTTTGCTTTGCAAAGGCCAATCAAGATCTTCATGGTTTTGAACATTGTTAACGGGTTCTTGGAAAAACAAAACACATGCAAGCCTCTTGGAGCAATATCAAAGGAGCATTGAAGTAGCTCTGCTATCATGGATTTGAAGAAGTTACCATGGATGACATTGAGCAACTTCCAAAGCTTTGCCCAAAGTTTACTGGAATGGTTATTGTTTCTCTTGCATGGTATTTGGGACACCGTGTGGGTGAGAAGCGTGAGTTTGGTGGAGAAATAATTTTGAGACTATGGGGAGAAGGGGTCTGCACGTGCGTGGCCATGAGATGTAGCATTTAAAATAGGCATGATAAGCCCTAACCCTCTCTTTTAATGATTTATTCCTTTTAGCATTAAATAAATCAATATCTGCAATTTTGTTCGAATGCTGTAGATGTGGGTTTCTTTTGGAATGTGGATGTGTTTTTTGTTTTACTAAATAGATAGCGTTTGGACTCTGGATATCATATAACATGTATTTACACATATTGACTCCTTCTTGAAAGAGATGCTCAGAAGAGACGAGTTTTCCAAATGACTTTTAATCATAATTGCATGAACTGATCTCTCCCCCTTTACAATTTATCTTATTTACTATTTGAAGTAGAAGAAATCTCTACATCGATTCTTGCCTACTGATTTTATAATGTTGGTTTATCTTTTGCCTTGATTATTCTTTGAATGATGGTTTCTGTAGGAAAATAGTATGGAGCGTGAATGAGGTTATAATTTTTTCTTGTATTGTTTATATTATGTAGAAACATGGCTTGAAAAAGGGCAATTTTCCGATATGACTGTATTGGATTTTATGTGGTTTTTTATAAATTTAAATCCCACTAGGATTGGGGCTTCCATTTGGGAGAGTCATACTAGTTTAATTAGTCTTTTAGATAGCTCCATCTGAGTCATTCGATTATTCATTTACCCTTGGGGATATTGAAAACCCCTCACCAGGACCTTACTATCTACTATTACTATGAGCTATTATTAGATTGGAACCCTCCTGAAGCATGCGTTAATGGGTTTTTCTTTGACCTTTAGAATATGTTCTGCAGCAAGTCATTATCCTCTGTGGATAATTATTTGGCTTAATTTTTGAGGCACTACTTGGATCCTTGAATCGGTTAAAGTAACTCTTGGATACATCGACATTCCTCAAGTTTGATTGATATGTGATGCCCTCATGCTTTGAATTCAGGAAATGCCTGCTGAAATTGAACATTATAATTTATTTATACTTGACCTTGAAGCTTGTCGAAAGACTTTCTGGTAGAAAAATAGATGAATAGGGAAGTTAAGATACACTACCCTAAAATGGATTCATGCACAACCTTACGTAAAGGTAACAGCTACCATAATGGGACTGTGCATACCATGTATGCCAGTAAGGAGATAAGTCCACCTGAAATTATTTAACTTCATTTTATATAAACAATACTTAATACCATAAATTGGTGTATTGCAAGTGGAGGTTGAATTATATAACAGGATATATTATGTTATCAGGTAACCAGTAAGGATAAATATGTTATTTCAATACTTGGTTAACGAGTGGACTATTCTATGGTATTTACGATGATTATTATGTTAGCTAAATTTGATACTTGCCTCTCAATTGGGAGTTGAGATAATGTTTGGTACGTGTATTTATAGTGGCTTGGACTGCGCTTACTTATCCTTAGTAGTCAAACGTATCTTTGACATATTAGCAAAACATGACAATTTTTGTTGATCGTAGCTCATTCCAATGAGTTGGACCCTTGTACTAAAAGAAACATTTAAAGACATGGATTAAGCAACCAAAAGGATACCTAAATATTATATGAACTTGTGGATGTGGAATCTTTGTTAACATAAGTATATCCTTAAAATTGTGTGAATGAAATAAATATCCAAATTCTACTTCATATCACTGAGTTTCTATGAGGTTTGATACTTGGGTAATATCGATGAATAATATTAAAATTGGTATACTTGTATTTATTATATAAGCTTAATGTCATTGGGCTTTAATTTAATTGAAAGATACTATTGTTGGGTACTTAAATATGCGAAGTAGGTCGAGGTGTATTAGGTGAGCGTCATTATTATTACTGTAATTTGAGTATGATTGATGCATGGTTAAGATTGTATATCTAGTCACTTGGAATTGTGTCTTAGGTAAGCAGATCTTAAGGAAGTGAACATTAATGAGTAGGAAATGTATTATCATGAGATGTGCAGGTAAGTTTTAAATGTATGTTAGAAATTTATTTCATAAGGAGCATTGCAAACTTTCATTTATTTAAATGCTAGATGGCATAAATTATTATGTGAGGTTTATATCTTATCATGCTCAGTTCTAGCGAACTGACTCTAGTAAATATTTGTGCAGATGGAATATGCGAGTAGATTAAAGGAAAAGAGTGTAAAAGTTTCTTCAGTTCAAATTATGAAGTTCTTTGTAGAAAGTTCAATGCATTGTAAATTTTGTAACTTTGCTTACAAGGAGTTTAGAGGATCTCTTGTCTTGGTATGTTCAGAAAACTACGTGGTGAAGTGTTCTTTCCCTTTTGTTGCTAGACTAGTAACTTACCTTGATAAGAAATGATATTCAATCATTACATTGGCATAAGTATTGTAAAACCTTGTTTTTTTTTAGAATAAAGTGTTAAGTCAAAACTCTCTGACACCTTGTAATGATGTGATATAAGTAAAATTAAATGGAGTGGTTGACCTTTATAGAAGTTAACTAAAATATATGTATTCAGATAAATTAATGTAGAGATGACTTAATTGAGAATAAGATTTCCTGAAGTACTCAAAGGTGAAACTATCCTTGTAAAGTAAAATTTTATAAATTGATATCCCTAGCTAAACTAGTGAACACTACCCCACTTTTGGGTGAACTCTTAAACAAGCTTAAAGGAAAACAATGGTTAGTTTCTGGAAGATAATAGGATTTAGCAAGTAGGAGAAGACTTTAAGTGAACTACTCTACAGTGTATAAGAAATAACTCAGTTGGTAAGATGAATTGTGCGAGTCATATATTGAATCTTTTTGAAAACATAAGTCACGAGTTAAAGGGTGTTTTATCAAAATAAATAACCTTCAATCATTTCTTACTGTGGCTTGCCCTAGCTGTGAGAGTGTCATGTGGTTGGAATTCTATGTTGTTCTATCCAAAAAGAGAAGTGTATTATCCTTTTGGGTGTGAACGTTTCCCTTCGTGCTGACCTTGTGGTCATCCTCGTACAAGTGGTTCCCAGAGTTGGTTGTAACCTTGTGACGACATGTTGTGTCGTGTTATGTGTCAAAGCAAGTAAAAAAAAAAAAAGTTATCCTGTATTTCACTGTGTTGTTCGTGTGTGATTTTTTTTTTTTGGTCGTTACACATTGGGTCTGAGATGTAGTGCAACGCTCAGTGATAAATCCACCATTGTGGTGGCTGGGGAAGTCTTACCCTTCATTTGCATCTTTCTTTTTTAGGGTTTTATTTTTGTCTGGGGTTTTACAGGTGATTCTTCATTACAGGTTTACGGTGATATTAGCGAGCTAGGTGCGACATACACTTAATAGGAAGTGAGGGCTTCCATCATCTGACGACTCTGTAAAATTCGGCTTCCAGATCTCCTACACAGACCAGGTCACCCAGACTTTAAACCAGGGTGCCCTAATCCCTTTTCGGGTACCCCAGTCCAAGCCAAATCACTCGGATCTTCATTTTCTAAGACTCTTGTGTGAAGGTATCCCATTAATATTCAGCCGTCTCACGACATATACGAATCAACTAAAGCTCTTCCAACTCTCTTTGTACATTAGTATTTATACATTCATTGCTTAGTTTTCTTGGGTCTATTTCAGGTATTTTACTACTCATTTATTTACTGCAAACTTGCATTATACTAGGCTTAGGATATATTACATTTTAGTTTAATCAAATAGTCTCAAATAAATATTTTATAATATGAAAAGTTCATGCAAAGATGACAAGATCAACTAGTGTTTATGTCCCTACCTACCAATTCTATCTTAGAACACACAAACATCCATTTTAGAGGCAAACCAACTATATCATTATCTTGCTGTTTATCCTAGTTTCAAGTCTAGGTTTGTCATTGAAGTAAAATAAATATAAATGCACCATCTTCTTATGATTTTACTATATTTAGCATGTGCCCGAATTAATCAAACATCTTTCTATTAATTGTTAAGTAATTTAGTAATATAAATATACATCCTTACCTTGAGTGTTTGAGGAGTACTAATACCTGACAATGCATGGCAAGAAATTGTAGGTTGGTGATCCTCTACTTCATTTTCTACTGGTTCCTCAGCCTCTCCTATAATTTTAGCTTCCTCATTATCCTCATTACCTCCTTCAATATAAAACAACTTCTTCTCATCACATTTGTGTCCTGATCCATATTTGCTATCACAGTTAAAACATAATCCTTTTGCTCTCTTTTCTTCCATTTGTTGAGGAGTCAGTCTAATTGGCATAGTGAATTAAGGGGAAGAGATACTACGGTCTCTGGTGTTAATGAAAGGCAGCTTCCTACTACAAATAAATTTTTCCTTTACTCGATGTGCCATGATAATATAATTAGAAAGCTTTAGTGGATTAAACATATGTACCTCATACTCGATGTGGTCCTTAACACCCTTAAGAAACAGGTCATTCAGATTCTCTTCTGGAATACTCTCCACCCTTAAGGATAGGTTCTAGAATTGATGCACATTATATTTGAATGATCATGTTTTTCGTAACTTTTCTAATTGACTAAAATATTTATCTGAAACATTGGAACTATAGTGCAATTGCAACTCCTTAGTAAAAAATGTCTAAGTGACACTGATACCATTCTTCTGCCTCTAAGCACATAACCATCGATACCAAACGAATTGGTCTCGTTTAAGATACAAGGATGATAATGTCACCTTTTGTCCTAATGGTGTTTGATGTAACTCAAATAAGTTTTCCATTTGATTTAATCCTTACCATCAAATTTGCGCATATCCACTTTCGACATCATGTTCTGTGGTTGCGAATAAGTTGGATTCTGATTGGGCTAGAAAAGTGATCCAACATGGTTATTTTGTCCATGATTTTGAACTGAAGATCCCCCTTGTTGATATGGGGTTGAGTTGGGCCATACTGTTTACACTTTACATGTTGCATGATATCATCCAACCGCTAATTGATTTGGTCTGTGTCTCCTTTAGAGGCCATCTTAGATTGTACATTTCACAGCTCATACTCAAGTTGGTTCACCCTATGATCAACTGAGGTAAACCCTAGTGGTGAGAATTTGTATTTAACCCTTCTGACTCCAACTCTTCAATCACTACCCCATCTTTATCTGGGCTTTTACCTAGAGTAACCATATTAATTTTTGCTCTTGTGGAAGGCCCCGCCATGATGTCAAACCTTACAGTTTAGGGTTTCAATACAAATTCAGACGAACAGGAAAAAAACATAGAGAAGATACTAATACTAGTTTTTTGATATTTTTCCGAAAATGTAAAGAACTTGAAAAAATTCCACAATTTGCACCCTAGGGAGCGATTTAAAAAACCCTAAATTTGTAATAACTTTTGCAAAATACATAAAAAAAGTCTGAAATTTTAGGGAACCTTACTTGAAATGTTTGCAACTTTGGTAAAAATATCTCCCACCAATTCGCTCTGGTTCACAATATATGGCAGAAACACAAAAATTAGGGTTTTTTTGCCCTAATTTTGGCCCAGATCGGTGCTCTGATACCACTTGTAATGAAATTAATTGTATAATTTAGATTATGAGTAACAATCGAACACCAAATAACACAATATTTAGAATAATGATCTCAATATGCAATTATAATAGCTTCGCCACTTCGAGGGGGCACCCCTCCAAACCATAAATAAGACTCAAATGCTCAATGATAATGAAATTTACTACCTACAATCCCCTATATACTATTCATATGCTATGCCATCACCAAGGCTGACCTATTAAGCATGAAGAAAGTATAAATGATATAATAAAATGATATGGTAAGCCACAAGTCAACTACTCATATCCTAATACAAGCAATAGCTTAAGGGCATAGCAATTAGCAATGTTTAATGTTGGTCATTTCCTTTTTCACGGTAGAATTATTCTCCATAAAAGACGCACAAATAGGGCGGCCTTTCCATGGGTTAGAGAGGTTTAATTATTTCCAATGTAGTTAGAAACAATGGGACTTTTTAATATACTAACTTTATAAGTTGGTTTAGTTATATATTTTTAATTTTAGAGAGGTAAAATTTTGGAAGATATTTTGACATATTATGTAAGGTTTGATTAAATCATTTTCCATATCAAGGAGCAATGGGCCGGAAGAGAGAATTTTCACGGCGGGGCATTTTTTTATCTTAGGTTGAAATAAGTATTGAGTAACACATGTCACTTAATAATAAATAGTAATCCAATGTTCATCTTAAGAATAACATTGTAGCGTGGCTTTTTTTAACCATATGGAGGGGTCATTCATTCGTGCCATTACCTTGTCCACATAATTCTAGCGCACTGACAATTGTCCCCTTACATGACTGAAGGAAACATAACATTTGAAAAAATATGGACTTTGCCTATTTTTTTTACTGTGTCAATATTTCAATTGGATGATATTTTATTTTTTAGATAAGACAAAGACACGAATGGAAATTTGGAAAGAAAATGCGAGACTTAAATGTGGGAATTCAATGTGTGCATGTCCCACACCTTATTCCATGGCTCCATATTATTCCCACCCCATAATATATGTTATCTAAGCTTTGACAGTGGGTCATCTAAGTGCTAATTTACAAGGAAAGATTTTTACTAATAAAACCATCAAAGTATATGTGTAATGCCCTTGTGTGAAGAGATTCCTTGTTTCTTAATTTAAGATTTGATCGTATGAAATTACTCTTGGTTGAAGAGATTGATTCATTTCCAATTCTATCTGTCAAATTCATAAAGAAAAGAATCATTACCATAAATAAATTGAAAGTTTTTTGAGCTTCAACATGTTGGATCTATAAAGTGGTTAGAACTAACATGGAGCAAAACGGCGGCCCAGAAAAAGGTGGACCATCGATTCGGCAAGCTTTTAATATTCCCTTGAGTTTGTATATAATCCTGATTTTAATTTTCGCTCCTTTTCTCGCTGGAAAACAATGGCGTAAGTCTGAATGTTTCCCATATAAGACAAGTGGTGTGACAGTGATCCACGTAAGTCACCTAACGTGGCAATGATTATCCATGGATTCTATAATGAACAATTTGACCAGTGAGTTTTGAGATCGATTATCCACTAATCATATACCAATAATTTATGCGAACATACAGTTGTTTAAGTTTAACTCAATATGTTTAGTATCAATTCATTTAGTGTTATTGTGAGTCTAATTCAATTTGTAGAATTCATCTTAAGTTTTGATTTTTAGGTTGTAATGTCTTTTTAATTAAGAGTCTTTTTTTTCTAATGTAATAAAGTGTGTTGGACCTTGGTTATAGTCGTAGAAGGAGTTGTTTTAGTCATCTTCATAAAAATAACTTGTGTTGATTCCAAAATTGGAATGTCTTTTCAAATTCGTCATAAGTTTTTATTGTCAACTTAATCAATAGGTGATCCTTTAGGATATTTGTTCATTGTCATTTTGCATAACTGTCTATTTGAAATAGTCTAATGATGTGGAAAACGATGTGCTTCATGTTCATATTCTACTGAGTTAGAAGCACATACAATGGAGGACGGAGGCACAGGAGGCTGGAGGTCAATCATCGACTCTTTTCAGTCACCAAACGATAGGGTCTGCACACGTAGATATGGGGACCTCTCTTTGGGTGTGTGTGTGTAGGTGGGATGTTTTATTTTTCTTTTCAAAATTGTCAGTTTGTTGTGTGCAGTATGATTTAGAGCTCTGATTTTCTAAATAAGTGGACAAGTTTAACATTAAGTAAGGGGACATGGTCCTCAAAAGTTCCATTTCCATTTCTTCCTCCTTTTTTCAAGTTTTTATTTAGTGAGAAGTGTTTCCTACATAATACCTAAAGAACAAACATAGTGGACAGACAAAGCACAAGGAAAAGCAACATCATGATATTTGAGGTTGTTCCTATAAAACCCCATAATTGATGTTGATGGTGTCGAGGTCTGACTTAAAACCATCATTGTTGAGGTTGTTGGTTG
Organism: Taxus chinensis; assembly: GCA_019776745.2. Taxonomy (NCBI): domain Eukaryota; kingdom Viridiplantae; phylum Streptophyta; class Pinopsida; order Cupressales; family Taxaceae; genus Taxus; species Taxus chinensis. The sequence continues at coordinate 169,012,573 of CM034152.1, forward strand.
TCTAGGATAAAACCATCCTTGTTGAGGTTGTTGGTTTTTGTCTTGAAAAACCATTATAGATATGAGCACGCAGGGCGACACGCTTGGAAAGAAGTGTCCATTATTTTTCTCCCATGTTCGCACTAAGGGGGGCCATGTTAGGAATTCATATTATTGTGCTTCACATATTAATTAAAGTAATATAGTATTTTAATTTAATGGGTTTGTTATTAACATGTTATTCTTGGGATTGTGTTGTTCGTTCGTGCAGTAACAATCAACTAATTATAGGAGAATGGCGACATTAATTGTTGTTGATGTTAGAGGAACTTCCTAATTATAGGAGTATGTCCTTTCGTCACCTTTATTTGCAAATGTATTCTGTATGAATTGAAGGTTTAAGCTATATTTTAAGAAAAGACACTGATTTAAACACTCTTCCATACTTAATCATTGGCCCAAAGGTCAGACCCAAATATGAATTTGGAAGAATACCGTTGGCCTTGGAATGTGCGGTGCATGATAAAATGGTGAAAGGATCATAGTTATTCGTCAGTCAATTTTTTTCCTAGCCAAGCTTGTGCCGAAGGTCACTCATAGTTTAATTCAGTCCGGATGAGAAATATCATTCTACTAGCTGAACCATCCCAGTCATGAAAAATGTCATGAAATAGCCTATGGTGCCTCAAAAGCATAAAACCGGACTTGCATTTCTTCAATTAAAATTTGAAAGAGTGTACATTCGTGAGGTGTGAATTCCACTTATGATCTGTCAAAGAAGAAAATTATTTTCAGAAATGCATCCTATTGTAGGTGGGACAAATATGTCAAAGCATGTTAAACAGAATGTATCAACAGAAGTGCTAATGGATTTCTTTGCAGGAAGTTTAGCAGACATGCATCCTCCTAGCACAATCAGTTAAGACCAGGAGGTAGCACATGCCAGTGTTAATAAGATTTATATGATGAATATGTATATATCCTGACCTTGGTTCTGATGTAAAGAAGATTAAGTTTATGACTTCCAAGCTGGGACTTCAACTTGATTAGAAATTTGTACATGTGCAACCCACTAGATAAGAAACATGAAAGGTGTGATCAGTAACAGTCACCCTCCACTGTAGTGGAATTATTATCAGAAAGGGAATATTAACAAGGACAAAAAATTGTGAGGCAAGTGGAACTTGAATACCAAACGATCTCTACACTTCATATTACCAAAAGGGGAATCTCAACACGAGACCATACAGTCCTTTCGAAAGTTATTTCAAGAATTTAGCACAGATCATTTAGTGCATATGCGTCGATTCATTGCTGTCTAGCTTAAGATTTATATATCGGTGTTAACTTTACAGCGTCATTTCACCTTCACCGACAAAAGATTTCATATCAATTATAGCTATAGAAACACACTCCGCTTCATTAACACAACAGCTAATTAGGTTTTCTAAATAATATTTATTTCTTACCTTAAAAAATGAGCCATATATGAAACATTTAGAAAGCATTCATAACGAGATACCGTGGAGTTTTTCAAGAGCCCAGATGAAAACAATGGAATTTGTAGGCCTTCTTGAAGATTGATGTACACTTTCGCCAAACGTTAAGTGCTTCCAGTTCATTTTTTCCAGAGATGGAGAATTGAGATGTTGTTGAATATTAAGAGAATATCGGGTACAATTTTTGACTCAATTTGGTCACAAGGTAGGGATGCACGTGATCGCAGTGGGACTACTTATTGAGGCAATGCTTGTGTTGTCAGGTTATGTGGTTGTTGATTTTCAAAATTGCGACGCGCGTGAATAAGATTTAGAATGTTTTACCTCAATCAGGTTAAAGTTTATTAACATGGGGGATGACAGAAACCTGTTGGGATGTTCCATAACATCTTCCTGCCTACCTTATTCAATTTGCAAGTGCCCATACTTAGATCAACTTGGTTTTCCAACTCTGAGGCCAAGGAATTCTACGACACCTCCGAAGGTATTCAAGTGCCTTCCATTGACTTCTTCGAATAGCCACAGGTAAGACATCTACACCTTTCTTCTATCTCTTTGGAAATGAAGTCGGATGATACTCATAGTGACAAAAACGGAAACCATCTATGAGATTGTCTCGGTCCACATTAAATGTAATAGAATTACTGACATTATATGGAACTTGGTGATTATGAGGTCAGTTGTGATCTCTAATATAGTATATCCGTCAAAGGTGGTGATTGTCAAATGAACGAAATCCTACGATTCGCTATGAGCCACGCGTCACTGAAATATTGTACTGTTGTGGGTGAATTCCCTTTCGAATGTAATTGCACTATCAAGGGGGGGAGGGGATTTTAAACGCATTCCTCTTATACTAGCTTAAAATGCAGTAAGTACACAGATGATCCTTTGGTGGCAATACATTCACGGTTAAAATGGTCCAGATTATGAGGATAACTAGGTGATTGTTATTTGTTTCAAAAAGTCTACAGTCAATCTCTGCTAAGGAGCATTGAATAAAGATTTTAACTTAGGTTGGAAGTATAGGAGCAGGGACCTATTTAGGAGATTGCTTAAGTATCTGAATGCTGGGCTCGCATGTTCTAAACTCTAACATCCTGTTTATATGAAAATTGTGGCTCATCTAATATCGTGACAAAGGTTGCCCATCAAATGCATTGAAAATATGTATTGATCAAATAAGCAAGTCAAACTCTTACACTAGTGGAGTTTGTAGAACCATTTTGTAGCACACTGTTGGGCATGTATCACTTGCTCAACTGATTTTATTCTCAGATTTATTATTTCAAAAATCACAAAAACAGAATGATAATAAAAACAACATTCCTAAAGCAGAAATGTAGAAACTTCTGGAGTGAAATATGAAGAGAATCAATAAAAATGGACATGCAGGACCAAAGGAGGTTTACATCTTAACATCAAGCATATCTGGTATAGGGGCGTAAAGGGCCATCAAGCATCTACATAAAAAACGGTTCAACAATATTCTACCTCAAAACTTTCAATGTCAATAATAAACAAACACCATACTTAAGCCAAGAACCCAACTTTCATGTACATATTACTTTAAAGTCATTCAATCAATCGCTAACGGAATAATCTTGACCTCATCAGTGAGGCTCATTGGACTGAAATGTATTCATGGGTAAAATGAACAAACAACTGATATTTCTATGTATAAAGAAGGAAATATCATACGAGCTGTCCTTTGTAAAAATTTAGATGTCCTTCGGCAAACTTACAATTTTGCTTTGGTCATTGGATCGTGATATTGACAAACCACCTGGATTGAACTATGGTACTAGCAATCCCTATTACATGATAGTAAATATCTACCGATTTTGAAAGATTGTCTACCATCATCTAAGCTTTTACGTCTTGATCTCAATGAGTAAGCTGCCTTTGAAAACTGATACATAAGCTCAAAAATGTAATAAAATCGTGGATTTTTAATTCCAGAGAATTCTATGGAAGAACATATGTTATTGCTGAAGTTGGTGCAAAGGCATTGGAGCAGATGGTGCATCTGCTTATGCGTAGGAGAGCATAATCAAAAAACCAACATTACACGTATGAAGCTTTACAATTGACTCATATACATTGACATCACTGATGGCTAGAGAACAACATGAATTGATGGACATTCAATACAACTGGATTGCTCAACCCCTGGCGGTGTGAAGTGTTGGCCAAATTATCTCAATTTTTGAACTAAAATATCGAAAGACTAACCAATAAACGTAGCCCAAAACCGATGTTTAATCCATTCATCTGCAAGATTAATTACAGAGACAAAATGTCTCTTACTTAGCGTCGGTGGACTGAATAGATGGTCCTCTTTGGAGCCTGGAACTTAAAACTTAGTAACGAATTAGACAGGTAGAATAATTCATTAATCGATTAGAGCAACAAATACAACATCAAAATGGATTGATCGGGGGACGAGGGCTTCAGTTTGTACGTTTACAATATTGGTTCCTTGTAATGAATGTTAAACATGCCGTACAGTCCAAACTTGGCCAACGAAAAAGATTCAATACACATGAGCATGCACAGCAGTGATTACACCATCAATTTCTAGGGTGTAATCCTGGTATGTGCGTAAGGTCTTGATAATTATATGTCCCAACTAGTGAATTGGATTGCACCTGTATTTTAACCCTATGCAAGTATCTCAAGAATTAAAGCCTCTAGCGACCTAACCCTTATGAGAATATCACGATCAACAGCATATGTTAGAGTGTGGAGCTGATCATACTATAACCCCCGCGATACACACATTGGGCTGTCACAAACCTGTCAAATCGAAAATTACACCATTCTTTAATTGAGACAATGTTACATTGATGAATGTAAAACGCCTAATGAGATTTAAAATCTGGAACAAGACCATGAAAACAAGGTCTTTTCGAAACTTAGTCATGCATAATACCCAAACGCAAACGTTTTCGGTAAGTAATATTCGCCATATGTCAGGGGTTGGCTCAGATCCCCATCAATACATTTTAGAATATTTAACTCGATATCATGCCAAACATGTTTTAACGGACAGCTTCCATCCAAATCCGAGATTCTCTCAATTCTTAGGATAAACATAGCCAAAGAATTCAGAGCTCAACGATTCTAGTACAGCCAAAGATATAGCAATTCTACCATTTTTGCATGTCCCAACGACGCTTCAAATTTGCCAGAACACAGTGAGCCTACCCATATAAGAATTCTGGATCAAAATGTTATGAAGTGGGCTAGACAAGGCTGGTCTCTGTATAGGCGAATCTGAATTTAAAACTTTAACTATCTAAACAAAAAGATTCACCACTTTGATAATAAGAGTAGACCCCTTATGCCGTACAATGATTTCAGTGGGTTTGAACCAATGAATATCGAGAAATAAACTCAGTTAAACGTGCGCTCATTGCGGCCTATAATGCGCTATCACTAAACACAGTTGAACAATTCAAAAGGTTCACAGAATTGAAGAAATGTTTCCGATTACTCAAGTTCTTCCCAGACAAAGCAATTTGCCGCAGCGGAATCGCCTTTAAATTAGTCCATAGACCTATGGATGCAATAGCACAATTTAACAGTACAAACCATTTACAAGAGGCCATGAGAGTAAAATGATTCGTTATACTTAATATGTTCCTATAGCAATCTTAACATGCCAGTAGCAATCAAGCATATGATTAATAGGAATGTACACAAGCTACCCAGGAATCTTTTTCATAGTGAGCTCATTATTTAAACAATTTACCATAAAGCCTTAGGAAACTGCAGAAATCTATTTCTGAAAATACCCACGATGTTAGATTCATATAATTACAAATCCTTAACCAGAATCAGCTTATTTGATAGTACGTCGGCAGGGACTTCCATGGACAGCAAACATGTAGCAGGAAATCATCCGTTATACCCAGCTATCTACTAATGGCAAATTTCTAAGATCAAAAATTGAGCTATGCTAATACTAACACTCAAGACCATTAACAATTAGTCTTCGATGGGCAGTCATGTGATTTAAACTATAAAGAGGCATAAACTTCAATACCTTTCAGATCTTACCCCAATTATGCAGAGTACACATTTGTTAAGCCACTATTCGTCACTGGTTCAATCCTAGCGATATCCTAATCCCCGCATTTGCAAATATCAGACTAAAAAAAAATAGAACCAGTATCTGTAAACTGAATTCTATTATCAAGTCATACATAACTAATCCTTACCGTAACTGATTATGAAATTGCCACTCAAGTCTAAAACCTACTGTTGCAGAGAAGTTGTTACATGTTTCATGAAATTTTTCTTAAAAGTTACCTGATCAAGCAACCCGCTTCGTAAAGTAGCCGGACCCAAATGTGGCTCTGTTACCCAAAGATCCTTTGATGCACCCATGTGTGCACATTACACCAGCTCAAGTGACTTCCCGTCAATCAAAAGGCCGCATTGAAAGTATGACGACACCCAGGTCACATAATATCCTTTATTAGAAAGGGGCCATATATTGAGCCACTAGCAAATTTAATAATATCAACAAAGCAATCCGTCAAAACCACTTACATATATTATTAATAAAACCTTTAAACATCTAGACATTGATGGGCAAAGAGGATTCAATACAATGATCTTACCCATATTGGATCGATATTCTGATGTTGCAGTCCGGACCAGGTTGGGAAGCATGTTGATCAAACTGTTACTAAGCACCAACTTGATGTCTAGTGAGACAATCAGGGATGGCACTGCAAAAAATCAGAAAAGTACTGGAAAGATGAAAAGAAAAGGACTGCATAGAGGGATTATGGCTCACAGCCACACTCCCAAAAGCCACAACCAAATCACTAACTTTAATATCCATAATTTATTACTGATATGTTCCATGCTTATGATACGATTTGGGCTAATTTTTGCAAAATTATAAACATTTACTCTGTTTTCACACAGATTCAGCCTTAGCTGAAGGTTTTCAAATCTTCAAGCTACAAACCTTCATTAATTAAATTATGGAATGCAAATTATAAACATTTAATCTATACTCAGTGAGATGAATATTCATCTCAGCAGTGCCTTGGCCATGTTTAAAGCCTCATCTCTTTATGAATTTCTAGTGTTTTTAAACTCTAGTGTTTTTAAACTACTAAACTTAAATAAGAGTTAAAGTATTAGTTTGAAAAGAAATAAAAAAACAGAACCATAAAACACCACCACCCATTTGACTATAAATTGTATACCACGCATCATATTAAGAAGGGCCTGCAAATCTTGATCAAACAAAATGCCCTGCGGTGGAAAACTATATCCCAGGAATTTATGTGAAACACAATAAAAGTTA